>OZ057400.1:116759456-118006956 GCA_964056695.1 Melieria picta
TAACGCTGGGCAAGCGTGACTGCAAAACAGCCAAACAATGGCCGCAGCAGCTGGAAAAAGGACGCATTTGAATGTAAATTTGCGCGAGCGTCTAACAGGCGAATCGTGTAGGCGTCACACACACACACTCGCACCGACCTGCACGTGTGTGTGTGTGCTGTGTGTACATGCTGTTTTACACCTAAAAGTATGCACACACAGTTTTCAATTGGGTAGGAATTTTTGCCGCCTCAAATGCGCACAAAAGTATGAAAAAGCGGAAGAGACACACTGTCACATGCAAAAGTTGCGAGCGCGGGCCGGGGACGGGGGAGCCCTGATGCGTTTTTCATAACCCCTAAAAGTATGCGCAAGTTGACGCATGCTAAACATGTGCGCACTAACGCAAACACACACGCACACACACTCACTCAACGCAAGCGAAAGTTGCGCTGCATTAACCGGCCCCGAGTGCAAATGCTGCAAAAATTCGCACAATATTTTGCACAGCTTTCGTAGCGTTGCCATTTTAATTTGTTGTTGTTCATTGTTTTTTTTTATTATTTTCTTATTTGTTATTGTTTTGTTTTATTTTTGTTACTTCACAGTTCGGTTTGCGCCACTACAGCATCGTTTACTGCCACTAGCCGGTAATGCGTTGTGTTGAAACACACACACACACACACACCAACACTTGAATTCTCACTTCAATAAAACTGCACCAGCTCTAAGTTCATAATAAAACGGCACATTTAGCAAACAACAGTTTTATGATTATTCTCATTATTATTTTTTGCTAAGCGGCAAAAATTGAATGGCATTTTTTTGCATAACTATTTTGGGTATTTTTGTATATTTTCGCTGCATACTTTTCGGCGTTGGCTTATTTATAAATTTGCGCTTTCGTTGCTAAAACTGAAACAACAACAACAACAAAGAGCGGTTGTCATTACTTAATCATAGCTAAAGAGAGCATAACAAGAACGTTGCATACATTTAGGCACAAGCACGAGTTGAGTTGAACGATGAACGTTGCATACATTTAGGCATAAAAACTAGTTCGGTTTGGTTTGTTTTGTGCACGAAAACAGCATTTTGGTTGCAGAATTCGCTGTCAGAAATAGTGAAAAATATTTGTTATATTATTTTTTTCTAAACATACGAGGGGCGTTCAATGTATTCTCGGTATGGGTATGTTAGAAAAAAGATAAAACCTTGAAAAAAATTTATTTTTCAATATAGTCTCCCATGATTTCAATACATTTGTTTGATCGCGAAATAAGTTTTTCTATTCCCTTAAAAAAATAATTTTCTTCTTGGCCCGAAAAATGCTCATTTACAGCGGACTTGAGCTCATTATCGTCAGCAAATCGTTTTCCCCTGAGGTCTTTTTTTAAATTTGGGAATAAAAAGTAGTCACTGGGGGCCAGGTCCGGGGTGTAGGGTGGGTGGTTAATTTCCTCGAACCCGCACTCTCGTACAGCAGCCTTGGAGAGCCGCGCAGTGTGAACCGGTGCGTTGTCGTGAAGAAGCAACACATTCTTTGCCAGCTTTTCTCTTCTTTTTGTTTTATTGCTTCTCTCAAACGGCGTAAAGTGGTTGAGTATTTTTCTGCGTTGATAGTTTCACCTTTTTTTGTGTACTCGATCAATAGTATTCCTTTAGAATCCCAGAAAACTGTGGCCATGATTTTGGCAGCGGATGGAATGACTTTGAACTTCTTTGGAGGGGCTGATCCCTTTTTGTGCCACTGCATAGACTCCTGTTTACTCTTTGGGTCATAGTGATGAACCCACGTTTCATCACCTGTAACTATCCTTTCGAAAACACTTGCTGGATCGTCGCCACACAGCTCTAAAAACTCCTTACAAGTGTCAACCCGCGCCTGCTTTTGAAGCGCAGTGAGCATGCGCGGAACCCATCTTGCACTAACTTTTGTAAGGTTGAGATAATCATGAAGTATAGTATGCATAGTACCAACGGATAGCTTAATTATTTCTGCCAACATCTTGATTTTTACACGTGCATCTTCTAATACAAGTTTTTCGATAATTTCCACATTTTCTTCGGTAGCCGCCGTGATTGGCCCACCTGGGTGGGGATCATCCTCGATACTTTCCCGGCCTCTTTTGAATTCACTTGACCACTTCTGTACGGTCGATAATGAAGGAGAAGAGTCTTGATAAACGGCTACCATTTTTTCATGGATAGTTTTTTGAGATTTTCCTTGTTTAAAGAGGAATTTAATCACCGCACGATGCTCGATTTTCTTCAACATTGTCGCGTCAGTCATTTTCGTCGTCGCTGACTGGAGGTAGCAAACAAACTAATGAAGCTATCAACATGAAATTTTATATAAATACCCTCAGATAATGCTGTTAGCTAATGATATATTTTAATTACCCACAATAATATCAAATCACCCTGATACCGAGAATACATTGAATGCCCCTCGTACATAAATTCAAACACAGTGGCGCACGCAGGATTTCATTTTGGGGGGTTTTGCGTACAAATTTTGAGGCGAATACCATTCGAAACCATATTTTGTACCAGCAATTTTTGTGTTTGGGCGGTTTGAACCCCCAAAACCTCCCTTCGTGCGCCACTGTTCAAACTACTTTAAGTGAAAAGTTTGGACTTCTGACAGCCTCTGCTGCCAGCTGTACTGCATTTCAGAGTCTATGACCGGCTTCCACGTTGCCCCCTCCCTCCTCCACCACTTCTTTCAGAACAGATACAAAATAGGCTATCAACTCATAAAATGTATTATTCGCCATTGATTTTTATATTTAAACGTTTAATATTAAGAGTTCAAATTAGTTCAGTGTTTTTTCAGTCAGTTCTTTTTTTTGTGGCCAAAATTGCATTTATTTCAAAACAAAATAAACGGGCAGTTTCATTAAAGTATTTTCTATTGCTGGTTACTACTTTTTCTATCTCTGAGGCAGTTTTTGAGTTCCATCTCGACAAAATTAATTGTCTTTTGAGGTCATCCAAGTAAGGAGCCAATTTTCGATTTATGTAAAATAAGTGAATCGATGACCTATCAAATCGTGCTGCACCCATCGAAACAATCAGTAGTCGGAAGGAGCAAGGCCCCGGGAATAAGGCTGGTACGTTAAAATATCCCACTTGAGCATCTTCAAATAGTTGTTTACGAATTTTTAAAGATAAGTCCGAGTGTTGTCAGGCGAAAGCATAATTTTATCGTCCCTGTCTGTCTCGTCTTGTCCAGTACTACCATCTTTTTTCTCAAAATTCACAGCTTAAACGAATCAATTGTAACCTATACCGATCTCTTGTAATGGAATCGCCAGGTTGTAGCAGCTCATAGTATACAACTCTCTTTTGGACCTTAGGAACCATGAATATTCGGCTTTGGCGTTGATGTTGAGGTCGGTGGCAACGATTGAACGGGTATAGCGTAATATTTTTTTTCTTAAGGTTCTCGAAGAATATCCATTTTCCATCCCCAGTCATAACTCGATGAAAAAAACCCCTTTCTTTTTTTCCTTTGAAACAGTTTTTGGAAATTAAAAAATCGCCTTTCAATGTCTCTTAGTTTCAGTTCATAAGGCACCAAATTGCCTTGGTTTTGAATTATTATTTTGAATTATTCCATAGATTTCAATTGTATGGAGATTGTTTCTTATGTCACTTCCAATGTATCTACAAGTTCCTTTTGCGTTTGACTGGGATCTGCATCGACTTATGCCAGCAATTCTTTGTCTTTGAATTTATTTGGCTGTCTAGAGCAAAGCTTGTCTTCAACGCTGAAATCTTTATTCTGAATACGTCGAAACCATTCTCTACATGATTTTTCAGTTGGTGCATTGTTACCATAAACTTCCACAAGCATTCAATGTGCTTCAGCTGAATTTTCTTTCAATTAGTTAACATAGAGTTCGACATATTCAACACAGTAAAAAAACACGATTTTTTAACAAACTCGAAGCCATATTAAATGAATATTTTTGACAGATGTCTAACCTCTCTAGAAGCATTGCAATCAACTGTCACTATGAACCATTTACTATAGCCAGAGAGTTCTTTTGAAAATGGACACAACTAATTTGTATTGCAGGCACAAGTCTTTGATTCAAAAGAGGCCCGCAATGTTCTTAGTAATTTCAAAAACAAGACCGTTGCGATTTTTAATGAAAGCCAAACCGATCGGTCGATTGATAAGTCGACTTGGCTCTGATATCGAAACCCATTAGATCTAAGATAGTATTGGAACCAACTTAGAATCATTCTCATATGGGTTCCTGTCCTTAGCATAACACAGTTCCAGATTAGCACAGAACTAGTTCAGACTCCACTGAGCGCAGTTGGGAGCTGAACCATGGAGTATTTCCTCAGATAGGGAAGCTTGTCCATATGCAATTTAACGAGATCGATTTGGACTGCTTGTAATACCTAAAAAACCAAATACTGAGCAGCAAAACACGAGCAGACATAGCCTCATTAATTGCTGTCTGTACATGGTAGTGGGTGCTGTCATTGGGTAGTGGGTGTGTGTACACGCTAAGAAATTAGGTTCACCCTGCAAAAAAAAGGAAAAGCTTACAATACTCCTGGAGACAGTTCCTTCTCGCAAACCTGATTGAACTCAAAAGCCTTGAGATAGACAAAATAGACTTCTTTCCAAAAAAAAACAAAAAAGGGGTGTAACTTTCACTAACTAACCCAATCTTCTACCCCTTTTTAAGGTTAACCAAGTTTTCTAATTGTCTTTGGCAGTTCCAACCACCTTTCCTTTCACCAATTTAACTAACTAATTAGACTTTTTTTCAAACGCTTCGGAAGTGTTACATCTCAAGCTAAAAAGTTAGATTTTTCAATTTTTGATTTGACTCTTTCAGTGATTTTCCATTCAATTACATTTTTTTTCAAATAACTATGCTGCAACTAGTAAGTATTTCGATCAAATATGGCCAGGGCATAGAATCTTCATTAGATGGTTCTTCTTCTTCATTTAATAATAAGCTTGCTTGCAAGTAAACAGTAAGTTATATAAAAGTAAAAAAATGTTGCATACTTTTATGCACTAAAATAGATTAAAAAGTTTTCTTAGAAGTTTCTAGTTTTTAAAATAAATATAGGTGGCATATATAATGTAGTGATTATATTGAACAACATCATTAGAAAATATTTTCAAATAACTACTTAAAATGTTTGCATAACTTAAGGCGCCACATGTAACTTGCGGCACTCAAATATTTTGCATTTATTTGAAAAGCAATTCTTTCACAATCAACTCATTAACATTTGATTGTACAATGAAAAAGCGCACACAACAGCCACGCCCTCACAGCCACACTCTCTCACACACACACAAACACACATACTACGAAAATACGTAATTATATGCGGCCCAATGTATGCGAAGCAACTTGAAATTAATTGCATTTCAAGTATTTTTAAATACAATCAACACCGTTTTGTCATTAACCAAACGGCGGTCTGCACAAATATGTGTGGGTGTAAATGTTAATGTGGGTGTAAATGTGTGTGTGTGTGTTTGTGGCTGTTTTGCAGCCTTTTTGTGTGCGCATGTAAACAACGTGCAATTATTTGTGGTTTTAATCGTCTGTCTACATTTATATGTATGTCATGCATTTGTATATATGTGTGTGTGTGTGGGTATCTGCATGACAGACAAAATGGCGGGAGAAAGAGCAAAAAATCAGGCAATTTCCGCCATATCCGTTTTTAGTGCGATTGCATTTAAAATTTGTCAACAATGCTTTAAAAACTTCTATGTGTGTGTATGTGTGTGTATATGTTTGTATGTGTTTGTTTCTGTACATATTTGTCTCATTAACAAAAATCACAGCATACGACCGACAGCGCAGTAAAACAAAATAAACACTGCAGCAATGCAAACAAATGAATCAAATAAGAATAAAAAAAATAAAATTGATTCTGTAAAAAGAGAAAATGCAACGAACTGTCGATGTAATATTGAAGCCACTTGAATGACAATTCTCCAGCAATCCACACGAAATGACAGAGAGAAAGGAGGATAATTGTTGTGTGTGTGTGGGTAAGTTTCTGCAGTTGTTTTTGTTATTGATTGATTTTTTTATTGAAATTATTGTTGACATTGTTGGCACTTGTGCGATGCGACTTAAGTGTAAATTTACGCAGCACTCACAGTAAAATCCAGTCAAGCGGATCTTAAAAGTGTGCGAGGCAACGTGAAGTGGCAACGCAGATCATAATTAAAAATATCTTGGAACAAGCAAAATTCGAAAGTAGCTTAAAACATAAAGAGTGCACAGACATTTCAGTTTTTTGTACATATTCGCCTCTTCTTTAAGGGCACATTTACATACGAGGGGGAGTCGAAAAGTCGTGGGACAGTTGTAAGCAAAATACTTTATTTGTGTTGGTATGTTTTAATGTTTATGTTCGTGTAAAATAGCTACAAGTTAGTTTTTAAATATTTAAAATATTTAAATTTTATTAAATCAAAAGAGTCAACATTGAACAGCCAGGATGCATTAAAATTATTAATTTATTTTTAAGAATTTTATTTATATAAAGAAGTGATAATAAAAAACTGTAAACTAGATACTAATTGCAATGATCTTCGACGTCAAAAGATAAAAATTTCTATTCTATAAGATAGGATATGCAAGCAGAGAGATAAGCCAGAAGAACAATCAGCACCAGAGGAACAAATCAAATGAAGTCAATCCAGGGAGACATTCAGCCACAAGGCAACTTAGGGCTCTGACAACAAATCTTTTATCAGAAACTCATAAGAATGATTTAAATGCGGTTTCAACAAAATGTGATGTATACCTTAAAAAGATAGAAACCTATTCTATAAGGAAGGATATGCGAGCAGAGAAACAAGCCAGAAGAACAACCAGCACCAGAGAAACAAATCGAATCAAGTCAATCCAGGGAGACATTCATCCGCAAGGCAACTTAGGGCTCTGACAACAAATCTTCTATAATAAACTCATAAGAATGATTTAAAATGCGGTTTCAACAAAATGTAATGTAAAAAAAAAAAAAATGTAAAATGTGATGTATACCTTAAAAAGATAGAAACCTATTCTATAAGGAAGGATATGCGAGCAGAGGGACAAGCCAGAAGAACTACCAGCAACAGAGAAACAAATCAAATCAAGCCAGTTCAGGGAGACTTTCAGCAAGGGTTCTGACAACAATTATTTTGCCTACTGAATGAAACATTCTCACATTTCATCTATAATGTATTTTGTCCAAGGACACACATCACTTTTTCAAACTACACTAACACTAAAATTTCTAATTTTAACTTTATTATTTTGATGGTCTGTTAAAATTATTTTTTGTTTGACTGAATTATAAATAAATAAATAAATAAATAAAAACACTAAAACAGGTATTTGTTTCAACAAAACCCACCTGATGCAACTTTAATTATTTTCAGTGAGAAATGTCCTCATTTTTTGCAAAAGGAGTAAAGTTTCAAGAAGCCAAATCTCTGTAAGAGAATTCGAAAGCGGAAATTCCTATTTTATTGAGAGGATACCCGAGTGGACAGTGACCAGTCAGGCATCCAGTGAGGATGTGGAGATCCTCCTTGTTTAGTATGAAGATATGTCTGGACACTCCTCTTTCTGGAATTAAGAACTGTTTTGCATAGTTCCGCACAGTTTATTCATTTCTCGGCAAAATTTTGGTCAACCCATTTTCATAGTCATTCTTGTATATGTCCACTGAATGGTTCGGGACCTACCAATGGGCGCATTCAACCCATCTTCGTAGCCATTCTTGAATATGTCCACCGAATGGTTCGGGACCTACCAGTGGCCAACTTGTTCGTTGGCTTCGTACCCCTCATATCTTGGGATCTAACACACCTTTATAGACAGCCTCCGTGTTCATTCAGGAGATTGTAATGTCTTTAGAGCCGCTTAAATGTCGGATGGTGCATCCACTTGGAATTTTCCTACATAGATCATACAACATACGACGACGAAACGTGGACAAGACAGCACAATAAAAAACACTTTTTTTCTGTTGCATGGAGTTTTTCTACTGTTTCTTACTAATTTGGGTGCGCTGATTTCGAATCTATCCTCAGATTTTTTTCTAGCCGCTCTAGTTAGTGAGATATAGGTCATTTTTTCAGTTTTTCTCTACTTTTTCCATATTTTTGATCGTAATTTCTAAACCAAAAAATCGATTGACATGATTTTCACCTTATCGCATTAACAACACCGCACGGCTTCTTTTTCGATGCCAATTTTTTTTTATAAGTTTCAAAATGCGGCGGTAATTGGACCTCAAAGTCAGAAAAAAATGGAATTTTAAGGTGTTTTCTTTGATGGACAAAAACATACACAATTTTCGTAAATCAATTAACGAGTTAGGTGTATAATGAAAGCCGACACATCAAATATTACAACAGAGTCAAATTATTTGGAGGAATACACATTTGCATCGAAATAATAACAAAAATGTACCATAGCCATTTTCATAATTTTTCATACATTTTCCTCAAAAAATTAGGGGCCTCAAAATATGCTCATTTATATGTTCCATTTATAGTCTGAAATATAAGCAAAAAACAAAAAAAATTTTGAATTGCTCGAAACAAAAAAAAATTAAAACCCTTGCATATTTTGAAGCACCTAATTTTTTAAGGAAAAAGTATGAAAAATGATGAAAATGGCTATGGTACATTTTTGCTATTATTTCGATGCAAATGTGTATTCCGCCAAATAATTTGGCTGTGTTGTATTGCTTGATGTTTCTTCTTAAGATATTCATATACTTCGTAACTTGATTTATGAAACATCTGTACAATTTTCGCCATCAGAAAAAACGCCTTGAAATTCAATATTTTCCTACTTTGAAACCTTATTACAACGCTAATTTAGAACACATAAAATTGATTAATACCAGAAAAGATGGCGTGAAATGTTGTAAATGCAATCATTTCGATAGGATTATTGTTTCGGAAATTACAGTCGAAAACGTGAAAAAAGTCGAGGAAAATTCGAAAAAGTGATACGCCCATTTTTTTTCGAAAACTAGAGCTGTCACATAAAAACGCAGTATGGTTTTGAAAACAGCGTGGAAAAACGATTCAGATTCATGTAAAAAACTCCATGCAACAGACATGCTGTTGTGCAGTGCAATCTTTTGCTGCTGAATTTTCTTAATTTTTGAATTTTTATTATTTTTTAACCCAACAAAAAACGCTCAATTTTCAAACTCTCCATTCATTGACAATCTTTTCCCCCCACTTCGATCATGATCAGTCATATTTTTTGCTAGCCACATCATCAAACAATTTTGTCCAGCTATTGTACTGAAATTTACAGCGACTTTTTGAATCAACCTCGTAACTTACGACCGCTTAATACTGGATTAAAATATCCTTTATTGCACGCATTTACGTGTAGTGCGTTGTCCTCACGTGGCTTCCGCCCGCACTCCAACTTTACTGTGGCGCCTTTTTATGCCTTCTTCAGCACAGCATTTCATATCCCGTTTAACAGCTGCTTTTGCCGCCACTGTCGTGTGCCGGTAATATGCAAATAGTTGCATGCGAATGCTGGTGTAAAAGGTATAAGCCAGCATTTACGGCATTTTTCGCCACTCATCGGGCAAAATAAAAATTTCACGAAACATTTGTTCAGTATGCATTTAAGGTTTAAAAGTATTCGTTTGCTCATACAGTTTTCATTCTTTATTAAAGGCAGTGAAATAAATTAATGGTTTTTTGGATTACTAAAACATTGCATAAACCAAATAAATACTTGCCTACACTTGGGCGCATGATGAACAAAGTGATCAAAGTAAAATTTGTGTGTGTTTCTGTGATTTTACAAGCCAAAAATTAAAATGCAAATTTCATCAGCAAACATTTCAAAATTAGGTATTCCATTGATATAAGAAATTGTTACTTTCAAAACACATTCAAGTTTTAAATAAATCTTCAATAAAATATAAAAAAATAATATAATTTATTGGAATAATATTTGAGTTGAAAAGTGCAACTCAGCTTGTCAGTCCCAAATCAAATGAGCCTGCAAACGCCTAAACGTATGCAAAGAATTTCAACTTTCGTGTTACTTACGTTTTCACGCTTCAACCCACATCAGTCGCATATTTATTTGCACGGCAAAAATAGCTCACATGTCAAAGAACGGCCACAAAAAAAAATACATTAATACACCGCAAAGTATGCTATAAATTTTTGAATTTTGACATTCAGCACAAATACGCCGCCCACACAGCCTTAAACGCTCAGCAGGCGGCATATTTGTGTGGGCATTTGTTGCGCTTACAGGTGGCTGAGACGCCGACTGCACCTGTCCGCCCGCCAACCGCATCGAATGCCGGCTCGAAGATGCAATTATTGAGTTGGTGATTTTTATTATTCGCTGCTTTTGTTGCCGAACTCAACAGTTGCATGTTGACGGCAGCAGCGACGTTGTTGCCACCGCCTGAAGAGTGGCTCACGTTTCACACCAAAAAACACGCAACAAATCGCACACAAAATTAACATAACCGTCCGTCCGCATGTCCTGCGCGCACAGCCAACGCTGTCAAACTGTTCGAAAACAGGCGGCCAACTGACAGCCAGCCAGGCGACACTATTGTTGCTTTCGACAGTCGTATAGGAGTGCGACAAAAAATGAAAAACACCTTTTTCAAAGTGTTATATTGATTGTTGACAGGAATTTTAGAAGAAGAGTTGAAGTGTGTACTGCGCCCACTTCTGCCATTCGATAGAAGTCGAGTACAGAACTGAAAAAATGGGTCTTTCAGCTATCAAAACTTGTGAAAAAATCATAAAATCCGCAAACAATTTATACTTTTTTTTTACAACTTCAAAGCAAAAGTCCCAGTTAGTTAACTTGCACAGAATGGGCGAGTTTCTTATGCCACTCACGAGCGGCGCACAGAGAGCGCACTTTCCAGGCTACATTCATGCATTGCGAATATCAGTCACCACCCCGTATGACAGTTTTCTGCGCGCCTTATAACACTTTAGCGGTGTCCTTATCAGTGTTGCCGGCTGGCTGGAATTGAGTTGGCGTAAGTTTATTTTTCTCACTGTCTGCATTGTGGTGAATTTAGTAACTCTCTCTTATGCGTTCTCTTAGTAAATGAAAGAAAAAAAAATAAAATTAATTTCGAAAGAATTTGAATATAATTTAACTTTAAAAGTGAACGAATATTCAAAATTTTAATTTAACCAAAACACATTTTAATTAAATTACAATTAATTTAAAATTAAATTAAGTAAAACTTAAAATAAAAATAAACTAAAAATAAATTTAATTAAATTAAATTAAAATAAAAGTACATTAATTTAAAATTAAAATTAAATTGAAGTTAAGTTAAAATTAATTAAAATTAATATTTAATCTTAAATTAAATTAAGATAGAATTTAATTAAATTAAAATAAAACTTACATTAAATTAAAACAAAACTAAAGTTATATTAAATATAAATTAAAATAAAATTACAATTAAATTAAAATTACACCAAAACTAAATTTTAAATTAAAATTAAATAAAAAGTAAATTCAAATTAAATTAAAATTAAACCTTAATGTAAGTTAAAATAAAACTAACTTAAAATTAAATTAACTTGACTTAAAATTAAAACTAAACTAAAATTAAATTTAAATTAAATGAAAATGAAATTAAAAATAATTAAAATGTAACTCAAATTAAAATTAAAAATTAAACTAAAATTAAAATTAAATTACAATTAAATTAAAATCAATTTAAAATTCAATTCAAATGAAACTGATTAAATTAAATTTAAATTAATCTTAAATAAAGTAAAATTCAATTACTATTTAATTAATATAAAATTAAAATTAAATTATAATTAAATTGAAATTAAAATTAAATTAATTAAATTAATAATTAATTAAAATTAAATTAAATTAAAATAAATTTAAAATTTAATTTAAATAAAGTAAAATTTAAATTAAACTTAAGTTATGTAAAATTAAATTTAAATTAAATAAAAAGTATAATGAAATCAAAAGTAAATCAAAATTAAATAAACATTAAAGTTAACTTAAATTGCATTTAAATTAAAGTTAAGTTAAAATTATATTACAATTAATATATAATCCTAAATTAAATTAAGATAGAATTAAACTAAATTAAAATTAAACTAATATTAAATTAAAAAAAAATTAAAATTAAATTAAAGATAATTAAAATAACAATATGATTAAATTAAAAGTACATTAGAACTAAATTTTAAATTAAAATTAAAATATAATTAAAATTAAATTAAAGTTAAAATTAAATTAAAATTAGTATTTAATCTTAAATTACATTAAGATGGAATTAAACCAAATTAAAATTAAACTATCAGGTGTACAACTTTGCTTCCGCCGTTTTTTTCCAAAATTAAAAGCTTTATTGCGAAAAAGTGCTTACAGATGTATTATTCAAAGTATTGTCCGTCGCTAGCGACAACTTTCTCCCATCTTTCCGGCAATTTTCGGATCCCGGCTCGAAAAAAGGAGTCCTCTTTTGACGCTATCCATGAAGCAATCCATTTTTCCAATTCTTCGAAGGATTGAAAATGTTGATCTGCCAGGCCGTGTGCCATCGAACGGAATAGGTGGAAGTCAGAAGGGGCGACATCTGGGGAATACGGCGGGTGGGGCAAGACTTCCCATTTCAGCGTTTCCAGGTACTTTTTGACCACTTTTGCGACGTGAGGCCGAGCATTGTCGTGTTGGAGGATGACTTTGTCATGTCGCTCTTGATATTGTGGCCGCTTTTCTTTTAGCGCGCGACTAAGGCGCATCAGTTGCGTTCGGTAGCGATCTCCTGTGATGGTTTCACCCGGTTTTAAGAGCTCGTAGTAAATCACACCGAGCTGATCCCACCAAATACAAATCATAACCTTGGCGCCGTGAATATTCGGTTTTGCCGTCGAAATCACCATTTTTAAAACGTTGAAACCACTCCCGACACGTTCTTTCACTCAGAGCAGCATCACCGTAAGTTTCTGAGAGCATTCGATGCGCTTCAGCTGCATTTTTTTGCGAATTGTAACAGAAAAGTAAAACTTCCCGCAAATGGCGAGAATTGGGCACATAAACGGACATTTTCGAGCGTGAATAATACGAAAACAAGAACAACTGTCACTGAAACGGCGATGACAATTCGTTAGGCACTGTCCACACTCACTTTAAAGGCATTACCATCTATGTATTTCAACCAGCCTCAGCCGGTACAGCCACCTATCGGAAAACGGCGGAAGCAAAGTTGTACACCTGATAATATTAAATTAAAACAAAATTAAAATTAAATTAAAAATAAATTAAAATAACAATAAAATTAAATTAAAAGTACATTACAACTAAATTTTAAATTTAAATTAAAATTATAATCAAACTCAAAAATATAATTATAACAAAGTTAATTACAATTATAATTATATTTAAAATTATAATTATAATTTAAATTATAATTTAAATTAAAATTCAATTAAAATTCAATTTAAAATTAAATTAAAATTAAATTCAAATTAAATTTAAATTAAATTCAAATTAAATTCAAATTAAATTTAAATTAAATTAAAATTAAATTTAAATTAAATTAAATCAAAATTAAAATAAATTAAATTAAAATTCAATTATAATCGGATTAAAATTAAATCTAAATTTTTTATTATTTAAACTATAAATAACTTAGAAATGAAATTGAATTGAAAATAATCTCAGTCCGCTCCTACATAGTTTTCAAAGAAATATGCCAGACATGTCAAATTAAAAACGCATTCGGCTACAGGATTTGTGCAATAATCAACATTTTTTTGTATTCTTTACCGACATGTAAACTACCCAAAATATCCTTTAACTATCCATCAGATAAACGCTGACTGATTGCAAAGCAAATGCCAACGTAATGCACAAAGGAAACACTCACGTCGACACGTGTCACAATTGCAATAAAGTAGTAGAAAAGAAACGGAAATACGGGGAAAGTAACGCGCAATTGGACAGACAGACAGACAGGCGCGGGCAGACAACGAGCTTAGCAAGCAGCAAAAAATAACGGAAATTCGGTTTAAAGAAAAGAAGAATAAAAAACCCAATGACTAAAAAGTGTCTGCGAGACAAATTTAAGAACTGTCAAAGAAATTTAAGTGAAATTCCACATGAATGACTTTGAGTTAGATTAAAATTTAAAAAATTCTGTATTGTACAAAAGACGTTTCTCTCTCCACAACAGAGATTCGATTATTTTGGCAATGGTTTTTAAAATGTTTCTTGCTTGGGTATTGCTACATCCGAAATCCATTTTTAACAATCTGGGAAATCTTAAGTCAGCCAATGCTAGAGCTAACTAAGGATTCTTCTAAGGTTAAGATACTTGACTGACCTCCCCATCCATTCATCCAAATTTAACATTCTTTGAAATCTTAAATCAGCCAACTTTAGAGACTAACTACCGATTCCACTCATGTTTTGTTTCCTGACTGGCCCCTCTTTAATTATTTTAACAATTACTAACTAAAGATTTGGGAGCACAATAGATCACTTCTGGTCTCAATGCAACAAACCCCATTTAATTCTTTTTTAACTAAAGATTTTGCTTAGGTTGCGAATCCTAACTGCGTCTACATCCATTCATCCATATTTAACAATCTTGGAAATCTTAAATCAGCCAACTTTAGAGACTAACTACCGATTCTACTCATGTTGAAATTCTTGACTGGCCCCTCTTTAATTATTTTTACAATGACTAACTAAAGACTAGAGGGCACAATAGATCACTTCTGGTCTCCATCCATCCATCTTTAACAATTTTGGAAATCTTAAATCAGCCAACTTTAGAGACTAACTACCGATTCTACTCATGTTTAGATTCTTGACTGGCCCCTCTTTAATTATTTTAACAATTACTAACTAAAGATTTTATTTAGATTGCGAATGTCAACTGGTCCCTCCATCCATTCATCCATCTTTAACAATTTTGAAAATCTTAAATTAGCCAACTCTTGGGACCAACTACCAATTCTACTAAGGTTTAAGTGGGCACTCCTCAACTTTTTACACAATCTTATCCCCGATTTTTTGATTTTGAAGACTCATGAATGGATTGAGTGAAGCCTTTTGAAAATATTTTACCAAGTAAGTAGAGGCATTTCTGTTTCCTTTATTTAATATAACAGTGGTCGTCTTTTCAGGCCTCTTGCGAATTTATCTTTGTTTTCCCAAAATATTTCTAGACACCGGCTCTTAATAAATGGTGAAAGGACTGACGAAGTATTTTCACTCTAAAACCATGGCCACAGGCAGATAACTCAAGAGTTGAGTAGACCTGCCACTCATTGACAATTGGCATTTCGTGAGCGTTTGGTTCCAACCCTGTAGCCATGAATCACACCTACTTACAAACATATCTCAAATCCCAACTTTCAGCTCTCTTACCTTTTCTGATATTCAAAACACCCTTAATTCCATCCACGTTTATGCCATTATTTACCCTTCCCGAGAGTCTATGTGTGTGTGTGTTATTTATTGACAACTTCACCCTGCGCCAAGGATTAGTGAAATGAATTGCCGCAATATTACTAAGATTTGTGCAAATAAACGAAAATCTTTCCTTTCCGAATAGCAACGCCTGAAAATAATCAACCTTAGTGAATTGCGTGTGAGCCCAATGTCAAAACGTTTAGGACAGGTGACCGTTGCAGCACGTTTGAGTGTCATTGGCTGTGGTGAGGGTTCGTATCGCCCAACGCACCGGCACGTGTCGTCCTTAGAATGGGTCGTCAGTTGGTGACAAATAACTAAATATGTGCAGAAAAACAATCCAGATGTAGTTGCGTAAGTTAAGGGAGATTTCAACGTCAATGACACAAGTAAAGGAATTAACTGGCATAACTTAATGAAATCAAACGTTGGGAATTATTGGGGAAGTAAAGAAATTGAAACGAGTTTGTGTTAATAATGGAAATTATTTATACAAAAAATGGGGAGATTTGCGAAATATTGTGAATGCAGAAAGGAATAATAACAAAGTCAAATTTTAAGTTTTGAAATTTGAGTTTACATGAAGATTTTCATATGATTCGAAAATAAAATGAAGTGAGTTGGTTATGAAATGTTTTTGAACTTTCTTGGCGATCTGAAGAAATTTTAAGAATTTTAAGAGAAAAAATATGGTATAAGTAAAATTGAATTTTGTTAAATATTTTAAAGGATTATTTTGAAGTTGGTCACAAGAAGGTTGGGTTTGCTTTTTAATGACTTCTAAATGGACAAGGAAATGCACTTGAAGAAGGAAGACTCACCCGGGCAACTTCTTCTTTGACAATCTAGGGAATCTAGTCGACAGGACTATTCACAGTAAACTAGGCTTTGTATGGAACTCAAACTGGTTCATTGAGTGAGAGATTTTAAGTTCTATTGTGGAATCACAATGAGCCTTTATGGTCCAAGTAGGCCACCTTGAGGACCCCATCCCTACCTACCTATTTATAATTTACAAGTTAAAGAATTTCCTCTTGAAATCATACGAAAAATATAAATTTTTTATAGGAAATTGTTTGGATTTTAATATAAAAGTTAAAGCTTTCATTGAGAGCCTCGATCTAGAAAATTATAACTTAGACATATTAAAAAGAAAAACTATTTTTTAGTTGATAAAAAATTCTATACGTTTTCAAAAATATTGCAATTTTTTTATAGAAAATACTCTGATTTTTTATTAAAGAGCCAAAGACGAGTTTTTCACAGTTTTGTATAGTAAATATTTTATATTTTTTTCAGAGCCGAAGAAGAATAAAAGTCTCAACTACGTTTTCAAAAATATTGCAATTTTTTATAAAAAATACTTTGATTTTTTATTAAAGAGCCAAAGACGAGTTTTTTAAAGTTTTTATAGTAAATTTTTATACTTTTTTACAAAGCCGAAGAAGAATAAAAGTATCAACTAACTATGAACTTTGAGTTAAAAAAACGTAGCGAAGAATTACAAAGCAAATATTTACTCTTTCAAGTTTCTTCAAATTCAAAAATACTTCATACAAGGTTTTTTGTAGCAAATATTTTGAATTTTTTGACAAAGCCAAAGACGAGTAAAAGCGTCAACTATGAACTTTGAGTTAAAAAAAACGGAGCGAAGAATTATTGAAAAAGCGAAAATTTTCTCTTTAAATTTCTTCAAATTCAAAAATGTTTCATGCAAGTTTTTTGAAGTAAATATTTTGTATTTTTTTCACAAAGTCAAAGAGTAAAAGCCTCAACTGTGAACTTTGAGCTAAAAAACGCAACGAAGAAGTATTGAAAAAGCAAAAAATTAATTTTTCAAGTTTCATAAATTCAAAAATAATGTGCGATAACATAAAAAATAAAAAATTTTATAACGATTTTGACTACATAAATAAAATAATATAAGTAAATATAATGCAAGATTTTTATACAAAAATTATTATATTTGAATTTTTTCACAGAGCCGAGTAAACTACGGAAAAAAAAACTTTACAATGGTGAAAAATTATTTTTTAAAAATAATAATCTTTTGAGGTTCATAATAAATTCTTTAAAATCAAAAATAATGTAAATTTGTTATGGAAATTTTTGGAATTTTTTTCACTGACACAAAAGCGAGTAAACCTCTTAAATATGAACATCAAGTTAAAAAACTATGGTAAGAAAATTATTATTTTTTTAATTTACTTTTTCAAGGATTTTCCTCAAATTATTTAAAACAAAATAAAATTTGTATAGACATTGTTTTAGCAACAAGGCAAGTAATAACTTGGGTAGGTAGTAAAAAACATCGTTAAAGAACATTGAATTCAATAGGAAAAAATATTAAAATTAAGCGTAACTCTTTTCAAAATGAAACAAAAAAGAAAGTAGTAGAAGCAAAATTAAGTTTTTGCCAACCTATATGAAGTTGTTCCACAATGTGAATCGAATCGAAATTTTGTTGTTGTAAGAAATTCTTTTAACTTTCTTTTAGAGCCAATTAGGGCCCTAAGTCTTGTAGTTGAAACGCAGTCTAAATTTTTTGAAATAACTGATTGGCCTGAAAAAGGAAAAGCTAAATAAAAAATTCTTATAAGAACAAATCTTACGTCTCGATTTCATATGCAAATAACAGTCATGATATTTTCTTTCAACACATCGCAATTTCGCGCGTTAAGATATCAACCACAAAATAAGCGTTCATTGCAAATTTCATTTTGCAAAAAGTCAACAACTCAAATATGCAACTTACACGTTTTTTTTCATGAAACATAACGAGAATGTACAAAAAAACAAACGTAGGAAAAAATGCTAAATTGTGAGAGTGTAAAAGAAGCAAAATATGATTATGAATATCATAAAAGCGCCTTTTCTCACATTATTCCTAATCCGCAGCGGCGGCGCCACTCGCGTCACCACCAACGAGCAGCCGCTGCCACAGTGTGTGTGTCACGTTGCGCCGCTGCTCTCACCAAAAAAAAGAAAAAAACACTGCGCCCGCCTCGGTGCATTTCCTTCCTGCAACCAGCCAAACACAGCCAGCAGTCGACAACCGGCAGCCAACAGCCAGGAGCCCCTGCGCTGCTGTTAATGTTATCCTTAATGCCATTTTCATGTGCATGACATGATGACGACAAATTCTCGTGCAACCTGACACTAGCTGAGATTCCTACAAATTCCTTCTTATTTCTCCTGCTTATTTTCTTATGCCATTCTATTCTCTCCGACGACTTGCATCTTTGGTTCGTGCGTTGTGTTCGTTTTGCCCGGCAAGCGCAAACTTGCATGCATGCATACTTAAAGGGATGTGTGCAGGACGTTGGCAGCGCCGGAAATACGTGGCAAGGGTTTAAGGAATTTTCCTCATTTCGAAAATTCTCTGTCGACACGAATGTGCAAATGGCAGTTACACACTCAAAATAAGTACAACTTTCATTTGGGTCTTTTTTCGTCGACGCACACATGAGGGGACAAGCTGTGGGTACGCCACCGTCGCGACGACAGAACGGGCGGGCAAAGTGTGAAATTTCGAAAGCTGAAACTGAGTGGGCAAAGGTGCAAGGCAGAGCAGTGGGTAGAGACGAGTTGCAATCCTGTGAAAATTCGTAATGCAGAGATTTACGTTAATTCTGAGATTTCTGCTGAGACTTTTAGCAAACGTAATGAATACGTTTGAGCTGTGTTAAGCCAAGCCGTGATAAGCGCTGAACAATAATATTTAAAAAATAAATGTACATATTATATGTTGAACGATATTGTGGTGAAAAAAAATTCGGTTGTTTGGATAGTTGAACCAGAACTGATCTAGGCAGGTAGAGAAATGAGGCTCAACAGATCTTCAGTAAAGATGATTAAATGTTTTTTATAGCGTTGGGAAGGGCCATAGTCGGGTAAGAAAGGGTAAGGTGCCCTCCAGCCAAATATCAATGTTATATTTTTTTATTATTAGAAATACTATAAGTAACAATTTACCCAAGTTGCAGCCCTTAATGATGAATCTCCGATCTGGGAGAATTAATTTAATAAATTATAACAAATATTAATAACTTTAAAACTAGTTGTCCGATTTAAATAAGGTTGCAATATACATATAACAGTTATCACTTAGACTTAAACTTAGACTTAGACTTAGACTTAGACTTAGACTTAGACTTAGACTTAGACTTAGACTTAGACTTAGACTTAGACTTAGACTTAGACTTAGACTTAGACTTAGACTTAGACTTAGACTTAGACTTAGACTTAGACTTAGACTTAGACTTAGACTTAGACTTAGACTTAGACTTAGACTTAGACTTAGACTTAGACTTAGACTTAGACTTAGACTTAGACTTAGACTTAGACTTAGACTTAGACTTAGACTTAGACTTAGACTTAGACTTAGACTTAGACTTAGACTTAGACTTAGACTTAGACTTAGACTTAGACTTAGACTTAGACTTAGACTTAGACTTAGACTTAGACTTAGACTTAGACTTAGACTTAGACTTAGACTTAGACTTAGACTTAGACTTAGACTTAGACTTAGACTTAGACTTAGACTTAGACTTAGACTTAGACTTAGACTTAGACTTAGACTTAGACTTAGACTTAGACTTAGACTTAGACTTAGACTTAGACTTAGACTTAGACTTAGACTTAGACTTAGACTTAGACTTAGACTTAGACTTAGACTTAGACTTAGACTTAGACTTAGACTTAGACTTAGACTTAGACTTAGACTTAGACTTAGACTTAGACTTAGACTTAGACTTAGACTTAGACTTAGACTTAGACTTAGACTTAGACTTAGACTTAGACTTAGACTTAGACTTAGACTTAGACTTAGACTTAGACTTAGACTTAGACTTAGACTTAGACTTAGACTTAGACTTAGACTTAGACTTAGACTTAGACTTAGACTTAGACTTAGACTTAGACTTAGACTTAGACTTAGACTTAGACTTAGACTTAGACTTAGACTTAGACTTAGACTTAGACTTAGACTTAGACTTAGACTTAGACTTAGACTTAGACTTAGACTTAGACTTAGACTTAGACTTAGACTTAGACTTAGACTTGGCATAACCTAAAACATCGGTGAAATTCAGAAGTGAATATAACTTCAAAGTTTTTATTTATTTTTGTTATTTTTTTAGCCAGTGAGAATTTTGAACCAATAACCAAATTTTTTATATAAATATTTTCCTCTTACAGTGTTTACGACATTTATTTTTTCTAAATTTGTTCCACCTTAAAAAAATAAAACGAATTTTTAAAGCAATTTTTTCCACTTTAGACTTTACGACAGTAAACTTACAAATTATGTCATTGGGATCTCCTAATAACAAATGCCAAATGGAAATCCAGAGCTTTAGGAGCTCTCAGTGACGCACATAGGATTAATTTTGGGGGGATGTTGCGTACAACTTTTGGGTTCAATACCATTTGGAACCATATTTTTTACCAAAAGTGTTCGTATTTGGCCGGGGGTCGAACCCCAAACCCCCGCCTGTATGCGCCACTGGTAGCTATACTAAAATTTCTCTGAAAGCCGGGACTTACAAATATTCTTTAAGTCCATAAAAGGGACACAATAGATCTCTTAGGTCGCAGTGCACTTTCCCCCCATCAATTATAATAACTTTCTTTCTTTAAAGAAATAAAAATAGATAGAAAATAGAAAATTAGAAATAAAAAAATGCAAAATGAAGTCATCTGAATTTTGTAAAAATTTTATATTCATATTAAATAAATACTAACACTTTTTGTATAAATTCTTACTTTAGTGATTTCATATTTGAGCAGAGAAAAATTTCAACATTTGGCATTGCTTTCAGCACTTCAGCGGCAACGCTGTCCTCACAAATTTTCCACTTCCGCACGACACGGGTGGCCAAGTATTGTTTCAAGAGGCGTGAAAATGATGAAGTGTACACATTATAAATCACGAATCATAATAGGCAACCAGCCAATTTTCGCGCTCACCACAACGAATCGGTAAAAGCAAAATAACGAAAAGGCCAAAGTGACGTTGTGACGGCAGCTATGGAAATTCGGTGCATTTTCTTGCGTGTTTCAACTTTTGGCAGTGCATCAAAAGCAAATAAAATCTACGCATTTATGAAGCGCTATTAACCGCAACGGCCACGCCCATTTTGACAATTTGCACGCGGCCCCAGAGTTTATTGACTTTGCCGCCGCTTTGTGGTGGTGTGTGTGTGTATGTATGATTTTTATAGTTTTTTAACTGACTTGTGACTTTAACCCTTCTATAACTATCACCCTTATGATTTTTTCGTTATCTCCTTTTCCTTTTTTGTTTAATGCTCAAAATGTGATCATGAAAACGAAACTAAGTCCTGTAAAGAATTTCATGTGAAACACTCAAATATAATGAAAGGGTTAACCCATTTATTATGCACGGCCTCCTTCAGCTATTTTGCACAAGAATTGCGCGGTAGCTGTCCAACCCTTTGCCCATTTCTTTTGTGTACCCTACACTGGGTGTACCAAGAATTTTACACATGACCTGAGTCTTGCCACGAATGAAAGTGTTGTTATTATAGTAAAAAATTCATAAATATTTAAAAAAACAGAGGCATGCAACTAACTACAAACTATTCTTCGAAGACCCTTCTTTCATAAAAAAATATTTTTTTTTAATATGCAACGATAAAATCCGGCACCCCGAAATGTTCTAACCCGTGTAAAATTCTTCCTGAACTCTTTCTTTCGTCAGAACTAATCAGGAGTATAGATTAAGTAAGCCACTTCAACACATCAATCCATCAGTTTGATTTCAACTTTCGTGCAAATCTTAAAACTTATAGTTAATACAAAAGATTTTGAAAATTCAGTGATAGGAAGTACGGAACTTACTAAAACTGGAAGCCCTAATGTTCCCATATATGAACATTTTTCGAGCTGAACAAATAATAACAGAGATCATCTAACTGTGACTTTTTGTGACTGTAAATGCTTTCTTAACCGCTTATGCGCCTTTTACAAGCATTTTTGTGAAAGAAAATTTCTTGTTTCTATGGAAATATTTCGAGCTGAACAAATTCTTGCAAATATTAACAGTTATTTGTTATTTCTGGAACTTAAATTGCCTTCTTAACCCTTTGTAGGCCTTTTAGACTCACTTTTTTAAACGACATTTTCTTGCTTACATGGAAACTCTGCAAACTGAACAAATTTTAGTACATAGAAACAAATATAATCCGACTTTTTATGAGTTTTTAGTATTGTAAATAGTTTCTTAACCCGTTATGGGACTTTTACTTTAAGTTTTCTGATAGAAATTTTATTACTTATGTGGGAATTCTATTAATTGAACTAATTAAATACATATTAACAAAGATAATTTGATTGTTTATGGTTTTTTGGTATTAACAATGGTTTGTTAACCCATTACGAGCCTTTTACATTAACTTTTCTGAACGAAATTTCCTATCTTGAACTGTTCAAACTGAACCAATTCAAATATATTTTAACAAAAGTATTCTGGCTGTTTGCAATTTTCTGAAACTGTAAATTATTTCTTAACCCATTATGGGCCTTTTATATTCACTTTTTTGAGAGAAACTTTCTTGCTTATATGAGAATTCTTTGAACCAATAAATAAATAAATTTTAACACAAATAATTTTATTGTTTCTGATTTTTTGGTATTTTTAATGGTTTCTTAACCCATTTTGGGCTGTTTAAATTAACTTTTATGAATGCACTTTTAGTGTCAATATGTGAATTTTTCGAACTTAACCCATTCTAAGACACACTAACAAATATAAACTGGTTTTTTATGATTTTTTGATATGGCAAATGGTTTCTTAACCGATTTTGGGCTATTTAAATTAACTTTTATGAACGCACTTTTAGTGTCAATATGTGAATTTTTCGAACTTAACCCATTCTAAGACACACTAACAAATATAAACTGGTTTTTTATGATTTTTTGATATGGCAAATGGTTTCTTAACCCATTTTGGGCTGTTTAAATTAACTTTTATGAACGCACTTTTAGTGTCAATATTTGAATTTTTCGAACTTAACCCATTCTAAGACATACGAACCAATATAATCTGGTTTTATATGATTTTTTTAATGCCAAATGGTTTCTTAACCCATTTTGAGCTACTTTAATTAACTTTTATGAACGCACTTTTAGTGTCAATATTTGAATTTTTTGAACTTAACCCATTTTAAGACATACTAACAAATATAATCTGATGGTTTATGATTTGTTGGTATGGCAAATGGTTTCTTAACCCATTTTGGGCTGTTTAAATTAACTTTTATGAACGCACTTTTAGTGTCAATATGTGAATTTGTTTAACTTAACCCATTCTAAGGCATACTAACTGATATAAACTTGTTTTTTATGATTTCTTGGTATGGCAAATGGTTTCTTAACCCATTTCGGGCTGTTTAAAATAACTTTAGTGAGCGCACTTTTAGTGTCAAAATGTGAATTTCTCGAACTTAACCCATTCTAGGACATACTAACAAATATAATCTGATTGTTTATAATTTTTGAGTATGGCAAATGGTTTCTTAACCCGTTATGGGTCGTTAAAACTAACTATTATATACGTACCTTTATTCTCTATAAGTGAATTTCTTGAACTTAACCAATAGTAATACATTCTAACAAATTTAAACTGGTTTTTATGATATAGGGTGTTTTTTTTAGAGGTTTGTTTTTCGAATAGAGATAAAACTGGCATTTTGTGGTCAAATCTGGCAACTCTAATGTCATTTATGTTCAGTTTGGTTTGCCATTTCATCATGAACAGGTTGACAAAAGAACGACGCTTGCAAATCGTGCAAATTTATTTCGAAAATAATGGTTCAGTTCGCGAAGTTTACCGCAAGCTCCGTCCATTTTATGGTCGACATAATCGTCCATCAGAGCAATTAATTCGGTTAACCATGGGTCGTTTTCGCACTACGTTTACTCTATGTGATAATACGCATCCGCAGAGACGTCGAACAGTGCGCACCGAAGAAACAATTGCCGCTGTAGAGCAAAATGTTGAAGAGGACCCGAATGAATCGATTCGCCACCGTGCACAGCAATTGGAGCTTTGTCCATCAACTTTATGGAAGATTTTGCGCAACATGAATGTGGATGAGTTGTGGTTCCAACAAGACGGCGCTACATGCCACACAGCGCACGTCACAATCGATTTATTGAAGGAAACATTCGATGAGCGCATAATTTCGCGGAATGGACCTGTCAATTGGCCACCAAGATCGTGTGATTTGACACCATTGGATTATTTTCTTTGGGGATATGTGAAGTCGCTCGTCTACGCCAACAAACCAGAAATGTTAGGGGACTTGGAAGCCAACATTCGTGGCGTTATTGCCGACATACGGCCCCAAATGCTCGAAAAAGTGGTTGAAAATTGGACCTGTAGAATTGGCTTTATTCGAGCCAGCCGCGGCGGCCACATGCCCGAAATCATATTTAAACATTAATGGCATAAAATTATCCTTCCAATAAAGCCAAATTGATGGACATTAAAACGATTTTCTTGTGTTTTATTTCAATTCGAAGTTCTATACCTCTAAAAAAAACACCCTATATTATTTATTTTAGAAATGATTTCTTAACTCGTTAAAACTAAAATTTATGAACGTACTTTTATGTAAATTTTTCAAACTTAACCCATTCTAATACATACTAACAAATATAATCTGATTGTTTATGATTTTTTTATTGTAAATGGTTCCTTAACCCATTATGAGCCTTTCACTTTTTTAAATGTAATTTTATTTTTAAAATTTATTTATAATTTATATTTTAAACCATTCAGACGAGTACAAACGATTTAAAGTAGGGCACAAACAAATCGTTCAATACCTAACGTATACACTCTTCTATATATATTTATATATTTTTGTGTGTTTGTATGATTTTTTTATGCTTTCGCCGCCTTTTGTTTGAATTTTATTGGCACACATTGTTTTTGTGAGGCGACAGTTGAGCTGCCGTTGACGCGCCTTTGTCGCCGCTTAATTCATGGCACTTGCGGCCGCCGACTGTACTGTGAACTTTTTAATATCCTCGCACTTGGTTTTTTTTTTGTTGCCCATTTTATCGATGTTGTTATCAGTTACAAGTTGTGCGTTGCTTTTCGCTGGTTGCGTTTTTGATTTACAATTTTGCGTCGGTTTGCCTGCAGGCCGTGGTGTCATTTTACGCGCATCGTTTGCGCCTCGCACAGACGCATAAAACATTAAAGAAGAATGCCTTCTTTGGTTGCACTGCAAGGCGCATTGTTCGTGTCTGGCGCTGAATAATGGCGACAAAAGCACATAAAACACCACCAACTCGACTGGCAGTGAAAGAAGAACGCTGCTGGCTTAATAAGAATTTGCAACAGTAATTAAAAAAACAAATACTTGTTATGTACTTACATACATATGTACTATATATGGAACAACAACAAAAGCATGCACAATTTGTCACAAGTAAGCCATTTTGAAATGGCGCCATTGCAGCTTAAATCGCAAAAATGACAGCCGCCATAAAATAATCAACTTAATATGTGGCCCCGACTTGCTACAATCAGCGCGATTATGTGCGCCGAAAATGTAAAGAATCGCAGCCACGTCGCACTTTATTGCCTCCTACTGGGCGACGCACGCGACTGTCGCACATGTCAATATGTATGAAAAGCAGAGCTCACCTCAAGTGAAATGTCGCATGTAATTTACGCAAATCTTAAATTAGCATCAGTCAGCCCGTGTGCCGGCGACCTCTCAGCCAGCATCCACCAACCAACCAACTAACGCCATCTGCGGTGCCTCACAGCGGCCCCCTTCTTCAGTCGCCGTTCGACAGCATTGCGCTGCCGCTGCCGCATTGACATCATTCGCGCTGCGTGTTATTACAGCACGCTTCCAGCATATTATTTAAAGTGCAAATTAAGATTGTGTTATTATACTTTAACTTTGGCATAACCTCGCCTGCATTTTACTATAACACTCCTCACACACAAACACACCCACACACACACACACACGTAGACAACATGACGCTTATTCGGGTTTTAAGAAGCCATTAAGTATTTGAATTCATTATTGTCATCATTGCCACGTTCATGACAACCTCATTATTGTGCCAACGCCAACGTTGTCATCATCATCAACAACAACAACAAAAAACGACAACTACAACAACAACACTTACACTTACAACGATAACCGCAGTAACATGTTTTCTATCATAACACAGCACAACAAAAAAACACTTTTTTTCTGTTGCATGGAGTTTTTCTACTGTTTCTTACTAATTTGGGTGCGCTGATTTCGAATCTATCCTCAGATTTTTTCTAGCAGCTCTAGTTAGTGAGATATAGGTACCATGTCATTTTTTCAGTTTTTCCTCTACTTTTTCCATATTTTTTATCGTAATTTCTAAACCAAAAAACCGATTGACATGATTTTTACCTTATCGTATTAACAACACCGCACGGCTTCTTTTCCGATGCAACTTATTTTTATAAGTTTTAAAATTCCGCGGTAATTGGACCTCAAAGTCGGAAAATATGGAATTTTAGGCGTTTTTTCTTATGGCGAAAATTGTACAGATGTTTCATAAATCAAGTTACAAAGGATATGAATATCTTTAGAAGAAACATCAAGCAATACAACACAGCCAAATTATTTGGCGGAATACACATTCGCATCGAAATAATAGCAAAAATGTTCCATAGTCATTTTCATCAAAATGTCTGAAATTTCCTTAAAAAATTAGGAACCTCGAAAAAGTGACACGCCCATTTTTTGCGAAAACTAGAGCTGTTACATAAAAACGGAGTATGGTTTTGAAAACAGCGTGGAAAAACGATTTAGATTCATGTAAAAAACTCCATGCAACAGACATGCTGTTGTGCAGTGTAATCATCATCATCATCAACAACGCCATTATTGCATCATTTTCTTGCAGCTCATCGCTGTGACGCTAACAAAATTGCATGCGATAAAAACGTGTGTATGCCAAAAAATTATGCTTTTCCTTCTAAAGTGTTAATGTTAAAAGAAAATGGTGTTTAAAACGTGCTCGTTCGAGGTTACCTGCTGTCAAAAGTCAATGAGTTAAGTCCATAGTACACTTAACCCATTTCGTACCAATATTTTGAGAAAGGTTTTATTTGAAAATTTTTCTAATAGGAGTGCAAATTAGATGAAAAAAGCACAGAAAATAAGTTTGAAGATAGATGATGGCATTTTTTCGTAATTGCAGATTGAAAATTTATTTTTTTTTAACACTTTCTCGCCCTCTGTGACTCATCTAAACAGATCTAAACGTATTTTATTATAATAAAAAATTACTCATTTTGTCTTTTAAATCATTGTGTTCGGGTTTTGCACAAGTCTAGTTACTTTCCGTACTTAACCCTTTCGATCCCAAAGTTTCCTGAAAACAACCTCACCTATTTGGCATCTTATAGCAAAAGCTACGATTGTTTTATGGGTTTTATTTAAATAGCCACCAACAAATTAATATTTTTAAAAGTGAATTCAAAGCAAATTACAAAAATTTTACCGTTATCCCCAAAATAAATTCCAATAATTTGCAACGATATCAGGGAAAGTTTGTGTTCTAATTGAAGTCTGCGAATTGGGCGCGTTTGATTAAAACCCTGTTTCTTTAATAATGGTTAAATAAAATCAAAAAGTGATAATTTTGTATTTTTCCATAAATGTTAAAGAATGTTTCTGTAATTAAAAATATTGACACAAAATTTATTTAAACCGTTTAAAGCTAAAATTGTTCAAAAGTAAATTAGCTCTAGAACTCTAACAAAGAGGCGTAGTGACTTCAAGTGTCGTGTGCACACTTCTTAGGCAAGTTTTTCAAGATTTGAATACCAAAAAGTAATATCGAGACACAGGGTAAAATTCGGGGTCGAAAGGGTTAAAAAAAAATTAACTAAAAAGTCAAAAAGTGAGGGTTTTTTTTCAAAGCCCGCCTATCTTTAAACGGGAAGGTGTGGAATGGCAAACAAATATTTTATTAGAAAGTCAATCGATATAAGTATCCTATAAAATAACATAAACTTTAGATTACACAGGTTACGGTACGGTATGGTACGAAATGGATTAACAGATTTCAACGAGTTTTATCATAATTAAAGTTGTTTCTAGCATTTTTCCAATCATTATTTACTATCTAATTTTGAGTATTTTTAAAGAATTTAAGAAAAAACTTCTGTGTAAGAGGTTTTTGCAATGCCCGCCTATCTTTAAAGGGAAACCCATGGTATGGCAAACAAATATTTTATTAGAAAGCCAATGGATCTAAGTATAATACAAAAAATATAAACTTTAGATTACACAGGTATATTGTAATAAAAAAAAATTGCAAACTTAATGTACCAAATGTACGAAATGGTTTAACAGATTTCAACGAATTTTATCTTAATAAAGGTTTTTTATCTTATCTTAAATAAGGTTTTTTTTCAATCATTATTTATTATGTCATTTTTAGTATTTTTAAAGAATTTAAGAAGAAAAGTCTAAGTATAATAAAAAATAACATAAGCTCTAAATTACACAGGTTTATCGTAATAAAAAAACTGCAAACATTACTAATTTCTACAATTCGATACGGAAAGGTACGAAATGGTTTAATAAATTTTAATGAATTTTATTATAACACAAAATTTGTGCGACATTTTTTTAATTGTTATTTGTTATGTTATTTTTAGTACATTTATTTTTAAAGAATTTAAGAAAAAACGTGCCCGCTCACCCCGGTGGCTTAGATGTCTCACATAAGGTAATGTACTCAACATGTAAGTTAGTCGATAAATCGGCCTCTTATTGTACGGCACCTTTGAAGAAAATCGCAAAGATCTTATCGGGTTATAGCCGGTCTCGATAGTCCAGCGGGTAGCGCGCTGCTTCTCACACCAGAGGCTCTGGGTTCGATTCCTAGTCATGTCCCTCGATAGAGGGAATAGGGCGGGTATTGAACGAGCGGGTGTGGCCGCACAGCATTGAAATTTGATGTACCGTCGTCTCATAGATGTGTCCTTCTACTGTTGAAATTTGATGAGCGTTGGACAAGGGGCGTGGCATATTTTTTATGACTCAACATTTACGCAGTACTGTAAGTCCACATCAGCCGGCCTCGATAGTCGAGCGGGTAGCGCGCTGGCTTCTCATACCGAGGCCCTAGGTTCAATTCCTAGCTCGGGCTGGTAGAACGCGCATCTTCTTCTATCGCTATCCACATGAACCAGATGAGAATTACAATAATCGCACAAGTGCGCTCTTGGCAGGCAATGGCAAAACCTCCAACCTGAACCTGAAAAAACTGCCGATCGCCGCACAGTGGGGTATTGACCATTGAAAACGGCGATCAATTCTCCTGAGCTATTAAAATTAATGTAAACTATTTTTTTACATAGATGAAACATATATATGACAAATTGAAAAAAAAAAATTATTGTTGTTGTTGTTTTTTTATTAAATTTATTCAATTTAAGTAAATATTTCATATTTTGGGCTTCTCACACTAGAATTATTAAATGTCATCACTATTATTATCATCATTATCATCATCATCATCATCATCAAACGCAATATCATTACCAGACTGGAAATTAGTATTATCTTTTAGTATTATTAGAAATTTGTGCACCGTATGTGGCATATTGCACCATGGATACTTTGATACAAAATATCTCGCAGTATCATGTGCGGAATTTCGAAACTTTACAATATCTACCTCATGGCCACAAGAAACTACTATCAATATAATGTGCAACCTTTTTATCAAGTTCAAGTCAACATTCGTGATTTCAGACGATAGCTCTGCGTTTCGAAAGAACCTTCTTGCCGTATTTCCATCATTTAGTTGCCGAATCCGGCTTTCGGTTGATCAACAATCAAACCTGCTTTCTCTCTGAATCCCTTTTGAATATTTTTTTTTGTTTCGTTAACAATTTTCTTCTCGTTTTCTGACCTTACTTGCAATTTTTTTATTGGTAATTTGTACGATAAATTAAGAAGGCCTTCAAAAAATCGTATCCAACCATGCAGTACTGACAGTCCAAAAATAAGATTAGTGGTTTCAACATTTCTTGCAATCATTTCGTACAATTCGCATAATGCGACTTTTATCCTTCTACTTCTATCCTTATATAGAAGCCTACACATATGTCTAGAAATAGGTTTGAAATCTAAATATATCAATGACAGGGTCACTTTAACTCGAAATGTCAAAATATATGATCAAATCAGAAATTATAAGAATTTCATACAAAATTTTTTTCACGAAAGTACAATAAAAGTATTAACAAAACTAATATGCCCAACCTTATTTGTAGTGCCTTGTAATAGAATAACAAAAACAAAACAGAAACATGGTAACAACAACATTCATTACTCCATGAAGATCAATCGAAATCACACAATTTGGCACTGACTTTGAAGCACTAAAACTTAAATATTTCAGAAAAGGCACAAAAGGGCACTTTAATTTTTTGCAATATAGTAGTCAAATATATGTTCTTCACATATCATATAAAATTATTACGGCCTTTCACAGCCAAAGTAACTATATGTCTACCTATATCCTTTAAATATGCAACATTTTAAGACTATAACTAACAAATTTTTATAAATTATTAATACACATATTCTACAAACATAATTTTGTTTAAACATTAGTACAATACCTGAGGTTGAAGGTTCCAAATAAAAAAATTAAGTTTTGCAAGAATGACATTAAAAAAAGCACTTCAAATCACTGGCAAATGCATAACGCGCTCTAAACACAACGGAGCAATGAACAAATATGCATTTTGCAAAGCGCACTGTGACAATACCGTTCAATGTAGATCATTTATTTTTTCACCCAGTGATGCACAATTTTATCTACTTTTCCCCATTACCAAATATTATCAAGATATTTGAGTTTCATTTTTTGAATTAAGGGGAGGTTCTCCTCTTTTCGGCCGAAAATAAAGCGAAATTCTTTCATTTACTGTCGGATAATGAAACGACTCACGAATAGACGGTTTTGATGATTTATTAAGCCATCTTTCTAAAATACAAGAAAAAAATTTTTTTTTACAAAATCCAATATGGCGGCCCAAAAATGGCGGGTCTTGTCAACCTCTGCAAGCGAGACATTGTTCGGAAACGTCAAGGCTGTAGCCACTTGTAGTGAACTGAAATCAAACATTTTTTTTTTATAGTAAAGAATATTAAATTCCCTATGACTTATACCTATTTTTGAATAATTTTTATAAAAAATCATCTAATTTATGCATAATCATAGAAAAAGTTCAATTTTTACCATCTTTTTTTCGACTTTTCTTTTGTTAAAAGACTATTATTACACATTTGTTTATATTTGTTTTAGGTATAAGTCATATAAAAAATCATACCCTTTAAGAAATGCTATAGATGAAGTAACTCGGATAAGTAGATCATGAGTTACGCTTGACGTTAGGATGAAAAAAATGGTTTTGAGATAAACGCAGTAAAATAGCACCAGAGCGTTCCTCCGCGCGCGAAAGTTCGACGCATCAGAGACGCTCCTATGCGATAAATATGCTGCGGATCGAAAAATCCTTTTGCACACATATTCTCGACATTCATACCTTTCATTTCATCAAAAAAAAAAAAAATTGATTTTTTGAAAAAAAAAGAGGAGAACCTCCCCTTAATCGCCATTTCGGGCATCAAATACCCAACTGTGCGCCGTTCGGATTCGGCGTTAAACTGTAGGTATCCTCCCCCGCCCTTTCCCCATCCACTTGAAATGTGTGCTGTAACATATGTTGGAAAAAACAGTGTTGCATACACATTTCAAAACGCGTGAAATATGAGATATCACTCTCCTCTCCTTCCCTGTCCTCCATGGGTATAGTATAATAGTCCAAAATGGACTGAGTGCTATGGAAGGTTTGTAGGCTTCCTGCCCACCCTCAAGGAAACAAAAAAAGTCCACATCAATAAAACTTGGTGCGAACTTTCCACTTAGTAGCATAATTCAACTAAAAGAAAGTTGTGAGCATTGGACAAGGGGCCGTGGTACCGCCTCCATTTTGACTGACTGCCCAAACCGCTGAAGCTACAAACATGAAATTTGAACTGTACGTACATCTTGAAAAATGAACCTCTGCTAAGACGGGATTTTTTGAAATTTGGGGTCTAAAGGGGCAAAACATGTGTTAAGGTGTTGTGTGAAGAAACGTGATTTAATAGAAATATTGATTTTGAAAAATAATTCGACACGTATTTCAAAAATAATTCGACACGTATTTTATAATTTTTTGAAAATCGAAATTTAACTGGGCCAACAATGGATTAAGGTTTGTTTAGGAGAAGACTAAAAGAAAACATGAACCGATGAGCCTATTGACTTCAAAACTTGTAAGTATACTTAAAATCAAAAAAAAATTGACACGTGTTTCTCATTATTTTCAAAATCGAAATCGAACTGGATCAACGACGGTCAACAAATTTGTTTGAGCCTTTTGACTTAAAACTTGGTGAAAGTACTTCAAATGTAAAATAGTTCGATACGTGTTTTTTCATTTTTTTCTTCCACCTGAACTATTTTTCAATGTAAAAAAAATTTTTTTTAATGTTCTCACGTTTTTCTCAACATCTCAAGCAGAGCAAGCAATAAATGAAAAAGTATTAAATGAAGGTTTGGTGTTTCAGGCTTTTTATTTTTTTGAGGGGAAGTTTTGAGAAAGTTTTGGTGTTTGAAGACCCCCCTATTTTTTAATGAGGAATATTTTCCCAAAAGACAATATAGTATTTTTTCCAATATTTTACTCAATACAAGATTTTTATGAAAAATTTTTCCGAAAAACATGAAAAAGGGTGGTAAGGAAAGCGGGAGGGGGTTCATGTGTACACAAAAACTATTCACACTTTTAATGCAAACAACTTTGTCTTGGACATCGAAGCTCTAGCTCTTCAAGTTTTTATACTTTCCGTGTAAAAGTCTATAGGGACCCTTTAACTTTTATGTGTAAATTACAAAAAAAATCAGACGTGCTGGACTATTACTTTGTTCGGTAAAAATGATCAGTACGACTTCGTCTTTCAGAAATGTACGTTCGTTACTCTGTTGTAGAAATGCTGTTGTACAGTGTAATTAGACACATGTTTTTTTAACAAAATCTGGCGGGGTCAACAGTGGGTTAAGAATTTGTATTAGGGGAAACAAGAGAACTTGCGTGCAAAGCCGCGGGGACAAGCTAATTTAGTTGTATATTTTATTACCGAACTAGTACAAAATATCTATTATATTTTTATGTAATTTTTTCCATACTAAACTAATTGAAGTTATACCAAAGCGTAGATGTTCGACTTGGAAATTTAATTTAAAATTCAATTAAAACTTGTAATCATTTCTGCTCTGATTTTTTCTTCCTTATTTTTTATTTTTCTTATTTTTCTTTTCTTATTTTTTTGTAGACAATCAGCGGCACATTCTAGCTTCATGTTTGTTTTATGCGTCACAATATACACAATGGGGGTTTTGGAGTTCAAAGCTCCCAAAATCTGTTTTTTTACAAAAAATTCGGGTAACAGACAAGGTTCAATTTTACAATTTGCCTTGAAAGTGGTATGCAAACCCTTCGCTTAAATGATATTCTGTGTACGTTACTGATCTCTGTTCTATTATCTACTTATGGCTATAATATTCCAACTTTCAACCATGCACATTCATTCATACTTTCAAACAAGTTCGCTTTTAAATTGCCCACTGATTTGGATTATTTTGACCAACAAATCCAACGAGCGCATTACCAACCCAAATGCCGAGATGTGAAGCAATTAAATCGCTTCGGGAAATTGTTCAAACGTATTTTATGTCTATGTCAAATCATGTGAAATAATTCAAACGGCAACACAAACGTACCCAAGCGAAAAGTGCCCAATGCAAAGCAGCCGAAGCCACTTTGCCATTGAAGAGAAAAGCCAAAAACTGAGTAACTGCGATAATATCGTCATAAAATTAAAATCATTGCAAATTACTTGCAACCTGACCCCACACATCCTTCACACACACACACATGCACACTTAAACTTACACACACACACACAAGTGCTGAAGGCAATTGAGCAGACAACGAAGACAACGAATGGCCGCACTGGAACGGCTCGATGGAGGCAATAATGCGAAGCTTTGCCCGCTGCCGAACGGCAATAATGAAAATTCCACACATGCAAAAGGCGAAAATAAAATTGCAAAACAATTGCCAACATTTGCAGGGGGGATGGATATACGAAGCGATTCGCCAAGCCGCCGCACAGTGGGGTAATATATAAGTAAAGTGCCGATTAAGGGGGAAAGCCACTGTGACGGGTAAAAAAAAAACTTTTTTTTTTGTTTTAAATCAAAGCTTATATATTCACAAATATGTGTACAAAATTTCAAGTCATAATTTCAAAAATTGACTAAGTTACAACGATTTTAGTGAGAGCAAGTAGGCCGACTGCAAGTAGGACTCAAAACTTTAAACGCGTTTTTCTCGAAACGACTTTTTTTGAACTGGCGGCATCAATAACTCGAACAATTATGAACCGATTTCTAATTTTTTTTTTGTTTTGTTCGTCTTAGTAGTGGTTAAGGTTAAGCGTAGCCGATTTGGAAAATTTTGTTTTTTACTATTTTTTAAACTGTCTCAAAACCAAAAAAACAAGGTCGAAAACATGGAAATATTTTCAATCGGTCGCCATTTTGTGAAAAATCAAAATAAAAAAAAACGGCTACGTACAAAGATAGCTACATTCATACAGATTACAATAAAATGTTATTTTATTTTTTCTGAGTACGGGTTTTTGAGAAATCGATGCCGCCATGGAGGGGGAATTTTTTTTCAAGCGCTACGGGATCATCTCTATTGTTTAAACTATTTAATATTTTTTAATAAAAATTTGTGGAAATATTATTAGATGTCTGCTTAATAAAATAAAAAAAACCCGATCCAAAAATTCCTATATTTACTCGGTCAAAAAAAATGTTTAAAATCACTAATTTTTTGACCCGTCACAGTGGCTTTCCCCCTTAATTCAAAAACGAAAAATAAAGATACAAAGATGTTTTTGGTACCAGATTAAAGTCGATAAAATTCTGCATCACTACGTGAAAAAGTTGTTGCAAAATAGTTAACCGTTTACCCGCATAGCACTCTAAAAGTTTATATTTATTTTCAGTTTTTGTGCGAACAGCGATAAACGCGTTTTTTCCTTTAATTCAAAACGATTTCTTTTTGTGAATTTTAAAAATTATTTAAAAATTAATTATGCAACCTTCATGCTCAGCTATTTCAGTAATGCAGTGTGTATTTTGTTTTGTTAAAAAATGTTTATAAGTATTTTATTTGATTTTTTGTTTAAAAGCTTAATAATTGTCAAATTTTGGACCTTTTCATAGACATATAGTTGTGAGTCTTGTGAGATCGAGCAAAACTTTTTTCATTAGCGTATAGCTTAGATATTTCAGTAACATTTTATGAAAAAAAAAGTTGCGTAAATGTTGCGCACTATTCCAGCATTTCGATTTTTGTGTGCGAACTCATGGGCCAAATGGGCCATGTATGAGAACAAATAGAAATGTGCAAAATACATTTTTTTTTAATTATTTATTTTTTAGATGAAAACAAATAAGCAAAAGATTTTATTTTTGTTTTTATTGTTTTTTTCAAAATGCAGAAATATCTGCATCAATAATAGAAATCGATGTAGACTTGAATAAAAACATTCAAACGATTTTATGGTTGTTTCTAGTGAACATCAAATCGAAATAGAAAAATTTCGCAGCTATGGATTAAAAACTGTAAAATATTTTTTAAAATGCTATTCCTGGTAAAATATGCCCACAATTTTCCACAAATAGTTTTTGAATCGACCGCAAATCATATCGCAAGCTTCATTGCCAATCGGCCAACCTTCGGAAGAAGCACGGAATAACGATTTCAAGTGTTGCAGGGAGAATTTTTTACGAAAGTGGACTGAAAAAATACCATTGAAAACATTTGTAATCGATTTTTTTTTAATTCTGACCCCATTGTATCAAGTATGGGAAAATTGCCACAAAAAAGTGCATCGTATGTATATTATGCCCAAAGTTGCTTACTATGGAGTTGATGGAGGATGGACTCCCATCCAGGAGTTGATACTATTTAGTGATGGTGAGGCTTATAATGTTGATGATGAAGATTATAATGATGATAATCATCATCATAATGATGATATTGAATTGGCTGCAAGAGGTGGCGATGAAATGTTTCAATTAAACTGTTCAACTTAACTTTCATTAGAAATGTGCAAGATTTATCTTTTGTAACTATTTTAGTTTTTTACCGTTTTTTAAAACAATTTCCACTAAAGTATACCCAAAGGCATTTGTTTTTTACTTTCTAATGTTAGATTAACTAAACCTAATAGTTATTTCATATTTAAATATCCTGGGTGAATTAATCGGCATTTTCGGCATCAATTACCCCACTGTGCGCCGCTAGCAGCAGCAGAAACGATGTGGCAGCAACAACAACAATTGAACGGCAAGTGAAAGCCCCATAAAAGCAACCAGGCAGCGCATGAAGCAGAACCGAGAAGAGCAGCGAGACGAGAATGTTAGCCGAGATGGCAGCAGCAGCAGCAGCAGCAACACAAAAGGACACATGAGAGTGCTGCAAGGATACGGCGAAGGCATAAATAGGCAATGAAGGGTGTCTGTACATGTGTGTGTGTGAATGTGTGTGTGTGTGTTGTAGCGGCATGTAAAACAAAATCTTTAGGCAGGACATAAATGGCAGGCGCTGCCCGGGCGACGTTGAAACTAAGCTCGGCTGACTGAGCTGTTGTAGCAGCAAATCGTGCAATTGAACACCAGCAAACGTTTACGAGCTGATTTGCGCCCTAAAAACTAGATGAGATAAGCTCTGAATGGGTGGGTTGGCGTCCGGCGTCAGCGTGAAAGTTTTAAAAGCAGCAATAAAAGTTGTTGAATAATTGCAGGATCTGGCATGGTAATAACAGCAACAATACACAAACACCAGCACAAGCGATGTCTACAGTTACAACCAACCTGCAGCGAAGCGCTGTTCGTTGCAATGACGCAAAAAAAAATAAACAGCGCCGCTTGTTACATTCAGCAAGGACATGCGGTTAAGAGTTAAATTGCATAGAAACACAAAATAGAAAACGACAACAGGCAAATATTGAAAAATGCGCCATGTTTCTCATTTTTTGTTTATCTTGTTTTTTATTTGTGGTCTTTAGCCGTTTTTTCTTACTGCACTTGGAACAGACATGTACCGAGTGATTTGAAACTTGCGCCATTTGGCGGTTATCCTTCAGTGGCCATTTGCTTGTTTTATTGCTATCATTGCGGCCAATTGTTTGTGTTGCTTCGGTGCTGCAATGCACTTAACCCTTTAGCTATTTTGTTGCCATATGGCAACATGCTACTTTGTGGACGTCTGCATCCTCTATGGTTGCAAGAATAAATTTTTTTGTTGGTATTTAGAATATTTTGAAGTTTTAGCAAAAATACAAAATTAATAAACTGAATATTTAAGTTTAAAGAAGAGAAGTATACACGTTTTTTAATGGTATATATTGACATAGTAAAGGAAGAAGAAGCAGAAAAAATTAGAGACCTTTTCAATTTGACGTTTTCTTTCAATTTAGATACTTATTTTTTTTTTAATTTTTAGGAAAATACAAAATTAATAAACTGAATATTTAAGTTTAAATAAGAGAAGTATACACGTTTTTTAATGGTATATATTGACATAGTAAAGGAAGAAGAAGCAGAAAAATTTAGAGAACTTTTTAATTTGACGTTTTCTTTCAATTTAGATACTTCTTTTTTTTTAATTTTGGCTGAAGTAAATGAAGAAATATTAAAATTTTCGTTATGCGTAAAAAGTTGTATGTTTAAGTAATTATTACAGCCACAACGATGTGGTTGCTCTCATAGAAAAACACTCTAAAATACAGGGTCCGAGTATAAAAATTAAAAAATTTCTTATGGAATGTTGCTAATACTTATAACCACATAGAAGTCTAAGACGTAAAATTTAACATTGTAACTTTCCCCAGTAAAAACCTGTAGCGAAAGGGTTAAAGGCCTTTGCTGATTTTTTAGAATCTTATTTTTTATATCTTGGTTGTGTTAAGTTTCGGTTAAACATCACTTAAGCTATGTAGTGCTTGGTCTAATAGGGAAAAATATTTGATTTAATCTTGGAACCATTAAATTTGCAAGGCACTTTTATCATTTGAGAGACTGTGCAACCCGGTGAATTGTGTGGAATCGCTTGTAAACATTCTATGTGTATATTTTTAATAAATATATGATAAATTAAATCACTAAATGTTTGGATAAACAAAAATACAATTATAAGAAATTATTTTTCCATAAAATTTCTTTAATATTCTGTATTCTGCGTTGTAAAAGTATGATCGAATTATGCTTCATGGCGTTGGAGAGATAAGAATTCGTACTTAAAAAACTTCTCAGACAGTTTTTGAATGAATTTTCAAATTTTCGAATTTTATGGAAATGCTTTTAAACATTCTATGTGCATAGTTTTAATAAATATTTGATCAATTAAATCACTAAATGTTTGGATAAACAAAAATACAATTATTAGAAATTATTTTTTCATAAAATTTCTTTAATATTCTGTATTCTGCGTTGTACAAGAACGATCGAATTATGCTTCATGGCGTTCGAAAGATGAGAATTCGTACTTAAAAAACTTCTCAGACAGTTTTTTGATTGCTTCACTCAATTTAATTTGAGATCGACAACTAGCATGGGAAATGGACACTAGCGAAAAAAACACACTACTTATTTCACAGTTTTTTTTTTTAAATAAAACCTTCTAAAAATATAAATAGTACCTACTTATAGTTCTGATACTGTAAAAGCCAATCATGCACAATTTTGATTTTGTCGACTTCGTTCGGTTCATTTTGATGCCAAAGATGCACCACACTCTGGAAGACCAATTGAATTGTTGAAAATTGTTGAAAATTTTGAGTTGTTGAAAATGTGTACAAATTCATGGAATTGGTTCAACTGTCATAAAAGCACTGTTTCGATTGCCAAGGAGCTAAACATTGCATAAAAATCCGTTTAGAACTTGAATAAGGCTTTATACTAAAAAGCTCGATGTATGGATGCCTCACAACTTGAGGCAAAATACCTCAAGGAATCGAAATTCTATCTGCAGATCGCAGCAAAATTGAACCATTTCTGAAGCGAACCATGATTGATGGTGAAAAGTGGATCAGTTAGGACACGGTGGCGATGAACCGGCGCAAACAGTGGCCAAGCCAAGATTGACGGTCTGAGAAGTTTTGCTGTGTGTTTGATGGAATTGGCAGGCAATCATCTACTATGACCTGCTTCCCTACTAAACTCTCAATTCAAACCTGTCAGACAGTCTAAAGGAAGCAGTCTCCCAGAAGCGACCAGCTTTGACCAATAAGAGCGAAATTGTGTTCCATTAGAACAACACCAAAACAGACACATAAATAATGACTCGCCAGAAGCTTCGAGCGCTTGATTGAGAGATTCTTAAGCATCCGCCTTATAGCGCCCAAGCTATTCCCACCGGTCTCTGTCTATGGCGAATGATTTTGCTGGTAAAAACTTCAAGAGAAGTTTGTAAAAAAGGAATGTCCAAGTTTTTTCGTTAATAGGGACGAGAATTTCTATGAGAAAGAATTATTGGCATTTTTTCAAAATTAAAATAGTACATATTTGATCAAAATCTGTTTAATTGAACTTTGCTTAATAAAGCCTTCAACTTCATGCAAAAATAATGGATTTTTTTAGGTTAAGTTCTATGTGGCTTGCACTTCCACTCGGAGACGTTTTTTAATTAATTTCTATATATATATTTATTAATTTTTGTTTTTTTTTTTTAATTTCTATATTAAAAAAAAAGTTATTTATTTCAATAATTAAATAAATAAATAATAATAAAGTCGGTAAAAAAATAAAAAAAATAAATTAAAATAAAAAAAATAATAATAATAAATAAAAAATATTAATAATAAAATAAAAAACAATAAATGAATCAAATAAAAAAAGTAATTTTCCAACTTTGCAACTCTTCGACTTGTGTAAAACTTTCCATTCATATGAAAAACAGCTTTAATCGTAAACACTTATGGCCGACTTTGTTCATTGGAGTGACACTCATCAGCTTAAAGCTTCGTTAAGGTTGTATTTAAGTTAATATTTTTTTAATTTTTATAAACTTGAAATGTGTTACCAAAAGTTACCAAAAAATTATAACAACAAAACTAGTAGTTTCTATTAAAAGAAAAGAAGTTTCTTTTTTAAACCAAACCAGCACTTTTTTTATTTATTTTTATATATTTCTTAATTAAAAAAATTTTTTTTTATTAAAAAATAAATTATCAAAAACTCTTATTAATGAATTAGTAAGAAAACTATTTCCTATTGATGAAAAAATGTATTTTTTTAGTCTTCTTTTATTTTTCTTTAACTCATCTTGTTTTTCATTCCTCTTTTTTTGCATTTCTATATTTTAAAAAATTAATGTTTTTTAATGACTTTAAAAAGTCACTTATTAGCTAAATAAATAAAAAAAACAATAATTAAATCAAACAAAAAAGTAATTTTCATATTAAAAAATTAATGCATGAATGCAAACATTTTCCAAATGCCATCAATGGCCAATAACTTGACCCCCTCTCCCCCCGCTCCCTGTTCATACCCATTCACATTGCGTTCGTAGAATTTGAATTTTCTTTTTCATTTGTCAACAAAACGAAGAACTGTAAACATGCGCCAAAGAATGCGCTCATCAAACTGTGTTATTTCCCTTTTGGCCACCGACAACCAACTGCCTCTCGCTACCTCCTACCCCCACCCCCCGCCGCCCCCCCCCCTGCCAGCATGTCCCAGCTTTAGCTTTGTGCTCTACTCCCCGGAGCGCATTTAATTCTAATTGTTTCGATTGTTTGTCAAGTACACAAATATTGCTCGGCTGCTGCTTCTTTCACTTCCACTTCCGCTGCCTCATCCGATTCCTTTCCTCGTCGCTGATGCTGCCTTTCGCTACATTTCATTTTGCTTTCGGGCTGCACTGTGAAAACGCGCTCGAGTACATTTCAACCGGAAATGTTATGGGCGACGGAACAGCGCTGACGGGTTGCGGCCTCGGAGTGAGGATGAGGGTGAGGGAATTACGAAAATGCAATTCATTTCATCAACAAACATGAAAAAAAACAAAACCGCAATTGCTCGTCAATTCCCGGCGGTCCGAAGATGCGCGACAACGTTCTCGCCAACTGATTTCCGTTTGCGGGGCACAAAGAGTGTTGGTACTGTTGCGGACGCTGTTCTGGTCATTTTGGCAAAGTGTTTGCTTTGACCTTTGCCTCGAGCCAATTTAATATATTGAAAAGCGTGGCCATCAAATCCAAAGAAATCATTTCTGAAGACACGAAAGTGTTTTTGTGTTGGAGTTCTTTGATTGCTTGAGAGAGCGTGAGATCAGCAGTTGAATGGTTCAGATGTTTAATGGCTCAATTAAATACATAGAAATGTGGTCTATAGTAACCGAATGATGACAATTCTGGATCAATGTCGCATAGGTAATCATGCAAAAAAGATTGAGACTGCTTTCTAGTGATTTCTATGATTTCAAAATTTTGATCATTTGCATGTTTACAGTCTTAAAGTCCGCAGTTTGAAAAATGGTTGGAAAACTTCCAGCACAAAGGCCTGGAGACTAGCTCCGGAGGGGTTAAATATGAAGCTGCATTTCCACAAGGAGTTTCGAAATAAAATAGTATTTTGTCTGTGAACATGGAAGGCCAGAGAAATGTAAATTGCTTCCTTCATTCAATGCAGCATACTGCACTTTTCTAGGCGACCTCACTTGGATAACTTCTTTTTCCACATTCTAGCCGAAAGGAATATTCACAGTCTTCCTTATATATATATAAATGATTGAAGAAAAAACAAAAGAAATAAATATGAGATATAAAAAAAGTAAATGAAATAAATAAACTTACAAAATATATAAAAATCATTACAAATATTTGTGGCATTTTCGTAAAACATTTTTCCCAAATATTTATGAAATATTTTTTTTGTATTAAACATAAAATAAATATGAAATATGAAAAAAACAATAATAATAAATTCACAGAATTGTTTAAAAAATATTAAAAAATGTTTCTAGCATTCGTCTAGACTAAGAAAATTGTTTTTGGATAATGAAAATTTCACCGATTTTGTTTAATTTTAATATATCAAAAATAATAAAATAATAAAAAAACCTCAAATATTTAAATAAATAAAATATAAAGTAAAAATATTTATGAAATATTTTATTTAAAAAAATACATATGAAACATAAAAACAAATTTCCAAAAAATATAATATTTAAAATAAATCAATTCACAAAATTTGTAAAAAAAAATAAATATTAAAAATATTTCTAGCATTTGCGCATAACATTAAAAAAAACCAATATGACTAACTATTTTGTTTGTTTAATGGGACTTTAACCTATTTTTGTTAATTATAATTAAAACAAATTATAAATAACTTTATTTACAACAATAATATAAAATTTAAATAACTTGGAAAAATAATAAAACAAGGAAATTTTTTTTCAAAAGAAATATGTTAAGTATAAAATATAAAAAAGTATAAAAAGTTAAAATAATAAAATTCACAAAATTTATACAACAAAAACCAGAAAATATTAAAAATAATTTGAAGCATTAAACATAACGTTAGATAAAAACAATTGTGATTTTTTTCAATTTAATGAAAGAATTACACTAATTTTTTTACATAACTTTAAACAAAAAGCAAGGCAATTTTTTTATTCTATTACAAAAGAAATAAGTTTGAAATATAAAAAAGTATAAACAATTTTAAAAAAGTAAAAATAATTAAATTCACAACATTTATATTAAAAAAACATTAACAAAACATACAATATTAAAAATCATTTGTAGCATTAAGCATTACGTTCAAAAAAATAATTATGAATTTTTGTTATGAAAGAATTTTACCCATTTTTGTTTATTTTTAATATTTAAAATGTTTCTGTCATTCGTCTGTGTCTAGCATTAAGATATACAACTAAGAAACTTGTTTTTGGATAGTGAAAATTTCTCTGATTTTGCTTAATTTTGATATACCAAATATAATAAAATAATTAAAGAACTACAAATATTTAAATAAATAAAATATGAAATTAAAACATTTATGAAATATTTTATTACAAAAAAATACATATAAAATATAATAATAAATTTTAAAAACTATAGTATTTAAAATAAACAAATTCACAAAATTTGTAAAAAACAATATTAAAATTATTATTATTAAAAATTAAAAATATGAAAATTATATTTCTAGTATTTGCGTATCACATTAAAGAAAAACCAATATGAAATTTTTTATTGTTTGTTCAATGAGACTAACCTATTTTTGTTACTTATTTTTTTTTTAAATGTTTATAAACATTTATTATAAAAAAAAATTATAAACAAGTTTTTCCAGAAATAATATAAAATTTAAATAACCTTTTAAAAAATTAAACAAGGAAATCTTTTTAATTACAAAAAAATAAATATAAGATATGCAAAAGTATAAACAGTTAAAATAAAAGTAAAAATAATTAATTTCAAAAAAAATTATAAAAAAAAACTGAAGTTGAAAAAATTATGTGTAGCATTAAGCACAACGTTAAACAAACAATTATTAAATTTGGTTTTTATTTAATGAAAAATGTTTTTAAATAACTTTCAAAAATGCAACCAGGAATATTTGTATTTAATACAAAAGAAATAAATATAAAATATAAAAAGTATGAAATAGTTAACAAAAGTAACATAACAACATTTACAAAATTTATATTAAAAAAAACATACGATATTAAAAATAATTTGTGGCATTAAGCACAACATTAAAGAAAACCAATTATTAAATTTGGTTTTTTTATTGAATGAAATATTTTTTTAAATAACTTTTAAAATATAAACCTGGAATATTTTTATTTTATTACAAAAGAAATAAATATAGAATGTAAAAATATATGAAAATATTAAAAAAAAGTACAAATAAATAAATTTAAAAAATGTATGTATAAAAAAACATTAAATATTAAAAATAATGATGTGGCATTAAGCAAAACATTAAAGAAAAACAATTATGAATTTTTTTTTATTTTATGAAAGATTACGACCGATTTTTGTTTATTTTTAATATAAAAAAAATATATTTCAAATAATAAAATAATTAATTAATTAATAATATAAATAAATAATAATATATGATAAGTAATTGATATAATAATATAATTTAATTTAAAATATTTAATAAAATATTTAAATTCAAAAAAATTCACAAAATAGAAACTTGGCTCTTTTAGAGCTTAAGCCCCCCAAATTGAAAGTCCGTCTACGAATTCGACTACTAAAAAACGTTTACATCGCCATTCTTAGCTCTTCTTCTTTCTCTCTCCCTCTCTCTCGGTCTTGCTCTCTTTCTCTCCTACTTGCCCAACAGCTGTTTATGCAATCAGCTGTGCGCCTCAACACAGTTCGCTTACAAAGGTTATTCACTGCTGTTCTCTGTTTTTACGATTCTCATTCGAATAAATAATAAAAACCCAACCCAACCCTATTTAAAATTGTCGCTCTTCACAGTTCTTCATTTATTTCACTTTATTGTGTTTTGTTCCTTTTCATTTTCATAACATGGAACATTTTATTTATTTGGCCACAACTTACCCTCCGCCACCTCACAACAACCCACTTTGTTAGTATGATTTCGCTTAAGGTCATGTGCCGTGTTTGTTGCTGCGTGCAGCTCGACTTTTCTGATTTTGTATTCTATATTTAATTTTTTTTTTTGTTTCAACATTCTTGCTCACCCCTTTTTTCCGTCGTGAGGCCAGATTGGATAACTTATGGCGTCTTCTTGCAACTCGCATTGCCCCCCACTCCGAAGCACTTTTCGCTTTTATTTGCTCTTCATCACGAATGTGTGATACAAGCCTAGCCTCAGCTCGAGGGGGTTGTGGCGTGCCCCCGCCCGCAACTGGCTGACGGCCGTAGAAGCGGCAACAGCATAACTGTAATTGTCATAATGCCCGCCGGCGTCGGGTCCGTGCGCTGTGCAACGCGCGCTCGGATTTGGCATGCAAAGTACGAGTACTTACTTTGCAGCTATTTGATTTTTACTTTTCTACTTTTTTCCTGTGTGAATGTTTTATGCGCTACACTACAGTGTTGCGGTGGCTTTAGTTCGAGCTTCCACCTAACAGGAAGTCTGTAAAGGATATGGAAATATGTATGTGTGTGTGTGTGTGTGAAGATGCTAGAGTGCAGCGTGTCACTAAATCGCTCCAGACCGACTCAAATTTTGAGTGTGTTTAAATTTTCTGTTTTTTTGTTTTGTTTTTACTTTGCTTTCATTGCAATTCGTGTTTGGCTGTACACAACGTATCTGTCAATATTTGCATTTATAAGTTTTGCCCGCCAGCTGTGGAGTTTGCGCGTATTTGCTGAGTTATTAGCTGAAATTAAGAGCATTGAGTGTGTGTTGAGTGTGTTTGGAGGATGCGTCTATATTTCACTTCAATTTTTTTCTCAAGTCTATGTTGAATATTTGTTCTCTTTTTATTAGCTCTAAATCAATGTAAGTGATTATTTGAGTGTTTATACAAAGACTTTTACACAACCCCCCACAAATATGTATTGCGGGGAGCTATTAAAAAAAGTTGTATAAAATTATAAATTTGTCATAACGTGCTTGAGGAAGAAGAAGTACAAAGTTCGAAAGTTCTAAACTATGATTTTTGAGAAGTTATTTTTGTGTCGTGTCGAGTTAAACGGCCAACGGAGGCAAGGCGCGTTTCATATACAGCTCCTTCATGGACTTTGGATCTTTGTTGCTGGCCATGGCGTGTCGCTGGACCGTTGAGGAATGTTAACGAGGAATTTCTTTTCCTCCAATTCTTCTTTTAATTTTAAAACTATATTTTAATTTTTTTTGTAATTTTAGTACTTAAATTGCTTGCTATGCAATTGTATGAATTTTATAATTTCATTGAAATCATCTTTACTCACTTTAGGATTTTATCTAATGTCAAGTTAGGTTTATTCGCATAAATTTCTAATAAGTTTTTAAACTCGGCTGATGTTGATTTTCAAACATAAAAAAAAAATAGTTAAATTTTTTTTTTATTTTGAGTGCTTTCTACAAGTCTAAAGTCAATGGGATCCCTAAATCAAGTTTCTCTTAACCCTCTGTTGACCCTGTCAGATTTTGATGACAAATACTTGTCTAATGAATTCTCATTTAAAATACTTTTCCCTTATTTGAAGTCAATAGGCCCATTAAATTATGTTTCCCAAACAAAGTAATAACCCATTGTTAACCTCGACAGATTTTTATTTTCGAAAACAGTGTAAAGTTCCATGGAATTATTTTTCATTTGGAGCCATTTTGTTGACCCCGTCAAATTTTGATTTTTTTTTTAATTAGAAGCACAAGTAAGCAAAGTAAACTTAGTCAAATTATAAGTTTGAAGTCAAAACAAGCCATTAAATTATGTTTCCGAAACAAACTGTTAACCCATTTTTGACCCCGTAAAATTTTTATTTTCAAAAACAGTGCAAAAAACATTTCAAATTATTTCTCATTTGGAGCAATTTCCCCAAGTTTGGTCCATTAATTTATATATTTTCACAGTATCTCAACAAAGTTTTAACCCATTGTTGACCCTGTCAGATTTTGATTTTTGAAAAATTTGAAAGCAGTAAAGTAATCTTAGTAAACTTATAAGTTAGAAGTAAAAACCCATTAAATTATGTTCCCAAACAAAGTAATAACCCATTGTTGACCCCGTCAGATTTAGATTTTCGAAAACTGTAAAAATTCATGTGGAATTATTTCTCATTTGGAGCAATTTTGTTTTGTAAACTTAGTCAAATTATAAGTTTGAAGTAAAAAAAACCATTAAAATATGTTTCCGAAACAAACTGTTCACCCATTTTTGACCCGTCAGATTTTTATTTTCAAAAACAGTGCAAAAAAACATTTCAAATTATTTCTCATTTGGAGCAATCTTATATCTTAAAATTGTAATTGTATTACTTTTTTAATATTTAATAAAAATTTAAAAAAAAAAATATATACATATATGATATTTTCACAGTATCTCAAACAAAGTTTTAACCCATTGTTGACCCTGTCAGATTTTGAGTTTTGGAAAATTTGAAAACAGTAAAGTAAACTTAGTAAACTTATAAGTTTGACCGAGGCTAACTTATTCTCAAATTCTTTAGATTTTTCAATTCCTAAAAATGTATTCAAGAATTTGTTATAAAGACTTATAGTATAAGTATTTAATTTTTGGTTAGTCTGTATGAATTGTTAATTAATTCTAGGCTATTTTTGAAATAAATAAATAAATAAAAACCCCATTAAATTATGTTTCCCAAACAAAGTAATAACCCATTGTTGACCCCGTCAGATTTGATTTTCGAAACACATTTCGAATTATTTCTCATTTGGTGCACTTTCACCAAGTTTGAAGTCAATAGGTCCGATAATTCATGTGTTTTTACAGTATTTCCATACAAATTTTTAACCCATTGTTGACCCAGTCAAATTTTGATTTTCGAAAACTGTGCAAAAATCCATGTTGAATTATTTCTCATTTGGAGTAATTTTGTTAACCCCGTCAGATTTTGATTTTCGAAAAAATTAAAAACACGTAAAGTAAACTTGTTGAATTATTCCTTATTTGGAGTACATTCACCAAGTTTGGTCCATTAATTCACATATTTTCACAGTATCTTCATACAAACTTTTAACCCATTGTTGACCCCGTCAGATTTTGATTTTCGAAAAAAATGCATGTCGAATTATTTCTCATTCGGAACACTTTCACCAAGTGTGAAGTCAATAGACTCATTAATTCATGGTTTTTTTACAGTTTTTCCATATACACTGTTAACCCATTGTTGACCCCGTCAGATTTTGATTTTCGAAAAAATAAAAAACACATCGAATTATTTCACACTTGAAGTACTTTTTCCAAATTTCAAGCCAAAAAGCGTAAAAAATCATGTTTCTCCATAAAAATTTTTAAAACTTGGTTCACCCCTTTAAGTTTTGATTTTCAAAAAAATGAGAAGCACGTATCAATTTTTTTTTATTTCAAGTGTTCGCAATTTTGAAGTCAATAGTCCCATCGGTTCATGGTTTTTTCATAAATTTTCCGTACATGAAGCTTAACCCATTTTTGGCCTATCAAATTTTGATTTTCGAAAAATTGAAAAAAAATTGTAAAAGTTAATTAGAAAAAAAGAGAGGCAAAACAAAACAAAAAAACGTATTTAGAAAACACAAAAACCCAAAAATGATTTTCAGAAAAACACATTCGCCTTGCCTAGAGCCATGCCCATTGCAAGTTAATTATCAAATCACAAAAACAAAAATAAACCAACACAAAAATTTTAAAATGCCAACACACCCAGCAAGACATCAACATCGAACAGTCATCACGTGACGCCGCATTTAAATGTTCAAATGCCGCTGAATTTGAGTTAATGCAGCGGCTCGCCCAATTGGCGGCTCTACCAACTCAGCGTCCCTCCTGAACCCCTCACTCACCTACCACCAGCCATCTGCAGACATCTGCGCTGTCTGCATAAATCTATTTGTGATTTCTGTTGCCGGTTCATGAAATTAATCGCCTGTGATGTTTTATTGCTGCACAATTTTATTGAAAAGTTGTTGAAGCTTTTTTCCTGTTGCTTTCCCTTTTTTTGCAGTCGACTTTTTTCATTTTACTTTAATACCTATAAACATTAAAATAAAAAGTAAAATTTTATATGTGTTGCACATAAATAAAGCATAGATATGCGTGTATGTATGTATTTTACGACTGCAATTGGCAGCAATTTTTTTTTGCCTGTAATATTTCCCACACACACACACACACACTGTCCTTTGTGCCAATTGCATTTGTATTGGTTCGATTGCGGTGACGATAGTGTCGCTGCTTGCTGACCGGACCATTGACTATGGAAATGTCATAATTCAGACCCATAAATAAGCCCAACCAACAATTGCCGGCAACACTGAAAATAATAAAAAATAACACAAAAACCAACTGATCCATGCTGCAATATTGAATTATAAATAAATTTTGACGATGGTTAACGCTCGAAATTGTAAGAGTGGCTTTAGGTGCTTAAGGCTAAATTTTTAATTTACTTCAAAGGTATAAGATTTCACTTTCACAGATACTTTCAATTTAAATGTTTTGCTCCTCAGCTTACTTTACAAATGTGTCTAATAAAATTTTATAATAATTCGTATTAAGATTTTTTATTTCCTATTTACTAGGTACTTTAATTTCAAAAAATTATGATTAAAAAGCAATTTGGGTTTACTAAAAAATAAGTCACTTTTGTTAAGAGTTCAATGAAGTGGCTCCTTCTACTTTATAAATGATACAATACTTGCAAAGGATACTCCACACATGTTAAATCATTACTTTCTGCAGTAAAACTGATCAATATGTTGCATTGATTCTACTACTACTACTACTTCTTTCAAAAGTGCAGTAACATCAAATATATATTTACAACTTTTTTTCTGAAGCATAGCTAAGTTACAAGTTATATTCTTCATATCATACAAATTCATATCAAATCGAATTCACTTCAAAATTATTTATTTCTAACAACTACTAAATCATTCTTACATGCTACTTTTAATCAGTTTAATACAATATTTATATATGTATATATAGTATATCCATCATCATGTGTGTATTGCAAATATTGAATGTCATCAACTCAATTTCCTAAAAACTAAAACAGCAACAACAAACAGCCGCCACAACAACAACCAACCCATAATGAAGCTGCCACACTGATGTATGCTGCTGCCATAATTGCAGGGTATAGCGCCCAACTGTGACTCGCAGACACACACCTCCACTTCCAGGCCCGAAATGTACCTCTGACGATAGCAGCCACTGGTGGCATTCACTTTGGCGCACATGTAAGTAATATTTTGCACTGCAAATAAGACAAAACAAAAGTCAATGAGTGATTTATCTTGGCCAGAAATTGTATCTACCGAAAAAAAAAATTAACTAATCGTCATGCTTTCTTTGTGTGCTATTTCAAGCGCATTTCTGTCATACATTCCTTTGTCTATTTGTAGTTGACAACTCAAACTCTCCTCTTTCCTTCAATCTATCCCATCAGACTCGTCTTGTTGGCACTTTTAGTGTGCTTTCTTCTGCATTACGCTTTCTACATTACCAATTCTACATCTTTCTTTCTTTTAATTGTATTTTCTCCCCATCTTTTCTGCTTTTTTTCACATCTTCCTATAACTTTTCCCGTTTTTTGTAGCCTTTTCAAAGCCTCCTCGCATTCTCCAAACTTGTAAACAATTTAAAAATTAAACAAATATTTCCACAGCCCAACCCAGTTTCGACTAGCAGCTTCCGTTCTCTCTGTCTTTCAGTCTCACACCAGTCACTTCTCCACATTCTCGACTTGCCTCCTTTATTGTAGGTGTAAGTGTACTTAACGCACGCCTCCCCGGGCACCATGGGACAACCAAACAAACTCGGCTTTTCATGATTATTTCGCCAAAGATCCTGCGTATCTGGCTCGGCATCGTTGTCTACAACAAAAAAAAACTATAATTAGTAAATTGAAATTTTGTAAAAATAGAACAAACACCTGTTGCCACCAGAGGTCGTCGACACGGCACATAATTCAAATCTTCGCGCAAGTGCTCACACGTCAAGCTGACAATGTTGTTCTTATCTTGAAATGGACCAATCCAGGTGAAGCGAAAGCAATATGGATCTATCGAGAGCAAAAACAACAACATGTTACACTTGAAAGATGTGCAAATTTATTTAGCACACAAATTCTGAACGCACACTCGACATGCAAAGTGGACGCGCAATGCAGCAACAGGAGCAGCAACAGAACCCAACCGCTTAGCACACACTTCATGCTTATTTATTCACTGTTAATCACTCAACTGCAGCGCACTTTCACCGTAAAGAAGTTGCAATTGCCATAAATTGCTAATTTTTATTGAACTACAAGACGTAGTTGAAATTTAATTACACTCGACATGCCGAGCGCAGTCTTCTTCAATGCGCAGTTTTTATCTTTGCCGACTGTGCAGTGTCGCTGCGATGTTGTCTGTTCTGATGATCATTGATCGAACATACTTTATCTTATCATTTATTTGATGTAGTTATAAATTTTGCGCTTGTTGCAATTTTTTTAAATGCAGTCAAGATCGAAGATCGCGAAGCCATTACGCTTTTCATTGATGTCATTCTTACAATATAAAAATATCGTGCAAGCTTAAAAAAAGATTTGACTCAAGTGTGTTCATGGTCTCTAGTGTTGCTTTTGTCATTTATAAATTGTCGTAATTTTGTTATTAATATTTTGTTCGCCTTATTACTTAAAACTTAAGCTTATTTAAAGTACAAAATCAACATAAGTTTAATAAAATTACTATGAAAAAGCCGTCTGCCGACTACAAATTTATTGAACTTTATAAATCGTTTGCATTTTAGCAAATCAAAACTGCATACAATTATTGAAGTCATTCAAATTAGTTATTTTAAATATTTAAATATATTAATCATCCTCCTCGTCGTCGTCGGTCACCTTTTTAAGGCTACCAAACACTTTGGCCGGTATGGCCTTTTGCTCAATGCGTAATTTCTTTGCCGGCACACCGTCGCCGCCAACAGCGGCATTCTCCTCATTCCCAACGCCATTCGTCTCTGCATTTGCATCGTCCTCATCATCCTCCTCGTCGCTGTCGCCAATGTCGATCTCGTCCGGATTAACAACTTTGTCCTTGGCCATGCCGCCCTGCGTTTCGCCGCGCACAAACATTATATTTGAAGCTGTTTGCGGCTTGAGCGTTTGCTTTTCTTTCTGGGCCGCCGCCTCGGCCACCTTGGCCTCGAGCAGTCGCATAGCATCGGCACCGGCTGCATCGGCCGCATTGGGCGCATTCGGTGTGAGGAATTGTGCCGCCATCATGTTGACTTGCGTGTTGTACGTGGCCTGTACGGAGCGTTTGATGCGCAACATTTCGCGCATGGTGTCCTCATTGCCGTGACGCACCTCGAACTCCTTCCACGTTTGCCAAAAGTCAGCGGTGATGCGCGGATCACAAACCTGCAAGCGAAAAATACAATTGATACTAGTTTCGAACGAGTTCAAGTTCAAGTCACACTGCATACCTGCGAACAATGCGCATAGATGGCACGCGCGCGATCAATTTCGCCCAGCTTCGTTTCCATCTCTGAGAAGCGCACACACATGTGCCGCATGTGCTCCTCGGGCAACGCCTCAATGGCCTTTTCGTAGATTTCGCGCGTGCGCGGTAGCCCATAAATCTCGGCTGCCTTCTTGATGAAAATGTTGTACATGTCGGCCATTTCTTCCGGCTTGACAGCGCTGGTGGCGCGATCATAAACGGCCATGGCATGACGCGCCAACCCGTGATCCTCCTCCAATTTAGCATACAAAAGATAAAAGTACTTGGCATGCTCGGGCGGGCAGTTCTCCAAACACTGCTCGAAAAGGTCACGAGCACGCTCCAGCTTTGTGCCGCCGTAGCGCTTGAGGAATTTGGTTAGATAGGAATTCCAAATATCAAACACATTGGGCCACTTGAACAGTGCAATGCCCTTCTCGTAGGCGCGAAAGGCTTCTTCGAAGTAATTGTGCTCCTCCAGAAAGAGGCCATAGTTGATGATGATTTGCGGCGTGCAGATTTTCAAATCAATGATGCGATCATAGACAGCTTTGCAGGTTTTGAAGGTGCCAAATGATTCCTCCAGGTCAGCGTACATGGACCAAACTTTCAGCGAGCGATAGAGGCGCATTTGCACGGTCTCTGTGTCGTCGTGATAGGCCACTTTGCGCTTGGGCATGGCGGTGGCCTTTTGCATCAATCTCAAAGCGCCTTCGAAATTTTCTTGTCTAAAAAGTTAAACAGTTTGTTTAAATATCTAATCGAAAACACATTTCAAATCACTGACCTTATCTCCATTTCGGCCCACTCGCACCACACCGACGCCAAGTCTTCCACCTTCACATACTCCACATCAGTGCCGCGCTCGAATACCACACGTGCATCGTCCACTTGCCCGTTGGACTCGTAAAATTTGGCAAATTCCACCCACAGCGTGTGCAGCTTGCCCATGGCCAACTTTGGCTGCACCGTCTGCACGGCCTCCGTGTAAGTGTTGATGATGTCGTGTGGCTTGCCCTCGTAGAGCTTGACACGCTTGTGCCACTCGTGCACATTGTGCGGATTCTGACGCAACAGCACACTGTTCAGCAGCAACAGACGCCGTTCCATCAAGTATTCAAAACGCGCCAAGCGCAGCTCCACATCGATATCGTCGTCCTCAGTGGCATCGGGATCGTTGGCCACCATTTCCATGCGCTTGTTCAGCGACACCTCTTCGAACTGCGCGTACTCATCGAACACCTGCGTAAAGTCGCGCACAGTGGTCACGGTCTGTATAGCTTCCTCGTAGATATCACGTGCGCGATCAAATAGACCCGAACGCACATAGTAATCCGCCAGCGAATTCCACAAGTGACCCAACTGGTCGGTGTATCTATATATGAATGAAAATTAATTTATATACCATGGGCCAATGCAAACGTCCTACCTTCTCAGGCCGCCTCTAATAATGGCATCCGCATTCAGCGAGTGCACCTTGTCCGGATGCTTCGATATTAGCTCGCACAGCTCGTTCCACAGTTGATGATTCGACTTGCCATGCTTTGACACGAAATTCTCATTGTCCACTATGTTTGCCAGCTGCTGTGCGGCCTCGTCCAGACGACCCACATCCGTCAAGTACTCAATATACTCTTCCGCCTCGTCGGGGCACAACTTCAAATAGCGCCGGTACACGCGCACCGCCGTCTCCGGAATGTCAAAGCGCCGCACAAACTTCAAATACAGCGGCCAGATGCGATGATGCTGCGTGATGGGCAGCGCGCGCAGTGCACGATCGAACACATGTCGCGTACGTGTGATGCGACACTGCAGCGTCATAAAGGCGCCGTAATCCATCCAAATACGAGGCATTTTATGCATGAAGACCAAGGCGCGTTCGAACACATTGTTGATCTCATCATACATGGGATCGTTGAGCGGGCGACCGCGCACCTGCTTGCGACGCGTGCGCAGATAATTGTACCAAATCTTGTAGCTGCCAGGCAGCTCCTTCAATGCGCGTTCGTACACAATGTTCACGCTGTCGTTGGGCGCCTTCGACTTGTGCTCGATGTAGCGCAGCCAATGCTTCACCGAGTACGCATTTCGCAGTATCTCCTCCTCATAGGGAACATCCTCCTCCGGCTGTAGTGTAGCGAAAAAATTCAATGAATTGGAGAAAATGTGGCCAACTCACTGTGGCGCTGTATACTTACAAAATCAATTTCCATGCCCAGAGACTTGTCTGCAATGGACATCTTGTATTTGCTGGCTAATTTTTGTATTAAATTTTTTATTGCAGATATTTTAATAAGCAAAATTAGAAATAAGAAAAATCCAGGCAGCGCAATACGCCGCCACAAGTAAACGTTGAGCTGTCAAAGAGAGAACAGCTGATTGAGGTCGTCAAAAAATGTGTTGCAGTTTGAGAATCATTGGTTATTGTTGGGGTAGCCATTTAAAATTGCACACGTTGTTTGTATATTTATAAACAGATATGAATCCAACAGAATATGATGATATTCTTGTAATTTGCGCTGTACTCCTTTATCTTCCCATTTTCATATCGTACCACTTAATCTACCTCGCAGTTGTAACTTCCATTTTTCATATACTACTCCATACAGACGGCAACTCCATTTGTCTTCGTGTTTACCTCTTCCACCAGTTCATACCTTCGCTGCCACTGCTGCCTTTCTTCTTTGTTACTGGCACACACTTTTTTGGGCCGTCTTGTCAGATTATTTCTTCAGTTCAAAAAATTCTCTCTCCCAGAAAAGTCGTCATCGATTGTTAACAGCAACGAAGTAAAGTCGTTTTAATAAAATCCTCAACTTAAAACACAAAGTTCAACTTTAACTAAACACAAATACAATTACAAACCTAAAATTTTCCAAAAATTTGCATAAATTTACGCAACCGAGTGAATTTTGTTGAGAGCCAACTGTGAAAAAAAGTATGCACATAGGCAAAGAGCACAACAGACGGAACTGCGACTGGTGATTTTCCGGAAGAGCAAGTGCCCACAAAAGCGGACATTCGCCAAAAAAAAAGTAAAAGCTAAAGAGCAAAGCGAAAAATCAAAGAACCTGGCCGCTGTGTGAATGGAAAGTTGTGCTGAAAATTGCCATAAAAAACCCGAATTCCTGACGAAATCTTTCGCATAGAACGTGTTTCTGTCTTTGCTTTTGTGATAAATTGTTGTTATTGTTGTGCACTGTTGCCATATCGCTCGCGCATTCAACAAGAAGTTCCAAAAATAGAGAAAATGATTCGTTTGAAACAGTTTTAAAAATACGCAAAATTTACGTCATTCGCACTCACACCGACGCAACAAAAAGTGCATTATCAGTTTACCAAAATCAAATTACCTAAAAATTACAAACATTTCAGGTAAGTGAGTTTTATTGAAAGCTGAAGTTCTTTTTCAATATGCATTTTGCATTTTATCTCCCTTTGCCCACTTCAATTCACTGCCCATTTTACCATCAAACGTGTGTTGCTTCCTTTACGCGCCTCTTGCTCCGCCTTCCGTTTGCCGATTCTGTTTTAAACCCGCTGTTCTGCGCCTCGCTTTGCGCTCTCTTTGTTTTGCTATTTTTCTTCTAATGTGCTCGCACTCTCCCCCTTTGTCCGCACGTTCGGCGCTTGTGCAGGCATTGCTGTGGCATGAGAAACCGCACAGAATCGATTTTCCTTGCGCATCCTCCCGACGGGGGACGGACGGGGTGGCGTGATTGCCGTCATACGCTGCGCTTTTCCGCATCGTAGACTCCTTAAAGCCCAGTGACGAGCGCCCTTACGGGGTCCTTGTGCTACGTGCCGTTAAGCAAATTCTTCTTCTTCTAAACTCATTCTGGAGTGGTTGTCGATTTTATAAGCGCCGACACGTCATCACTCGCGACAGCGACCTTTGCAAAGCGTTTTGTACTTCGTGCAACGCTCTTGCACTGCTTTCCTTCAGTGTGCACGTTCCAAATTTTTCGCTACTCCTTTATCCTTGCGCGTCTCTGTTTTCCTCTCTTCACCATGGTTGAAGTTTGCAGGCGAAAATCGAATGTTCTTGAACTAGTTTAGACCGTGCAATAAAAATTGTTGCTTTGTGTAAGAAACGGTAAAATGAGAAGGCGAACATCCTGGCTAGAGTTGCAGCCACAGTTCTTCTTGGACCAGAGCCCTTCATTGGGTTGAGCACACCCTAGCACAGTCAGGAAAGATCCAGGAACTAAATCACTAGTCTAATGTCTCGGGCAATCGAAAATCTTTATTTAAAGTTACACAACTCCAAATAAAGTGAAGAAAACCTCAGATTGAGGAAAGATCAGCAAATACAGATTCCTGGGCTTCTAACTGGGCACTGCAGGCTGAGAAAGTACATGCACACAGTTATTTAGTTTATAACAGATAAGCGTCTACGGACTCTGCGGAACAGCAGAGGAGACTCCTGAGCACATCATACTGCAATGTGACGCAGTATGTCACAGCAGGAATCGTTACCTGATACCCCCGTCAATTACTAAATTTGTTTACGTCGGTGGGTCAAGGAGATGTTCCCTAACTGTGAATGGTAGAGGCACATAAAATCTTTACTGGTCTCAGTACACTATAATCCCAACAACATCTATCTAAGAGATGGTACGCTTGGTCTATATAGGTTTGGGTCTTATGAGTTCCGAGTCACGTTGGGATTGGATTGTATGCAATGTAATCGCCGATAAACACGGAAAGAGAGGAACCAAGACCCGCTTCATCGGGCCAGAACCATTTTGTGGTCTGAAAATGCGAGTTTTGTATATTCTATCTAGGAACCAATAATGAATAATATGAACCCATATTGGGACAACCAATCTTCATTAGAACACTCCAATGTATGATAGAACAGATTCGAAGATTTATGAGTTTAACAGAGAGAATCATTACCGTGCATTGCAGCATCAGACAAAACTGGGATTTTATTTATAGATATGAACACTCCTATTTCTGAAAATAAAACTGTAAGACGTACTCGTATATTAGAAAAATGATCTACACTTATGCGTAAATTAAAGGAATATCTGGGAGAAAAATCCTTAAACACCCTAGCTACAGGCTCCAACGTCTCATTATTATGGGTGCCAGGTCACAGGGGTATCGTAGGCAACGGCGAGACGGACGAATTCGCCAGAGCGGGTACGCTGCTCACCGAGGCCTCATCCTTCCTCCCAGTGTGGGCTCCACTCTCATGGGTCAAATTGATGCTTAAACAATTTTATCAAAAGCAAGCGAATTGTGGTCTGAAGAACAGACCTGCAATATCTCCCGACTAACCCGGCCAGCCTACAACATGAAATGGACCACCCAGCTATTTAACCTCAGCCTTCACTCAATAAGCACAACGGTATCGGTACTCACGGGTCACTGTCTTATGGGAGGGTATGCGGAAAGACTGTTACTGCTATCCAACGACTTCTGTCCGAGGGTGAGGCTCCGAGGAGGAGGAGGAGACCGCTCTCCACCCATATAATAAGCTTCTCGGCTCAGATCTCTTCCTTAGTCTAACCGAACTATCGCCTTTGAATATCAGGGATTTAGCCAGGTACATAATGGAATCCTTATGGTTCTCAGCGCTGTAAGGGACTCCCCCTTCCATATGAGCCATCCACAATGAGCCCTAATTTATGCTTTCCCTCAGAAGGCTGCTACTCCAACCTAACCTAACCTAGGGAATAACAGATAATTCAATGAAATCCAGGGATACTAAGATTCTTTTCAGATTCTGAAAGAGATGCTACGAATAACACTTAGTCATTTCTCATATATTCCGAATAAAAAAGCCTCTATTAACTCCTTTGATGTTTTAAAAGTCTTAACTTTTATTTTAGTCCTTCGCGAAAGATTATTCGGGATAATATTGACTCAAGGTTTAGATATTTGTTTGATTAGTGCTTATAACACATCAGTGTTCCACTACCGCGAGCTCTAGTGTACCTCAAGCTCAGCCTCAGTACAGTCTCAGCCTTAGTTCAGTCTATATTCGACACAGCTCCAATTTGATTCGTGTATAGATTCAAAAGATCATCACATGATTAAGGAACGATTGTTGTGGTTCTGAATTTTATGAAACCTTACCGAGTGAGGCCGTGATATAATATGCGCCTTGATGTCATGAGAAGGAAGTATAGAGTGCAACTACTTGAGGTACGACTTCAGCCGATGTTCGACCAAGGCTGGTATCTTCACCATTGATCCAACAATTGATTGATTAATATTCAGATGCTAGATTTTTTTGACAAAGATATTCTTAATTTCCTTGTAAACGACTTATTTTGGTCATTTAGGCTGAGTGACTTGAGCCCAATCGTAACGTTCGTTCTTGCTCTCACTTGGAATCACGCCTGGAAAACGAATTTGCTGAGTACTTCTCAAAAAAGTGACCAGCTTCATGTGCTTTCAGGTCAGACGACCATCAGCAAGAATGAGTTCTTTGAGCTGGATGGGTTCTGTTCTCCTGAAATGTTCACTAGTTCACTGTTCGACTAGTTTAGATCTAAAGACGCTGAGAATTTCATTAGGGTGCGTCATTCCCATTTAAATATACTGGTCATAGTTCTTATAGGATGCTCGCCAGATACTGAATACCTGCTAATCGAGGAATAAGACTCTTGAATAGGTGTAATAGACACTAATTATTTGTTTAATTGGAACAAACGCGCAGGGGATGACCCCTATTAATGAAAGACATTGCGTTGCTTCAGGAAGGATATAAAGGATAGGAGATAGGGTTTTGAGTGAAATGGTTTGGGCTCTTGCCTTGAAGCCATCAAGATCATAAGTGCTGGGGAAAATATCTGCAGGGAGACCATTCCACAACCGCGCTGCACGGGCCATAAACGAACATACCTACATATTTAAAACGATTTCAGTTCACCGTTATGCTCGTTACGTTGATTTTCAGTTTGTCCCAGTACTGGCAGCAACGATATGTAACGTCTGTAACAAAGTATAGGAAAACGACTGCAATTCGTCACCCATTTCATCAGACATTTTTGCTATTCAATGGTTATGTGTGCGTATACATAAATAGTTGTAAAGTCTTTGAGGTAAACGCCTAATTCAACGAATTCGGCGTCTGTTGCAAGCACTGACATGCACTGCCAATTGTAGTGGCGAGACACTATTTCTACTTTTGATTAAGTTATTAAAAACGGGAAAGCCCTTGACGATTGCTCGAACAATGTAAACCAAAATCCAACTAGCCGCAACACCTCACGTTCCGTCCAATTCATTCATGCAGTGTAAACAGTACTCGCTCTTTGTCACCGAGCTCGCGAAACTGACGCTACGTGCTGCGATTGCAGCGAATGAGCCAGAAACTGTAAGCACGCGACAAAATGCCACAATGGGATATGCACGCGCCAGTGACTGTCTGTCTGCTGCACGCCGGCCTGCCTGTCTGCAGCTGCCGGGCCCCGTGTCGGTCTCTGTAACTGTCTGGGCTACTACCGTCGCTCGTTGTTGCCGGCCGATAAAGTAGGCGCACACCAGAAACCACTTCGGCACAATGAAACCGGCAATAACCGGCGAATGTGTGAGTGTGCGTGCGTTGTTTATGTGCCGACAACCACCCAACCTGGTAACTCCGTTCGCAACGATTGCAACACGAGACAATATCGGAGTACGAATTTCTAGATGCAGCATACATATGTAGCGGTTGTTTCTAACGCTGCTTTCGCCGGAGTGGTTGCCATACGTATCGATTCTGCAGATTGAAAATCAACACCAGCTCCACTTGAAGCCCCTACAACCCTCAATCCCCAACATGCCTGCAACCATATTAAATCATTTTGGCCAAATGCTGACTGACTGCTCTCTCTCTCTCCGCAAGCTCGCTGGCCGCTCCAGAGCGCATTGCACTTTTGTGCAACATAATGCAGCTTTTCGTCGCAATTCTCTGCGTTTTTGGTGTTGTGATTGCAGTTTGTAAACCGGCCGTTTAATGCCGTTAAACTGACAGCTAGACAGCCAACGAACTTGGCGCTTCACACTGTCCCATTCCGCGACTTTTCAATGATACTGCATGCACTTGCCTGCCACACCACGTTGTCGCCAACGACATCAAACAGCATGCAGCAAAAAGTAATGTTTTCTCTCTCTCTGGCGCCAGCTGCCGTTGCATGCGCTCTCGCTCTCTGCATTTGGTGCCGCTTGCGCGCTTACACTTTACGGCCAACGTTGCAACTTACAGACTTTTCTTATTTTCAATTCTAGAATTTTCCGGCCACTCGACGTTTGGATTTGCTGGCGTGCACTACCGAACAACGACAACCACGGCCCCAGCGACCGAAACAACAACTACCACACATCATACAGCCTGCAGTCATCAGCTGCGAACGTGCATTGCAACCAGCAAAAGTGTAATTAAGTTTATACTAAAAAGTAAAAATCAAGCACTCGATTCGATTTTTGCAACAACAACAATTTGCATCTGTAACTTCATACAGCATCAAAATGTCGCGTTTAAGTAATTGTGGTTCTTTTAAAATGTGCCCTTTAAAGACTAAAAAGCATATGTGATATTTTGTCAACGGCCAGTCAGACGCGTTGCAAATCAGAGCCACAAAGGTATTTGAGCAACGACAATAAACTTCAAAAAGTGCAGTAAAGTGATCTACGGTGTAGAAGTTTTCAATTCATACGGACCGTTTACGTTAGGACTTGTTTCTCAAGCATACAAAGCAGCCCTGTCGACAAAAATTTTGCTGGGCAGACGAAAGAACACACAAAAGTATACAAACCGAAAGTTCCAGTTAGCGCTAACGCATTTGTTAGTTTTTGTCCTACATTAAGTAATGAGAATATAGACACAAAAACACGTTGTCACTTGAATCCAAGTCTATCAGAGTAGCCAATGTTATAAGAAAGTGCAAAAACTTGTGCTCATCACATCACAAAGACGGTAACAACGAAAAGGACCACAACGTTTCAACAACGAACGGTTATTGTGTTTTTACGGTATTCAAAAATTCGATAAGTATTGAAGGCGGTTAGTGTCCAAAAGCCCCCTCTGAAAACAATAGTTGATTAAAATCGCTAATCGTCGAACAGTTGAAGCGTTCTTCTGTCCTGAGCAAGTGTAGAGAAGTGTCCCAGTTAGGCGTCTCCCGTTGAAAGCGTCAACTCCTCCGAACCAAACAAAACATTTGCACATCTTCGAAATCGTGCACGGTTTTCGTATTCGTCTAAATCCACTGGAATTCGACATTGAATACCCCCCATTGGCCAGACGCACAACGATAGTGTTCCCGCCCCAGATAGACGTTTCTTCGAGTGTGTCGCGTGTCGTGTTAGCGGTGAAGTTCGGTCTGCATACGCCCAATCTTCGTAACAGAACGCATTGAGGTTGGATACAAGTCGTCGTCACTGCCTAATGGCAAGTTCGCTCAATAAAACGAGACACAGGCGCAGATTGACTGCGATCTCGTTTCTATCGAATATTTCATTAGATGGCACACATCGGGATACTAAACTTGGAGCAACAATTGGCATCTGCGGAACAGTTGCTAACCATAACGCAACGGCAGCGGGACTACAAAGTGGCGCAACGGCAGGTGGCGGCATCGGTGTCGGACACCAACCATACTCCACCAGGCAACAGCACCAGCAGCATTTCCAATACAATCATCACCAACACCATTCGGCGCATCATCAGCAGCATCAGCAGCATCAGCATCACCAGCACACGCACTATGCGCACCATAGCAATGGCGGCCAGACAATTGTCGGAGCGACAGCAGCTCTGCTGCTCGCCGGCTACGACGATGCCTATATGGAGTATGTTGGAGGCGGCAGCGGCGGCAGTGGCGGCGCCGGCACCAGCAGCAGCGACGGCTGCGGCGACAGTGCCGGCAGCGCCGATGGCGATGGGCATTTTAGTGAAATTGAAAATATGGGTAAACACTTGATAAATGCTCACCAAGATGGCACTAATAAGGGCAATGGAGGTATTAAAGCGGCAACTGCAGCAACAGCCAACAAAACGGACAAATCCGCGCCAGCGGCAACCGGTGCGGCTGGAGCTGACACCGGACCAGGAGCGGGAGCAACTGTGTCGGAGAAGCGCAATGCTAAGCGACCGACATCGTGCGGTCGTCAACAGGGCAATCAAAATTGCAGACAAACTTCGCACGGCACAATTGGCAGTGGCAATTTTATGGGAACCAAACACCAGCAGCAGCAACAACAACATCAGCAGCTGGCTGGCGGTAGTGGCGGTTCGGGCGCTGAAAGCGGCAGCGATTCGGACAGCATCAAAATACCGTTAAAGATGTCCAATCTGGGCGGCGGCATACTGATGCCATTGCGCGAGAGGTGAGTGCTGTCAATATATATCTGAACTATATTTATGCTTGAACAGGATCTATTTAGATATGTAATTTTTTTGAGTTCTTAATTTTTGAGAGTCGAATTTACATTTTCGCACCAATAGCTCATAACTTTATGTATGACTATTGTCTAATTATATCTCCTTTGAAGTGCTTTCGCCATATTTTAAGTTAATGGATCTTTTAATGGACCTATGTTTCCCCATACAAACTCTGGGTTAGGAGCTGACCCATTCAGATTTAGATTTTTGAAGAAATGAAAAACAGGTGTTGAATTATATTTAATTTCTAATGCCTTCACCAATTTTGAAGTCGAAAGACCAATAAAATCTTATTTCTCCATACAAACTTTTAACCCATTGTTGACCCTGTTAAATTTTGATTTTTGAAGAAATGAAAAACGTATCAAATTCTTTCACATGTTAAAGTGCTTTCACTAAGTTTGAAGTCAAAAGGCCCATAAAATCTTATTTCTCCATACAAACTTTTAACCCATAGTTGGCACCGTCAGATTTCGATTTTCAAAAAAATATAAAACACATCAAATTATTTCACATGTTAAGTGCTTTCACCAATTTTGAAGTCAAAAGACCCATAAAATCTTATTTTTCCATACAAACATTTAACTTATTGTTGACTCCATTATATTTTGATTTTCAAAAAAAATAAAAACACTTGTCGAATTATTTCTTATCAAGAGTACTTTCACCAAGTTTGGAGTCAATAGGCTCATTAATTCATGTTTTTCACAGTTTCTCCATACAAACTTTTAACCCGTCGCTGACCCCCTCAAATTTTGATTTTCGAAAACTTAAAAACATTTGATGTACTTTCATAAAGTTTGAAGTCAAAAGACCCAAAAAATTAAGTCCTCATGCAAACTTTTAACCCTTGATTTTGATTTAAAACAAAATAAAAACCACGTGTGTAATTATTTTTGATTTCAAGTATTTTCACCAATTTTGAAGTCAATAGGCCCATTGGTTCATGTTAGAACCTTAACCCATTGTTGATCCCTATTAAATTTTGACTTTCGAAAAATTAAAAAATACGTGTAAAATTATTTTTCACTTTGAGTATTTTCACCAAGTTTGAAATTAATAGGATTATAAAATCACGTTTCTTTATGCAACACCTTAAAGCATATTTTGCCCTTTTCGACCTCGAAATTCCAAAAATCCTGTCTTAGTGGAGGTTCCTTTTTCAAAATGTACCTACCTACAGTTTAAATTTCATGTTTGTAGCTTCGGCGTTTTGGGCTGGGCGATGATAATCAGTCAGTCAGTCAATTGTCGTCAGTCAGTCAGGACAGACAATTGTATGAATATAAATTTCAGTCGAGTGGGAGGGGTAAAGTTCGGGAAAGTTTGTATAGTTTCATGTACATTTTTTAAGTACTTTATAGAAGGAGGATTTTAGTAGAAGGTGGTCAGCCTAACCCCCCCCAAACACAAAAGTTGCTCGTACAAAATATGGTTTTGAATGGTATTCGGCTCAAAAGTTGTACGCAAAAAAAACGAAATCCTGTGTGCGTCACTGTACCACACACATAAGATTTTCACTCCACGGCCCTGCTCTGCACTCACATTAACTTAAGCACACAACAATTGTGCAAAAATATTTAACTCGCTTTCAATTCATCCACAAAATTCGCTTATTTCATTGACGATCAGCGTCATTCAGGCACTTCTGTCAGCACTTCGAGATAAGATACGATAAGGTAGTTTTATGAAATCACTTGAACTTGCGATAACTCACTGACAATAGCTTTGTACATGGAATTGAAAAATCATATTCCACGAAAACAATTCCACAGAACACTCAAAGCACTCGAGAGTTTCTCTTCTATTTCATTTGCCATAGTGTAATGCGAGAGTTATGTAAATATTGATTGGCTTTTCATATAAACTCACTCGCTTGGACTCAACTGAATGCTGTCATAATCCACCGCTCCCTCCCCCAGCTGGCGCTAATCGAATCCAGCCATGAATTGCAACAGATTTGCTATTTGTCGTCGATCTGATTCATTCGTAATTTTCCATCGTCTGCCCAAAAAGTCCACTTTGTGCTCAATAACTTGCAATTTCGTAGCAATATTGCCATGAAATCTGTAATCCGCGCCGCTTTTCCAATTGCCATAGCGACAGGTATCCACATACCCGCATCGGCCTGTCGCACTACGCCAACACATCGGGTGCGTGAATTCGCATGAATCATAATTAACACTCACACGTCATGCCTACAGCTGTCGTTGTCGCATATAGCACACCGTCACCTTCCCTCTCTCGCTCACCCTCGTTCGCTCTCACTCGCTCTTGCGGCATGCTGGACATTCGATTGGGGTTTGCACCGACGTCGCGCACTTGTGGCACGCTTACAACGCGTCCCCAAGTGGCATTTGTTTAGAAAATGTTGCCGCCCGTATGTACACAAGCGCTCAGTTTGAATTTAGCCAGAAATTAAATAAATTAAACACAATCATTTCGTATGGCAATTAACAATTGAACGAGCCGCTGCTGGCCACTCGGCCGCACTGCCATTATGCTCATAAAATATTTTTACACTTTTCACTTTTTCGTAGCTAGAATTGCACGATTTCTTGTGCGATGTGCGCATTTCGAGAACTTGACAAATGTTTTCACTATCTAATTAATGGGTAACCGGTGGTGCGGTCTGCAGATTGTGATGTCAGCATTTAATACTTTTTTTTTACATATTTTAAATAAAATAAAACCATAGCAGCTGACATCTAAGAAAATTTTGCATACAAGAAATGTTTTGTGAAATATAAAAATTCTGTGATCAGATGGAAGAATAACTTAAGTCTAAAATCTAAGTTTGAAAACCATGGATCCAGTAGATGTTCTGACCAATTCATTGCTTTTTCAGGAGACTAAGAAAGCTAAAAAGTAAACACACATAATGTTGTTAAAAAACAGGATTTTTCAAAACGAATGAAATTAATTTAAACGCCTTGACTTCCAGACTCAAATGGCCACAGATATTTTAATACCAATTACTGATAGCTAGTTGACAAAAATAGAGAGAGAGTTGAATAAGATTCTCTGATACGGCAAATTGGTTCAAAAATGTTTTGGCCTTCTTTGTTAGCCATCGGAAAACACACTGGGTCATGTAGATCCATGTATCAATGGATAGATATGACGGGAGCCAAGAAAGTGAACCCTAAAAGGTCTAATTTCTCAAGCACTCAGGCTAGAAAGCCCATTGAGCTTAAGGCTCATGAGAAAAATTGCATATAATTCAAATAAACTTTCTCTATGAAAACTTAATATTTATATGAAACAAAAAAATTGACAAAAATCTAACAATTATGTACACAACTAAGGGCATTAATGTTTCTCGACCTTGCAGGGTCTCAGTTGATAACTTGCTTTCTTTATGAATTGTAAGGAACAAGAAATTGAATTGAATTGCATTGAATTGAATTGAGTTGAATTGAAGAATTTGACATCAACGACCATTATTGTTTCTCGACCTTCTAGGGTGTCTTTTTCTAGCTTTCTGTATGAATCATAAAGAAACAAAAAATGGACAATTAGACAGCTAAGGTCACCAACTTTCTCCGACCTTTCAGGATCTCTGTTGAGAACTTTGTTTATGTAAAGAAACAAACCATTGTAAAGAAACAAACCATCGACAATTAGACGACTAACTAGTTTTCTTCGACCTTTCAGGGTCTCAATTGATTACTTTCTTTATGAATTGTAAGGAACAAGAAATTGACAATTGGACATCTAAGGTAATTTGTGCTCCTCGACCTTCCAGAGTCAATTATGAAAGCTTTCTTTATGAATTAAAAAGAAACAAAACAGTTAGACGGCTAAGGTCACCAACTTTCTCCGACCTTCCAGGGCCTCAGTTGAGAACTTTTTTTTTGTGAATTGTACTCGTAAAAAAAAATATTGACTACATACACAACTTAGATCATTAGAAAATAGGGCAAAAGTTAAAAAAGTAGGGCTTAAAATTTATTGGTTTTTTACCGTTTAGATTGTAAGAATCCTTCAAGACATCTTTTTTTGAATTATGAACAAATCTTAGTATGTAACAGGACCAAAAATTTTGCTATACTCTAAAAGTCGAAACCATAACCATTCAAATGTGAATCCTAAAAGCACCCACAATATAAAAAAGATTTTAGGTTAGGTTAGTTAAGCTGGCCGACCAAGTAGGCCACGCCTAGACCCTATTGGGTCGCTAGCGGTACCAGTTGGAGCTCTTAGTGTTGCATATCGACGTAAAAGTGATCGGTGAGAATGCGGGTGTTCCTAGCAAAGTTCATCAACGACTTGATGTCATGCTTGGGGACCTCCTCTAACCCAGGCAAGAACGGAGCCTCTAAGTAAGTAAGTCGTAGTCCTGAGGTAGCCGGACAGAAGCGAGAATGTGCTCCAGGGTTTCCTTGGTAGGGGCTAGCGATCCAGTAGCATCACAATGGGCCTAATTCGGGCTTAAGTGCGCTCTCCTTGGACTCCTTGGAGAGTCACCACAGCTGCCTACCTTCCTCACACCTCCTCAGGGCATCAAATTGATGAAGTGTTGATATTTCAGTCTCGCTTGACGTAGTTGTGGTGTTTGGTAATTGTGTTATTGGTACTTAGCCAAGTTTTATATTGTTGCCCGACAACTAGTCACACCTACATGCAATCGCATTCAATTAAATATGGTCACGTTTTTAGGGGATGTTTCTTTCAATCAAATATTCACACCGGAAACATAGACATGACCTTAGAAGAATGTTTTAGGCAGCCAAAACTTTCGCAATACTAACGAAATGAGCCGCTAATAAATTGTATTTTATTTTGTATAGCAAGTATTAATTTAGTCAAAATTGAATTTAAATTTCGCGGAAAATGCAAATATTTGCAGCAATTTGCTCTAAACACATTTTAAATTAAAATTTAAAAATTTGCGCTCTTATTTTATGTACACACACACACACACACACACACGCAGAGAGCACAGAAACAAGGGACTGTGCGTTCGTGGCGGCATGCTGCAGTCTGGCCACTTTAGTTGCCCATTAAAAATTTGTTAAGCCTTTTTCGTGCGCTACACTCGCGGCGCGGCATAAAAGTGTGCCTTACGTGTGTCTGGTCTGCGGTGTGTTTATTAGTGAATGTTTCTATGTTTCCACGATTGTGTGTACAACCAAACGAGCAGCTAAACTCGACCGCGCCAAATTGAATTATTTAATGCCAATTAGCCCAAACCATGCCGACATACAAAATAACAAAATCATAAATGAAAAAAAGTTTAACAAATCAACAACGCAACGTTTGCTGCATTTAAATTTTCAATGCTTTCAATGTGTTGTTGTTTTTTTTCTTTTGTGGTCTTTGTGTAGTGTGCTGATTTAGCGGAAAATTTTAATAAGCCTGTTGAGATACTTTACATTTAATTTCATTTATAAAAATGAGAGCAGAAATCAAAATAGGACTAGAATACGAGTATTTTAACTCACCGGGATTAAAACTTTCGATAAGAAAAAACTTTGCTATTCATACTGACTGCTTCGAACATGAAAAGCAGGTAGAAATTATACAAAATTTCCAAGATTTGCTCTACGAGATTTGGCCTTCAAGCACGAGGACACCTTACCTGTTCTTGAGTTGAAATTCTGAACTTCTGACTGACTGACTACCTCGAATCCTGACATCGAAGCAATAGATTATTTATAAAAAGCCTCAGTATGGTCTGGGTTGAGTTACGCACAGAGAAGAGTTTGGGGGTTAAAACCCCCCAATTACAAAAATTGCTGGTGTAAAATATGATTTCAAATGGAAAATAGATGGGCCTCTTCAAATCTTGAAACCGAAGCAATGCCTACTTCAATATGGATTGAACTTTGAAGCGCCGCGTTCTTCTTTAGACATGAAAAGCAAATATTAACGATATAAAATTTCCAAGATTTACTATACAAGGTGTGCAATACAATTTTCAATTAAAGATCCGACCATACAACAACTCAATAGATCGACTACTTCAAATCTTGAAACCGAAGTAGTATCAGCTTTCTGAAAAGAGTCAGTATGAGTTAATTTGAACTTAGAACCATCGCCTTCTTCTTTAGACATGAAAAGCAAATATTAACGATATAAAATTTACAATATTTACTACACAAGGTTGGCAATACAATTTTCAATTCAACATCCGACCGTACAGCTTAGTACTTCATCGAATCTATGCAGCTTCAATACGAGTAGATCCACAAATTCAAATCTTGAAACCTAAGCAATAACTGCTTTATGAAGAAAATCAGTAAGAGCTAAGTTGAGCTTTGAAGCAGCGCCTTCTTCCTTAGACATAATAAGCTTTTACAAACGATACAAAATTTCCAAGATTTGCGATAAAAGATTCGGACTCCAAGCACAACGCTTTTATTTCACCGGATCTACTCAGCTTCATCAAGAGATCAAATGATTTCGATCCTTGAAACCGAATATCTGCTTTATGACGAGATTTATTATCGACTGGGATTCACTCTAAAGCACCGCGATCTCAGTTTTACTTTTCTATCCACAGAAATATTTATTTCCTCTCCAAGGACTGCAAAATGCTTGAAGGAAAAAATTTTGTTTAGGGCTTTAAAATTTGATAGATTTCATTTTATTTCACCGGATCTTCTCAGCTTCATCAAGAGATCAAATGATTTCGACCCTTGAAACCTAAACAATACCTGCTTTATGACCCCAGAAATATTTATTTCCTCTCCAAAGACTGCAAAATGCTTGAAGGAAAAATTTGATAGATTTTTTCGGTCTTTTTATAGCAAAACCGGGTAGCTGACACCGAGCTTTCGCAATCACATTGTGCGTGTGGTTTTTACATTCATGTACATGTATGTAAAATTTATGTATGTATGTTTATTACATATTCCGAAACTTCCTTAAAATAACTCCACCCACCGCCACGAACCAGTAAATCAGCGGGTTTAAAAAATAAACCAAAATTTCTAGTATTTGCGGAAGTTTTGCTCAAATTTTGTTCCCAATACAATTCTCATGAAAATTGTCCTTTACGGATGCTATTTTTATACGCTGCCCATCCCGCCCCTCAGTTTTACAGTGCTCAGTCAGTGTGCGTTGCGCGAATTGGCAACAACTCGCAACTGTCTGCAAAACATTTAATGCTCTAACGTTGTGTTGTTTCGTTAAAATTTGGCATGCAAAACGCCACGCACCGAACAAGAATGCATTGGACTGCAGGCGAGGGTCTTTAAACTTCCTTGAACTCGTCGCTACTCAGTCAAACACACAAACATAGCAACTGAAAACTACTCGTACACCAACGCCAAAGCTTTTTGCCAGCTTAGTTTTTCATTTCGTCGAATGCGGCTGTGTGCTGCTTGTGTGCAGCTGCAAGGAAACGGAAAGCTCGCTGCGTTCTTGCAGCGCAATGTTGGGTGGGGAGAGGAGTGGCGCATGTGCAGCGCAATTTGAAGTGCAACGTCATCTGCATGCTTTTGAAATGTTTGTTGTTTTACATTGAGGTGGGTCTGGTTGCACGCGGCCGTCCTCCGTCCGGGCGTTATGCGCACAACTACATACATGTTGTGGTTGTTGTTGGTGTTGTTGTTTAGCTCGAAGAGCTTTTAGCGCACTGCAATGGTGTGGTGTTGAAAATATTGTTGTTGTTTTTGTTATTGCGTTCGGCTGCGTTAGTTTTTTTTTTCTATGGTTGGCCCCCGCAGCTGACAGGCTGACCTTGTTTTCCATTCAACGCACTGTTGCGCATCTACCGATCTATATTGCTGTGGCCAGTGGCAGCACACACACACACTCACACACACGCACACACACCCCCTAAGTGCCACCTTTCACTTTACTTCATTGATAGAGTGTTGAATTGTAAGCTGTTGTTGTTGTTGTTATCTGCTGTTGACACATGCGCGCATATTGTCAGTGCCCCTCCCCAATTCGGCGCCCCCTTTCCTCCACGACACATTGCAAATTTGTCGTCTGCATTGAACGGACAACGCTGCGGCCGTCACTTACACAAACACACAATTGACATTATTGCTGCAACAGCGCGGACGACATTCGCCAGCAGCTTAATTTTTGTATATTTTTTTCGAAGTCAATAGCCTCTAGTTGCCATGAATTTGTTGGAATTCGCAGTGCACTTGCGCCCAGACATCACACACACACACACACACGCACACGAAGGCGTCGTTACATAACGCCGCATGTTGAAATTTCTGCTCCATATTTGTTTTTGCTTTTCGCCGCTGCAATCTGCAACGTGAAATGTGTGTTCTGCTGCAACGTCTGCTTTTTGTGTTCGATATTGTTAACCTTAAAGTAACTGTCGGTGCCTAAATGATTTATGAGCCATAACATACAGGGTGGACCATTTAAGATTTGGAATTTGTATCGGTTTAAAAAAAAAACTAATGAATATTTTTTGAAAATTCCTATTTTATTACAAAGCTTGGACTTTATTATTTAAGAATGAAAAACGATATCGTTCATATGACTGCCACGACTGGCCTTACAGTACGCCATTCGGTCAACCCAATTTTCAAGTACTTTTTCGATTGTTCCGGGTAGAATTTCCTAAATAGCAACTTCGATTTCATGTTTCAAATCTTCAATCGTCTCTGGATGGTTAGCGCAACACTTGTCCTTTACGGCTCCCAACCAAAAAAGTCCAACGGACTTAAATCGCAGCTCCGAGGCGGCCAATTGACTTCAGAATTTCGGCTGATTATTTGATTTTCGAAAACGGTGCCCAAAAGTTCGATTGTTGATGGTCATGAGCCTTCAGTTCTTGGACCAATTGAATTTTGTAAGCCTTCATACCGAGATCTTTATGCAAAATTCTCATCAAAGAAGTGCGGGAAATGTTCAATTCCTGCGAGCGATGGCGAGTTGACGTTGATGGATGTTCACGCACATTTTCGGCTACAAAAGCAATGTTTTCGGCTGTGCGCACTGTACGAGAACGGGAACGGGTTGTTTGGTCCATTAACGATCCAGTTTCACGAGCTCGCTTCACAAATTGATCCACAAACTGAGTTGAAGGCCAATCTTTTTTTTAAAATTTTTTTTTTTAATTTCTTACAGTTTGGGTTGAAGACTCTCCACTTTAGAAGTAAGTTCTCAATATTTCCCAATTTTGTTCAAGCGTATAGCGTCCCATTTCGTAAATGTCAAACTTTTCACTAAATTACGAACACAAATTGAATGACATTTGGACTGCCATTCTCGAAATAAAGCGTAGTTCAAATTCCAAATCATAAATGGTCCACCCTGTATTTTATTATTGGACTTTAACAGCAAAATTTCTTGAGGTCATGAGTTGTGATATTGAAATTTTGCATAAGAGAACGATTTCTTTACAGAAAATTTTCCTACATTTAATTCTGTAAAAATATATTTTTACTTAAAGCGCCATTCTTGTAATATTGCACAGCAAATATTATAAATAAAGTTAATGTAAATTTACAACAATTTCATTTGCCATCAAAACCAGCAGACGTTGACAGTGCGATATGGCTGACAGCGACCACGTTGCTTGACATCTATCAACGCCATCTGCTGCACTGTCTGTATGTCTGTCGGCCGTTCTGCCAACCGTTTAACTGTATCTGCGCATCAGCCGGATAGACAAACCAGCCAAAGTGTATGCATCGGCCATATTTGCGCATATTTTTACTTGTGCCGAGCAATAACTGCGCTCTGAATTTGACAAGCCGTAGAAAAATATTCACATTGTGTTGACTGACTGGCGGCTGTCTGCCACTGCTGCCGCGGCAGCGTGTAACCTGTGCCGAACGAGCGTTCAGAGCACACGTTGCTTCGATGGCACACACAGAAAAATAAGAAGAGGAAGAGCACAGACAACAAGACTGCAATAAGACAAGTTCATAAATAAAGAGCCAACAGCCAAGTTGTTGGTAATGACATGTGACAAGGAAGGTGAGAACTTTAACCCTTTCGCTACAGGTTTTTACTGGGGAAAGTTAAAATTTTAAATTTTACGACTTAGGCTTCTATTTGGTTATATTAGCAACATTCCATAAGACATTTTTTAATTTTTATACTCGGACCCTGTATTTTAGAGTGCTTTTCTATGAGAGCAACCACATCGTTGTGGCTGTAATAATTACTTTTTACGCATAACGAAAATTTGAATATTTCTTCATTTACTTCAGCCAAAATTAAAGAAAAAAAAGTATCTAAATTGAAAGAACACGTCAAATTTAAAAGTTCTCTAATTTTTTCTGCTTCTTCTTCCTTTACTATGTCAAGATATACCATTAAAAAAAGTGTATACTTCTCTTCTTTAAACTTAAACATTCAGTTTATTAATTTCGTATTTTTCCTAAAACTTCAAACTATTCTAAAGACCAACAAAAAAATGTATTCTTGCAACCATAAAGGATGCAGACGTCCACAAAGTAGCATGTTGCCATATGGCAACCAAATAGCGAAAGGGGTTAACTTTTTTGTCTTCTTCTAGTCACCGAGCACAAATTGAAGGCAAGAAAGATTGAAAAGAAAAGCAAGAATTAAATTATTAAAGAAAAGAATTGAGTCAAATAAAAAATAAGGTGATGAAGAAAAGAAAATAAATAAATAAAGAAATAACTAAAAGTACGAGTATCCTCCTAAAAAGACATGACGAATAAAAGATCAAAATAAGAACGAAACATAGACTTGACACAGAAATGAAAAAGGCGAAGAGCGTTAAATTTATGAATGAAAGAATGAAGAAGAAAGCCAAAAAACTATAGAAAAAATATAAAAATGTACAAAATACAAAGTACGAAATTCAAAATTAGTGATATGGAAGAACTGACTATTCTTATACTATCGGACAGTCAATCCGTTCTTAAGGCCCGGAATGCAGTTACAATAACATGAAAGACTGTTCGAAGCTGCAAAAAATCTCTCACCGAGACTGCCAGGCAGCTTCCCATCCACCTATGCTGGGTTCCAAGACATAAGGACATTCTAGGGTACTGTAAAGCAGACGCACTCACTCGGGTTAAAGAAAGTGAAAGAGAAGTGATAGGGACTGCCAGTCTTCCTGCACGAGTTTTCTGAATTCTTTAATGAATCTCAGGACCTCGTCTATCATAACTTCAGAACGTAAGATGCGCAATCTCCTTCTAGCGAAGACGGGACATGCACAAAAAAGCGCTCTGTGCTGTCTACCTTTTTTACAAGAAACTAATTTAAGATGAGCTTATAGCAACACAGGTGTTTCCGAAGTGTTTTAGAGAACTTCTCTTACTAAAAAGGCACCGAATGGGAACCATGATTGTGGTCTGACGGATCACTGTTTAATTAGTACCCACGCAAGAAGGTTGGAGCTGTTTTCAAACAACTTCTGTATCTGTTGTATGGACGAGGAATATAAAGAAAATGCACTTCACTTTAAATGCAATTTGTGCTGCATAATCTAGAAGAAGGAACTCACCTGGACAACTTTTTTGGCAATCTAGTAGATCAAGACGACAGACGATTATTGACAGGCTACTAGGCTCAAACTGGTTAAAGGAGTGAGAGGTCTCATGCTCGATTGTTTGTTGTATTACGATGAGCCTAAGTGGGCACTGCCTTGAGGCAGCCACTCCCACCTACCTAAGCACTGACTTTTGAATGATGGCCTCAAGTCGCCGATTGCGTTGTCAATTGATACTTTAAAACAGTTTGCTTTTTTTAAAAACGATTCTCATAAAATTGTAAGCAATACAGACCTCAAAACGTGGTTTTATGTGGAACTGATTAATTACTTAATTCTCACAAGTTTTGTTTGATTGACAGGATTTGAACTCTTTTTGACAAACAGTCCCACCCATTAACATTTGACAATCTGTAATAATTGAATTTAATAAATATGCATTTTATTTACTAGTCTACTACTAGTCTAAGTCTTTTGGAGGCATTATGAGTTTTTTGTTATTATTTTAAAAATTACAAAAGAAACATGGCCCGGTTTAGTTTATATTTTTCAAAACAAAATCTCTATAAAAAAATCAAAAGTTACAGTTCGATGTATTCGTATATAAGTTTTCGAATCAATGTTACATACAAATTATAGTAAAATATCTTTGTATATATTTATTGGTCCTAAAAGTTTTCTAAATATAAATTCATACTAACAGCTCTGTTCTCTCAGTTCTCTTTGCAATCCCATAAATAAGTTCATAAATTAGTATTCAAACTTATAATAAAATTTTTTCATGGTAGATCTCGCATAGTCTTCACTGTGGTTGACATCTCATTTTGTTTCTCATGTTTTTCTCAAATAAATTCCAGAAGTTGCTCTCTTCTTTTTTCACTTCACTTCAGTTGAGGTCTCAATCTGTTTGTTATGTTCTTCTTCTATGAATTCCAGAGGTTCCTTGTTTCTTTATTTCAATACTCCAAATTTTTTTAAGTACTACACATTTTTTTTTCTAACATAATACCTGCCACAATACCTTTCTACTTAAACACTTTCAGCTCTGTAATTCTCAACAGGTTTTTCCACTATACACAATATTTACCTTTCAATCTTCCTTCCTCAACAAGAAATAGCCAAACTTTGTCGATTTGTATCACGCCCCAACTGATTCTTCTGATTTTGATTCTTTTCGTTTATGTTTTGTTCTCGTTTGCTTTGCTTAAACGTTTTGTAATTTAAATTGTATTTAGTTTCTAAGTCTACCAAATATTTATAGTTATTTATAAGATACACACCGGTTCCGTAGGAATAAAACAAGTCAAAACATTTTTAAGCATAAAAATCTTGGCGCTTTACGTTGCGATGTTTGAGGCTCTCAGCATCATTTGCTTTCTCAATGATTTTTTTATTATATATTTAAATACATTAATATATATTTGTGTATATATGCATATTGTATATATCTGTACATTATAATTTGTTGTTGCTGTTAAAGTCAATGCTTTGTGTTCTTATTGTAGGTTTACTTAATTTTAGTTATTAAATCTTCAGACCTTACTGCCGATATTTATCTGTCGTTTTCTTGATCGCTGCTACATTTTGGCTTCTCTTATATACACTTTTCGCAAATCTTTTTTTTGGTTTACTTCTTTTGTGTACTGTTTTGTATTATAATTTATGTTAATTTGTCTCGTTTTGAAGATTTCTTCTGGCTTTTTTTTTGCAAATTTTTACTGCTGACGCTGTTGATTTTAATCGATTTCGTACATATTTACTTTGTGCTTTGTTTATAATTGGAAACGAGCAATTTTTTCCAAACATTTTTTTTGCATTTTGTTTATACACAAAATGGGCGCTGTTCGCGCTCTCTCTGAAAACTTTTACGAATACCAAATATAAACTTTTAGGCATACAAATTTGTGCTCTTGCTTTCATTTACGCTCCTGAATCATTTTCGTATTTTTACATTTACAAAAAATGCTCAAAGGCTTTCAATGAGTGGGAACAAATTTCCCAATTCTCCAACATTCTTTTCGATTTGGTGTAAACAGACAAATGTGCCAAATTCAAATCTGCACAAATATTTTTGAATTATTTACAAAATGGCAAATGTAAATAACTTTAGAAATGGTGCAAGCTTCTCACACGTTCGCTGCCTTGCTGACGCGTCAGAATGCTTCTTACTTCAAGTGTTTCATTCATCATTTCTCACAGCCAAACACGATTCTTGTTTGTGTTGAAAGAAGAGTTTGTCTGAAAGTGAGTTGCAATTCGCAGAGGATGCAATTTCAACTGGTGGCGCAAAAAATTGCAGGAGTTTACTTACAGCCAGCCACAAATATGAATTGAATAGATTTTGTTTACTTATTTACCTCACCAGGAGGAAGCGTAAGACTTCAGTACTACTCGTCTATCTGATGCGATAGATTGATTGCGCAGAGTTTTTACACAAATTAAATTTTGTTTAGATTAGTCAGATCAGATTTATCAGATCAAAATAAGCTGAAAAACAATTATTTTTTAATTTAAAAACAATTTTTCCTTAATTATTCTTGAATTCGTGAAAAATGTATAAAAATAGTGAAAAAAATTTATTAAAAACTTTGTTAGAACAATTTATGATTTTTCTTTTAAATGTGGCAAAAATTGTGCTTAAATTGTAACGTTGCCTTAAATAAATAAAATAAATAAACAAAAATAATATACTAAAAGTTTAACTATACGCGGGTGGTCTGAAAAATTTCCGACCTAACAAAGACGTTGCCTACGTTTCCTTATGTTAAATCAAAATAAAATTAATATAAGTATATCCCCAAATAAATAAAATAAATAATTATAAATACTACAAGTTTAACTATACGAGGGTGGTCTGAAAAGTTTCCGACCTAACAAAGATACAAAACATTTGTTCTTCAAATTTTTTTATTTTTCTACACATTTTTCCAGCTATGCTCACATCTCTTTAACCGGTCCAAATAGCACTCACCATCTTTCTCTGAAAAAAATCGTTTTCATTTGACGAAAATTAGTCCTCCGAGCTTTTAACTTAGGACACAAAAAAGTTGCTTGAAGCTAGATCAGTCTGGATTTTCGCCATGACAAGGGTTAAGGTGTTTGATCTAAGGCCCGGGCAGTTTTCTCTTGCCTAAAACTTTATTCAGTATGTGACAAACACATTCTTTGGACATGTTCATAGCCTCTGGTATCTTCCTCACTTTGAATCGAAGGTTGTCTAGCACCATCTGGAAAACTTAAGCGATCTTATTGTCAATGGTTGCAGTTTTTGGACATCCTGAACGTTCATCGTCTCCCAGGCTGGTTCGGCCACTTTTTAATTCACCTGCCCATAATTTCATGGTGGTAAATGTTGGTACAGAGTTCCTGTACACAGCGTACAACTTGAATATAACTGATTTGTATTCGACAAACAAACAAATTCCCTACGTTTTGTTGACGAGTAATGTCAGCTTCATTTTGAGGTCAGAAACTTTTCAGACCAGTCTCGTAAACATAGAAATAATCTTGTTTGGCTTGGAGACGAAACGTTATAGGATACTTTTCAGACCACCCTCGTAGACATAACTAGAAATCACATAACCTGTTTGGCTTTGTGACTGAACTTTTTTCATAAGCAATTTTTTTTATTGTCTTTACCAAAGCAAAGATAATACATTAATTATCTTTGATTAGAAGCTTGCTGTTCCCTATTCAGAAGGTAGCTACCAACTACTATTTTTCTGTTGGCTACGACAGGGAATCGAACCTGAGATCAAACATCCAGACTTGAGACTTGCGATCCAACGCACTGACCAAATAACTCACAGCGGCCGGCAGCAAACAAATTGTTTGGCTTAATTGCGCTAAGCAAACCAAGATTTAAACAATTTCCGATTCTAATAATTCTCAAATAAAGATTGCAGCGCTTTTTTAAATATTTGTTTTAAAACTGCTTCCAAGCAATGAAAAATTCAATTCAACCACAGAATAGCACTACTGTGTTTATTTAAAAACATTTGTATAATCTTTACTTAAAAAAATTTATATAATCCTTATTTAAAAAAAAATATTATGATCTCGTCTTTTCCTTGCGTCCTTATTTACTTTACTAGCCATTGTAATATTTTTATTTTTTATTAAATTGTTTTTCAAAATTCCCATTGTTTTGTTTCTTTGCTAAGCTTTTATTATTTGTGCTCCAACATTTCCTGCTTCGATTCGATTATCGAAAATAAACATTCGCAGCACGAAATCAGAGCTCAGCATCCAAGCAAATTCCTGCCCTCAAGTTCAATTCAATCAAAGCGATTTACGGTGACAGAAGCAAACTGCTGACACGCAAAAGTAAATAAACAAGCTACAACGAGGCACCAGCAACAAAACAACAACAATATCAAACCATTTCCTGTGGGAATATTAGCGAAAAGTTGCGCAAACGCCGAGCTGGGCACACAATGTATCCACCACAACAATGCAAACGGCTTTGGCTTCCTTCAGCCTTTTGCTCATAAATAACAACACACAATTTTTTTTTATGATATTCTTTCTGTTACGAGTATTGTTGTTTTGCCATTTGATGCTGCTACTGGTATTTGGATTTCATTTCGTTTTTCTTGCTTGTTTGTTTGCGAATTAATGCAAAACATTTGCGGCTGCGTTCAGCCTTCATTCATGTGTGTCTTCGGCTCAACGCTGGCATCGCTGAAGTCGATTCATGCTTAAAAATAGCGTAAACAAGTTTTGCGCCGTAAGCTGCGTTGCGCTGCCAAAGTGGGTTTTGATTATTTGCCACTTCTTTGAATTCTGCGTTCCTTTTCCAATTTGGTAGCAAAATGCTGTGTGTGCCGTGTGTCGTGTGTGCGAATTGCTTTGACCTGCGCGAATTACGTCATTTTTGATTCATTTCAACCAATGCCGGCCGGCATTTTGTGGCATTTTATTATTACGCTTTGTTATGCTTTCAGAGTGGCACACCTGGAACATTTCATTGTGTAACTGAACTGTTTTTTAATCTATTTATCATTTAATTCTCCATCCCCATCGCTAAATACGCCAAAGACGCCTTTGCACACAGCATTATGAAATTTTTCTCAATTAACCCTTCTTGATGGTGTGCGTTGCCATTTTCAAGGCCAACCGGCAATCAACGATGGCAGCGGTGCACCTTTGTTCGAGCCTGCGATGCTGTCCGTATTTTGCATGCCTAACATAAGCTGGAGCTGATCTTAAACTTGACCTTGAAAGTCGCGAATACATTAAAGTGCATTCGAAGTGCTGCCACTGCTTGGTTCTGTGACTCATGGATGTTTATTTCATGCGTTAAAAACTGGTTTCAAAAGAAAAGAGAATTATTTGTTTGCAACACTGATATTTTGTTCTTTCAAAGCCACCTTCAATACATTATAAATGATTAAAGTGTATAACAAATATAAGTTTTCAACAAATTCCAACCATTAAATAGTCATCTCGCATCTTTCTCACATGTGGCAACGCCAATGTGCATGCAATTTCAGCCTTCATGCTGTCACTTATTCTTTACTTATGCGGCCTGGTCGCCTCATGCGTTCCATCTGCATGTCGTTTGCCAGTTTTCAATGTCAGGGTTTGTGGTCGAGTCAGCTGCAAGAAATTTCTGCTGCACCAGTTGTTGTTGTGGGCTATTTTGTACTCTACATTTGCAAGTCAGACTATAGCATATTTATTCGGGTTTCCACACGGACATGTTTCATGGAAAATTTTTATCTAATTTCTTCTATGTTTTCACAAGGAAATGTTACTTTGGAATATCTTTGGTTGTGTGCTGTGTTTGAAGAAAATATTTTCTCTGTGACATATAAAACAAGAAAAAATTCCAGAATATTAGTGAAATTGAAGTCAGAACAAAGAAATTTCAAAATATTTATGAGATTGAAAGACATAATAGACAAATTTCAAAATATTTAAGTGATTAAAAGACTTAATAGAGTAATGTCAAAATATTTATTTATGTGTTGTGGGGTTGAAAGAAATGTCAAAATATTTGTGAACTTGAAGTTATAACAAAGAATTTTCAAAATAATTTTATGAAATTGAAGGGCATCATAGAGAATTGTCAAAATTTTTATAAGATTAAAATACATATTAGAAAATTTCTGAATACCATAAAGTCTGTGGTCTGTGAAATGTCAAAATATTCGTGAGCTTGAAGTCATATTAGACAAATGTCAAAATATTTATGAGGTTAAAAGACGTAATCGAGAAATTTCACAATATGTGTGAACTCATAAGTCATAACAAGGAATATTTATTTATTTATTTCATTTACTGCTTTAAACGTATCGTTTGTAGCAGGAGTTTCACTTAAAGAACTATTAAGCAGGTATAGTGGAAAAATATGTCGGAACAATAAGCTATGAAATAATTTACATGTTATGAAGTACTTTACAAGGTATATATACAACAAAGTGAATATATGGTACAACAATATGGTAGTCGTATTTACAACAATATGGTTTGGCATAATATAGATGTTTGTGTAATGTTATTCATTTAACAAGGTTGCTCTTAATCTAAGGCTGTTTACAATATAATAGTACAACATTTTGATCGGGTACGGGTCATGGCAATTTGCCAATGCATTTAAGTGGTCATTTGTTTGGGCAAGATAGCTCTGTACGTATCGCCTTCTAATTGCAAGGAAACTCGGACACTCTAGGAGAAAATGTTGTAGGGTTTCAAGTGTATTTAGGTTGCACAACTTACAAATATTATTTTGATCAATTTTATAAATTAAGCCTTTAATGCAAAACCTTAGAACGTATTTGGTTGACAAGCGAAGTTGGGCGAAAACCTTGCTCATATAAAATTGGTTGCGGTGAAATAAGTAAGCTGCTACCTTATCATCAAGTGCCCTAAGTAACTTACAGTTAAGAGAAGAAGTACTTGCGCAGCTGAGTACATCTTGAAATTTCAGGTGGCGGTCGAAGCGTTCGAAAGCAACTGGTTTCATGCTTAGCCAGTTTTCTGCATTTAGAGATTCCCACATATTTTTTAAACCAATTTTATCCAGGAAACAGTTAAACTGAGTAACCCAATTGTATTCCATTTGTGCCACTGAGGACTGCTGGAGATGAGATAATCTAAGAAGGGCGATTTTTGGTAAACGGTTTTGATCCATTTGAAGCACTTTGATAATGTAGTTCCAGGCGGCTTTAAAAATCTTTGAGGCAACTTTATATAGACCCAGCTCAAGTCTTAGATGTGCATTTGGAGTAGCTTTTGGTAATGCAAGAAGTTTTTTGAAGTACGTAGTTTGGACAATCTCCAATTGGTCGGTGTACCTTAAGCCCCAGACGAAGAGATAACATTATCAAAGAGTTTGACTCTTCCATCCCAAGAATCTGCTTTGCAATTGCTTAAGGTCTGAAGAGCCGCGCCTAACGCAACTCTACCCTTTTTAATGGCCGAATCAGTCGCGCCTTTTCCTAGTGCCGAGCTGGAAAAAGTTACTCCTAGATACGTGTAGTTCTTTACTATATCCAGCTTTTGTTTATGAAAGTAGAAGTTTTCTGATGAGGATTTCCCTCCTTTCCTGAAATGAATAATTTGGGTTTTTTTTGTATTTATCTGGAGCTGATTTTTTTCGCAGTATATCTCTAGAGCAACTAGGATTTTTCTTAAGATTACTGGGGACCTTGCGAGTCTATAAGACTATACTTCACAGGATCATTTCTGTAGTCAGTCTTCATTTACTTTCTTTGCAAGATGATAACAAGGAATAAAGGATGAAATTGAAGGACATCATAGGGAAATGTCAAAATATGTATGTGGCTAAAAGACATAATAGAGAAATTACAAAATATTTGTGATGTTGAAAGAAATGTCAAAATATTTGTGAACTTCAAGTCGTAACAAAGATATTTCAAAATATATATGAAATTGAAGGACATCATATAGAAATAGTGTGAACTCATAAGTCATAACAAGGAACAAAGGATGAAATTGAAGGACATCATAGAGAAATGTCAAAATATTTGTGAACTGTGTGTGAAGAAATTTTTTTCTCTGTAACAAATAAAACAAGAAGAAATGTCAGAATATTTATGAAATTGAGAGAAATGTCAAAATATTTATGAACTTGAAGTCATAACAACGAAAATTCATAAATTTATGAAATTGAAGGACATCACAGAGAAATGTCAAAATATTTGCAAGCTGTGTGTGAAGAAATTATTTTCTCTGTGAGAAAAAGAAAGAAGAAATGTCAATTTCAATATTTGTGAAATTGGGATATAATAGAAAAATTTAGAAATATTTGCGAACTTGAAGTCATAACAAAGAAATTTTAAAATATTTATGAGATTGAGAGACATAAAGACAAATTTCAAAATATTTATGAAATTGAATGACATAATAGAAAAATGTCAAAATATTTGTGAGGCTGAATGAGCTGTGTGAAGAAATTATTTTCTCTGTGAGAAAAAAGAAGAAGAAATGTCAGAATATTTGTGGATATAATAGAAAAATGTAAAAATATTTGCTTGAAGTCATAACAAAGAAATTTCAAAATATTTGAGATTGAAAGGCATGATAGAAAATGACAACATATTTTTGAGCTTGAAGTCACAACCGAGACATTTCAAAATATTTTTGAGATTGAGAGACATAACAGAGAAATTTTGAAATATTTGAGAACTTAAAGTCATAACAAAGAAATTTCAAAATATTTATGAAATTGAAAGACATACATAATAAACAAATTTCAAAATATTTATGAGTTTGAAAGACAATAAAGAAATGTCAATATATATTTTTCAGATTGAAAGACGTTATAGAGAACTTTCAAAACATTTGTGAGTTTGAAAGACGTAATAGAGAAATTCTGAATACCATAAAGTCCGGGGCCGTTTCAAATTATTTGTCCCTTCAACTACTCGGCTTTCTAAAATTGCAATTCTCCTAATAGAAACGTTCTATTTGAAACGATATCCAAAAATGCATGTTAACATTTTGATTCAATCGAGTTAATCATTTAATCCGGTCATTCATCCTGTCTGGACAATCTTCAGTGGACATTCGGTCCATAAGTTTAAAAAGTTATGCTTTGGAAATAAAGATTTATGTGGAGCATTCTGAGATCAAATTAAAAAAAAATTCTTTAAACGTTCCTAAAATTTTGTTAACTCATAAATTATTCTGACGAAAATTGAACAGGACATCTATGTAGATGTCAGTGAGTAGGTGAGAAAAAAACTGTGCAGGGTACCACTTAATTTGTTAAGATCGACTTAAAAACTCTTTATTTTTGTTATTATTATTCTTTTGAGATCTTCTTGTACGAACTGCAGTCATGGCAAAAACTTAAAAAGTGGGTAACCTTGAAATGTTTACGCGCTGTCGGTGTCGCCGTTGCGGCTCTGGCTGTGGCAGCTGCTGCTCCAGCTCGCTTCGCTGAAACTTGAGAACCAAATTTTCAAAGCGACATATGTAGTATAAAGAAACATGCATACATATGTATGTACATTGTTAGCTGTGTACACATCTTGCTGCCCCACCATGCGAGCACCTTGCACGGCTCCAATCTGCACCGCGTTTCCGTGCGTGCTTTGTGTCCTTAATGCGCAGTGGCCGCATGCTGCTTGCTGTACAGGTGCTTTGCCTTGAGTATGATTAGGAAATTTAATACTCTTTCCTTCTATTTTTTTATTTTTATTTTTAGTGTTCCTTCTTTGATTGTTCCTTCATGTCGGTTTCCGTGGCTCGTTTCCAAGGAATCTATGTGGGACATGAAAATGATGCAATAAACCTAAAATTATAAATTAATACTCGGCTATTTTTTCGGCACAATTTTTTGCTCCACAATCTCACACAATTTATCGGGGATTGAATTTCATTTGGGTTTGATTGGATTTTAATGCGAAATCTTAGCTCAAGTTTGACCTTAAAAGTTGGCTAGTTGATATTTTTGCCAACTGATTTAAGCCAAGATTTGGGCAATTTTTTTATTAGAATGTGCACTTTTTGTCTTATTGAGATAAATCAATGTCTAGCCATGAATTTGGCTATATTCACTTCAATAATTTAAAGTATTTAAAGTGAAAATGACATCACCAAGCCCACGTGAGTTCTCTCTTGTTAAAATTAAAGTATTAAAATTAAGTATTGAATTTTTTTAATTTCAAACACACACAGAAAACTTTGAACACACTTTTAACAACGTCAGCCGTTTTCCGTATTTATTTTCTGCAATAAAAATCTTTTACACGCTGTGACGTGATCAAGCTTTAAGCAAACTATTTGCCAAAATTTGTTTGCTTACGCAAATTACCCGCGTAGCAGATCGGAAGAATGTTTCTTTAAATACAAAAAAATCCAGGAACATATTTTCACTTTTTTTTGTAGATATTTCCTCTACATTTGTCAATATTCAGGTTTTTAATTTTGAAAAATATTTTAAAATTAAAGTTAAGTAGAAACCTTAACTTTGCAAATTTTGAGAAAACATGAATGCGAAAATGTCCACATCAATTATTAATCTATATTGAAAATTTTAGCAACTACTTGCTAACCAAATATTTTTACAATTTTTTTACTCAATAGACTAAAAAACAGAAAAAATGTGTTTCAATTATTATGAAAAACTTTTGATTTTGAGCAGCTTTTGCACCCACACTAATTAATTTTTTGTTAAGCTTTTTTGAGTTGGCTTAGTTGGAGTTTTATCTTTAACCCTTTCGCTATTTGGTTGCCATATGGCAACATGCTACTTTGTGGACGTCTGCATCCTCTATGGTTGCAAGAATAAATTTTTTTGTTGGTCTTTAGAATAGTTTGAAGTTTTAGGAAAAATACGAAATTAATAAACTGAATGTTTAAGTTTAAAGAAGAGAAGTATACACTTTTTTTAATGGTATATCTTGACATAGTAAAGGAAGAAGAAGCAGAAAAAATTAGAGAACTTTTTAATTTGACGTTTTCTTTCAATTTAGATACTTTTTTTCTTTAATTTTGGCTGAAGTAAATGAAGAAATATTAAAATTTTCGTTATGCGTAAAAAGTTTTTTGTTTAAGTAATTATTACAGCCACAACGATGTGGTTGCTCTCATAGAAAAACACTCGAAAATACAGGGTCCGAGTATAAAAATTAAAAAATTTCTTATGGAATGTTGCTAATATAACCAAATAGAAGCCTACAACGTAAAATTTAAAATTTTAACTTTCCCCAGTAAAAACCTGTAGTGAAAGGGTTAAAATTACATAAAACCGTTAAGTTCTGGGACTACAATTTTTTTTAATTTTGTCTATGGAACGAATCACTATGCACTGCCCCTAAAAGTATGCAGTGAAAACGCTTAAATATACATAATTTGGAAAGTCGCAGTTCAAGGTTAAGTTTGAGTTTTTGTACAAATTTTTATTGACATTAAGTTCTCAATAATTTCAGTTTTTTATTTTCATTAATTTTTTTACTGGCCAAAAATTATCACCAATTTGCAGTGTTATTACTTAAAAATTAACAATAAATTATTTCCTCAATATCTGCAACATTTTATCACAGTTCGAAGCATTCAACTGATATCGAAAACTCAAATTGCTTGCTGCTGATTGCCGCCAGAAAAATCCAATCACAACCGACTACAACTGGTTAGCACCTTTCGCATTGGCCCAAACGCCACTGCAAGATTTCACGCAGACAACAACTGACATCAGCACTACAGTCAATAAACGACAACCAGACACACAGTCGAACAGTGCGTTGAAGTGACAATTGGTACACTCTGCACCGCACCGGCAGCCAACGCATTGATGGCTGCTCGTTGCACCCTACACTGAGCCGGCAGCGTGTGTTCACTTTGAGTGTGGCGTTCGTAATGCTTTGAGGATTCTTGCTTCATGTAGAAAATTTAAAATTATAAACTATATAATTTTGTGTTCTGCATTGCCAGAACAATCATTCACGTTAAAGCTGGGCTGCCATGTATGAAAAATATCAACGCGTTCTGATTTATTAACGCAATGTGGCCATTTGTGATTCTTATCAAATGGAAATCCACTATAAACCCTGAAACCTATTTTCAAATGCTTCTTTTTTGTTTTGTTTTTTTAGTTTGAAGTGGACTGGCAAAAACAACGAACGCAGTGCAGCGTATAAATCAGTCGGTCAAGGTTGACTAAAACACTCGGTTTTTGTTTTTGATTTGTTTAGTTTTACTATATGCTTTCTTTGAACGACTCTTCATTACTTTATTCCATTCATTTTGTTTTCACATTTCATATACTCTTTGCATATTTGTTCATGAAGTATGAAGTCATACGTAGGTACCCAACACATTGTAAGAGTGGCACTTTGAATTCATTGCTCCAAGCAAGTAGCAGCTGTACGAGGCACATTAAACGCTTATCAGCGCCAGTGTTGTACAAGAATTGGTATCACTTAAAGCTTTTGTTGATTTTGCAACTGAACAAATTAAACAAAGAGTCGTTCAAAAATCGTCAACTGTGAAAAGGCAACTGCAAAAATCAAAAGAAAAAACCAAATAGTAAAAAGGAACTCCATATAAATTAATCATAAAATAGTGAACAATAATTTAAAAAACAAAAAATAATACATAAATTAAATTAAATTAAATTAAATTAAATTAAATTAAATTAAATTAAATTAAATTAAATTAAATTAAATTAAATTAAATTAAATTAAATTAAATTAAATTAAATTAAATTAAATTAAATTAAATTAAATTAAATTAAATTAAATTAAATTAAATTAAATTAAATTAAATTAAATTAAATTAAATTAAATTAAATTAAATTAAATTAAATTAAATTAAATTAAATTAAATTAAATTAAATTAAATTAAATTAAATTAAATTAAATTAAATTAAATTAAATTAAATTAAATTAAATTAAATTAAATTAAATTAAATTAAATTAAATTAAATTAAATTAAATTAAATTAAATTAAATTAAATTAAATTAAATTAAATTAAATTAAATTAAATTAAATTAAATTAAATTAAATTAAATTAAATTAAATTAAATTAAATTAAATTAAATTAAATTAAATTAAATTAAATTAAATTAAATTAAATTAAATTACATTAAATTACATTAAATTACATTAAATTACATTAAATTACATTAAATTACATTAAATTACATTAAATTAAATTAAATTAAATTAAATTAAATTAAATTAAATTAAATTGAATTAAATTAAATTAAATTAATTAAATAAACTAAATGTGTTCAAAAAGTTTCTGAATAGTTGATTACATTTTTTTATAACATTTCTTAAAGTCCTTGAATATGATTCTCTTTAACTAAACTGTTGCTGGTAGTGCTTTTGTTTTTTATTGTTTATTATTTTTTTATATTTTTAAAAATTTGTTTTCTTTTTTTACAAGCAAATTATTATTGCCCGTGTGTGGTTTGCTTGAGTTCATTGCAACAATAAAGCAATAATCAACGCTTAAAGCAGCATTTGTTATCGTGCTTTGTGCTAAATTATAAAGTTGCAACATCAACCGATTGTGCGACAAATTTATGCGTCATTTTGTTGCTTTTATTAAGATTAAAAGCACTTGAGACATACAAGTGCCCAGCGATAAGCGTTTAGCACAGTTTTGTGTAAATTTACACGCAACTAAACCAATTGAGAATTCTAGGTAAACTTGTTTGTGGTACAATGAACGTTTGTATGTATGTCTGTAGGAGATGTCAAATACAGTAAATTATGGCGTTGAATTTTTTTTTGCAGTCTTTCAGACACAATTGTTTTTTTTGGTATTATATGATTTATTTATTCAAAAATAAAATAAGGAATTAAAAAAAATTATAAAAAATATTTCATAGTTTAAAATCAACATATCTTTGCTTAATAAAAATTGCAAACAAATCCTTTCTCGCAATAAACGAATAATAAAAATGTAAACAAATATTTAAATCCCATAAAAAGGAATTTGTTGCTAACTTTTTCCTTTGATAACCTCACTCATAAAAACAAAAATAAATGCTGATTAGCTTAGACATTAAGTCTTGGGTTGGAATTACTTTAATGCTTGTTGTTGCCTTTGGCTTAAAGTTGTTTTCGTTATGGTTAGATGAACCCAGTGGGCGAACTAATTGAATTGTTTTGAAGGAAGTCTTGTCTTTTAGGCAAGCACACAAATCTTATCACAAAGCAACAGTAGCACGTTTAAATATTTGTGGTAACGTGCTAAATGGGTGAAGGTTAAAAAAAAATCAGATAAGGCCCTGACTTTTTCGAGCTTAAAACATTGTACAGTGATTCGTTCCATGGACAAAATTCAAAATAATTATAGTCTCAGAATTTAAGGATTTTGATGTCATTTGAAAAAAAATCTTTGCAAAAATATTTATTAGTTTGTATTTTGCTGCTCTAAATCGGAAATTTTTTCACAAAAAATTTGAAGTTTTTGTTTTCGGTTTTTTAGGCTATTGAGTAAAAAAAATTTTTTTAATTTTTGATTGGCAAGAAGTTGCTAAAACTTTTATAATATATAAAGAATTTATGTGGGCATTTTTGCTTTTAATGTTTATTTCAAAATTTGCAAATCTGAGGATTCTACTTTACTTTTAATTTTAAATATTTTTCAAAATTACAAATCTGAAAATTGCTAAAACTTCAAGGAAAGTATCTAACAAGTATGTGAAAACATATTCCAGAATTTTTGTTTTATTTTAACAAGTATTCTTTCTTTTTCCGATATTCCGATATTCCTGAATTTTTGTGTATTTTTAGAAGTATTCTTTCCTTTTCCGATATCTTTTGATTTCAGAAAATTATTCAATTTGAAAAGTGATTTAAACACCTATTTTCGACAGAATATATTTTTTCATCCCTGAAAGTATGCAATCAACATGACAAATGAAAAAACCTGCACTGATGCAAAACATGGATCGATTTTTATTCATTTTATTGCAAAACTAAAGCGTCCTTATACAATTTCTTTTCTAATTAATAATGTTGACGTAACTGATGGAACGTAAAATCTGAAAAATCTAGCCAAAGCAATTGTTGGTATGGCTTACTAAAAATTATGAAAATTGTAAATTTAAGTCTCAGGCATTGCCGAAATACAAAAGATTAAGAAAAACAAACCGTTATTAACTAGCGTACCAAATTTTATTCAGAACAGACAACTACTAATTTTTTCGCGCCGAGATATGAAATCGAATCACTGTGCTTTGGTCCATAAAGAAGTGTCCATTGTTATTGAATAGCAAAGCGAGACTTTCAACTCCTAAGTGAGTCTTGGATTGGAATGATTTACCTAAACCTATTTATAGCATAAAAATTAAAACCATTCAAAACTTCTCTCCTTTTGGGAAAAAATTCCCCCGTGGTACTTAAAATACCCTCAATCTTGTCTATCATCTCTACATCGATTTGTCCGTTCATACACCACGTTACAGCCCAATTAACTCCATAATCATTTTGAATGCAGTTTAGTTATCGTAACGAGGCTGGTTAATTAAATCACAAAGCAAATAGCAAATGTTTTTTACACAAATGACAACAACAGCCACGAGACACACATATCAAACTGTAATCCCACAAAGTGTACAAAGAAAGAGCAAAACAACAGGTGACAAAGAGAAAGAGAGAGCACACAATACATTGGCTAAGGAGAAAATTTGTATGCGGTCATTGCACTTTTATGAAAAGTGGCACAAAATACGTCTGACACGAATGCCAAAATTCACTACTTGCATTCGACCATTACATAAGCACGTTTTTAGGCCGTAGCCCATATTGATTTTTTTTGTAATTTCTATACAATTTTAACTAAACTAACACACACAGCTGAACGTGTCATTAGGTCATTGCTGCACGCCGCAAACAATCGACTGTGGCAATTTATATTTTAAACACTTTCTCAAGTCGCACAAAGCGTAAAGCGAATGTATTTCATTTGCGCAAACGGGGAGGGTTTAAAAATAACTTTTAAGCTCTACTAATCGCCGTCTTGTATACACTTACAAATTTCTGATCTTTGCCACTATTACAACAGCATTTTCGCTGTGTGTGTGTACCGATTTTGCACGAATAAAGCTGCCACACTTTGGGTCGAAATCGATTCTTAAATACTCTGCGTCAGTCTAAGGTTCGTAGATTTGGTAAGCTAGTTAGGTGTCCAGTGGTACCAGTGGCTTCTTAATGTTGCGAATCTACGTAAAAGTGATGGGTGAAAATGTGAGTTGCTAGCGAAGTTCAGCATCGACTTAACCAAGAGAAGAACAAGGCCCCTAAGTGGGTTTGACGCAGTTTTGAGAAAGTCGCAGGAGCGAAGAATGTTCGCCAAAGTTTCTTTGACACAATTTTTATTTTGCATTACCTGCATTCATCCGACTGGGTGCCCATTTATTTCGGAAAATACTTTAGAATACTTGTACCCTGTAGTAGTACTAATCCCCCTGTTACATTCTACTTCTGAAGCTCTTTTATTTATCTGTCTCCCAACCTTTCGTATTGTCTCTCCTAACGTGCGATTCAAGTACACTGGACTGGACTTCAAAGCTGAACAAACTGACCCATTTCAAGGTTACTGACTGATTTCAAGAAAAGGTCTCTTTCTTTCGCTCTCAGAAATCTTTGGATTTTTTAGAATGGCATTGAGACTTTCAACTATTCCTCATCTAGGGATCGACTTGGTACAATGAGTGTGATGTGGTTTTGTAGCTGACAGTTCCATTCTAACACGATTCCTCAGTTTTCACTTCATCGTTTCAATTATTTTCTATCTATAACTTGAATTCACCTTCTCTTTCTTCATTAAAAAGGGTTTAACAACCCAATAGGAGTACACGATAGACTTCAGATCCTTTCTCGACCCATCTCGATCCTTTCTTAGCGCCATCAGCTGATTTTTAGAGCCTTTATTTTTTTTTTAATCTTGATGACTCACAGTTTTTTAACAAAACTCAAATCAGATTATCGCCATAAGTCCGCACTGAAGTTGTCTACTCTCGGCAATGTACACTACTGTACCTCTTAAAACAAATATATAAAATTTTTTTATGTATATTTAATAAAAAAAATATAGAAAAGAAATACTCAAGCAAAATGCTATATTTTTACTTGTAATTTTTGCATAAATAATTATTTGTAATTTTTGCATAAGCACGAATAAATTTAATGGTCAATAACAGGCCAACCTTAGCTTCTTTTGCTTTTATCCCAAAAATCCTAATGAATTACTCTCAAAAGAAACAAACAAACAAGCCATCGTTCATTGTGTTTCTTGCCTCAGGTACTTTGATTTTTTTCCCCTCCACACTTATCAACGGCCGTCAATGGAGCCATTTGACGCGCTGACACTACACTTTGCATTACTCTAAACACTGAAGTGTTCTCCCTATTTTGTTTTGACTTGTATATTTGTTTACGAAAAATCACCGAAAAGCATAAGTAGAGAAAATAGATTTTTTTCCTCGTCGTCTTTTCGCCGCTGTTTTCACTCTACAATGCATTTACATGTGTTCGGTATTTTAGTTTTACACAAAAACAATTTTGTAGGATTGCTACATTTGCGCTCCCTGAACGTTGAGTGGCTGTCGCTTGATTATTATTATTTTTTTTAATTAATTTTGATTTTTTTTTAATTCTTTCCATTATTTATACACTGCGCTGGAGCGCTACAGCAGAAATGTTTGATCATCAATACAAAAACAATACATTTAGACTTGTCTGTCCATTAATCTTCTGAAGCACATTGAAACTTTCAAAAAGAATTAGAATGAAATTTGCTACTCTATGTTTTGTACTGAGACACACTAAGAAGGAACTTGAATTTCTATCAATTTTTAATAAAATTAAACAAATATATATTTGTCAAAAATTTTTAACATTTTTAAGTGTTCTTATTAATAAATGAATTATTTGAGCTTGAAAGATGTCGAAATTGAGACTCGTTCCCCACACTGAGTGAACGAAGATCGTGCAGATTCTGCATTATAGAAGAATACGCGAATGATAGGTGCCTTGAAAGGGCAGCGTGTAATTTCAATCAAAAGTAAAAATAATTAAATTTCGATGCACAAAAAATCAACTTTTTGCTGTACGGTATAAATAAGTCAATCAAGACCGATTGAAACACTCCTACTTGTTGTTGTTGTTGTTGCGTATAATAACCAACCTTCACTTGTGCAGGCATATTGATAAGTGTCGTATTGTTGTTGTATATTTTTTTTTACTCCCCAGTACTTTGATAGAGTGGTTGAAAATTTTTGTTTCTATTGCTTGCAGACTATTTTGAATTTATAAAATTTTTGCTTTTATCTATGATTTTTGTTTTTGCTGACCTATTATTAGATACACAAAAATTTCTGCAATATGAATTTCTTGTTGTTGCTTGTATTATTTGTGTTCATATTAAATAGCTTTGCGATTGAAAAAAATTAAAGTCGAAAAAAACTACACGCAAAAGACATGGTTCTTGTTTATTTATCGAATAGCGTGCTACCTTTTTGGCGGTGATTTTTAATTACGAAATTATTTTGTCAGTGCGATATTTTGTTGCCATCAAAGACCATTTCAATTTTTTTGAATGATGCAATCGCGCTTGAAATGACAACACACAATCAGTGTGCAGGTTGTTGTGATTTATAGAAATTTTCAAGAACATTATTTTTCTCCTTCTAATATTATTTCTCTTTTTTCTGTACCAAAATTTTTGGTACCAAATTTTGAATTATGGGTAGAACTCTTGTACGCTTCCTTACTGCGGTTTTTAATCATGAGATCTTCACTTTACCATAGAATCAAAAGGCATGAATCTATATTCTTAAGAGAGATCTCCAAAAAACATTTATGATTTTAAGACAGCATTCGCTTAAAAGTCCCTTAATGTTAAGGTTCTTACATAACCTATCTCTATCTTACATAACCTAGTAAAGTGTACACATTTCAGTGCACAAAATGTGCCAAAAAAATATGAAATATTTAATTTTTCATTACTGAAAATGTAATCTGTCTCCACCACTACGCTGTCAACTCACAACCACCAGCCGCATTACTACGCCCCCCATTATCAATTAGCCTGCAGTGTCGAAATATTTACAGCGACGTAAACAAATAAACACGTGAACAAACAACTGATACGGATTCACAACAAGTCCAAAGCGTGGCGACGCATACAAACTTTTCGCCTTGCAGCAATTCGGTGAAAATTGAACTAAATTGTATTCAAATGAAAATACACTGGAAATTTACTGGTCCTCGACGTTCGTTGGCCCAACAAATAATTCTATAGATTACAACAAAAACAACAGCAACGCTATTGAATGCAATCAAACACAAGTCACAGCAATGAATGCCTATTGACAAGAAAATAATTTATTATTGTATTGCAAAACATTGCTGCAGTCCCATTTTTTTTAGTTTTCTATTTTTAACACAGCTACAACAATTCAATTCAATTAAAAAAAACAATTACTTCCATTATACAAGCCATGCTCTCACTTTGAAACGATAATTTTGTCCATTTTGTTATGGAGTCTATGAAAAAATTAAATTGTTTGTATGGTTTTGTATCAATTAACTTGGCACCCCACCAACAAAACGGTCATTTTTTAAAATATAAATTGTGACAAATACGTATTTATTGCATGATTAACGTTCGTTTGGTGTTGCTCAACACTTTTAAGCGGCTCTGACTCAGCAGCATGTTGGAGCGATTTTTGTCAAAGCTTGTACTTGATCATTACCGATCTTTTTGGAAAGTTTTATGATCACGTGTAGAGATGTAGGTATCTACATCTACCATCAAAGTGAGAGTTGTACAAGGAACTGATCGGTACACGGTCACGAAGGTGTCCAAATTAGGTAGTAATCGCACACGATCGAGAAATTACAAGTACTAAATTCCCAATCAGGTGGATGATCGTGAAAAAAAATGGTTGTTTAAGGATCATAACAGTGTCTAAAACATTTAGTATAAATTGCACACCAACATGATCGTAGGAATTAAAAAACCAATTAAAAAAAATTAAAAATTAATTAATTAAAAAATCTAAAAAATTAGTTATTAATCACACACGATCACAGCCCACGATCGTGAAAACACAAGTACCAAATTTTGAATTTTGATGATGATCGTGCAAGAAACTGGTTGATTAAAGATCGTAACAGTGACTTAAAAATTAGGTATGAATCACACATGATCACAATACAAATACAAAAATTTCGAATCTTGAAGATGTTCGTGCAAGGAACTGATTAATAAAAGATCGTAACAGTGTCTTAAAACTCAGGTATGAATCGCACGAGGTGACAGCAGACGATCGTGAAAATACAAATACCAAATTTCGAATCTTGAAGATGATCGCGAAAAAAATTGGTTCATTAAAGATCTGTAACAGTGACTTAAAAATTAGGTATGAATCACACGATCACAGCCCACGATCGTAAAAATACAAGTAAAAAAATTTCGAATCTTGAAAATGATCGTGCAAGAAACTGGTTGATTCAAGGTTGGAACAGTGTCTTAAAAATTAGGTATGAATCCCACACGATCACAGCCCACGATCGTGAAAATACAAATACCAAATTTCGAATTTCGAATATGATCGTACAAGGAACTGATTGATTAAAGATCGTAGCAGTGTCTTCAAAATTGGTACTGAATCACATACGATCACAGCCCACGATCGTGAAAATAAAAATACCAAATTTCAAATCTCGAAGATGATCGTGCAAGAAACTAGTTGATTAAAGATCATAACAGTGTCTTAAAAATTAGAATGACAGCACACGATTGTGAAAATACAAACACTAAATCCCCGATAACGTTGATGATCGTACAAGGAACTGATTGATGAAAGATCGTAGCAGTGAATCACATACGATCACAGCTCACGATCGTGAAAATAAAAATAACAAATTTCGAATATTTATATGAGATGACCCTGCAAGAAACTGGTTGATTAAAGATCGTAGCAGTGTCTTAAAAATTCGCGCACAGGATCGCGAAAATGCAAATACCCGATCACATTGATGATCGTACAAGGAAATGATTGATGCAAGATCGTAACAGTGTCTTAAAGATTAAAACTGAATCGCACACGATCATGATCGTGTCAGGAAGTGATTGATGCACAAAATCAAAATCAATCCCACACAAACAACAACAACTTCGATCACAAAAATGATCGTATAAAGAGCTGGTGGTTGGTGCACGTCCAAAAAGATGTCTTTGAAAACTTGGAGTTGCACGGAATTAAATTGAAAAATCCCTCTCAACTGAATATGAATAATTTAGGATCGTTCTACTAATATTTTTATAGCATATTTTTTTTTTAATGTTTATTTCATTTCTTATTTTAAGCTCAAAAAGTACTTTCAACCGCTTTGTGAGCAGCACAAATGATTTCTTGCTTTAAATATATATTGTTAATATTTTTTCCTTTATTTGTTTTATAATTTCCCACTTTTTCCCAGCTGCCTTAATGCGCCAGCAAGATAACGAAATTATCGCCGCTTCGATGCGCTAATCAGCTGCTTCACAATGTGTTTGTTTATGGGCTTATTTATATATGTATATATATTTTTATTATTATTTTGTATTTAGATTTCTAATCAATACAATCTACAACTCTGCATTGATCGATGACGCACTGAAACCGCTCAAGCACCCATCTTGATTTGTGCTTTCGCAGCTGAGATGCAACTCGGCGATTATTACTTCAGTTCGGATCGTCTTTGGAGTTGTTGTTTACAGTTAATTGTTTATTGCATGTTGCTGGCCGTTGTTCTTGCTTATTTATCTTACAGTTAGTAAACTGACCCTTAATGTCTTTTTTCATTAATTTTATATCATTTAAACAGTGCAAATATTTCCGTATTGCTCCCAATTATTGTTGTTGGTTTGCTTGTGTTGTTCTTGTAAAAAGTTCACTTGTTGTTTTGCCAATTTCTCATTAACATTTATTTATTTGCCATTGGTGGTTATGCAAAAGTGACTCAAATCACGTGCGCCAGCTTTGCACTTTAATCACGTCGTTCCACTCTCCTTGTGATAGGTACTCGTTGTTACAGTACAACTTTGTTATCGGCTATTTAGTGGTTTGTTGACGGTATTTATTTGCGATGCAAGTGGCGTTCTTATCATGTTCAACGTGTCCATTTATTCAAAATGCGATATTGATGTGTTGACATAAAAAACTTATATTTTTTGTATATTTGTGAAAATTTATATTTGATTATAAGTTATCTATTCTCGATCTGAAGACTTAAATACCCAGAATCTATAAGATTTTTTTGTTTTTCATTTTTGTTTAGCAACAAGAACTGATGTTAAAAGAAATTTCAACTACAAACAGACTTTACTAAAAACAAATAAATGTTTTTTAAACGTTTTACAAAACAGAATTCAATGCTTTACAAAATACAATTCAGAATTCAATGCTGACGCTAGATGTGTCTTTATTGCTTATATTTGTAACAAAGACTTTCACAGAAAACATTTTTTTTTTATTTTAATTTTTTTTAATTTTCCCAAATGTCTCCTTCACAGTGGCTTTTGTACCATTAACAGCTGCGTGAAGGTACCTATAATTATTGTCTATAAAAAAAAAATTATGAACAAAGAAATGTTAAGAGTGGAAAGGTTGTGCCTAAAATTATGCTATATTAAATTTATTCAATACTGAAGAAGAAATGCATTTCTTTTCAATATTGAAGAAGTCATGGATCTGCTTTCAATATTGAAAGTAAATGCATTTTCTTTCAATTTCTATTGGAAAGTGCAAAAATTACATTTAAGTGAATAAAAAATCATTAATAAAATTAATAATGAAATAAAAAAATAAATAGAAACAATCAAAAATAAATAAATTAATAGATAATAAATAAATAACAATAATAAAATAAATAAATAGATAATAAATAAATAAATAGAAACAATCAAAAGTAAAATTTTAAAAACATTATATTTATTTTCCTCTTAAAATCACAGTAAAACAAACGAATATTTACGTTAAGAACAAATTAAAATTATAATAAAATTGAATTAAAATTAAAAAAGTAATAATAATTAAATGAAAACAATAAAAAATAATATAAAAACATTAAATTTAATTTCCTCCTGGTGTCTAAGTAAAACAAATGAACATTTAAAATTAAAAATATAATAAAATTAAATTGAATTTCCTCTTGTGATCTAAATAAAACAAACGTTTATGTTAAAAAAATTAAAAAATTAAAATTAAAGTAAAAAGCAATAATAAATAAATGAAAACAATTAAAATTAAAATAAAAAACATTAAATTGAATTTCCTGTTATCTTAGTAAAACAAACCAACATTTATGTTCAAAAAATTAAAAATATAATTAAATTAAATTAAAAAGGAAATAATTAATAACGAAACATAATCAAAAATAATGTTCAAAATAAAATCATTAAATTAAATTGCCTCTTGTATTTCAGTAGAAAAATTAACATTTATGTTAAAGAAAAATTGAAATTATTATAAACTAAATTAATTTAAATTAAAATAGATTAAATTAAATTAAAACAGAACTAATAATAACTAAAAACAATCACAAATAAAATTTTTAAAAATATAAATTATTGATAAAAAATATGTTTAAAAAAAATTAAAATGATAATATTTTTCTTCTGTGACACTTTCATAGCTCAGCTTGGAAAATTATATGTGTAAATTAATTTTCAAATTTTTTTCATATTGTTTTTGATGCACAGGCACACATTTCCAAAAATTCAAATTTCTTTAAATTTCACCAGGAAAACATAAGTGCGTAGAAAGTGCTTTCACGCAACTAAAATCGACTCACTGCATTAGTCAGCCACACCACAAAAATAACAAAAACATGTTAGTAAAAAAAAAAACAACTACCACAACAGTCAATGTAGCGCCCACGTTGCAAATGGCATTTGTTGTACCTGTTGCACTCAGGCACCAACACACACACACACACTGAAACTCGTTAGGTGCGTAATGCAATTATTTTCAAAAATAGTTTTGCTACCTTTTAGGCACACAACATCGGCCGGTGCCATCTGAGCCGACACCTGCTCGCCATTACAATGGGCTGCGCACAATCACCCACACACTCACCTGTGGAACTTCTCTGCTGCCTATCTCAAGTGTAGCACCTACACACACACATCTGCACACCTAAACGCTCACAATGCTCAATATGCCACAATGCACCGCACCGCTCTGCTCCGATCGGCAGCGGCACAACTTCCGTCGCGTATTCCTTGCCGCACCTGTACCGTCGTTCTACCTTCACTGGTCGTACCTGCTGCAAGCAATCGCAGCCAGCACGTCGTTTCCGCTTTTGAAAATTTTCCATCATCATTTTCAGTTTTCCACCGTCGTCCACATCGAGTCACTTGCTACGGTGTGCTGTGCGCCTGCTTTTCTACTCCAACTAATTAACGAGTTATAATTGTCGCTCCTTTTCACTGCATGCATAATAAGTATGCTTCTATGCAAATGTGTGTGTGTGTGTGCGTGTGCGTGTTTACGGCAGCATGTTGACACTTGACACCATCCTTAATTAATCATGAAATGACCAGAAAAAACCCTTCCCAGTGCACCATAACTGCCTCGCTCCCCACGCGCTCGTTTGGCTGCCTTGCCTTGCCTTGCTTGCCACTTTAATTGGCTAGTTTCGGTCATGTACTTTCTTTAATTAATTACAACTCCCTTCGAAACGCGTCACCCATACTCCAATCTGTTTCCTTGCCTGTTCAGTTCGCCCCCTTTCCAAGCAAAACACAAAAAAGAACTCCAGTTGCCCTCGTCCGCTGTACCGCATACAACTTCCAACTACTCTCGCTTGTTTGCGTTTCGCCTATCTGCTTGCAGCCGCCTGCCGTCTCCCGCCCGCCACGAATGCATCCATTCATCTATCCACTTGTCGGCATTAAATTTAGCCTCGACCTAGACCAATTAACTCAGGGTGATTTGCTGGGCGCTCAGACTTTTATGCTGCAGCGTTGATTTTTTGTCTACTTTCCATGTTTTTATTTCCACAGCGTCTGTCATCCACCTCTTGTGTGCCTTCTCCATTTTTCGGGGCCTTAATTAAGAAATTGAAAAAAAATAAAAAACATTTACAACAGTCTCCACTTTTTTTAACACTGATAGTGAACGAGTCAGGTTTCTTGGTTTCTTTCCCATTTTGTGTTTTGAAAATATTTCTTTTGTTGCGCTCTGACTGTTCACGAATGCGCGCTGGTTTTTTAATGCAATCTGTCTTGATTTTTAAGCGTTAAAGATCGTTAAGGGCTATCGCCAGTGGCGGTGAAATATAATGTGAACAATGTTTGAAAATATTTAGATTGAAAGGCTTCAATTTGAAATATTATGGGCTCTAAGACTTTTTAGAGAAATTGAATGAATGAATTGAATGAAAAGAAATAGTTTGTCACTATCTCTGAAGCTGTCTATGTGAACTCTCAAGCATTGAGATACACAATATAGATTCATTTCTTAAGAAAACTAAATGGATATAACTCTAACTAACTTACCCAAACTTGTATCTCTTTTTAAGGTTAACCACCTATTCGTGGAATTAAAATGTTGCTAAATCGCCAATTATCGTTGGCGGATTTAGTCAGATTTCCCTTTACCACTTTGACTAGTCAAAGAAACAATCTTTGATTCTTTCGATCTAAATAAAAAAAAAGTTCTTATTTAAAATGTTCTTCTTGCATGGGAATTGTTTACAGAAGAGATTTGTCTGTGACAAGGAGTAGGCCTCACTTAGGCCTTGAAGATTGAAGGATTGAAGAAATGAGTTTATTGTAGTCCAAGGAGTTAAGTTTCTGGTTTATGGATATTCAAGTGGAAAAGATAGCTGTTGAAGGGTCATAGTTACTAAGACTTTCTGACCATATTTTGTACTGGAATACTAAACTTTTTTTGCAACTGTATCACAAACTGGTTGTGAAAATTCCTCATCAAAATTTTAAAAACTCCTAAAAATTTTTTTCTAATTTTTGTCATTATAAACTAAGGAATTCAACCTCTCTTAAAATAATAAAAATATGATATATTAAGTGATATATATATAATATATATTTATTGCTGCCTTTTTATTCATTTAGCTTCAGTTTAACAACAACTTAACACTAATAAAACATATAAACAAAATTGAGATCGGTATGAAATTCGCTTTTGTAAGCTTCATTCATTCATTGTATAAATTATACACTTTGAAGCATACAATTTAATTAAATTAAATTAGACACTTTAGCTTTCAATATTCAAGGTTTCAGTGCCACTTATGATGTCAAATCCTAAAGAATTCTTCCTCCTAAAAATTCTCCTAAAAGGCCAAAGAATTCCTAAAGAATTCTTCCTCCTAAAAATTCTCCTAAAAGGCCTAAATCCAAAAGGAAATCTCGCCATCTGGCAACACTGTGCCGAACTATTTTGTCATCTATAAATTACCCTTCAAACATCTACACCTGTATTTCAACCAGGCTAATCAAGGTCCTACAGTTGGGACCTTATTAACCAAATTTAATTGAAAACAGTGCGACAAAACTCTGATCCTACATAACGTCTGTTAGCAATTTTTACTGGTTTTAAAGTTCACAACAATTCCGTCATGATACCAAAAATATCGTTTATAATGTACATCTATTTGTTTTAAAATTTGCCGAAATATTTTTTTTAATTTGTATACCGTTTTACTCAATTCATACCCTACGACTTCCTGATCTTCTTAGATTCCATAAGAGAACGAACAAGTTTGGACTGTTTGAAGAAGTTTGACTGAAGAATCCTGACCACATTCACAATCTTCCCCTCTTCTTCTCCTTCTCCTCTCTTCTTCTGTTTCCCCCTCTCCTCTTTGCCATAGGGCACAGGTCATTGATCAATCCCACTGAGTTGTTGAATCCCACTGAGTTGAAATATATCACTTTTATTTTGCCGTTTTTTGCCTTAAAAATGCAGTTTGCCTTTTTCACCCATAAATGCCTTTTTTATGTGCCTATTTTACCTATAAATGCTACAAAATGCCTTTTTCAAGATTTGTCGAGCGCCTTTTTATTTTTCTTTCGTTTTTAATATTTTCCCCCAAAACAAAAACAAAATTAAGTGGCAACATTGCAATTTCGTTAACTTATCGATGTTTTTACATTGATTTGATCATTCCTAAGCCGTTATTTTTTGTTGTGCAGTGGAAAATTAAAAGAAAAAAACATGCCAAAATCAAAAAGTTCGGTTAGCGCAAACATTTTATTTATTTTTTTGGGATACAAGTACGGCTTTTATATGAGAAGTTATAATATGAATTTAAAATATGTGCCTACATTTATATTAAAATATCTTAGTTTTAGTTTTTAAACTATCTTTGAATACCTTGATGTTCCTTTTCTTTTACAAAAAACTAGGTATAAATATTGTATGTTGCATACGTCAGATGAAATAAAATTATTAAAAAATACATACCGTTTTTTAGATTTTTTAGTATTTTTTTCTTATTTTTAAATGCCTGTTTTTGCCTTTTTAACAGTTTTTAGTGCCCTATTTTGCCTTTTTGGCAGTTTTTAGGGCCTTTTCCGTGCCTTTTTTGCAATTTTATTTTGCCTTTTTTATAGGTTTTTAGGTCCTCAAAATCCTTTCGCTGGTTATAAGTTTCTTGAAAATACACTTTGAGGTTACAAGGTTGAGGTTTGTTTACTTTTTTGTTACTGTAGCTTCGATAGTTTTGGTTTTTTAACGCAAACACCGCAAGTTTTCCATACCTACAAAGACCACATATTATATCCGCTAATATCTCGAAAAGTACACCTCGGACTTGGCTAATTGTAATTGTAGAACCCTAATTGTAGAACCCGATAAAAAAATAAAAGTCATCAAAGCAAAAGTTGATAGAAATACTAAAGAAAATACAAATATTTAAAAATTTAAAAAACCGTCAAAATGACCCCAATGACCTTTCTAGTGTTAAAGCAACAACTTTGAGTTGCTACTTTTGCTTTTCATTCTTTACAACACGCCACTGTCGGTGGCATATCTTGTTGACATAACTGCTGCCTTGAATAAAATTGTAAACAAACTCTTAAAGGCAGACAGTCAGAACGACAGACAGAAAGACCATGTGTCTGATAATGCAAGCCCGCATGAGTTTACAATTTTTTTTACTAATTCGAAAATGTTCCACTTGACCGCACCGCACTCTCTGCGGGCCCCTACACTGCAACACACACACACACACGCACACGCGGTCACACGCGTTGTTTAGGGCTATTATTGGCAATGCACGCAACCAGCAGCAGCAACAACAAAAGCGACAACACCATTTCCGAGCAGCTCGAATGTTGGAATGTGTGTTTGTTTGTTTGTATGGCTGTTCGTCAGTGTGTGCGTGTGTGTGTGTGTATGCAGGCAAATGCAACCGAAGGGCCCATATCGTGTGCAAGATTTTCCCTTTGCGGCAGCTATTTGGCTGCTGCTGGACGCCTGTTCTAAGCGCCGGTGCCCGCAACCGTCATTCGAACGGAGTGGCGTGGCGATCGTCGTGCACCCGCCGCGATCTGTCGCATTGCGTGCAAGATCACCGTGGGGCCACTACTTCGTTGGAGCCATTGAACGCCGAGCGAGCGCGCGAGCGAACGATCGAGTGGGGCCGCTGTGTGTTAACAAAAGTGCGTAAGGTCGCCAACTTTTGAGCCAAGACGTTGCCCAGCGCTGTCTGCATATATTTGTGTGTGTATTTGTTTTTGTTGTTGCTGCTGCTGCTCGTTCGGGTGCATTGCACTGGCCTACAATTGCTGTTTGCCTATTCGAAAATCGATCGATTTGGAAGGGGTGTTTGTCATCTCACGATCTTGACAGCTATTGTGCACTGTTTGTTGTTGTTCATCTATGTTTTTGTTGTTGTTGTATTTAATAGGTAGCAAGCTCAAGCCAGCCGTAAGGGCTATGAATTCGATTTTACAGCGCAACACCGCTCGAAATCGATAAAGTGTCAATACATTTTTTGCTGCTGCTCGGCCGCATTCGTTTGGTTTTATATTTAAAAATGTGTACAACTACAAAACCAACAACAATAACAACAACCCCAACATACTCTTAAGCTAAATATAAATCACAGCATGTGCTTGTTGTTGCATTTAATGCGGCTACGGCCAGTTCAAGCAGCGCTACGCAACTCGCATGGCTGTGCGCGCATGCGCGTAATTCCGTCGATGAGCGCCAACTTGACACCGGCTACGCTAAGCGGCTTTGATTTTTGCATAACAACAATGAAGACATTATGTCAGCACTAGCCGGCGCGTTGTATTGCACCGTGCATTGTTTTTCTCACTGTGTACTTTTCGCTCTTGCGCACACCACAAGATTCTCAAGGCCCTGCGGCATTATTTTGTCTTTTGATTTTTTCGCTAGCGGGCGAATGTTTTGCTTGCTGTTTCATTCATTCGCTCGTTCAGTCGGCAGTTTTTTGCTGTTCGTTGTTTTTGTTGAGGTTTTGAAGCAACCAAAAGTTGAGACATTAAAGCAATTTTAATAAAAACAAGATATGCCCACAGCGAGCGAATGAACAAGTCAAACGTATGCAATTCGCCTGGCTGTGTGCTGTAACATTTTGTGCGCCTGTTGCCCGCTAGATTATTGCGTAAGATTAAATATTCTCGAAATAGAACGGAAGTGAAAGCCGCCGAGAATCTAAATGGAACAAAGGCACTTTGTCCCTGCAAACATTTGCTGTAGACTATAGTCTTGCTATAGTAATTCACATTGCAATGTCCAGCACAGAAACTATCGTTGCCTTAGACTCTAAAAGATTTTTGCTCTAAAGCTTAAAGCAAAAATCTAAATCCAAAACTTAGAGCAACGATTTTTGCTCTAAAGCTTAAAGCAAAAATCCAAGTCCAAGACTTAGAGCAAAAATCTTTGTTTTTAAACCAGCAACATAAACATTGAACTATTGATTCTGTCACGCTTTGGTTATTCTGATTCCCTACTGATATTTTTATTAGGCCTTGAAATTGCGATTCGATTTTTTTGCCTCCTTGCTTAGTTTATTGTTATTATTCTTGTATTTATTATTATTCGTTCATGCATTCTTAAAGAGACATAGAAAATACTTTATTAAAAACACGTATCTACCCTAAATTGATCCGTACTAAACCACATTTCTTGCTTACCTGTAGTAAGAAAACAAGTTATTTTGTTATATGAAATCATAAAATTTGTGTTGTTATAGTCACATTTCCATCCCAAATCTCTGAGTCTCTTAAAAAAAAAGGCATTGACCCGGGCTAAAGGTTCCAATCACTTAGACTTTTTAATTCTTAGTCTATTCAATTGGGAGTCTCTTTATTAAGAAGGCATCGTCGCAGGCTCAAGGTTCCAGTCAATGACTTCCTAATTCTAAGATTATTCCTTTGTCTCTTCATAAAGAAGTCATCAACCTAGGCTAAAGGTTCCAATCACTTTGACCTCTTGATTCTAACTCTATTCCATTGTGATTCTAATTAAGTCCATTTCGTTATCTCTTCGTTAACAAGTCATTGACCCAGTCTTTCTAAGTCATTCCATTGTCAGTCTCTTCATAAAGAAGACACCGGCTCAGGCAAAGGTTCCAATCACTTTGACTTCTTAATTCTAAGTATATTCCATTGTTTCCTTTCATAAAGAAGGCATTGAGTCTAGAGGTTTCAATCATTTTGGCCTCTTGATACTAATATTCTTCTATTGAGTTTTCTATTACATTGTGAGTCCCTTCATAAAGAAGTCATCAACCCAGGCTAGAAGTGCCAATTATTTTGACTTCTTAATTCTAAGTCTATTCAATTAGGAGTCTCTTTATTAAGAAGGCATCGTCTCAGACTCAAGGTTCCAGTCAGTGACTTCTAAGTCTATTCCTTTGTCTCTTCATAAAGAAGGCATCAACCCGGTCTCAAGGTTCCAATCACTTTGACCTCTTGACTCTAAGTCTACTCTATTTAAAGCTCCTTCATAAAGAAATCGTCAGCCCTGTCTCAAGGTTCCAATCAGTTTGGCCTCTTGATGAACTTGACTAGTTCCACTTGTTTTTTCTTAGTGCTGCGAATCATTATTCTTTTAGAGCCGGACAGAACAATCTACTGCACTATGGTCTCTAATAACTTCTTTGATGTACCGCGTACACATTGTTTTAAAACACTTTAAAAATGTAAGAAGTCTGTAGCGATGTTTTTTTAATTCTTATGTGTAGATTCAAAACAAAACTTAGTAATAAGAAGATCTGGGTAGATATATCAGGAACATAGCTGATAGATCAGTACATGATATCATGGTACACGAATGGCTCCTTAACGGAGAAAGGTACCGGGATTAGTGTTTACGGGCCAGGATGAAATACTCTATCCTATCCACAATCTTCCAGGCAGAAATACATATACGCCATTGAAAGGTGTGCTTAGTTTAATTTAGCAAGGAAATATCGGAACCGGAAGATTGCGATCCTCTCTGGCAGCCAAATGGCAATTAAAATCATACCAGGTATCCTCGAAACTGGTTTCGGAGTGCCTTGAGAAGCTAAATTGGCTTGGCCTCTACAATCAGGTATGGGTCCTCTGGGTTCCGGGTCACATTGGTATGAAAGGGAATGAACAAGCATGCCGACAAGCTTGCAAAGAGGGGCGCTTCTACTCCCTTTGTCAGCCCAGAACCTTTTTGTGGTTTGGGAAAAGGAACTTCTATCCTAACCAGAAAAGACGAGATAGTCAGCAGGAATCAATACTGGCCAAGTTGCCTAGAACATTCCAAAGCGATTTTTGGGTCATAGAACAAGACAAATCTAAGAATTATTATAGTCATGCGAACAAGGCATTGTAGATTGAATTATCATTTAACTAAACTAGGAATTCATGAAAACGAATATTGCTGGTTCTGCTAGCAGGAGAACGAAACTGCAATACACATACTAGGAGAATTCCCTGTACTTATGCACAAACGAAAGAAAGCACTTATGATCTCGATGGGTTCAAGTCAAGAGTCCACAACCACTCCTCTCAAAACCCTATATCCTAACTTTTATATCCTTCCTGAACCAACGCAATGCCTCGCATTAATAGGGGTCATCCCCTGCGCGTTTGTTCGAGTCAAAAAAACACTTGGGGGATTTTCTTATACCAGGTGCCGATTAGGTTTCCAGAGGTTTAGGTAGCATACTAAAATTCCTCTCGGATACTGGATTCACTGACGAACTGTAAGCCTGTGAAGGGGCACAATAGATCTTCTAGGTCGCATCCCCGTCAATAATAATAAAAATATTTATGTAGATCGTTGTCTCAGCCACATTTTTGTCTTCCTCCATAAAAGTTTATATTTCCTCCATAAAAATCGTGCTTGGTTGTTCCATTGGAGTTCATTAAGTTGCTGTTTTGCATATAATATCGAAAATTGGTATTTTATGGTACTATAATCTACGCGACTAGAGTAGTTCTTCGTAGTTCCAGTAAAGCCCATCAAATTGTTTGTATATGAATATAATTCATTTGGATTCGTTTCTGGTAGTCTCAATGAAGTTCATCAGTTCAGTTGCCTAATCTTTTCTTGAATATGAGTAGCTATAATCGGTGTAGTATGGGTTATCTATCGCTTGCATCGATAGCAACGTCTTCTTTGCATAATCAATTTGTCAACTCATTCCCCAACTTCAAATATCCTGATGGATGCAAACCAAGTCGAAAGTGTTGACTAGTTAGAAAGACAGTAAAGATCTTCCAATCAGATCGTTATGCCATATTAGCATAGCTCAAAAATCAATAAACTTGCAAATATGGTTTTCTTTTTTAAGAATAATGTAAATATATATATATATATTTTTTACTTTACACATTTCGGTTCGCATCTGTTGCACTGACACCTCTTTCCCTGACTGATACTATATCCGGTACTAAAACATGCTGTGCCGCCATCTTTTCACACCTTTTATTACAACTGTGCACATACCAGCTGCTTTTCTGTTATCTAACCGCTTCACTGTCGTTGCTGTTATCACTCTAATCAATACGATAAAGTGTGATCAAAAGCATTGTCTCTTTCCCATAGAGTTAGTATAAAAATTTGCTAATTTTTTAAACAAGCAAAAGTGTGTTATTCGCAATTAAATATTATTCTCAATCAAAAATGTTGCCAGAAAGGTAGATCAGCGTTCGATTGGGACAGTGGGCAGCTATTAGTTCTTTCACCAATTTTGTTGTCAATTTCAATTGCAACCCAATTCAAGTGTATTCCATTGCAAACGCATGGCAGTGCAGGTTTTAATCAGATTTTTATTTCACCAAAAACGATTAACTTTATGCATAGATTTTGTGTTTTTAATAAACTTTTAAACTGCTTATTAAATTGGTCTTTTTTCTCTTTCTTTTTTGAATAGAACTTTCAGCAATGGCGCCAACGACGCCAATGTCATGTTGCCCGAACGTCGGACACGTCTCAATACCGCGCCGGGCATGCGTGCCGGCAGCGGAGCCAAGCGGCCGTGCAACATCATACACGGCTCCACGCATATTACGGACGACAGCAGCACGGAGAGCCTGACGCCGGGCAGCTTTCCGAACAGCTTCAGCGCACGCGGCAGCATCAGCAAGAGCGTACAAATCAGCGATGCCAAGGACTTGCGTTTCCTCAGTCCGCAAGCGCACAAGCAGCACCACTACAAGGACGAGCGCGTGGTGCTCATGTCGCGCAAGGTGCCCTTCTTCATATTCTCGGCGCTGCCCTACTACAAGGGCAAGAACGGCAGGTGCGCATGCTGATGCAAAATTGAAGTGTTCAACTTAATTTGAATGTATTTCTTTATGCTTTTGCAGAGCCGAACTACGCAAAGAGGGTCGCCGACGCAATCCTTCTGGCTCGCGTCCCTTGTCATCGATCAACGATGCAGCACCATTCGATCCATTCGATTTGCTGGGCATTGAAAAAGGCGAAAGTGGACAGGTGCGCATGCAAAGAGCAACATTATTAAATGAAAATTAAAAAACAAAAACAATTTATCTATAAACACTCTAATCTGTACTTCTCTGCTTTGCTTACAGGAAATTTCCTATGGCCATCTGCTCATCCCATCGCGCTACTACAGCAAGGATGCCAAGAAACATGCCACCAATTCAGCCAACACCACACTGCTGGATAGTCAAATCGAAATCACAAGTACGGCTGCACTCAAAAATCATGGCATTGCCAGGTGAGCCCAACACAACTGCGCGTTACTATTGTGCGCCCTTGAAAACCTAATAATACAGTTTCACACTTACCAACGCCCACATTCAACATTGCCAACTGACAAACACACCCATCATTTCATACATTTTCCCATTTCCCTTCCAAAGACCAAATGTATACAAAAGTAAATTAACACATAAAAACGCATCAAGCAACAAACGAAATGCCAAAAGCCAAACCACCTCACATCATATTTCAATTCCACTGCCAATCCTGCGCCTTCGCCAATCCTTAACATAGTCACAATCCGTTCCAACTCAATGGACACGCAACAAATAACATTTACCACAAGCCAACCTGCATCCCACTGTCAGCCACAACAACCACGTTGGCTCGATTTTTTTGTAGTCCAACTCATGCCACATACCCAACGTGTCATCTGGCCATTATTCTAGCCACCAGTAGTCATTATTCAGTCCGTAGTATGGCTGCAAATAGAAAAGCCACAACTGCTACAATAACAACAAACGTTAGCACCACCTGAAAATAAACATAAAAAAATCGAAAATGATTTTCCAAGCTACAACGCAATTTCCCTCAATCGCCTTTACCATATATTTAGTATGTGTATGCATGTGTGTTTTTTTTTTTTAACTACCGTCTTGAACATTTGTATAACCACCCAGCCGCCACACTGTCCATGCCATCAGAAGCTTAACCTAACTCAATATTTTTGTTTGCAATGCATATGACAGACGTCTTTATTTTCGACCTACGCATTGCATTCACACTACGGTTTTATAGTTTGGTTTTGCTTTCCCACACGGCACCAACAACCGCTGAGCGTGCAATAGATTTTGCAGCGTAAAGCTGCCTATTCAATTATTGAATTTTTTGTACTCATGTCGACGTTAGAGAAATGTGTCTGTGGCTAATTTAATTGACGTGAAAATATTCTGTCACATCAATCAATATTTCTGCTTTGTACTTAGTATACGAGTACTGTGCAAATGGCATTAAGCAAAGCGTAAAAAATTCCAAATATTTTAATATCTGAAAAATATTGAACGCATGCAAAATTTCTCAAGGTTTCTTTTGTTGCAGCGATTTGAACAAATCAACTAGAACGAAATAGTTTCGAGTTAAAACTTGCAGTGAAATGAAATGCTTTTAATTGGTTTATTAGTTGTTCGAACTGTGAACTGTGAGTGTGAAGAATGTCAATTCGCACCTCATATTCTTCTCCAGTTATTATGTCAGCTACTACGACTTGAAAATTCCAATTTAATTATCTGTGCTTAAGCAAAAAATATTCACCTTAGCGCTTAAACGCTTTAAGTCTTAAGCCGCAATTCAGCGCATTATGGAAAACTGCAGCATGCAAGCAAATCATATTAAAAGTATTTGTAAATATGTGTTGATTTCTTTACGCTTACGGTGCTTTGCGTATTTTACGTAAGTCGTAAATTGTGATTTTTTATTGTATTTGTTTTCATTTTTTCCCCATTTCCTTTCGAATGAATTTTATGTTTATTGTGATTTGTCATGCAATTTTTGCGTATTTTGCGCTTCTCGTCTGCTGCTCACAACACAACACCTAATATTTTTATTATGCCTTTTGCTGCTGTTATTATTGTTATTGTTACTTGGCTTCGAATATGACACTCTTGTAAATATTTGCGTACAACAAAACAGCAGTTGGTTGCTTGTACTAAATTGCTGATGTCTTTTAAATTGTACATGGTTTTGGTTTTTTTGTGCAGCGCATTTTTGTTTTGCTAATTTTATGCGACATATTACTTCAAAGTGAATTTGATTCCGGCTGGCATTGCAACATAATTGAATTGCGCTTGAATGTTGCAATTGTTGCGATGTGACACCTTGAAAATTGTTTACCAATTGTCGTGCACCGGCAGACATTTCATTAGCACAATAATTCTTGTAAATTGTGCCAAGGTGAAAGCTAAACAATGCTTCATGCATAATGTAAATGTTATGAGAAAAAGACTTTCATTCCTACAGTAATGAAAGCGCACGAAAAATTCTGCTCAGCGCAGAGAGAAGTTCAGCGCTTTGGTCGGGGTTATAACTGGGAAACGACTTCAGTAAAAGCTGAAAGCGAGAAAGAAGGGAATCAATCCTTCACCTATTCTGCACCTGTCCGGCTCTTTGCCAGAAACGTAAGACATGTATTGGTTTCTTCCATTCAGAAAATGTCTCCAACATCTCCAATGTCAACCTAAATGCAAATCCGCTTTATTAAAAGTTCCAGATGGTTTGAGTTTGCATTAGGACCAATGCCTGAAATGTTACAAGGGTTTCTTATATTCAAAACACCTCTCCGGCATCTCCAATGTCAACTGAAATGGCTGAATCTACTTTAGTACAAGTTCCAGAGGGTCTGAAATTTCCTTGGGACCAATGCCTGAGATGTTACAAGAGTTTCTTCTATTCAAAAAACCTCTCCGGCATCTCCAATGTGAACCTTAATGACTAAACCTGCTTAATTATAAGTTCGAGATGGTTTGAGTTTTCAGTAGGACCAATATCTGAGATGTTACAAGGGTTTCTTCTATTCAGAAAATCTCTCCAACATCTCCAATGTCAACTGAAATCGCTAAATCCACTTTATTACAAGTTTCAGGTGGTTTGAATTTTCAGTAGGACCAAAGTCTGAGATGTTACAAGGGTTTCTTCTATTCACAAAACCTCTCCGGCATCTCCAGTGTCATTATCAATGACTTTAAAAATCTTATAATAAATTCCAAATAGTTTAAATTTTAAGTAGAACTAAGTCCTGAGATATCTCTCTATGAAACACAACAGATTTTATGTCTCTAGTTTACTGAGTTTGTAGCGTTCCATTGTGGTTTTCCTGCTATAGTTCCACACCCAACCACTCTACAGCCTCCCCCAAACACCACACACCACCGTCCAACTTTATATCCCACTCATTTAATTTTTTCCATTGAAAACAACACCATAACTTACTTAACCAAGAAACTGCTTTACACTTCCCTCGTTTGGCATTTCCCCATTAACAAAAACAAAATCGTTTACTTTGACCAGGAAACTGCTAACCCACAAAAACAACACAAAAAGGCATCTTACACTCCAAAGCCATTAAAAGTAACCAAACATCATTTTAATATCGACATTTTTGCATAATATTTTCAGGACAAAAGTTATAAGCTGGAAAAAAGGCAAATGGTAATTGCACTCAAACTACAACCAACACCTAACAAAACAGTAGAATTGCCATTTTGAATTTGTTGCCGCTGAAAAGTTTTGTTTAATATAATTTTTAAGCTCAACTTAAAAGCTATTGTGCCCATGTTCAATGTGTAAAAAGTTTTTGTACCTAAAATAGAAAGTAAACGCAAAGTAGAAAACTGAAATTGGCCAAAACAAATAATTATTTAACGCAACAAGGCACAAAAGCTTTTCATTTTTGTGCAAAGACAATATACAAACTAAAGTTGAAAGAGTGTGGGATTTTGATTTAAAGAAAATAATAGGATCGGCTTTGTTTTGCAACTACACGACACACTAACACTAATAAACAACACTCACCACATGTCAAATCGCTCTTCACTCACACATTCAACATCAAACACGATTCGTTTATCATTGATACTAGTTTCACTTTCACTATAATTTACTAATTTAGTGCATGCATTCTAACCAAGTTTCTCTTAGTTAGCTCTTTGTCTATTGTCTGTTATATTTATGTTGTTTCTTTAGCTCTACTTAAATGCTAATTAATGTTTGATCCACCTTTAATTGCTCTGCAGGTGTTTTACTTATGACAGCAACAATCGCAACAGCACCGCGAGCCCTTCGCCGGACATCAAATTGGATCTGGACGATAATTTGCCATTAAGTGTGGACGGCACACGTGGCATGCAGGTGCGTTATTAATTTATTTATTGATTTTCTCTTGCCAAAATATTTATTTTTATATACTTATGTAGTGCTTTATTGATTTTGTAATTTTCCTTTTTTTAGTTCCAACAATACTCCGCTAACATATTGGACGATCCGGAATTGATTGCGGGTAAACATCGCACGCTGCTCACATTCACCTCGTACATGACATCGGTGATTGACTATGTACGACCATCCGATTTGAAGAAGGAGCTAAACGACAAATTTCGTGAAAAGTTTCCACACATACAGCTGACACTGAGCAAGTTGAGAAGGTGCGAGAAAAGAGAAAAATCCAAAAAATTTCCTCATACCATTGTGCATTTAATATAATTTTAAAAAGGAGTAAATAATTGAGTTAAATATTTTAAAATTGAATTTTTATATTTTTTATTTATTTTTTATTTTTTATATTTTATAACTAAAGTAACACATTTGAGGATTGAAATTTTAAAAAAATTTAATTAATCTTAAATCACTAAATATTCATATCGTTGGCACTGAAATTAAATAATTGTTCTAAATTCAAATCAGGCCTAACTTTCTAATGCCAAAAACTATTAAATTTTAATATTACATATCTAAAAATTTATGGCCTTGATATCTTTGAAATTAAATAATTGTTTTCTTATTTCAATTGAGCTTTTTTTTTCTAATGCCAAAAGCTAAAAAATGTTAATACTAAAATTCTAATATTCATGTCCTGACATTAAAATTAACTAATTCGATTCTAAATTGTATTGATACCTAATTTTCTAAAGAAAAACGCCTACTAAATTTAAGTATTAAATGTTTAAATATTTATGTAGTTAGCATTGGAATTAAAAAAATAAAAATTAAATTTTAATATTTAGTTTCTAAATATTCATGTCATTGCAATAAAATAATTGTATTCTAAATTCAATTGAGACTTAACTTTCTACTGCCAAAAACTTCTGAAACTTAATATTAAATTCCCTCAATTTATATCCTTGATCTTGAAATAAAATTTCGAAAAATTAAAATAATTTTTCTAAATTTCCGTGTCCTTGAAATGAAAATTAAATGATTAAAATCTAAATTCCATTGAGATTTAAATGCCTAAAGACCTAAATATTCATGTCCTGACATTAAAACTAACTAATTCGATTCAAAATTACATTGATACCTAATTTTCTAATGCCAAACGCTGCTAAATTTGAGTATTAAATTTCTAAATATTTATGTCGTTAGCATGGAATTAAAGCAATTAAAAATTAAATTTTAAAAGAAGAAAATTATCTAAATGTTAAATTCTAAATTCTATTTAAACCCAAATGCCAAAGGCTATTTAATTTTAGTGTTAAATTTCTAAATATTTATGTCGTTAACATTGATATTAAATAATTTTATTCTAATTTGAACTGAGACTAAATTTTCGACGGCTTAAAATTACTCATTTTCTGTATTCGATTTCTAAATATTCATGACAGTGAAATGAAATAATTGTATTCTAAATTCAATTGAAACTTAACTTTCTGCTGCCAAAAACTACTCAATTTTAATATTAAATTTCTAAATGTTCATGTCGTTGACATTGAATTTAAATAATTGTAATTTAATTGAGACTTTACTTTCTACTGCCAAAAACTACAAAATTATTATATTACTTAAATGACTCAATATTCATGTCCTTGACATTAAAATTAAATAATTGTATTCTAAATTCAATTGAAACTTAACTTTCTACTACCAAAAACTACTGCAGTTTGATTTGTCACTAACAAAATTTTATTAAAAGTATACAATTATTTTAAATGGATATAACTTCCTAAATTATTATCAACTGTTTCAATGCAATTAAATTTAATATTCCTTTCCTATTGTTTTTTAGCATTAAACGTGAATTACGTCGCATCAACAAACTGGACAGTCGCATCGATTTGGTCACCATTTCGCAGGCCTATGTCTACTTTGAAAAATTAATATTGGCCAATTTAATAAACAAGGGTAATCGTAAATTGTGTGCAGGCGCTTGTCTGCTGCTCAGCGCCAAAATGAATGACGTCAAAGGTGATGCACTCAAGAGCCTAATCGAGGTAAGCATCGCATGCTAAGTCATAGCAATTTACGCATTTCACTAATTTACTTATTGTTCTACGTCATTGCAGAAAACCGAAAACGTTTTTCGTCTCAATCGCAAAGAGCTGATTGCCTCCGAGTTTGCCGTTTTGGTTGCGTTGGAGTTTAGTTTGCATGTGCCCCTGCACGAGATATTGCCGCACTATCAGCGTCTACTCTACGAGTCATAGAATTGGCCAAAACGCTTTGCCGAAAAGCGTTTAATAGCGGTGACATCGCGTTATTATTTTCGACGACGCGACAGCAGCAAAAAATAATGGAATGAATGTTCGTGGCGTCACAAGCAGACCATAACCATTGGCGTTTTTTTTGTTTTATTATTATTACTTGTGCGTTTTTAGAATATGCTGTGTAGGCGCGTCTTTTGAAAGATGTAATGGAATTTTGTTTTGTACTTAAAGCATATGAAGAACATACTTTTACACGTAGTAATAAGCGTGTTTATATGTTTGGTTTTAGAAACATGCACATGCAAATGAAAAAAGACGCTGCTTATACACAGCAACAATTTCAAATTTGTCTAAAATTTTCAAAAATGCAAAGCGCTTATTGTATGACTAAACTAATTCTCAAAACTTACTAACCTTTGTGGCACATTATAGTAGCGTTGTTTAGACACCAATTGAAAATTACCAAATTAAACTATTTATAGCAAAATACGAAATGTTTGCCAAGCAATTTAAAAGTACTTAATGCATGCATACAAAATATAATCACAAAATTTTGCTTCCAACTGAAGCACAAATCCATTAGCATTAGACGAATTAAGGCGGCCGGAAAAAGTTACACAATAATCAATAAATATTTATAACTATTTTCTATTAACCATTAAGTTCACTTATTAGTCAAGCAACCATTGTAATACAATATCTATCTGTAGTATATGTACTCTACTTGGAAATGTCTATGCTAACAGTAGCTGATAGTAAGTCACCACACGATATAGCATAGTAATACAAGCATATAGCAAAACTTTTTTGGCAAATTAAATCGGTTCCTTAACTTGCAAGCGCATAAACGTAAATTTAATATTAGCCGAGCAGACAGTAAATGACAGAAATATTACTTAATTGATAATTTCATAATTTGAATTCAATTATTCTTTTGAAACTATTCTTTTGAAATGTTTCAATTTTCCATAAGTAAAAAATTGCATGTTCTGTCAAATATAAAAAATGGCAGAGGAGCAACTTTATCCACTTTAAACTCATTATTGAACACAATTTTATTTTTACAATTATTAATGACTAGTTGTTCCTTTTAATTTTTCTCCTTTTTTTTTTTAATCTCGGCGCTTGCTAATGCTAAGTTTTCTGAAAGCTTTACTTTATGTTTATTTTCAAGTTTTTACACTATTTCTATTAAGATGTTATATCACTCTATATTCTATTATATTTTCAATTTAATAAAATTTAAATATTGTTATCACAAACTACGATTTTATACCATTATGTTTACACATTATTATGACTTTATCCAATTTTTTAAATAAAAACCAATCATACATTTGTACAACATGTTTGTGTTATTTTGATTTGAAAATGATTGGAAACGTAAATGCTTTTTTCAAACAAAAACAACTGTCAACTTTAAGCAGCTCTTACCGATACATTAAATTTTTATTCTTCAATAATATTATTCAATATTTTTGGGGGATTTCAATAAGCTAAAGTACTATGGTTACTCTGTTGCAGGCAACAGCCGAAAAGCTTAAAACCCAATGCACTCTATAATTTTTTATATTTGCTGTGCATAAAATGAATATGAATGCAACTAGTGCACATCGAACTGTGGCAACGTGTTTATGCGTCTTCGTGTAGTGTCTCAGCAACTTGGCAATAATTAAAGGATTAAATTCAGTGTAAGTTTGTTTTATGGAACAATTTAAAATTGCAAATTTTATTTTTTTTTAATTATAAACGAGGTAATGAGCTGCCATGAAGGGGAAGTGCTGGTAAAGCAAAACAGTTACTTAACTTAGCAAATAATAACCAAATAACATTTCTTACTTTTATATACTTAAGTATTAAATATATTGGCAACACCATAATTTTTCATTGAATAACAAAAATACCAAACAAAAAATTTCAAATAGTTGAACGATAACACTGTTATACATATACATATATATATATAAGAATATATACATATTTAAGTAATGCAATATAAATAAAGCTGCGGTTAAATATGTGAAGTTTAAAAACTTCTGAAGCAATGACAATTTATTTATCAAACCCATAGCACGAAACAGTGAAACGAAATGTGGACCGGGCAGCTATGACAGCAACACTTGCAATTTCTACCAATGAAACAACATTTAAACTTGTTTTCAATAACTCATCTTTCAGGTAAACAAAAGCTTCGAGCATACTTCAACAAAAAAAAAACCAACAACAACAATGTACAGATGGAACGGCCAGCCGGTGCATATTTATGTGCGCAGACATGCGTGCACCGTCGACTCTGCGGTTAGACGATCTTTCAAAAACACAATAGCAATAACAAAAAAGCACAACAACAATTCAGCGTCAATACGTTTGCCGGTATGCTTTCAGCCAATTAGCATACAAGCAGCAGGAAAAAACTGACTCAACACAGCACACAAAGCGATGGTTTTTTTTGTGTCTAAACATTACAAAGCAAAAACTGCATTTTCGTGGTTTTTGGAAAGCCAGAACAAAAAAAAAAAACAAATATATATTGTTGCTACACCTACTGCCACAGCTGCGGCCCGTGCACACAAAGCTAACTAATCCGCCCCAACAGTGAGACGTTCTAAGACGAAGCGCCACACAGCCGCATCGAAATGAGGAAATGAAAAATGCTTGAATTATGTTGTTGTTGTTGGAACCAGCACAGCATTTGGACGCTTTATTTTGTTTTTTATACTGCACTCGGATTTTGTTTAAAATTTATTTGATTTTTTTTTTTTAACTGAAGAACAACATTGTGAAACTTTTTAATCTTTTGAGACAGTCACCTATACACAGAAAAAGGGCGCTAACAACTCATCAACAACGTCCACAAGCTGGCGAGACATTGCTGTCCATTGTAGCCCAGCCATTGCCGTCCCCCTTGGCTGGCAAGTGCCCAAGCTCACAGCTACTCGAATTAGATCTAGGTAGCTCCACCGTTATGGAGTTTGAGAGTTTGTGGGTTTAAAACTCCAAAAATCAATTTGTTAAAAAAATTACAAATATGATGTTATATTGGGCTCAAAAGTTGCATAGAGAAACTTCTCCCCAAATGAAACCTTGTGAGCGAAGATGACAACTTGCAAACTTGTAGATACCTGAGCGCTCTACGGTTCTAGAAATACATATTTGCTAAAAACAAAATAAACTAAAATCAAATTTAATAAAATAAATCCAAATTAAATAAAACAAAATTTTAAAAAATCAAATCAAATCAAATCAAATAAAATCAAAAAAATAAAATAAAATACATATTTGTTATATAACAAATTAAACTCAGCTCAAGTATAATAAACCAAAATAAAATTTAATTAAATTAAATTTTTAAAATCATATCAAATAAAATCATATCATTAAAATCATAAAATAAAATAAAAATAAATAAAAATAAAATAAATAAAAAAATAAAATAAATTCAAATAAAATTAAATCGAATCAAATAAAATACATATTTGCTATAAAACAAAATCAAATCAAATCAAATAAACAAAAACAAAAAATAAAATAAAACAACAAAATTAAAAAAATAAAGTCAAATCAAATAAATTAAAATAAAATCAAATAAAATAAAATAAAATAAAATAAAAATAAATCAAATCAAATTAAATTAAATTAATAAAATAAAGTAAAATAAAATAAAAGACATATTTGCTATGAAACAAAATAAAATCAAATAAAATTTAATAAATAAAATAAAAAAATAAAATAAATTTAAAAAAATTAAAAAAAATAAAATAAAATAAGATCAAATCAAATTAAATAAAATTTAAAAATAAAAAAAATACATATTTGCTATAAAACAAAATAAACCCAAATCAAATTTAATAAACCAAAATAAAATTTGATTTAATTACATTTTAAAAATCAAATCAAATCAAATAAATAAAAAATAAGATAAAAATAAATACAAATACAAATAAAATAAAATAAATAAAAATAAAATAAATTCAAATAAAATTAAATCAAATAAAATAAAATACATATTTGCTATAAAACAAAATAAAATCAAATCAAATAAACAAAAACAAAATAAAATAAAACAACAAAATTAAAAAAAATAAAGTCAAATAAAATCAAATAAATTAAAATAAAATCAAATAAAATAAAATATATTATTTAATTTAATTAAATTTTAAAAGTCAAATCAAATCAAATAAATAAAAAATAAAATAAAAATAAATAAAAATAAAATAAAATAAATAAAAAATAAAATAAATTCAAATAAAATTAAATCAAATCAAATCAAATAAAATACATATTAGCTATAAAACAAAATAAAATCAAATCAAATAAACAAAAACAAAATCAAATAAAATAAAACAACAAAATTTAAAAAAAAATAAAGTCAAATCAAATCAAATAAATTAAAATAAAATAAAATAAAATAAAATAAAATGAAATAAATACATATTTGCTATAAAACAAAATAAACTCAAATCAAAGTTAATAAACTAAAATTAAATTAAATTAAAAAAAGCAAATCAAATAAAATACATATTTGCTATAAAATAAAATTAACTCAAATAAAATTTAATAAATAAAATAAAATAAGATAAAATAAAATACATTTTTAAAAATTAAAAAAAAATAAAATAAAATAAAAGAAAATATATTATAAATAATAAATAAATCAAATCAAATTTAATAAACTATAATTTAATTCAATTAAAAAAATCAAATCAAATAAAATACATATTTGCTATAAAACAAAATTAACTCAAATAAAATGTAATAAATAAAATAAAATAAAATAAGATAAAATAAATTTCAAAAAATTAAAAAAAATTAAATTAAATTAAATCAAATCAAATCAAATAAAATTAAAAAAATTAAATTAAATACATACATATTTGCTATAAAACGAAATAAACTCAAATCAAATGTAATAAACCAAAATAAAATTTAATTAAATTACATTTTAAAAATCGAATAAAATCAAATAAATAAAAAATAAAATAAAAATAAATAAAAATAAAATAAAATAAATAAAAAATAAAATAAATTCAAATAAAATTATATCAAAATAAAATACATATTTGCTATAAAACAAAATTAAATCAAATAAAATTTAATAAATAAAATAAAATAAAATAAAATAAAATAAAATAAAATAAAATAAAATAAAATAAAATAAGATAAAATAAAATAAATTTAAAAAATTAAAACAAATAAAATAAAATAAAATAAAATAAAATAAAATAAAACAAAATAAAACAAAACAAAACAAATCAAATCAAAATCAAATCAAATAAAATAAAATTGAATAAAATAAAATAAAATAAAATAAAATAAAATAAAATAAAATAAAATAAAATAAATTAATATCAAATAAAATCAAATAAAATAAAATATAGAGATTACATACAAACTAAAAAACAGAGTCCGGTAAAGAATTTAATTGTTTATGCAATATGTTATTATGACCACACAGAGATCTAAATCAGTGAATTTGTAATTCTAACATTCCCCAATAAAAACTGTAGCGAAAAGGTTAACTAACTCTCAACTTAGTGAAATATAAAGTCACCGATTTAAACATAATAAAAAAAATTATTTAAAAAACGCTTTCAATTTGTGGTATATGTACTTTCAATTAATTAATTATTTAAAATTTGTTTAACTTCCTTATACAAAAAAAAAATAATATCAATGACGATCTCGAAAGTAAGGCCACAAATAACCTGAAAATTTGCATAACCAATAACGCACACTGCCATGCACATTTATCGCCTTACCCACCCCCCTCCCTCTCCACCACAAACTTGTTTGGCGTGCATCATGCGTCCAGGCAGGCTCGAAATGCGCCCATCAATCAAAAATCAATAAATTATTCCGATCGATTATTTGTCATTCGAATAGGCGCGCAGCAGTGGACAATGCGCAGCCGGTCAATGTCGGCCCTAACGCCAAAGCGCAACGGCACGCAAACGCGCCCAGCGCAGCGGCGCGACGATTTTCTACTTCATTTCTTATCGTAAACGCTGCGTGCTATCGAGCAATGCGCTCGCTTCGCTCTACTCCATTCGTTCGTCCATATGTCCGGCCGTGAGTGACTACGGGCCCGTCTACTGTCGTATTTAATGCACAATACGTGGTCGCATATGCAGGCATCCAATCGATTCGTATTTCCTCTGGACTGGGTTGATTTTTGCTACCATATTTTCGAAATTTTTTTTTGTTTTCATTTCTATGGTTTCATTTATCGTTTCTTTTCGAGGGCCTTTGGCCTTTAACAAGTTCGTTCAATTTATGTGCTCAAAAGCGCTGAATTTTTTTCGCCCCATATTGCGGCCTTTTATCAGTCACTTTATTGTTGTTGTTGTTGCTATTGTTATCATTTGTTTTATTATTGCATTCGATTTTCTATCAACTCGTTGACTAAACCATAAAAAGCGCGCAGATAATGTGGACGAGTTATCAATGCCGTTGAAGCGGTGCGTGCAAGTGGCAAATATTGAAAATATGACAGCGATCGCTGCTAGCAATTTTGCGTGCCTGGTACAACGGGTAAAAGATTCGTTTGAGATTCCAAAAATCACGGTCGCCAGTCATACGCTTCCTTAATGTTTTTTTTCGCAGGGTCGTTCACCAAAGCAAGAAGTCAGGCAGGCAGGTACGACGAGCGCCAATGCTGGGAGCCTGGTGTCATGGGGAAAATACAGTTCCAATGAAATCGCAATTTTTACGCAATTTCGATGCGCTCGTCATGGTCATCGTCTTAAGTTTGGTTATGATTTTTTCATGGAGTCAAGTTGATGGTTTCGATAGTTTTAAATATTCAATAGTTTTCGGAAAATTTTTATATAAAAAAATTTGCAGCAGTAAAATTGTTAATGAAATCACATACATTATGTGTATGCTACACATAATTGGTTGATTTTTTAAGTTGCATGGTTGCATGGTGATCTTAACAAATGTTGTTTTTACTGAAGTCAACACCTCTTATACAGGGTGTTCCAATAAAAGTGTACGATTTACAGCTGTAAATTTTGACAGCAGTCGTGCACGATTGGTCCCATTAATAAAAATTAAGCGTTACGCAAAGAAAAAGCACGTTTCCATTGTGAAATATTGGAAAATCATTTCCAGATCACATCATCTCCCAAACTTTGATGCCAACTGGCCACTACAATCGTACATTATCTTTCTTTCAGTTTTTGTATAATCTCTGGTCTATGCAAATAAAAAACAAACAATTCCTGAGCCGAGATGCAAAGCGTCATTGGTGACATAGAGCCACTGACTTAAATACTTACTTTACTTACTTAACTGGCCATAACAACCTGTTATCGCGTTACGGCCTGAAGATAGAGTAACATATATGTCGAAATGTCATCGAAAATTTCATGAACACAGCAACGGCCTGTGAGTTCAAGCCAAGCGGCAATCAACGTATTAAGATCATACCAGGTATCCTCGAAACTGGTGTCGGAATGCCTTGAGAACCTGAACTAACTTGGCCGCTACAATCAGGTATGGGTCCTCTGGGTTCCGGGTCACGGCGGTATTAATGGGAATGAGCAGGCCGACAAACTTGCAAGAAGGGGAGCATCTACCCCCTTCGTCGGCCCAGAACCCTTCTGTGGTCTAGGCAAAGGAGCCCTATCCATCCTTTCCAGGAAAGACGAGATAACCCTCCGGAATCAATACTGGGAAAATCCACCAGGCCATGAACATTCCAAGATGGTTATTGGATCTTACAATAAGAAAAGGTTCGAGGAATGTTTGAGTCTCCAGGTTCGGACTGGGTTTCCAGAGGCTTAGGAAATATACTAAGATTCCTCTTGGATACCGGCCTCACGGACGAACTGTGAAGTCCCAGAAGGGGGCACAATAGATCTCTTAGGTCGCAGTGCATATCCCCGCCAATAATAATAATAACGGTCTGTGATCCCGCAAGGCCAACTGTCGCATATTTTTATCCATACCTAATCGGAAAACGTCTACTTTACAATGCAATAAAATATATCCGATTGACCGAAAACACAATCGATTAACGTAACCAACACAAGGCAAAGAGTCTTTTGGAGGTCCTATGCTCCCGAGAGGAGTGAACAAGGAAAAAAATATGACCACTCTCTCAATAAATATGCGTTCTATTTTTAATTTAAATCAAGCTATACGTTCGCTTAAAACCCCCTTTTTTAAACATACATATTTATATTCAACATTCCAAAAAAATTGTATCTTCTAAAACTAATGATTTATTATTGGTTACTTATACAACTGAATTATGAAATTACAACAATTATTTGGTATCCTAGAGAAACATGAAAATATTGAGAAAACATGTATGGAAACAACCTTCACACCGCCGAAATTTCTCTTTCTTTTCTTGAGGCTTTAACCCTTTCGGGACTACTGGGAAATACGTCCTACCAAGTTTTTACTGCCTCTCAAAACGATTATTCAAATCTTACGACACACGCAAAATAATTTTTCGATTTCAGTTTTTCCGCATAAAAGGATGATTTCAGAATTTGAGAGCATCCAAAATAATTTTCTAGCCCCAACTTTCATAGCATGAGAATATTTCTACTGAGAGTATTTTTGATTTCAAATTAAACTCCGTCCCGAAAGTATGTATGTAAGTAATGCCCCGTTCTGACTATGTCATATATGGTGTCATTTGTAGTCAGTTAAATGAGAACGGGTTGTCATATGGTGTCATTTGCGTTTGCCTGCATGTATGACTACGATTTGCCATACGAAACGACAATCAAATGAGAACGATCGAATACGAATACTACGATTTGCCATACGAAACGACAATCAAATGAGAACGATCGAATTTGTGTCGACCGAACGATTTGACTACGTTTGCTGAGAAAACAAAAAATGTCAACATGCTGGCAAACCTTGTCATATGTATTTTTCGTCAGTTTTTGCCGAGCAATGAGAACGCATTTGACGACATAGGACGAACATGACATATATGGCAGTGTTTGTCGTCAGTGAATATGACACCATATATGACATAGTCAGAACGGGGCATAAGTAAAGTATGATCCCCGTTATAACGATCATATTTTTGGTGCTTCGAACCTTTTCTTGATGCCTTGAAGTGTGATCCTCGTTGGAAAGATCTCATTTTTGGTGTTTCAGATTGTTGCTACAGATTTTTTAAGAGTTCCAAAAGTTCTTGATACCATCTGACTTCCGTCTAAACTACCGTACTCGTTACTGATCTTCACTAACTACTCTCAAGTGATCTGACACTAAATTGAAACTTGGTTCGCATTTGTTGGCAGGGGAACACTGTACACATTCACACTCAGAATCGTCTAATATTGCTTGTATAACCCAAACAGGGTCTTTTGCTTTATTGACTCTACTGGGTGTTATCTCCATTGGAACGAACATATACTTGGTGTATCAAAAGAGAGACCAAATGCCACCGTTTCTTAGAGCGTTTCGAAGAATTCTTCACTACAAATGATCTCCTAAAGCTTAGAACCCCAAAGAGAGCTAAGATTATTAAAAAGCCTCAACCTAGAGGAATAAACCAAGACTGACGCGAAAGATCAACACTAGTTGGCGGTTCTTAATACTATAAGTTAATAGCCTTAACCTTCTGTCTGTCCTTTGCTCAAAATTGCGTTCGATGTCCTTTGGGGTCAGGATGACCCCCATCAAACGGTTATATAATTTACTGACAAAACATGAAGAAATGTTACACATAAATCACAAAAGAAAAGGGGAAAGCCCCGAAAAGTGTTTTTCTCGATTTGTTATTGGGTTGTTAGCGCGATTAACACTAAATAACATAAGTAGACGAGTGCACAAAACCGCTCAACCGTTTTTTTAATTCCGCCTGGGGTCAAATAGACCCCAAGGGACAGGCAGAAGGTTAAACAAGAATAATGATCTTCATCTAATCCACACTAACTGATCTGTACTAAACTACACTAAATTGATCCGAAAGTTCGGTTCGCATTTGAGGTCAGAAGCTTCATAAACACGACTAGAACACTCTACCACATTAAGAATCGTGCGATTGTAGAAGATGGTAGGGTATTTAGCTTCATTCACGCTATCGAGTCTCGATATTCGTTGGAATGATTCGTTGGAACGATAAATAATTCAATCCATATAATCTCTGCCTGACCTACACCAGGTAGGTTACTTCACTACAATTCACTAAACTGATAGTAAACTGGAGTTTAGTTCGCTCTCGGAGACAGGAACTTCATGAAAAGGCCTAGTAAACTATAGCTCACTCAAATATTCACTCACCCGATATTCGTTGGAATCAGAAGTAATTCAATTCATCTAATGTCTGCCAACCTACAATAGCTAATTTTTACTGTTTAGTTTAGTTTGCTCTCGGGCCTAGGACTTTCACACATAAAGCCGCCTAGAACACTGTACCATGCTCAGATAAAGCGTGCGATAAAGCTTGTAGAAGACATTATGGTATTTAGCTTCATTAACTCTTTCTCGTGTGAGATCTTGGTTGATCTTTGATGTATCGAAATTAAGAGCTAAGTGACGCAACTTCTTAAAGCGAAATATGTCCATCTGATCTCCTCCTGTTCTACACTAACTGATCTATACTACAATACACTGAACTGATAATAAAATAGAGCGAGCAGGAGCTTCATAAACACAAAGCACTGCACAGTGATTCGTTCCATAGACAAAATTCGAAAAATTTACAGTCTCAGAATTAAACGATTTTGATGTGATTTAAAAGGAAAAACTCCAACTAAGAAAAACCCAAAGAAACTATGCGAAAAATTAATTAGAGCTGCTCAAAGTCGGAACTTTTTTCAAAAAAAATTTAAACACATGTTTTCTGTTTCTTAGTCTACATATTAAGTAAAAAAATCGTAAAAATTCATAGTTAGCAAGAAGTTGATAAAACTTTCAATATAGATTTAGAATTGATTTAGGCATTTTTGTTTTTAATGTTTTCTCGAAATTTGTAAAGCTGAGGTTTATACTTCACTTTTAATTTTAAATATTTTTCAAAAAAATCTGAAAATTGGCTAAATTGGCAAAATTTAGAGGAAAACATCTAAAAAGTATGTGAAAGTATGTTCCTGGATTTTTTTATTTGAAGAAGCATTCTTTCTTTGTTGAAAAATATAAACCCGTCCTCCGATCTCTTCCGATCTCAGAAAATAATTCAATTTGAAAAGTAGTCTAAACACCTGTTTTTCGACAAAATATATTTTATTTATCGCTTATTGCATAAGTATGAAAAATTAAAAAAAAAACTCAACAAATTCAAAACATACATCTATTCTTATTACTTTTATTGCAAAACTAAAAGGTCCTCATACAATTTCTGTTACTCTTTGCAATTATCAATATTGACTTAACTGATTAAATGAAAAATTTGAAAAATCTAGGCACCGCACTTGTTGCTATAGTTTACCAAAAATGACAAAAATTGCAAATTTAAATCTCAGGCATTGCCAATCTAAAAAAAAGTTAAAAAAAACAAAATGGAAATTTCAATTCAGACAATGATTAACTAGCATACTAAATTTTATTAAGAACAGACTACTCCTTCCAATTTTGTCCCGCGGTTGTATGGAGTCGAATCACTGTGCACTGATCTGAATTGAGTGAAAAAGCTTGTAGAAGACAGGACTAAAGACCATATAACTCTATCTTGCCCTATACCATTCGATTGTATGGACGTAGGACATCTTATAGAGTTATGTGGTCTTTGATAGGACAGTGTCGCATGCCAGAGAGGGCTTAGTGCGCTCAAATATCTGTTACAAATATGGTTTCAGTTTCAGTATTTAACCCTTTCGACCCCGAATTTTACCCCGTGTCTCGATATTACTTTTTGGTATTTAAATCATGAAACACTTGTCTAAGAACATAATAATTAAATAAATTTTGTATCAATATTTTTTAATTACAGAAAAATTATTTAATATTTATGGAAAAATACAAAATTATAATTTTTTTATTTTAACCATTATTAAAGAAACAGGGTTTTGATCAAACGCGCCCAATTCGTAGGTTTCGATAAGAACACAAACTTTCCCTGATATCGCTGCAAATTATTGGAAATTATTTTGGGGATAACAGTAAAATGTTTGTAATTTGCTCTGAATTCACTTCTAAAACTATTAATTTGTTGGTGCCTACTTAAATTAAACCCATAAATCAATCGTAGCTTTTGCTATAAGAACTTTGGGGTCGAAAGGGTTAACTCAATTGACTCAATTCGTATTGGAAGATCGTCGTAGTGGGGCAGGTTTATCACCAGGGAAAGGATTTTGAGGACCTAAAAACCTATAAAAAAGTCAAAATAAAATAGCAAAAAACGCACGGAAAGGAACTAAAAACTGCCAAAAAGGCAGAAAAAGGCACTAAAAACTGCCTAAAAAGGCAAAAACAGGCATTTAAAAATAAGAAAAAAATACTAGAAAATCTAACAAAAAAAGGGGAAACGGTATGTATTTAAAAAAAATTTTATTTCATCTGACGTATGCAACATACAATATTTATACCTCGTTTTTTGTAAAAGAAAAGGAACATCAAGGTTTTCAAAGACAGTTTAAAAACTAAAACTAAGATATTTTAATTGAAATGTAGGCACATATTTTCAATTCATATTTTAACTTCACCACCAAACTCTGCTATCAGCTCGGAAATTTTTGCGCTAACCGCACTTTTTGATTTTGGCATGTTTTTTTCTTTAAATTTTCCATTGCACAACAAAAAATAACAGCTTAGGAATGATCAAATCAATGTAAAAACATCGATAAGTTAACGAAATTGCAATGTTGCCACTTAATTTTTTTTTAGTTTCAAGTTATTTTTGCGAAACAAAAGGTGGACAATATTAAAAACGAAAGAAAAATAAAATGGCGCTCGACAAATCTTGAAAAAGGCATTTTGTGGCATTTATAGGTAAAATAGGCACTAAAAAATGCATGTATGGGTGAAAAAGGCAAACTGCCTTTTTATGGCAAAAAAAGGCAAAATGAAAGTGGTATATTTCTAATCAGAAGGACCTAATTCGTGCTCATTTTCAATCAGAAATGCTAGCAGTAAACAAAAAAGGCAATTTCCACAAAATCCTTCAATATTAGGTCCTCAGCTACTACTAACTTTTCACATGATATGGATTAATTAATCTAAACATAGATTTATTGCTTCCTAAACACCAAAAGCTATCAACAGTTCTAAACTGTGACACTAAAACTGTTCCATCCTGGAAGATAGCCTCCTAACCTAACTAATTGTCTAAAACTTCATAGAGAAGATACGAATTTTTTTTGTTTAACTCTGCAACTACTACGACGGTCTTCCCTGTTTACATTCGTTGCAATTTCATCAATAACTTCTGTCCACTGCATTGCTGTGCGCCCAGCTTGAAAGAAATCCCCATTTGCCAGAGCGCACTTTCGTCGTTGGCATACGCCACACTAACCCACCGAAACACAAACCAACATTCCGATACATGTCGGTATGTATGTATGTTACGTGCATAGCTCTGTGCCGATGTACGAGCATGCAACACTAAGCAGCGCAACAATGCGGTTTCTCCGCTAATTAACTAAACGCCACAACAGCCATTCGACGCGGACAACGCAGACGAAACGTGCAGCTCTGCAATCCAATTAAGCCAAAGTTTAGCCACGGCCAGACGGCAGCCACCAGCCGCCAGGCATATAAGCCAAGTTAATCTAGCAGACACAACGTCACCCAGTCAGCTGCACACAGCGGCAATGCGGCTGAAACACGCACGCAGGGGGCGGCGTTCGTGATGGCGCGCATGTGTTGGGTGGTCGGATGGTCGGCCGGTTGGCGCTCATTAAAAACGAAATTACCACAATTCAGGAACATGTAAAAACTCATTAGGCGCTTTGCAATTAACCGAAAATAATATCGCCAGCACGACACGACGACTGTTCGTTGTCTTGCGGCTGATGTTGATGATGTTGTGTCTTTGCACTCATCGCATGCTGCACACCACTTCCTCAATTCCAACCCCACACCAACAACTATAATAACTTTCGTTCTCATTTCCGCTTCCGCAATTTGCGAACTGCATGTGATGGCGGCCGCTAGCCCCCCAACCCAACCATCACTTCCCTGCTCAGCATTTCCATCGGCAACACGCACCGCGTCGCCACTAATTAATCACTTGAAATCCGCCGACGGGTCGCATGGAATAAAAGATTCTCAAATTACCGCAATGGCACTCAGCGGATCTCGTTCAGCTGTCATCGTGTAGCTTTGGCGTCACCGCGACAAAGTCGTCGTTTGTGTCGCTGTCTATTGGCTGCATTACCCACAAAGAGCAGCAAACGGTGAATTCTTAAATATTGGCTTCCGTTTCGCCAGCTAGTCCCCCCTAAACCACCGCTGTGCCACAAACTTTGTCATAATGAATTGTCTTCACCTCTATTCCGCGCTCTCCACCACTCCAGCCGCCACATCCATCACCTGGCGCACGTCCTTCAGCCTAACGCCCACCCTCGCGTCCCGCGCCCAGCTGACATGCCTTTACCGCTCCACGGCCAGCGGTATTAGCATTCAAGTTCATTACTCATTAGCACGCACCGCTTTGCTTTCTTCTCGCCACACGCCCCCCACCGCGCAGCTTCTGGCACGTCGCTCCTGCACACTGCACAGTGTGCGGCTCCTTTGGCCACTTTTCGTCGCTTCTCCCTTTCATTGCATAGTTTTCCGAGCTAGCTATCTCTTTCGTTGGCGCCAACGGCCACCGCAGCCGCCGCTGGAGAGTGTTTGCCTCTGCGTCTTGGCCGTGCGCTGCTGACCTCCGCCGCGTTTTTCGGTCCGTCTGCCTGGCTCCGCGGCATGGTTGGCTGTTTGGTTGGTTGGCTGGTTGGCTGCCTGCCTGCCTGCCGTTGTCGGTTGCTGCTGTCAGACTGAGCGTTGGGCTCAGCACCGCTCCGTGCCGTACCGTGGCGGGCTGCACCGCGCCTTGCCTGGCCTGCCCTCGCCGCATTTCGTGCGCTGTCCGCTTGTTGTTCGGTGCTGCGCGCCTGATACTGCGCGACGAGTTAATTGGTTTGCAAACAAATTAACGTGGGCGTTGTGCGTCCTAATTAGCAGCTTTTGTAATTAAATATGCCCGCAGCCATACACCGAGCAGCCATACACACATGCACACTCACACAAACACACACACACAATGGGGTTCATATGGAGTTGGCGTCTCGTACTCTCGCCACTCGTGCCGCCATCGCTGCCACCGCATAAAAGCCCAAAATGAAAATGCATTTTAATTAGGGTTTTTATTTTGTTGGTGTCTAATATTATAGCAGCAGGGTTGCCAAGTCGTCTACGAAGACATTAAAGGTTTGTGTAAGTGTTTTTTTATTTTGTAAGTAAATTATGATAGAATAATGCTTTCAAAAGAATTACTGGATTGAATTGATTAAATGGAATTGAACGAAAAATTATTAGATTGTTTTTTTAATAAAAATTTTAAATGAAAAAATTATTAATAATTTAAATAGAATTTTTTAAATGTTCAGCATTAGCAACTTAGGCTTTTAGGAATTAACACCTAAAAACTTCAACAAATATATAAAAATTTATTTTGCTTTAGGCAACTTCAGTTTAGTAAAAGGAGTTTCTAGGTTTGAAATTTTTTAAATATATTTTTATATTTTTCTATTTTCTTTTTTATTTTCTTAGTAAATTACAATAATGCTTTCTGAAGAATTACTGGATTGACGGTTTTGTTTTTTAATAATTGAAAAAATATGAATAATTTAAATAGAATTAAATCTGAATACTTCAACATATATAAAATTTTTTTTTTTACTTTAGACAACTTCAGTTTAGTTTAGTTCAACTTCAGAGGTTGGCAATTTTTTAATATACATATATTTGATTTCTTTTTTTAATTTTATTTTTTTTTATATTATACATTTTTTATGTTTAAAATCATTAAGATATAAGACTAAGATAAAGATAAATAAGATAAAGACCTGAATACTTTAACAAACATACATTTTTTTTGCTTTAAACAACTTCAGTTCAGTAAAAGGAGTTTCTAGGTTTGAAATTTTTTAATATACAGTCGTGTCTGGATATAGTGAACTAATTATTGCAAGGCCTGTTCACAGTATTGAGGTTGTTCACTATATCAAGGTTAACATTTTTGTTCAAAAATTCGTTTTATTTGCTCAAAATAAACTTTTTGCTTTTTGCTTGAAATTGCTTTCAAAATTTTGTTCATGATTTAGAGGCTCCATGTGAAAATTTGGGTGTTCACTATATCGAGGTGTTCACTATACCCAGAAACGACTGTATATTTTATTTTGTTTTTTTAATTTAATTTTTTAATAATATTATAAATTTGGAATGTTAAAAAGCATTAAGAGATAAGTGTTGTTTTAAGAGATTAAGATTAAAGTTAATTTAGGAATTGTAAACTTAAAATAAGTTAACAATAATTTAAAATGTTTAATGAATAAAAAATTAACTGAAATTGCAAGAATTTTTACAATTATTCAAAATGTTTAATTAACTAGAGATTATCTGAAATTGAAAATTTCCACCTGAGCACATTTGCCATAATCGTAAGATTCATTAGGAAAGCTTTGGAATATACAAAAGATTTCATTTATGAAATAATAAACAAATCAAAGTACAATTCAATTTTATCAACTGATGCAATATTTTATCAACAGGTAGTGCGATTACATTTTTTTAATTAAGACTCAGATAGCTGTTTAAATTATCAACTTGTCAAGTTATCCCGTTCATGAGTTATCTGTGGTTGAACCTAATTCAATCGCAATACACCGTAAATTTACAGACACCCGCGGTTTTTTGAAACCTAATCGATTCGAAAAATATCTAAATTAAGCTCGAAAAGGTTTTTAATTGTTGTAATGAGATCTCAAAAATTTCCTTTTTTAGATTTGTATTTATTTTTTGTTATAGAACTATATTTAAAATATTGCATGTGTACTTATTTGTTGTGCTCAAGAAAACTTTTTCAGAAGAAGGTCTAATCTAACCGATAATTAATTATTATTAACAATTTTTTAATTTATTATTATTATTAATTTATAATTATTAATAAAATAAAAAAAATTAAAAGAATTAATTGTTGAGTATTAATAAATTGTTAATTTTTATTAACTTTGTTTGTCATCCTCCGTGTATTTTCATTGTATCAAAAATTAACTTAATTTCTTCTAACCTTTTAAAATGAACTGTGTTTAGCCTGTTTTTGTTTTTTTATTAATAAGTTACCTTAATGATGAAAATATGCTAAAGCAAATTATGTACAAACTTAAACTATTATAAAAAAAATTTACAACTTTTTTGTAACATAATTCCATCTGGACATTTAAAGAAAGTTGGATTGACCAGACGTTCCAGTTTAAACCCAGTTCAATCGCTATACTTGTACATTGTAAGTTCGACTCCAAAGCTAAGTAACTTAAGCTCGACATACAATATTTAAAAAATCCCTCATTTTTATGTTATACACCCAATGTACAACTCCATTCAATGATTTGTGATAATTTTATTTCTAGCAGTTGGCAACTCGGAATTGTAAGCCCATGGGTAACTGCGACTTTGGGGGAAGGCAAGCGGCACTCTGGCACACCGCCTCGCAGCAAGTCGTGAGTTTTCATTTCATTAACGAGCCAAAGCCGGAGGAACCGTTTTTATTTCGGTCGGCGCTTTATTTCTGGCAACTACTATCGTCATCGTTGATGTGGTTGTAGTTGTTATTACTACTTAAATACGCTACAGTCCATACCATCGCTTCATATCAAAGGTCATGTAGAGATAAAATAGTTTTTATGAATTCAATATTTAAACATTTTATATTGGGGGTATAAAATACGGTCTTGAGAATGAGTCTGGAAAATCAAATGCGCTGGGAATCAAATGGAGAAATTTATTCTTCCGTTTTGCATAACATTTTTTATAACAGAAATATACAAATCCGTCTCTCGTACCGGGTATAAACAACTTTTTGGAAATAGATTTTTCAGGATATTCCAAAGATCTCAAAAAATTACAACAAAATTTTTTTATTTTAAACAGTTTTTATTTTAGTTATTAGCTTCTCCAGAAATAAACATAAGAAATTTTTATCAGTCTCACAGACCCATAACACTAAAATGAAGAAGTTATTTTCTGGTTTCTGTTTAATAGTGTCCGAAGGTGTATATTTGTCCGAAGCTGAAGCAGAATATTCGGCAAAACTAAAATATTAGGCCGAAGCCAAATGCTAATAAAAATTATTTTAAGGGGGAAAAATGGTCAAATTCCGATCTTTCTCTATTAATTTCTGTGTTCCACTTAAGAATTAATAAAAGAATATATATGTATATATATAGTTTGGTAAAAAACCCAAAAACAGTGTTAGAGTTCCTTTTCTAACAAAAACAAAAATCTAACAATTCAATTGACATAAATAGCTGAAATATCGATAAAACCCGATATTTCATAAAATTCTTCGAAACAGAGCAAATTGACTTGCATTACAGGGCTAAAGTATTCGGTTTTTTTTACCGAAGCCACAGATTTAAAATTGATCGAGTAGGCCGAATACCAAAGCCGAAGACGAATATTCGGTCGGATGTTGATAAACATATGACGTCCTTTCTTTTTACATAAGTTACCATCAGAAAACCACTTTCAATAAAAACCCTATTAAAAAAAAACGGAACCAAAAAAATTTTAATTTGATGGATAAACCTGACTTAACTGAGTAAACAAAAAATTTATCCTTCTAAATAAAAGCGTTTACTTCAATTTCAAGTTTAATTCTCAATTTAAATTTCGTCACGAAAACATATAACTTTATCATAAAAAATTAAGAACAGCGCCGAAAACTTATTGTTGGCATATGGCATAAAAATTCACAAAGGCCGAAATATTTTATAGCCATTAACGACGATTAAGTGGAAAAATTTTTTTTACACATTTACAGTCAAAGTGTGTTATTATTTGCTTCAAGAAAGGACACAAAAAAATTTCCGCATTTCATATTAGTTGAGTCAAGATTCGAACCCACATCAGTCTGACTTGTTGTGCAAACACTGCGTCACAGCAATCGTTAACATAAAGAAAACCAATTCCATAACTGTCCATAGACCCTTTTAACCCTTTCGGGAGTACTGGGATAATACGATTATTCAAGTCTTATGACCCACGCAAACTATTTTTTCGATTTCGGTGTTCCCGCATAAAAGGATGATTGCAGAACTTCTGAGCATCCAATATAATTTTCTAACCCCAACATTCATAGCATGAGAATATTTCTACTGAGAGTATTTTGGATTTCAAAATTAAACTCCGTCCCGAAAGTGTTAACACTAGAAAGACCTGCGAGTATTCCATGCCTGAAAAGACTACATATTATATTCGCTGATATCTTGAAAAGTACACATCGGGCTTGGCTTATTGTAATTGTAGAACCCTAATTGTAGAACTAATAGTAGAACCCCATAAAAAAATAAGAGTCGTCAAAGCAAAAGTTAATAGAAACCCGTCAAAATTACTGCAATGGTCTTTCTAGTGTTAAATGACATGACATCAGTCAGTCAATCTGTTAGCATACAAAACACCCAACTTATGTCGTCACCTCTTACATATATTTATCTCACATAAATATAGTAAGGACATCACTAATATTGCCAGCTATTTACTCGCATACGAGTGTCGATAATGTTGGTTGTAGCGCACTTGGTGTGCGCCTACGATCACACAAACGTTTCTTGCACATTGGTGTAATAGCGACGGTTGGTGTGGTCGATGGTCGGTGGCTGGCGGTCGGCGGTTGGCGGTGGCGCTGATGATGGCGATGATGTTGTGTTATTGTTGTTCAATTCAATTTGAAAAGGGCCCAATTAAAAAGCCACAACAATTAACGAAGTGAGTTAACTTGGCATAAGTGGAAATTTAATTGGCAACAGGAAAATGAGCATTTTGTTGCACTAATGAACACTAATGAATAGAGACAACGTAACGCAACGCAACGTAACGAAGCCGAGCGAGCGCCGGCAGCGCCACTGGGCTGAACGGATAATGAATGCTGGCGGAACGTCGAAGCGGAGCGGCGAACAGAGCGGAGCAGTGCGGAGCGGAGCGCAGCTTAAGTTAGAGTCGGACTGCTGAATGCTGAATACGAAATACGTTGTGCGGTAGGCGGCAGCGTGTGCGTAGTGAGGGTACTTGTTGCTATCGTCATCGTTGTTGCTACCGCCACTACTGCCGCTACCGTTGCCGCTATTGTTGGTGGCAGTGGTTTTTTGTTAAATAATAATAACAAGTACAATTTGAAGGGGTTAAAAGTAAGCAATTAGTTGGATTTTCGAATAGGCGCACAGCAATGCACGACAAGCCGGTCGGTCGGCCGTTGGCTGGCTGCCTGCCTGGATGGCTGACTGTGTGCCTGATGGCCGTAAGGCACAGCGGCACCGGCACCGGCAGCACCGCCGCCACCATTGCCACCACCGAAAAACCCATGGCACGGGATAATGGGCACGGCGGCACGGAGTCGAATCGATGAAGATTGCGGCCCAGCGCTGCACGAGGTGCACGCGGTGGGGAGTCGAAAGTAGAAGTTCATTAGGCGAAATTCAGACAGTTCAGCGGCAATGTGTCTCTGTGTATATGTGAGTGTGTGTGTGTGCATGAGTGTTTATGTGCGTCAGGTAAAGCGGTTTACCTGCTGTCCGCCGACCGACGCTCCGACCAGCAGCTACCTGACGCTGACCCGGCAGCCAGCGCAGCATTTGGCCATTACACTGCTGGCATTTGCGTTTCATTTTGTGGCCGATGGCTCAACTCAACTGGCCAAATGGCATTGTCCCCTAGCCATAAATAGTGTCTTACCAGATTTAATTGCCGTAGAAATGCGAGATCTTGCCGAAAGATCACCGCGCACAAGCAGCCAGCAGATCGGCTTGATAAGGTCCAATTAAATTAATTGACCTTGATTCGTACCCAGCCAACAGAAATCGACGGCAACTGGCTCCTAGCTGCAAATAGTCAACGGCACAAAGGATCACCGATCGCGTGCGCTGAGAGGAAATTCGCAAAGAAAAGTTTTAATTGCAAAAATTGCAACTTTTTTTGCAAGGATTAGAATGAGTGCATGCAACAGGCACGCAGAAGCAACGAAGGTGAAAAACTATCAGAGAAAATTCTGCTACAAAATATGGCCCTTTTTTCTGTCACACAATGAACTCCCTAAAGAAAACGACAGCGGCAGCGACATAAAAAATGATTGTACATACTTATATTCGTATATATTTTCACCTTCGACCGTTACAAAAGATCACAATAGATATAACGTGAACAATGCCCAACAGCAATTGGATACTTTTCATGACTGTTTTTTATGGGTTTTTGTGCACATACACGTGAATATGTATGTGTGTGTGTCTATAAAAAAGACGAAAAAAAGGATCAAAAGGATGAAGAACATTGCATTGCCTCAATTCCAGAAATAGAAAAATGAAACAAATAATTGCCGAGACAAAAAATTGTTTCCTATAAATGATTACAAACTGTTCTAAGAAATCGAAAAAAATTATTATTTTTTAGATTTTAAAAATAAAATAAAATAAAATAAAATAAAATAAAATAAAATAAAATAAAATAAAATAAAATAAAATAAAATAAAATACAATAAAATTAAATTAAATTAAATTAAATTAAATTAAATCAAATCAAATAAAATAAAAATAAAAAAATTAAATAAAATAAAATAAAATAAAATAAAATAAATTAAAATTAAATAAATTAAAATTAAATAAAATAAATACATTAAATTAAAATAAATTAAATAAAATAAAATCAATTAAAATAAAATAAATAAATTAAAATAAAATAAATAAAATAAAATAAAATAAAATAAAATAAAATAAAATAAAATAAAATAAAATGAAATGAAATGAAATAAAATAAAAATAAAAATAAAACAAGCAGTAAAACAGCAGTCCTTTTAATCGGAGATGCATTTATATGCCAAGTTGTGGCATAGGCTTTAACCCATTGCTGCCTAATGGATAAAATTTTACCCATGAAAACTGATTTTTTTTTTTAAATCACAGAAAAGTTCGTGGTAGAGATATCTCAAAACCATTGATAGGGATGGTTGGGGTAAAGATGGAACTACCTTAGTCTAGTGGAGGTCACCCTAAAATTCCGCCATTTAGCTAGAGTTACCAGACTCCAAAAATTGTGAATTTTCCGGAGGTGGAAAATGTGGCGAAACGTAGTGGCCCTAGAACTTCACAAAAATCTGCCTCCTAACTCACCTGTAAACAATACATCTTTTGTTCACGTGTTTAGCTGATCACTTTGAAAAGTATGAAAAAAGCTACCATTGCTGCCTAATGGGTAAAAAATACCCAATGAATATTTCAGCAACGTGCAGAGATAGAAAGCTGAAATTTTGTTTCTGATCATTTTGGGTCAATTCCAGGTCGTGTATGATTTTATCAAAATCGTGTGGGCGGAACTGGTACCCGGCTTTAATGGGTTAATGCGATCACTTTAAATTTTTTAAGGATATTTATGTTTATTCCTAAAATTGTTTTAAATTTATGCTTTTAAAAAACAATATTTTTTTTTGCCATCAATATTAGCCACTTACTTAAATCCAATATTTCTGCAGTCTCTAATAATGCTGTGGGTATAAAAATTAGTTATAAAAAATAAATGAATAAACCTGAATACGAGGGAACTAACAAAAGTTCACTTAGGTGACTACAAAAATATAAAAAAAAAATTATTTAAATTACATAATTTCATTTCTTATCTTAAACGGGCCATCAACTGTTGCTTTATTTCTAACCTGTTCCAATTTTATCGAAGGTGCTGGATTCGCCGTTTTCAAATATTTGAAGAAGATATTGAACAAAACGTTCACCTGAGCGCTGATTTCTTCGTGTAACCAATTTCTTCGTGTAACAACTAAGCGAAGTCCTTCCCAGGGTCGGATTCAGAAAAATATTTTGGAGGGGTTTTAATATTCATAAACGTTTATGTATATGCCTTTTAATTTGTATGTAGTTTTAAAGTCGACCCTAATATTCCGGGGGGAGGGGGTTCAACCCCCAAACCACGAAATTCGAAATTAAATACCCAAAAAATCTCTAAGTAGAAAAATTAGCTAGCTGAATATTTATGAATATTTTCTATCCTCACTACCAGGGACGGATTCAGAAAAATATCTTGGGGGGGGGGGGGGGGGGTAATTCTTTAATATTCATAAATGTTTATGCATATGCCTTTTAATTTGTATATAATTTTAAAGTCCCTAATATTTCGGGGGTTTCAACCCCAAAATCATCCCTTGAATCCGCCACTGTTGCAATGCGTCTTCGTCAAGGCAGAAATGCAAATTGAATTACATAAACAGGTCAACAGCGCCGCCAGTAAGGGTAGGAAAATTCCTAAAAACTCGAATCCAACAAAAACGAAAACACAACAAAGAAAAGATCAATGAAAAGTTGACTTTTCAAGAACAATAGAATTTCCTAACAAAGGAATAGGATAACAGCAAAGACCGGAAAATGTAGACGTTGCATTGAAAATCTAAGAAAATTGTGTGCTGTGGAAAAACTACCTGCGTATGGCTCTTCAAAAAAGATTGTGGAAATTTCATGGTATAACAACCACTTTCAGGATGCGTACCGAATGAAAGGAACAAGTAGGTAACAGATCGTGAGACAAACATACATTTTTTAGTGTATTACATGCGCAGTGCCTTGTTCTCAAAAAGTGCATTAAGATCGTGAGAATTTGTTGAAGATTGTTGGGAAAACGTTTAAAATCTAAACTCTATAACCTTTACTCGCTGTGAAGTATCGTGAGAGTTTTTCGAATTGTTTGTGAATTTTCAATATCGAGGCTAACAGACAAGCAGCAAAAATTGTAGGCTTAAACGCAAAACATTCTACCTATCTGTTTTAAAAAATCTTCTGCAGCGGAATTTTCGTTCAGGATTTGGTTCAAATGAAAAGTGTGGGACTAAACACCGCTACAAATTGTAAATCGGTATATTTGGTTTTTGAGAATGTCTTCAAAAAACTCAACATACCATATACCTAATCAACTTGACGGGTCTCTCTTAAGACCAGATTAGAGATCGAAAACTAGATCAATGCCCCGTACATATTGCACACTAAATACACTTAAACAGATTTAAAAAAATCGCAAATCTTCAGGAGAGACAAACAACTTTTGATACCGCAAAGCAACGTAATTAACATAAAAACAGATATACGATATATACATATAGCAATTTTCCAGTTAAAGTAGAAAGTGATAGGAATAAAACCCCAGATTTGACGGATTTGAACTCCAAAACCCATAGGTGGCAGTGCCTAAATGTACAACACTTTGCTAAGTTATTTGTGTAAAGGTAAAAACAACTATAAATCAAAATGGGATTGTGTCAAATTTTTAATTAGTGACTATCCACATTTTGCAATTATTTGATCAAATATTCAAATTACTGGTCTAACCCTTTCGCTACAGGTTTTTACTGGGGAAAGCTAAAATTTTAAATTTTACTTCTTAGGCTTCTATGTGGTTATATTAGAAACATTCCGTAAGAAATTTTTTAATTTTTATACTCGGACCCTGTATTTTAGACTGGTTTTCTATGAGAGCAACCACATCGTTGTGGCTGTAATAATTACTTGAACATACAACTTTTTACGCATAACGAAAATTTGAATATTTCTTCATTTACTTCAGCCAAAATTAAAAAAAAAGTATCTAAATTGAAAGAAAACGTCTAATTAAAAAGTTCTCTAATTTGTTCTTTCTTTACTATGTCAAGATATACCATTAAAAAAACGTGTATACTTCTCTTCTTTAAACTTAAATATTCAGTTTATTAATTTCGTATTTTTCCTAAAACTTCAAACTGTTCTAAAAACCAACAAAAAAATGTATTCTTGTAACCATAGAGGATGCAGACGTCCACAAAGTAGCATGTTGCCGTAGGGCAACAAAATAGCGAAACGGCTAATAAAACCGTAGCGTGTTGTCACTATCACCCAAGTCGAGTTGAAAACCAATCTTTATCTACATTCCACAAAAAGGGTCGTGGGAAATTCTTCCCCATGAACATGAAAATCCTCATACCTTTTCCATTGTTTCTTGAAAAACCATACAAAAAATACTGCAGCCAAACCAACAACAACCACTTGTTGCATGTTGCAGCAGTGATTGGGCATTGCTTACGTTTCAACATGAGCATCTCTACAAACCTATGAATGCGCATAAGGATGCAACTCTACATGATGAATGACTTCGTTGAGGCAGCATTGAAAAATTCATTAGAAAATTAGAATTTTAACGGCCAACCGACAATTTGGCCATGGCGTGTGAAAGGGCGTGAGAACTTTAACCGCAAAATGCTGATTTTCTCCAAATGCGCACCAGGCGCACAGTGCGGGCAGCCCATGTGTCCGGCAGGCAAGTGGTGAAAATGCGCCAGTTACGCACATGACGCGCCGAGATCGTTGCGACCTCTGTGCTAACGTGGGAAAATTTCAACGACTAGACGTGGGAAAAAGGCCTGCAAGTTGGGTCAAAACGAAGCCAAAAAAATGCAGACATTATCGCTCGCCAGGATCGACAAAGCATGCAGTGTAACAGACAAAAACACTTGTTGTTGTAAGGGCCCAAGGATCGAGCCCTGAGAAAAAATCATGTAACCGAAAATTTGTGCGTGAGAATTTTGGCCAAATTCAGAGCAACTTCTACGGAATCGGAATAGGCGCGCAGCAAAACGAGCAGCACACGGCCAACGTACTGAAAGGACATTTAATGTGCAGGCAGGGAACGTGGGAATTTTGTGCTCGGTGCCACTTGAAAAAAGGGAGAGAGCGTAAAAAATTCAACAAGAATGCACTGATTGTGCGGGTATCGGTTTACACTTTTTTTAACGAAACACTTGAAAAACGATCCGTTTGATCTTATCTTACAAAAACAAAGGTCATGAATATGGAAAAATGATTGGGAAAATGCATTCAACACGAATTCAATTTAAAAGCAATGTAAAAAACGTACGTGAGAATTTGTTAAAAAATGACGTAACCCGGCGTGCAAACGAACAGGCGAACAGACGCTGCAACGTGCAATGCCGTCCAAAAGGCGAAACACGCTAAGGATTTGCTGGCGAAAAGGCCAAAGGGTCTTTGGTTGTGCTCTCTGTGCTGTCGTTGTTGTTGTTGTTGTTGGCATTTGTACGGCTGCAACAGGTCAAAGCGGTGCGATGAGAATGTTTGTGGGTAAAATGGTGTGGGAAAAAATGCGCACAGGGTAGAAAACAAGCGTGAGAACTTTTGCGGAAAGATTGAATCACTGCTGGCATTTCGATGCGGCGAGCAGCAAGCGAAGCGTAGGTAGCGCGACGAAACTGTGGCATTATGATTGTCAGCGCAGTGCCAGCAGAAGATCGCCACGGCAACAAGTGAGTGAGAACAGTGGTCGTTGGCAGAGGCTGCCGAACGATTGACGGCTGTGGCTGCTGTCAAGAATCCAGAAGCACTGCAATTCGATGCAATTAATTGAGATGTTAGGGATCGAAAGGTTTGAGGGTTTTTTCTAAATATTTTTAATTTGGTTCCATATTAATTTATTATTTTTTGCATGGCTACAGTAGAGGTTCTCAAACTTTTACTTTCTGATACCGTTCATGTACCACGAGCAGCACTTGAGAACCACCGGTTTATAGAAAACTGTGCAAACAAAACACACCAAAAAAGACGTGGCAAGATCGGCCATAAAACGTGTGTATGAGTTTGATTCAAATCCATGTGAAATTTTGCCATCTTGAAGCACTTCAAGCGCGATTTTGACAGTCATTGATAGTGTGACGATAATTCTTTGTGCAGCTTGCGGGCCCCCTAACATAGACAACACGACAAAACAAGACTAAACGAGCATTTCTCGGCAGCAGCAGCATTGCATACTTTTAGGGGAAATGGTAATTTTGAAGAAGGTCATTTTGACAAGGTTCGAGGCAATGCTGGAATGTTTGAGAACGAATTACGCTCCGGTCAGACAAGTATGAAAAGCAGCCAAGAATGGTGCTGCGAGCACGGTTGCCACTCTTTGGTCAGACATTCTAACTTATTGAGGGTAATTGGTAAAAATTTCGTTATAAAAGTGATGTTTTGTTATAAGTATTGTTTATGTTAAAAAAATCTGTCGAAAACATAACAGGGTTCCTTTAGTCTTTTTGGTCATTTTTCGAAGAATTTTGGTACACACATTTTTAGTTGAGGTTTGTTTTAGGTTTTGACAAGAAACTGTGTAACACAAAGCGAAAAGGTGAAAGTAAAGTAACTTTGGAAAAATATAAATAAAGTGACTACTGCGGTGAATCGCTTTAAAGAACTTTAGTATGTTTTATTTATGGCACAATCCAGCGTTACGAACTTTGGCTGCGTCGGCTAACTTGGTTGGGTAATCGTGTAACACAAAACGAAAAAGTTAAGTGAAAGTAAAGTCACTCTGCCCATAGGCCTAAGTGTGTATCATACAGAGGCAGCCACCTAACCTAAAGTCACTCTGGAAAATTATAAATAAAATTACTACTGTGGTGAACCGCTTTAAAGACCTTTAGTATGTTTTATTTTTGGCACAATACAGCGTTACGAACTATGCCTGCTTTGACTAACTGAACTAATTTTTGTTTTGTTTGTTAAAAGTACGTAGGCACGTCATAGCGCTAAACCTAAGCAATAAAATGCCCATTTTTCTATTTTAGTTTGCAATTTAAAACCATTTTGAAAGTCAGTTAATTCAGCTATGTTAGTTTTTGTTGTCAGGTCAGGTTCTTCGGTGTACTCGCGAAAAAAGTTGATGCTCAAATGACTAATCAACACAATTTCCTCGCAAAGACCAAGTGACTCTCAAAAGATTACGTCTGGATCTACTGGAAGCCCAACGGATGGGGAAGAACGTCGGCTACGCTCGATTGAAGGGTATTACAACAGGGTCTCTGAGTGGAAGTGCGTGTCGAACACATCTTTCCTGTAACATAACCTAACCTACTCTTTTCAAAATATGTATACATACGCAAGAGCTGGGCGAAAGACAGACAGAAGCTATTCTACTAGTAATTCTTAACATCACAATTCACATTTGCACACTTTCAATCACATAATTATCACGTTCGCAATAGGTCCATCTCCAATTTTTTTAAACTCGATCATGATTGTGTTCAAATTAGTTCCTTACTTCATCATAACAATGGTTGGTCATTCAGTATTTTTCCTACACGATCATAGCAATGCATCAACCATTCTGTTATACGATCACTACAGTGATTGGTCATTCAGTATTTTTCTCATACGATCATGAAAATTTAGGAAAATGTTGGGAATGATTTGAATGAATGATCAAATTCGAATCCTGCTTATCACAAATATATTTACATGCTTTCCTATAATGGTAATGTGTTCTTCTCGGCGTTGCAAATTTTGTACCAAAATCCATATAACCGAGCATCCCAGTGTAGGGTACACAAATGCGTTTTTCGTTACTTTACTTCATTGCAGTCGCATGTGCTGAGCCAACCGGAAGTGTAATAAAGTAGACGTTTCCGCAGTAGATGTGAAGGATATGTGAGACAGGAAATTACACAGGTTAATTTTTGTTTAATAACTCAAGCAATGGAAACATGGAAGTTTGAAAATGGAATTCCATAACTATTTTTTCTGTAAGATTCTGAATTTCAAGCCAAGCCAAGAAGTGAGCGGTAAGTTTGGATGTTATTGCCTCATCATGTTTTTTCTTAATGAAGGGCGAACATCAGTGATGCACGTAAGGGGGTTTAGGGACTCAATACCCAATAATATCTATTTGTATCAGGACTTTTGTGTCAAAAATATGATCTCAAATGGTATTTAACTAAAAAGGTAAGTACAAGACCCCCCAAAATGAAATCCTGTGCGCACCACTGGTGAAGATATATACTAACTAGTATCTTCTTTGGGAAGATCAGTGGTGTACACAGGGTCAGGGGAGTTTGGGGGGTTGAAACCTCCCCCAAAACCAAACATTGCTGGTACAAAATATGGTTTCAAATCGTCTTCGGCTCAAAAGTTGTACGCAAACCCCGCCCCCAAATGAAATCTTCTGTGCGCCACTGGGGAAGATACTAGCGTATTCGCTAGTAATGCCGGATTTTTAATTTATGTTGGTTTCTAAAAATACCAACGGCTAAGAATTCGCCGAAACAAGTCACTTGATCGGCTTCTTTTCGTGGGTTTACGATTTATATTATTTGTATTTCTTATTTTTGTTGTTAGTTCAAATCGTGATTTTTTTTTAGAAAAGAATTTTATCATTCATGTTTTGCGGAGTTTTCAAAAAATCTTTTCTTCACTATGTGTTAACTCACAGTAAATATTTTATGACAAATTTTAAGAAATATTGTACCATAAAATTATAATTTTTTCAAAATATTGTTGGAATCAACTTTTAATGCTGCTATAATCCAAGATATATTTTATAATTTATGTAATTTCATTCATAATCGCAATTTAGTAAAATCTTTTTTATTTACCATTAGTTGACTTACAACAAAATTTCTAAGTGGTTAATTTATAAAAAAAATTGTATGCCCCCCTTTGCTTTGGACTCCTTCACAAACTTAATGTAATTAATATTCTAAATAAATAAATAAAATAAAACTTGTGACTACGCTCCTGTCATGTGTGTTTATTTATTAAAAAACAAAATTTTAGGCTTCCGTTTCCTTTGGACTTCATGACAAACTTGTGACTACGCTTCTGTCCTGTGTGTTTATTTATAAAAAAATGTAGGCCTCCGTTTCCTTTGAACTCCTTGACAAACTTGTGGCTACGCTCCTGTTATATGTGTTAATTTATAAAAAAAATGTGGAGCCTTCCATCTCCTTTGGGCTTTTTGACAAACTTGTGGCTACGCTCCTGTCCTGTGTGTTTTTTTTATAAAAAAAAATGTTTGGGCCTCCATTTCCTTTGGACTTCTTGACTAACTTGTGGCTGCGCTCCTGTCCTGTGTGTTTATTTATAAAAAAAAATTGTAGGCCTCCGTTTTTTTTTTGGACTTCTTGACAAACTTGTGGCTACGCTCCTATAAAAAAATTTTTAGGCCTCCGTTTCCTTCGAACTCCTCCCAAACACTTTCCTTATTTATAAAAACAAAAAAAATTGTATCTGTCTCCTTTGGACTCCTTGACAAACTTATGGCTACGCTCCTGTCCTGAGTGCTCGTAATCTGCTTCTTTCCTTCGTTTACTCTAACAACTTTGCTTCCTACCTTCCTCCTTTGTTTACTCGAGCAATCATTGCACCCTTAACGCAAATTTCTTTCACTCTCTCACTATTCTTCACACAATCTTGCCGCTTCCACTGGTAAACTGCGCGCCTGTTCACACTCAAGACGCTCGGTGCGCTCAAATTACGTAATGTGCTGCTGATCAACAACAACAACGAGTCTTTTCGATCATAAATTTGGCACTTCCTGTCTGGAAGGCATTGCGGCGCTTGGCAATTTGCGTGCTTGGCAGGCATGAAGGCACTCTTTGGTAGCGATAAGCCACTGAATGTAAAAAAAAACAATGCCGAAAAATTTGCAGCAAAGCAAAAGCAACCCCAGTTAATCGTGCAAAGATTACGCAACGCACACACACACACACAAAGACGCGCCTAACCGCTGCGCAGTCTTCAATGCGGCGCAGTGATGTATGAAAGAATTGTTGTGCTCCTTTGCGTATCGCGACGTCTTGGCTGCCTATTGTGCAATTTTGCTTGCCCATCACTTTCGAAGACAGTTTTGGTCATATCTGACCGAAACTTCTCTTCCTCTTCTTCCCTCTCTTGCTTCTTGCGTGTGCATCGTCAGGAAGCGGCAGCTCAAAATTCGCATTTCTACAAAGTCCCTCATGTTCCTTGTAAGTCAACAGTTCTAAAAAACTTTACGAACATAAATGTTATAATTACTGCGCATGAGCGACTAACCGAAACTGCGGCTGTGCAACGCTGCTCGCCTGGCCCAATGTAAACAAATTGCTGCACTCCTAATACCAGAATTGCCTCATTGCACTCCAGCGCGTGCCGATCTTGTTCAACTTAAGCGCGCACGTGCCTGTGTGTGCGTGTGTGTGTGAGATGCCTTCAACAGCATCTTGCTTGTCCTTTACTGGGCCGCCGTAATTCGATCGTGTCACACGGTCGATTTGTCAGAGCAATTAGCGTTTTTTGATGTTTGTCACGATAATTTCATGTTTTTTAGCAGGCGCCCAGCAATGCGCTGCAAGTCGTTGAGTTCGTGTCGTTCTCGATCGGCAGTGCCCAAGCCATGTGTTGCTGTCGCCGCGTGTGGGCACATGTGAACCTTTGAAGTGCCTCTTTCCATTCTTTCTTTGGCATATTTTATTACTCTTTCACAAAAGCCAGGAAACGAATTCAGCTCGCACATTCCCGAACGCGCTACCGGTGCTGTTGTCCTGTTCGTTTGATACAGTTTATTTAAATTCTTGTCGGCAATTTGAATATCGCGTTGTCGCGCAAATAGATCGTGTCCGAAAGGGAAGTGTGTGTGACCTAGTAATGGACGAATCAGTGTGCTGGGATCAGTTTGGTGTCCTTGACAATTGAAAGGCTCAAGATCGGCAAAATTACGAACCGTGACGAGCTAATAGGAGCACAGATTCTACGCGCAGTATAACAGTTCTTGAAATTGCTAAATAGGATTTCAAAAGATCGGACAGACAGCTTCCTTGCAGGAGGTAAATACAAATTTTTTATGTGGCACATTCATTCATCAGTGAGGGTATTTTTTTAAATCTACGCAAGTTGCGTTGGTAGAAGTGAAACATGCGCAGACGAATGCAGTAGAACGACGAGTTTGTCTGTTGTTTCTTTTTATCTTTCAAGTTTACTATAATGAACCGCATTTGATTTATGGATTTCATGCACACTTAAGATTCTCTAACGTCTGCCGTCTATAGCGTTTTAACCTTAAAACTGCCTTTCAATTCTTTTTAATCTTTTGAAGAGCAATAAAGCATTTGATTTATGGATTTTGTATGCACTTAAGATTATAACAACTGTCAATATTACATTAACCTGTACATTAACTGTTCTAAAATTTTTCAACTATCCTTAAACTATACTACCCTTTCGACCCCGAATTTTACCCTGTGTCTCGATATTACTTTTTGGTATTTAAATAATGAAACTCTTGCCTAAGAAGACATTTGAAGTCGCCACGCCTCTTTGTTAGCTTAAAACGGGTTAAATAAATTTTGTATCAATATTTTTTAATTACAGATAAATTATTTAATATTTGTGGAAAAATACAAAATTATCACTTTTGGACTTTATTTAACCATTATTAAAGAAACAGGGTTTTGATCAAACGCGCCCAATTCGTAGACTTCAATTAGAACACAAACTTTCCCTGATATCGCTGCAAATTATTGGAAATTATTTTGGGGATAACAGTAAAATTGTTGAAATTTGCTTTGAATTCACTTCTAAAAATATTAATTTGTTGGTGCCTACTTAAATTAAACCCAAAAATCAATCGTAGCTTTTGCTATAATATTACAAATAGGTTAAGTTGCTCTCAAACAACTTTGGGTCGAAAGGGTTAATTCTTTGAGGAATTGTATGTACATCCTAAAGATTTTGTCTAAACGTTAGTAAGGATACTTTATGTATAGTTTAAATAAATATTTTATGAATTAAGTTACTATTTGTAGAAAAAATATATAAATTTTGTTGGTCAACTCAGCACCTTAAAGACGTTACTTAGGTTAAGGGGTATTCTAGTGTAGAAATTCGAAAAATATATTTATTTTTTTCATATTTTCAAAGTTTAGACTTTTAAGAATAAGCCTCTAAGAGGATTTACGGAAATTCGAAACTAAACTTTGTGCTTGAACTGAACTTTTTACTAAAATTTTTACTACTACTTTTACTGAACTAAACTTTTTACTAAACTGTAAACTTTAAACACGTTTTTCTCGAAAATCCTTTTTTTGATACGGTTGGCATGATATCTCAAGTTCTAATGCACCGATTTAATTGAAATTTGTAACAGACTTTCTTAATACTATCAAAATTGTCTCGACGTAGGGGTTTTTTTAAATTTTTTTTTACTATTTTTTAAAAATTACCAAAGTTGAAAAAAGGAAGCAAAAAATTACCTTTATTTTTATAGGACGCCATTTTGTGTAAAATGTTTTTGTTTCAAATCGGCTACGTCCAGTTAATTCTACATCCTTGTTTAATAAGAATTAACCTTATTTTTATGTTTCATATCAAGAGGAGGATTGGAATCACGTCAACCAGGAGACACCTTGTTTTTTCAGTCCCCACTTTGCCGGCCTCTACCGACTTCAATTTTGAATTTTTTTTTTCAACTATTATACATTTTTATACTCAATAAAAAGTTGATAAAAACATGGATAGTAAAAATTATTACTGTTTTTTTTTATTACGCCCGTAAAATAACCTTAAAATCGAGCCTCTAGACTAGAATGCCCCTTAACAGAGGTTGTCAGATTATCATTCTTACTTAGAACAATTATTCTATTCTGCTGCTAATCTCCATTCACTGAGCTATTTAACTTTAGAATACAAATCGACTAACATTGCGGACGTCTTGTGATGCAGTTTAAAGATATTATTACCATTCTAAGTATTGGTTTTGCTTATTTTCCAGCTAACAATTGAACCATTTGCTTCAAAAGATCAAATCAAAATCAAATACTGATACAATAGTAGCACAAAAATCAAGGTTTTCATTCAGAGTCTTTTATAATCGCATTGCTTTTATGCCTTAAAACTTAATATGCCTGTAAATTCTTAAGTTATGTTTACCTGAAAATTCCATAAAATATCTTCTGTACTCTTCTACCAACTACTATTTCTTCATTCCATATTATAAAAAACATTAGTATGGTGACCATTTAACCTAAACAGTTGTATACTCTGCTCTAGATTTCGACTTGGATTTTCATTTGTTTTCAATAGGGAAAGTTAATCTTATTTTCTCCATAACCAATTACCAGGTTCTCCCGGGCGCCTCTGCTCTCACCAGTTGGTCACACCAAGAGATGATAGAGCGTCCTCCACCAGGTCCTTCCTCTAGAGACATGGTTTCCCTCTTTGCCGTCAACGTCCAACTATAACGTCGAACATCTTTCCCGCAGAAACTTCATCATCCATATGAGAGATATTGATTGACAATTTGATCATTTTTTTATAAAAGTAAAATCCTAACTATTTTTTTTTTGCTTTCTGGTAATGTTAATTACTCTCACATGACAGAAATTTAGTATCGTTACTGTAGTAAATTGAAAGCATTTTTGTTTGCCACGTTTATTACTGGCTTTCATTGAGGCAATCATGGGTTTGTTATTGGCAGTTGGGAAGATCAACGGATAAAAGTCAGGCCGGGAAATGAAAAAAGCAAAACTTATTCTCCTGGTAATTCATACCAAATTTTGTTCAACTTCCTCGAAAATTGTTGATTAAAACACGAATAGACGGACGCTTGAATAGACTGACAGAGAATGGGAAAGTCGGATTAAAGGATGGTCGAAAGTATCAATGGACACACGAGAATTGTTAAATCGATTCTTCTTCCAATTAAGATCTTAATACTGAAAGCTTAGTAGGTTAGGTTAGGTTAAAGTGGCTTCCTGGACACGGAACTACTTCAAAAGACACACTTGAGCCACAAATTGTAATACTATAAGAAGAAAGTGATCTGTCTTGCTTCAAAGCGGAGAGAATACACAACAAAATTCGATTTGTGGATAAACTCTATTAAGTCTCTGATGTTAACTGATTGTTGACTGAGATAATCCAAGTTGTCGAAGAAAGGGAAGCCTAGAGATTTCCATCTTTGTCTAGAGCAGTGGTGAACTATTCTGCTGCTCGCAAACAGCCACGAACTGGCTATGTGAGGCAGAGAAAGTGAACTTTCTTACTGCATAAATCCTATCAGTGTTGCCAGATTAGGGGATTTCTCCCTAGATTTGGGGTTTATTTGTTTGGATTGAGGGGAAATTTTATGAAAAATATTTGAGGGGGAAATTTAGGGGAAAATATTTTACAGAAATTTTTAATTTACGCTTTTTAAAATGTCTGTGGCCAACCAGGTTGCATTTTTGTTATATCAACACCTTGTTCAGATACATTGGCTAGTGGGTCTCTTTTAATTTCATGTACCAAATCGAATGAGCAATTTTCGTGAAGTAATCATTTTTTCTGTGCATTATAAATTTGGGGGGAAATTTTCGTTTTTAGGGGGAAATGGACTTCATTTTAGGGGGATTGCTTGAAATCCATCTGGCAACACTGAATCCTATCAAGTCCCTGATTTTAACTGATCTGAAGTTGTCCAAATTGTCAAAGCAGAGAAAGACTAAGTATTTTTATAGTTTCCTTTCCACTTTTTATGAAAGCTCAAGGCCTTTGATACTAGCGCTCCAATTTGTTTGTAGAATAATTAATTATTGTTAACACTTGAATAAGTAAATAAACTTTTTAATGATGACCCTAAGAATTATATATCTAAAAATAGAAGATCTTTAAAGTTTAATATTTTCATGGTATAATTTTCAAACTATTCTATAACCAATACAAATTATTTGCTTTTATATTTTTTAATGTGATTTGGTCACCCTAATTCTGACCTGCCTGACTATTATCTTCAAACGATCCTGTCACAATCTCAGCTACCTGCTTGTCTTCTTAGCTTCTCCTCCTACATTATGTTTCTAATCTATTCTTTCCTAAACAAACATTCAATGTTGTCTGTACTTGAAAAAAAATCTGTTTGTATCTCGCTGAAAATGCTCTTCGTGCTGGGCTCCTGTTGAAATGATCTCTTTGGTCACGCTTAACTCTTTCGCATTTGCTCATTTATTTACACTTGTCACAAAATCCATAATTTATGACTTTTGCCCATTGTGCACTAATTGCTTTGTGGTGTCAAAGTCAAGTGGTGATTTTCACTCACTAATTGAATTTCACCAGGCGAGCAGCGGCTGCAACAAGACGACGGACGCTCTGCAGGATATACGAGCCAAGAGTTCTTGGTGTTTTCTAAGAATTTTCAAATGCACCCAAACAATAGAGCAAATATTTTTGTGTAAAGAAACTCAATTTGGATCGCAGCATGTGAGAACAAGAAACGCTGAGCGCCTATTGCTGTGCTACACTTAGCAATTCAATCCTTTCACCTGTGAACTATGGAACTACGAACGCAGACTGTGAAACTAGATTTGACACAAAACCGAAACGTCTGTTCTACCTGTTTTGGGGTCATAGAATCGCTGTTTCTTCGAGTGCTGTTAAAGACAGGTCAGAGGTCAGGCAGTTCTGCACGCCTGCTGAAATGTTACAGTTTATTCAAATTTCATTAACCCTTTGCGCAGATTCACGCATGCGCCGTCAGATTAGCTAAGTGCCAGTGGTAGCTTAGTTTAGTTGAATGAGGCAGATTAAGTGGACATTCGAGCTGAAATCCGCTTTACTGAAAATAAACACTTGAAAATGTGAAAAAAAAACTTACGATTTTGTGGTTTTCATGGGGAAATTTGAGTTTTTGTTTAAATAATTGCATGTTTTTCAATAGGTGCACAGAAATGCGCAGCATGGACTGAATAAATTTCAAAACAAGTCTTACAATACGAGCATCGAATGGCAACTGAACAACCATTAGTTCGGTGAACCACGATCTCGATTTGGCGGCCTCTGAGCGCATCGCTTGTTCTGGCAACCCAGCGTGCACGCATGCAACGCATACCTTTTTTTTGGAAATGGAAAACCTTTAAATAGCTGACATTTTTTGTTTTTTTCTGATTAAATCTGGCGCTGAGATGCAACACAGTGGGGCAAATCGTGCAAAGAGGGGCTTAAAAGAGTACAAAATTGAGAGAATTGGAGATACCGACAGCTTTAACTTTTCAACCCGATTGGGACAATGTATACCAAATAATTTTTAAAAGTTTCCAAGTTCCAAGAAGATAATGTTTGGAAAAAAGGACATTTTATTATTATTTAAAAGGACATGACCTCCTCTAGTAAACCAGCTACTCCACTGACTCCGCACCAACCACCGAGAGACGCTACTGGCCATCTACGGACCAGTCTTAACTCTGGTCTTAAATATTGAAAAATAAGATTTAAGAAAAATTTTGTAGAAAATCTCAACACCTTCTAACCTCACTTTTAAGCGCACCTATCACACTGTGCAGTCCTCATTATGAGTCTAAATCTACCTGCAATTTTCAACCATAACATTCCATTGCTTTGTGCCTTTTTTGTGATTGTTTGAAATGTTTGAGATTGGAAATATTTTCTATGCAATTCCAATGCGTTTCCATTGAGCGATGCAACTCTCGCATCTTTAGGTAATTCAAAAGCATTTTCCCATACCCGCAGATGCAGTGGAGTGTGTAGCTTTTGTTGTTGTTGTTTTTGTTGAAATTTGTAATTCTCGCACGGTTCACTTATCTCACCGTGTGACCTGTTCCGCATCTCCGCCTACAGCCAGCAGCCACACGACACTTACTTGCGCCCATTTCTGGGCACCTATTGAAATGTTACAGTTCGTTTCACATCATTTAACCCGTTTGGAAGCTGCACAAAAAATTAGCATAACAATAGAATTTGTGCAGTAAATATACGCTACACTCGGTGTTAACGGTTTAGGCATAAAATTCACTTATTTAGAACAGTAGAGCTGCAAGAAAGACATTTGACTGTTCAAGCGCTCGTCTATTCTTTGCCCAACCAGATGGTTGGACAATCACTTTTCAAGAAGTAGAGATAGTGAAAACGAATTTAATATGATCTGAATAAGCAGGAGAATCGATTGAACAATTCTCAAAAAAAGTCTGTAGTAAACAAAATGCTATAACACCTTTATCATAGTAATGATTAGTGTCCGACCGAATATTCGTCTTCGGCTTCGGTATTCGGCCTATTCGGGCAGTTTTGAATATTCGGTCTCGGCTTCGGCCGAATACTTTAGCCAAAAGTTTTCGTTCTGTAATGCAAGTCAATTTGCTCTGTTTCGAAGTATTTTCTCAAATATCTGGATTTATCGATATTTCGGACTCAAGATTGCGATCAATAAAAATGATCTCTATTTAGCTATTTATGTGAATTGTTAGATTTTTTGTTTTTACGAATATATATATATATCGCACACCCACTACAAAAGTGACAAAACTCAAAATTTCTAATTTTTCAGGAAACGAAAAAAAAGGTTTTTGAGCTGAATAAACATTTTTTTTCAAATAACGTATAGACCGTTTAGTAGAAAATCCTTACAGATTATGCTTTGTGATAAGTTACAAAGATTTTTTTAATTTTACACTAGAAAATCCAAAATTTTTAGTTGTGACTTTTTTGATGATATTTTAATTCAATAATAACCGAATATATTCAATTCATTCAATTCAATAAACCGAATGTCACTTTTGCTGAATTTAATAATTATAAATGACAGTTAAAAAGTTGAAAGAAAAATTTTTAATATTCGAAATTAATTTATTTATTCGAAAATATATACTAAAATTGCCACAACTTTACTTAAAATTAACTTTAACAATTGTAACAATTTGAATTAGGACTCTTTTGCATTGAGCTGCAGCAACAAATAGCATCAAACTTCTCGACATGAAGAGAGACCTGACTGTATTTTGGCAAAAGTTAACAACAACAAAATATACTGAGCTTTTGCTTATTGGTAGATAGAAAATTAAAAATTTTGAGTTGTGTCACTTTTGAAGTGGGTGTGCAATATATATATTATTTTATTAATTCTTAAGTGGAACAAAGAGATGAATAGAGAAAGAACGACTAAATTTTTATTAGTTTTTTCCTTAAAAGAATTTTTATTAGTATTCGACTTTCGGCCTAATATTCAGCATCGGCTTCGGCCAAAAGTCCACCTTCGATCGGACACTAGTAATGATGATACACGAACTGACGGTCAGTGAAATAAAAAACTCTGTACACTCTTCGGTGTTTGCGTCGTATCAAGACATTGATTGGAGAACGTACTCGTATAGAGACATTAAATCTTTCTGGATCAATTGATTAAGAAGACTCCAAGAAGACAAGGCATATAGAATGTACGAATATATTCTCCCTGAGTCGTTTTTCTATTGGGCTTCTCATTGAAGTCAACACAGGACATTGTGCTATGGTCTATAATAGAAATGCTAAAGTCTTGTCCAGTAAAGAGCGCATAGTTGCTACATTGTGGTGATGAAGAAGAAACAGAGACGTTAAAAAATTTCCTATACCAGCTTTATAGGAACACCGCCACTGTTTTTTGGGGCAAGATTCTTGTCCAGTCCGCATCAGAAGCTTAATTAACGAATCTTTATCAAGAAATCAAATTATTTTAGACAGTTGGATGTTCCTTCAGCATTTAACTTTAAATTTATGTCCACTAAACATTGAGACTAACTTCCGGTGTGCGCCAATTCAAAAGAAAAAATTGAATTAAACATTTCTTTTACTTGGTACTTCAGTCTATTGGTCATCTGTCAAAAAATACACTTAGAGTACACTCATTGGACCATTGTCTTCGATTTTTCTCAGTGTAGAGCGAATGTCCCGATTTAGGTTTTGGACGGTGTTTATCTCGATTTGTTTCAACTTCCTCTTGATTCGATTAATCAACTCTTGCTCGTTCCGTGCCTCCCAACCCTTTTCGTACACCATACGCTGGAGAACTTCCCAGAAATGTTCGATTGGACGTGCCTGTGGCACGTTTGGAGGATTGTCCTTCTTTGGCACACATTTTATTTTTTGCTCGATCAGCCAATCCAACGTTTTTTTCGCATAGTGACAGCTTGCAAGATCCGGCCAAATATCAATGTGATATTTGCCAATGAATTGCTTCAATTTTGGCAAGCTTTGACTGATTTAAACGTCAGCATTGATCGCTTTGGCTTTGCTTGTGCGAATCAATGGCGCTGAAATACCCTTCGAAGAAATGGCCACCCACACTAGCACCTTTGGCTCAAATTTTGATTTGCTGGCGTATTTAACTCCGTTTGGTGTTGTTTCGATGTTGTCAGTGTAAAAACCGTCGTTTCCGCTTAATTCATGGTGCGAAAATGTGAAGTACGATTCATCATCCAAAATGCTGAATTTTTCATTCACGAAGTGTTCGCGACGAAGTGCACGGCAGCATTTTGGTATATTTTCGAGTTGTTTCGCGGAATACTTTGGTGCTCGCTTACGTTTGCGATAGATTACATTGTTCCTCTTCAAAATCGTGTGAACACCAGACTTTGAAATGCCAAATTTTCGTGCTAATTTGCGTGTTGATTGGCCAACCTTGTTTTTTGCAGTTGTCAGCAGTTTTTTCGTTGTTGTGGCACTTAATTTCGGTGGACGACCAGGTATGACTTTGTTTTCCGGTCCTTTCCCATTACGGCAATCCTTCAAAACACGAAAAATAGTCGCCCAGGATATTGGCTTCTCTTTAAACACATCCAGAATTTCCCTTGTAGTGAGTCGTCCAAACAGATTGGCGACACATTTTCTTAAATCCAGCTTGTACGACATTTTGAATGGAATGTATTGCGTAATTTGAGTTTGGCAGTTGAGTAGAAGCCCACTTAAGGGGGGTTTCTACCTTGTGCGGTCAAAAAAATCGATTTTTTTTTTTCATGCATTTTTGGATTAATACATGATTGTAGAATACGCTCCCAAAATTTGAAGTTGAAATTTTTCGAATTACGGAAGCAATTTATCGAAACAGGTAGCGGTGTCGAGCGCGCCGAGCCGCCGCCAACCACTGAAGCAAAACTTTGAACGCGTTTTTCTCAAAACTACATTTTTTGACCTTGCGGAAGTGATTTAGGCCACACGAGTTGAGCAATAGCTACGAAATTTTAAACAGTCATTTATCAAGGTCTTAGCTATGGCCCGAACTAGAATCTTCAAGAAATAAGATTTTTTTTTCATTAAAAATAAAATTTTGTATTGGAAAAAGTAGGTAAAAATTGAGTTTTTTAGTCAAAATCGCATTTATCCTTCATTTTTCATTTTTTTTTAAACCCTAGTTCCTGCCATAGACAAAAGGATACAGAATAAGAAAAAATTTAATTTTTGTATTTCAAGTCATCTCAAACAGCGGCAGGACTTCCGCGAGTAAGGAAGGCGCGCCGCCATTGCTCGATGGCCCCCTCCCCCCCTTTGCATATTTTATCTTGAAACTTTTTTTACTTGTACAATAAACATAAGTATACCTACATCTGAAAAAATTTTTCAGTGTTTATCTTAAAAACCTTCCCATCAAAAATTTTTCAAAAAAAACATGTTTTCTCGGCCGCACAAGGTAGAAACCCCCCTTAAGTATGATAAGTGTATTGAGTGACATTTCCATGCTTGCTTATGCAGTCAAATAAACGGCTGAAGTTAGTCTCAATGTTTAGTGGACATATGTTAGTATAATCACAACATTTTGTTTTCCACGTTTATTACTGGCTTTCATTGAGGCAATCATGGGTTTATTGTTGCCCGACACACAGTTGGACAGATCAACAGATAAAGGTCAGACAGGGAAATGAAAGAAGCAAAAATAATTCTCGTGATGATTTTAATTCTGAAGTTTTGGTAATTCATACCAAATTTTGTTCAACTACATACCTCGAAAATTCGTGGTTAGAACACGAATAGAAAGACGCTTGAATAAACTGAAAGACAATGGGAAAGTGGGGTAACTGGATGGTCGAATTATCGAATCTTTATCAAGAAGTCAAATTAGTTGAGTCAGTTGTATATTCCTCCAGCTATTTAAAAGATTTTTCAACGATTTTCTCATTTTTTCAGGTCTCCGCATGAAAGTGAAGCTTGTACTGCACACACTCCCTGCAACCTAACCTAACATAATTCTACCAGATGTGTACAACCGATATTATTGGCTGCTTGCATGTAGCGCTGCTGCAGTTCAGTTCGATGTGCATTGACACTTGCGCTGCATTTTCCACATCATCCACAGTCTGCTGCTGCATCGCGTGAGGGCAAAGGTCAATCAAATGTCATTGGTGCATTGTTTACATAGAGAAATCCACAGCTACAGCGGGAATAGGGCAGCATAAAAGACGCAGCGTGCCGAGAAGACACGCATTTCTTGGGATCACAAGCACCTGTCAGCTGAGGGCAGCACATGCAGCAAAGATCTCAAAGACACAGCGAGCTGCATCGATGCGCTACAACCGACGCCTTGAGACCGCTACTGCACCAGCTGGCAGCCTAATGGAACTCAAGACCTATACGACTATGCGCCTAGAAAATTGTTATAAAAAATGTTGAACTGTGATCGAAGATCAATGCCAAATTTGACAAAACCAATGAAGCGGAACAAAGTGTAACATTCGAATAGGTGTACAGCAAACTAGCTGGCAGTGTGCCTCTTGTAAAAACACAACAACAAAAACATTCAAGTGTTTCCAAAAATACGAAAAAACGCGAGAGCAAGACGCAAAAGAAAGAAATGTTGTAAAAGTGTAAAAATCACTGGAAAAGCGTGCAGCCGCCACAGGTCACGTAGCCGCCGCCAACGCACGCACCGCGCATGATCGGCGCATTTTCGCTTGAGGACGCAACAAGCTGCCTGTCGTCTGCTGTGCGCCCAGTTGAAGGTATAACAGCAGCCAGTCTGTGGCCAATGCGTTGTTGATGTATTCCTAATGTATATTCATAACTGTTATGATTTATTGCACAGCCAACTTGTGCATGAGCCACTTTGGCGGCGCCGACCTTTGACCAGATCGATCATATGAATTGGTAATGCCCGCATGGGCGTGCAGGAAATGTGCTCGAAATTTCCTACTTGGTACACAGAGTGCGCCAGCAAGTGGCTTCTTTTTTGTTATAGCTAAAAGTTAAAAATTTTTTTCATTGGCCCTTTGGGCACATTGCATCAGCGCTCAGCGCTCAATTAGGGCGGCTGTTCTGTTTACATCGCATCAATGCAATTAAGTGTTTTAGTTCAGCGCTTCCATGCACGCACGTCTGTTGTCATGGCTGACAGCTTTCGATGACGACGCGATCAGCAGCTGCTGTCTGGTCTAAGCTGCGCACCTATTCCATTTTAATAAATGTTTAACTCTTTTCATGCACAGAATCTGCTTTCGGCTCTATGAGCACGCACGCACATTCCAGCATATCGTCGCCTGAGAAAACAAATGTCGTATGTCTTACTAGGCTCAATGGAACATACGACATTCGTTTTCTGAGGCGACGATATGTCATGAGAAAGTGTCTGCTTTAATGACACATATCGCACTTCTGTGGCGACGCGTGATGTTCTTTCCAACATTCCACACATGATTATTTTTCCATTCTTCTATTATTGAAGCGATTTTGAACGCCTGTTCATGTGGGGGTAGTTTGACCAAAAACGCCACCAAGTTGCCGAGATTCCATTACCAGATAAGCGCGTCCAAGAATTTGCCTGCCGTCACGTACCCAGAACTAGCAATGAAGAAACTTGGTTTGTACATCTTTCGGCCTTCTAAAAATGCTGACCTCTTATTCCGGCTTTCACACTTTTTGACTTCTCTACAAGTGTGGGCGGGTCACAGTTATGATGTGGCAATGCTAACCGATCTTGGCAGGTAGATGCGTACAGTTTCTGCTCCTTGAAGGAGTTCCAAGCAGCATTTGAGCCTACAACTTCTCAAGTCTTTTAAATAGAAGTCAAAATTTTATTCAGAACAAAAACTCATCTTAAGTGGAAATGGCTTTTGTTAGCGGCACGCAGCACACAGCGGGCGATCAATTAGCAAAGGTCAAAGGAATAGGACAGCAGCTATGTGTGTAGCTGGCTTTGACAGGAGTTCAGGAAAATCGTTCAAAGAAATTGGTTACTATTGTAAAAAGGAAGAAGATAGCATACAATTCGAAGAAATCTGATAAATCTTTTGTATGGAGTGGTCACTGTTGAAAAAGGAAAAAGACCTAACAAAGAATAATCTAAGCAACACAGCAGAACTGTGTTCAGGTCTGAACAGAAGTCATGAAGAGCATTGAAAAAGAAACTGTAGATGAAATATGGATTATTGCTTTAATAGATTTTAGATTTCAGACAACCCCTCAGAAGTTGATTTTTATAAAATCTTAAATTTTTTAGGTATAATTTTGTTGCTTTTTTGTTAAGAAAATTTATGTTTTATGTATAATTTTTTTTGTAAGCATTCTTGTTGGCATTGATTTTTTAATATAATTAATTTCCAATCTATAGTATTTCTTATTTTTATTAATTTCTAATTTAATTCTTTATTGCTATTAATTTGCAATCTAATTTATATTCACTTTATCACTAAAAGGATTCCTATCCTTGCAAAGATGAAGTTTCAAACACGTTTTTGGAAACTATTTCAATTTTATGGTTCACTCCATAACGTAATAAACAAGTGATAGCAAGATTGACGTCTGTCCTCTCAAACGTCAAAATTTTACTGAGACCATAGTGCATGACAATCTACAACGTTTAAAAAAACACAACAAGTGAAACTTGAAATCAAAACTTGACACGCGTATCTCATTTTTTTCTTGAAAATCAAAACTCAAAGGTTTGACGCAAGGGTTAAAAGTTTGTATGAAGAAACATGATTTTTTACGCCTTTTGACTTCAAACTCAGTGATAAGAGAGATAAGGTCAACAACGGCTGTTAGTTAGTAGTTAGTTAAACTGTTAGTTTAGGTGGAGAAACTGTGAAAAACATTTAATTAATGGACCTATTGTCTTCAAACTTGGTGACACCTACTCTTAGTAAGAAATAATTTGACACGTGTTTTTCATTTTTTTCGAAAATCAAAACGTAACGGGGTCAACAACTATGGGTTAAAAGTTGATATGGACAAACACGACTTTATGGACCTTTTGACTTCAAACCTAGTAAAACCCCTTAACAAGCGAAATAAATCGATAAGTGTTTTTCAATTTTTCGAAAATAAAAATCTTACGGGGTCAACAATGTGTGAAGAGTTTGTATGCGCAAACATGATTTAATGCGCCAATTGACTTCATATGTGTTGAAAGCACTTGAAATGATAAATAATTAGATAAGTATTTTTGCATAAAATCTAACGGGATCAACAAAGTGTTAAGAACTTGATTTATTGGCCACATCGATTGACTTAAAACTTGCGTGTAAAGCCGTGGGGTCCTGCTAGTAATATATAAAGTAGTTGAAAACTTACGTACTTAACTGACCTTAACAACCCGTTACCGGGTTACGTCATGCCACAAAAGCTTCCTCCAGGCGCCTTTGCCTTGCTGTTGCCTTGTCAAGTTTTTCACACCAATTTGGCGTCCTCAATTTGGTTCTTTCCCCGGAGACAGGGTCTCCTTCTTTGGCAGGACCTCAAATTACCGCTTCGAGCGCCTTTTCCGCCGGAGCTTCAGTGTCCATATGGGAGATATGGCCAAGCCATCGTAACCACTGGAATTTTATTCGCTATTCTATCTCCACAGCTTCAGTTAATATGCTTGAGCTACGGTTTTACTTTTTACTGCTTGGCGTTACTTGGGGTCTGTCACCCTCGCTATACGGCTAAAGTAAGACCAATACTCCTTTATGGTGCTTTGGTTTGGTGGCCCGCAGTAAAGAAAACTACATACCACAAACCCTTAGAGAAAGTCCATCGCCTTGCAGCACTTTGTATATCGGGTGCACTAAAGACAACTCCTACAACAGCGCTCAGCAAAATCCTTGATATGTCGCCTATTGACCTCTTTGCGGAGCATCTTGCAGCTAAATCCGCAGGAAGGCTAATGGCCACAAAGCATTTTAGGTGTAAAAGTTTCGGACATAGTTCAGTCGGGAATGTACTGTTCGCTGCTAGGAAAGCCGCGGAACTCGCTTGCATTGCTACTACGGTAAACACGAAGATACATTTTTACATAGACAGCCAGAAAAATGTCCAAGAATGCCGAGCAACAATGGAAAGGCTAGCCGCAACCTGCAGGCTTCATATCTTTTGGGTGCCAGGGCACAAAGGCATAGAGGGAAATGAGGCAGTGGATTGCTGGTTGGTTGGTTGAGGTGGCTGACTCACAGTCCCCCTGCAAGTCACAATTAGCGCATAGACGCCGTTTTGGTACCACATGCTCACCGAAAACTAAAACCTTGTTAGTTGTATAACTAAATCCACCTGGTAGAATTTAGGTATCCAAGAAGATTCCCCAGACTAACTGTCGAGCAGTCGGTCAAACAAGTGAAGAAGTGTTTCCCCATAAACTTAAATCTTGCCCTTGCCAGAGCTGGGCAGTGACAGAGGAAGTGATTTGGTGTTTCTTTCTCTTCTAAATTCCCACAGCTCCTGCAATGGGTATTGAAGGGGATGTTTAGCCTTTCCGCATGTGGACCTATAGTCCAGTGGCCTGTGATGATCGCCGTAAGCCTAGCGACGTCCGTGCGTGGTTTGTTAATAAGCTCGCGAGATCTCGGCTCGTTGTAGGAGGGCCACATCTCCCGCGAGGTACGGCAGGAAGACAGCGACTTCCACCTCCGATTGGCAAGGCTGAGATAGTGTAGATAGCAGCCCCTCCTGACGACTCCCAAAGGCGTCGGAACCGAGACAGCCAGTGATGCGTCAAGCGAGGCCCCCGAGCGCGCCAATTCGTCCGCTCTCTCATTCCCTTCAATGTTCCTATGGCCGGGAACCCAGATGAGGGTGATATCAGCGCAGCGACTTAGCGCGCCCAGAGCCGTCCTACACTCCTCGACCAACCTTGACTGGACCGTGGTAGAATGTAGAGCCTTTATTGCTGCCTGACTGTCAATGAATATTGCAACCTTACACCTATAAATGATGTGTCTCTCTACCAGTCGACAGGCCTCCCTGACCGCCAAGACTTCTGCCTGAAAGACCGAGGCATCATTGGGTAGACGTATGGCTTCATTTATCCCCACGTGCTGCGAGTATACCCCCGCACCCACCCCGCACGCCATTTTGGATCCATCCGTAAAGATGTGTATGTCGTATTCGTTGAAAAGGCTGGTTCTTTCCCAGTCGGCCCTTGTAGGGAATTTCGTCCCGAAATCCGTTTGAAAGCTTAGATACGGCACGATATAGTCGGTCATCCCACTAACCTTAACGTTTGGTAGTGTGCTTAGCACTTTGCTGTGCCCATAACTACGCTCCGCCCAACAGCCAATTGCCTTTAGCCTTGCTGCGGAGTTGAGGGTGATATACATTATATGTAAGTCGATGGGGAGGAAGTGTAAGAGCACGTTCAGTGCATCCGTGGGGCATGTGCGTAGTGCCCCCGTGATGCCAACACATGCTGATCGCTGAACCCTGCTGAGCTTCTGGACCAAATAACTCTTGCTTAGAGCTGGCCACCAGACCAGTGATCCATAGGTCAGGATTGGACGCACTATGGCCGTGTACATCCAGTGGGTGATGTGGGGGTGTACGCCCCATCTTTTCCTAAACAGCCTGTTGCAGGAGTAAAAAGCCACGTAGGCCTTCCTGACCCGTAGCTCAATATTTGATCTCCAGTTTAGCTTTGCGTCCAGCAGAACCCCGAGATATTTGGCTTTCGCTGATAGCTTCAGCTGCTGCCCGTTAAGCGATGGTGGATTGCCAAAAGTGGTGTCAGCCTTCCACCTGAACAAATCGTAAGGGTGTTGGTGCCACTTCGCACTTTCTATAAAGACTTGGAAAACAGCATGAAAAGAAAGGCAGAGGCTAGGTGGAGGAACTTAAACACCTGCCGAACTGCAAAAGTAATGCTAAAATCACCTAATTGCACAAATTTCGTGATTGGACTATCCCGTTCAGACTGTAGAACCGTCATAGGCGTAGTAACAGGGCACTGCCTGCTAGCAGTTCATGCGCATAGGATGGGTTTGACGGACAGGGAAAGTTGCAGAATGTGCCGGGAGGACGATGTTCTGGAGACACTAGAGCATGTCCTCTGCCGCTGCCCCGCCTTCTCAAGACAGCGCTTGGCAATCTTAGGAGCACCCGAGTTCGTCGGATTAGCGGAAGCGGCGATGCTAGGCCTAAACCGGTTGCTGAAGTTTGCCAAAAACACTCGCATTCTTACGGGTCACTACTATAACACGTAAACGGATCTCCATCTGGCATAACTAAAGACCCAACAAGGGTCTATGTGTGGCTACTCGTGGCCAACCAGTTATACCTACCTACCTAGTTGTGTTTTGGTTTAGAAAAAAATGTGTCCCACTTTTATTTGAAAAAACTACTTTTTTGTGCGACTTTTTATTTATAAGACGACCTTTTGTGCGACTTTTTCAAACTTCTTAACGGTAACCCTGCGCGTGACTACTCGTTGCGCCAAAGTAAAGTAAATAAAGGATTTACTCTGCGTCCCACCAATGCATGCGGAAGCGCTCCTCAAACGTGGTGCGATTGTAGACGCCGGAGTTAGCCAACTTTTCGGGTATGATGCAGTAGGCGAAGCGGCGGATGTCTGCCATGGCCGCATCGAACATCTGCTTCCAGCTGGTCACGTCGGTGACGTTCACTTGTCTGTGCAGCTGCGGGTCGGGTATGTCGATGGCAGATGACAGTCGATCGAAGGCCTCGGCTATGGGTCCCACCGACAGATTCACCCAGTACTCCTCGGGAAAACGCTCGGTCTCGCAGAAGGGCGCATCCATGCGCATAGAGGATATGAGCTTGAGAATCTCGTAGCGCTCGCTGGACTCGTAGAAGCGCTTGGTGCGCGTCTTCTGCACAAAGTCGATGAGCCGTATGAGCGGCGTGTATTCCTGCCGGTGCAAGAGCTGACGGCCGTCCCCCCAATACCCGTACTTGCCGCCCTCGGCATTGCTTAGGCTGTCTTCTTCAATCATGACGGGGTAAAAATCGATCTTGGCCAAGCTGAAAAGTGGAGCAAGGTCACGGCCGCAGGCGATTGGCGTGCAAATCGGTTGGCAAGCAGCAACAATCTAAATATAGCGAAAAAAAATTTATTTGTTTTAACTTTTAAAACTTTTCACTGTTAAAAACAAAATCAAAAAAAAATTTAAAACTGCAATAATTAAAGCGGTGCGACACGGGAGAAACAAACGCTGATGTTTGCTTGGTGTCGTCAGTGATGTCAGTCAGCGATAAGGCAAACCCAGTGACTACGTGACGCGAAACTCGGAGGAGAAGTGATTTTCAGACCATTTTTTGCTTTTTCCAATCGTCCGATAGTGTACGGGTTTTTTTACCCAAACATTCGCACAGCACCGGTTACCAGTCAATTGTTTGCATCTTAAAGTGCTAACTTTTCTTATTCGCTGTAAATATAGCATTACAAACCAACTTGTTTTACTGGTCTAAGTAATTTTGATTGTAACGCGTATAAAAAAAAGCAGAAATAAATTATTTCATACGCTGAAGTCAGCAAATATTCGATTGTTTTTTCCTTCAGTTCATGTCTCATTGATTTTGCCGTTTCTAGTGCAGCAAGAAACAGTGATGGCAAGTTGAACTCTTTTCAAACGCAGAGCTGCAACTCAAGCAACGCAAACGTTAAGGCTTTGAGGGCAGTCAGCAAAAACTGAAGTAAAATCATATTAAAACACGAGGCAACATACTTATGACGTTTTTCAGCAACAACGTTTTTTTGCAATCAATTTCCTATAAAAAAACAATTATTTTATTTGCAAATAAACATCGAACGCACCAGCAGCCCTTGCCCTGGCGTTTGTATGGCGAATTTTTTGTACGAACCCTAATCACCTCTGGGGCCTGGTTTTACCGAATTTGCGACTCTGGGGCCTGGTTTTACCGAATTAGCAACCGTGACCCCTCCGAGTTTCGCGTCATGTAGTCATTGGCAAAACGATAAGTCAGCGATAATGCAAATAGGAAAGTGGGAGAGTAAGCCGATTTTTGTGCGTTTTTTGCAATTCACGTACACAGTCGGTGCAAAGACTAATAGTCTATATAGACTAATATAAACTATAATAGACTAATATAATAGACTAATATAAATAATAATAGACTATAGTAGTGCTGGAACCAACATCGATGTAACATCGATACATCGATGTTGTCAAATTTATTTCGATCATCGATGTTTTTTTTTCGATGTTTCCGATGTTCGATGTTTTTCTCTACTTTCCCATTACTATTAGAAAGAGCGCGAAGAAGTTTGGTAAGTGAAAACTACAAAAATGCATTTAATATTTATAAAGCTCATAAAACAAATTTTTCTTTAAGGATATTGGTGTTGACAGTGCATGAAATGCAAAGATTCGTGAAAGATTCGAATGGCAAAGGTATTTATAATTTTGCAGTTGCATTTCCATTTGTGTGGCTGTGTGTATGTGTATGATTTAATCACAAATGTAAATATGTTTTTGCATGCAGATTCCGATAATGCGAAGCCAGTTGATGAAGGAATACCTAGCAAGCGAACCAGGTATGGGCAATCAACGGCGTGGAACTTTTTTAACAAGTCGAGTGATGGCAAGTCTGCCAAATGTATAAAATGTGGAAAAACGTACCAAACAAGTGGTAATACGACTAATTTGTCTGGACATCTAAAGCGCATGCATCCTTCTTTGACAGTAAGCGAACTACCAAAGGCTGCAGGCTCGATTTTGTCGTTTGTAGAAAAGAAATACGAAGCAACATCAAGTAGGAAAAAGAGTCTTGACGGCGCACTAACTTATTATATCAGCTCCGACCTACGACCATTTTCAGTGGTTGAAAACAAAGGCTTTCGGCATTTTGTCAACATGCTTGATCCTCGCTACGAGTTACCTTCTCGTACAACATTGCGAAATGTATGCATGACAAATCTTTTCAATGACATGAAAGCAAAATTAAGTGTTATTCTGGATGAAGTTGACTATTGCGCTGTCACCACAGATTGATGGACGTCGCGAGCAAACGAAAGTTACCTTACGGTCACTTGTCATTTCATTGCAAATTTTGAGTTACGCACAGCAGTTTTGTCAACCAAAAAACTGCTTGATGAAACAAACCACTCGGCAGAGAACATATCGGGTTCATTGCGTGATGTGCTGATTGAATGGCGGGTTTTTGCTAAAGTGACGGCCATTGTAACTGACAACGCAAGAAATATGATAAGAGCATATGAGATCCTGCAAAAAAGACATGTGCCATGCTTTGCTCACTCGATAAATTTGACAGTACAAGACTGCCTGTCTTTAGAAAATATTAAAGCTATTGTGGCAAAATGCAAGCGAATCGTGGCGTTTTTTAAGAGCAGCACAATAGCTTATGCTAAATTAAAAGAAGCGCAGGAGACGGACAATCCATATAGTTTAAAACAGGAATGCCCTACTAGATGGAATAGTGCGTTTTACATGATAGAACGCATTCTTCTAACAAAAGTTGCCATTCAAAAGGTGCTCCTAAACACACCCAAAGCTCTTACGCCTCTATCAGTTGATGAAATGTCCGTCCTGGAGGACTTAAAGCAAGTTTTCTTGCCGTTTGAACACGCAACTCTACACACTTCATCAAGCGCTTTAGTAACAGTGTCCAAAATTATACCGTCGGTTTGCGGACTCTTACACAATTTGGAAAGCTTAAAAGACAATCTAAGCACTGATGAAGGCCGTGAAGCTTGTAACCATTTGGTGGAAGGAATAAAACAAAGACTGCTACAGTATGAAAAGCGCAGTGTCACACGAGTGTCAACACTTCTGGATCCTCGTTTTAAAAGAGAAGGTTTCTTTTCGCCTTTTAATGCATCAGAAGCAGAGAAATTGTTGGAAAACGAGCTGGCATTCCTTAACACGTTAAGGACGGCGCAGTTTTTTGTATTATGCATCATCTGGCGGCAGCAAAAATCAAACATTGCTTTATCTGGCGGCGCCTTGCAAAAAACTTTTGTGAAGCATAAAATAAGCAACACAAATATTGCAAAAAATGCGTAATGATCACAAATAGTTTAATTTTATGGAAAAAATTACAATTCAGGACTATGGACATTATGAGCCACCTGTGGTACACGCCGTCCTTAACGTGTTAAAGGTGCCTTGCCTAGGTCTTCGGTTTCTTCTGGCACATGCCTGCCAACACCAATATCCACACCACAGCCGCCGCTTTTTGAGTTCCTGGGAAAAAACATTTTGCAAAGGATTCAGAGCAATCGAGTTGATTCCATTTTGACTCTTCGTCAATATTTCAATATTGAAAACTTAGAATCTAGCTTGAACCCATTGGATTACGGAAGGTAATACTTAACAATATCGACTTTAATAAGTTTTCAATGATACCATATTTTCTTTACAGATCTCAAACGATAAGACTTTACAAAAATGTATTCAAAAATTCGTCTGCGTTCCTGCAACGTCCACTGAAAGCGAGCGGATGTTCAGCAAAGCAGGCTTTATAGTGAGTGAAAAAAGGAGCTCACTTAAATCCAAGCATGTGGACATGCTGATATTTATTAACCGCAATGAATGGATCTCAACCATAGTTAAGTAAGATTTGGTACTAGGTGGCAGAGAAATGTTTTTTATTAATATGTTTAATTATCTTTAATTGTTGTTAAATTCTTTCAATGGACTATTTTTATAAATACCATAAAGTGGCAAATGAATTGCCAAATTCAAATTTTTAAATACATTTTAAGTTTTACTTTATTTCAAAAAATTTCCCATTGGAGAAAGGACGATACATCGATGTTCGTTTCCCAAAAACATCGAAACATCGATGTGGGCAAACATCGATGTTTTTCCAGCTCTAGACTATAGTCTTTGGTCTGTGTGTGCTGGCAGTGATCAGCTCTTCACTGTTTCCGCTCTTATCCCGATATTAGGGATTATTGTGCAAACTAAAATTCCGCCAGTTTCCTTTCAATTATTTGCTTTTTAAAGTATTTTCTCATAATTTATCTTTGCATCAAATACACAACATATAAACTTTTTTGGTTTCATTATGTAAATATTATTGATAAATAGACCAAAGAACACAAAGCTAAATGCATTGAATATGACAGGGTCACTTGCCGTCCTTTTTATTTCGCATTTCTTCATTTAGCGAATCTCTAACACAAGGTTGACGATCAGATCAGATCAGGTATGCTTTTGGTGCTAAATGCTCGAGTTCGAACGCAGGACTGTTTTTTTTGGATGCAGCTTATAAAACCTTAATTTAATTCAATAAAAAGAATACCAAACGGTTCTTTTGACACTTTTGGGCAATAATATATTTTTATAGTTAGTTCTATACAAACGTATTACGAAAAAAACCAAAAAAAAAATACAAATAAAAAGAAATATTTCTTTGGTCTCAAAAAATGACTCACTAGTAGGCCCCAAGGTTGTAATTTTGGAATAATATTAGTGAAATTCTGTGCATGTATTGCCACCGGCTCTCCCACTTTCACATCACTTAATCGTTGACGTCAGTGAACGTGATTCGGAACTGGCTGGGGAAGCGATTTTTTGACCATTTTTTGCATTTCACATACACAATCTGTGTGAGGTGTCATGGCGTCGTCTACTGGGTTAGTGAATGGGTCTGTTTGGGAGCTTTTCCAGTAAAAATTATCCAGTAAAAAATATTAATGCAAAAGGGAAATGGGGAACAAGTGCAGAATAGCGTACCCTCGTGAAAAAAAAATAAAAAATTTGGCTGTATAGAGCTTGGTTTTGTGAATGTAACAAACTAAAAATTTTGCTGGGGAAACGCCTACCAAAGGCGTGGCACGGGGTCAAAGTTCAAAACTTTTATCAAAATAACTCATTCAATTTTCAATCGATTTATATGATATGGGTATCAAACGAAAGGTCTTTTTCATACCTTTATTTTGGTGTACCACATTATATACTTTATATGTACGAGTAAAAAATTATAAGCAAAAAATTATTTTTTTTTATAAAATTTACAAAACCCGATTTTTTTCTCGAAAAATCTCGTTATTAAGATACAAAAAAATTTACACTATATTATAGCGTGTAGAATTCTCTTTTCAATGAAATATAAAAACATAGTTTTGTTTTTTTTCAATGCGATGGGAGTGGGAGTCACCACCACATCAGGCAACAGTCAGGTGTGCACAGTATTTTTTGTTCAAATCCATAGTTCCAAGCCATAGTTTTTTTGGCAATAAGTTTTTTCGATATCTCGAAAACGAAGCGAGATATCGAAAAATTTTATTCCTCATTTTCGATTTATTTTCGGTCAATCTATCTAAAAACATCATCAAATGGCGGCGCCACGGAAACCGTAGAATCCCCTTGCAGGCACATTCTTTTAACTCAATATAAATTTAAATACAAAACCAAAAAAGTTCAAATGTTCTATATTTCATTGTAAAGGGAATTCCGTAGAGAATATATGGTAACAAATTTATTATATCTTTATTTTGGTTTTTTTCGAGAAAAAAATCGGGTTTTGTAAATTTTATAAAAAAAAAATAATTTTTTGCTTATAATTTTTTACTCGTACATATAAAGTATATAATGTGGTACACCAAAATAAAGGTATGAAAAATACCTTTCGTTTGATACCCATATCATATAAGTCGATTGAAAATTGAATGAGTTATTTTGATAAAAGTTTTGAACTTTGACCCCGTGCCACGCCTTTGGTAGGCGTTTCCCCAGCAAAATTTTTAGTTTGTTAGACTCAGGAGCCAAACTTCTTTGTATAAGCATACTTATTAATTTTTTTCACGAGGGTACGCTATTCTGCACTTAAGCCGGCAAATGGTTCGTTGCGCTCAATCTGCGATTTTTTCTTTTCAGCTGCAGCAGGAAAAGCTTAGCAAGACGGTTGTGGGTCAGCAGACTTGCGAACGCACAATTTCTTTGCTATTTTCATTTGCCTACAAATTCGTACAAATTATTCGTTCCCAAACAGACCTATTGGCTGTTAAGCTTCAACCATATAGAATAGAAATATGAGCGAGAAAGCATATAAACGAATGTACCTTGACATATGTCAAAAGTGTCAAAAACGTTATGTCAGGTGCATTCAGGCGGGAAAAAATTTACTGGAAAAAGATAAAAAAGTTTGTCGAAATTAACTGAAATTTCTTCAACCGCCCCTGGAGCAGTTTGACAGTTGTTCATGTGTAGAGGTGCTCATGTATACACGTATAGAAATACAGTACTTTTCGCTTACTGGACTGAGCCAAATGGTTCGTTTTAACCGAAAGTTCACTTTAAAAGGGGTCCGTAATAAGCGAAAACATACAGCGCGTACTTTTGAAATTGGTTCGTTTTAGGCGGAAAATCGTGTTAAACGGGTTCGTTATAAACGAAAAGTACTGTACACTATGATCAATAAGTGCCGGGACTGTATATTTTAAATTTTCCGCCGTTGCCCGATGCAGGTAAAAAAATTTTGTTTAGGTCGGTAGGACCTTAACTGACATCTGTGTTAAATTTTGAGCGGGATTGCATCATTAGTTTTTGTTTGGCAGCTGTTAGCGTCAGTCAACTTTTTGTACTTCGTCGCATTTTACAATGGATAATTTTGTTGATCAACGTATTTGTTTGAAATTTTGTCTTAAGAACGAAATTTCTTGTGCCAATGCGCTTAAAATGTTGCAGAAAGCATTTGGGGAGTCTGCTCTATCAAGAACCAGAGCGTTCGAGTGGTATAAAATGTTCAAAAGTGGTCGTGAAGTGGTCGAAGACTTTCCTCATTCTGGACGTCCTTCAACATCGAATACCGACGAAAATGTTGAAATTGTGAAGAAAATCGTGCTTGAAAATCGTCATGTGAGCCTCAGAGAGATTTCTAACGGTCTTAACATCTCTTATGGCGTTTGAGAGATGCTATTCGTAGAAAACGACCGGATTTGTGGGCCGATAACAGCTGGATTTTGCACCACGATAATGCGCCGTCTCACAAAGCACACATTATTTGCGATTATTTGAACAAACACAGTGTGAATATCATCGATCAGGCTCCCTATTCTCCAGATATGGCACCATGTGACTTTTTCCTGTTCTCCCGACTCAAGTTACCGCTTCGTGGAAAGAGATTTGAGTCCATAGAGGTCATAAAAGAAAATGCAAAGCGAGAGCTGAAGGCCATACCTGCTTCGGTTTACCAGAAGTGCATGGACGATTGGATTAAGCGTTGGCATATGTGTATTGCTTCAGATGGGGCTTATTTTGAAGGGGATAAAATAAATTTACCAGAAGAATAAAACAATTTTGTTTTTTTGACACAGTCCCGGTACTTATTGATCATAGTGTATATTCACAAAATTTCGTGTTTTCTGTCTCATCGCTAGTCTGCCTTTGATTTCTGAATGAAAACTTATTGTGAAGACAGGTTGCTGCCAATATAGAAGTATTACATATATGTTTAAGGCCGTGACAAACATGGTGCTGTCCTTGTTCAGTTGCATAACATTGATGCCGGCTGTGTGGTCGTTTACCGAATTGATCTCTCTGCCGCCCTTGCGTATGTCCCGGATAGAAATTTGTCCATTATTATGATCTACAAAAATAAACTTTTGTACATATTTCCCACTACATTCAACAATTTATACCATATATGTAATACTTGTCTTTAGATAGACTATCGTGAAGTTATTTCCTCTTACAAAAGCTTCTTCGGAGATATATCAGGTTTAAATAAGTTCTATTAATTTTAAAACTTCCGAAAGCTGGCATCTACTAAACTAAAATCGTCACCTGCGAAAACAAATGTCGTATGTCTTACCAAGCATAATGGAACATACGACATTCGTTTTCCGAGGCGACGATACATTAATCACAATTTTAAGACTCTGTTCAAGTTCAATGCGCTCAGATAAGTTAGGTACAAATTTACTTTGAATGTTATTGCTCTAGTGTTCAAAAATTAAATTTCAGTTGTAATGAGCACTGGGATGGATTTAAGTCCTTTTGATATAAACAACTGTGTAAACTTTTAAGACAAACTTTATTTGCGTGTTCTAACAATGGCGTCACAAGTAAAAGTAAGATTAAAACGTAAAGGTAAAGGACCAGCATGAACTTAGCTGCAAGCCCGAGTTGCCACACTGCTTGACAAGCCCAACCACAACAGGGTTGCATTCACCATGGCACCACCTCCACCAATACACTACAACTCGGCCTAACCTGACATTCAATCGACCTCGATTGCTTTTACAATGAATCTTCTTCTAGCTTATCATCTAAAAATTCATAATCTGTACATTCATCACTTAAATTATCACCATCTGTGTTGCCTTCTGAGTCCGTTTCAACTGGCCTACCTCGAGGTTCCAACCATTTCTTCATTCTAGACGAATCAATTACATTGTCATATGGCATCTGAGTAACCTGACAATTTTCAACATCCGTAACAACATAACGATCATGACCTAATTGCTTACGAACTACATAAGGGCCTCTGTACTTCTGAATTAGCTTCTTATTCTTCCCTACCGTAGTGTCTACATTTTTAACCACAACTAAATCTCCTGGTTCAAATTGTTTCGCTGGCCTATGGCTCTTCTCGTAATATTTCTGATTGTACAACTGAGACTTCTGTATTGCAAGCTCTGCCTGCTCCCTTATTTCGGACAAATTAACTTCTTCTCTTGAATATACATCATGCAAATACTCCGTCAATTCATCAACTACTTTGCCGCGCTGCTCAACGCCAAAAAGCAGCTTACTAGGGGTCGTCTTTGTGGCACAGTGTACAGTATTATTCATTGCAAACTCGACATCCGTCAGTTTCTGTTTCCAATCTACATGGTTTATAGGGTCAGTCGTTTTGGCCAATATTGCTTTCAACACCCGATTCACCCTCTCAACCTGACCATTCGACTGTGGCGAAGCTACCGCATTCAAAACATGTACAATGTTATTGTTCCCGCAAAAATCCCTAAACTCCGATGACGTAAAAGCCGTGCCCCGATCATCTATAATTCTTCTGGGACGACTGTATTCAACAAAATATCTCTTCAACGCACAAATCGATTCTTTCGCACTACTATTCGTAGCATACATTTTGACAAATTTTGTGAAAGCATCAATCACCACAAACACATGTTTATGCTTTGAGTTCACACTCTCCAATGGCCCGAAATGGTCAATGTGCACTGTATCGAACGGTTCTGGCTTCTTTGGAATACTATATATATTACGCTCATTGCTTCTAGGCGACGTCGAATAATAAATGCACTTCAAACAATTTCTGATGAACACATTCAGCTTTTCGCGCATACGGGGAAACCAATAATGCTTCCGAATCTGATTTGCACATTTCTCAATACCCAAATGACCATATTTCTCATGTATCAATCGCATAATGTTCTCTTCCATCTCACCCGGCACATACAACTGTCGATTCTGACCACTGACACGAAAGACTAACCCATTCTCCAACTCATATCCTGGCACTTCCCCTTGCTCCAATTCTTCCCGCAGTTTATGAATCACAGGATCACGCGTCTGTATAATCTGAATGTTCAAATCAACCTCATTCTCCTCAATACTACACACAGCTGACAACCGGCTCAATGCATCAACATGCTGCATCTGTTCACCCTTTCGGTGTCGAACTGAAAAATCAAACCCGGCGAGACCCAATGTCCATCTGGCAATTCTTGGATTAATTGTTTTCTTCTCCAATGTCAAGACCAAAGAGTTGCAATCAGTCACAACTACAAACGGAATTCCATCCAACATAGTCCGGAATCTTTCCAATGCATTCACAATTGCCAATGTTTCCAACTCAAAGCTATGATAACGCGACTCCGGATCCGTCGTTGTTTTCGAATAAAATGCCACTGGGTGAAACCTGCCGTCATCTTGCTTCTGTAACAGTATAGCACCATACCCTCGCGAACTTGCATCCGTATGCAACTCTGTCTCCCGCCCCGAATCAAAGACACACAGTACAGGGGGCTCAGTCAATTTAGATTTCAAGGTCTCAAACGCATTCTTACACTCTTCTGTCCATTCAAACTTTACACCTTTTCGCGTCAAATAACTCAATGGGCGCGCAATCTGAGAAAAATTATACACAAATCGTCTAAAATATGAAAAAAGACCCACCGCCCTCTGCACCTCCTTTATGTTGGTAGGTACTGCGTAATTCTTTATCGCTACCAAATGATCTTCATTCGGACGAATCCCCCGTTCACTCACACAGTAGCCTAAATACTTCAATTCTCTATATGCAAATTTGCACTTCTTCAGATTCAAGCACAATCCAGCCCCTGACAATAATTTCAAAACTTCTGCCAAAACCACATAATGTTCCTCAATAGTCTTCGTGGCAATGTTAATATCATCTAAATACACCACAATCCTCTTCGCATCAATCAACGGCCGCAACACTAAATTAATAAACCGCTGGAACACCGGTGGAGCATTAGTCAAACCAAACGGCATAAACCGATACTCATACTGTCCCATCGGAGTCACAAACGCAGTTATCGGTATCGATTCCTCATGCATTGGCACCTGGTGAAACCCATTCCTCAAGTCCAACGTACTGAAGAAACTCTTCCCACCCAAATATTCAATACAATCCTCAACTAACGGCAACGGATAATGATCTCTGACAGTCAACTTATTCAACGCCCGATAGTCAACACACATTCTCAATTCACCGTTCTTCTTCCGCACTAACACAATCGGAGACGCGTATGGAGACGCACTTGGCTGAATAATGCCCTGAGCCAACAAATCATCAATTGTCTTCTGTACTTCTGTCTTTTCCCTATATGACAACCGGCGCGGACCACTGTACACCGGCGCATCACTCTTCAACTGAATTTTCATGCAATAGCCACTCAACTTCCCCCCCTTGTTCTTCATTTTCAAATAGTTCTCAAAAACAACTGATTTCAAAGCATCTGCATCTGTTATAGACAAGTTTTCGTCCACATCAATTAGATCACCAATTTCATCCATCTCAGTTGCACCTACCATCAATATTACTTCATCATACAAATTCAAGTCTTCTGTTCCAACTAAATTTACAACTCCGATACACGACTCAAGTCGAGTTTCACACAAATTTGAATCACCAATTACATTTACCTCTGCATTAACTGAATTAATTTCTGACTTGCCACACTTATCATCTGATTTCAATAACTTAACTCTGTTTGGAACCTCTGTTATCTTAACTACTGGACTCTTTAATAAATTAAACAACTTAAGTGCACTGATATTCAACGGAACTTCATTTTTATTGGCATTATTAATCTCCAGCAGAGTACGTCTACTATATCTCACTGTGTCCATTTGGCACAGGCTTATATTCATTGCCTTAAGTAAATCGCGTCCAAAAAGTAGGGGCACCACTGCCTCTTCATCTGGCAAAACAAACAAATTATGGTCAAATTTACGGTTATCAAACACAATTTTACAAGTCACAAGGCCGTACGTACTTAAATTCATATTTCCCATCCCCCGATACTCTGTCACAGTCAATTCACCCGTCACTTCAAATGGCACAAGAGAACGCTTCACGAAACTAGTCGGACTGCCATTATCAAATAAAGCAAAACACGGAATTAATTCAGTGCACTTATTCTGTTTCAAAAAGGCAACACTTACAAGATTTCGGTGTTTCAGCTGTCGGGCTAAACGTCGGACCTCCTCTACCTCCGTCAATGGCGTCCCTGCCTCCCACTCCTCGACCTCTGCTACTGGCTGCTGTTGTTTCGGTACGGCTGGCATCCGTGTTTGCGTCTGGTTTAATGTTGTATTCTGCATCCGACTACGACGTGGGCACTGCTGGCGCATGTGGCCTACTTCATGGCATATGAAACACGAGTTCGGTGGGCGTCGCGGGGCCCCGCACGCACTTTGATAGTGCCCATATTGAAAACAGTTGTAACACCTGACGGCCGACAAATCCGTGACTTTTGCAGCTGTGTCAGCAACTGGCACTGTTGTATACGACCTCGGCCTAGGCACGGCACCCGACATGACACTGATCTTCGGCCCAACCACTGGCGCAGCTGCCCGACGCTTCTTCTCGTAACGCTCCATCAACCCCTTCAATTCACGCAAGGAAGTGGCACTGTACAGCATCGAAACCATATTCGTATCGTCGTTAAGCCCCTCGATGATAATGTCGATTAGGTCCGTTTCTGACACATCGGCGCGGCTGGCAATGTACTGCATCTCAACAATATATTGTCGTGGTGTTTCGTCTGGTCTCAGGACACGGGCACGTAACTGTTGCAGCACATCTCGAACCGTGAATATACGACGGTATTCAGTCATCAAAGCCATCCTTAGCTCACCATAGCTGCGAACACGAGTTATGTCCGCGAACCGCTTCGCTTGCCCAGTTATCAGATGTCGTGCGGCAACCAGCTGGTCTCGCTCACTGTACTGGAAACTCTCGAACACATTCTCCAAGTCGGCCAACCATTTGCTAACGTCCTGCAACTCCGAACCATCAAATTTGCTCATCATCGCGTCCAGTACACCCAGGTCGATTCTACGACTCTCGAACTCGTTCAACTCACGCTGCAGCTGGACAAGCTCACGTTTCTTGCGCATGATCGCCAACTGCCGATCTAACTCAGCCTCTTCAGCCTCAGTACTGGTCACATTCACCACACTCCCTGCATCAACTGTATCATCTTCTGTATCTGGCACATTCGTGGGTCGCTCCCTCTGGCTGGCTCCTGGCATCTGTCGTCTAGTCGTCTGCACACTCTGGCTGGCATCTGGCATCTGTTGATTCAGCGGAACATCAGGCTCGCTATCCGCTCTGGCCGCTCTTCCGCTACCTCCGACACGACCTGCTACCGCTTGTTCATACATTGTCCGCAACTGAACCATCGTGGCGTCTTCCTCGAATTCAGCTCCCGCAGCCCGTAGTGCAGCAATAACCGCATTGCGCGTTAATTTGTTCGCCATTGAACCACAATAACTTTAGAACTTAGATAGAAAAAAAATTCCTGCTCGAACCCCACACTTGACGTTGTAATGAGCACTGGGATGGATTTAAGTCCTTTTGATATAAACAACTGTGTAAACTTTTAAGACAAACTTTATTTGCGTGTTCTAACAATGGCGTCACAAGTAAAAGTAAGATTAAAACGTAAAGGTAAAGGACCAGCATGAACTTAGCTGCAAGCCCGAGTTGCCACACTGCTTGACAAGCCCAACCACAACAGGGTTGCATTCACCATGGCACCACCTCCACCAATACACTACACAGTTAAATTTTACCTTTAAACGAAACACTGTTTAGACATTTGAAAAAACCCCAAAAAAGATATGAATTAATATTACAGTCTATTTTGCATCTTTCAAGCACTCCAAACACTTCCAATCATCCAACAAGCACAATGGCAGTGATCGTGCTTGTTGTCTTGCTTTGCCGCACATTTTCAGCAAAAGTGTCAGACAATTTTTGACTACCAACTCGTGTGCACGTATTTCTTCGGGCGCTCCTCCTCGCTACTTGTAAAATATCACTTGTACTGTCCAATGCACGCTCATCTTTTCCATTAACTGAACATTTGAGTGCTAATTACGGACAAAGATTAAATTTAACAAGTTTACCATTGCGTGGCAGTCGAACTGGCGCTAAGCAAAATATACATTGTTAAAACATTCTATTGGAATATGCGATTTAATTTGCATGTTTTAAAACTTTTGGACGCATTAACGATGCCTTTGAATTAATTCAAGAAATAGTAGGAAATTAGAAGACACTACGCTTATGTGCTCCTACTCATTGATTTCCAAATGTGAGGTTAGCGCAGAGATAGGCCACGGGACAGTGGCCATACAGATGATTTAGCTCATATTTTTATGCTGCTTTTGTGCTGCAAAGCATATTGGAAGTGTACATCTGAGCACTCGAAACTGTATCCTACACAAATAATGGATGGGTACTTCTATGTTTTTATGGCCTTTATTATTTTACTGTCTAAAAAATATGTACATATGTATAAATATAATTTTAGCGTGTAAATTTCCACCGCAGTCCGAAGGTCATTTCATGAACACGTGCTCACCATTCAATTATCCATTAATTTCATAAGGGAGCGTGGGAGAGTTTTGGCAGTGTGATATGTAAAAGTGTGCTATAGCTTCTGAAAACCTTTAATGTCTTCTGTCACTTCTCTCAATTGGAATGTAGAGAACAAAAGACAAAGTGTGGCGCGGTTTTATTATCAGCAACCTAGACTGCAAAGATTTCTATAATACTGAACTGTATGCTCAAAGAAATATGTCCAATGTACACACTAATGGCACCCTACTTAGTCTACAGTAGGTCCATTTTTTTTTCTTTATTTTCACAGTCACAATTTTAAATACATAAAAGTGAGGAAGAGGAAACTGTTATCGATGCTGAGGTACTCCTTCGCAGCCCACCCACAGCATAGCAAAACAAATCACATTATTTGAAATGGTCAACAGAGAAAATGTTATGAGAAGCATTCAAGAAATCTCAAAGATACAGTAGGTACAACTGCCAGGTATAAAGTACAGCAAACATAGGGTAAATTGCAGCGTTCGACACTATTAATACTAAACTTTACTTGAACACTTTGTGTATTGATCCTTACAAACAAAAACAACGTAACTTAAAATACATAAAATTTTTATATAATTAGATCTTAAAGTTGATATCTAAAGCTATTTTGAAAATCGCCCTGCGAAGTGCAAAGTCTAAATCGTGGGTCGCAGAAGCTTTGTTGAACTACGAAAGGGAGTTTGGAGAGTGGCGCAAAGGAGGCATAATTTCAAGGCTCAAATTTAGAATGAAAGGAAACGACAAAACGTCAACAATTGAAAGGGTTCAGGAAGATAATAGACTCTACAACAAGGGACTATTGACTTAGTCACGTATTTCATTGTACATAAACATTACACGGAGAATTATTCTAGTTGAGCCAGTTGTCCAGCTAATGCTTTTATCACTATCTATATTTATACATAAGTTCCTTTTTTAATTTCAACTCTTGCAACTATTTTGCCACTTGGCACCCTATACTAATCGGCCGTTTAGCCTATAACGTGCAACATTCCACAAACAACATAAACAACCTAAATTTTGCTGGACAGCGTTATGTTCATAGAAATGTCTATGTCAGGGCCAAACATTGGATGCCTTGTGGCAGGTAGCCAAAAACCAACACTTCATTCGGATTTGTAAAACCATTGAAAAACAGGTAGAAATGCTGGACGTTGGAAAATGTTCGATATGTGCTGCATGTTGCAAGCATTTAGCTGCCTGCAGCAGTGTCAGTTGATCGTTCATGCTGAGGCGCTGTGGAAAAGCCAGCACTAAACATTCACGGTATATTGGAAATTTCAAAAACTGAAAAAAATAAAAAAAATATATATATATATTAAAAACTTTCTAGAAATAAAACATTAACTAAATATTTAAGTGGTCGTCAAGAAAAGGTCATACAAAAATGCATCTCAGAGTGAGTTGAATTACTTTTGTCTAACTAAAAATTATTTGAAAATTAATATTAAGTAATATGTATTTAGCAAAATTTATATTTATTTATATTCAAGTTGAAGTACAATTCAAAGAGAAATTAAAAAATATAAATATGTATAATTTAACTTTATAAAAGTATTTACAATATCACATAATAATTATTAGTTAATTAAATATTAGTAAAAACTCATCTTCAATTCTTTTTACTATTCCAGATTCTCTGCTTAATTATAGCAATCAAGTTGGCTACCGCGCGGTATGCGTTAATGCCACAAATTATAGAGCAAGAGGGTGAAATTATAGTTGACGATAATAAGCCGTCTGCAACTGGATTAGAAGAGCCACAAAGCGGCACTCACTATCGCCGCCTGCAAACCTATCCCGCCTATCAGATAATACAGCCTGCTAAAGCAATCAAATCCGAAACGTCCAGCACCAATGAGAGTCCGATTACCACCAACCTTCCACAGTCCATTGATGGCGTCACTACCGGCAATACCGTCTACACACCTGCCGAGTTTCCTCACGATCTGTTGGAAATTGCCAAACGTAAACTGGGCCTGCGGAGTCTCGACGAAATACCCAGCATTAGTGAGCTGGCAGAATTTCTGGGCACCAGCAATGCCGACGACACCATCAAGTACATTCGGCAACTCACCAGCACAGAACAGGGTGTCGCATTAATCAAAGCTTATCTAGAATCGGCAGACTACACCGATCGCACGGGAGAGGCGCGTCGCAAGCAGGCAACAGCCACACAGCCAGAAACGAATAGCGACGTAGAGGTAGAAGCAGCGCCACGGCCAGCCAAGCCAAAGGCAAACATTTTGGAGCGCATTGCTGCCTACTTTCACATGTACAACCTGTGGCCGCAAGTGGAGGGCGGCAGTGACAGCAATAAGAATGTGGAACAGATTGGCAAATTGTTGCAGCCGCAGCTAAGACGCATGCAGAGCGCGCAACAGCCGCAGCTGCCGAGTGGGCATGCGCAACGACCGACGCTGGTGCGCACACCATTGCCCTATCACTTTCCCATACCACTGCGCCCCATGTTCGATAGCAGCGCGCAGCCGCCGCGCAGGTTGAACTTTGCGCCCAGTCCACCACATCTCAACACACCAAAAGTGTTTGTGCCACCACATACACAGCTGGCAAAGGTAACCAAATTGCCGCCAAAACAATTGCAAAATCTGCTGCAAAGCAAACCCAAGTTGGCTGAACTGGCTGCGAAGGTCAGCCGCTTTCCGCTAACCAATGATCGGACGTCGCTTATCGATGCGCAGTTGCTGGCTGCTGTGCAACGCGCTATGGAACAGGACGAGGATCTGAAAAAACTGCTGAGTTCGACGGCCACTCTAAAATAATAACTTAAATAATAATGTTATAACTGGTATTGAAAAATTGTTTTCACGGTGAAGTCTAGTAACATATTCAATTTCAATGCAAATAAAGTAAAACTGCATTTCTTTTTTTATAAAATTAAATCGCTAGACTACAGTTTTATTACAATTAACATAATTTCCTATCAACCGCGTACAGTGAAGCAACCGTGACAGTTGATGGTGGTGAACTTCTTCGAAATAGCACAGTTTAAATTTTTTCAAAGCATACAAAGCCTATACTATCATTTTATACAGTCGGTCGCTGAAGGTGACAAGCGCCAAGCGCACAATTTCTCACCGATTTAAAAAATATTCATTTGTTTTTGTTTTATATGCTATACACAAGCTAACTTAAAGCTTAATTTCAACTACAAACTACTAGCAAAAATATGTGCTGCGCCGTTCGTGAACGCTCTCCGTGCGTGGAGCAATAAATAAGTTAGACTAATGACTAATAATGCCATTTGAGATTTGTGTAAATTACAATTGAAAATTTAGCACAAATAATCGCAATTTAATTCAATAGTCAAACTGACTTGTCGCCCCCCTCCATTCAATGGCTGCCACACTGCTGCTGCAGTTGTTGGTGTTGCTTTCGAAAGCATATCAGAACATGGTTTAAATTGAATATACTTTTTCATACAACACCTCGAGATAGATTAAAAAAAAACAAATGGAAAGTGATAACAATTGGTCACATAAGAAAGTGAGAGCAATAAAAACATTGCTTTGTTACTGCTGCAGCTGTTGGTCTATGCTAAATTGTCTTCTGTGTACGGATGTACGCGTTCTACGCAGCTATTGTGGGCAGAACCAACAACTCATGACTTCGACACGCCCACAAGCGCAGGTCGTATACAACGTTCATGCAATTTATAGCCCAACTTTGTGACTTCGACTACGGTATTTGGTTCAACGTTGGGTTCGTCCTGCAAGTAAAACAAATTTATTAGATTTCTATGCATTACATAAGATTTCATAGTTATGTTAGAGTTATATAAGACTATGGTTATAAAAGCTTCTATAATTTTTTAGGTAATCATGTATAATAGAAATACCAGCTCAATGGAGAAATTTGTGCAAATTATGATTTCGTAACTGTGACTAGTTATTACAAAATATATCAATTACAGTAAAACATGTGTATTCTATTATTTTTCTTATAATCATAATCTTTAAAAGAAGCATGTTTCTGCGGAAACGATTTTTAACCGATGTTATAACTCACCTTCTGAAAAAGCGCCTCGTGCACATTCGGATCGAATTTTTCGTTGAGCGGATTCACCGGCACCAGCCCGTGACGCTTGAACACCTGCAGCAGTGAAGCTTTGGTCATTGATAGACCTTCGAATAAGCTCTTCAAATGTGGATTACTATCGTTTAGCTGTAGAAAAACAACACAAACATACATATAGATTTTACATGCTATTCGCACCACCACACTTGCTGCGCTTACCTGGTCCTTTGGCACAGCATCTGTGGCATGACCCAAAATGTCGGCCACCTCCAACAGATCCTTGCAAAAACCCTGTATGCCAAATAGTTTGGCATCCGCAATCTGTTTGTTCAGACGAATACGCAAATTTTCACTGTCGGCCAAAGCGCGTTTGTACTTGTCCAGTATATCCTCGTTTTTCTCGTTTAGCTCCTTCATCTCCAGACTGAGTTTTTCCACCTGCTGTGTCAGATTCTTGGTTGCCTCGGCAATGTCGACAGCGCCAGCAGTGCGCACAGGCGGCTCATTCTCGAGCTGTTCTTTTTCAGCGGATTTTTCCGAGCCAAATGCACGCGAGAGGTGCGTCAGCGGTGGCGCAACTAGCGCATTGAAGCTCTGGCCATAACTGCAAGAAAGGAAGAGATGGCAAGCGTTTTAAGATCGCTTGAAACTCGAAATCTCTAATCGGCGGCCAATGTGCACATTACGTCACAACTTCGCTGCCGCCTGTCACGTCGCTTCTGAACCGGCGGCGCTCTTTGGGGGCAGCTGCAGCTCAACTGCGATGCACGTTTTTCGTTTTGATTTTTTTCGCTCACCTATTCAAGTGCAGATTTCGATTTTTCCAGTTGTTTGTTAGCCGATTGGCATGCACAAGAATTTTCATTGTCGACTTGGCGGCCATATCCCTAACAAGCTGCGATGTGCTCCCGGTTTTTTTTGTTGCCTGAAAATCTAAACCTTCGCGAAGAGACCACGCAATTTTCACAATCTGCGAGTATTTCTTGTGCAATCCTAGTGTGATGCGTTGCAGTGTTGCCAGTATGAACAATTTTTTTTTTGGTACGCGGATTTCTTAATTTTTATTTGTTGGCAATGTTGCCATTAATACACATACAATTAACTTTTTTACTTTAAATTTTACTTTTTGAAAAAAAGAATATATTTGTAACATGATATATGTATCATGATTTATAATAATAAGTTTTTTTGTTTTTGACAGGAAATATTTTGAAGTTATTTCAAATATTTCCGACTGCCTCAATGGGAGAAATGGTTAGTTGTTGGCACAGTTACTGAAAGTCTGCATTCACTCAACGGGGCTGAGTTGTGTGGGCGAAGCGTTGACAGCATTGCTTAGTTACAAAAGTGGAAATGTTGCCACATGCAAGAAACGAGCGTGCGTGTGCAGTGTGGTGAGAATATGAATGCGGGCAAAGAGTTGGACAATGAGATTGGTGAGCAAAGGGAAATTGGGTAATAAATAATTTTAAAAACCACTGACTTTTGTAAAACAAAAATAGATGTGTAAAATTATTATTATAAACAAGTTGTTGTTGTTGTTGTGCTTGTTTTAAATTATGTTGATCTGCCGAATCTTAACCACTTTATAAAGGTTGTTGTTGGCTTACCATTTATAACATAATTTTTCTAAATAGTCAACAAGTTTGAAACTCCTGTGTCTCACATGAACATGAACGATAATACTTTACTTTGGAAAGTTCTAAAATTAATTTTTTTACCAACAAATCACACAAACACACATAAGCAATTACAATTGTATAGTTTTTACTTTATTTGGAAAACAGCAGGCAGCTGTTGTTCAGAGTAGATTTTTTGTCCTTCGATGTCAGTCATTTTACAAAAACAAATTGCAACATGCGGCAGCTGTGAATGACTGTGAGAAAAAGGCTTTAAAAATTTTCAATTACGTCAAAAAACGTTTTAATAAAATAGTTAAAAATAAAATAAGCGTAATGGGATTATGGCTTCAAATCCACACGTTGTGCTTCATCATCATCACGATCGCACAAGCACACGTCAGTTGCGCTCAAGTGCAGACATATCGATCGATACAGCTGTCTGATTTCTGCTGCTTTGCATCAATAAGTTTGAATACACTTTGAAATGATTTGAAGTTCAACAACCCGTCAGCACTGCAATAATACACAAATACTAAACAAGCAAATAATCGTAAACTAACAAAGAAAATCGCATTGAAAGATCAAGTGAAAATATTTAAATGCGAAATGCAAATGGCAAAATTAGTTCAAGCAAATGAGAAATGTTTGAAAATACAAATTTTTAAACAATAAAAAATCGGCAGATTTAAGCAAAAACCAAGTGAATTTTTGTTAACAAGAAAACCGTATGGTTTATTTAGCAAAAGAAAGCCATTATTTTTAGTTCAAATACACTGTTTTGCACTGTTTTGTTCAATAACTTGTTGCCGTTTCGGTAATTCCCTATGATTTCCTCGTCCCTGTTGTGACACTGGACAGCCCATTTCACAAGCTTCTGTTGAGAAATTTCTCACCAGCAAAATCATTTGCCATAGACACGAACAGGTGATAATCACTTGATCCCAGGTCCGAACTATAAGTTGGATGCATTAGAACTTCTCAACCAAGCTGCCGGGCCTTCTGACAAATCACAATCGATGAGTGTGGCCTGGCGTTGTCCTGAACGCAATTCGTCTCCCATTGGCCTAAGCTGACCACTTCTGGGCGATTGGTTCCTCCAGACGTTTCAATTCTTGACAGCATAGGTCCGAATTGGAGTTAGTTGATGATTACCTGCCAATCTCTCCAAACAAACAGCAAATCCTGTCTGACTGTCAATTCTGACTTAGCCATTGTTTTCGTCAGTTCACTGCAATTCGGCTACGACCGTTGTCGCTTCGTTCTCGTCACCAAGCAACCGTTGTCAGCGAGCCATTTTCACCAGTTACCAACCATTTCAGAAATGGGTTCATATTATTGCAATTCAGCAGCGATTCGGAGATGGAAATTCTATCCATTCGGTTGTTTTTTTGTGGTAATTCCATGAAATGGCTCCATAGATTAGATTACCATAGATTAGATTATCACTGTGATACCACAAACAATGAGCGCAGAGACCAGATTCAGTTTGATTCGAATTGAATTCAAACAGGTCTCCCATATTAAGATGATCTGAGATCTTTCGAGTTGTTTAAGAATGGTACGTCTAAAGCTTTCTATGCGCGTCTTAAGAGAGTCGAGCAGTGGCAGAGGAGTTAATTTACAGTCTCCTCTTCCTCTACATTTTGAAAATGGCGTCAATAAGGTTCAACAATAGTCCAATAGAGTTCAACAAAAGTATCCTTTAGTTGGTTCAGTGGTTATTATTTGAGATCACAAATTACGAAGTCGTAGTTTAAAACGTGACACTAACAACAGGCAATATTAACACTAGAATGCCTAAGGAGTCAAAATAACTCAATTAAAGTGTTTTATTTTATGTTTGCATGGCTTTCCGAAAGAAAATCTTTCGTTATTTTTAACAATTTTTTATAAGCAAATAAAATGAAAAACTGAAAATATGATTTAAACAATTTGAGGCCTTATTTGTACATAACTTAATTCCATATGGGTATTTAAGAAATATTGTATTGGCCTGACATTCAAGTATAAAGTCAGATAATGACCCAGTGAAAAGTATTGAACGTCAGAATTGAACAATGTTTGTCTCTATTATACAAGAAGTTCATTATTGGTTGCGGAAAGCTCTGAATTAGGCGTAAATGTGTGTTTTAGGACTGTCGTATATACTATGTCTTGCATTATATTTTAGCATATATAGTTATATCTATACTATCAGTGATGCAGTATGTCGCAGCAGGAGATGATACGTAGGCCAACATTGGCTTGAAAAAGGGGAAAAACTATATACCTGAATCCCGCGAGTTACTAAATTTCATCAGGTCCATTAGTGCAGGGATGTTCTCTAACTGCACAACATTACTGCTCTCAGTGCATTACAACCCCAATAATACCTATCTATATCTTTACTTCTAGTGGGACATTATCCTGAAGGAGATTACCTTGTACAATGCTTAATGATCGGTTGGTCAGTATTATTTAACTTTTATAAAGTTTAAACAAAAGATTGGAAAAGCTTAAAAAAAAGTGTCCGACCGAATATTCGGTTTCGGCCCAAATAAGTGATTTCGGTTTCGAAAGGCCGAAACCGAATCTTTCTACAATATTTTTTACATTTTATTGTTTAGCGAGTGAACAGCTATAAAAAAATAAAATAAATAAATAAACTTCTTTTTTCAGCATAAGTATATGTAATTTTAAATGATTTAATTTTGAATATTAGCGAGTAAGGTACGAAAGGGTGATTTTTTATGTTTATGTTTTTAAAGTAAAGTATTTATTTATTTATGTTATGTTTGTTTGTTTGTTCTTTATTTTCTTAAAGTAAAATTCGTTTGTTGAAAAAAAAATGCTTGATATGGTGATTTTTATTTCAACTAGAAAGTCGGCCGAATATAAAAAAAACCGAAACTCGGTTTCGGCCCAAAAAAGTGGTTTCGGTCGGACACAGTGAAAAATACATTAAAAATATTACATTTTATTTTCTTCTCGTTTCATTTGTTTTTTGTTTTTATTACATGTATGAGTGCATACAAAAGTCTCGAGTGTCAAATTCAAGAACGCAATGTTTAAATGTTCGAAGCAATGTAAGTATTTAAGTGTGTTGTAAAACTATTTTGTTGCTGCTACACTTACAATTAACAGTGGCGTGCACAAAATATTGTTTTGAGCAGAATTTTGCGTAGTTGATGTGTCGTTAATAATCGAGACGTGGTGGATTTAGGCTCCGAAACTCGCACCCTGCCTTTGTTCATTGATCACATTTAGCTTCTACTAAGTAAGTATTGACTTTGCAACGAATTACGCACTTATAGGGTAAAGCATACGTAAACGTACACAAATGAAAAATTTGTGTAGATCTAATCAAACCAAATCTTTCAACACTTGAACTGCTAACTGAAAGTTGAAAGAACACTAAATAAGTAACTACAGCACATAGTTAATGTTTTTTTGGAAAAAATCATAACTGTTATTCACATTGAAAAAGAATGCCTTATTGTCGCATTTACACTATCAAAAAAAAAAAAATGCAAAAAACAAAAAATACTTGCAACCAATCGCATTATAGTCAAACCGATTTATGTTGTTTACCTCGTGTTGGAGTGTTTGAAATTGTTGTTGCTGCTGCTGTTATTGTAGTTGTTATTGCTATTAGTGGCGTCAAGTTGTTGCGCTTTATTTTAGCTGCTCAACGGTTCGAATTTATTGATGGCGTGAATTAGAAAAGTCTATAGTAGACAACAACAAAAACAATTCAAACTGGGTGCAGCAAGGCTGCAAGCGTACTCGCAGCTCCATTTATTTATTGTTTATTCAGTTTAATTGCAGGCAAATAGTAATTTGACTATCGATATGTTAATATTGCAGTATTGGGAAGAAAAAATACCAGCAAAATTGCCCCTTTTCGTCACCTTGAATTGATAGCCGGCTCACGCCCTCTTCGACTCACATCCGCCTGAACTGCACTAAGGTCAGTGACGTTGCCGTTGTGAAAGAGAATGTCGGCGCATTTCAAATATTGTGCGTGCGTTGATTTGTGGGCGTGGCGTCTATTATAATTTGGCAACATTTCATGTCATACTGTGACGCCGTCAGCGTTCAATGATCAGCGGCATTGTGCATGCAATGATTTCGATATTTTCAATTAAAACAGAAACATTCTTATGTGTGAATGTCTGTGTGTATTGAACCTATAACTCATTTGGTGCCATATTTCAATATTTTATAATTACTTTTTACAACTGTTATGTTTGTTTCGTGACTAAAGTCAGCAACAGAGCAAAGTGAGACTTAGCGTTGAATCAGTCGACCAGAGCAAAGTAACGAATTCACTGAGCAAGAATTCAGAATTTTATGTTTGAAAGGTCTGCTTTGATAACACTATTCGACACGAAAAATGCGCCTAAAGATAAAAGTGTTTTTGGACTAACTTTGGACCGCTGAACACGAAACTGAAAATCAAAAATTTTTTAAAAGAAGCGTTCTCGAAAATTCAGTTCGTTTTCAATAAACAGTTTTTCACCTGTTGTTTCAGTACTGAGCGCATATTTCGTAAACGAATCATCCGACTAACACATGCGGCCCGTCGTTCAGAAAACAATACCTTAGCTTCTCCAGCGATGTGTAGATTGTCCAAATCAGATGCGATTTGGTGAAGTTACTGATTATGAAAGTTTAAAAAATGTGAATTTTTCGACCACTTTCAAAAATCATAAATTTTCGAATGGTTTTTTATAGATAAATAAATTATCTCCTCTGGTATTCAAATATAAGATGAAAGATCTATTATTTGTGCAAATTTTAAGCCTATCGTGAATAGAATCTAAAGAAAAATGACAAAGTTATGAAGCACTGAGTGAAAACACCAACTTTACATCAACTTTAAATTTATTACACTGCGCGAAAAAAAAAATTGTTTGTCGAGACCCATCTAAATGTTGATATAGACATGAAACTACAGGTCATTTATAATATCCTGGCATAATCAGTTTTTCATTTTCTGAATCAAAAACCTTTTTAAAGGACTTTAAAATTTTAAGGACATACACATTTCAAATATTTTTTTTTAATATTTGCGGTTGTGCAATGATGAAGATATGGGTATCAAATGAAAGAAGAAAATTGTCTCATTTTAATTAAATTTTCTATTTTGAACTTTCAGAACTTTGAAATAGAATAAAATTTAGATGTATGAATCAACAAACTGAGATCCACAGCATGCATGTTTTCCTTACCTGACACATTTTGGCCCTGAACTCATCTATGATATACCTATGGGTTTCCGAATAGAATTTGGAAGTGCAACGGTTAGACTGCATTTACTGTTGTACTGTCTTAATTGAACTTTGCTGAAATTTTGCCATTGTTGCCCTTAAAAAAGACTTTCGGATATTTATTTTTTTAATTAAATTTTGTCTACAGTAACAAATCTTACAAACTGAGCTAGAAACTATAGAAAATACTCAAAAATAGACAAGAAAGCAAAGAAAATTATATAAAATAAATATGTCAAGTACTATTTGTAATAAGAACTTAGAACATTTCCTACTTAATTCAATTTTAAAAATTTAGAATTTAGAAATTGAATTTCTTGTTGAATTCAGAGAGAGCTCTCACCGTGGGAACATTCAAAGCAAAGTTCAAACTATAAAGGCATATGACGAATTAGATGTAATGACGAAATACCTGAGAGGGTAAAATTAAGTCTATAAGACTCAGAAGACCCACTAACAACATAGACAGTAGAGTTCTTCTGCTTTCAAGTGACTTGAGGTTTATAAGATAGTGGCGTGAGATCGGAAATCTTCAGACCAAAACTTGAGACGTATTTTTGGATTCTCTTAATGCTTTTACATGAGAAAGATATAAAATGGATTCCATACAAAAGACGCGCACATCCAACCGGGATCTAAGAAAGGAAGCGTATAGGAGCTTGAGAATATAAGAATCGGAGAAATCAGACGGCCAAGGCTAGCATTAAATAAGCTTTCGAGTAAAAACCATTAAGGTTTCTGAACTCTTTCTCCCATTTATTTAATTTTCCAGAAAGTTCTATTGCACCACAGGTTGATGTTGTCTAAGTTAGACTGTAAAAGATAAGCCTTGGACGAAGTACAGTCGATAAAATAGATTTTTAGATCATCAGCATAAAGAAGAGACTTGGCCTCAGCGAAACAGTTACTGATACCATTCATTAAAAGTAGGAAAAACAAGGGACCTACCTTTAGGGGACACCTATCTACCGGAAGAGACAACTACATATTGCCTATTTTTTAGGTAAATTTGGATCCATTTAAGGACAATGGAATGGAAACCAAACCAGAATATATGTTTCTGGTCAAGGTAGCTTAACCCTTTCGACTCCGAATTTTACCCTGTATCTCGATCGCCACACCTCTTTGTTAGAGTTCTGGAGCTGGTTTATTTTTGATCAATTTTAGCTTAAAACGGGTTAAATAAATTTTGTATTAATATTTTTTAATTACAGAAAAATTATTCAATATTTATGGAAAAATACAAATTTATCACTTTTTGATTTTATTTAACCATTATAAAAGAAACAATGTTTTGATCAAACGCGCCCAATTCGTAGACTTCAATTAGAACACGAACTTTCCCTGATATCGCTGCAAATTATTGGAAATTATTTTGGGCATAACAGTACAACTTTTGTAATTTGCTTTGAATTCACTTCTAAAAATATTAATTTGTTGGTGCCTACTTAAATTAAACCCAAAAATCAATCGTAGCTTTTGCTATAAGATGCCAAATAGATGAAGTTGCTCTCAGGCAACTTTGGGGTCGAAAGGGTTAAGTTGACATAACAGAGAACTGAGTTATTGCGTTGAGAACTTAAATATATTTCATCCGTTTTGAAAAAACCTGTTTTTTAACAATGTTGTGTCCGTTTACTTTTGAACTGAAGCCTTTTGGAAAACAATGATGATTTTTGACTTAAGCTACTCTTCCGTACGACCACAGATATATAAAACCCATAGCTCGTTTTTGTTTTACAAATTTTGAAAATACAGGTTTCGAATATCAGGTTCCAGTAGGTTTATTACAAAATGTCTTTGGAATGTATTGTCCCAATCAAAATAAAAGAGTTAATACGTTTAAAAATGTCGTAATCACAGTCAGATTTTTAAATGCTATATTGAAGCTGTACAGCTCTGTTACTACACATTTATACTCAGTTTATTTGTTTAATGTTCATATGTACATCCGCTTTTATTAAATTTATTTATTCATTCCTGTAAAGTAAGAAGATAAATCTTTGCATGAATTATACAAATTAATTGACAGCGCAATTCAAACAGTCAACACTGGCAGATAAAGTATTTATGTGCACATAATTATATTACAATATTACAATAGACATATGTATACCTATACATACATACATATGTCTATATAGCAGATGTGTACATATGGTTGTGTGTTTTTTTGTGCGTTTCGCTACGACATTTGAAATCGCCAGCCGCATTGACAACGATTGTTCCAAAAACAAAAACCAAAAAAAAAACATTAGAAGCAAAAATCTGTTCCCCATTGAAGCCTGATCAGCCGAGATCAGCTCCCAAGAAAGGCTAAATAATACCAAAAAGTGCAAAGAAAAAAGTTTCAGTTGAGAAAATGTAAATATTTTTACTGAATTCAGAATTGCTCATACAAGTACAACAACACTGCGTTCATCGCACACACAAAAACACTCACACACACACAAGTACGCAAACACACACGCACACACACACACATATACAAACACTCGCATTTGTTATTGTTGGAAACTTTGAACGTGTTACTGCGGTTGCTGCTGTTGTTCAATAATATTATTTCTGTTCTTGTTGTTGTTGTTGTTGCTGCTGGCGTTTTTTGTTGTTGTTCTTGAGTATCATACGCGACTGTTTGTCGAACAATACTTTGGGTGTTAAACTGAAACGTCGCATGCAGCAAACGCATCAGTAGAAAACTGACTTTAAAAGCGAATAGTTGCGAAATTTTCGAAACGACCACCAATCAAACGCCACACAGCCGCACCGCGAACGCACAAGATCGCTTGTGTATGTGTGTACATATATGCAGCTAGTAAAATATAAACATATATAAATTTATTAAGTGAAAAGTAAAAGTATTTCGCTCAGTTTTTAAGGTGCTCCTCTTATCAAATGAAAGCAACTGATTAAGTGGAAAGTACGAATTGGCACTGCTGCCCGCTCAGATAACATTTCTTAATCGGCCACTACAATTTTGTGGTTTCCATAACAACAAAAAAGAAGCGTTTCCGAAACGGTGCGTACGCGTCTCAAGAAAGTATCTGAAGAGTGGTTTGTGAATCTGTTTGAATCTGTTCATTGTTTTCGCAATGATAAATGTAAATTTTCATTGAAACGATCAATCAGCAACACTTCCTGTGATAAATTTGTGACCTCCGATCAGTCGTTTCATACGGCACACAGTGCAGTTGTGCGTAGTATTTATTGGCATTTTTTGGATTATAATAACACACACAGTTTAATATATGTATACACATTATATTTACACTTGAATTCGCCGCCACCCACTCGCGCATTTGAACTCGTATTCGATATTTGTTTACACGTGCATTGAAAAGTGCGCCAAGGAACGTGATTCGACGCTTCCAGCAAAACTCAATAACATACACACGACCGCAATTTCGAAAACGCCATGAAAGAGGAAGATCTGATGCTGGCGCGCAGTCTGGTGGCCGAGGCAAACGCTGCCGCCGCCGCCCAGCAACGCCCCAACGAGCAGTCCTCGCCGGCCACCTCACCAGCGCCACTGCGCCGCACACGCGTGGCCGATCTGCTCGAGAAGCGCAATCAATTCAGGTGAGCACACAAGTGAAAGCATTTCAAATCAGTGCCGCATAAGTTTCAAATAAAAATATGTGAACCATTAATAATAAATTTTTAAGAATATGAAGTGGTAGTTGGTGAAAATATTAGAAATATGAGCGCTTTTATAGTTGGTTTGTAAAACTTAATTTTTATTCAATTCAAGGATTTTAATTTTTTAATTATTTTATATTAACAAATTTATGGTCCAAGGACGAGTAAATTTCAGGAGTTAGCAACAATTTCTTATAATTTCGATGGGAAAATATAAAAAGATTTGGGTAGCTGTCTCGTCGTCTTCTAAGGACAATCTAAGAGTTTCTTTCCACAAGTGCCTTCTCTTAGTGATGTGGTGGATGCTAAGAGAGAACTTGCACACTCTGTTCGGACATCACAATGAGCTCAAGAGGACTCCGAGTGCACTAGTTGTTCAATCGGCAAGCTGCATCAAACATAACCTTACTTAGCCACCTGAGCTCTATCCGCTTTGAACTTACTTATTCCTTTTGAACTCGCTGCCTGATGATATATTTGAAGTTGCCATAAACTGTCTGAAATTATTGAAATGGAATGGAATGAATATGAGGGGAGCCGAGAAAGTGAACCCTAGAGGGTATAGTTTCTAAAACACTTAGGCTAGATAGCCTATTCTGCTAAAGACTCGAAAAGGGTGATAGAGGAGAGTGAGGTGGAGTTAAAGAAAGAAAGTAGTAGGGAAGGGATAGGGACTACAAGTCTTCCTGCACGACTTTTCTGGATTCTTTAAGTATCTCACGAGGAATCTCAGGTTAACAAAATGGACCTCGTCCATCCTCATAAAATCAGAACCCGGATTGCGCAATCTCACAGAGAAAATGCTCTGTGCTGCCTACCTTCTCCAGACAAGATGCGCAAGAATTTTTTAATACTGGAGCCAGTGCGCAGGAGATAACCTATTGACCCATTTCGCACCATTGGCCATCTGAAGGCCACAGGGGACGCGAAAGTGTTAAATATCAAATTTTAATCTGCGATTACAGGCAAATGCCTTCATCGAAGTTGCTCAAACTCATTTTCTTATTTTCAACAACAACAAAACGAAGTAAAAAGCAAAGTAAAAACATAAATAAATGGTATTTTTTTGATAAAATATTAACAAAAAATATTTTGTTTTAATATTTGTTGGGTATCCTTTACGTTTAAGGACCTCAGCCAAGCGTCTGTTGAATTTACAAAATATGAAGGGCTTCTTTCGTGCCACTCGGCTGTTATAAACACTTTTCTTTATGAATTTACAAATAGTATCACTACAAATGGACTTCTGGCATCTATCCTGAACCTCTCTTACGATTTCAGAATTTTCCAAGTTAGAATTTTGCTGCTTTTCCTTAAGGATATGGCGCTTCTTGCGTTCATGCAAGAAGCGAGGGCATCCAAAACGGGGCTTTGATGCGATAGAAGCGGTTATTTTATAATTTTCGACCAATCTTTGAACTTTGATCTTTGTTCTACTCTCAGTTTGGACAATTTCACGGGGGTTTTGACTTCTTTCCATAATTTTACCATAATTATTTTTTCATTAGAACTTATAATTTTTTCGTGCCAGCCATTTGGAACGATTCTATTTTTTTTTAAAAAGTCTGTTATTAATATTCCAAATGATAAAATCAAATGTGTTTTGAAACACTTTGATCAAATGAATCCGTGGGAATCCACTGTCTCTCTTTAATTGATTGATTGTGAATTTTCCAATTAATATTCAATAAAATAGATGTTGCCCTATCGTTTGAATTAAAAAACTCCTTCAAAGAGTTCTCTGATATTGCAGCTTGATTATATAATAACAAAGATCATATAATAACAAAGATATCAATCAATCAACCTAATGAGCCCTCAAAATAAAAAAATAAAAAAATTGTTTTCAAAATATCGCAACGAAATGCGTTAATACCAGGCATTGCCTTGGTTCTGAAAGTATCTACTTATGTAGAGTTTTGGTGACAGGAATATGAATAAAGAAGTTAGGGACACTTGACTTGAACTCATCAAGGTGAGACCACTCCACAATTGCGCAGTGAGGGATAGAAAAAACTCGTTCGAAGCATCATTTCAACGCGGAATAAGTGAGTACCAATGTTGAAACAGTTTGCTCGGGGTATATACGAAGTGATGACATCAGATTGCCCATCTCCTCTCAGTAGTTACCAACCAAGGATTGATAAGGCTACATCTGACAATCTACTAAATGACTCCATGCTAATTTAATAGTTAATAGAATTTGCCAGTTCGTGAAACACGATACATCGGAGTTCAACTGCTCTGAGCATGTTGATGTCTTTTACAAGCGCCTCTACTTTGTGCATTTTAGTCTCGAATGGGTTCTTACAACGCAGCCATGGCGATCCCTTTCGTTTTCAATCTTCGATTTCCATGTCGAATGTGTTTGAATTCTGAACTTTTGTGATATCGTCATACAGCTCCAACAGCTCTTCGGATTATTTGCAACGCATCAGATATCTAGAGATCCTAAAAAATAAATATTTCGTTAAAAAGAAACGCGTAAAAGATGAGCACCAAGCTTTGTTGAAATCAAGTGGACTCTGTTTCACTAGTTCCTACTGAGATTTAGAAATAGTAGGCAAGGCTTCCCATAGCCACCTTAACTAACCAATGTTTCTCTCTCCAAAGTCCTGTCTTGACTTCCATTTTGAACCAACGCTTCTCATAACTAAGAAACTCTTTGAAGGAGAAAAATGCATTTGCTGCAATCCAACCATTTACCTCAATTGACAACAAAAAAGAAGCTTAATACTTTATTCATACAAAGCAATATCAAAGCTTAATTTAGGTCTTTGACTAATTAATAATAATTGTAATGAAATGAAAATTACAGAAATCTCTTTGTAACCATTCACATTGTATTGAAAACAATATTCTTCCGAAACTCCTTCTGCCTAAAAAAAAAGGAGTCCCAAGTTCTTCCAGCATTAATATGAATCCATAGCGCACCTTGTGCCCTGACAATATGCGCACTGGAGGCATTTATTTATTTATTTTTTTTCTTACGCTTTTGTATTCACTGCTGATACGTAATCTTTGCCTTTCTTCGTCTGGGTTTTTATTATTTGTTATTTGTTTATGTATTGTTTATTTGTGCTTGTTGCATTTTTGCATATGCAATTTTTATTTGTAAGTGTTGTTGTAACTATATTTGGTAAAAATACATTTGTTGTATGCATTATTTATGTCTGGTCGTGATGAATTTATTTATTTAATTTCAACTTCCGGCTCAGGTTTCGTTTTTTTTAGCGAAAATGCAAATATTGCACGCTACTTTTGCAAACTTTTCACTGCATGTTTGGCGCGGCTAATTTTTGTAAGCAAATTGTAATCGTGAATATGACTAAAAATATATGCCGGCTTAACCAACCACCATCATTGTCAGTAGTTCTAAAGTTGTATGGAAATACCTTAATAATTCACTAAAAATAAATACTAATCTGATAATTATTATGTGGTATATATAAAATGGCCCAGTATTTAAAATTTTTTCCTATTGCAATATATTCGAAATTTCACGTCATGTGTGCCAAAAACTATTTCTCTTCATTTTTTTTTGACAATCTGTATTGATAAGAAAAGTATTTAAGCTTTAAAAACACAAGATTTTTAAAACATCATAGCGCATTGAAAAAGGAATGTAAAAAAGGAAAAAATCGAGACCATTTAAAAAAAAGGAAAAAAAGTGATTAGAAAAATATTTAAGCTATGAAAACACAAGATTTTTAAAACATCATACGGATTGAAAAACGAATGTAAAAAAAAGGAAAAAATCTACACGATTTAAAAAAAAGTAAAAAAGTGAACAACACTCCTTCGAGCCGGATTTGAACCAGCGACCTATGGATATCTGCCGTCACACCGCTGACCACTGGCATTGTTCTCACTACAGTCCACCGCTCTACCAACTGAGCTATCGAAGGTATACTTTGTTTGTTGAAAAACGATTCACTTTAATACAAGTACGAACGAAAAAATACACATAATTTACAATGCAATCTCACCACACCAGTACGTCACTACAACAGTGTTGCCAGCAACACATATAATTAAACGGGAATTTTTCCACCCGTCCAGCTAAGTGTACTTGTTGCCATTCATTATGAGAAGTTTTTTAAATTAGTCTGGAAGACATTTGCATTTATTTTGTTCTATATGAGAAATTTCTAAACACACTTCGATTTTTCCAATTGTGTACCTTTAAATATTTTAATTAAAAATTTTTAAAACCTTAACTGCAGCACCGCACAATAAACAATATAAAACGGGGCAATTTTGGTGCCGTCGTTGGCAACCAATGTGGCAGCACTGCATTGGCCGCAGCAACAGCTGTCCAATTGACAGTTCTCTTTTCATGCTCATTTTCGCAATTTGGTGCGCATTGCTGTCAGTTCTTTTTCAGTATTTTGCTACTTGCTTTGCTCGCAATTGTGTGCGGAATAGAGATACACAGGTGAAAAGTACACTTGAGGGAAAATCGCAACGAAAGATTGGCAAATTGAATTTGCAAAAACAATGAAAGTTCAAACAAAGTAAAGCCACACGGTCAATTGACAAAGGCAAAAGTGCAGGTGTGAAAATGCGAAAATTGAAAAGCGCACAGAACAACAGCGAAAACGTCAACTTGCCGTGTTGCGTACAAAACATTTGCAATAAATCGCAGCCAACAAATCAACTGCAAGCAATACAATAAAATAGCAGAAGGAAAGGTGACTGGCAGCAGGCAAAATCAAACAATTGCAATTTTTGCCAAGTTGCAAACAAAACAAACAAAAAAAAAAACAAAAATTAAAATTAAAAAAAAAAATACAACGAATAGAAAAAATTATACAGCAGAGCGGAAGTGATACGAGTTGTTGGTCAAGTGGTGTTGTCATTGTGTGTGCGGCCATTGTTGTGTTGTCGTTGGTGCCCGGCAGTGATGGTGACTGGGCCGTTACTGGTTTTGCTGTCGCAGGCGCATTAATTAGTTATCTGTGAAACGCACAAACGCAAAACCAACAAATTAAACAGAGTCCACTCCAAAAACCAAAGCGCCCATTTTTCTCACAAGGCGCACAGTATCAATACAATATAATTGAATACAGTTCTGTTGCGACCTCCGCGGGGCCAATTGCGTTTTGGTGCGTGTCAAGCGAGAATCAACGTCGACAGCAACCATCGTCATTCCGATCAGCAGCGCAGCGGAAAGTGAAAACCATGCCGAAAGCAAGAACAACACTGCCGATTGGTGTTAACGGCCTGCCACACAACAGTTCGGCCGCGTTGGAATGCACGCCGTCGCCGACGAATGCAGCGGCGGTGGCCAGCAAAGAGCAGCATCTCCAAATAAATCGCAACAGTGCCGGCAGCAACGCCTCGTCGGCACCCAACGTGGAGGCGATGCGCGAGTGGTGGTAAGTTCGCCTCCGGTAGGGGGTGCGTGCTTCAATGTGCGTGTGTTGTGTGCGAGGGAGGCGTGTACGGGCCATGTTTATGGGGTTTTCTATGCTTGTTTATTTCCTTACATTTGCCACCATGTTTACACTTTGGCCAAGTAACCACGGCGCCCAGAGTTGCTCAATGCCCAGTCACAATTGTTGGCTCTCTGGAAGACTAAATTCACTATCTTTTTAATGTCCCATGGAGTGTATCAACTGTCCTCTTCGTCTCCTTAGAAGCAGAAGAATTGGGGATTAAGGATTTAGAATCTTGTGTTCTCTTAACACTAGAAAGACCGCAAGTTTTCCCTACCTGCAAAGACTACATCTCATATTCGCTGATATCTCGAAAAGTACACATCGGATTTGGCTAATTAAATTAATTTAAAAAAATATATCTATAACATTTTCCACGATTAAAAAATAAAAGTCGCCACAGCCAAAGTTGACAGAAACACTAAAGAAAATAGAAGATACAGTCGTGTCTGGGTATAGTGAACCCCCTATATAGTGAACACCTCGATATAGTGAACACCCAAATTTTGACATCGAGCCTCTAAATATAGAAAAAAATTTTCAAGCAAAAAACAAAAAGTGTATTTTGAGCAAATAAAACGAGTTTTTGAACAAAAATGTTGACCATGATATAGTGAACAACCTCAATACAGTAAACAGGCCTTGCAATAATTAGTTCACTATATCCAGACACCACTGTATTTAAAACTGAGAAACCGTCAAAATGACCGCAATGGTCTTTCTAGTGTTAGCTGTGTTAAAATGATTAAATTAAGTAAATCCTTATAAGTAAATTACATTAGTTATTCAAATTAAGTAAATTGAAAATCACTAGAAAATGTTAAGGAAACGCTTTTTCAAAACCTAAACATTTCATGGACGAATCTTAAATCCCTTGAGGCTAAAATTTAATGCAGATTTTTGAATGTGGGTGCAATAAAATTTCTAAAGTCCGGTGACTAGGCGTCTAAATCCTTAGGAAAGGTTAATTATAGCCCGCATTCCATTCAATACCATACAGCCAGTAGATATCCAGATTCAAACATTTTAAAGTTTAAGACTTCAAATACAAAATAATAAATATGGTAAAAATAAACGAAATATTGCGTATTTCGTTTTACTGAAAATTTGACAAAGTGCACATAATGGCCTAATGACTAATATGGCCAGTCTGCAGCCACACTGATATGACACAGTTAGCTTGTTGACAATGAGCTGCGATCCAACACAAATTGAAACACTCAAAATGTAAACAAAATTTTGAAAACAACATGTCTGAAACTTCCAAAACTGTAGGACGTAGCATATATCACCAGTAATTACGTTTGCCACTTTTCATGGTTTTGTTCTAAATGTGGATCTGTTTGTCTCATTTCGGCCGTTGTGTTTTTTTTTTTGGTAAATTTTTGCCTTTTTTTATGATGTAAAAAAATGATAACAGGTCTAAAAACGTAAACATTTTGAATGTTGTCGCAAAAATAATGACAACATTCAATGATGATGTATTAATGATGAACACTGACAATGAAATCGGAAAAATTTCGATATAAATGTTATGTATTTTTTTTATGTTAAATCATAATTGGTTAGAAACAAAAAATCTTGCTTTCTTTCATATTTTGAACATTTTTAAGATTAATTTTTTTACATAAGTATGTATATAATTTTACTTAAATGGCAACGGTACCAGTGATACGCGAGGCCTCCAAAGGTGGTAGGAGCTTGATCCAAATTGCACATGAATGGTATGCGAGAAAAGTTTGAGAAAAACTGCCTTGAACTATACACTTTTCAACTTAACACAAGCCTTCCTATGCCACAAAACTTTTGAAAAAAAAGTAACTAAAATTTAATTTAATTTTTAAATTTAATTTATATTCATATTTTTAGAAAAATAATCTATTTCCATAGCACATTTCACATTCATACCGACATATTAATAATACAATTTTTATTATTATTTTTCATGCAATATTTTGGCATGTACTATATTTATATTTGTACGTAAACAATCAATATCTAATATATGATTCGTGCACAGCTTTTAAATCATTCCTATGCCAAAATAGAATGTGAAATTTTCAAAACATCTGTTCGTTGCGTAGACATAAATTGCAATATAGAACGTTCAGCAAGTGGGGTTTGTTTCTCTGCTAATGGACACAACCTTTGACTGCAAAATCAGTTGATTAGTAAAGTATTTTTTTTTTTAGTATTCTATATACGTATATATTATCTTATAAGTATATAGTAAATGAGCAGATTATTTGTACCTTTGATGTACTTTTGATTATTTGTACCTTTAGGTGAGTGTGGATTCCATTGCCATTGATTTTTCGTTGCACGATGGGGCACAATTTCATCACATAAAACTTGGTATTATTATTTTTATAACAAATTAAAACTCAACGTTGCGTATTATCAGTTCTAATATAGGTTTTAGGTTAAACATTATCCAAGTAAAATCAATATTAAAATTACAGAAAACATTTTACGGTTTTTATTAAACGAGCAGACATTTGGATGATAAAAAAATCCCCGTTTTTTAAAGGCTATTCGTGTCTAAATTGCCTTTTAGGAAATAAAAAGTGTGATTATTTCATTGCCATAGTTATAGCGTAAAATTGCTATTGTAATCAGATAATAATTGCTCATAGTTGTAGCTCTTTGTTTTTTGTATATAATGATAATTGATCTTTTTGTTTTTTAAATTTTGAAGTTGAATTAACGCCTAATAATTAGCTAACATTTACTAATAAATTATGTGTTATTAGCTACAATTAACTTTCATTAGCTTCAATTAACACTTCTTGTAACTTCTTACAAGAATCAAATTAGATTGCAAAGCATTGATGACTTTGGTTTCGTGAACTACAATTCTAAACATGCTATTTGATATTTTGGCACATTATAAAGAATGACTTTAACAAAGTACTTATTACACTTGACATATAGTATATTATTATTATATATACCTAGTTTAGTATACACTTAATCCTCACTTTGCAGGTTTTTGTGTGCTTTTTTTATGTGATTTTTTCTTTTTTTACGCGCTTTTTCTTAATTTTTAACTCTCTTTTGCAACCGAATTTTCCAAAAATGTAATTTAAAAATTGTTGAAAACACATCTACTCACATACTGCAAAATGCAACACGGTTTCACTTACAGCTGCTTTGCTTTGACAAGGACTTGAAAAAGCAAGAGACCTTGAATAATTTTTTTTGAATAAAGATCCCGATGAAGAACGTTCTACGGTATTTTGTCATAATCATCAAATGTTAATGGAAGGTTACGCAGTATTTATAAAGACTTAAAAGGAAAAATGTCTCGTTTCATGACTGATTATTTTAACCCAAGTGTGTGTGCTGAAAAAACACCCTTACAAGTGAGATGACAAATTCTATGAAAATTTCTAACTTTTTGTTCGCAATGTACGACATTTTGCCGTTTCTGCTTAGTTTTAAAGCTCTCAGTTATATGAAAGTATATTTTATGATTCTACATAAAAGTGAATTGGGTACCCGGGTACCCCATCACAAACATAAGGGTTAAGAATTAAAAATTACAAAGCAATTTTTGTATTGTATGATTTTCTTAGATATTTTTTATTGCTACAATGAATTTATGTGATATTATCAAATATGCTGTAAAATAGCATTAAAATGATTTTTTAATTTTAAATAATCCTAAAAAACTTTTTACTTATGGCATTTTTTTAATGGTACGAGATAGAGACATTATATGAAAATTTCATTTTATTTACACTGATTTTTTGTGTGATTTTTTTCTTTATTTTGTTCAAAAAGTTTACTTTTTTACGCGGATTCTTTTTGCGGGTTCGGTCTGGTCCCGTCAAACCGCGCAAAGTGAGGATTAAGTGATTATTTAGTGCAATGTATGTGAATGTTCATATTTCAGCCCACAAGTCTGGGTTCGAGTCTCCACTGAACCAACATCACGTAAAGAAACCTTTTCTCTCTCACAGTTCTCTTTTCACTCTGCATACAATAGCGAACCTCTGAGCGTAAACTGATTATTTACAACAAGTTCTCAACACAGCTTTTGGAATCGGTATAAAACTGTAGGTCCCGTTGACTCATGACTAGAAGTATGAAACGTCCCAATGTGACCAGAAACTCGATCATTGTCTCTGTTCGGGTTGCAATGCTTGAAGTAGTTTCTCTGTAGTTCCTTATCAATTCAATAGCAGTGCGCAAAAACACTTGAACAAGTGCTCAATAAAATTGAAAGTCATGACGGCCGGCCGGCCTGAGTGCTCTCCGTACGAAACTACTCAAGTGAGGCACCTGAAAACAGCCCACAAATGGCGATAAGAAAATAATAGCAAAGCCATTAGGAGCCATCGTTCAGTCCATCTTATCGGCGCGCACCTCGTACATACGTGCGCAGACCGCACAGAACCGACTTTACTTTATCGCATCGCGTGTCCGTCTCATGTTCTAAGCTCTGTGTTCGGTGCAACTCGGGAAATAAAAAGTTTCATTAAGTCACTGAGTGCTATTGTGTTGAATTTATGAAATGCGACATAACAATTTGAAACGTGATCGCATCGGCGTTTTTGCCAATAACGATCGGATCGCACGTTTGTTCTCGCACCACAATCGATTGAAATTCGTAGCAAATCGTAGCTTAGCAAATTGCAAAATTATTTAGCGTTCGATTGTGCGGCGAAAGTTGACTCAGACTGCCATCGTTGCGCATCGCTTGAAAGGCAGACAGATCAGATCAGTCGATCTACTGCAATTCGCTCATCAGCTAATGTGGCGACTGTGGCATTAAACGTCTTGAACCCACCCACACGTTCGTTAGAAGAAATCGTGTTTCTCCTTTAATGCTTGAGTGCACCAATGCACTTCCTCCACATACGCCATTCGCAATTAATCAATAATTCATTCTCTTGATGTGTCAATTCATAATGCACGTTGTGCATTGAGCACCGATCACTTTTTAATTGAATTTAACTGCGCATGCGCGTCCGCTGGCTGTAACTGCACTTTGAATGCTGTTTGTTAAAAAAAATAATAAATTTGTATATAATATCGCATGGCAACACTAGACGCTGTCATTAACGTCACTGACATCAATTGTCGCCACTTTCAGCAAAGTCCTCTCTTCCCTCATTAATTGCAACTTTAATAATTTGTTGACCAACGAGTGAAGCAGGATTTGACGTCAGCAGCGTCTTTCTACTATATCCATTCATACGTAACTCTTCACGGTAGCCTTCTCCAATATTGACTTGAAAAACTGTAAGTGATTCTTCGCTCTCGTCTACTCGCAATTTTAATGCATTTACTATTTTTTTTGTGTGAACTTTTGGTTAAGTTTGTTAAAGTTTCATAAAAACGTAGAGAAATACTTGTTTTAAAATTGTAGTTTCGCAGAAATGTTGTAATTAGATTGTATGTTGGCCTAATTACACTGTACCACAAAATAATGTTGGTGTTAATTTTTTTGTGTATGTATTTCATCTAAATAAAAGGGTACGATAAAAGTAATGCAGAAAGATTTAGTTAAAAGATTTCATTGATTCATTCATTCATTCATTTCATTGACTTCAAATGTCTAAAAAAGTGTTTTTACAGTTTTATAACAAGAGATTTTCAGGGGTGGCTTTCCATAATTCCATAGTATAATTATAAAGTAGTCTAACCTGAACTCTCCCCTCTTTTGAATACAATTTTTTTGAATTTTCTTTCACAATATTTCATTTTGATGTACAAAATTTGTCAACAGAAAACATAGGCGCATATTGATTTGAACACAAAATATTTTCAAAACTCTGTTCATAAAATTTTCTGTCAATTTTTGTAAACAAAATAGAAATACATTAGAAATACTCTCTCAGGTTAGACTACTTTTTTATTATACTATGCATAATTCGATATCGAGCAAATACGTGTATCGAACTATCGTTTTTGCTTTCCGTAACACAAAATATCGTCGTGTCGTATCGAACGTTCGATACAAACAGCTCGATTTTGCTCTCGTTTTGCTTTTTCTCTGTTGTCAACCGTAACAAAATGTAGATATGAAATTTTAAATGTTTTGTAATTTAAAAAAAATTTTTTATTTTTTAGGAATCAACAAACGAACGCTGCTCAAATAAAGATGCTAATAGAATTTATTGATTGGAGTTTCGCGACCAAACACCTCCAAAATCAATAAATAGCCCCAATCGTACATTTTTATTCCGGAAAATTTTTTTAATTTGTTTATTTTCAAAACTTCACTTTTCAAATTTTCTTCGTTTTGTTTACTTCCCGCTGCTTCTGAGAGCTCCAAATTACTTTCCACACACTTCCCCAAAAATTAAAACGAGAGTTCTCATATCGAGTTACGGAAAGCGAAACTGTCTCGTTGAGCGTTCGATATCGAATCGATGTGTCGAGCCAACGACGGTCGAGTATCGAATTACGGAAAGCCACCCCTGTATTTGTTTACTTTCTCACTTTTACTATATTTCTAAGTTATGGCATATAAAGTCTATGGTTTTTGAGCCCTGCACAACAACTGCACCAGTAGTCAGTATTCGAGCTTAAGTAGACTTCCTCTTCATATTCTGAATACCTTCAAAAATTGCGTATAACTTGGTATAACAAAATGAAAATGTTCATCTTCTAAAGTTTTGGGTGAGAATCCAGGGTTCTTATACGACAAGACTTCTTAAAAAAGTTCCCTCAAATTTCACATTAGTTTTTGGATTTTTTTTTAATCATGTTGGTACACTTTATCAGCCATTTTGCATATTTTGTTTGCTTTGACAAATATTTAGGTAGACAAGTTTTGGTGTGAAAAAAACTGTATTAACATTAGAAAAACCACTGCGGTCATTTTGAGGTTTTTTCATTTTTAAATATCTGTATTTTCTTTTATATTTCAATCAACTTTTGCTTTGATGACTTTTATTTTTTATCGAGTTCTATAATTAGTTCTACAATTAGGGTTCTACAATTACAAGTAGCCAAGTCCAATGTGTAGTTTTCGAGATATCAGCGGATATAATATGCAGTCTTTGTAGATATGGAAAACTTGCGGTCTTTCTAGTGTTAAATGTTGTGTGAAAAATAAATTTACGTGCTTTATGCACCTTAAATGTTTAGTGTGGCATTTGACAAGTTTACTATGAGCAAAAAAAAAAACAAAACAATGTACATATCGCACACTAAATACAAAAGATTCATAACTCAAAAATTTTAAAAATCAACTTTTTTCCGTAAATCAATTCACAGCACACATATGTATGTACTTATGTTAATACTCTAAAAATATCATTCTTATCACTACCTTCTTTAATTTCAAAAATATTGTTGTCTGTTTGAACAGTTTTTTGCCTTTCCTGAAAATTTGTGATTTTTGAGTTTTGACTCTTTTGTATTTAGTGTGCAATATAAAAGTGGTGAAAACGTTGAAGCTGTTAAGAAAATTGCTATAGAAAACCTTCAAATCACTATTAGAGAAGTTGCTGAGGAGGTTGGTTGGCATATTTATTTTGTTTTTTATTTATTTATTTATTATTTATTTATTATTATTTATTTTTTATTGATTTTTTTATTTTGGGCACGAAACTTGTGACATCGATTGATTTTTGAAAGAATTGTTGCATGAACAACGCTCCGGAGCTGTTAAATCACGTCCACGACAATACAGATTTGCTCAAAAGGATAAAAAATAATGACGAAATATAGGTTAATGGTTATGACATGGAAACCAAAGCTCAATCATCCCAATGGAAGACTCTTTGATTTGTATTCTTATTACATTCTTTGTATACTCTCGCCTTAGAGCTGGTTCTACTCTCCCCAACTGACCTTTTTAATGACAAAAAAAACTTAGAAAGTTCTTAGAAACTCGACGACAATCCAGATTTACCCCAAAAAGATCATAAATTGTAACGAAACATGGGTATATGGTTATGACGTTGAATCCCAAGAAGAATTAGAAGATTCTTTGATCCAAAATCAACTTTTTTCCATAAATCAATTCACAGTACACATATGAAACTACTTTAAAAATATCATTGGTTAATGGGTTAAAACTCAATCATCATAATGGAAGATTCTTTGATGTGTATTCTTATTCTACATACTTCGTATACTCTCGCCTTAGAGCTGGTTCTATTATCTCCAACTGTCTTTTTAATTACAAAAAAGATTAGAATTACTCAGATTAAATTGGATTTACTCAAAACTATCATAGATTGTGAAAAAACATGAGTTTATGGTTTTGACGTTAAAACCAAATTATCTTAGGAAGAAATCCATTTTTTTACCCAACAAAATTGTGCTTGCGAATTGAAGAATTCAATTTTTTTTCATTGTATACTTTGTATACTCTTCCCTAAAATCAGTTTCCACTCTCTGCAACTGTCATTTTAATTACAAAAAAAGTTTAAAAGGCGCTTAACACGTTCGCGTACATGAGTGCTATAGCAGTCATTTTCATAGTGATGCAAAATGACGTGAATGTTGTAGCATTCAAATTTTAAAGCCAATTTTTATTCATTTATATTTTTATAAACTTAAATTTTTGTAATGAATATACCTTTCAAAGTTATTAGCAACTGATTCATTAAGAAGTTTCATATTCTTTTATTTATTTTTTCGGTGTACAGTGAAATTCCTCATAACTGGACACTCACCATCGCAGTGGATTTGTCCGGTTAAGGGAGATGTCCGCTTATGGGGAGGGGGGCACAACAAATGAGTTGAAATTGTATCCAAGTGTTTTTCGTTTATTTATTTTATATCTTGTACGAATTTATGAATATTGAATATTTTATTAGTATTAATTACATGTATAGGTAAAGTACACACATTGTAGAAGTGTTTAAATTTTAGTACTACTTTGGTTGAACAAATTTTGTAATGGTTGATTGCGTAAACCAGTAGCGCTCACAGGCGGGGTTTTTGGGGTTCATACCTCTACCCCAAACACAATAAATGCTGGTACAAAATACGGTTTCGAGTGGTATTCGGCTCAAAAGTTGTACGCAAACTCTCCACCCCAAAATAAAATCCTGTGTGCCTAAACACTGATTGTTTTAATTTCAAATGTTCATTTTCAAATAAGAGAGAGATTTGTCGGTATTAAAGGGTAGTACAGATTTTTAACTGGTTCGGCATATTTCTGAATTTTGTCCGTTTATGAGAGATTTTTCAATCAAAATGGTTTGAAGTATAGTGTCTGCGTCCATTTATTATATATACACGAAGAGAGAACTACTGTTGAATAAATAAAGTCATAAAAATATGATAAACCTCTTCTTCTCATGTTTTCTATGAATGAATGCTATAGCATTCACGTCACTCTAGTTGAAAAATTTGATCTATATCGTCGTGAATATATAGCATTCATTGTGTATAACGGTTAAAATATGATAATCTGACAACTCTAACAATATATGTGTAATCAGATTTCAGATAGTGCTTATAGTTTCCACAAAAATAGCCTGTCTATTTTTGCAGCTCACTGAAATTTTTACTGTCCGCGAACGTGTTAAAAAGTCCTAAAATTCCCCTTTAATCCCATAAAAGCAAAATGTTGTTGCACACTATTCTCTCTGTCGTCGTCGTTGTCAATGCATCGTATTTACTTATGGCTAACCGTAAGCAAACCAAACATTCGAGTATACTCGTATTTTCCGCTTCAAAGTTAAACAAAAAGTAAACAACTACAGCTGAGCGCACGCTGCATTTTAGTGGCGTGCAATCGAAAGGAAACTGCGCCAGCTCAGCTGTTTCGGCGAGCTCGGGTCATGGCGTCGTTGTCTTACCGCGCCGCGCTCCAAAGCCCCAACTGAACGTTACCGCAGCTTGTTGTTTGTCAACACGAACGCGGGCGCACACACTCCGAGACCCACTCACACAAATGCTCCAGCTGAGCCGCGTCACCAGCCAGTGTAGCCAGCAGCAACGCTCAGCCGGACGTTTAGCTGGACGTAAATACAACTGGCCAGCTGGTCAGGGAGCGCTGGCGCTGCGCGTGCTGCGGCCACTGCATGGAGACGCGCAATCACCGTAACTGGCATCGCACAGTCGCGCGTCTGAACTGTGCGAACTTGTGCTTTCAGCGCGTTTTTTCAGTTGGCTTTCGGACACACGACATTGCAGTAGTGCCCACTCGCTCGTCAGTTGCCGTGTTGTTGCTTTGTTTGTTGGTTCGGTCGTTTTGCGGCTGGTCGGTGGTTCGCTGATTCGACGTACGCAGCGCGCGCGTTTTGCGGTTTAAGCCTTTTTTTGATGTGCAGTTCAGCTTCGTTCATTGGGCCAACTCAGAAATTCAGTGTTAGTTTTCGCAGTGTCTTTGTTTGCTTTGAAAGAGATTTTCAATTTGCAAAAAATAAAAATTGAAATTATTCTTCTAACAGCGAAAGCATTCTATAAGTGGTCTAAGGTGTTCAAGTGTTTGGTGCTACATAAATATTGATCAATATTGAAATCATAACACGAGATAATGAATGAAAGAAATGAAATGGTTTTCATTGAAAGCAGAGTGTTTTGCAAAATATAAAAAATTAAAATCAAGTGTTTATAAAATTCAAATCTCTGACATTATATTCACAAATTTATTTTGTAATTAATTTATTACGCTTATTGTGCAAAGAAATGAATGAACATCAAATTCTGTAGTGAAGATCTGCTGTCTGAAAAATCAAATATTGCCTTCATTCCTTTCATCTGCAGGATATATTAAAGAAGTACAACAAGTAAAGTTGGTGTGCGAAAATTTAGGCTGTTAAAATACAAGAAACATTGGCCTCTTTATCATTTCCAAGCGTTCTAAAGTCCTCAATAGAGCACAAGACAGTCGGTTGACAGTAAAAAGCAGCGACCTTTTATAAAAACTCTAATTTTTTCTTCTTCTTCTATTCTGCTTATCATATAAATGATCAGACATCATCTCCACACGCATGCGCTTTAATAACAATAAATCTTCTAGACTAAATGGGTCAGTGAGGGTTTTAAGGCTTAAATTTATAAGTAAACTGCAGTAAACTTTGTCCTTTTTATAAGTGAAAGGATAACTATGAAGTTTTTAGATAACAATTTTCTCTTCAAAATACGACTTGTTCTACTCTTCAAGTGCTTAAATAACTGAAAAATTTTATGTTTAAAACTACCTTATTTATATGACTTTCATACCACACCCATCTTCTCTATCACCCTTTTCTTCGCAAGTCTCAAGCACAATGAGCTATCTAGCCTGAGTGCTTGAGAAATTTGACCCTCTAGGGTTCACTTTATCGGCTCCCCTCATATCCAACCATACATCCATACCCCAGATTTGTTATCATTCAGCTATTCATTGCCTCTGCAATAATTTACCTTTCGCCAATTTAAAAAAAAAATCACATACTACATAACTCAAAAACCACACTCTCTTTCTACTAAAATTGCAATTAATTGGAAAGATTTTAAACCAAAATCATTGAAAACAGCAATAAATTGCTTTCAATGGCAATCAAAAACTTTGAAAGTGCGGAAAAAAGTACATTGATTTCTGATTAAATACGATATAAAATATCAATTTAATAGCCCGTATAATTAAAACCGAACACGTTTTCTTTAAAAGTGTTGTGCTTTTGTTTTTGCATTTTTATTTCTTGTATGTATTTGTGTGCGTTGCCTTATGATTTCTTGGCATTTGCTGACCGCTTCAACAAGCAATCGATTGCCTCGCAACGCGCTTTTTTTAGCTTTTATTGTTGCTATACAAACAATATCAGCTTTTGATTTAAATCGATTCACAAAGTCTTTCAAACAATTTGAAGTTTGCTCCCCGTCCTTCCTGCTTGCAAAGTCCACCACTGACCCCACAATTTTGAGTGACACTTGACGTCGATTTTTGCTACTGCGGAATTAAATTTGTACAGTAAAACACGAAATCTAAAGCATTCGCTCTTTTTATTTTGTGTGTGTGTCTGTGTGTCGGCGTTTTGTATTTATGAATACGCTTTCTCTTTTTTCTTATTATTTTTTACTTACTTAGCTGTACCTTTTACATAAAAAATATGCCACTGTCGCTTGAGGCCGTTGACGTTGCTGACTCTGTGTACTACCAACTTCAGTACCACCAATACAAACAAATAACAAGTAAAAGTGTTTTAGGCGGTTTCGAACGACTTATTCATACCCTGCACCTAGAACACCCAACTGGAAAGTGGAAAGGGATAGAAAAAATTAAAAAAACAATTGATTTTTTATTGCTCGCTAAATACATAAAAATATAAAAATATGCATACCTACATATAAAAATCCGTTAAAAGTAACATTTAGAAATGAATGAAAAAATATAACGCAATAAACTTTTCTTATAATAGACTAGCAGGGCCCAGCGGCTTTGCACGCAAGTTTAAAGTCAATGGGCCCAATAAATCAAGTTCCTTCATACAACACTGTATGGGCGGTGCAACGCCCCTTTCATGCAATGCCCAATCCATTCCTCTATTCGAAGGGTGGGACCCAGTTTCATTGATATGCAACTTATAAGTAGTTCCGAAATTACGCGGATAATTTTAGTCTCAAAAAATTTGCCACGCCCTTTGTCCAACGCTCATAAAATTTTACCAGTAGAATGACACATCTTCGGGATAGAAGATAGAGAGAATGACACATCTATGGAACGACGATTTAAAATTTCAATGCTGTCAGACTTATAATTCCGAGGCTATCACACACGAAAAATTTGAGTTGTATGGGTGGTGCCAGGCCCATTCCGCTTGTCGAAGGGCACGTCTAAATCGTAAGTCTATGCCAAATGTTATTGATGTGTGGTAGTTCCAAAGTTATTCAAAATATTTGGGTCGCTGGAAAAGTGCCACGCCCCTTGTCCAATTCTTACAAAAAAAATACCAGTGAAATGGCATAGCTAAACGGTGGTCCTGTACCAAATTTCAATGCTGTCCGGCCTATAATTTCGAAGATAATCCATATTAAAAATTTAGGTTGTATGGGAGGTGCCACGCCCACATGTTGGTTCGTATTCGAACTATGTAGTTTACTGAGATTTAGTCAAGACGAACATTCGGTGAAAGATTCAGCTCAATCGGCCGTCTAGTTTTTGAGTTTTAATGTCGTGTGACATCACATCAAATCACACATCACCTAACGGGGCATTGCTCACTTAGTTACCAACCCAGTTGCAGAATGTGCGGGGAAGATGAAGCTCTGGAGACATTAGAACATGTCCTTTGCTTTTGTCCTGCCATCCCAAAACAACGCTTGGCAATCTGAGGCGCACACGAGTTCGCCGGACTAGAGGAAGTTTGCTAAAAGCACTCGTATTCTCAGTGATCACTACTACAACTCATAAACGGATCTCTATCTGGCATCACTATAACTTATAAGAATCCAATAAGGATCTATTAATCTAATCTAATCTACCATCCCAAAAATATGGGAATATACTCCTCGGACTATGAGAATATACTCCTAAGATTTGTGAACGTAAACAAGCGATATCGCTGCATGTTCTACGTGAATGTCCTGCGCTCTGCAGAAAGAGATGTCTTCAGTTTGGTCAGGTGACAATGTTACCGGCTTACGGCCTCTCCAGTGGCTTTTGCTTTTTGCGATCTTTCTTCTGTTATGACGGTCCATGATAGACGAACTCCTTGACAACTTCAAAAGTATACCTGTTGGCCTCGACGTAAGACCCAAGTCGCTGCGATTCCCTGCTTGTAGAAAGCATATACTTCGTCTTGCACTCATCTACCACCAGACCCACTTTTTGAGTTTCTCTTTCGATTGCCGCCAGGCGGTGAAATCGCGCCTGCATCATAATAATAACAATAATGGGTATCAGTTTTTAGCTAAAACACCATTTGGTGTCTGCGCAAAACCCTATATTTCTACTCACTCAAGAGCTTTAGCGGCACTAATCAGCCGATTAACAGACAAATGAATAATCAGATACAGCTAAATCTATTCTTCTGGGATCCTAATTACGCGGTTATATATTTTTCCATACCAAACATTCCTTCTTCTGGGCGTAACTAACTCCTACCAAAAGTCTATGTGCCCCAACAACTCAATGCAGGGTACACAAATTACTGACCACTCAACTCTTAAATTGCTACACATTAGGTTGACACAATTTGCCAATAACAACAACAACAACAATAAACACCATAAGCACAGCAATCACTATTGGTAACAAATAACCATTTATTCCCAACCCATAATTGCCACAAACTCACTCAACTCAACTCACTCAAATTCACAGCTAAGCAGGAACGTAGGGTATAAAAAATGTCACAGTTTAAACAACATTTAGAGCGTTTCATATTATCGAAAAAACTAAAATACTCAGCTGATGTAATGGCCGCATTTTTACGCAATTTGTAGTTTTTTGTTTTTTCTAAAGCAAAATGTGCCGTTTTTGTCCCATTTGTCTATTAGCTGATCACGCCCATTGCTCCATCTGGCTTACAGCTGTTTTGGCTTTCATGTAATTTCGGTTTTTATTTCTCTGTTGCTACATTTCTGGTTCCGCTGCATTGAGATTTCGCTTTCGTTGTGTGTTTCATTTCCATGCCGTACCGCAAGTCGCAGCCCGTTGTAAGCCATTATTTTGCACACGAAGCGCGTTTGTTGCTGTCGTCGCTGCAATGTGTTGTTTGTGCAGTTTGTTGTTGTACGGCAACATTAGCTAGCCAACCTGTGCGTGTTAACCTACTCCCAATTTGTTGGTTGGCTAGTCGGCTGGTCGGCTGTTTGGTGAGCATTAGTGGACCAGCCAAGTGGTTGTTGGTCGGTGTTTTTGGTGGACTTGTTGTTGGTTTTGTTTTTAGGTGATTATATTTGTGTTGTTTTTGTTTTTGGTAAATTTTCATTAGTCATTGTGGGTTATTATCCCACGATGAATATTGGCGCGTACAAGCGTGGCTGTACTAAATATTGGGTCTGTGGCATATTGAAACTTCAAACATTAGTAGCAAATAGTCATTTTGCGTAACATTTGCTTCTTTTATTAACCCTTTCAGTCACAATGTCCAATATATTGGACTACAGCCCATACAATTCATACAGAATGGGTTTATTTTCATGTCGGAAAGGGTTAAATGATATGTGGCTAAGTAGTAACGAAAAGGCAACACTGGCTGTGCATTAGACGTTTAAACAACTCAACTAGTCTGTAGTTATCGGATTTAGTCCACTGAGTTCGTAAACTGTTCCATAGTAAAGAGGTGTTTTAGTCTTTGTAGCTTTGTAGTTATTATCTTTTAAAATGAAAGAATTTTAATTCATCATTGCAAACCTCTCTAATACTCAACACATGGGCGTAGCCAGGAATTTTTTTAGGTCTTTTTTCGAGGACAATTTCTCAAAAATCAATGAAAAAACGAGGACATTTTTTTGAAAAAAAAAGTAGGACATATTTATTGACAAGAATATTGAGAGATACTTTAAAAGTATCATTTTTTGGTTTCTCAAAATAGAGAAACATCGTTAGTACATGAAATGAATCAAATTGATTTTATAAATTTTTACCATTGATTTCGCGTTTTATAAAACCAATTTTCTGGGATTTTCAGCAAATTTCCTTAGGACTTCATCTTCTATTTCGGATTTTCTTTCCTTTACCATTTTCCGATGCACACTGAGCATGCATAGTCCTGAAAAAAATAAAAACATCGTTATCATATGAAATGAATCAAATTAATTTTCTAAAACTTTACCATTTAGTCGATTTTCGCCCATGGTTGATCTTAGCCAGGTTTTAACACGCCGCAAAGGAATACTCTTTGAAAAGTCCTCGTTGTTTCAGCATTTTCTCCAAATGTCCTCGAGGACAAAGATTAATTTTTTCTTAAAAAACGCAGAATTTTTCGAGGACATTTGGCTTAGGTTGGGGCATTTGCCACTACCTGCCCCTACCTGGCTACGCCCATGACTCAACAACGTCTGCGAACTATCGATAACTTTTCAAACTGTTTTTTAGCGCAATTTAATTCATCATTCATTCTCCAATATGTCGTCTTACGGACTTTAATTTGTCCTAAAAATGATCTGCAAACCCCTCTAGGTTTTAAAAATGTCTGTGAACTATCGATAATTTTTCCAGCTGATTTTTGTCGCACTTTCATCATTCATTCATTCATTCATTGTCGTCTTATAGACTCTAATCTGCCCTAAACATTATTTGCAATAGAGGGGTTTGCAAATAATTTTCTCAACAACGTCTGCAAAATATCGATAATTTTCGATAGTTTTTGCCGCAATTTAGTTCATAATTCATTTGTCTATCAATACTATCCATAACTTTTCAAACTGGTTTCTGACGCAATTTAGTTCATCATTCATTAATCATCCAATGGCTCGTCACACAGACTCTAATGTGTCCTAAAAATTATCTGAAAACTCCTCTAATTCTCAACAACGTCTGTAAACTATCGATAACTTTCTAAACTGATTTTTTCGCACTTTAGTTCATTATTTTTTCATCATCCAATTGACCAACTAACAGACTTTAATCTGTCCAAGAAATTTCTATACTTGAGACCACAAATTCTCAAATCATCTCGCCACACACTGTACTTAAATTCACCTTATCCCCTTTCCTATCAATAAATAATCACATCAACCTTTATAATGCACACGTCAGCCCAATTATACACCATTATCTCTGCTTTATCTCATTGTAATTGCTCCATTATTTGTGTTATTTTACAAACGTAATACAACTACGCGACTAACTGCAATTTCTGCAAACTAATATAAACGAGAGTCCGTTGTTGACCTTTCATGTCACAAATTGTTATTGTTACCATTTGGTATTTGTTGTTAGTACTTTGTGTATCCAGGGTGATTGTGGCCAGTGCGTCATGCGTTCAAGAGTTGGCCATTGTCTGTGGTAGCGGCTTTCGATTAGTCATAATTCTTTGCGTGGTCATAAGACGTTATAGAAATTTGGTCTGCGCACTTTTCGTTATTTAGTTAGTTATTAAGTTTCGTTTTGGCTTTATTTGTTGACCGAATGACCTTCTTGTCGTTTCCTTCTGCTGTTATTTCCTTCTTCCACAACGAATTATTAATCAAGGCTTAATGACTGCATCGGTTTTGAATAAAGTTCTAGCGAGCTTGACGGCCACACTGTGTAGTTAAGGAAATTCAGTATTTTTCTGGCTTTAATTACTGTTATTTAATTTAGTGGCCTTAGGGCATTAGTTGCAATTACGAAGAATGAATTAATAATACAAAATTTCATAAATCATAAACCATATCATTTTAAATTGAACTTCCTAGTTGGTTGTTTAAAACTGTGTAATTCAATTGACATGTGTAAGTGAATAGCTTATGTTGAAGCTTTGAAAATTTTATCTCATTGCAAAGTTCATCTTTTTCGATTGCTGGCAGTAACTTTAATATTGAAACAAAAATACTCATTCTATATTTAAAAAAACTTATGGCATGTCAGAAAATTCGAGCGCATTGCCACCTCAATGTAAATGTGCGAATTTTTAAGAAACAACTTCAAAAGCAAACAACGAATAATTGCAAGTCAGAAAATGCAACATGCAAATGTAAATGCACACATAAAAAATTTAAACTCCACTTACCTGACTTTTGTGTGCTCTCCTTAGTCTCAATTCAAAGGCAAAGCCAACTTCAAGTCAATAATCTCGTTTGAATAAAGTAAAATGTAAAGTCAGGGCAATGGAAACAAATAGCTGACTGTGTGCATTTTATTCAGTACCGTTACACAGCTCAGTGTGATTACCTCCGCTGTTTTGAAGTTCAAAAACCCAGTTAAATGCATACGAAAACGTTTCTTCGTGTATGATAATGCAAATGTAGGTTCGATTACACTGTGTAACAGCAATTTTTAAACATTCATAAAGCAAAAATTAAAAGTCTAAGAGAAGAGATGGGTTTTAATTCTGAAGAATTAAATGAAAGAATTAATTATTAATATTATTTGAAAATTAATTAATTACACTGCACAACAGCATGTCTGTTGCATGGAGTTTTTTACATGAATCTGAATCGTTTTTTCACGCTGTTTTCAAAACCATACTCCGTTTTTATGTAACAGCTCTAGTTTCCGCAAAAAATGGGCGTGCCACTTTTTCGAATTTTCCTCGGCTTTTTCTCGTTTTCGACTTTAATTTCTGAACCAATAATCCTATCAACTTGTTTTTTAAATAGTTGCACTAACAACATCTCACGCCATCTTTTCTGACATTAATCAATTTTATGCGTTCTAAATTGGCGTTGTAAAAAGGTTTCAAAGTAGGAAAATATTGAATTTAAAGGCGTTTTTTCTGATGGCGAAAATTGTACAGATGTTTCATAAATCAAGTTACGAAGTATATGAATATCTTAAGAAGAAACATCAAGTAATACAACACCGCCAAATTATTTTGCGGAATACACATTCGCATCGAAATAATAGCAAAAATATACCATAGCCATTTTCATCACTTTTCATACTTTTTCCTTAAAAAATTAGGGGCCTCAAAATATGCTCTTTTATATGTTCCATTTATAGTCTGAAATACAAGCAAAAAACAAAAAAATTTTGAATTGCTCGGAACAAAAAAAAATTAAAAATGTTGCATATTTTTAGGCTCCTATTTTTTTAAGGAAAAAGTATGAAAAGTGATGAAAATGGCTATACTACATTTTTGCTATTATTTCGATGCGAATGTGTATTCCGCCAAATAATTTGGCTGTGTTGTATTGCTTGATGTGTCGGCTTTCATTATACACCTAACTCGTTAATTGATCTACGAAAATTGTGTATGTTTTTGACCATCAAAGGAAACGCCTTAAAATCCCATTTTTTCCGACTTTGAGGTCCAATTACCGCGGCATTTTAAAGCTTATAAAAATAAGTTGCATCGGAAAAGAAGCCGTGCGGTGTAGTTAATGCGATAAGGTGAAAATCATGTCAATCGGTTTTTTGGTTTAGAAATTACGATCAAAAATATGGGAAAAGTAGAAAAACTGAAAAAATGACATGGTACCTATATCTCACAAACTAGAGCTGCTAGAAAAAATCTGAGGGTAGATTCGAAATCAGCGCACCCAAATTAAAAAAAGTGTTTTTTTGTTGTGCTGTGTTATTATTATTATTTGAAAATTAATTAATTATGCCTCCATAGAAAGCCTCGTCCCTAAAAACTGAGACTGTCTATTTGCACAAGTTTCTCTTTAGGGACAAATTTTTAGCAGCAAACTATTCGCCATAGACAGGAACAGGAGATAATCGCTTGGGAGCAGGTCTGGACCCTAAGGTGAAAGCTTAAGAACTTCCTCCGAAGCTTCCGGAGCTTCGGGCGAGTCACTATTCATGTGTGTGGCCTGGCGTTGTTCCGATGAAACACAATTTCTCTCCTATTGGCCAAAATTGGCCGCTTCTAGATCCGAATTAAGAGTTTGGTTAGGGTTAGGATTACAGTTCATAGTAGATGATTCCCTGCCTATTCCACCAAACTCATAGCAAAACCTTACTGACCGTCAATCCTGGCTTGATCACCGTTTTGGCTGGCTCACCGTGATTCAAACATAATCCACTTGTGATGTGATCTACTTTTCATAACCAGTCTTTATCCGTTTCAGAAATGGGTCGATTTTGTTGCAATTCAGCAGCGATTCGCAGATGGAAACTTAGTCCATGAGGTTTTTTTCGCTAATTCATGTGGCATCCATACACGTAGCTCTTCTTTTTATATCCATCCTTATTTCAGTTTCTAACGGATTTTCGTGCAATGTTTAGCTCCTGGACAATCGAAACAGTGTTTACATTACGGTTGGACTCAACAATGTTTTGACAATGGACCTTCCAGAGCCTGATGCCTCTTTGAGATCAAAATTACCGAAACGAAATCCATCAAACACACAAAATTGCGCGCTATTGGCTGTTATAGTATTAGGACCAGTGACGTACCCAAGAGGGAGGGGTTCATACCCTCCAAATACAAAAATTGGTGTTGAAAAATATGGTTTCAAATGGTATTGGGCTCAAAAGTTGTACGCAAAGCGCCCTCCCCCCACCGCCCCAAAATGAAATCCTGTGTGCACCACTGATCAGGACCATAAAAACGTTTACATTTTTCCGCCTTTATCGAAGAAAAATTTTAAAATATAATGTATTTACTCTTTACTGGTATCAGTCTTTGATGTGCGCTCAAACAAAACTGAGTTCAGCTATTACAAAACTGTCTGAAAAGTTTTTTTAGTGCAAAATCTTAACTTTCTAATGCCATCTAACGTCATTCGATTGCACTTTCACAACACCAGATACAAATTACTAAAATCATCTATTAGAGAAATAATGAATTTCTTTTGCTTTCACACCAGCAGCGATATTTTCATGTCAAAAGTTAAAAGTTCATTTTTGTTGCATGGTGTAATCTATGCACTAACTTCAGCCAAGTGGTTACAATGAAGAGATTTGCATTTGAGACTCCGTTATGGTTACGAAAGTAACGCAATGTGAATTACATACAGACGCGAGAAATGTTAAAAAATGCATTGAGGTTACTTCACAAAAGTTTTTCTTCTACAAATTGCTTTTAAAATTTAGTTTTTTTTAGCAGAGTTTTTGCCCATCAGTCGAGTTTATTTCTACAATCATCAACTGTGCCAACGTCTTGCAACGCACTTTTTATGCGCCGACCATTTGACACTTTGTCGCGCAAACATTCAAAACAGCTGACACTTAGAGATTTTGAGGTCATTGACCATGTTAATAGGGGAGAATACGAAACGGAAAATATTTCGCATGCAGAGGCCGCGGGACTGAACACAACGCGTACAGCAAACAAGAAATAAATGCGAATTGGAGCATAAAATGCGGCAAACATGTGACGTAGGTGAAAAAAACTATAAAACACATTCAACACAAGAAGACAAACAAAATCGCGTAAAAACCCCAATTATGGCGCATTGTACGCGTTGTTGCTTTTAAGCCAATGCCAGCCGCGCCGACTAGACCAGGTTAAATCAAACCGCAAATTAGTCGGCCAGCCACGCTTTTTTTTTCGCTGCCGCATTACAAAACGCGCCAATGTGCGAATTGCTTTGTACTTGACATCGATTTTATGACCGCACATCAGTAAATATGGACAGTAAAATGAAAAGTTTCTAAGTACTTGAACTGCAAGAAACTTGGGCGAGATATAAACACTGCGCATGCGTCTTGTCGTTTAACCGCAAAGGCGCGCGCCACCAAATAACCGCAACATTTTGATTTGCATATTTGAAATCAATTTTGATTTGCTTTTAATGAATAGCATTTAATACTTAATATGCACGCCTTGACATGTGCCGTAAATTAGCGTAAATAATTAAATGTTGACACGTCAAATTGTGGGTTTCCCGATTTTTCTAAGATTTTTTCTAGATTTTTATGTCTGGCGTTTGTTGGTTGCTACAGCTTTAGACTTTTATTAGTTCCGCTTTATAATTAATATTAATTATTAACTAATTCGACATTTTTATGGTCTTGCACTTTTCTTTGCCTATAAGTTGATTGTTGATTTGTTATGCAATTTTATAATATCATCGATTATGCAATTTTATATCATCGATTATTTGATTGAAAATACCGGAACTTGAGGCGATTCTTAACGGTTCTTTATTTTTAGTGAATTTCATAAGTCATGGAGACTTATAGCCTATTCAGACAGGCAATTAAATTGCACAATTTAGACATTTTCTCAATTTATCCGCAATTTAGGTCTGAAATGAGCTCAATTTGTCATACAAAAATCTCAATTTAGCTAATTAAAATGAGCGCTAAATTGACCACAAATTGAGTTAGATTTTCCATGCAACCCTGTGTCGTGCTGTTATTAATTAACAAAATCATTCACAATAGATCTAACAAAAAAAAAAACATGAAAAAATGACAGCAGCGCAAGACGTTTTTGTAACATTTGTTTGCTTTGATGTTTCGTGTAAAAACTGTGCATCAGTAGGGATTTTGAACACTACTAAAGGTTTAATAAATGTTTTTAAAAACTTTTTTAAAATCAAAACATGTTCGATAACATTATCGATAACAGCTAAATTGAGCTGTAGGAACAACAAAAGCCATAAACTTACTCTGATTGTTGTAGTTGATTTTTCTGCGCAGACCACAAAACACATAATTGAAATTCGAAAAATATTATATTAAAATTTATTTTTGAATTTAATAGTAATAACTTTTTCAAAACCTAGGGTGGCACTAAAGTCTGGCCAAATTACAAAGTTTATGCAAATATTAAAAGAAGAATTGAAAATGCAAAGAATTTTTCCATCAATGTTTTTGTTGTTGCTTTTAATTGGTTTTTCTGTTAACAAGATATGTGAATAGCGCCAAGGTTTTCTGCTCAAAGCGGAGATAAGCGTAATCAAAATTCAAAAAGCAGAATATTACAGTAAAATGAAGAAGAAGAATTTTTACAAGGTCCAAATTGGCACAAAAGTTTGGCCAAATTACTTAAAACTGAGTCAAGAGTTTAAAAAAGCTAACTGGGAAGAATTTCGCAAATTTGGCACCAATTTTTGTTTTTGCTTTTAGTTGATTTTTTGTTAACCGTAGAAAACTACGCACAAATACAATTTTTCAAATTTTTATTTTAAACCGTTTATTGGAATTTTGTAAAAATATGCGACTTTATCATTAACATTATTTTACACTCAAAAAAGGGTTTCCCATTAAAGCAAAATTTTTTTGGAGCTTTCAAGAAAAAAATATACGTTGGTAATCTTTTCGTAGATTTCGACTCATTTGGTGCGTTTATTTAATTTGGCGGGAAAATTACATTTGTATCGTATTATGTATGTATGTATGTATTGTATTGTTTCTATGCACGAGAACAAAGCAAAGAAAGCAAAAGCTTAGAGAGTTGATTTTTTATAAAACGAAATAAAAAGAAAAAAATATGTATAAACAAAATATATCACTAATGAAGAAGAAGAAGAAGCATCTATCTGCAAGAAGGAACATAATCGACATGTTTGTGTAAAATGTGTTGAAGAAAAGCTACTGTAAATTAATTTTACTTTTCTTATTTGTGTCCTCAAAAATTATAATAAAGAAATATTTTGTACGCGTTTCTTTCAGATATTACACTAAAATTTTCTGAAATCCTAGAATGCGTAGAAACTTACGCAAAGGTAACGAACGTAATTTTTTTTTAGGGGCAGAGGAAGGTTTACAAAAATTGTGAATACCGCCATGATTTTCTACTTAAAGCAGGCATAACTCGTAACCAAAATTTGGTTTTTTTTTTTGATTGGTGACCCTTAAGTGATGTCTGACAACCCCTACCAACCCACTAAATCCAAATATTTCTTCATGATGGTAAAAACTTACTTTTACAATCAGAACTATTTCAGGGCAGCAGGCAACCAAATTTTATAAATTTTAATTCACAATTTGCATATTGTCAACGTTTCTGTTCACGTTTTCCCAAGCGCAATTAATTGCCACTAGATTTATTTGGTTTATTGATAAAATCTGTACGCATATGCGCCGCGTTGGCGCCATTCTACAGCCCCTCATCGATGGTTAATTTTCAACCGACACACACACACGCACGTTGCATGTTTGTTGGTATGTACAGCAGCCATCATGGGCTCGTTTTACCACTTTTCATTGCATTTTGTTTTTGATTTCTTGTCCACAAGCACTTTCAATTTCTCACATTCCGCAGTTGTGTTGTCATTATTTTGACGTTTGTTTTTGTTTTGCTGAAAGAAACCAAATTCATCAAGGTTAGAGTTATTTCTTTATTTTTTTTGTAAGCTACGCTTTGTTGTTTCACTCAATGAAATCAACAGCGACAACAACATCCTCAACGTGATTTTTTTTATGGTCAACATTGCGTTATTGCCATCAGCTGTTTGCTGGGCCATTTCAGCGTCAACAGGTGGTTGCACTTCCTCGCGTACACTTAACACTTTACTTACATTGTTTATTTTGGTCTCTTACAGCGTCTTGTCACATTTTTATTTATTTTTTTACTTTACACTGTTTCCGTTTTTGTTGCCTTTGGCTGCTGAAGGGCCCTCAAAAATTACTTTTGGTATTTCACATTACTGCAATGTGCTGTTGTTGTACATATTTGTTGTTGTAGCTTGGAATGTTGCACATATGCAACTCATAACTAATATTTCAAGTTTTTTTCTTTTGTTTTCCTGCTTTTGTTGACGTTGTTGTTATTGTTTTCTCTTTCATTTCGCTAGTTTCATATTTAATCCGCCAGCTTGGGTTTCTTGATGCCATTTGTGGCTCATGTAAAAAAAATTTCATTAAGTGCAAATTTTTTCATTTAGATGCGATAAGGTTTAATTAATTTAATTTGTATAAATTGTTTTCAATAATACATAATATTTCAAATTGTAATTCACTGACTCAATCTTTTCCAAAAATAAACCAATTCCACTACTTCGTACAGCTTCAAAGATTCGATAGTTGAGTTCATTTTCTCAGACTAGACAAAAGCCTAGACCCCTAAAAGCAGCGTCGTAGCTCCTGCAGAGCCAGAAATAAGCAAAAAACTGTTCTCGGTTCAGTGTTTCTTGGTTTAACCCTTTCGACCCCAAAGTTACCTGAGAGCAACTTCACCTATTTGTCATCTCATAGCAAAAGTTACGATTGATTTATGGGTTTAATTTAAGTAGGCACCAACAAATTAATATATTTAGAAGTGAATTCAAAGCAAATTACACAAATTTTACTGCTATCCCCAAAATAATTTCCAATAATTTGCAGCGATATCAGCGAAAGTTTGTGTTCTTATTGAAGTCTATGAATTGGGCGCGTTTGATCAAACCCCTGTTTCTTTAATAATAGTTAAATAAAATCAAAAAGTGATAATTTTGTATTTTTCCATAAATATTAAATAATTTTTCTGTAATTAAAAAATATTGATACAAAATTTATTTAACCCGATCTAAGCTAAAAGTTTTCAAAACTAAACTAATTCTAGAACTCTAAAAAAAAATTATTATGTATATATATTATGTATATATATTATTCACGATATGCGTTCAAATCAATATTTACATGAGCGTCCCCTATGCCGCATAATTCAGAATCGTTTCTATCGTTTGTGCTGTAAATGCAGCCATAAACAATCGAAAAACAATCTACTTGTACACCAAACACTCTTCGACCCATAAAATGCGCTACGGCTCGAAATTGGCTGCGCTTATCACTTAACAATGCAATGAATAAATATTTACAGGCACCTCAATAAATATACATACGAGTACATCAATCACAAGTGCTGGTGCGATTAATTCAAAAATAAGCGTACAAATTAATAATAATAACAATAACATTAGTAACAATAAAGCAATCAGCCATACACAATGACCTGCCTATCGGACATTGATCTGGCAACGCTGCACAAGAGTCGACTCGAAGAGCGCCTCAGCTATAAACTGGCCTGGAGCGCCACAAATCAGTCCAGCTACCATCACGACCATCATCTTCATCATCATCACCAGCAGCAGCGTCATCAACAGCAGCCGCCACACCAGCAGCCGCAGTCGCAATTTGTCGACGGCTTCAATGAGATAACACGCTACTGTCTGCAGCGTAACATACGCAGTAAATATGCCGATTTGAATGGCAATTGCGACATGTTGACCGAGAAATTGCAACATTTGAATTTCGGCGACTATGCTGAGCAACATTCGAAGCACAAGAGCCGCGCTCAAACGGCAACGGTGGGCGCGCATGCGCAGGACGAGGCGAATTGCAATTATTTTACATCGACAACACGACGACGCCGTTCGGGCACGTGGCCGTAAGTTGTTAAGATTAATGGGATTGTTTTGTTAGTTTCAGAGTTGAAAAGATGTGAACAAAAATTGTTTTACAAAAGAAACATTACGAGAAAATATAAGAAATATTATTTTGAGCACTGTTCTGGAAGGTATTCTTGATTTGAACCCTTTGGAGGAAGTTTGAAGTTTAGAAATGATGTTTGTTACTTACTTACTAAACTGCCTAGCCCACTTGGTCACACTAAGAGATGATGAGGCGTCCTCAACCTTTCTCAACGTAGACGGTCTCCCTTTTTGCCGTCGACTTCCAACGACTTCTTCCTACGATAGACATGGCCAGGTCAACGTAGCCAAGATTGTTAACATAGTAAAATTTTATTGAGGATTGTTAGGAGGAGAGTTTTTAAATCGAAAAGATCGTAATCTCAACTACATTTAATCGTCGTAGTCTTAACTAAATTTATTTTATATATTTAAGATTTCACTATGTACAAGTACGAACAAAAATTGAGCTCGCAAGATCATGAGGTACGATTTACGGATTTTCTAGTTGAAATCAAGTTTTCTAGTTTAGTTAAACAACTCTACAATGTCGCTTTGGGTGTATTAATGTAGAATAAATCAGGTATGGCGAACTGAAAGTTGTTCTTAATACTTCAACAGCAACACTTATCAGTTCATGCTAGAACAGAATACTTAAGGGGTATGGATCCAGTAGCCTACTCACCACTAGATCTTTTGTGACAGAATCCCCATTATATTACAGCTTCTTTGATAACTTTTGCTTCAAAATGTATGATGCTTTTTTGCTGGGGGATCTATCCTAATGTTGTCACCTAACATTGTGGTGTTGAGAAGGCCTTGCCTAAGAATTCGAATTTGGTTTTAGCAAGCCCCATACAGTGATACATAATTTGTTCTGCTGTTTCCTCCTCATCGTTGCAAATTCTGTCTACAGTGCCCACAGGATCTAATTGCTTAGTTATTGCGGCCCAAACGGCCCTATTGACACGGAATCTTCATTATATTAAAGATCCTCTAAAAATTTAAGCCTCAGAAGGCCTTCAGTGAGATCTTATAACAATCACACAAGGTGTGTTCTGCTGTTTCTTTCCATTCCTTGTAAACTCTGCACTTGCAGTCCTGTGGTATTTCTATGGTAGACTTACAATGCCCAGTCAAAAAACTCGTGTCAATTCGGAAACCAGTTCTATTAAGTATCACCAGTTGCCTTAATCTTTAATCTGATATATCTGGCGTATATTTTTTGGCAAGCCTTTAAAGTTCCTCTAGTAATGATTGGCTTTACTATCCAAAAAGTGCTCAAGTTGTGTCCTAGGGAGCTCCATGGCAATCTGCAAAAATTTTTAATTTTATCTTCAATAATATTCACAATTGAGTAATTCAATATTTTAAGACAGATTTTTAATAACTTGGACCATTGTTATTTACTAATCTTATGTATTTCAAAGAAATTCGGTTTTCGGAAATGACAAATACACATTGCTTTTACAATATTTTTACTTGCCATACGGTTGGCCAGCTTTGATCTCTCGACTAATGCAATTGCAACTTTTCATTATAATGCAATAATTACTTTTGTCTATTTGCAAATGTTAAATACCTACAATTTTGTTAACTCATTTTTCAAAGAAAGTGAGTTTTGTGTGAACCCCCAACATGATATTTGCAATTTTTCATAATAGGCAAATATTTATATTTGAAATTTTTCACTCATTCATTTTCATATTTGTTTATAGTTTCCGCTCAAGTTTAACCACATTGTTGTGTGAACATGAGTTTACGATTCACTGTGAGACAATGCAAATGTCATATTTCATATATGACGGAGACAACTGACATTTTCACATGTAGATACACACTAATGTCAATGCACGTTTGACAGTTCGATGCGAGGCTAGTGCGCACATTGTTCAATGGCCACAGAATCAACGAATATGTTCATATATGTTAATGGATTCATATCGCTGAGAACATGAAATATCAGCATTCAGTAATATCAGGCAAACATATGTTTATCAATTGGTGAACATGTGTAAAGTCGAGCGTGATATGCATGTTCGGTAGTCGCTGATAACAGCCGATGAGTGAGTCGATGCATTGTAAAACAACACAAAAAATGTCCACAAAATAAATAAATAAAAATATTTAACCAACAAATATCAGATAAGCAAAATAGTGCCAGAATTAGCGTACAAATCATAATAGAACGTTGACACTCGCGTACAGTCCATATTTGGCAGCATTTAGCATTGACGGACGAACTATTTCCATTGCATTTGTTGTAGGTATTATATCAATCAAAAATATCGAACAATGGCATTAACGTATTTTCAACACGAAGTTTGAAATTGTTTCATTTGCTTGATTAATTAAAAATAAGGGTTGTCATTAATTAATTCCCGTAAAAGCTTTCAAAATATCAACCACATATTGCGTAAATTCTTCACATAAAACATATGACATGAAAGTTCAAAATAGAAAATTTAGTTAAGAGGAGACAATTTTCCGCTTTCATTTGATACCCATTTCTTCATCATTGCACAATCGCAAATATTTAAAAAAATATTTGAAATGTGTATATCCTTAAAATTTTAAAGTCCTTTAAAAAGGTTTTTGGGTCAGAAAATGAAAAACTGACTATGCCAGGATATTATAAATGACCTCTAGTTTCACGTCTATATCAACATTTGGATGGGTCTCGGAAAAATTAAAAAATTGTTTCGCACGGTGTAATAAATGAAAAGTTGGTGTTTTCACTCCGTGCATCATAACTTGGTGACTTTTCTTTCAATTCTATTGATGTTAGGCTTAATATTTGCTCAAATAATATATCTTTCATCTTAGATTTTAAAACCAGAGGAAATCATTTATTTTATCTATAAAAAAACGATTCGAAAATGTAGGTATAATTTTTGAAAATGGTCAAAAAATTCAATTTTTTCAACTTTCATCGTCAGTAACTTCCCCAAATCTCATCTGATTTGGACAATCTATATATCGTTGGAAAGGTTAGTTAATTACCTTCTGAACAACGGCTACTTGTGTTAGTCGGATGGTTGGTTTACGAGATATGTGCTCATAACTGAAATAAGAGGGAAAAACGTGTTTTTCGAAGATTTTTCGAAAACGCTTCTTAAGAAAATTTTTTGATTTTCAGTTTCGTGTTCAGCAGCCGAAGATTAGTCTAAAAAATACTTTTATTTTTAGGAGCATTTTTCGTGTCGAGTAGTGTAATTAACACTTTCACAAAAATAAATACGTATTTTTTACAATATTTATGGAATCTATAAATGGCAAACTACTTAGTAATTTGAAAAAAAAAATACAAAATCATTAACAAAAATTTAAATAAATAAATATATAGGTATAAATAAAATTTAAAAAAAGAACGCCCGTGTGTCTCCCCGACGGGGAATTGAACCCCGGTCTCCCGCGTGACAGGCGGGGATACTAACCACTATACTATCGAGGACCTTAGACCGCCGCACGCCAAGCACGTACAAACGCTGCACTCTGAGCGTAGTGCAAATTGCACTCTCTTATATTTCTTGCACTCTCGCGCTCACTATTCGTTTCGCTTCACTTTGTTGTTGCTACTCTGCCCGTTCAGCAATTGACAAGTCACCGCGAATAACGTTTGCTGCACGTTGCTGTTGTTGCGATTTGTTGGTATTTTTCTTCACCTTGTCTTGCCTGGTTCGTTGTGTTGCCGTTGTGCATAATTTATTCTTAACCTCCAGCGTTTAACTGTTTATTCAGTTTTCAACATTTTTCGAAAATCAAAATTTATATATATTTTTTGTTGTTATTGTTTTGTTGTTGTACATGCGATTGCTACTAATAGCGTTGTTCTTAAGTGTCAACAAAAAGCAACAAACCGAAACCAAAAAACCGTAGAAACAATAAAACGACAAAAAAAGAATAAAAATTTAATTAAACATGGTCAAAAAAAATCCGTACCAGTCTGTGTTAAGCGCCATTGACACAAATCGCATCGTTCATTCTGTTGTTGTGTATTAACATACAGTTTGTTTGTGTGCCCTGCACTAATGTTGTTAGGTAGTATTTATTTTGTATACAATAGAATTTGGTTAGTAATTAGTTGTGGGCGTGGCATGTATGTGTCGTATTATTAAATGCAATTTAGTATAATTAGTTATTAATTGAATTTATTTAAGAATAAGTCATTTCAATGCGGAAATCGAAAGTAGGGGATATGACCTTTGCTGCGTATTTAATTTAAATATTAGTTGTTTTTTGCCTTAATGGTGGCCAAGTGCTATTAAAATAAAAAGTTTCAAAGATTCTTCTTTCTGAAAAAGTAATTTTTACCTGATCGAGCTGCAGTTGAATGAATTTTATCATTTATTGGCTGTTTTTAATCAAAACAAGAAATTATGAGAGCATCAATAAGTCGTGGTTAGGATGAGATTGAGTTGGAGTAAAGATTATTTATTTATTTAAAATTAATTGTATTATTTTTACACGAAAAGTAGAGAATAATAGCTGCCAAGACCTTCGAGTTGAAGTGGTCGACTTTACTAAAAAGCTCACTTAAGAGCTGAATTATCATTTCAAAATAATCAACATCCAAGCGGTAAATTACAAAGTTAGATATTTACACTCACATTTCTAACCCACACATGGATTTCTTATTACAAATCTTATTTTTTATTGTAACCAATATTTTTCCGTAGCTCATTCCACAAATCGTTGCGCACCGCTTTGAAATTAATTTGAATTTTATTGGCTGTCTTCTTCGTCGCTTCATTATTATTTATCTACAATCATGTTTTTATAATTTTTTGATCAATCTTGTCTTCACCATTATTGTTGCTACTTTATTTGTTTGCTTTTGTTTTGTTGTTTGTCCTTTTTCACTCGTATTTACAATTGCCAAATGTGACAATTTAAATGTTGAAGTAACCATGTTTGTGGCATTAATATATTTACGTCATTATCCAAAAGCAATAACGACAACAAAAAAATACACAATACACACAAAACCAAAAACAGTATAAACAAATAACAACAATAAGCGTAACCCGGACCTGTATTATCATAAAAAATACACTGTACAAAATAAATTTGCTCAATTCTTACAAATCGTTGGCAATAAATTCAGATTTGTATCTGACTCTCAAAACCTTAAGCGAATTGTTTTGATATTCATTTCATAAGAAGCTTTAAAAATAACTTTTAAAAATAGATTCAACAGAAGCTCTCGTTGTAAGAGGGTAACTGGGTTGTGGGAAAAAGGAGGCTTTGCCTTGGCCTTAGTTTAGTTGAGAAGAGATCTGAACAGGACTTTTGTGGTTCCAAACAAAGGATTTAGTTTGAACAATTCAAAGGTTGAGGGTCCGGTTGACCGGTGGACCGTGAAAGGTGGAATGGAATGACCAACTGTAGAGAATCTCTTGTGTGGCTTTGAAGATATCTTTGGACAGCTGAGCCATTCCAATGTGGTATCACAACTTAAGCTTAAGTAAGGTTTCTCAGCAGTAGACTGCCACTACATCCTAACATAACCAAACCTAACCTAACATAATGATGTCCATTATCCAAGTGACTTGGTCACCAAAAACTTATTTATTTTCTTATTTGTTGCATTGTGCGATTGTACTTATTTATTCTTAGCATGAAATATTCCAAACGCAAACTAATTACAATTTTTTAAAATCAGAAAATTAAAATTAAAATTTTTTTTTTAATTTTTAAAATTTTTTTTAAAGCACGTGTAAGTACACGAAATAATGCAATATGAACTAATCATTTTTTAAGTACCAGAAATATTTTCAATATTTATGTAAAAGAAATTTGACAAAAAATAAAAAAAACAATAACCCTTTCAGACCGTATTCGCACAATTGTGAGGACTCTTCGCTATGGAGAAATCTTCAATGACTTTTATTAAACTTACCAAATTTCATACTTTTCATTAATTTTTTATACACATTTTTTTATATTAATAGAATATAATAATACAAATAATAATAAACAAATAAAATATAATCTGTTCTAAATAAATTGTAATAAAAATATTTAAATATTTGTTTTGCCATTAAAAAAAATGAAAACGAATATTAAAAAAAAATAATTCCGAGTCTAAAAGGGCAAAACATGGGTTGATTCATGGTATATAACAAAGTAGTCTAATTAAAGAGAGTACCCCTAATGTACCTCTATTTTTATTGACAAATATTGTCAAAAAAGTTATCAGCAGAGTAAACAAAGTTGTATTAAAATATACCTAAGCATTTTTCTTTTTGTCGAAAATCAAAATTTAACCGGGTCAACAATGGGTTAAGGTTTGTATACGGAAAGACTAAAGACTAAATTAATTCCGAGTCTAAAAGGGCAAAACATGGGTTGATTCATGGTATAATAACAAAGTAGTCTAATTAAAGAGAGTACCCCTAATGTACCTCTATTTTGATTGAGAAATATTGTCAAAAAAGTCATTAGCAGAGTAAACAAAGTTGTATTAAAATATACCTAAGCATTTTTCTTTTGCTTTTAGTACGATTTTATTTGAATGGAGTTGCGACTGTGGTTGAACATTTTTTGAACTGACAAATTTCAGACATCAAAATTGACGTCATTTCAAAATATTTGGTTTATTTTGAGCGGGAGAGTTTTGATTAGACTTCTTTATTATTATACTATGGGTTGATTGATTTCAAATTTGGTGAAAACAGTTCAAATAAAAAATAATAACATTTTTTTCATTTTGTCGAAAATCAAAATTTAACCGGGTCTAAAAAGGGTTAAGGTTTGTATACGGAAAGACTACAAAAAAACGCTGAACCGATTGACCTAATAGTTGGTTAAAGCACTTGAAATCAAAAATAACTTGACACGTGTTTCTCATTTTTTTTAAAAACCAAAATTAAAGGGGTGGCCCAAGGGTTGGCCCATGATTTTTTACCCCTTTTGGATTCAAACTTAGTGAAAGTACTTGATTATTATACGTGTTTTTTATTTTTTCGAAAATCAAAATCTAACAGGGTCATCAACGGGTTAAATTTTTATATGGAGAAACGGTGAAAAACATAAAATAGTGGGCCTATTGACTGCAAACTTGGTGAAAGTACTCTTATTAAGAAATATAGGGTGTTTTTTTTAGAGGTTTGTTTTTCGAATAGAGATAAAACTGGCATTTTGTGGTCAAATCTGGCAACTCATTTATGTTCAGTTTGGTTTGCCATTTCATCATGAACAGGTTGACAAAGAACAACGCTTGCATATCGTGCAAATTTATTTCGAAAATAATGGTTCAGTTCGCGAAGTTTACCGCAAGCTCCGTCCATTTTATGGTCGACATAATCGTCCACCAGAGCAATTAATTCGGTTAACCATGGGTCGTTTTCGCACTACGTTTACTCTATGTGATAATACGCATCCGCAGAGACGTCGAACAGTGCGCACCGAAGAAACAATTGCCGCTGTAGAGCAAAATGTTGAAGAGGACCCGAATGAATCGATTCGCCACCGTGCACAGCAATTGGAGCTTTGTCCATCAACTTTATGGAAGATTTTGCGCAAAGATCTTGGCTTGCGACCTTACAAGATCCAGCTTGTGCAAGAATTAAAGCCGCGAGACCATGCAATGCGTCGTGATTTTGGTGTATGGGCCGAAAATGAGATTGATCTCGATGCTGATTTTCATCGCAAAATTTTGTTCAGTGATGAGGCTCATTTTTGGTTGAATGGCTACGTCAACAAGCAAAATTGCCGCATTTGGAGTGAAGAGAATCCACATGAGACCCTTGAGACGCCATTACATCCACAAAAACTGACTGTTTGGTGTGCTCTATGGGCTGGTGTAGTCATTGGGCCATACTTCTTCCGAAATAATGCTGGAGAGTCAGTTACCGTTAATGGAGACCGGTATAGAGCCATGATAACCGACTATTTTGTTCCCGAATTGGATGGCATGAATGTGGATGAGTTGTGGTTCCAACAAGACGGCGCTACATGCCACACAGCGCACGTCACAATCGATTTATTGAAGGAAACATTCGATGAGCGCATAATTTCGCGGAATGGACCTGTCAATTGGCCACCAAGATCGTGTGATTTGACACCATTGGATTATTTTCTTTGGGGATATGTGAAGTCGCTCGTCTACGCCAACAAACCAGAAACGTTAGGGGACTTGGAAGCCAACATTCGTGGCGTTATTGCCGACATACGGCCCAAAATGCTCGAAAAAGTGGTTGAAAATTGGACCTGTAGAATTGGCTTTATTCGAGCCAGCCGCGGCGGCCACATGCCCGAAATCATATTTAAACATTAATGGCATAAAATTATCCTTCCAATAAAGCCAAATTGATGGACGTTAAAACGATTTTCTTGTGTTTTATTTCAATTCGAAGTTCTATACCTCTAAAAAAAACACCCTATAATACGACACGTGTTTTTCATTTTTTCGAAAATCGGAATCTGACGAGGTCATAGATGGGTTAAGAGTTTGTATGAAGAAACAAAATTTTTTTTTATGAAAGCACTTTAAATCAGAAATTATTAGATACCTAAGTATTTTTTCATAAAAATCTGTAAGATCAAGAAATGGTTAAGAAGAACTTGATTTATTGGCTCCATTGACTTCAAACTTGTAGGCAAAGCCGCGGGGCCCTGCTAGAATTTTCATATTTTGTAAAAAAAACGCGTAATACTCTGCTTAAAAGTATATGTATTACATCACTTTTTTTATTTCTGGAATATTCCTTACATTCCCATTGGTTGACTGGCGTTCGTTGTGAATAGAAGACATCAACAATAAATCATAAATAATGCAAAAAGTGCTTTCCTACAAAAAAGAAAAAACTGTCGCACCTATGTATGTAAACTTGTGCATGCTTACCTAAGAAGGAAATTAAAAATGCTAAATATCGAATCGTAATAATACGGTTTACTGCGTCTAGAACTTTGCCGGTGACTTGAGCCGCTCAATAAAAAACGAAAGCACCGAGAAAAGTACGTAATAATTACGCCTAAATGGCTTTAGAATAATTTTCGAATTTCATTTCATACTCTACGCTCCAAAGTGGCTTTCTCATTGTTTTTGTTTTTGCTGTTCTTAACACCTTTAACACCTATCATCCAAATCGAATGCATTGCAGGCACAATAATCAACGTACATATCTACATAAATATATATGTACATCCATTCCAATGCATTTGTATGTGAGGAGTAGTGGTGTATGTGTGTGTGTTTGTATGTTTTGAGTACATTGGGTGCTCGTAAGTTGCGGTAATTAAATGGTTTCAGTCGTTGTCGCGATTCACTGGAGACGGGAAGTTTATTGTTTTCGATTCAAAATATAAACAAAGCAAAAAGTTAATGGCCGCAGGACTAGTAAATATTGTGCAGAAAAAAGCAGAAATTATACTGAAAGCTATACTGATCCTGCAGTGAATATATCAAGTGATTGCAGCCGACATTCTGGCGTACCTATGACCAGAAGAAAAGCAAAGAGTGCAATGAGTATGTTTTATCACGTTTGGATTTGGAATTTGTTGATTTTATCAAGAAGAAGTGAAAACTATGTAAAGAGAAGATGGTCAAAATATTCACAGGAGTTTGCAGTCTGTATAATTTTACAAAACTTTTTACTGAAACTTTGAACGTCAAATACATCCCAGGATACATATGGGTTGTTGATTTACAATTCGCACTTTGATAAGCATTTTTTAAAGTATATTTAATCTTTTCTTTCACTTAGAACAACACTCAGTGGCGAACATTCTGGGGGTTTGAACAGATTATTTGGGTTAAATTGGGGTTCTTTGTGGATTGTAAATTGGAGAAGGTATTTGTAGAATTGTCGCGATTACAAAAAAGTGTCATGAGTTGTGATGTGAGGGTGGACAGGAAGGCTGCTATTCTTCCATAGCAATTAGTCTATTCGAACCATTGCGTACATATGCCTAAAGGGGGAAGAAATTAAAGAGAGAGGAAAGGAGAGGATAATCTTGGAAAGGGTTAGATTCTTTAAGGAACCTGAGGCAGTCGGGGAGAAGAAGTCCATTCGGACCATTGCACTACATATGCCTGGAGGAGGAAGAGATTAAAGAGAGAGGAAAGGAGAGCATAATCTTGGAAAGGGTTAGATTCTTTAAGGAACCTGAGGAGATCGGGGCGAAGAGGTCCATTCGGACCACTGCACTACATATGCCTGGAGGGGGAAGAAATTAAAGAGAGAGGAAAGGAGAGGATAATCTTAGAAAGGGTTAGATTCTTTAAGGAACCTGAGGAGATCGGGGAGAAGAGGTCCATTCGGACCATTGCACTACATATGCCTGGAGGAGGAAGAGATTAAAGAGAGAGGAAAGGAGAGCATAATCTTGGAAAGGGTTAGATTCTTTAAGGAACCTGAGGAGGTCGGGGAGAAGAGGTCCATTCGGACCACTGCACGACATATGCCTGGAGGAGGAAGAGTTTAAAGAGAGAGGAAAGGAGTGGATAATCTTGGAAAGGGTTAGATTCTTTAAGGAACCTGAGGCAGTCGGGGAGAAGAGGTCCATTTGGAACATTGCACTACATATGCCTAGAGGGCAAAGAGACTCAAAGGAGAGGAAAGGAGGGGATAATCTTGGAAAGGGTTAGTTTTTTTGGGGAACCTGGGGAGGTCGGAGAGAAGTAAAGTATGACCTTCACTTATACATTCAATACATGGCTGCCCAATATGCACCTCCTGCTTTTCGAGAACGCTGGACATTGGCAGATAAAGTGTTGTGTATTGTGTCCACGTCCTCGAGACGGGATTTGCATGTGGGGTCAACGTTGATAGGCATGTTTACCATATGTTGGCCCCATGTATTGTGCCCTGTGATCGTGATCTTCACTTCCTTCCTCTGCTTTCTTCCGCTCTCTCCTCTATGCGCTTCTACAGGACTCCATCTCGGACCATTTTCCCACGTGAGCAATGCTTCTATGATTCTTGATCCACTGTAGAACTTCTATTGGCTCGGGTCTCACTTTATCGACCGCTGAGCCCAAATGGGTCAGTTTATCGGCTATTTCGTTGCCAAGATCACCCAGAGTGTCCCGGAACCCATATAAAGGTTAGCCGATTGTTTTTTGTGACACTTTTCAGCTTTATTTTATATTTGTTTACTAACTTTGGGGAAATTTGAAAAGTTTTCTAGGGTCTTTGATGCCTCTTGAATTATACAACTGTATGGGAAAATATCTGAAGGACGCTTGTTCTATTATCAAGTCAAAAAGTGTGTCTTTGCAACGATCTTTTTAAGAGATGGCTGATACAAATTCAGGTTCAGGATCTTCGATGGACTTGCAGAAATTGCAGATTATTGATCTACGCAATTATCTCGCCAAGACCAAATGGTTCCCAAAAGATCTCGTCTGGATCTCTGAGGAACCCAACACATAGGATAAGACACCGGATTCATAAACGAAGAGAACCACCATAGACCCAACAACGTCTCCGAGTGGATATGCATGCGGCACACTCTCCTTCTATAACCTAACCTAACCTGGCTAACACAAACGATTCCAATCGTTTGGGTTGAGTAATTCGTATGCAAATTTTTGTAATTTCTGTTGTGATAAAATAAGGAACCGATTCGGCTTAGTGTGAGCTTGAAAGGTAACTCTTAAAAGTTGAGTTGATTTTATTCTTAGTTTAATTAACTGGTGCCACAATCTATAAATATTTTAACTAGGGCTATTAGGTTGTTTTTGTACTAAGACAGGGGCGGATTCACAAAAATATTTCGGGGGGGGGGGGGCTTTCAAAAAGTAATTCTGTAATATTCATAAAATGCCTTTTAATTTGTATGTAGTTTTAAAGTCGATCCTAATATTTCGGGGGTTTCAACCCCCAAAACACCCCCCTGAATCCGCCACTGTACTAAGAACAATGCTAAAAGTCCAGTGATAATGAGACATATTTGTTGTTGTATTTAGAACAAAGTCAAATATTCTGTGACAATCAATGTTGATCTTCTTTTAATGTATGAAAACCTTCTCTAAGGAAACTGAACAAAACAACATCCAGCTTTCATTTTAGGTTTATAAATCGGCTATGAAGTTAATGGAGGGTCAGTGCAAAACTCTTCTCAGTCAGTTAATCGGTTTCCTAGGCAAAGGTGCACACAGGATTTTATTTTGGGGGGTTTTGTGTACAACTTTTGAGCCAAAAACCATTCGAAACCATTTTCTTTTACGAGCAATTTTTGTATTTGGGGGTTTGAACCCTAAAACCCCCTGTGTGCGCCACTGCTCCTAGGTCATCTTTGTAGAGAAAAGAAGAGAAAATGTAAAACTTTTACTAGAAATATGTAAAATTTTTTATGGTAATTCCACTCGTTGTAGTTTTGAAGAAACATTATTCTCCAGTAGTCTCAGCTGGATATTTAAAAGACATATACAAATCTTTGCAGTTATTAAACAACACTAGGTAGCACTGGCCAATTTCTACCAAGAAATATATGAAACTTGTGATAATTCGACTCGCTGTGTTTTCGGGGAAACATTTTTCTCTGGCTGTCTGATAACTTCTCTTTACCACATGTCAGCTGGTCATTTACATCTTAAGGCATATAAAAAGCACTTAAAATGCTAAACAAGGCATAGTTCTTCTGGCATGATGCCTCAGTCTTACCAACTGAAGCACTAACCACTAACTAACACAGTGACTGATTCAGTTCTGTAACTTCTATCTTATATCATTTCGGCATATTTTTTTAACAATAGCCCAACTATCAGAATTTGTAATTGAATTTTATTTATTATACTCAAAAGTGCTTTCATAAAGAAAACTTTTTCCCGCTACCTGAAACACGGAAATGCTTCCTACATTTTAATCTGTCTTCATTTTGCGAAACAAGGCAACACAAAGGCTCACAGCTGTTGTTTTTGATTTAATTTTTGCTTAAAAAAGGTAAACGTATGTAAAATTAAACTCTTTACACTTACGACTAATTACTCGACTTTCATGGAAATTGCGTTTCATCATGCGGTGAAACAGGATGAAGTTGCGGCTTCTTTATTTCTTTGTCATATCAGGCGGCGAACGTGACTAATGCAAAAAACTCGTACAATTGAACTTCACGTGAATGATTTATGTGCGCATTTTGTTATTAATGTCTCTGCGCAATGAAATTGCACATTACTCGGGTGAAAAATCACAAAGCTTCCGAAATGAACAACGCGTGGCAGACAGCGTGAACGAGACCAGGACCGAAGCGTTTTGTTGTTGCTTAAATTTGTGCAGCATCATTACTGCTCCGGCAGTGGCTGTGATTATCCGGGAGGCGACTTTTCAACTCCTTAGCCATGTCAGGGAACAAGTCGAATATGAGTTGCCGATATCTCCCAAATGGCGCATGGTCACCTTTTGTTCGTTTCGCTTGTTTTGCAATGTTGCAATAATTTGTTGGCTACCTGAATTTATTTTTGATTAATTGATTTTTCATTGATTTAGTTAATTTTTCATTTGAATTCCCATTATCAATTTTTTGTTTTGTAAACATTAATTGAAATGAAGTAAAGGAATGTGTGAACAATTGTCCAATGTGATTAATTAGTTATTCAAATAACCCATTGAACCTAAATGGTGACTGTCATTGCGTTATGCTTGAGTTGAGTCCATTTCTTTACGAAGACGGATGTCAAATGAAGGTGTTAAAAGGTTTTTGAACTCGAGAACGTTAAATAAGGCAGATTTTATGAAGAGAAACCTGTGAGTGTTAAAGAATTATTGAATATGAATGACTTCAAATGATAAAAGACTTTGAGAAAAAGTAATATTTTGCTGAAAATGTTGTTACTCTAATCTTTTGATTCAAATTTGAGCGTTTTCTAATCATTTCCAGGCAGTAAAATCGTTTCCATTGGGCTATAGTTTTGAAATTAAAACCGTAACTACTTGCGTAGACCACTTTTAAATTTGTTGTTGCTTTTCCATTCATTCAGTTATTTCATTTCATTAAAATTATATCTTTAACCCTTTCGCTATTTTGTTGCCACATGGCAACATGCTACTTTGTGGACGTCTGCATCCTCTATGGTTGGAAGAATAAATTTTTTTGTTGGTCTTTAGAATAGTTTCAAGTTTTAGGAAAAATACGAAATTAATAAACTGAATATTAAAGTTTTAAGAAGAGAAGTATACACTTTTTTAACGGTATATCTTGACATAGTAAAGGAAGAAGAAGCAGAAAAAATTAGAGAACTTTTTAATTTGACGTCTTCTTTCAATTTAGATACTTTTTTTTAATTGTGACTGAAGTAAATGAAGAAATATTAAAATTTTCGTTATGTGCAAAAAGTTTTATGTTTATGTAATTATTACAGCCACAACGATGTGGTTGCTCTCATAGAAAAACACTCTAAAATACAGGGTCCGGCTATAAAAATTAAAAAATTTCTTATGGAATGTTGCTAATATAACCACATAGAAGCCTAAAACGTAAAATTTAAAATTTTAACTTTCCCCAGTAAAAACCTGTAGCGAAAGGGTTAACATTCTCAAATATTCTATGAAAACATATCGCACACGAATTATAAAAGAGGCACAGCTTGAAATTTTCCAAAATGCAACTTTTTTCCATAAATCAATTCACAGTGCACATCTCTAACGCTTTTAAAAATTTTACCTTTTATTACTAAAAAAAATTAAAAATTAAAATTAAAATTAAAAATTAAAATTAAAAATTAAAATTAAAAATGAAATTAAAATTATATCTTTAACATTCTTGAATGTTCTATGAAAATATATAGCACACGAAAAATAAAAGAGCCACAGCTTGAAATTTTCCAAAATGCAATTTTTTTCCATAAATCAATTCACAGTGCACATCTCTAACTGCTTTAAAAATTTTACTTTTATTACTAACTTTTTCAACTGGAAAAATACTGCATGTCTGTTTCTACTTAGGTATGTTAATTTTATTTTTCTGCAGAATCAACCGTTTTTTGCCTCGATTTCAATTTCCAAATGAAAAAGATTTCTACAAAAAGCATTCAACTTTTAAATATCACATTTGTCTGCTTCCGATATCATCAGATCAGTCACTGTTTTAGACTATCGCTGAGTGCTGACATTCCTCCACTCCGCCTGTAAGCACCTAATTACCATTGCCGACTTGACAAGGGACCGAGTTCAGTGTATCAAGAAATCGCAGCAACAACAACGCAAAATTTTGCTTATATCATGCATTGAAATGCATAAAATTTGAACACGCTTTGCTTGCGCTATTATTTCCTTAGTGGCCTCAGCTTAGTGGCTTCAATTACTCGTCTCACTCTGGGCATGTGTGAGAATTTATTAATTTGCTAATGCGGGGAAAAGCGTCAAAGCAAAAGCTTGAAATTGCATTGCAATGAGTGTGAACGTGTACGAGCACAACACGTGGCTTTACAAATCGTCACCGCATTCAGTTGCGTCAATTAACGCATTTTTACCAAAGTATTTCGTCGAAGGTATTTTCACGCTTGTAGCAAATTCCCCATTAGCGCAACAAGTTGCCAAAGCCAAAGGGCCCTGACACTTTCATGGCTACGGCAGATGCCATCGAATTGGCACTGCCATTCTTTGCCTTCAAGTTGCACAGATGAACCGCTTTCGCTTTCACTTCGTGCCGCTGAAACGACCAACCGACCAGTCGACCAGCTGCCATCAGGTGTCTGCCATCATCAGCTGCTTGCGGATTTTAGCTGCTCCGGATGCTCTCTGGCTGAGTTGGCTTTGGTTTGATGTCAACGCGCTCAACCGCTCCACACCGAACTCTCTCATAGCAGCGCAGCATCCGTCTTTGACACAATGGGACACCCTGCACTGGAGTGCGTCGGCATATTCGATGGGAAGTTTCAATGAATTAATTCTTGAATTTTTCGAAATGGGGGTTTTTGGGGGCAGTATTAGATCGAATAATAAATGATTTGATTGACCAAAGTTTCTTCTGCACAATTGCCAATCTGAAGATGTTTCTTGTCTAATGTAACCCTTAGTAAAATTTCCAGATTGGTTTTGCTTTCTTTCGCAGCATTGTTAAAGCCTTGAATGTTTCTGGTCTTTATTGATCTTCTAATAAAATTTTCTAGAAAAAACTTTTGCAGAACATAGGGACCCTCTATTTTCATTTTCAAAGAGGACTTTTAACCCTGGAATGCTTTAAGATTAATGCAACTGTATCACAAAACATGAGAAATGTTATCTAGTCTTCGAAAATAAGTAGAAGTAGAAACGATTCAACACTTCCTGTGCCACTGCCCGGCTCTGCAGGAACGCCGACTCTGCCACCGCAAGATTCCTGGCGGACCTGGTTTGCGCACAAAAGTTGAATTCTTGGATCTGCTCTCCTTTAATAAGAGGTCAAATTGGTTTGCCCCGAATTGAGATTGATTGGTTAGCTTTAGAACGATTTAAGAAGGAATTCACATTGGCCCACTTTGGCCTAAGAGTGGAAGTGCGATCCGTGCCGCACACACCCTTCCCTACCTAACCTAATCTATCTAGTCGAATATTTCAGCGGTAAGAAACTTTTCAAAGAAGAAATAATAGACTCAGGAAGCTTGAAGATAATGGACGAAATTGTTTTAGGAATATAGAATTCATAAAGTTTTACCAAAGGCTTCCAAAAGAAACAAGCTTCTCAAAAAACTGAAAATACTTCTGATCAAAACATACCCCGGCTTTCCATTCAAACAAACCGGGCACTTGAGATATTATAAAAATTATTTTATTTTTTCTGGATTCGTAAATCTGTCATCTGGTGGTCAAATATCTGTTTGAGTGCCACATGTCGGGGGTTTGAGTTTGATAGTTTTGTAAACAAGTCAGTGTTTGTTGTGCAAAGCGTTTGTCTGAAATTTTTTTATTTCTAACAAAACATTAAAGCGTTTGAGGGAAAATCTTCGTTGCAAAAGGTAAAAATTGTGAAAAAATAAAGCGACAATGCACTGGCTCACACATCTCATCTGGTACGCAACTATCGCGCGTATTTTGGCTCCAAGGACAAACAATTTTTTCAGCAGGGAATTAAAAATATGCCTAAACGTTGGGAAGACATTGTAAATAATGCAGGAAAATATATTATTGATTAATAAATACTGAAAACTTCTTTTTTATTTATTTTAAAACCACCTAAGAAAAACGCAAGAACTTATGGACTGACCTGATATTTGACCAGAAACAACGTTCTCTCTCAACCGTGTTCTCCCGACATGGCTTCTTGTGACTTTTATCTATTCCCCTGACTCAAGTTACCACCTTACGGAGAGCGTTTTAAGATAATTGAAGCAATAAAGGGGAATTCACAGAAGGAGCCAAAGATGATTCCAAAATCAGCCAATGAAAAGTGTTTTCAAGATTGAAGGAAGCATTGGAATATTTGTATTGCTTGCATTGGAGAATTATTTGAAGAAGATTAAATGAATATCCACGAATTATTGAACCGTTTTTGTTCTATTGAAGAAAATTGTATTTGCAATGCTTTTGCAAGGGTTTCCAAGGAAAAAAATTTTTTAAATAGAAACAAAATAAAGAGTTGTAACCAGGACACTTCAGGAGAATTGATCCAACCACGTCATTTAGTCGATCATGCATCAGTCGAACAGCTGGTACGTTGGATATCTCTAAAAAAAATTGAAGTTCTTCTCGAAGCCCCTAAAGGCAAAAGGCATTTTCTGAATATATTTTCGGAATTTCGGAGAGCGATAACGCGAGTTGAGTCAGAGCAATTTATTTTTGGTTTAAGAAAATTTTGGAAGTGTATGGAATTAAAATATAAAAAACAAACCATATTTTTTTAGGGGTTCGAAATTTAAAATTGTCAATAAGTGGCACCTCGATTGGGGCCTCCGTCTCAACTACGTCATCAACATGGCGAACTTTGGGAGTGGGTAACTTGTATTCTATAAACCTTGGAACTAAGGAAATCTTTTTCTGTTGATTGGATAAACTTCATAATAAACATTATGCGAAATTGTTTGTTCCTATTTCACAAGATTTTTCTTTCATGTTGATGGTACAATGACTGTAAGTCAGCAGGGATCAGTGAAACTAAGAAGTGCGTCGTTAAAAATTGTGACATGCAATTTTGCTAATAACTTCGTTAATACAAATTCAAATCAAACTTTCTTTGATCAGGTGAGCCATGAAAACTTTGTCATTGAATAGTTTATGCCCATTTAGAGCATTGATTGAGTATTTAATGATAAAATGGTAATGATAAAATGGTAATGATAAAATGGTAATGATAAAATTATGATCAATGATAAAATGATAAAATTAACAAGGAAAAATGAAAGCCCTCATGAGGGGTATTCCAGAAAAAGTTAGAAATTTTACCCTTGAAAATGTATAATTTTTTTCTAATAAATTCTAAAATCTACATAAAAGACATGTTATATAAAACCAAACTTTTCAAAAATTGGACTAGTGGTTGCTGAGATGTTTTAATTATTCGATGTCACAATTTTTAACGGCGCACTCCTTATACTATTTTTTGTTCCTGTCAAATATTTTAGTGAGATTAGATTAGGCACGGAAGTCGAGCAACAGCTGCTTGAGACACTGTGCCCAATGCTGAACTATTGTGTCGAGTCGCTTTTCCTATCTGAAGGAGTTTGTATTCTCCAATGTTATCCAGGAACTTCTGAATCTTCCTCAGATCGATTTCAGACAACTCTTTTGTCTATATCAGCTTCCTTTCTAGTATTCGATTTCTTGTGTGCAAGAGGGCGGAACATTCAGTTATAATATGCACAGATGTTTCTTCATCTTCCATACAGAATCTAAATAAAATAATCAATTGGTATCTAAGAGAATGCCCAGCAAAATGTGCAGTGACAATTCGAAAACTCTCAATTAATCTTAACCCTATAAGAGTAATCATATTTTACATCCGTTGTTGGTAATCTTCGTCGAATCGACGAAGTCTTATTCAACTCCGATTTTTGGAGGAACTAGAAATCGTATAAACTCCAACTTCATTATATAATTATACTTAGACATTTTTTGTATAAATAATTCGCACAATAAAGCACATCGCCAACTGAGATCACATGAAAAGAGAGAGCAATCAGATCGGAAAATAAGGAGAAATTTAAAGATATGTATGTGGTATTCGTCGAATCAACGAAGGTTACCCTTCTAGGGTTAAGATTTTGAGGGATACTCCATCTAAGAATTAGTTAGAAACCAGGGATGATACATGACGAACTAGGGAACCATTCAACTATATAGGAACTAGTTACAAATCGGGCGTGATGCCAAAAGAGAGTTAAGAAATTTTGCTATATGACGAAGAATTATATCTAATCTAAAATGTGGTAAATAAAAAATACTACAAACAAATTTTTTTTTAACTCTACTAATTTCAATTTTAAGATCTTAACCCATTATTAACATTAGAAAGTCCGCAAGTTTTTCTTACCTACAAAGACTACAAATCATATCCACTGATATCTCGAAAAGTACGCGTTGGATTCGGCAAATTTTTCACAAAATAAATTTTAAAAAATATATCAATTTTTTCACGATAAAAAAAATAAAAGTCACCAAAGCAAAAGTTGATAGATACACTAAAGAAAATACACCAACCAATTTTTATATTCACCAAATTAATCTTTCAATCTAACCTCCAACTTTATTTTAATCCCAGTTATTTTATATTTCTCTGAAGAATGCGACATGCAGCTATAGTGCAGGGCATATAAAACAGCCGATCAAGACCGACTGACACTTACTCGTCTCTTACTTATTCGTATTTGTTATTTTATGTTTTCCCACGGATTTTGCTCTCGTAAACTTAAGCATTTTGATTGGTTTTGTTTTGCTATTTTATTTCACCTTTTCTGTTCTTTCAATTATTTCCATTTTACGCTCATATGGCGCGCTCGACAAAAAAAATATATATAAAACTTATTACCAATTGTTGGTGGCACCATATTTTCAGTATTTTCGTAACCTTCGTTCAGGCAACAGCCACCAGCAGCAGCAGCCAGCCAGCCAGTTGTCGCCTCTGCGCAGTTGTGCGCTGTAGCCATCCGTTAAAATACAACAACAAACTAGTTCGGCAACTTGGCGCTCAATTTTTCGGGTTTTCTGTTATTTCTGCACATCTTTTCGTTGAATTGTTTATTGTTTTTGGTGGTTTTCATAGTGTGCCTGTGTCTCTTACGTTACATTTATAAATCAGTTGTTTTTTTCATGTTCATTTCGCAAACTTAACCTTAACTTGAATTTTGCATGAATATAATTTGCGCAAATTAATAGTGAAAATAATACAAATGCTGCCCATGCATCGTCGTCATCGACAGCTGCTGCTGGACTCGATGCCAGCGCAGCGCAATGGTGTGGACTTGCAGGAGTTTAATAACAACACAAACTACAACAACATCAATGCGTACAGCAGCGGCAGTGAACTGGAAAGTTACGCGCTCGAGTCGAAAACGCATCCCGACTTTAGAGCTCTAAGGTGCCAGCACAAGTTTTTACAAGTATTTCAATTTGTTTTGCTCTTCAAAGTTCAACAGCTATGCATACGAAATCGTTGACAGGCCAAACAAATAAAGCCGTAGACGTCCACAGCTTAAGGTTATCAACTAATGAAGCTTGTTTCAATGCACACACACACACACTGTACGCATGCGCAGTGCGAGCAGCTGAACTTGACGCTGTCACAGCCTAATAACCTAATAATGTTTAATGTCAATGCTTCGAGCAACATTCGATGTGGGAAATCGGTTGGAATGTGTGGAAGTCAAATTAATTTTCAGTTAAATTTGAGGGTGTTTCCATGTTTAAAATAAAAACTAAAGTTTTTGATATATAAGATGTAATAAAAGGGAATCTATACAATCAGATGTGCACCGTTTTGAAGCAAACTCCATGAGGTGTCTCTCATAGAAACCTTCGTCCCTGTTGGGACACTGGACAGTCGATTTCAAAAGCTTCTCTTGAGGTACATTTTTCAACAGCAAAACAATTCATAGACAGGAAAATATAGTAATCGCTTGGGACAAGGTTCCGACTATAAGTTGGATGCATAAGAACTTTCCAACCAAGCTTCCGGGTCTTCTAGCAAGTCACTAGTGGAACTCAATTCCTCTCCCATTGGCCTCTTCTGAGCGATTGTTGCTTTCAGACAGTTCAATTGTTGACCGAACATAAGATGGATCCATGAGAATTTTCCAACCAAATTTCCGGGTCTTCTAGCAAGTCACTAATGAAACTCAATTCCTCTCCCATTGGCCTCTTCTGAGCAATTGCAGCTTTCAGACAGTTCAATTGTTAACAGAAGAGGTCCGAATTAAGAGTTTGGTCGTAGGGTTACAGCTCATAGTACATAATTTCTTGTCAATCTCACCAAATACAGCAAAACCTTTCCAAAAGCCAAATCAGAATGCTTCTGGTAGATTGTTTTCTTCAGACAGCTCATAGTAGATGATTCCCTGTCAATTCCACCAAATAAACAGCAAACCCTTACTGACCGTCAATCCTGGCTTGGCCACAATCCACTTGTGATGTGATTCACTTTTCATCACCAGTTTCAGAAAATGAGCCAATTTGGTAGCAATTCAGAAGCATTTCGCAGATGGATATTCAGTTCATGAGGTTTTTTTACATTAACTCTTGTGGCATCCATACCTCGAGCTTTTTTTTGTATCCAACCTTATTCAAGTGATTCCAATTGGGTTTTGTACAATGTTTAATGTTTTAATAGTTTAATGTTTTATAAAGAAATTACAAAGAATTTGAGAAGCTTTTTTAGTAAGCCAAAGTCTTCTTAGGCTCTTGTAGAAAATTTTAGTAGCGTAAAATTTACTTAAATTTAGCACATCAAACATTTTGGTTCCAATATAAATTTTTGTTGCAGCACTCTGCAAAAAGCAACAAGATCCAAAATTGCTTTTGTTTGCAATTTTTTGACTCAGTAGTAAATGTATTGGATCACTCACCTGAGTATAAATCTTAACTAGCATCAAAAAAGTTAATAGCTTTCTTCTGGTAGCTCATCTCATCTCAGGAAAACCACTGAGTAAACAACTTTCCAAAGAGCATTTTTCATAACCCACATCTTTACACTCGCTGGGAAGTCGTCGAAAGCGCAGCCTTAGTTGTTCTTAGAGTTGTTTTTTAGGAAATCTATAAACATTATTTATTTCTAAAGTTTCTTCCCTAAGCCAATGTTTAGTTTTGAACAGGTTTTCGAACCATCACAGTTTGTTTGAAAGTTTATTGAAAAGCATTTCCCCCACTTTAACCTAATCCAATTTAATTCAGTTAAAGGAAACATTTTAAATTGACTTCAGTATACGCAATTTTTATTATTCCTAATTTTTTCTTGTAAACCTTGAATTTTTCAAATGAAGAGTAAAACTGCTTCATGCTCAAGAGTCCATAAATTTTAAATTAAATTAAAAATTAATAATGTTAAATTAATGATTGATTTTGCCTAACTGAAATTTTCTGTGGTTTCACATAGAGCAATTTTACGTACTTTCGGTGGAATTGATATCCCCAATCGTACTTTTACTACCTGAAATATTCGAAAAACCCGCTCCAGGTGATTAGACGCTAAAAGTTCGCAGCCATTTATAAACTTTTTGATTCCCAATCAAAAGCAAATTAATGCCACACTATGTAAGTTAAATTTTCTGACATGCAAATTTCGACATAAACATGGCAGCAAAAGTGCATATTATGGCTCAGTTTTGAATAGAGATTCTAAATTGAGCATAGACATACACAGTGGCACACGAAATAGGGTTAAAGGGACTCAAACCCCCACAAAGGTGTGTTTGGTATAAAAATTGTGGGTGTCAAATATGGATTAAAAGGTATTAACCCATTAGAGCCGGGTACCAGTTCCGCCCATACGATTTTTATAAAATTTCATACACGACCTGGAATTGACCCAAAATGATCAGAAACAAAATTTCAGCTTTCTATCTCTGCACGTTGCTGAGATATTCATTAGGTATTTGGTACCCATTAGGCAGCAATGGTAGCTTTTTTCCATACTTTTTGAAGTGATCAGCTAAACACGTGAACAAAAGTTGTATTGTTTACAGGTGAGTTAGGAGGCAGATTTTTGTGAAGTTCTAAGGCCACTACATTTCGCCACATTTTCCACCTCCGGAAAATTAACAATTTTTGGAGTCTGGTAACTCTAGCTAGATGGCGGAATTTTAGGGTGACCTCCACTAGACTAAGGTAGTTCCATCTTTACCCCAACCATCCCTGTCAATCATTTCGAGATATCTCTACAACGAACTTTTCTGTGATTCTTTTAAAAAGTAAATTTTCATGGGTAAATTTTTACCCATTAGGCAGCAATGGGTTAATGCCGCCTCAAAAGAGATCTTGTGTACGACATGATATAGTTTCAACCAAATTTAGTTCCTAATAGGTTTTCAGTTTCATAATGAGATCAACTTTATATGGTTTTCAGCCTTAAATGAGTGTAAAACAAAGTTTTAGTATGAATTCAATAGCATTTTTGTAAATGAAATGTATAGTTTTAAAACATTTTCAAATCAAACTTGTAAAATTTTGTCATTTAATTTTTCATCATCATCATCATTTCATTTTTTCAATTTCAAATTTTTTCTTTAGTTTTTTTATATGAAAAAAATTTATAAAAAAACATATACATATAAGATATCGTTCTTCCTTTGATTTGATTCTTTTTGTGTTTATGTGACAATTCAGTTTTTGATGTTTTGATTTTTGTTGCACAGTGTAACATGTGCATACTGCAGTTATGTGCTGAATTCCAATTTTAATTTGTTCATAAATTAATCATAACAATTCATTTTAATTGGACTTTACTCTAGTTTTAAACTTTACTTAATTGATTAATCGTGGTTCAAAGGTGCTTACTAGTAATTATCAAACGTTATAGCCAATAAAAATTTCCTAAACCTTCCAAGTTTTACCTGTTTACACATTCATATTGAGTTCAGGGTGATCCTGACCCAAAGTTTAAACACGATACAGACAACGTGTCGGAAAAATTACTAAAAATCATTCAGTCAACTGACTGAAGCTGTTTTAGAAACAACTGATTTGCGTTCAATAGATTTAAGAAATGGGGCACACTAAACAAGTAGTTGTTTTAAGTAAGATTATGAATTTTGCTCCATTCAAATAAGTTTTTAGCACATTTTTATCTTTAAAAAGTTACTCCACTGAAACTGAACTAAAAGTTACTAACTTTTTCTTATGTTCTTTCAATTTCAGGCGCACCCGAAGTTTGAATGCACCATCGCCATTTCAACAATTTGGACCATGTGGACGAATAATGAAAAATCCAGCAATGGTTATGTAAGTTTAACAGCACATCTTTCCTTTTCCCGATCTGTCCAATCTTCAATTAATCAATCTGTTCTTCTAGGCAAATTCAAGATCCCGCCAGCCAACGCTTAACCTGGTACAAGCCGCCGCTCACCGTGCTCGTCATAAAGAAAGTGCGTGACTCGACAGTGTTGGCGCCATTCGTGCAGCTGGTCGAGTGGCTCGTACAGGAGAAACACATGGTGGTGTGGGTCGAATCGGCGGTGCTCGACGATCCGCTGCTGCACGAGGATAAGAAATTCCAAAGCATCAAAGAGAAATTGGTTACCTTCAAGTAAGTGATCACACCGCTTTTCAAATACTAATTCTAGTAATTAATATCGTTTCTGCTCTTGTCCACTCTGCAGAGATGGCCGTGATGATCTCACCGATCGCATTGATTTCATTGTCTGCCTGGGCGGTGACGGCACGCTGCTGTATGCATCGCTACTGTTCCAGCAATCGGTGCCGCCGGTGATGGCATTCCATTTGGGTTCGTTGGGCTTTCTCACACCATTCCAATTCGACAATTTCCAAGAGCAGGTGACCAACGTGCTGGAGGGACATGCGGCGCTGACGCTGCGCAGCCGATTGCGTTGTGTCATCTATCGAAAGAGCGATCGCCGCAAGGACTCCGAGTGTCAACAGTATCACAATCATCAGCACTCGAATGTCAATTGTACAGCAACTGCCGAATCGGCCATGGCCTGCTGCACGCTGGATGACTGCAATACGCACACTGCCACGGCGAAGGCAGCGAATCGTGCATCCACAAATATACTCGTAATTGTCTTCAATATGCATTTCTTGCAAGGTTTATTGCAGCAACTAATAAATGAAACTTACTTGACGCGCAGGTACTCAACGAAGTCGTCATCGATCGCGGTCCCTCGCCCTACTTGAGCAACATCGATCTCTTTCTGGACGGCAAATACATAACATCGGTGCAGGGCGACGGCCTCATTGTGTCCACGCCCACCGGCAGCACTGCCTATGCGGTGGCAGCAGGCGCTTCCATGATACATCCCTCCGTGCCGGCCATCATGGTGACACCCATTTGTCCGCACTCGCTCAGCTTTCGGCCGATTGTGGTGCCAGCTGGCGTTGAGTTGAAGGTTTGTCTGCGCTCTTGTCCACTGTATATAAGTATTAATGATTTATTTGTATGCTTTGCAGATATGCGTCTCGCCGGACAGCCGCAACACGTCGTGGGTGTCGTTCGATGGTCGCAATCGACAGGAGCTCTTTCACGGCGACAGTCTGCGCGTGACCACTTCCATCTATCCGGTGCCGAGCATATGCGCGCAGGATCAGATATCCGATTGGTTCGACTCGCTGGCGGAATGTCTGCACTGGAATGTGCGCAAAAAGCAGAAATGCCTAGACGAACTTTCCGACTTGACCGCTTCCGGCTCGGAGGATACGCTCGACGATCTGGACCGTGTCGACACGTTGCTGGACAGTTAAGCGCAGTGCGTGAAATGTAAATGTTTATAGGAAAGTGGAAAGTGTAGACAGCGTGTGTTGCGAGTGATTTATTATTATTATTAATATTTTTTTTTGTTTTTGTAAAAGCTTGTGTGACAGCTGTGGTTGGTTAATGCTTTAAGCTTTAGGACATTGCGGTAAACAAAAAGACCACAAACATAATACTGACATTTGTTGCCAATTAGCTTAATTGTTATTTGCAGAAATGTGCAACTGCAAATGAATTAGTGAACAAAAAATTGAACAATTTTATACATACACCGAAAAAGTAAAACATTCAACAGAGAATTCAGAAGCTTTTGTTACAAAAATTAAATATAAATATATGAAAATATAACTGCAAACGACAGTGGCCGAAATGGTTGACTATGTAGTGGAAGAAAAGCTCAAATTGTATTGTTACCTATGCAAATTTATGATCAAATTAATTAACAATCATTTAGCAATATTGAACGTTTTTGTCTTTTGTTCAATAATTTGTTTTATTATGCGTAGCTTTAAATGCTTTGTAGTTGTTATAAAATGTAAGCAATGAAATTGACAAAAACAAATTAGTAAAGAATTTACTTCGAAGATTGCTTGGCGCGTGCAATGAATTGGCAATTTGATTAATTTTACACAATAAAAAGGTTGGCAATTCAAATTTAAGTCAAAAAGAAAAATCATATTTAAAATGGTTTACAATATGTATGCAAATTGTATTAGTTGAAATTGAAAAAGTTGTTGAACATTACGATTCGCGTTAGAAAATGAAAGCAATTAGCAAAAAGAAGTCTGTAGTTGTTACTATTAATAAATTCATACATGCACATGTTTTCTTTTCTACTTTGTTTGCTTGGTATGCAATAAAGTGTAAGTGAAAACTTAAACTGTATCCGATACAATAAGAAACGGAAAATCTAATTTCAGGCTCATGGCAAGCGGCAAAAGCTGCAATTTATTATTATTATTATAATTCACTAGGAAAAATGTTAACTACTGCAGTATGCAATTATATAATTTTTAAGGCTTACGCTGGGCAAAATACAACTCTTACTTACTGTTTTTTTTACATGCGGCATAGTCTGTAGTAATTAGTGTTTGTGCGTTTATTTCCGTTCACTCTCTATTTACGCCTATTTTTTTTTAATAAATAAAAAGTAATATTGTTTCATTAAAACAAAGGTCTTTGTGTTTGAGAATATGCATTTGTTTGCTAAAGGGGAGAGAAAATTGTGTGCAATGAAAGCAATGATAACATTGTATATATATATATATCTGTGGCATTTTGACAAAACAACTTATGTCGAAATAGTGAAATTTTCCAGTTTTTTTAATCATAAAGACACAATTTCAAAACGCTTCTTTTGGTGGAATCGGCTTGTTTTTACGACATTTAATTACAGAGATATGATGTATAGCATTTCAACTTTTCTCGAGTTTTGTATGAGATTTGCTCTGCACCTTATCAGTATTTTCGCTCTCCTGAACAATTTGAAAATTAGACTTAAGTTGTTTTGTCAAAATGCCACAGATATATATATGATATATATAACAAATTTTGTTGTATTTGTAAGATTCAATAATTCTTTAAGGTGTAAGTTAGTAAGTATCAGTGAAATGTTATGCAAAAAGGTAGTCAAAAGTAAGAAATCTTTGTAGTCAACAACTGACAGGTAAGTAAATGCTGCGGTTAGAAACGATAAACGCTACATCGTGTGATTCAGAAAAGCCCCCTAAATGTAAGAAATCTTTATTGGGAACAACTGGCGGATAAGTAAATGCTGAATGCTGTGGTCAGAAGCAATAAACGCTTAAGCCCACTTGAGACATTATTGAGTTAAGATTGCTAATATATAACTTTAAAGCGTGGGACCTAAAATAATACGATTATTGCTTTTGACAACTGAAGTATTGAAATTCTGAGTTCATTGCTGAGTTTAGTGCTCAATTATGTTGAACTAAAAAGAGTGAAAAGAGATCTGAATACATAAATTAGTTCTATCTTCAATCAATAGTTTAGCCCCATTTGCTTTTGATAAGAATTCCATTTGAATGCGCCAACTGTTGCGTATGATGAACCTCAAATGGGTCACTCCGGCAGCAATAAACTGTGTAGCGCTCACAAGTATGCAATAATTTTTGCATTAACTAATTGCACAGGGCACTACACAACTAAAACTTTTTAGCAATCGAAAAAAAAACAGTAACAAAAAACCGAATCACATCAATTGGCAAATCAAATTAATAAAAGCCCACAACGTAATGTTTGTTGAGATGGGTAATTAATTAAAAGACACCGTACATATGAGCATTGCAACAACAACAATCCTCATGCAAAATCACTTAGGAACTGACGCAAGTAGCGACTTAATGCCGCTCGCACTTTTCACGATGCCAAGTGGCTGCCGTCGCCAATGGACATTCAACAGCGGAAAGCACTTAACACGGCTCGCACACACATACGACGCGCCGGACAGCGATTAAAAGCGAATGACTCTAGCGGCGCTGTTATCCTTTCGAGCTGAATGCGCACAAGGAAGCAACGAGCTGCTGCGGAAGCGGTTAACCCGGCGTCATTGTTGCCGGGTATCTAATACCCGACGCATTTTAAGTTATGTTCTAAAAAAATTATCGCAGAATAAAAAGATTTAATTTGATGAGTAATATGCTCATTTTATGATAAATAAATGTTTGATTTTTATTAATAATGTATTTAACTACCTATTTCCCTATTATAGAAAACTAATATTGACATAAGCTTGATTCAGTGTACAATAATGTACATGGGTAAAATTTACCCGGCCACAACGGCCAAGTTCTGTTTAGTAGCCACAATGACGCCGGGTTAAGGGAAGTGTGGCAGTTGTTGCCGGTTGTGAAAGCAGCGCGGCTGATAAAGTAGCGCGGCAGTAATGTGCCGCAATAAATCATGCATAAATCTAGGAGAAAAATGAAGAAGTAAAAGCAAAAGACATAGCAAAAAAATTGGCAAATAAAAGCCACAAGCAATGCAGAATGTAAATGTGACGCTATGATTTGATATAGAAATTAGTCAAGAGATCGGGGCGTCGATATTGAGGCGACTATGCTGAATAGGCTGAGTAGGAAATTTTAAAGCTGTGCTTTAGATTTAGTGTTATAAAGTAACGAGTACTTTTGCGGGTCGTCTAAGTAACTGTTAGTTGCTGTAGTTACTCGAATAGTTTTCCTTTAGGCAACCAAACCGGAGTTGACAGCCCAGAGATTTCCTCCTAGATTTAGAAGATTCTTGGCCTTTTTGGAGAATTTTTAGGAGGAAGAATTATTTAGGAGAAAGTTTAGAAGATTTTGATGGAGATACATTTGACATCATTAGTGGCACTGAATCTTTGAATATTGAAAGCAAAAGTGTCTAATTTATTTTAATTAAAATGTATGCTTCCATTGGTATAATTTATGCAATGAATGAAGGAAGTTTGCAAACGCGAATTTCATATCTATCTAATTTTGTATATGAATATATAAATATATTTTTTTTTTATGAGAATTCCTTAGTTTATAATATCAAACATTAAAAAAAAATTTAGGAGATTTGGGATTTTTAAGAGGAAATTTAAGTTTTATTTTAAGATTTAGGAAAAAGTCATTTCAGGTATCTGGCAACAGTTAGTTTGGTTACCAGTGGCGGATTCAGGTGGGTTTTGTGGGTTGAAACCCCCCTGAAATATTAGGATCGACTTTAAAACTACATACAAATTAAAAGGCATTTTATGAATATTAAAGAATTTCTTTTTGAAACCCCCCCAAAAATATTTTTCTGAATCCGCCTGTTGGTTACTAAACTACTTTTGGAACCAAACAGCAGATTTGTTGAAAGCAGTTACAAAAATTATTTTGAAAATTGCTAATAAACCTGTTATACATTTGTAGTTCGTATCGCTGGATTGTGCCAAAAGAAAACACACTGAAATTCTTTAACGCAGTTGACAACTGGTAGACACTTTATTTACAAATTTCCGCAGCCACATCACCATCATTTTATTATTATTAATATTAATTGAACAGTCACCTTACTAATTCACTAATTACTTTACTTTCGCTTCATTTTTCTTATCCGCGTGTAGCTGACTGACTCCTGACAAAACTGACTCGCAGCACCGTTCTCGGCTACCTTTTATACTTTGTTGCCTGGAGCGCAACGCGTTCTCGAACATTCCAGCATGGCTTCGAAATATCTCTCCGATTATTCCCTTGAACTTTGATTTTGATCAATAAAAGTATGCAATGCCTATTTCTATCATTTTGCCTACTCTAGAGGGTCCGCAGTTGCACAGAGCGAACTGCATGATTGTCATAATTTTGGGCTTTAACCATGTCAACCTTTGTGCCACAAAATACAATTTGCGAAAAGTGCTGATCTTTCTGCATAACAACGCTTTCCTAAAGCAAAAGTCGTCAAGAAACTTTGGATGTGCTTCAAAAGGATGTCCTACCGCCTTTTCCAATTACTACTTTGTACAGTTCGATGACTCATGGCCTGGCCGAGTAACACTTCACTTCTTACGAAGCAGCTAAAACTTTAGTAGATTTTTGGATCGCCTCAAAGACAATGAATTTCTGCATTGAATCTTCTAAGTTTTCCCACAGTCGCAAAAAAAAATCGTTGAAATTAGGCCTAATCCATCGACATTGAGTACAACTACGACGACTTTATGCTGAGAACTGAGCTTATTTGTGTACCTAGAACTGAGTACCACTGCTGAACAGGAATGTTCTATGTCCGAAGCGAAGTGTTTGTCTCCCCAGTGACCTAAAACATTAAAAAGCTTAAGTTCCAGCATGTTTAAATGGTCGTTATAGGGTTAACTATAATTTTTGATCAGATCGTATTATATTCTTTAAAATATTTTTAATTGTTTTTATTTGACTATATTAAAAGTATTGCTACTACATATACTTTACTACTACTACTACTACTATACTATACTATATATAGATCGGCACATTGTGATTGTAATTAATATTAAAATGAACAAACATAAAACTGCTTTCAACGCTAATTTTTCCGTTACACCAAATCCATTAAGTATTCCCGAAAAAAACCTGTCATCACTCACGGCCCAGTTGCCCCAAAACCACAGTCAGCAACAGTTTGTCTGATAATATTCGATGACAGCACGTGTTGGGGGGGTTAGGGGACCACACCTCACGCATGCACATCGGTTCACTGTCAAATTTCACGCCTTTATCTCGTCTCAGTGCTAACGACGTTTGCCTTTGGGCGCGTGTCCCTGCACAGAATTTTCGTTGTCACACAATGTTTTATTTTATTTTTCCTATTGCAGCCGGATAACTTCGGATAACAATTGTACGTACAGTAAATTCCAATGCAGCGCAACAAGTGCCGCTGCAGCTGCATTCCCACACACACACACACACGGTATCTTCCGAAGATTTTCCACCTCCGTCAGAAAACAAAAAAAAACACACACACAAACACACAGCGCACAGCATCCACTGGAATTTGCTGTGACCGTTCTCCGCCCTCCTCCCGCTGCGCACATTTACTTTACATAGTGGCGGCGCTGTACACACAGCGTGCAGCTTTATCCGCACACTTCGATTGGCGCTTTCGCAATGTTTCTGTCGCAGGCCACGCCCATCGGCGACCAGTGCGCATGTTTCGCGCCCACTGCACGGGGTGTGTTTGCTTGTGTGCGTTGCGCATCGCAGAAATTGGTGTCATCGATTGCAGCGTTGAGCAGAAATTCATCTATAAATCAAATAAATATTACAACAGACTTTGTTGTGCTGTGTTGTGAAATTTGAAACGACAAATACTTCTACAAACTATGTGCAATGCGCAGCGGTTTTTCAGACCAATTTTGTGTTTATATTTTGGTATTTCGCTATTTTGTTGCCATATGGCAACATGCTACTTTGTGGACGGCTGCATCCTCTATGGTTGCAATAATACATTTTTTTGTTGGTCTTTAGAATAGTTTGAAGTTTTAGGAAAAATACGAAATTAATAAACTGAATATTTAAGTTTAAAGAAGAGAAGTATACACGTTTTTTAATGGTATATCTTGACAAAGTACAGGAAGAAGAAGCAGAAAAAATTAGAGAACTTTTTAATTTGATTTTTCTTTCAATTTAGATACTTTTTTTTTAATTTTGGCTGAAATAAATGGAGAAATATTCAAATTTTCGTTATGCGTAAAAAGTTTTATGTTTAAGTAATTATTACAGCCACAGCGATTTGGTTGCTCTCATAGAAAACACTCTAAAATACAGGGTCCGAGTATAAAAAGTAAACAATTTCTTATGGAATATTGCTAATATAACCACATAGAAGCCTAAGACGTAAAATTGAAAATTTTAACTTTCCCCAGTAAAAACTTGTAGCGAAAGGGTTAGGTTTGTTCTTCGAGACTTTTTTCGATGCTGAACATGAAACTGAAAGCAAAATTTCGTGCCTAGCTGCGTTTAATGCATTGGCAAGAAAATGAAAAAATGAAAATAAACTAACAATGCTATTAATGACATATTTTTAAATCTATATACTTATGAGAACAACATTTTTCATCGTTAAACCTTCGCTATTCTGTTACCATATGGCAACATGCAACTTTCTGGTCGCCTGAACCCTCTGTGATGCCAGGAATTAATTTCTCTTGGTTTTCAAAATTTCCATCTCACACTTCCTGAGCAGCTGTACAGCCTTACCCCGTAAAAGGTACAAGGTTATCTACCGTAGGAACACTATCTCCGAAAACCCTAGGCAATGTCTCAGAGATGGAACTTGGTAGAATCCGTCGGTTTTTAATTAAAACAAAAATGATATAATAGAAATGCCCATAATTTAAATACAAATCAGGCCGATAGCCTTTGCCGCTAGTTACCTTTTATTTTTAATATAATTATTTATAATCATATTTCAGACAAATAAATAAAATAAATACAAATATTGGGAGTACAAATTAGTTGGGCCCATTTTTTCTGACCGAAAATGCATTTATTTCAGATCAAAATTAATGAACAGATTAATCAAAGTATTGTCTCATCTCTCAGGACAGTTCGCAGTTTTAGAATTTAATCTCGAAAAAATATCCCGTCTTTTGAGCCATTTTTCGATTACTGCGAAAGAAGTGAACCGATGACCTGCCAAATCATGCTGCGTCCCGTCTCTTCCCATCCCATTTCCATCTCTCAGGCAGTTTTCGAATGCCATCTGAAAAAATATACCGTCTTTTGAGGTGTTCCAAGTTAGGATCTAATTTTCTATTACTGCAAAAGAAGTGAATCGGTAACCTGCCAAATCATGCTGCATCCATCGAAACAACCAGTCATCAGAAGGAGCAATGTCCGGAAAATACAGTCGGTGTGCTCCCACTTGAGCGTTTCTAATTAATTTTTTTTAAGACTTTTGTGACATTAAGCCGAGCATTGTCTTGGTTTCAGTTCATAGGGCAACCAATTGTCTTGCTTTCGAATCATTCTCATGGATTTTAATCGTATGAAGCTTGTTTATTGTTTCACTCCCAATGATTCTCCAAGCTCCTTTTGCGTTTGACTCGGATTTGCATTGAGTAATGCCAGCAATTCTTTGCCTTTAACATTTGTTGGCTGTCCAGAGCGAAGCTTGTCTTCAACGATGAAATCACCATTCTGGAAAGGTTAAAACCAATCTATACATGGTTTGTCAGTTGGAGCATTGTCCGAGCAAACTTCCACAAGAATTTGATGTGCTTCAGCTGCACTTTTTTTCCAATAAAAGCAGAAAACTAAAATGTCAGGCAAATGGTGCTTACTTAACCCTTTCGCTACAGGTTTTTACTGGGGAAAGTTAAAATTTTAAATTTTACGTCTTAGACTTCTATGTGGTTATATTAGCAACATTCCATAAGAAATTTTTTAATTTTTATACTCGGACCCTGTATTTTAGAGTGTTTTTCTATGAGAGCAACCACATCGTTGTGGCTGTAATAATTACTTAAACATAAAACTTTTTACGCATAACGAAAATTTGAATATTTCTTCATTTACTTCAGCCAAAATTAAAAAAAAAAGTATCTAAATTGAAAGAAAACGTCAAATTAAAAAGTTCTCTAATATTTTCTACTTCTTCTTCCTTTACTATGACAAGATATACCATTAAAAAAAGTGTATACTTCTCTTCTTTAAACTTAAATGTTCAGTTTATTAATTTCGTATTTTTCCTAAAACTTCAAACTATTCTAAGGACCAAAAAAAAATGTATTCTTGCAACCACAGAGGGTTCAGACGTCCACAAAGTAGCATTTTGCCATATGGCAACAAAATAGCGAAAGTGTTAACACTAGGAAGACCGCAAGTTTCCCATGCCTACAAGGACCACATATTATATCCGCTGATATCTCAAAAAGTATCGGATTTGGCTAATTGTAATTATAGAACCCTAATTGTAGAACTAATTGTAAACCCCTATAAAAGAATAAAAGTCATCAAAGCAAAAATTTATAGAAATACTGAAGAAATACATATGTTTAAAAATTAAAAACCGTCAATGACCGTCAAAGACCGCAATGATCTTTCTAGTGTTTACACGAAGTTTTTAATAAACTCAAAGCGATATTAAATGAACCTCTCTGGAACCACCGGAATCAGTTGTCACTATGAACCGTTCACATTACCCAGAACCATCTTTTGAAAACAGATCGAACTAATTTTTTAGATACTTTACTGTATTGTCTCTTTTATTCCACGGAGTCTAATTTTAGAGATCACGTTAAAAAGCTTATTTTATTTTATGTTATTTTATTTTATTTTATTTTATTTTATTTTATTTTATTTTATTTTATTTTATTTTATTTTATTTTATTTTATTGTATTATATTATATTTTATTTTATTTTATTTTATTTTATTTTATTTTATTTTATTTTATTTTATTTATTTTATTTTATTTTATTTTATTTTATTTTATTTTATTTTATTTTATATTAATTTGTTTTATTTTATTCTATTTTATTTTATTTTATTTTATTTGATTTTATTTTATTTTATTATTTTATTTTATTTTATTTTATTTTATTTTATTTTATTTTATTTTATTTTATTTTATTTTATTTTATTTTAGTTTAGTTTATTTTAGTTTATTTTATTTTATTTTATTTTATTTTATTTTATTTTATGTTATTTTATTTTATTTTATTTTATTTTATTTTATTTTATTTTATTTTATTTTATTTTATTTTATTTCATTTTATTTTATTAAATTTTTGTATTTTATTTTTTTATCTATTTTATTTTGTTTTTTATTTATTTGATTTTCAAATATAAACAACAACAGTTGCATACTTTTACTATATTATTTTTTATTTGATGACAAAGACGAAATGACGTCATTCAAAACATAAAAAGTTCAGCAGTATAGGTTGGGACAGTTGAACTATTTTCAATTTCACTTTTTGTTAATTAACTAGTTTTCAAAAGTGACACAAAAAATATGAAACAAAAGGTAATAATAATTTGAAGTCGGAATTTATGAGTCTACTTTTTATGTTTTGAAGGACATATCGCCATTTTCTTCTCTCTGTTCTACTTTATTGTTGTTATTGTTGTTTCATGTTTAAAACTCTAACTACAAAGCTTTTCAATAGTACATCAGTTATTACAATTCGTGGAATAGAAGAGAAGATACAATAAATTAAAAGGTTTTACAACTCCCAAAGCGCTGTCCAAATCGACAGAGAATTGTGGGTCTCTTTCATTCATATACAAAGGCAAAATTTCATCTTTCATCTTCGAATAAGACTAAACAAGTTTACATTTTCTCAGTTTTTACTTTCTTACCTTAGGCTACTTTACCAGATGCCAAAAGTTTTTAACTAGTTTTCAAAAGTGACTTACAAAAAATATGAAACAAAATTTAATAATAATTTGAAGTCAGAACTTAGTCTACTTTTTATGCTTTGAAAGACATATCGCCATTTTCTTCACTCTGTTCTACTTTATTGTTGTCTCATGTTTAAGAAGCCAATTAAAATGCTTTACAATATTATATCAGTTATTACAATTGATGGCATAGAAGAGAAGATACAATAAATTATAAGGTTTTACAACTCCCAAAGCGCTGTCCAAATCGACAGAGAATTATAGGCCCCTTTCATTCAGCTACAAAGGCAAAGTTTCATCATTGAATAAGACTAAAAATTCACATTCTCTCAGTTTTTACTTTCTTACCTTAGGCTACTTTACCAGATGCCAAAAGTTACATACATCCAAGACACTTCAAAGTTTTCGCATGCAACAAGTTGCTAGCCAACCTTCGTTGCCTTGAGTTGACTTAAATTTTTTTAATGCGCACTCGCCATCACTCTTCACTCTATCGTTGCGAAACGCTCGACGCCATCCCCACACCGCAGTCGACGATGAGTAAATGAGGCATTGAATATGCGCGTGGACAATAAAAATACAATAAACCTGAAACAGATGCGGGGGAAAGGCAGCAAAGCAGCCACAAATCCGTTGGGTAGTGCGCTTCGAGCTTCCATTTGTATGCAACTGGGGGAAGCGAGTTAATGGAGCAGAAATCACTGTCGTCGCTCAAATGCCACAACAGCAGCAACAACAAAATATATACATATAAACTACAAAGGCAACAAATAATAAAGTAAAAAAAGAAACACAAATGAAAAGCAAAAACCACTCACAACTAATCACATGTGTGAGTAATCGTGCCAGAAGGACACCGAACAGTGGTCTGTGTGAGCACTGAACACTTGGCCGGCCTACTTGCGTTGCCCCACACTCACACACACACACACACATCACAGTAAATGTATTTCTTTAAGTTCTTTTGGTTGACTTGACGCCAAATTTCTTCGCCGGCTGCAAAGTGGCTACAAAAAGGACTCTAGAAAGTGTCTTTTAATGTGTGGCGTCAAGTTGAAATTTTCGGCGACCAAAAATTGTACACAAATCGACCGCATCGAATCAATGCGACACGGTGTGTGGCTTTCTAAGGCCGCACGCACCCACTATGCCATGTGCCATGCATGGCTCAAGTGTCGGCTTAAACTCTTGCTTAGTGTTTCTGTGAAGTGGTCGAAATGCTTTAGTGGTTCGTCTCACGGAAATATGCCTGTGTGTACTTTTATGGGCCAACTGTTGAATTGCAAGCAAATACATTTAGAGGGCTCGACAATTGGTTGCCAGCACAGTTTTTTTTTACTTTATTTATTTAATTTATTACGGGGGACAGTCTGGTGGAAATGACTTTCGACTGCAATGTGTCTGACTGTGTTGGATTTCTGAATGAAGTTTGAACTATTCTCACTTTCACTTTTTGTTAATAAACTGGTCTTCAAAAGTGACAAAAAATATTAAACAAAATTTAATAACAATTTGAAGTCAGAACTTTTATGAGTCTACTTTTTATGATTTACAAGACATATCGCCATTTTCTTCACTCTGTTCTACTCAGTACATTTTTTTACATTATTTATTTATTTATTTTTTTGCGGGGGGACAGTGCGGTGGAAATGACTTTCGACTGCAATGTGTCTGACTGTGTTGGATTTCTGAATGAAGTTTTGCCATTTTCTGTGTTCTGTACGAGGTCTGTTAAAAAAATGTGAAATTTTTTAATCAAAAATTATTTATTTATTCAATTATTCTATTAAAAGTAATTCTCCTCAGGTAAAATACGCTGGCATAAACACTTTTTCGAATCTTCGAATCACCTTTGATATACGATTTCTGGCATGTAGCGATGTAGTATTTATCTCCTCAATCGTCGCAAACTTCGAACTTTCCTGGCTCACATTTCACATGTGAAGCTAATCTTTCTTTATTACACGCTTTGCACGCAAGTTTAAAGTCAGTGGGGCCAAAAAATCGAGTTCTTCTTAACCCTTTGTTGATCCCGTCAGATGTTTATAAAAAAATACTTAGATATCTAATTATTTCTCATTTGAAGTACTTTACCAGATTTGAAGTCAATTAATTCATGTCTTTTTACATTTTCCCCATATAAACTTTTAACCCGTCGTTGACAGGGTATTTTTTTATTTTCGAAAAAATAAAAAACACGTTTAGAATTATTTCTCAGTAAGAGTACTTACACCAAGTTTGAAGTCAAAAGGCGAAAAAATCATATTTTTTCACACAAACTTTTAATCCTTGGTTCACCCCTTTAAGTTTGGATTTTTTAAAGAATTAGAAACACATGTCAAATTATTTTTATTTTAAGTGTTTGAATCAACTTTGAAGTCAATAGGTCAATCGGCTTAGGGGTTTTTCGTAGTCTTTCCGTATACGAACCTTAACCCTTGGTTCACCCCCTTAAATTTTGATTTTCGAACAATTGAAAAAATTTTTGATTTAGGGTATTTTCACCAAATTTGAAATCAATAGGCCTATTATATCAAGTTTCTTCATCTTAACTCATGTTTTGCCCCTTAGGCCTCGAATTTAAAAAATACCGTCTAAGCGGATTCATATTTGCAGCTTTAGAGGCTCGGGCTGGATGATGATGAATCAGTCAGGACAAACAATTATTGTATAGAGACGTTTTCATTGTGCACGTTCACACGAAATAAACTTTGTCAAGGGCGAAATTTATGAAAACTTGCTAGCTAAAGCAGAAAACACGTGGCCGGAGCTGGACGCATGAAGCATAAATGAATCAATCTGGCCGAAATATGATAAGAACAAATCGGCGAAACGACCGATATATTACAATAACAACTCGGTGCAACTCGGAGCAAGGACCGAGGTAATCTAACCAAAGCCAACGCGGTCAACATGGCCTGATCTGTAGGAGAGCATGCAGCCAAGATGACCGTCTCTCATAATACCAGCTGTCGAGGCTGCAATCCTAATGAGAAGGACACTGAATACTTAAACACTTTGTGTGCACATGCTCGCAATTAGCAAGAAGGAGAGTGAAAAAACTGGGGAATCCTTTCTTTGAGAATATCAAGGAGATTTCTAGCAGGAAAATCAGTGATATGCTGGCTTTTATCAATGCTCCGATCTAGCTTTAAAACAACCAGGGCTCGAACATAGAAGCGATACCTGCACGTCAATACCTTTACTAACTAAATTTATTCATTAATATTTATTGATTGCTGTGGTCCATATGTAAGAGAGAATTTTTTTATAGTGAGATCGGTTTTGTTTTTTATCATTTTCCACAATGAAAATATAAAATCAATACGTGTTTTCACTCATAAACCACATGAAAGGTGATGGCGCATCAAAACTACACTAATGTCATTCGAGTCTCACATTAGAAGAGATCCCATCTTAGACAACTCTCCCTTACTATAACATTTACTGTGTTAGTCACATTTTTAATTTATTTTAACCACAATTGAAAAGGTGTTTGCATTGAACTTTAAAATACTAATTAAAAAAATCGTCTCCTCTAAAAACTTTTATTTTTTTATATTAAAATACTCTTTTAACTTTATACTTTTCTAAAGACCAAAAACAAAATTATCTACTGGATCCATAGAAAGCAAACAAACTTCTCGTATCCTGTTGCCATATAGCAAAAAAAAGGGTTAACAATTATATAGCTTTCAATCTCTAGCTTTATTTTAGCAACAAAGAACTATGATAAAGTCCCTTAATTGGAGTAAAAAATGCATTCGTGTTGCATAGTTTTTGAATCCAAAACTTTTTTGTAATACAGTATTCCCCTGATTAAGGGGTATTCTAGTTTAGAAATTCGAAAAAAAAATTTTTTTTTATTTCATATTTTCAAAGTTTAGATTTTTAAGAATAAGTCTCTAAGAGGATTTACCGAAATTCGAATTATTTTCGGAGTTATAGTAAATTTTGTGACGCACCACTCAGACTGCCCGAACTGAGACTGTAAACTTTAAACACGTTTCTCTCGAAACTACTTTTTTCGATACGGTTCACATGATATCTCAAGTTCTAATGCACCGATTTACTTGAAATTTGAAACAGACTTTCTTAATACTATCCAAATTGTCTCGATGTAGGGGTTTTTGAATTTTGTTTTTTTTTACTATTTTTACAAAATTGCCAAAGTTGAAAAAAAGGAGGCAAAAAATAACCTTTATTTTCAAAAAGACCCATTTTGTGCAAAAATCCTTTTTTCAAATCGGCTACGTCCAGCTAATTCTACATCCTTGTTTAGTAGGAATCAGCCTTAATTTTATGTTTCATATCACCAGGAAGGTTGGAATCACGTCAACCAGGAGACATCTGTTTTTTTTAGTCCCCACTTTGCTGGGCTCTACCGACTTCAATTTTGAATTTTTTTTCAACTATTATACATTTTTATACCTTTCAAGTATCAATAAAAAACTGATAAAAACATGGATGGTAAAAATTATTACTTTTGTTTTTTATTACGCCCGTAAAATCACCTCAAAATCGAGCCTCTAGACTAGAATACCCCCATTAAGTAGCATTTTTTAAGTGCGATTTGCAACAGACTTACATATTACAATATATTGCAAATATTTGGCCAAACTATGGACCCCAGACAGAGAAGTAGAAAATGTAGAAAATGACTCATGCTAAAGAAGAAGGATCTGCGCCTCTTCCTGCGATCTCCTTACTTCTGTTCATTGTTCACTCGAGTATCATCTAAAAAAAATTGGAGATTTCCAATTCAGAGTTCTGCAGAAAAAGCAAAACAAATCTTAAAACTTCCATACATGATTTTTGTGATTACCTGCACTTAGCAGAAAAAGATTTCTCCAGTTAAAAAAGATATGCAACTTAGAATCCCAGAAAGTGCTAAAACTAATAAAGAGCTTCAACAAGGCTTACGCAAGGATCAACACTGCTCATGGTGTTTAACACTAGAAACGCCGCAAATTTTCCACACCTAGAAAGACTAAACATCATATCCGCTAATATCTCGAAAAGTACACATTGGATTTGGGTAATTTTTCACAAAATAAATTTTTTTAAAATATAAAAATGTTCACGTTAAAAAAAATAAAAGTCACCAAGGCAAAAGTTGATACAGATACTAAAGAAAAAACAGATATTTAAAAATGAAAAACTGTCGAAATGAACGCATTGGTGTTTCTAGTGTTAATAGCCTTTAAACAATAATATTAACAATTTAAGTATTAAACAAAATTGTTTAGCATCAGACACTACCAATAGTTAGTTTACAATATAAAATAATTATTTTAAAAAAAAAATATGAATTCTTTGACTGATATCTGTTCTAATTTTAGAAGCCATTTCATCAAATGTGCGTCAGTTTCGGTAATATCCATTTAATCGATTCTCAACATTCTCACACGTTTCCCAACAGGTCACTGGGGGGAAAAAGGCGCCGCAAGCAGCTCAATAAAGCGTGGAAATGCCAAACAAGCAGCCAAATGCCTCGTTCAGAATTTCTTTCACCCATCCACCGACAGACACACACACACACACTAAGCCACTATCGACTGTGTGAAAAACAATGCTGGGAATTTCTTAATGAAGTTGCGTTCGCACTTAACTTGCACCGCAGGATGTGCAATGAATGAAAGACAAAAGTTCAGAAGTCCAAACGGAGCAGAGTGCAAAGTAATCGTGACAAAATAAAGGCACAACGGTTTTATGCTGAGAATGAAAGACGTGCTGAAATTTTAATTGAACAAGCTGCCACAAATAAAATGGAAAATAATCCAAGTGGAGGGTGGGGAACTCATAGGGGTTTATCTTGTGGGAGTTTCCTTACACAATTTTTGAGCCCAATTCCATTTGAAACCATAGATATTTTATATTTACAATTTTTTTTATTAACAGATAAGTGTGAAAAAAGGGGTTTGAACCTTCAAAACATTCCTTGTGTGCGCTAGTTGAAGTTTCTATTATATTCTAGAAACTATTCTATGTATAGGAAACAATATACATAAATATGTATTTTCATAGTTTGTATATTTGATAAAATAAAAATAAAAAATAAAAATTTTTATTTTTGTTTTTTCTCTATTTTTAATTACAAATCAATTCTACGTGAGGTTCCACTCATAGTGAAATGAATTAAAGTGTTCCAGATAGCAATGACATTCTATTCTGGTATGTTTAGTTGATAGTTGAGATGTCAAATAATTTGAATTTTCTTAAGACTTTTTAAAAATTTCAGTTTTGTGTGTTTCAGGTCAAAATGTCAGAATGAAAATACGTCAAGCTATCTGGAACATTTTATTTATTTCACAATGGTTCCACTTAATTAATATTCTCAAATACTCAAACCCCCCAAACACAAAAATTGATGGTACAAAATACTGTTTCGAATGGTAGCAAACCCGCCTCCTCGCCAAATTAAATCCAGTGTGCACCAATGACTTAATTTTAAATGGAATTATGTTTTTTGGACCCGATCTCTTCTATTCTGTATATGAACAAATTTTCTAAAATTCTTGAACAATCGACAATGAATGATATGATATAATTTAAAAAAACCCTCTTTACTTACTTAAGTTCGATTGAATAAAAAACTAAACATACTTTTACAATAGTTCAATATAGCTTTCCTCTTCTTTTCTCTTTTCTCTTTTCCTCCTTCCTTCTTTCCTTACTTCCTAGCCAGGAATTTTTTTAGGTCTTTTTTCGAGGACAATTTCTCAAAAATCAATGAAAAAACGAGGATATTTTTTTGAAAAAAAAAGTAGGACATATTTATTGACAAGAATATTGAATGAATTTTTTGATTCGAAGAATTATAAATATAAATGCCCAAATATGCTCGTGTAATATTTCTAGATGTTAGAGAAATCTCATTGAAAAGTCCTCGTTTTTCTGCAATTTTGCGAATTGTCCTCATTTTTTATAAAAATTTTCATTGATACTCCTTTTTTTTCCGCTTTTTTCCCAAATTGTCCTCGTTTTTTACGAGAATACTCTTTGAAAAGTCCTCGTTGTTTCAGCATTTTCTCCAAATGTCCTCGAGGACAAAGATTAATTTTTTCTTAAAAAACGCAGAATTTTTCGAGGACATTTGGCTTAGGTTGGGGCATTTGCCACTACCTGCCCCTACCTGGCTACGCCCATGCTTCCTGCCTTAGTTTAATTAAATAGTGTTATAAGAATATAAGTTTTCAAAAAAATTAAATCTGTTTAAATATTGTAAATGACTTAAGCTTGTTAAATTTAAGATATCTCATTATCTTGTAGCTTAAGGATCTTTAACAATAAATAAATAAACAAATAAATGTTATTGCTCTTGGCTTGATGACTGTGACTTCTAGAGAGATCACACCTCGAGCGACTCTTAGGTCACAACCATGGCAAACCTTTCAGTACGTTCTCGATACGTTCTCATGAAATTAATGGCATAGGTTTATGCAATACTAACTCCTATTTTTACTGTTCCGCCTTTGAATATATTCTTTGGCAGGCTCAAGTCTTAAAAAACCAACATCCACCATTCATTCAGACTGTGCTAAATATTAGAGAGAACCCATGAAAGTCAAATAACTTGTTTCAAATTTATGATATAAGAAGAAGAATTATGCCAAAAGAATTCTGAACAAATTACAAGTTTTTAAACTGACTGACTGTAACTCTAAGAGTTTCTTCACTATTCGTTTATGGGGCCACAGTTGAAGGAAAAATATTTCTTACATGGTTATTGGTTGTGTTTGGTATCAAACACCGTGCGACAGCATTTTCCACACCGAAAAAAAAAAAGATATGTGCGTGACAATAGAGACCAAATATAGTAATACTGCGTACTCAGTTTTTCATTTCTACATCCTTTGTCCTTTTAAAAGGACCTCAAAAATTTGAAGGGGATAAAAATAAGAAAAATATAAAAAATACTTAACCTCGTTAGAATATAGCGATATGTATATGAAATGAAAGAGGAAAGGCTCAAGAATTTAAATAAAATTAATTTTTTATCTATTTGCAAAAAAAGGATATGAAAAAGGTCCTTTGAAAATTTTAATCCTTTATATCCTTGAAAATTTACATCAAATTTTCTTGAAAAGTAAGTATGTTAAAACCAAAAATTTCCTTGATCACGTGTCAAAATTGCATTACTCTAACTTTATTAGTTCGAAAGTTATTAAAAAAAAGGCGGAAGCTGCAATTCTAATTAAGTACCAAAATTCTAATTTAGTATCAGTATTTTAAATAATAAAAAGATACAAAATCAATGAAGCGAGAATAATGACATTTTTACACGTGATCACGGAGATTTGGGGGTTTAACATACTTACTTTTCAAGAAAATTCTATGTAAATTTTCAAGGATATAAAGGATTAAAATTTTCAAAGGACCTTTTTCATATCCTTTTTTTACAAATAAATAAAAAATCTATTTTATTTAAATTTTTGAGCTTTTCCTCTTTCATTTGCTATACATATTGCCATATTCTAACAAGATTAAGTATTTTTTTATTTTTTATCCCCTTCAAAATTTTGAAGTCCTTTTAAAAGGACAAAGGATGTAGAAATAAAAAACTGAATACGCAGTTTTACTATGTTTGGTCTCTAGTTTCACGCCCATATGGATTTTTTCCGGTGTGAAAATTTTTTTTAATTTTTGTCGCACGGTGAAATCAATTCAATCTATTCAAGCTTTCCTAAGCTTTCAACCAAAAATCTCACAACTAAAACAGACTTTGATATTTTTATCTTATTTTCGTCAGCAAACTCGACTCCAGCATGTTTGCACCTCACACTACTCAGCTCCACACTCACACTCTCACACACACACACACACACACATGCAACTGCCAACTAGAAAGCGAAGCTATCAGCATTTAATTTTAAAACACAAAAAGGCAAGTTGGCTTTAGTTGTCCCAGTGCTAAAAATGTGGGTATGTGAGTGGTCACTCAAATCAAGAGAACGGAAATTAAAATTTTATACGTGAGTGATATTGTTTTTTTTTCTTAATTTTTAGAAATACTCATACATTTTTTGTTTTCGAAATTCTACCCCCACATGTGTACACTTGGACTCTAATTGTTATAACACCAAACGCCCAACCAGCAGAAAAGCTGCAGCAGTCTAATGCCACAAGTTCATATCGCAGCTCACATTCGGTACATCCAAATCATCTTCAGCGCCTGCCAACTGCGTAGACGCAACGCCACCAGCGACCACATTTCTATCCGCAGCGCTGCAAGTGACACACTCTCGAAACTTGAGGGTATCTGACGGCATGAAAGTTGCTGCCGCTCGCACCACGTTTCTATCTATGAATGATAAAGTGCCGCTATTAAGCAGAAATACCCGCATTCTCACCCCGCCGCCCACCGCCCCGAACAAGTCCCGCGCTGCCGCACAAATCGAAATGCGTGCGTGCAGCGTCTGGCGCGTGCGTTGCTTGGGTCGACATGGGCCGGCAATAGAGACGAGGCGCTAAAAGTGTGTGGTGTGTGGTGTTGAGCACAAAAAAAAAGAAAGCCTTTTCTCGCCCTCGGCCGGCCCCATTTCGATGCCGCCTTCGTACGCATTTTGTTCGCAGTGGCATTTTTAATGGAATTTCAAAAATTTAATAAGCGCATTGATGCTGAATGCTGAATGTCGTCAATTTGCGCGCGCACCATTCGCCCGAAATGGGTTTCTTCCTTCGTTCCCCTTGCTGACGATTGCTTTCTGCTCCTCGCTGTTTGGCCGCAACTTGTGATTTTTTCTGCGAAAATTTCCTTCTTCTCCCGTTTACGATTTTCTTTTCTTTGCCTTTATGCAGTCGTCATTTGCAAAAGAGAACAATTATTGAAAATCGAAAGGTCTTCATTATGTTGTTGCACGCTTAGTTGATTCGATTTTTTCGCTTAGAAAGCAAATTAAAGTCATTAATTTGCTGCGCGCCTTAGAGAAAACGTTAAAATGTGAGATTGGCTAAATAACCTAAAAATTCTGTTTCTGAAAAACATTTATGCAATAAGGCTATTCAGATTTGGCTTTTAATATGAAGACTCTTCATTAAAAAAATTAAAGTAATATAAAAAAATTAAAAGGAGAAAGAAAAAATTTCATTTTAAAAATACCAAAAAAATTTTGAAAGATATAAAAAAAATAAAACTTAAAAAACACAATATTTATATCCTGCTACGCGTAAAATTTAGTTAGGATTGGCTGCCCCAAGGCTGAGCCCACATAGGCCATAAGGGCCCAATGTGATACCACAGTCAATCGAATTGAAGTCCGGTCACTCACTGAACCAGTTTGAGCTCCTTACGAAGCCTAGCAGTGTTGCCATATACCTGAAATGGCTTTCTCTTAAATCTTAAAAAAATACTAAAATTTTCTCCCAAAAGTGCAAAAAATCTCCCACAATTTTTTTATATCATTTGCGTCATTTTAAAAGAATTAAACTTCTTATAAAAAATAAAAATATATACATATAATTTTTTTAATGTAGCCTTTCTTTATTCATCTCCAGCTTAACAACGAAAACTTAACAAAAACAAAACACATAGCAAATGAATTAAAAAAAAGTGTCATTTCTTTTATTTATTTATTTATTTTATTTATTTTTAGTATTGATTAGCCAATGAATACAATAAAAATTCTTATAGGCTAAGTTTAGCTAATTATAAAAAAGATTTAACGAATAAATGAATCGATTTTTTGAAACTGAAAAATCAATCTCAACATTTTTGGAGATTCTATTGAACTCAATTAAGGCTCTGGTGATAGCTACAGAGCCCTCAAAACACATACTATACATGAAAGAGCCCTGAGCAACCAAGAGATCTAGCTGGAATATTCAGAAAAATCCTCTCGAGGAGTGTGGGACAGTCAACCACACCACGGAGTACATCAAAGATGAAGGACAAAGACAGGATTGTTCTCCTACTTTGCAAAGATTCGGGCGAGATTTCATTGTGACAACAATAAGTAAGACCGAGATAGAACGAGCTTACATTTTATAAGCTTACAAATTGTTAACACAATAGGGTGCTTTGACAATTAAAATAGTTGCCAAAATAGGTTTTGTTGAATACTTCGTTATCCAAAAATTTCCCAAAAATCCACAAAGCATCCGAAAAGTCCCCTAACATAAAATATAAATCTCCTAAACAATTCTTCCTCCAAAAAATTCTCCGAAAAGGCCAAGAATCTCCTAAATCTAGGAGGAAATCTGAATAGGAAATGTGAATAGTCCCATTGCCTAGATCCCCTAGATTGTCGAAGAAGAAGAAGTTGTCCAGGAGAGTCTTTCCTCTAAATAATGCAGGACAAGCGCATAGGAAGTGAAGCGTTTTCTTGCTCTTCCTCACCCATACAGCTTCGACAGAAGACATTAGAAAGCAAACCCAACCTGAGAACTAGTAAGTTGTCTGTCGTAACCTAACCTCATCTAAATCCAACCTTCTTGTGAAGTTAAGTGATTCGTTAAAAACCCAATCATGGATCCAATCTGGTCCTTTTTTATTACGAGAAGTTCTCTAAAACGAAGGAAGTTTAAGGTTGGAAAAATTTGGTGCGAATAAATCCGGTGTTGGCTTCATTCCATCTTAGGTTAATTTCTTGTATGGAGCTTGCAATGGCGCATGCAAAGGGAGTTTGTGGGTTTCAAATCCCACTTAAATATTTGTATTTTTTAAACATTTTTGTTGCCAAATATGGCTTCAACTGGTATTGGGCTCAAGAGTTGTATGCGCCACTGGAAGCTTCTTTGAGTACGAAGCTTGTTATGTTTTGATGTAACTGTTCGGTCGTACCAAGCCGAGTGAGCTCATCTGATCTACAGTTCTCTGAAATGTACCTATGTCCCGGAACCCAGCATTGATTAATCTGAAGCTGCTGAGCAGCCTCGTACAGTTCACAATAGTCTTTAATGCATCCAGAGCCTTTGTGGAGCTTCAACCATACAGAAAGAAACTGATTGGTGTACCGCTTTGAATGTGTACTTTGATAAAATAAATAAGTTAGGTTAAGTGAAGACAACTGTGTTCTGTGTGAGTCTTATTTTCAATCGGAGGTCTAAAATTCATTCTGCATTTTTTTAACTCGCTTTGAATTCTTCTGAACCACTTCGACCTGTTTATGAAGAAAAGAAAATCCAAAATTTCACCGCACTAGCCAGGTATCTTAAGAATCATGAATCTTCAGGAATGGCGTCCGGTATCTTGCAGCTTCAGGAAGTGGTCCAGAATGTGTTGAATCGTTTCTACTGCTTCCTTATCTCCGCAACTCTTGCAGACATCACTGGGCGAGAGACATCTTTTGATGAGCATGGAACCAAAAGTGCAGTGCCGGGTGATGACGTGCTTTCTTTTAGATAATCGACTAAAGAAAAGTACAAGTAGGGGTTTTTTCATGGACAGGAAGGGCCATAGTACCCAGCAACTTCATAAAATAACTAAAATTAGACAAAAATCAAGCTACTTCATACCTTTTATCCTTTAGGTCTGCAATCTTCTACAGTTCGCTTAAAAGTTCCCTCGAACATTACATCTACACTTCAAAGCTACTTTCAAACCCTTCAAAGAAACTTTTTGAAAAAGACAAAAATATGTCTACTACAGAGTTAAATATTAAACGTCAAATAGTAAAATATTCTTTTCTACTACATATTCTACTACATTTATTATTATTATTTTATTACATATTTCCTTTAAAATTTTCTTTAATCAATTTGTCTGTTTTATGTTTTAAACAATTAAAAACTGTACAAATAACTCAACTCTCAATTAGACTATATTTGATTTATACCGGTAACAGAGTTTGCATAAAAAACTCGTATTGTTTCTTAGTAAAAAGTTTTTTTGCAATTTACTAATTGAATAATCTTTTTAAGAAACATTTACAATTTCCAATCACTCTCATGCAATAGTTAGATTTCCGGTTTTTGAATGGTTTTTTTTGGCCTGACGCAGGTACTTCATAGAAAAAACCGGTATTTTGTATTTGATTAAAGTTTTGGCCGAATTAATGTCGAATATTTTTTTTCGATTTGCTTTTCCATTACCAACTTGTGCTCTTCTTTAGCATTTGGGGCCAGAGACTTACAGATTCAATCGTCAATGTTTTGTGCGAATGTTAAGACGCGTCTTTTCGGCTGCTGGTCACTTTTAATTTTATTTGCGCAAATGTATTATTCACGTGTTGAGCAAATTAAATATTAAAGGATTAATTATTCTCGGTAGCAGTGAATATTCAAATGAGTTAAAAAGAATTTGGAAATTTGTGAATTTATAGAATTTCAAAAGTGAGTTCGTGAATTATTGTTAGTAAAATTCAAGTTCAAAATAACTTTACTGAATTACGTGCAGCATATTTATACATAAAAATTTTAAATTTGAAAGTTAAAAGTTGAAAGAATTTAAAAGAGTTTAAAAGTTTAATGGTTTTGCTCTTCGCATTAAGAAGGAAAATTACTACAAGACGATCCTGTTCCAGGAGATCTACGTAAGATTAACGAAGTTAAGCTTCGAAATAGTTAACACTAGAAAGGCCATTGAGGCCATTTGGACGCATTTTTTCATTTTTGAATATGTGTATTTTTTTAGCATTTCTATCAGCTTTTGCTTTGATGACTTTTATTTTTTTATCGGGTTCTACAATTAGTTTTACAATCAGGGTTCTACAATTACAATTAGCCAAATCCTATGTGTACTTTTCGAGATATCAGCGGATAAAATATGTAGTTCTTGTAGGCATGGAAAACTTGCGGTCTTTCTAGTGTTAATTAATTACTTAGTAAGTTAGTTAGCTAGTTAGTAATTTAATAAGTAAGTTAGTTAGTTAGCTAGTAAGTAAGTTAGTTAAATTTGTAATTATTTTTAATTAGTTAGTAAATGAGTTATCTAACTAACTAGTTAGTTAATTATTTAGTTAGTTTAATTGTTAGGTAGTTAGTTAATTAGCTAATAAATAAGTTAGTAAGTAAATTAGTTAGTTAGTTTAATAGTTAGGTTATTTGTTAGTAATTAGTAAGTAAGTAATTAGTAACTAAGTTAGTTAATTAGTAAGCTAGTTAGTAATTAGTTATTGATTTAGATAGTCAGTTCATTAGTCAATTAGTTAGTAAGTAAGTTAGTTAATTAGTAAGTTAGTTAGTAATTAGTTATTGATTTAGATAGTCAGTTCGTTAGTCAATTAGTTAGTAAGTAAGTAAGTAAGTTGGCTTGTTAGGTAGCCAGTTAGTTTAATAGTTACGTAGTTTGTTAGTTAGTAAAATTGGTCAAATTATCAAACAAGAAACCACAAAAGTGTAAGAAAAGTAATAATTTGTCTTTAGTTATTGTTAGAAAGTTGGTTAATAATTAATTAAAATTTAATTATTTATTTTATTTATATAAATTGGACTATTTGATAATAGCTTTGGAATATTCGTAATTTATATTCAACTTGCCAAAAAAAAAACCAAAGGAATTTAACCTTCTTCCTTAATCAAATTGTCAAATTTATATAAATAAAATAAATAATTAAATTTTATTTAATTATTTACTCACTTTCTAACAATAACTAAAAAAAAATTATTACTTTTCTTAAACTTTCGTGGTTTTTTGTTTGATAATTTGACTAATTTCACATATTGACGAAGAACGAATCCAAGAATTTTTTTAATATATTATAATATATTTTAATACCAAAATGCATTAACCATTAAAGAATGCAGTAATTTAACTTTACTTATATAATTCTTAATATTTTTTGTAATTTCCTACAATTATTTTAGTAACATTTGTTCAAAATAATAATTTGGTTTTGTAGTCTTAATTTGTGATATTTTTTTTTAATTTCCTACAATTATTTTAGTAACATTTGTTTAAAATAATAATTTGATTTTGTAGTCTCAAGTTGTACACCCTTGAAAAAATCGAATTAATTTGATTTTGAATATGTTTAAAATATTTATTCTGCCAACTAAAATCAAGAAATGCTCAAAGTCTCGCAAAACCGAACGCATCAAACGCCTGCAACAGGTGTCAAAATTCTATACATAACGATTGCAGAAAACAATAACAAAACAAATACCTGCATTCAGCTCGCACAGTGACACGAAATTACCACAATTGCCAACTAAGCACGCGTTCAATTTCCCACCACACAAACTACCCGCCCACTGTGCTCTGTCATTAAAAAGTTGTATGGCAAAAAAGTGCGTAACACACACAAATTCACGCGTCAACTAAAAACTTGCAGCGCACAAAAAAAAAAACTTGTCGAGTAGGAAAGAAGAAAAATACGGCCAGCACGTTAAAGTTATGGCAAATAAGTGTTATGACTTTGCAGTCACAACATAGCCGCCAACTGACAGTCGCAGCCAAAGCCAAACGAATTTCAATTTAGCAGCGAAAGAGGAAACTGTAGAAAGTGTGAAACACGCAAAACGAGTGAATGTCCTTTTTCACCCATTTTTTTCTTTCATGGCGAATATTTTAATTATGTGGCAAAGGGAATGCACACAACTTTCCTGACTGCAGGCCACAAGTTACAGTGATTGCACTCAACATGTTGCGCTCCCACTCGAGTGCGGCATTCGAAGCGCTCCGAGCAACAAGTCCACTCAAATCAGCCAACAAGTGTTGGCACAGCCGATTGCAAAACCGAAGCCGTGTCGCTTCAAGCCTTCACCTTAGCTTTGAGCGCGCTGCTGAAGATTGCAGAGCCAGAGTCAGTTGTTGCGTATACGCCGTGGTTGCCAGTTAAGCGAAATTTGCTGCAACTGAGCAAAAACTGAGTGGAGGAGTGCGCCAACTGAGTGAAATTACACGGCCGCAGCGAGCAAAAGAATCACTCAAAGTGGCGGCGCATTCCTTATAACTTGCGTTCCACTTGTAACGGCCCCAAGGGCACAGCGTTGCTGCAACAGGCCGTGGCAGCAACAGGCTGTAAACACTCCACAACAACTCCACTCATGCCACTGCAAGCTGAACGTCGAATCTCGCACTGCGTTGAGTGAGATTCTTCGGTTCAGCGGAATGCGGCACACTTGTTGGCGTTTCTGGATGAGTGGGTGTGCGTGTGTGTGTGTGTGCTGGTCCATTGCTCGCTGGCATTGTGCATATAATCTGTTAGCATCCTTGCAGGACATTAGTCAGGCGCATGTTCAGTGCGAGACGAGATCTCGTTGCTGGTGGAAGTGTTTTTCCTAGCTGTGCTGTCTTGCACCACTGTCACGCAAGCGGATGCGTGCAATTTAAGAAAGATTTTCAAATAAATTCATATTAATTTTTTATTTGAAATTTTCCTTATTAAAAAAAAGTTAGGTATAATTAAAAACAAGTGTTAATATTAACTTAAAAACTGTGTTGGAACACAACAAAAAACAACTGTTGGGTACGAAAATGCCGCGACTTTCGCGTAAAGGTGTAAAAAGTGTCAGTTTGCGTTGAACAAAATCGACAAGGCGATTTTAATAAAAAAGGCCAAAAAATAAGTTAATAAATATTGCACGTGAAATAGCGCACAATAAATAAACACAAAATATGTGAAATTTTCAACGTTAGCGGGTGTAAGTTGCACAAATAAAATGTTAATAAAATTGATTCGATTTATTTTAATACATATTAAAATAATTTAAAATATCTTTGATATTAATGTTTTTTATTAGTTTAACTAAAACCTCTGGCACGAACTAAATTACCAATAAGTAATGCAGACTTTTTATGAAATTAAAAAATATATTTGTTGCATTCATTACAACTAAAAAAAATTGTTAAATTGTCTTTGGTTTCTGAAAAAAAATCTTGAAAATCGAGGAAGTACAACTTTTTATTTTCTTTGATAAAGAAGAATTTCTAAAGACACCTTACAAAAGGTTTAGTAAAAAAACTATTATACTTACATTAAATTCAAGGCTTTACTTAGCATAGTTCGAATGTTAGGACTTACATTAAATATGTACCGTTTTGTTAAAAATCTGAATGCCGTTTTAAAAGTGATTCCGTGATTCTCTCTTAAAGAAACCCTCGTCCCCATTGGCGTAACACTGGGACAGTCGATTTTCACAAGCTTGAAGCAAATTTTTCACCAGAAAAATAATTCACTATAGACAGAAATAGTTGGTAATCACTTAGTGATATAAGATGGAGAACCACCCAACCAAGCGCATATAGCTTCTGGCGAGTCACTATCCGTGTGACTGCTTCCTTCAGACTGTTCAATTGTTGACAGTACAGGTCCGAGTTAAGAGTTCAGCCGTGGGGCAATAGGTCATAGTAGATAATTCCTTGACAATCCCATTAAACACAGCAAAACCTTTCCAAAAGCCGAATTTGAACACTTTTGGGCCATTGCTTTCTTCAGACAGTTCATAGTAAATAATTTCCTGTCAATCTCACCAAAATAAAGCAAAACCTCTCTAAAAGCCAAATCTGGCCACTTTTTGGCGATTGCTTTCTGCAGACAACTCATAGTAGATGATTCCCTGCCTATTGCACCAAACATACAGCAAAACCTTGCTGACTCAGAAGTCTGGCTCAGAGTTCTCTCTTGACCACAGTTTTCGCCGTCTCACCATGATTCTTCCACGACCGTTTTCATTTGACGTTGTCGTAAGTGATCCACTTGTCATCACTTGTTACCACTTGGGAAATAGGCGGATTTTGTTGCGATTCGGATGGGGAAATTCAGCCCATTAGGTTTTCTTTTCATTAACTCGTGCGGCATCCATACAAAGAGCTTGTTTTTATATCCAGCCTTATTCAAGACCCCAATGGATTATTGTGCAATGTGTACCTTCAGGACAATCGAAACAGTGCTTTTAATCATTTTATCGACATTTTCGACAATTCGTCGCCTGAGAAAACGATTGTCGTATGTGCTATTAAATTCAATGGAACGTACGACATTCGTTTTCTGAGGAGAAAAATTCGCTTTGCAGAGCGTGGAACGCCACCTTATAGTATTTTTAACATATTTAAATATTAATTCTGACAAATGTTAGTGGCCATTTGGCCAGCTGTGCCTGACGTTCTATATTTTAAATGCCCAATTCTGACCAACTTTATCGAACGTATTGTTCAATAATGTTCCTCCTATACTCGCAATTCGCTCAATGTTGCCTTTAAGTTAGTTTATTGCTTGTAATTTAACACCGTGACCGTCAATGACTTAAGAAAGTCCTACAAGCAATAATCGAATGGTATTAAATCGAGCTAAGTCGAGAGAAAGTTTTTAGTAAATTTGTTTGAATTCATGTGATCTATGGACTGTAGTGCGTCGACAGGTTAAAATCACATTTGCTGTAGATTGTTCTTTTACAAATTTGAAACAAATTCTCATGGTTCATGATGCAGTACCATTCAGTTCATAGATCCAAATGATACGCACTGAGTATTTTTTTCTAGATGCAATGCTATTTCCAGAATTTATTTTTAAATGGTCTTAATCCCATACTTGCAATTTTGCTTGTTGACGAATTCATTAAGCCAAAAATTCACATTGACTCCTTGGTACCACAGGATTCACTGAGATTTCTACGAAGTTCGAGAAGTAAAAATCATGCAGTAAAATTGAATCTCAAGTTGCAGTGTGTTATAAATAATTCTTCAAAGTTATAATTTATTCTTCAAAATTATAATTTATTCTTCAAAGTTATAATGAATTCCTTAAAGTTATAATTAATTCCTCAAAGCCCAAAATCGGATAAGAAAGGGTAAAGTGCTCCCCAGCCAATTTCGATTGTGATAATTTTTTATTATTAGTAATAATAAAAGTAACAATTTATCCGAGTTCCAGCGCTTTATAAACAATCGCCTATCTGAGAGAATTAATTTAATACATAAAAACAAATATTAATAACTTTTAAACTCATTGTCCGATTTTGGTGAAACTCAGAAGTGAATAAAACCTTCAAATTTTTTTTTTGGTTTTTTTTTTTAAATTTGTTTTTTTATCAAGTTAGATTTTTGGTACAATCAACACATTTTTATATTTTTCTCATACAGTGTTTTGGAACTTATTGAACGGATAAATTAAATCGAGAAACAAGAAACTTTAGATTGCAATTCATATTTATTTCAAAAAGGAAAGAGACATGGGTAGCTTGAAGATTTTTATAAGAAGTTCTAATAGAGAGATGCCACATTAATAATTTTTTATTAATAATAATAATTAATAATTAAAAAAGATGCCACATCAAAAATATAATAAATTAAATGCTGATGAGATGCCATGATTCTTATATTTTTATTTTTTTAACTTATATTTTTTCACATTTCTACAAAAAATAAAATGTAATTTTTGCATGAATTTTTCAAATTTATTTTTAAGGTTATAGTTGCCGTAGGATCTTTGCTGAATGTTTATAGATTAAATAGCAAGTAAAAGACTATTTACAAAAAATTAAGTTGCAAATACAGTTTATGTATTTCTCTAATGCCATGTTTTTACAACAGTTCCAGTCAATTCGCACTGATCAGATACTCTTTGAAGCCAATTGCTTAGGGCGCTGTTATGCAGACGGTCAAATGACCGTCGGTCACGATAGTTGTTGTTGCTTCAATGTAAAATGAAAAATTGAGAGAGAGAGCGTGAGAGTAAAATTTGACCGCGTCGGTCAAAAAAGATGAGGCTCTCGATGCCAAATCATGCGATCAAAACCGTGTTGCGTTGTGAAATTATTCACAACGCATGTGTTTTCGGAGCAAAATGGCACACTTGTCGCGAAAACATGTATCTTATGACGGAAAAAATGGTTCGTAGCAACCCTCATCGTTTGTTTAGTGTACTGGTGACCGGCGATCAAATGACCGTCTGCATAACAGGGTTTTGGCACAGAGCAGAAAAAACAAAACGAGAGCGTAAAAAGTATCGTGACCGACGGTCATTTGACCGTCTGCATAACAGCGCCCTTAGACATTGATTTCAGAAGTCAAGTGACTGAAGACGGATTGAAAAGCCAGTCTCACTTGAAAATACTTCCCTTGAAAATAATTCCCCCTAAGTGAGTAAGTCGTAGTCTGGAGATGCCAAAGAATGCGCTCCAGGGTTTCCTTGCAGAATGTAAAAAATCAATTTTTCTATAACAACATTCTCTAATACTGATTCTTTTATATTTTTTACTGCACCCTGTAGTTTGATTATTGTCACATGGCTTTAAAAAAATATATGTGAAACGTATTTTGTTTCAAAATTCCCTTAAAATTTCAAACTGTTCTAAAGACCCAAAATACATTTGATTCCTCCAACCATTGAGAGCTCAGACGCTCATAAAGTTGCTATTTGGCAACAAAATAGCAAAAGGATTAAGCGCTAATGCCATCTGATCACAACACTCAGCTAATTATATGCAAAGATAAATGATTCAATATTAAAATTGTAACTGCACAGCTGGTTAGTAGTCGGTTTGCTGGCTTTTTGCCCAGCGGCACAGTGCAACCACTTCAACACAATCAATGCCAAGTAGAACACTTCGGAGGGTGAAATGACGATTGAAATGTTTCGACAAAACCTTGTGCACCTGACACGTCCAGCCGCATCCCGTTTTATGTAATTACCGTCAACGTTTATATGTATTGACCCTTAACAAAATATTCAAAGCGACAGAACGAGACTCGCCGAACGCCGGAACACTGCAAACACCATTCAAGCACTTCTCAAAGTCGAAAACAGTGACCGGCACTTGTCGTCTTCAATGCGGCTCGAGTGATTGACCACAACACACGGCGGCGCACCACTCGACACGATGTCCGAATAATTTTTTGCTGTATTAAATTTTTGAAATTTTAAACCAAAAATATGCAAATTGCCGAATTTACTTATAGGCGACACGCAATCGTCGTATGGCAGTTCATAACTTTAAATTCCACTGCTTACGTTTTATCGCAAGGCCGCATCGATTTTAAAACGTATGCGATGATATGCGAAATATTTATATGACGATTGAAATATGCGTATTATACATTCGTACATACTTAGCATACATTTCATACATACATACATACATACTGTAGCTGTAGCTCGGTCGTCTGTCGGGCTGTGTTGACATTGCATGTATTATAAATAACCCGGAGCTATTTGTGTACGATAAATGCTCCACGTGCAAAACTCACATACATAAAAAATTGATTGGTTAATCGCTGGTTAATCCAAAGAAATGTGCAATAAGAAGAAAGAGGAGGGAAACAAACTACGTCGAGTTATTGATGACAAATTCACGTCGAGTTCAAACGCTGTGCACTGTTTTATTGATTGAGGAATTTCAAAAATTCCATCAATATTTCAAATACATGATAAAAGAAGAATAATGAGAAGTTTGACAATGTAGAAAGCAAGTGAAGACACTGACCCCGTAATGTAGAATATTTAGAAAGCAAATCTGATCTACAAATGAGTACCAAGTGGGTGCCGGTACGTGCTGTGTAGGTTTGAGTTTTGGATTTTATTTTGAGGGATGATCTGTGAGTTAAATTAGTCGCATTTCAGTTCCAAGTCCAATGCAAAATTCGATGATTTCTGATTCAGCAGATTTCTCAAGATTAAAAAACTCGTTTCTGTATTCAGTATTGCCTACATTTATTTATACTTTACATAATTGACACATTTTTAATACAAAGACTTAATTACTTGTCTCCGCTTACAGTCTGTTTTACATCTATTTATGCAAAATCTGATTGAGTTACAAAACCGTCGCTAACCGTCGCGTGGGTTTAACCCTAATTCCCAGAATTTTAAAAGTAACGTAAACCCAGAAGTGAGACTGTTAGGCTCATATGAGCTAAACTACTGAAAAACTAAATTTATTTTATTTTTCCAAATCTAGTTACTACTTAAAGACGTTTTTATTTAAGTTTTTTTATTTTAAGTAAAGAACTTTTAAATACAAGGTCCACAGGAAAACAATTGCTACTGCAGCGCTAGAGGCCATGCATTAGGTTTGCGTTTTTTGATATACCCATCATACAAATTTTGTTTATTCTGAGTGTATGAACCTCGCATCCAATAAACTATTGGCTAATACTTTACTGGTGAACTAGTTGGTCATTATTACATTTGTGTTTGTGAGGTTCACACAGTTTTTCAGCACCCTTTTTGCAAGATCCACAGCTCCTCGATTATCGTCTCTGCATGTGTATAACATTTCAGGAAGTATTAGCACCGTCGCACTTCCATATTCTGATTACATATTTATCGGGATTGGAAGACATAAACTGTATGAACTAGCATCAACCTTGGCAAGGCATAAATTCTTCATAATATGTCGTAGATTGCAGTATTTTCAACAATTTTAGTAGACTTCATCCCATGCCGACTAGATGTGTGCTAGGCTTAAAAACTATGAACTTGGCACGATCAAAATGCATCTAAACATGAAAAATAAAAATATTCTTCCATATGGTTGACAAAAAGTCAAGGAATTCTGAGTAAATTTGAGTTTTTGTTCAAATGAGCTCCTGAGGCTCACTTCTGGGGTTACGTTGTATTTTTAAAAAATTGTTTAAAAAAAGTAGAAAAACTGTCTAAAAAATTAAATTTATAAATGAAATATAATTCTAACATTCCATTAGAGGATTACATAAAAAATTGGAATCGAAAATCTTTTGGTATAGGATTTATCACCATTTGAAATCTTAAGTGAGACTGTGAGGCTCACTTCTGGGAATTAGGATTAATTGCCATTAGGGAACTTTTTACATAACAGAAAATGTAAACCTGTTTCTTTATTTGCATTTGTTCAAAGGTGAGGTTTCAAAGTCTTCTAGTGAATGTTTTTATTTTGTGAAAACACTTAACTTCTCAGTTTCCGTCGCTAATATCACTTTTAAATTTTGTATAAAACAAATGGATTCCACTTTCAACTGGCAACACTTTACCTAACAGAAAATGTAAACCTGTTTCTTTATTTACATTTGTTCAAAGGTGAAGTTTAAAAGACTTCTACTGAAAGTTTTTATTTTCTTAAAATACTTTCACATTTCCATGGCTATATATCACTTATATATTTTTGTGTAAAAGACAAATGGATTCCCCCGTCATCTGACAATGCTTTCGCCTAACTGAAAATTTAAAACTGTTTATTTGCATTTCTCAGTTTCCGTCGCTAATATCACTTTTAAATTTTGTATAAAACAAATGGATTCCGCTTTCAACTGGCAACACTTTACCTAACAGAAAATGTAAACCTGTTTCTCTATTTGCATTTGTTCAAAGGTGAAGTTTAAAAGTCTTCTGGCGAATGATTTCATTTTCTGAAAATACTTTCACATTTCCATGGCTAGTGATATATAGTGATATATATTTTTGTGTAAAAAACAAATGGATTCCGCCGCCATCTGGCAACGCTTTCGCCTAATTGAAAATTTAAACTTGTTTCTTTATTTGCATTTGTTCTTTAAGGTTTCAAAGTCTTCTAGTGAATGTTTTAATTTTCTGAAAACAGTTTCCGTCGCTAATATCACTTTTAAATGTTGTATAAAACAAATGGATTCCGCCGCCATCCGGCAATGATTTCCTTACCTGAAAATTGAAACCTGTCTCTTTATTTGATTTTGTTCTTTGAGGTTTTAAAGACTCACTGTTTCTATAATATTTTTCTAGTTTCAAAGCTCTTTCTTCACGGGGACTTACTAAATTGGTTCTTTTGCAAGGTTCAAATATACCTTTTGTCTACATTGAACTCGTGCAGATAGAAAGTTTGAACTTTACTGAAATGTTTCAAGTGTCAACCATGAGTTTACCAAGAAGATAATGCGACTATTTAAGCGACCAGGCAAAGTCCCCTGATCTATCTAATAGACAATTTTTGGGAATGGTTAGGCCGACGAAAAGCAATTCCACAACACGCTGAATCTATCTAAAGCAATTCATGAAAAGTTTATGCGATTTCCTACCAGAAAGGCTTTTCAAAGTGGTCCTTAATAACGATCAATTGTTTCGATCAATGTTTTTGAAGGCTTTTTTTGAGGCCATCGTAGTCAAGTGACGCGCTTGCATGGCTCTAAATAACAACAAACGGCAATGCACCTACTTTTAGGTTAAGTTAGGTAAGCTGACCAGGGCGGCCACGCATGGACTCTGTTGGGTCCAGTGCCTAAGGGAGCAAAGAACGAGGTTCAAAGTGGTCTTGACCCCTTTTTTTTTGCATTTCCTGTATTCATTCGACTCGGTGATGCCAATCTTTTGAACTACCTTCATTTTGCATACATTTTTTTTAATGATCCTGTTGGTCAATAATCCCATATTCCATATTTAATTATTCGATAACATTGCAGGCAAAAGTTTTATTGAAAAAATTTTAGTAATCAAGTGTTCTCAATTTAAATAGTAAAACCAAGTTCCAATTTTTGTTGCATAGTGTAGACGTGTTGCTTTAGTATTGCCAGACGATTCGAAACAAGCGTCCAGTTATCCTTAAGAATGCTTCCAAAGGTCAACTTAGCAAATTATTAAAGTACTCAGTACTCATTCACTCAACCAAACTCTGAGCAATCATTGACAAAAACAAATATTGTTTCTCCCTATGAAAAAAAATTTTTTATTATTAGCAAAAATGTAGACAATGTAACTAATACGACTTAATTTTAAACCTTGACAAGTAATGCAAAGTAAAAATCTCAAATGATCCCACAGGAATTCGACGTTGAACAATTTCACCCACCATCACCACCAACAACAACAACGTTGAGTACGCTGTCCTTTGCCAACAACAACTACAACAACAACAATAATAATCGTCACTACCACAACTCTACACACACACAAATACACATTTGATATCAACAATAGTGCAGCCATAAGCAACAACAACGTAATCATCATCTTTGTCATCATCATCATCAATAGCGACATCAGCAACAACACCACCGTTACCTCTGCCATCGCCAACACAGTCAACAACGCAACATCAGCATTGCCGTCAAAGGTACGTAAGCTTCATTTCAATCGGTCTTTGCCGAATTGTTACGGTCCTACATTATTACAAATATGAATCATGCATTCGATGGTTTAGAAGACAGCAAGTAATGAAATTTAAGGGGTTACGCCACTCTTTGATTTTGGAGAAATTATTTTTGCTATTTGGCTTAAACAATATTTTAGGTTAAACAAATTAAACAAATATCTTGATGGTTCTAAAGTTAAAAAAAAGTCGTAAATGGTTCAATTTTCGATTTACCACAGTACAGTTTCGGTTTTACTACAGTAAAATTGTTTGTTATAAACGATTTATATTTGTGGAAATTTTTTGGCCAAAAATCTATAAAATGTTTTAAAAAGTGCACCATTTTCTTCAAAATTTTTCTTAGGAAAGACCTACTTCCATAAGCAATAAAACATAACAAAAATTTATAAACTGTTTTAAATATTTTAAAAAGGAGTTTAAAAGAATTTAAAACAAGCAATTTCAAGGATTGGCTGGGCAGCCACCCTTTTGCATCAAAATGAAAAGAAAAAATTTCAAAAAATTAAATACATAATATTTTCATTCATTAATATGTGTTAAGTAAACAATTTGGAAAAAGTTATACGAGTATAGCTTTCTTCATACCCGCCAAAAAATTCGTCAAAGTTAAACCTTTTTAGCAGTCAATGAGCAAACTTCTGAGCATAAAAAGTTGACTCCGAAAAAGGTTACAACTTTTAGGACACCCTCATTCTTGAACAACTTTGCTTGTGCCAGTTCAAATGGTTGAAGAAAACTTGACCAAAACTAATCATAAAGTTGTGCTAATATCTTATGATACTCGTATAAGGATATCGAAGGATAAATGTTTAGAAGGACCTTACTGACATATTTTGGTCCTAAAATTTTAAAATAGTAAATTTAGACAAAAGGCGACAAGTTTCCTCTTTCAATTGATACCCACATCTTCATCATTAAACAACCACAAATATTTAAATAAATTCTTTGAAATACACATGTTCTTAAAATTGTAAAGTCCTTTTAAAAGGATATCGGTAAAGAAAATGAGAAACTGAGTATGCCAGGTTACTATGATTGACCTCTAGTTTGAAGCTCTAGTGAAGCGGATTTTGGGGGTTCAAACTTTCCCAAATATCTGTGTTAAAAAAATTTTGGATGTCAAATATGGTTACAAATGGTATGGGCTCAAAAGTGAGAACCAGCCTGCCAAATCAGATCGTAAGTGCGCAACTAGTTGTGACAACACATTTGTAAATTTTTTTAGAAACAAGTGCAATAAATACGTCAGAAAGCAATACTCGACCATAGTAGGCCCATTTTTCAATCATCAAAGTTGTCCCTTACTATTTTAGCATTTGAAGGTTCAAAAGAACGAAGTTCCTACGAATCATTAGTTCAACTTTCAATTATGCTAAACCGGGTATCAAGAAGGGTCTCATCCTTTTTTTTGAAAGCCTACACCACACCCATTACCAAAAGGTTTAATTTTCTTATCCATACCCGATATTTTCCTTACAAACTTTCAATACGACAATTCAACTCTCGCCACAAGTTAAGAGCCAGTTTATAACGCCCAAAAGTAGGCTTATATGTAGCATACATTAAGTTATTTTTCTCCAAAATCAGAAGCATCGATTTATTTACGTCCGTCCAGTAGAATATGAGTGAACTTATGTGACTAAATCAGTTCATCTGATTATGCTGAAAATTTTCTCATATACTACATGTAAGCCTACTTCTAGGCGTTACAAACTGGCTCATTTAATTGCCGAATATAGTGATTGAAGTTACAGTAGCAGACAGAACCAAACCACACAAAATATATTCCAAAATTATAACTGGTTACATATGTATCGATGAATCTATTGAATCTATCATTTGAATTGTGCGACAAATCTGTGGGGAATAGCAAAAGCGAAATTGCGAGACACGAAAGTAAAATTGTGCACTTGGGACGAGCGAAAAAGAGAAATGAAAAACAAGACAGCATGCAGCAACAGGTTGTCGAATGCACTTCTATGAGTATGCAGACTGAACAGATTTATATACATTGGCATGAAATTCATTCAGTAATTGATAAGTTGATTTAAATCAGGCGTTGGTATGTTCAAAGTGGATATATTATCCTGATATACTTATGTTAGTACAGGGTGGTGCTAAAGTCATCACTCTATCGGCAGATGCTATAACTTTTGCAAATGGCGGCAAAAAAAAAATTCTGCTTTGACATTCATTCATTCATTCATTCATTCATTCATTCATACATTCATTGATGCATACATTCATTCATTCATTCATGCACAGATTCATTCATTCATTCATTAATACATTCATTCATTCATTCATACATTAATGCATTCAGTCATTCATGCACAGATTCATTCATTCATTAATACATTCATTCATTCATTAATACATTAATGCATTCATGCATACATTCATTCATTGATTCATTAATACATTCATCCATACATTCATTCATTCGTTCATTAATACATTCATTCATTCATACATACATTCAAACATTCGTTCATTCATTCATAAACAAATTAAAAGAAATTCATAACCAAAAATGAACATTAGGTGACAACTTTTCAGCCACCCTGTAGATTCCACTAATGATAGTCGATTCGAGTAGCATGTCAAATATTTTATAATACCGTTGCCAAGTAAGATTAGTATTCTAGGGTTTGCATAAAAATATTTTTTAGGTCAAAAACAAATTTTAATCTAACCTTCTTAATTCAAAAAGAATTGAAATTGTTGGCTAAACTTTGAGCCATGCAACTTTCAACATATCTGAGATCTGCAATCGGTACTTAAATACCCAACCGGGAAAATCGAATTCTTATGCCAAGTTTGTACAGTTTTTTTATAGACCATGTGATTTAGTCTATTGGCTTTTGTTTGGAATAAAATAGATTCTCATTCTTCACTTCTTTAATTTAAGGTAAACAACAGACCCGTTTCCGTCAGTATGTATCCATAAAATCCTAATTATTTGTGTTAATGTGAACACATTTCTTAAAACACATTTCTTTAGATACAACTACATGGTAACCCTGCTTTAAATTATGCGTATCATGTGCAGTTTGTAATCAGATTTTATTGGTTATGATACTTGAAATGCTACGAAAGTTAATATTTATTTTATTTTATTTATTTATTTAACAGATAATAGAGGCATATAAGATACAATCTTTTGCATGCCAATTAGGAACACATTCGTTTTAAGCATTACACAATAAATACAATATTATTACAATGTTTAATAATTTACAAAGAAAAATCTTTACTATGAGTAAGTGAAAGTAGAGAAGTAGGGTAAAGAGTGAGAGAAAAGTTTGAATTGTTATGAGAAATGTTTGAAGAGTAGATGCTTAAAGTTACCACTACCCGAAATACATTTGATGGCACTAGGAAGCGAGTTCCAAGACCTTACCTTAATATGCGACTAAAAGAGGAATCTTTTCCTAAGTCATAGACAGACGAAAGGAGAACCAATTTTATTAAAACTCATTTTATTTCCTGTACTAAAAAGTTGTTTTCCTCAGCAATTTCCAAAAAAGTTTTGTACCCGGTTTGGCACTTAAATAAAAAAAATTAAGAGAATTGCTGCAAAAACCCAATAATTTGTATTCTGTTATGAATCAAGAATACTAGAGATAACTTTTTTTTTATTTTTTCTTAACGATTTTTTCTTTTATTTCCCAAATCTTTTTTATTAATTTTCCCCTAAAACCCTGATTTTCTCCCAAAGGCCGTTTTTAAAACAACATTTCGGTCTAATTTTGTTAGCAGTGACATTACCATCTCGTGAATTCATAACAACGGCACTGGCACTGTCTTTAGTCCATTTTCACTCAATTACATTTACATTTACAAATACATACAAACCTTTAACCGCAGTAATATGCCAAGTGCATACAATATCGCACTGATTGTGTGCTACTCCTCCGTCCAACAACAACAACTGTATGTATCTACACTAATACATATTAACGTTTATTGGGAGTAGTGCATCCCACTAATTTCTGTAAACTACACAAATTATACCAATTTAAATGCCACTTCTGCCAAATAGCCATAAATGGATTAATTTTCAATTAATGCTGCGATGAGAACATGTGCTATTGGCAATTGTTGTTGTTATAATAACAGTAATATTGTGCACACTTAGTGGGTGTAACTACTGCAAAATTTTATGGAAAATCAAATAATGAACACTCGTGCTGTGTTTTTAATTATTTATAATTTATTAATTTTAATTAATTATAATTGTGGCCAAGATTTTCCATGATGAAGACAAGATATGTGTTATTCCTAAGTCGTATTTTTATTAGGCTGATCATGGAAGTCATCAAAGAAAACTCTGCCATAGGGTCTCTGCCAGTAAAATGGGAAAGTTGAGGTTATAAAGCAGAAACTTGACATTAGAAACATTAGAAGACTTCATTTGCCACCGTTGCCCTGTTTTAGAGGAGATGTTTATCTGTCTGTCGCATTCTTACCAACTAAAGAGTTCCGCCTGTTCGAAGATTTGTGGAAGTGGACCACATAGTGGGTGCCTTTTTGTTTCGGTTTCGGTTCCTTTTTAATTTTAGCCTCACAACAGAAGCTGAACTATGGGATTTTCTTAGTTTTAGCAAAAAGTCACATTGGTTTATATTTAGAGACCGTTGGATATTCCTTCTTCAAATACATGAAGGCACTCAAAGTGGATTTTTAACAGGTCTCCAAGTAGAAGTGCAGCCCTTCGGAACTTAATCTAACCTAAACCTTTATGCAATTGAAGATTTGTATGTTATTGATTTAATTCGATCCAAGCGTTTCAAATGTTAGTAGTAAAATTTACTATTTAAATTTGCAATAATTGTTTGAAAATAAAATAAATGTAATATTTAATTCGAATTTCCATGACGTTGATCTTCTCAAAATATGATAAATTGCTAACGACCGCACCAGACTTCAGTCAGAAACTAAACTATTAGATCTGCTAAACTTCATCAAGAAGTTAAATTGGTTTGTATTGGGAGACAGTCGGATATTCCTTCTTCAAATATAGTACATATTTGTAGAGACTCACAGGGGACCTTTTCTCAGGAATCCGTGTGGAAGTGAAGCTTGTATTGCTCTCACCTTTCACAACTGAACCTGAACTAATGGATACTTTTATGTCATTGTTTCAATTTTAGTTATATAGTCATTTGAAATGTTGGTGATGGACAATCTCAGCATAAGGAATGAAGATAGTAAAACAAACTAATTTGCAATTTTGAAGTGTGAAATATGTGAGAAATATTGTTCGTAATACGAATTTCCAAGACATTGGTTTTTACAAAATATGAAAAAAAAATTCTAATGACTACTAATGGTACCAGACTTCGGTTTGACTTCAAAAGTTCTTGACACATTTCCTTTCTGATTCTCCTAGTCACACCAATTGATGAAAGGTCTTGTACTTGATTTTTACATGGGAAATATAATCCTCCCCTCAGTTGTCGAGTGTATCAACTGTATCTTTTATGGAGTTATGGCTCGTTTAAAATTTCATCAATTAATGAAAGATCCTGTAATTGATTTTTGCATTTGAGATATAAACTTCCTCTCAGTCATATACTGCCCACATCAAAGAATATTTTCCACTGCATCTTTTTTTAGTCATGGCTCGTTTAAGATTCCATCACTTAATGAAATGTCTTGTACTGGATTCTTGCATTGGAGATATAAACTTCCCCTCAAATATAAACTTTTCCACTGTATCTTTTTTTGGGTCATCGCTCATTCAAGATTTCGCCAATTGAAAGGTTTTGTACTTTATTCTTGCACCAGAGATTCATATATCCTTTTCCCCAATCATCGATTGCGCATTCCAAAGAAAATTTATAACTACATCTTTTCTGGGGTCATATCTCATTTATGAATTTTGTATAATCAAAAATCGGTTCGGAAAGTTTCTTCGGTAGATTTAATTGTTAACTCTTTATTACACTTTTAAAAACTATAATCATTCAATAAAGATAGCTATGCGAATTTCCATAGTTAGAAAGATAAGATGTCGGTCAAGAGCCAACTGGCTTAGCACTGTTTGGAAGAGCTTGCAAAACCATATTTGTGATGAAATGATGGCTTCTGAACACTACACAACAGGCAACCCGATTCCATACAGTAGAGATAAAAGAAAGATGAAGCTGTGAAGAGCGACCAAGAAAGCTTCTGAGCTTGAAACAAATCTTGCAACACTAACCCACTCAGGTTCACGGTTGCCACAGTTGGTTACTTTAACCCTTATTCTCATACCCGGGTACCCGGGTGCCCACTGCGATGTATTTTCGTGAAAAAAACTGACAAATAATGAAAATTTTTTTTTACCTTCCGGATCCTCGTTATTTAGGTGAAAAGCGAACAAATCATATATTTAAAAAATTTTGTTTTCTATATTGAAAACTTAAAAATTTCATGAAATGGGTACCCGGGTACCCCGGGTGCCAAACGACGTTAGTAAGTTTGGGTATGAGAATAAGGGTTAACCCATTGCTGCCTAATGGGTAAAATTTTACCCATGAAAATTGATTTTTAAAAAAAATCACAAAAAAGTCAATGTTTGAGATCTCTCAAAACCATTGATAGGGTTAGTTAGGGTAAAGATGGAACTACCTTAACCTAGTGAAGGTCACCCTAAAATTTCGCCATCTAGCTAGAGTTACCAGACTCCAAAAATCGTGAATTTTCCGGAGGTGGAAAATGTGGCGAAACGTAGTGGCCTTAGAACTTCACAAAAATCTGCCTCCTAACTCACCTGTAAAAAATACAACTTTTGTTCACGTGTTTAGCTGATCACTTCACAAAGTGAAGTGAATTGCTGCGTAATGGGTACAAAATACCTAATGAATATCTCAGCAACGTGCAGAGATATAAAGCTGAAATTTTTCATCAAATTTCTGATCATTTTGGGTCACTTCTAGGTCGTGTATGAAATTTTATCAAAATCGTATGGGCGGAACTGGTACCGGGCAGCAATGCGTTAACCAAAATAGGTGCAATTTTTTCCGCCTGGATCTTTGATTATTTCTATTTGTGTTTGATGGCTTTTTGAGAGATCGAGGAAACATTGTAGCAAGGAAACGTTGTGAAGAACCTGTTTTTTGGCTGGGATGTTTTTACCGGGTGGCAAAAAAAATGTAGGGTAGCGTGGTCCGAAACCGACCGGTGGTCCCATACCGACCTCCACATGTTTCTCAGTCATTATGCTGCCCCCCAAACTGTCGGTGGGGGCATTTAAAAGCTCTTACAACACTTACAAGTTGTAGGCGGAGAGCCATCATATTACACATTTTATTTCGTGGTGTTGTGTTTTGACAGGAAAAAAAACTTCATTTTTTAGCCTACACGGAACTTCAGTTACAAGTGCTTTATTGTTTTTTGAAAAATCAAAAGGTAAGTTTTTTATATTCGTTATGACCTAAGCTTGAATAGGTGCTATCAAATTTTAATGAATTTGAATGAAATGATGAATGAAAGGGGAGGTCGGTTTCGGACCACGATTTTTGAAAACAACAAATATGCAAACTTTGAATATGACCTCGTTATTTAAAAAAAAGTTTCCAAAAACCTTGTCAAGCTACTTACAACCTAGAATAATGTTTATTCTAAAAAAAAAAAATTTGGTTTGTGAAAAAATATCAATTGAAAGCACTTTTATTGCATTTGCCAATTAGGGGGTCGGTTATGGACCACGCTACCCTATGTAATATATCGCCGTACAATCGAGATGAACGATTGCTGGTTTTGTCATGATTGGTACTGTGTTTTTTACAAAAAAGTTTTTTCTTATTTGCTTTTATGGTTACAATTTGGTTACTTTCCTAGAAGAGATACAGTGAGAGTTTCCAGAATTACGGAAGCAGCTTCCTGCGAAAATTTTGCGTACTTTTAGTTCAGACAAATTCAAACAAGATTCTAAAAATTTAAGTCTATCTTTCTGTCTTCAATCTGTCAAGTGAAAAATAATACAAGAAGACACTAATACAATAATACAAGATTGACACCTGTTGCGCTACGCATTTCTCTTAAAAATATTTACATACATATGTTGAGACTTTTCATTTCTCACATTTGTAAACAAAACATGCAAATTCCAGTCCAGTTTTTATCTAGTTTTAAACTTTCTACGAATTAGCTTAGCCGCCTAACCAGTTACATACTTAAATTCCATATTCCTCCTCACCATCTGCGTCTTGTGTCGGCAATTATTGACGTCATTGAATTTCAATGTCAATAAACGCATAAATTAATTGGCATCGCATGAAACTGCTGTAGGTCAAGTGTACCTTAGCGAAAAAAACGCAATCAAAATGTGTATTAAAATTTGTATTTAAAATGTGCATAATAAAGAAAAAGTAAAAGTCAAACAGTTGGCGGCGCTAAACCGATCGACCTGTCGATGTGTTGAGGGATGCTTTGCATTTTCGCATTTGTGAACATTTAATTATGTATTTATTACACCGAAAAAGCATTCTATTGTCTGGAAACTTACAACGAAACCAACAACAGGTGCCAGCTCAACTGAAAAATCTGTTTATAGCCCATCTTCTTACTTAATTGCGGTTTGAAATCAAAATGCTGAAACCGCAAGCGCGCACAACTCAATCGAATTAAAACAGCTATGTGCGGCTGAGACGAACATTAGTTATATAGATATAAATTTTAATTGAAAAGACTCACAATTGACACGCTTCTTTTAGTGCAAAAAGCCGACAGTCAGATTGTGCGGAGATGCTCTACGAAAGCAGCAGCAGCAGCAGCATCAGCAGAGTCTGCGATTCGATTCGAACAAAAACAACAAGTTTTGCAAGTGTTGTTCACTTGATGTCATTTATGATACGGAAATCATGAGTAATCTTTCAATAGAACAATTCATCTGGAATAATGTGAGGAAAGCCTAAGATTTCAATGTAGAATTTAGGTGTCGAACTAAGGAAAGTGTTTCAAAATCGATCTGAAAACCGATTTGATTCCTGCAGCACTGTCACTGTGTCACAACTACGTTGACGTTTCTTACGTCAGAGGTGATGAGCGCTCACTCTGCACAAAGTTCATTGCTTTGTGTTTTAGTTGTGCACTTCGCGGCTTAGATTTCCTCAATCAATCGTACAGACTTCAACGAATGCTGTCAACACTTTGTTTAACCCATATCGGCCCAATGTTCGATTAATCGAACAGTAAATTTTAGCATTTTCCATAAATATTTTAGGGCTCTTTTTTAAACTTTAAACGCGAAAGTTTTGCATGATATAATGGTATGACTTGTAATATGGGATAATATGAGTTAATATGGGATATTTTGTGTAATATGGGATAAATATATTCATTTCTTACACCTCTTCCCAGTTGTATGAATTCCCAAAACAAAAGGTAATTTTTGACATAATTTCAAAAGCATCGAAAAACATTAAAAAACAATAATATTTAAAAACGTAACTATGCAGTCTTGTTAAAAATTGATCAAACTCTTCAAAACATATTTACACTTTTCGCATAAAACCAATATTATTGCCAGAATATAAATTTATAGTTACGTCTTCGATTAATCAAACACCAAATATCTCGAAAACCAAAAGTCGGAAAATTTTTTGGACCCAAATTTGAATTGTCCGACCTCATTTAACCTTAAAAAAAACTTTTTCATTCGAATATTGACAAAAAAAATCGCTGGGCTTATATGGGTTAAAATCAAATTAAGAAAAAGAAAACAAACGTTTAACGTTCGATGTCTGGTTTCAACGCTGCCGTATTCAACACGAGACATGTAGAAAAAACTATCTTTCGTCGGCTGGTTAGTCAGCAACAAATTAAAAGACTGAAAATAAAATAATTACCCATAAAAAAAATACCCAACAAAAAACTGTAGGTCCTTTACTTTCCAAATAAGTAACCTTACTACCAGTGACTACGTGACGCAAAACTAGGAGGAGAAATGATTTGCAGACCATTTTTTGCTTTTTCCAATCGTCCGATAGTGTACGGGTTTTTTTACCCAAACATTCGCACAGCACCGGTTACCAGTCAATTGTTTGCATCTTAAAGTGCTAACTTTTCTTATTCGCTGTAAATATAGCATTGCAAGCCAACTTGTTTTACTGGTCTAAGTAATTTTGATTGTAACGCGTACAAAAAAAAGCAGAAATAAATTATTTCATACGCTGAAGTCAGCAGATATTCGGTTGCTTTTTCCTTCAGTTCATGTCTCATTGAGTTTGCCGTTTCTAGTGCAGCAAGAAACAGTGATGGCAAGTTGAACTCTTTTCAAACGCAGAGCTGCAACTCAAGCAATGCAAACGTTAAGGCTTGAGGGCAGTCAGCAAAAACTGAAGTAAAATCATATTAAAACACGAGGCAACATACTTATGACGTTTTTCAGCAACAACGTTTTTTTGCAATCAATTTCCTATAAACGTACTACAGAATGAAAGCAAAACAAAACCAATTATTTTATTTGCAAATAAACATTAAACGCACCAGCAGCCCTTGCCCTGGCGTTTGTATGGCGAATATTTTGTACGAACCCTAATCAACTCTGGGGCCTGGTTTTACCGAATTTGCGACTCTGGGGCATGGTTTTACGGAATTAGCAACCGTGACCCCTCCGAGTTTCGCGTCATGTAGTCATTGCTTACTACTAAGCAATCTTATTAAAGTAAGGAAGTAAGCAACCACAAGACAATCATTCTTCTTCAGTGTTGCCGTTGTGCGACTAAAGTGTCAAATTGACCCTTTTTGGAGACCGATGCCACCTGACACCGATTTTTTAAAAATAGGCTTATTTTGACACTTTTCTTCGAAATCATGCGACTTTTCCCTCTTTTTTTATCAAAAAGTTTATATGTACATTTGGAAAGTTTTTTCGTAAAGTTAATTTTTTTTTAATTTTGCGTGTTTAAAAATACTCAAAATATGCCTTCCTGTTAGTATTCACTTTTCAAAAGTACCACTTAAGTACTTAAAAATTACACCTCTGGCAACATTTAAACTACTTGCAACCCTTTTATTATGTCAAAGTTTTCCCGTCAAAATGTACAAAATTAATCTGAATTAATGCGCTTTTTTGTGGCTTTGCCTAAGTTATTTGTGTTAAATTAATTTTGATAGCTCCCAATGGATAAGTAAGTATATCACGCATTTGCTTTGAAATGCAAATGTTTTCATAATAAATACAAAACATGCAATTTGGGACTTTTTAATATATCCCTCATCAATTAATTTAAGGGGGAAAAATTTGTTCACAGAAAATTATCCCCTTTAGAAATTCATTAAAAATAATAAGTTTCGAAAGGTAAATGAAAAGGTCATGAAACCACTGTATGGTGTCTGGATATAGTGAACTAATTATTGCAAGGCCTGTTCAAAATACACTTTATGTTTTTTGCTTGAAAATGTTTTCTATATTTAGAGGCTCGATGTCAAAATTTGGGTGTTCACTATATCGAGGTGTTCACTATATAGGGGGTTCACTATACCCAGACACGACTGTATATACATGGTATCAAAAAATTGGATCACGATTTTTCGGGTGTGACACTTTTTTTGCGATTTTTTAAATTTTACAGCGGCAACACTGTTCTTCTTAGAAATAAAGTTTCTTTCTTGATTCTACTCTAAAACCTCTAAAATTTAGATTCTAAATGATGGAACATGTTTAGTTAACAACAATGGTTTACTGTTAAAGAGATCATTTCCTTTTTTGCCTGTAAATTTCTTTATGATTGTCTTCCCAGCGAATCATACAATTTTTCCACCCAAACTACGCCTTAATACATATATTTTTTTACTGAATTTATAATTTTCATTCAACCATATTCAAGTAAAATATGATTTAATTTGTTTGTTTTTAATAACATTTCTCACATTTCAAATAACAATCACAACAATACTCAAAGCTAATGATTCACGTATTAAACGTCTTTATTGTTATTGTTGTTAGGGCATAAAAAAAAATTATTGCATTTAAGACGCAATGAAAAAGTATATCGTAACAATCAGAGTCTCTTGTGAATTAATTAAATACGAATTGAAATTATAGAAAATATGTAATTATATTTAAGTGCAAGCAATCGCTGTCAGGTTTTTAGTCTAAACTCAGTGCGCCGTTCTATTGGATCGTAAATCGAAATGCCTTTGGGATATCGAATCGTATTGAAAGTGTGCTAAAGTGTTTCAATTTTGATTGATAGTGTTTTGATTGCAATACGAGATAAGAAAAAACTAAAACGTGAAAAAACACAAGTAAAGTGAACTAAATATTTTATGGAAAATATTTTAAGTCCTTTGAATATATTTAGAATATATGTTTTCTTTGTGAATTAGAGAAACGTGTATTAGATGTTCATGAAACAAAAACGGAGCTGAACTAGCCTGGAATAGAATATTTAACAAGTTTTATTTGTAAGAATTTTTACAATATTGTTTATTATTATTACTAAATTAGAATAATGTCGAGTCAGTATTGGTGGCGCCAGATTGAAACAAGGCAAAACTCTACAGTCAACTTCTTTTTTTTTATAAACAAGAGCAATCAAGGCAATAGAATTGCACTATATATAGTAGGTACATATACATATATCTTACAAAAATATTCTCAGTTGTCGAGCGGCAATGAAAAGGCTCGCTGAGCATCACAGGTTGTGTATCTATTGGGTACTTGGAGAGAAGGGCATAGAGATAAATAAAAGGGCTGATGAAATAGCGAAGAATAGGGCACGTCTACCGATCGAACAAACCACCTACCTACCAAGGTCCTTGCAGACAATATGCAGGGATCTGGAGGACAAACAAAAAAAGAAGGCAAAATTATGGTCTTGCAATTGTGTTTTCGATCTGGGATTACAAATGGGTTACTACCTAGGGAAGTCCATGCTTACTGACTTAGTATCATCAACAATGACATGTGCACAAAATTCTGGGAGCAGGGTGTAAGAGGAATTCTGAAACATCTTCTACCTCTGTCCCGCGCTCTCAAGATTACAATTGACTTACTGAGGTACTTCGCTGATTTAGGGATTAGAGATGACGCCTAAAATAATGGTCAGCTCACTACTAACGGTCTCTATTAGGACTCGTATATTTTTTTAGATCTTTACGATTACTCTTAATGTTAAAGTGGTCCATCTGGTAACTCTAAGTATTTGAACAGAGTCTATGCGAGGCCTTATGTCTTATTTACACAGCCATATAAATTGAGGTAATTTAGTTTTTAATTGAATTTATCGCTTTTGTTGTTCACACCCCTCAATTTAGTTTACTCTGTTATCGAAAATGTTATGGAACATGATTTTGTTTTGACGAAAGAAAGGTTTTCTCTGTTTAGGTATAAAAACAACTTGTTTAAAATTCTATTTATGTATAAACAAACAACTTTTTAAAAACCATAAACCATAAAAAACTTCGTCAGTAGGTTTTAAACAAATTTTCAAAGCAAACCAATCTTAACGACATCTTTCGCTTCTGTCAGTTTCTCATTTTGTTTTGGTTCCATCAATTGTAAATGAATTGGTTTATCGATAACAGCACAGCACAGGGTTGCATGGAGAATCGAGCTCAATTTATGCTAAATTTAGTGCTAATTGCAATTTGCTGAATTAATATTTTTGTATGACAAATTGTGTACAATTTAGAGCCAAATTGGGGATAAATTGAAAAAATGCGCGTCTTAACTGCGCAAATTAGCTGGCGGTCTTTTGCCTACAACTCTTGAGCCGAATACCATTTGAAACCATATTTTGTACCAGCAATTTTTGTGTTTGGGGAGGTTTGAATGCCCAAAAGCCCAATGTGGCTCACCAGTGTAACCTAACCTCACCTGATGGCGCCACACTGTAAATAATTTATTATGTTGACAGCAAGGTTAAATACTTTTAATGCTGTTAGATCAGTGTTTTTATTGATATTTTCAATAAAATCTTACTTTATATTACACTTTCATCAAGAAAAATCAAGAGTTTTTTTTTGTTATTCTACCGTAGAACTGACCAAAGCTGACCATCCACTGAGTCCGTTTTTATGTCCTTGATTGTGTTAAGTTAAACGAATGGCAACCATATTCATCGACTTTCCTCGAATATGTTCTTGAATACGTTCTCTCAAGTACGCCTCTCAGAAGTTCATTGCGAAGAGAGCTTCTTAAGCTTCTTAATTAAATTCTTCTTTTTATCTGATATTAAACGATTCGTTTGTTCACACGACCCTCTGAGAAAAACCTCACAAAACCTCATCTTTCAATAACTCATGAGAAAACTAGTCACCACATTTAAACGAAAACATAAAAAATCATAAAACATAAACCTTTACAAACTCCCACATACAAATTGCCACTCAACAGGCGATTCTGTTTAATCAAATACACAACAATTGTTTTATCTGAATCTAGTGTCCGACCGAATATTCGGTTTCGGTTTCGGTTTCGGCCCAAATAAGTGGTTTCGGTTTCGGTTTCAGTTTCGGCCAAAAAATGGCCGAATAGCCGAAACCGAAACTTTCTAGAAAATTTTTTTACATTTTATTGTGTAGCAGATATATAGTGAAAGGAGGAGTAATTTAGATGCCAGCAATGTAAATAAACTTCTTTTTTTAGCATATAATATTAATTTATTTAATTTTGAATATTAGCGAGTAAGGTACGAAAGGGTGATTTTTTCATGTTTACGTTTTTAAAAAATGAAAAAATTATTTTTATTAATAAGTATTTATTTATTTATGCTATGTTTGTTTGTTTGTTCTTTATTTACTTAATGTTAAATTCGTTTGTTGAAAAAAGTGCTTGATATGGTGATTTTTATTTCAACTAGAAAGTTTCGGTTTCGGTTTCGGTTTCGGCCGAATATTAAGAAAAAACCGAATATTCGGTTTCGGTTTCGGTTTCGGCCCAAAAAAGTGGTTTCGGTCGGACACTATCTGAATCTAATCACTGCAGCACTAATTATGGTTTGAGAAATTCCACATTGTGTGTGTTAATAAAACAATTTATTATCATCGAACAGATGTGCACTGCGTTCAGTCAGATAACATAAATCTAGATTGCATCACAAAAAATGCGTTGTCAAGTGTGTCTCTATTATGATTTTGATTGTTGTTGTTGTTGTTTTTTGTTTTTGTTTTTCTGTCAACCATGCCGGCATCACTAATAAATAGTCGTAGTAACATTTACTACAGTTTATCATGAAAACCAATTAACAACATGAGGCAGTAATTTTAATTGCTTGCGCTCAGCGCCAGCGGCTCAGCCGTCGCTGTCGAGCCAACGAACCAAGCGAGCCTGGCTGTGTGCCTGAAATGCGTTCCGACACAGCGACACGTTTCGAAAGAGCGAAAGAAGCGACACCGAATCGGTGTGTTAATTGAATTAGCTGCAAATCTGAGCACAACGTTGTACACGAAACGGTTGTTTAGACATGCGGAGGATATGAAAACCGAGCCGAAACTGATTGTCAAGAACACTATCCATGGTTCAGGCATTTGCATTTGTCCGCGCGCTCTTAACGACTGAATTGAGCGCCATTCACTTACATACCTAAATATTTGTACAGTGTGTTCAGCAAAAAAATGTTTGTCTTTTATAAAAATACTTATAAAGTATTAGGGGTATTTACACTGAGCTCGTTACTTTGTTAGTTCGGTACTCGGTAGTTTTGTAAGTGTATATTGTTTTTGCAAAAGATTCAAACAAAAACAAAATACACATAAAAAACTACCGAATACCGAACTAACAAAGTAACGAGCTCGGTGTGAGTCAGGCCCGTGCGCAGAATTCGTTTATGGGGGGGGTTTTGACATATGTGTATCATGTTAGGTTATGAAGTTAATAAAAAATAATAAGAAACTTTTCTTATAAATGAAGACATTTTATTGTGTCTTGACTTGATATTCGGTTATTATATAGGGTTTTCCAACAAGAGGTGTTATTTTGGTATTCAAAGAAAAATGCAATTTTTTGAGATAAATGATCGGATGTTTATTTAATAATAAAGAAGAAGGTATGCCGTTAATAATCAAAAACAACATCAGCCAAATGGCCACCACGACCACGCTTACAGGACCATATACTTTTCATGAAATTTTCCATAACCAAATCGCAAAGTGGCTGCCCTATGTCCTCGATAGCCTCACGAATTCTATCTTTGAGGTCTTGAATCGACGCTGGGCTGTTGGCGTACACCTTATCTTTCACGTGGCCCCAAAGGAAGAAGTCGCAATGTGTTAAATCACAAGATCTCGGTGGCCAATTGTGATCACCTCTTCCAGAGATAACACGGTCCGGAAACTTTTCCCGTAAAAGAGCAATGGTTTCGTTGCTCGTGTGGCACGTAGCGCCGTCTTGTTGAAAGTAAACGTTGTCCAGATCAATACCATCCAACTCCGACCATAAAAAATCATTAATCATCTCTCGATAGCGCAATCCATTCACCGTAACTGTTGATCCAACCTCATTTTCGAAAAAGTAAGGTCCAATGACCCCGCCGGACCATAAACCGCACCAAACAGTCACACGTTGAGGATGGAGAGGCTTCTCAACAATAACTCTTGGGTTTTCCGAGCCCCAGATGCGACAATTTTGCTTGTTGACGTAGCCACCGAGGTGGAAATGGGCCTCATCAGTCAAGATGATTTTTCAATGGAATTCCGGATCATTTTCATGCATTTCAAGGACCCAATCAGCAAAGACACGACGTTCTTGATGATCGGTCGGCTTGAGTTCTTGTGTTAACTGAACTTTATAAGCCTTAAGACACAAGTTTTTATGCAAAATACGGTGTAATGACGTTTTTGGCATGCCCAATTCCAAAGAACGACGAGGAATCGACAAACCTGGGTTTTCTTCAACACTTTGGGCTACAGCAGCAATATTCTCAGTTGTTCTTGAGCGACGTGCACGGGTTTTATTCTTCACATCACTAACTTGTCCCAGCAGCTCAAATTTTTCCACCAATTTCTGTATTGCGGTCCGACAAGGTGCTTCACGACGACCCAAAAATGCTTTAGTTTTGCGAACTGTGACTGCAAGATTTTCACCATTTTTGTAGTGAATTTTAATAATTTCAATGCGTTGTTGAAGCGTGTCTCGTTCCATTTTTAGTAATGGCGTAGTTTCTACTTGTCAAGTGTCAAAGAATAAAAGCTTCAAAAGTGACAGCTACCGAAATACCGGGGGATTCAAAATAACACCTCTTGTTGGAAAACCCTATATAATAAATTAACTCTGCGAGGTGTAGAAAAAAACTTCTCCAAAACTCTTTGCGGATCGACCTCGACATCGCGATGTATATTGAGCGAGGCTAATCCGTTCAGCCGATCTTCAGACATTGTTGACCTGAGGTAAGTCTTGAGGCGACGCAATGTTGAAAAGGAGCGTTCATTCGTCGCTGTCGTTACAGGCAGAACTGCCAAAATGCGAAGCATTTGATGAACATTTGGAAACGCATCTCCATTGCACACATCGACTGCTTCAAGCGAATTTTTAACGTTCTTTCCGGCGATGCGTTGACGCCAAAGTTTGACTTCGTCTACCCAGATATCACGGGAATCATCCCGCAAAATTGAAGAGTATGGTTCAAACAATTGAGCGCAGGATTCTTCTTGAGCTCAGATGCGCCTTCTATACATTTCATATTCTTTGGTTGTATCGATACTATCGATGGTTGCATTCACAATGACACTGATAATAGGAGGTAAAAAAGGCGGGAAAATTCAAAAAAAACGTGCACAAGATCGAGAAAGTTGAGAATGTCGAAACAAAAATTGACCACAAAATATTTATTATCAAGTCGGTTTGACTTTCGTAGAATAAGGACTATTGCTAGTGGAAAATTATGTGGAAAAATTCTCGATGGGGGGGTTAGAACCCCCAAAACCCCCCCCTGCGCACGGGCCTGGTGTGAGTACCCCTATTGTTTTACATTTGTTATTTCGAGTTGTGAGTTTTTGAGCCGAAGAAATGCAGTTGTTATAATGAAATTTTACAGTTTATTATTATTAAAAATTATAGTATGTTGTTGGTTTAGTGAGCCATGGTTAGTTATGATACTGTAACTTCATCTTGGGAGAATTATAAAATTTTTTTTATAATGCCATTTAAACACAAACCACCTCTTTCGTCTTCAACAGCTCGTCCTTACAGACCATTAAATCAAAAACATAGAACTTATTCTATCATCTAATTGTTTATACTGACTGACTGACTGCTTCACCATAACCCAGATCAAACCGCTAAAGTTTCGAATACGAAATTTCAACTGTACGTTAATTTTATAAAATGAAAACTTCAATAAGGAATAATTCGACAAGGGTTTTCCATTTTTTTGAAACTCAATATTTGATGGGGTCAACGATGGGTTAAAAGATTGTATGGATATACTGTCAAAAATCATGAATTAAGGTGCCTATCGACTTCAAACTTGATGAAAGTGTTGAAATGAGAAATATTTCGAAACCTTATTCACTGTTTTTAAAAATCAAAATCTAACGTGGTTAACAATGGGTTAAGGCTTTGTATGGATAAAAAGATTTCATAGATTTTTTACTTCAAACTTAGTAAAACCACTTCAAATAAGAAACAATTCGTAGGTATTTTTTGCTTTTATAGAAATCGCATTCTAGGTCCACAATAAATTAAGACAGGTTTATATAGAAACATTTTATTTAATTTTTTTTCTTCATCAAACTCCGAAGATGAAAAATATGATTTAATAAATCTTTCAAGTGAGAAATAAATAGTAAAATATTTTTAATTTGTATGAAAAAATGTTAATGGGCCTATTGGCTAAATTTTTCAACTGACAAATAAATAGCCAAGTATTTAAATTTTTTTCCTTATCAAATTCCGAAGATTAAAAATATTTATATTTATATAAAAATATTTGTAATTTGTATGGAAAAATATTTATGGCTAAATATTGGCTAAATTTTTCAACTGACAAATAAATAGCCAAGTATTAAAAATTTGTTCTTCATCAAATTCCAAAGATTACAAATATTTATATAAAGAATATTTTTAATTTGTATGGAAAAGTATTAATGGCTAAATATTGGCTAAATTTTTCAACTGAAAAATAAATAGCCATGTATTAAAATTTTTTTTCTTCATCAAAATTCCGAAGATTAAAAATATTTATTTTTATATAAAAAATATTTTTAATTTGCATGGAAAAAATATTAATGGGCATATTGGCTAAATTTTTCAACTGACAAATAAATAACCAAGTATTTAAATTTTTTCTTCATCAAATTCCGAAGATGAAAAATATGATTTAATAAATCTTTGAAGTGAGAAATAAATAGCAAAATATTTTTAATTTGTATGAAAAACATTATTTAATGGGTCTATTGGCTAAATCTTTCAACTGACAAATAAATAACCAAGTATTTTTAATTTTGTTTTCATCAAATTCTTTAGATGAAAACTATTATTTAATAAATATTTCAAGTAGAAATAAAATAAAATAAAATAAAATAAAATAAGAAACAATTCGTTAGGTACTTTTTGCTTTTCTGGAAATCGCATTCTAAGTCCACAATAAATTAAGATAGGTTTGTATGGAAAAATCTTATTTAATTTTTTTCTTCATCAAACTCCGAAGATAAAAAAAAATATGATTTAATAAATCTTTCAAGTGAGAAATAAAAAGCAAAATATTTGTAATTTGTATGAAAAACATTAATGGGTTTATTGGCTAAATCTTTCCACTGACAATTAAATAGTCAAGTATTTTTAATTTTGTTTCATCAAAATATAAAGAGATCAACAAAAGGTTAAAACATGAATAAGAAATATGATTTAATAAGTTGTTTTAAATCTTTTAAGTAAGAAATAAATAGCCAAGTATTTGTAATTTTTATTTTTTCATCCAAATCTAAAGAGATCAACACAAGTTTAAAACAAACGTGATTTATTGGATCCATTGGCTTCAGACTTGAAGAAAGTAATTCAAATCAGAAATACGAGAAGTTCAACGCACGTTTTTCAGTGTTCAAAAATCAACATATGATGGGGTTAAAAATTTGTTAGGAGCTTATGAGAGGAAACAAAATTGAAGATAGTTACTTCGACTGTATAAGGATTACTTTAACTAAATCATAAAATGCTAATATCTTAAGATATTTTTAGGAGAGCTAACCACTTGTTATATGGTATCACAATGGGCCTTTCAGGCCTACGAGTGTGTCTCTTGCAGAGGCAGCCACCATAACCAAACCTAATCTTATCACTTCAATTTAAAATTAAAACTTTAAGACTCTTATTTGTAGAGCACACTGTATATTGTAGGTATGTATGTACGATTTATTACACGCACGAATTACTTAGTCGGAATCTGTCACTGCTATGTAGGCAAATGATGCGCCAAAAAGTTGTAATCTCTTCGTCGTCTGTACTCATATTTGTGTGACTTATTGTACCTGCAAATATTTCAATTAAGACATTTCGCTACAGCAAGAAGCAGACATTTCAAATATGTTCTCTTCAAGATTTATAGGGTGTTTAGGCAATAAGATCAGCGGCAGTGTATATAAAAAGTTACTGCTTTAAATTTTTTATTTTTTATTTCAATCTAAAGTACTAACTTTCAGATTAGTAGTGAATAGAAGTGATTATTAAGCTTTAAGTTAGTTATAAGATTAATACAAAATAAGAATAAATCACAATATCTGTCAAATCGTTGCTTAGGTTCCTTTTCTTCTTTTGATGGAAATTTTCATTACATTTTCGAGTACAAAGTTGCGGTCAATATCAGCTCGAATATTGTCATTGGCTCAGCAACAACGTCAACTCAAAAACCGCAGCAAAGTGACAAACTCATTGTGTTCGGAAACATTTTTTTGCAATTTCTCTGTAATTCACTGAACCCCAGATGCGGCAGTTTTACTTATTTACGACAGATATAAAATGGCATGTCGTCTCCGCAATGTTTTTAAAATTTTTTTTGTAAATTTTCAATCTTTTTATGCATTGTGCATCTCTGTATCGATCCACATCTGAAAACCTGCTATAAATTCTGTGGTCAAAAGCAATAATCGCCTCCATAAGTCCATAAGTACTATTTTGAGCACCGCGCTTTAAAGGAACATGCTAGCACCCTGAACTCAATGATGTCTTAAGTCGACTTTAGCGTTTATCGTTTTTGACCACAGAATTTGAACACATAGACGACGACAGCGACACGATCACATCTCTCAAAGTATAGAATGAGAACTTTCTTATGGAGGCGATTATTTTGAGGACTGTACGGCTACACAACCACCGATCATAATTGTTGTTGTTGCCAAATATAACACTCTTCTCTATTTTGTAGGCAACAAAACCAAAGCAATTGGCCTCAATGCTTCAAAACTGATATTTTCAATGGCATTTTTCTTACTCTTTTTGCAATTGAAGATTTGTTAGTATTTTAGCAATTTTTTTTAACACTAGAAAGACCACAAATTTTCCATATCTACAAAGACTACATATTATATCCGCTGATATCTCGAAAAGTACCTATCAGATTTGGCTAATTGTAATTAAAGAACCTTAATTGTAGAACCCAATAAAAAAATAAATGTCATCAAAGCAAAAGTTGATAGAAATACTGAAGAAAATACTGACATTTAAAAATGAAAAACCGTCAAAATGAACGCAATGGTCTTTCTAGTGTTAAATTGATTGTAATTGAACAATAAAGTGACATACAAATAATGGACAGACACACATGAACGTATGATTATGTTGCTATTGCTGCCGTTTTAATTGTAATCAAGTGGTTGACTACACGGCAACGGTTCAAGACGACGACATCTTGAAGTGGTGTGGCCCTGTTGCTACCGTCTTCAATGTGTTCGGGCCATGACAGTTCAAAAGTCCACTGTCCATTGATTCAAGTTCTACTAAAAGTGATGCCACATAAGTTAAAATTTTATCAAAATCAATGCATAACAATGAAGTGACTATTAACAATTTTTTGCTTTTCAAATTTGTTGCTCTTTGACTTGAAAATGTTTACTAATGAACTTGAAAACTTCATGGCTTCAAAATTTACATAGAATCAATGCACAAAATGCATGCAAATTTTTAAGCAAACTCATAGCCTCATAACAGTTTAGAGGCCATAAATTGTTTTTATACTGAAATTTAGTGTTTTTCAACTTTAAACTGTTTTAATAATGGCCATCGCTAACATGACAAAAGCGTATTTACATACAATAATACGAATTTTATTACATTTTAAGTTAAAATTGTTTACACTTTGGGCTGCAATTTGTGAAAGCCAACTGAACATATCTCACCTCAAAGCCGAGATTTGTTCAAATTATTACACAATATGTATTTTTAATAGCCGCAGCACTGCAAGTTGCCGTTTTTTGTTGCCTGTTCAATTGAATTATCGGCATCGGCTCAGTGGCAAACCACATGTTTGCTGCACATCGCGCATGGAACACCCTATTCGATGGTTATCGAAACAAACACATGCAAACCAAAGCAAATACCACCAAAGAAAATAGCAACAACTAAGTTCGTTTATGATTTTTTTTTAACTTAAAAAAAATGTAAGAAATCAACAGACAACTACAATGAAACAATAACCATTTAGACGCGCACACGACATCGTAGCCACTCAAACCCGACTGCGACTGCGAGCGGCTGCGACTGCGAATGTGTCGCATGGAAATTTGCGGCGTGTTTCAATAGAAAATAAAAAGCCGCAAAACAGGCAAACAATAAGAAACAGAAACGTAACTTGCGAAATCAATTTAACATGCAATATGGTTGCAAACAACAACAAAAACAAAAAAAGTTGTGTGTTTAAAAATTTGTGTTTTTATTTTACTATTCTACATTTTTATTTATTTTTTTTTGCAATTTTTATGTTTTGTTTTTGTTCAGTGTGATATTTATCAGCGGCAGGTTGGCGGCGCATTTTAGTCACAATTTGCATCTTGTTGACGCCGCAATGTGTTTAGTTACGAGTAGATGCGGAAATACAAATTGCTGACAACGCGCCTTGTTGCATTGCCCAGCCGCCAGCCAGACAGGCGACTCCGACGCGCGTACAGTTCAGTGCGGACCAATTGTTGAGCGCATAGTTAAAGCGGCTAGCAATATTCAGGACGTGGTTTTTAGTGTTGCACTATCGAAGTTTTCGTGTAATTAGTGAATATTTTTGAATTGTGATAAAGCATTTTGTGACCTGAGGCAACTCAATCAAGTATGAAGCAATCGGTATTAATTTAATAAGATTTAATACGAAAAAATTAACAAAAATTTCAGTAATAAAATTATAATAATTTCAAAGTGTTTTGGTGTCAAATTGTTTTAAAAAGCCAAGACTTCATTAACTGCAAAAAGGTGTTGACACAGCGTTACTACCGAAAAAGGATACAAAGTGTTGTTACCCGTTTTTGTTTCAAATTGTGTAATTACACTAAATTTGCAGATACTAAATAAACTACTAAATAATACCGAAATACCTAAACAATTTGATGGCTTTGCAAAATTTTGAGTGGTCAACGCATTGTGTTCTCGTATTAGACTGTGAGGTCATAGCCATATGAACATAGTTTCTTTGATCAAAATAAGGATCAGCAGTGACTACTATGAAATTAGTTTTACAAAAGTGAAATTAATACAAAGAAAATATTATTTTTCGTATTGTCATTGTTCCATATTACACTGCACAACAAAATCAAATTTATTTTAAATAACAAGGTTCTGACAACGGATTCTGGTAGAGGGATCCAAAAAAAAATATACGTGTATCGCCGTTTTCAAAGTATACGTCTGAATTTTTTTTTAGGGAGGTCAAACTTTCCCCTTTTTGTACATTCTTATGGTGAATCGGCATACGAAAACCATGTAACCTCACATTTTAGGTTCCTGATGTGTTCAGCAATTTGATGTAAAATACTACGTAGAACAATTTTGTGGAACATTTTAACCCTGTAGCTCCTATTTGTATGGGTCAATTTGACAATTTTTTTCTAAAATGCCAAAAATGTCCTGTAAAACAGGACTTTTTAAGGACAAAATTTACCACGAAAATATTCACCATAAAATTCTACTATAGGTCTCTGAATACACCAAAGCTCAGAAATTAAGTTGAACCCCAAGATTTAACACAAAATGAAAATGTGTTTAAGGGGCACAACTAGTTTGACCCCCTGAAAAAAGGAGATTTTTGTGAATTTTGAATTTTGTGAAGTATTGCATCGAATGTTTTAAAATTTTGCAGATATATTTATGCATAAATAATGAATGTAAAGTAATTTTTTCAAATGAAAATATTCGATTTTCAGCAAGTTATCCACCATCTCCTAAGTCTTCAAAAAAAACGTTCTCCCACTGCTGCAGTGATTGTAGCCTTCGCAGTGCCTGAAATCAAAAAAACCAAAAATTTTACTTAACTAGGTTATATTTCCTATACAATGACCCTCGGTTGTAAAAAAAAAATAAAATGCAACAAAATGGCGGTTTTTTGAAAAAAAATTAAAATTTTGCTGAAAAATCTGATGGTTTCTGGCCTGGCATAATTATACTTTTCATCCTATCATTAAACTGGAGGGTCATTGTATGGAAAAACAAATACACAATAAGGTAAAAAAAGACCCAAGTCGATCGGATGATTTATTATCAAGTTACAGCTGCAGCAAATTTGAAAAATTTAGTTTTGAGAAAAACGCGTTTAAAGATAAAAGTACTGATTTCATTGTTATAAATTTTTAATCATCATACCTAGAGCTAATCTGCTATTCCAGGCCCATACAATTCACCTTCCTTCACCAGGTATAAATTATCGAAAAATTCAAAAATAAAAAAAACGAAATTTTCAAAATTTCAAACTAGTTGTGCCCCTTAAGTGTTTATTTCGTACTTATTCAAAATTGGTACTAAAATGTCCTACAAAACTTGATTTTTGGGAAAAATGTTGAACACAAAATTTCACTATAAGTCACCGCACAAAAGAAAGCTATATATATCGAAAAATTATTCCTGAACATAGTGTTACGTTTTTCAACAGCAAAATAGAAGACATATATAGAAGTTATTTTCAACTGGAAGTTTTTCCTGATGAGCTGTGAATGCCAAAGCATCAAAATAAGAATCAGCCGTGACTACTAGGAAATTGTTTTTACAAAAGTTAAAATAATACAAAGAAAATATTATTTTTCGTATGGTTGTTGTTCCATATTATTGATGGCATTAGGTTGACGAGACTCGGTTTGTTCAGTTCCAATTTCATTGACAGACACTTAACACCTAAAATCTGACTTAATACATGAGCAATTTTTGTGGTTTTGTTATTGTTCGATATTTTTGATGGCATTAGGTTTAATGGAATTTGGTTTCACAAGATTCGGTCTGTTGAGTTCCGATTTGATTGACAGACACTTAACACCAAAAATCTGACTAAATACATGAACAAATTTATGGTTTTCCATATTTTTTAGTGAATATCCCATTGTATTCTCGCGTTAGACTGTGAGCCATGTGGACCTAAATCCTTTGAAAATGATGAGAATCAGCACTCTTCTATATTACTCTACTATGAAATTCTTTCTTAGCTTGAAATTTTTTTAAAGAGTGAAAATAACTCAAGGAAAATAAGTTTATTCGATGTTATTCGGTTTAATGTGCTTCGGTTTAATGAGATTCAATTTGTTCAGTCTCGGTTTGATAAGGTTTGCTTGTAGGGTTTCCGTTTAATGGAGTTCGTTTCAATCAATGAGTTTCGGTGTAATGTGTTTCGAATATTCTTCTTGATCTCCTAGGACCAAGACCGAAAAAACGAAGTGAAACTTAAAGTGAAAGCTTACTGGAAATTAAGCAAATATAAGACTTAGCTCGGTATGTTTTTCAAATATAATTCACATTCAATCGCTAAAAAAAAATGGTTTTTGAATTTGAAAGAAAAAGAATTCCGGCTCAAACTGGTATATACCCAGTTCGAGAGGTTCTTGAAATCCAGTAGTGAATACACGGTGCACAAAATTTCGATATATTGGCTTCCTTAGCAGCTTCCATCTCCTTCTTGATAATGCCAGATAGGCACAAAGGAAATAATGGACGGTTTCTTTCTCGCTCTCTCTCTCTCAGGTCTCACAGCTTTTAGATGCGTGGTCTCTAATGGGCAAATTAGCTTGTGTTGACCGCAGTTAGTCTTACAACATCCCACTGTCCTTCTTTTACCCTTCCTTTCATAATTTAATTTCCGTAGATAAGACATTTTTTCATATTTTTCTTGTTACTTGATAAGTTTTGATGGTAAAAATTAAATTTTGTTGAGTTCCTGTATCCTGTATGGAAGAAGTTTTGCGGAAATTTGCCATATCCTGCTGAGAGACGCAGCCGCCGAAAGGAAAATCGGTTTTATCTATATTTTAGTGTTGGCCACCTCGGGAAGTCAAAACTAGGTCGAGTGTCACTGTATGTTCGAAATCCAAGGCACTAACTACTAAGCTGAACGGCGGCCATATCACCATTGCCATCAATAAGCAAAATTATTTCACCAAATCGAAAAAGTTTTTTCTTTTTCATATACTTTCATCATTATTCGCGAAGTTCCATTAGAAATTAAATGTTTTAATATAAAAAACACAACTTAATAATTTCCAGATCTGCGAGAAATTAACTTCTTCGGTTCTTCGGTTCGGTTCTTGTTGTATTTTGGCCAAAGTGAATTACTGATTTTGCAGGATTTGCAGATTCAGAGACGAGAAAAAGTCCTTAAAGGCTTTGCTCTTGATTGAGCACACTCACTCACGGTTGCCACTGAACTAAAATTTTTTGTACCAAAAATTTCCCGAGAAAGGCCCAAAGTGGAAACGAAAGTACCATTTTATGTTTTCGCGAATTGTTTTTTAACACAAAAGCAAAACATAACTTTTCTATTGAAACTTTTGTCGATGGCCCTTAAAAGTGTATTTTTTTTTGCTTTTACACTTTTGTAAAAAAAAGCCCAAATTACTCAAAAGCGACTCAAAGGCCCAAGTGAAATAAAATGGCCCACTTTTGGTCCATTTGGATCTTGCACTCACTCTCATCACAAGCGCAACCTCTTCGGGCCAGTTCATCGGCTCGTTCGTTGTAGTCAATGATATTATGTCCTAGGCAGGGTTGCCACAGTTGGTTACTTTTAACCAAAATAGGTAAATTTTTTTGCGGTTGGTTACTTGGTTACTTATATTCGTGTTTGATGACTTTTTGCAAGGAAAGTGTGTACATTATGTTGTCATGAGGTAACATGTTAAACCCGTTTTTTTTTGTTTTTTTGCTCGCATGTAGTTACGTTTGGATGTTTTTCTAGATATCCGTTACTTTTCTAGAAAAATCTGGTTAACAAAACTTTGGTCGAGTGACCCTGGCACCCAGATCAGGGTAGCTTTGAACCGATGAGCTAACTCCGTAAGGCACCCTCTGCATTCTCGCACTAGTTTTAACTTTAAGATCGACGAGTTCGGTGCCTTCATCGTGATTAGGCTGTCGGAGAGTATAGTAATGTGGCTCTTGTAAGAAGTGTCTGAAGGTGCTATGCTTCAGGCTTGCTTCTAAAAATTTATATGAATGATTAAAATATTTCTTCCAAACAGTTGTAGTGCTCCACTACCTAAATGTGATCAATTTCATTGCATATTTTTCGGAAAGCTTTTGTTTAAAGTTTTAGAAACGCCAACGTAGGAAATTAAAATTGCCGAAAATCAAATTGCAACAGTTACATTGTGTATTAATCTGAACCTCAGCGCCAAATGCACATTGCTCCTTCATTTCATTTAAAGAGGTAATCAGCTTCTTGTTGTCGTATTTAAACAGCGCAAGTCGAGTCCTTGTCACACCTACATACATACATTCAATTGCGCCCACCCAGCAGCACAAAAGACGTCAGTTTCTAAATTCGTATTTAATTGGCGACATTTACAAGGCGCACCCCCATTAATGTTACACTGCGCACACACACACATAAACATTCACACACACACAAAATTTGACTTGCCCCAACAGCCGGCACACAGCTAATAACGGCTTTTTAACAGCCTCCATGGCGCACGCCAAAAAGGGGGCGTAACGTTACGCAGGCAAAACTACTTCGTCCCACTGCAAAGATGCAAAATTGGAGCCAATAATAAAAACAAAAAACTAAAATATCTAACTGAAATTGAAACGCTTGTAGCTACTTCACGCCTCCTGCAGCACTGGAAATTTGTATGGCAGTATTTGTGTGTGTGTTCGTGTGCAGCTAGGAAAACGCGCGCCAATTTACAATTTACGCAAAATTTCCATGTAAATTCAATTTTCATAATTCATTTAGTCTTTCGATTGAGCACTTTGCCATTTGACAAGTATCGACAAATGCGTCGACAGGCCGTAAAAGCGTCGACAATGAAGCGAGGCGGCAGTGTGACATAAGGCACAAGTCACTTGACTTCAAGCGAAAACTTTTCACTGCACACACACACATCAATTTTGTGCTGAAAACTTGAAGCCACTTGTTTTCAGTACCCTACACGCAGCTGTGCGGGTCTTCACTTTCGTGTGGTGTTTATAAAAGCCAGAGAGAGATGCTAACGTTTGATTCTTTGTCGCATGACTGAAATTACGGTTGCCATGCAATTAAAATTTTGCATACCAAAGTTTTTCCAAAAAAGGTCCAAAGTGGAAACGAAAGCACCATTTTATGTTTTCGACAAACACAAAAGCAAAACATAACATTTATATCGAAATTTCTACTGATGGCCCTAAAAACGTTAGTCTTTTTTTTAATACACTTTTGTATAAAAAAGGCCCAAAGGCCCAAGTGAAATAAAAAGGCCCACTTTTAGTCCAAATGTACCAAAAGTGGCAACCGTGAGTGAAATAACTATTAAAAACAATGTGAATATTTTAATTAAATAACTGACTGAAATATTTGGAGTTATTATATCAAACAGAGGGATTTATTTTCTTTGATATGTGGTTTCTTACGCCCTGAAAAAGGCGTTAAAAGTACAAATATGCATAGATAGTCTAGAGATGATTCAGTAACGTCTACCTGTCCAGACAGCTTCTATTATAGCAATCAAAAGAAACAAGATATATGAATGAATCTTGACATGATTTAGTCTTGGATCCCATATAATGGGATGAACAAATAACCCCCATTATTATTATTTATATATTATATATTAGTGTTAATATGTATGTTATATGGACTTGATGATCGAGTAGAGGAGTATCTTGGCAGCAAAATAAATAAAAAGTAGATTTTTTGTATCCAACACAATGAAAGTTACCAACTGTCCTGACGTCCAACCGTCTAATGGATATCACACAATAAATTTATCCACGTCAAGGTCCTATGCTCCCTAAAGGAGTAAAAAGGGAATCAAAATTTGAATTAGAATTTTATTTATTTATTTACTTATTTATTCATTTATATATATATTAATTTATGTATTATTCATTATCCATTATTTATTAATTATTATTATTTATTATGTATTATTTATTATTTATTATTAAAATAAAAAGGGAATTAAAATTTGAATTCGAATTTTATTTATTTATTTACTTATTTATTCATTTATATATTTATTTCTTTATTTATATATTTATTTATTTTTTTTATTTATTTTTTTATTTATTTATTTATCCACTATCAATTATTTATTAATATTTTTTTATTTTTTTATTTATATCTAGCCATTTTAACCTAACCTAACCTATTTTTTATTTATTAGTTATTATGCATTATTTATTATTTATTATTTATTATTTATTATTTATTATTTATTATTTATTATTTATTATTTATTATTTATTATTTATTATTTATCATTTATCATTTATCATTTATCATTTATCATTTATCATGTATCATTTATCATTTATTATTTATCATTTATCATTTATTATTTATTGTTTATTATTTTTTATTTTTTATTTATTATTTTTTATTTATTATTTGTAATTTGTAATTTATTATTTATTATCTATTATTTATTATTTATTGTTGATGATTTATTAATTATCATTTATCATTTCATATTAATTATTTATTTTGTATTATCTATTATTTATTATTTATCATTTATTATTTATTATTTATTATTTATCATTTATCATTTGGTATTTATTATGTATAATTTATTATGTATCAATTATTAATTATTAATTATTGTTTATTATTTATCATTTATTATTTACTATCTATTACTTATTATTTATTTATTTTAGTTGGTGTAAATCTTATTCTTATCTTATTTATTATTTATCATTTATTATTTATTATTTACTATTTATTATTTATCATTTATCACTTATTATTTATTATTTACCATTTATTATGTATTATTTATTATTTATTATGTATCAATTATTAATTATTATTTATCATTTATTATCTATTATTTATTTATTTTAGTTGGTGTAAATCTTGTTTTCAGATGTTTTCAATTGATATCAACAAAATAAAGTGGTTCTTGATTATCTGTTGCTTCAGTTGGTATTTCAATCCTACTTTAAACAGGATTTCTACATTTAAATAATTTCAAAAAAAAAAAATAGTCAATAAATCGTACTCTTCTTAATCATTTATGATCCATTTAAATTGCATTTCTCTTGATGCAATTTTTTATCTAAATCATATTACAGTTCTGCAACTCATCATAACTTACTTAACTTGTGCTAACTTCACATGAAAATGAACAAAACAAAACTTTGCTGGCTAGAATGCAGCGCACAACTTGGTCGGCCAGCATGGACCTTCGAACCTTTGGGTCTGTAATTTTCTTATTGTTTTTTCGTTACTGCAAAACTTCTTGTGAAATTTTGATTTTGCTTATAGCGAATATGTTGCACACAATATGCGGCTAACTGTCATGTCAAATGTAATTAATTCTCGTCAATTAAATCAAAAAGCTGTCATAATTGAGCGCCTGTTACCACCAGCTCGTCGTTCGCTCAGCTGCGTTTTCTCTCCAGCTGCCGCTGGCTCGTTGAGTGCGAAGTGTGCCTGCTTGTCTGCTATTTGTATAAAACTACGAAAAATAATGAAATTAAAAAGCTGAAATTTTGTTTTCAATGACAGGAAGTTTGAATGAACGCTTAATTTCATGTGTTCAATTAGTTGTGCAAAATTGCAGATAAATTTGATTTTATTTGTTTTACTATAAAATAAATTCATATTATCTGTATGCAAGATTAATGAAAGTGAAGCATGCACAACAAATTTCAATTAAGAATTTACTTGTGATTTATTAAAGTTAAAGTGACAACAGTCAGTCTTGGCAGAAGATTAAAATAGTAGATTAAAAAATTGATTAGCTAATTAACAACTTTTTCCACATTGTGACGGAAAAATAGTTAAAGAATCAGCTGATTTAGTCTACGGAAATTTTGCTACATGGCCAATGCAACCCTGGAACATATAAAATAGATCTTAAAACTTTGAAGAAACAGAATGTGGTAATGCATTTCGCTCTTATTTAGGTAGCAGCTCTTATTTGCCTCAGTTCGTGAATACCGCCAGTTGTTTTACACTGCTTAATAAGCGTCATTACAATGTCATTATTGCAATAAGTCACACACTTCTTTCACAATTAAAAACAAACGCCGCCAACACAAACTGTCGCAGCTGCTTTGCCGTCATTTTAATTCTTTCATAAAAGACATACTTACGTACACAATGACACCCAGTAGGAAATTTTTAGCGGTACTAAGCAATGTTATTGACTTTGAAAATCATTACTACGGCTTAACTAAACAAGCGAAGTGGCGTTTAGATCTTTGAATTATCCCATAAACGCAGCCGCGATTTCTAGTCTTTATTTGGTCTCAAGAATAAGCAAACTGATTTGTGAACACATCTTCAGCGCCTAAATTCATGCCTGAAATTTAGAAGATGTGCTAAAAAACACTTTTTATAGTATCTTAAAAAGATCTACAAGCTGAACAAATTTGCAAATATTTACCGCCTTAACTCTCTCACATCTTAATTTCATAATTCAGCCTAAAACTATCCTACCGGCCATCCGCCCACCACTCCTTATTTCAACAAATGGTAATTGTTATTCGATTTCAACAACAGCGGAATAGTACGTGCGAATTAACATTGTAACGTATTACAATTTTACACCATAAGGGCTGTAAAAAGGGAAATGAAAATTGGCGAATACAATAGCCAATGTTATGAATATTCAAAAACCAAATTAAGCGCGTCTAATCATTTGAGGTGGGAATCTTAAAATTAAAGGCTAAGAAACGTGTACAACAGCACAAACTGCAAATTGGCAACACGTGTTACCGCAAATGGAAATAATCAGTGATTAGCTTAGTAATTGGTTTTTTTATATTTTTGGATGGCTGACGTGACTTTGAATTTTAACTAACCAAGTTATGACCGCCTAAAACAGCCTTTAATAATTTTTCATTTTGCATATCGTTATAATTTTTTTAAAAGTACAACAACAGGCAGCAATAGTACAGTAGACGCCCATAAGTTCGAATCTTCCAGAAATTCAAACAGCATATTTTACAACGTTGAATGTTCTAAAATTCAACCTGGTGGTCTAAACTTTTGAGCTGCCGGGAGAAAATGATTAAAAGTTCTTAATTCAAATTGTTAAATTTGGAATTTGTAATGCCACTAGTACAATTTCGATAAATAACTTATGGACGACAATAAAGTTCTCACTATAAATCAGGTCCTTTTAACAGAAATCGACGTCAATTTGCATAGATAAAATCGGAAAATGGAACAAAGATATTATTGAAGATAAATCTGAACATGATCTCAGGAGTCATGATGAGGTTTCAGAAAACTTTGAAGATTATATCGTTGATCTGCTATCGGCTACGTCTCATTCCACATCCATTGAAGGTGTCAATCACTAGAAAGACCATTGCAGTCACTTTGATGGTTTTTCATTTTATTAATATCTGTATTTTCTTTAGTATTTCTTTCAACTTTTGCTTTGATGATTTTTATCAGGTTTTACAATCAGTTCTATAATTAGGTTTCTACAATTAAAATTAGCCAAATTCGATATGTACTTTTCGAGATATCAGCGGATATAATATGCAGTCTTTGTAGGTATGGAAAACTTGCGGTCTTTCTAGTGTTAAAATGGTGCACAGAGTGTGAAAAGCACATGACTAATATTTCAACTTTTTGCATGATTTTAAAAACATCCAGAATTTCGAACATTTCGGCAAATCGACCTACCCTTTGAACAAAGTGGGTTAAATTTGTGAGTGTCTACTGTAATTGCAAAATAATTTTATTGGCGCTATACTACATTCTGATTTATATAAATACCACACAAAAAGCATTTATAATAGTAAAAAATTTTAGTACACTTCTGTTCGAGTCTTAGGTATGCCTTATTTCCCCAGGACAGTCAGGACAGGTTTTGGTTTCCAGCTGCACGAAAGCTTTCGAAAACTTTGAGTAATATGCGAATGAGATTACACAAACAAAACACGAATGTATATGAAAAAATACTTTGTTTGTTAGAGGCTTAAAAAGTATGGAGTGTGGCAGTACTCAATACCTGGAACATGTCAATAATGTATTCCAAAAATTCCTCCATGGCTTCCTAACTTTATAAACTTTCTTGTGATCTAGACGAACCGGGGCCCATTGCACTGCTAAGAGATTTCTTCCGTTCTAGTACTTCGAAGACCTACAAAATTTTCAAACTTTGGTAGACCTGCAATGCCTGAATATATTTTATTAAGGGGGGAGTACACTTTGATTTTTCAAAAAAATGTATTTTTTTTTTTTTGGCTTAAAATGTTCCTTGGGATGTATACTTTAATTTAGAAAAGACTCCAAGTCCGCCAGAATATTCCTTACCGCTTTACGAAGCGATTTCCTAAAACATGTACCGGCGCGCTGAGAGAGCATTTTATCTTTAAACGCGTTTATCTCGAAACGGGGCTTTTCAAACTGGCGTGGGAAATAACTCTAACCAGTTATTATTAAATTTGGATATCGCCTAGGTTTTCTTGTTTAGAATTAAATTCTGCTTAGAAATACGTATCCACATTTTCGATTTTGTCAAAAATGGATTTTTAATCCACGATTTTGTAAGCATTTTTAGGGTTAAAAAATGGACTTTTTTTCCTAAGGCCACAACTTTTGAAAACAATTAATTTAAAAAAAATCGGAATACGTATTTCTAACCCGAATTTCATTACTTATCAGGATTTTGTTCGATTTATGTTCCAGGATCACATGGGAAGGAGTATTTTCTCACGCCGTTTTCCGACTTCCGCGCGAGGACGCCCGCGCGACCTGGTGCACCGGCCACGGGGGGACGCCAATCGAGTTCAAAAAAATACAAATTGTAGTTCGAAGGATGAGTAATAAATGGGTTATAACATATTTGCCCTCCCTGAGTGTTTTATTGCTTAAAAAAATTAACGAAAATGCCTTACTTTTTGGACGTTCAAAGTGTACTCCCCCCTTAATAAGTAGAATCAGATTGGATCTAAATATGAAACCTAACGTTGCTTTATTAAACCAACCTTATAAAAGTTTTATGATTTTTTTGCAGACTGCAGAATCTTTCTAAAATTTATATGTATTCGAAAACAAGTTTTAGATTTTCAATGCATGTAGAAAATTAGAGTTTGCAGCTTTCGTACCAAATAGGCCTACTGTCTGACCGAGTATTCGGTTTCGATTCGGCCGCAAGAGACGAGCTATGGCAAAGTTTCGACCAGTAAGATATATTTTCATGTCGTAAATGCCATGTCATGTCATGTCTCTCTTATAAATTCTTAAATGTTTCTTATATTCATTTCTTATATTTCTTTTCTTATATTCTTTGAATTAATTTACAGAAAAATTACCACACATTGATGGATAAACGCTCAGATGTTTGTGCCATGTAAATCACCTTTTGGCTGGATAGTAAAAAAAAATTAGATATTTTGATTAGGATTTTTGGTTTGACCGAATATTAGATTAATGGCCGAATCTTTCTTTTGGTTTGAGTTCCGCTTTAGAAAATCGAAGATGGTCCGACACTTTTGCTATGGAAATAAGAAATTTTGTCTTTTACTAACTGTTTAAAAACCGCATCAGAGCTCAGTGCTCCACATTTCGTAGCTGTCACTACTCTTGGCAATGTTGCTAAAAGCCTCTTTTCCATATTTATTTGATAACTTTCTCTATAAATCTACATAATAATAGCAAAAATTAATAGAACGCTTATTTTCTATTTTTAATTGAATTCTCACTTCTAAAAATGTTCTTCCGCTTATCTGAAAACTTCTTGCAACTTTCCAGAGGTTAACTTTTTTATGGATCTGTGATCATCTGTGACATAATAAAAGCAAAAATAATAGAAAGCTTATTTCCTATTTTTAATTGAACTCTAACTTCCTCAAATTTTCTTCAAAACTTCTTGCACTTTTTTATGGAACTGTGAAAAGTTTGCTCAATTATCTTCCAGTTCATTCAGACTTCTAACCCTCCTCTGGTCCCAGGAGGGGTAACCGTCCAGACGAGAGGAGGGTTTAGCAGTTTTAACTCCCGCACTGACCTGAGGCTTTCGAAGCTTCCCTTCTCGCTAAAAAAACCCCCATTTACTAGTTCAGACTTTGAGTTAACAGCTTTGAGTCTTTTTTCTTTCTACCAGAGGCAGCAGTTCAATCTTTGAGCTTTGAGTCTTTCTGGTAATACCAGAGGCAGAAGTGTTGCATTGTCTGTGGGCAACATTGTATCATTAACAATAAATATTGCTGCTCTGCTAATCATAAGCGGCTTTCACTGATTCAACTCTACACAGGTTACTTACCACTGCTTGCCCTGAGCCGCTTGGCTTTGATTTGATCCGATTTGTGTGTAATTCCACCAAGTTGCCATACTTGCCGCTGCGTTTTATAGTACAACACAACTTGAATAATCCGCTTTTATCTACGAGAAAATTCAACGGCAACAATGCATCAGAAGACGCTGCATTTATTGCTTGTTTTTTCAATTCTTTATTCATAATCTTGAGTTTTTCTTATTCTTAGTGTTGGATTTTTTATTTTTAATTATTTATTTTCTGATGGTCATTGAATGCAGATTGTTTTTAAAATGTTTCTTAATTGTGCTATCAATCCAATCCAATTTATACTTTGCAGAGGTAAAATTTTCTTTCAATAGGATGAAATTTTCAGTAACAGCAAGTATGTAAAAATTACAAATCATTTCTATTTCCTTGCAAAAACAATTCCAGAGGAGAAATCATGGTTTTTTATTAGTTTTTAATAAAACTTTTTATTACCTTTCAAAACTTTTTTAATACCTTCAGAAATGCTTAAATGAGAAAAATCAGCAAAATATATGAGAAAAGCGTTTTTGTTCCATTAACCCTTTCGCTACAGGTTTTTACTGGGGAAAGTTAAAATTTTAAATTTTACGTCTTAGGCTTCTATGTGGTTGTATTAGCAACATTCCATAAGAAATCTTTTAATTTTTATACTCGGACCCTGTATTTTAGAGTGTTTTTCTATGAGAGCAACCACATCGCTGTGGCTGTAATATTTACTTAAACATAAAACTTTTTACGCATAACGAAAATTTGAATATTTCTTCATTTACTTCAGCCAAAATTAAAAAAAAAAAGTATCTAAATTGAAAGAAAACGTCAAATTTAAAAAGTTCTCTAATTTTTTCTGCTTTTTCTTCCTTTACTATGTCAAGATATACCATTAAAAAAACGTGTATACTTCTCTTCTTTAAACTTAAATATTCAGTTTATTAATTTTTCCTAAAACTTCAAACTATTCTAAAGACCAACAAAAAAATGTATTCTTGCAACCATAGAGAATGCAGACGTCCACAAATTAGCATGTTGCCATATGGCAACAAAATAGCGAAAGGGTTAATTGTGCTATCAACCCAAAGTTTATGCTTGCAAAAGAAAAATTTTCTTTCAATAAGATGAAATTTTCAGTATGTAAAGTATGTAAAAATTTCAAATCATTTCTATTTCCTTACAAAAACAATTCCAGAGGAGAAATCATGGTTTTTTATTAGATTTTAATAAAACTTTGTATTACCTTTCAAAACTTTTTTTAATACCTTCAGCAATGCTTAAATGAGAAAAATCAGCAAAATATATGAGAAAAGCGTTTTTGTTCCATTAAATCCAACTTTGTTCCACCTTTAAAAAAATTTTTTTAATACCATCAGCAATGCTTAAATTTGAAAAATCGGCAAAATATACGGGAAAAGCGTTTTTGTTCCTTTAAATCGAGTACAACGGTTTGCAATTTGTGTAACTAAAACCAGCCCAACTAATCAGCTTAAACGCCAACAACAAATTTAAATCTAATTTGGCAAGAACAACAAAACAAGGGCAGCAATTGTTGCCGCACAAGCAAATACGAAATATTCCATTTCATTTTTATTTTCATTTTTTATGAGCCTTTAAAGCAGCCATTTAATTAAAAATTAACTCTAAGCTACAATGATTCCGTCTAAGAAGAGAAAAAATGAAATAATGTGCCATTCTTATGATATCTACTTACTTTCCATAGTAACAAGCGGGTGGCGCAATGCAATCGACTGATCTTGGAGAAGGACCAAGAAATTTCAATCAGCACAACGCATCCTCATCCTCATCGGCGGCAGAAGCAGCGGCCGCAGCGAACGACACCACAACAACATCATTCACCAACCCGAGCAAGAGCAGTGCGCCCAGCAGCGAGACGCCGAGCAAGAACCCCTTCAAGCAGTCCATACAGCATCAGTGGAGCAACAGCAACACCAGCACATACCAACAACAACAACCACAACAAAATGGCAACACCTACAACGATGGCGTACATGCAGCAGAAGCTGGCAGCGGTGTTTTTGGCGCTGGCGCAGCGCAACGCGAACAACAAAAACAGCCGCAGCAGTCAGAGACGGAGCGCAACAGCGCCAACGCCCACATTGCGACCACAACGAAGGGCCCAACAGCAAACACGACCCGCATTGGCGGTGCGCATATAGCGGCCCAACAGCCGCCACCGCCACCGCCGGACCATTGCCGACAGGAGGACTATCGCGCCGCCGGCCACCTGGCCACCTTCAAGAATTGGATGATCGGCTGGCGCGGCTCGCGACGACTCGTCTTGATCATTGTGGCCATTGCGTTGTTATTGGATAATATGTTGCTGACCACTGTTGGTGAGTGCGAAAACGATTGTCTGCAATGATTTTGTTTTAGCAAGAAGAAGAATTGCACTGCTCACTTTTTAGCTGGTTTCATATTGAAGCTAAGAAAATTTCCATTTAATTCGCATTTATCGACTGTCAGCGCTGCTCAATCACCTGGAAATTGTCCATTTAACGTCTCACCAACTCAGAGTGAAGGCTACTGATTTCACCCCCTTTTAGCAGCCGCAATAAATGCTCATGTCTGTCTGCAAGACCTACAAGCAACCCTCGAAGAACGCAGAAATATTACCGCGCCACTTAAACTAATGAATGGCATCCTGTGATTTACTTTAGCACCCCCCATCACTTGAAGTGATGCTGGGTTCCTGTGTCTGGGTGGTTTCATGTTCAACTTCATAGCTAAGCAGTGAAGAAGGTGTACGACTATAATGAATGCGAAAAATGCATGCCAACTCATACATATTGTATAATATTTATACGTACCTACATAAATCGAAAAATGTAGATTTGTATTTACACACCAACTGATAAGAGTTACATAGCAGAAAAGACAAGACATTGTTTTCTTCAATAGAACAGAGGCCATGTAGCTAAAGCATGGAGTCAGTTCTCAATCAGAGATCGGTTGGGTAGACATAGACATTTGTTGATTTGGCACAGAGATACTTTTACTTATGGAAAACCCCAGTTTAAGCATGAAATTGTCCATCATAAGAATCGATATGAGCCCTGTCCTTAAATTGTTACAATGCAGAGTTTAAAACATATAAGTGGTGTCCACTCTTCATAGCATTTTAAAGTTGCTATCGTAGCAATCTGTCGCTACAACTGCTTTCGAAAACATTGCGAAAATTGCTACGATAACAAATTTACACCTAAAATGCTATGAAGAGTGAACTCCGCTATAAAGTTTTAGACTAAATGGACTCAATTCTTAGACTCATTCCTCGCTTCCGAGAAAGGACTGCAGAGGCATCGTAGGCATACTAATGCGGCACTGCTTAGCGCAAATTATGGGCATCACCAAGTCAAATGAATGCAGGAAATGCAAAGAAGATGGTGGCAAGTAAACCTTGGATCACATTCTTTGCGCCTGTTCGGCCATCTCAAAACTGCGGCTTACCCACTTCGATGCAACCCGTTCTTCTTTGGGTTCAAGGAGGCTCCAAAACATAAACACCCACATTCTCACCGATCAATTTTACTGCGATCCGCAACACTAAAGAACACTAACTGTTACCCCTAAGGACCAAATAGGATCTATGCTTGGCCAACTTGAGTTTAAGTAACCTAACTTACTTAGGAACAAACTTGTTGTTGAATAGATTAGACAGTCCGGTTGAAGAGACTACACCTAGACCTCGTGGGGTCTTTAGCGTTGACTTATCAGAGAACTTTTCATGAAACTTTTTCATAAAAAACTTTTTCATAAAAAAAATATAGATTAACCCTTTCGACCCCAAAGTTGCCTGAGAGCAACTTCACCTTGGGGTTTAATTATGGGTTTATTTAATTTATGGGTTTAATTTAAGTAGGCACCAACAAATTAATATTTTTAGAAGTAGCAAATTACAAAAATTTTACTGTTATCCCCAAAATAATTTCCAATAATTTGCAGCGATATCAGGGAAAGTTTGTGTTCTAATTGAAGTCTACGAATTGGGCGCGTTTGATCAAAATCCTGTTTCTTTAATATGGTAAAATAAAATCAAATAGTGATAATTTTGTATTTTTCCATAAATATAAAATAATTTTTCTGTAATTGAAAAATATTGATATTTATTTAACCCGTTTAAAGCTAAAATTGTTAAAAAGTAAACTAGCTCTAGAACTCTAACAAAGAGGCGTGGCCACTTCAAATGTCGTGTGCACACTTCTTAGACAAATGTTTCATGATTTAAATACCAAAAAGTAATATCGACCCAAAGGGTAAAATTCGGGGTCGAGAGGGTTAATAATAATTTGGCTCTATTGTCCTAATTTTTTTAATTTTAAATATCATCTTTATGCTGTTGAATCGGCAAAATCCCAGCCGGAAGTTGTTTCTAGCTGCATTAATAGCAAATACGCTATTATCTTTCTATACTTTTACAAAAAAAAAGCTGTTAAATTTAAAACTGGGCAATACTTGTGGTCTCACAATGAGCCAATTTGTGGCAAAAATGCATTTTTCGACAGACATCCCAGACATGCCCAGACATCCAAATTAACCTAATCTAATTTAAGCTTTGCAATATTTTAACCCTAGAAAGACCGCAATTAATTATTAAAAATTAATTAAAATAAATTATTAAATTAAATTATTAGAAAGACCGCAAGTTTTCCATACCTACAAAGACTACATACTATATCTGCTGATATCTCGAAAAGTATACACCGGATTAGGCTAATTGCAATTGTAAAACCCTAATTGTAGAATTAATTGTAGAACCCGATAAAAAAAGTAAAAGTCATCAAAGCCAAACCTGATAGAAATACTAAAGAAAATACAGATATTTAAAAATGAAAAACCATCAAAATGACCGCAATGGTGTTTCTAGAGTTTTCCATACCTACAAAGACTACATATCATATCCGCTGATATCTTGAAAACTACGCATCGGATTTAAAAAATATATGAAATAAATAAATTAAAAATAAAATAAATAAAAATAAAAATAAATCAAATAAATTTAAAAAAATATATAAAATTCTTTACGATAAAAAATAAAAGTCATCAAAGCAAAAGCTGATAGAAATACTAAAGAAAATATATATAGATATTTAAAAATGAAAAAATGCGTTAAAATGACCGCAATGGTCTTTCTAGGGTTAATAGCTATGAATATCTACTCGTAAATCTATTTCCATACTTTTTAGGACGAGCAAAACTCGTCATTTTTACTATTCGTTGTCCTATTCGTTATAGAGCAAAACTCTTTCTTTCTGTACAATTCGTGTTATAATTGTTTTCATGCGGAAAAAACGCCTCTTTACATAGTTTCCTCCTTCTTCAGTTCTTTGAAACTAGGACCTCTTAAGTTAGTCAGATCAGATCAGGTGCTCAACATTTTTCGTAGAATTTCACTTTTAAAATCCCTTCATTCTCACACTCAGAAAAAAAATCGTGCTAATTTAACCAATTTTTAACCAATTTTGTGGTTAATATATTTCAACACGATCTATCGTGTAATTAGCTTACATGAACCATTTTTTTAACATGATTCGTTATTGTTGATTAAAAATTATATTGAATGTCAATTCAACGTTCAAAGTCATCCTATATTTACGGGCAAATCCTGACTCTTTAATTCTTTGAACTACTCAAATCTAGATTCTTGGGCTATTTGAACTATACGCTCAACTATACTGGACTATTCAAACTATTCAGACCCTACGGATCTAAAATGCATGAAAAGCATAGTTCAAAAGTTTGGGTTTCAAAAACTGTATGAACATTCAATATAAAACGTATTTTTTTTAATTTTAGTTATATTTTTAAGAATTATTATATTATTATTTATTTTTTAATTATTAAGTATTAATTTTAGTTATATTTTTAAGAATTACTTAAAAATTAAAAATATTTAGAAAATAATTTTGCTTATTGAAATACTTACTTTCCCTTATTACCTTTCAACTCTGCCTTAATATGGCCCATTCATTTATTTGAACAGCGCTAATAAATGATTTGCTGTTCAACACCTTTTCAACATCAATTCCAATGCCACCTAACTAAAAGCCTGACTGAATTCATTTGCGCTCAATTTATTGCTTTATTATACAGCAGTCAACACGTGAAATGATAATAGTGAGTGAAAGGAGCGACTTGTTGCAACCACTCACATCGCACCCTCAAAGCAGCTGCCATACCTTCCCTCCTTTCAACGCAGACTAACGAAATGCAGCGACTATTTGCACAATCCTCGAGCTCAAACTGCTGCTTCAAGTTTATCTAAACGTTTGATTTATCTGAAAGGAACAACTTGCCAACTGGCTCGAACGCACGTTTCCGTTCATTCTGGCGTCGTGTGAGTGTGGCATTGGGCAAAGAATAGTTTTCTGCTTTTTGCCCTCAACCAATGCCACATTTCCGCTTCACAATGAGACAGCTTTACTGTCTTTTTTTCTCCATTTCTCTCTCTCCTCCTGCCCATTTTTCGCTTCTGCCATTGTCTAGTTTGGCACTTCAACGCTTTTCTACTTTTCCCTACTTTTCTTTTTTACGAGTATTTTATTTTGGTTGAGATTGACTTCCGGCATTTCAACAAGTTGCCAGTTCTTTGGGCGCGCCAAAGTATTTGAATTCCGTTAGTTGTCCTTTGACAGCTTTACTTGGTCTTTCGCTATTTTCTGTGTTGCCTTTGATGCCTTCACTTCTTTGCTGAAAAGAGAAGTGTGTCTGATATTTGCCTTTCGCAAGCAACAAATTTTTTTTTGTCGCTTCGACAATAATTTGTTCGGCCAAGTCTTTTAGGAACATCGAAAAGTGGTAGGAAAAAGTGAAAAAAATTGTCGAATCAAATGAATAGAAAGCGGCTGAAGATGTTTGCCAACTTGTTGCTTTGGTTCGGAATTTTTAAATATTTACTACAGATTCGACTGGCGGAATTTTGTTGAACAAAAACCGAAACACATGAATTTTCTAACCTTACTACATGTGGAAATAACATACTCTATCAAATTTCTGAAATCGTAAAGATACATTTTTTACATTTTTTAAATAAGTTATAATTATTTATTGCTTCCCTCTACAACGCTGATGGACTAGAAGGATAAGTAGTATGGACTAGGAGGAGCAAGGCAGTCCGGAAATTTTGGATCACATCCTATACTCCTGACTTGACTTCGAGAGACAACTTTTGGCCACCCTGGAGCCTCTTAGCTGACGAGCCTAGGAATCAAACCTCTACTAAGGTTTTCAAAAGCATTAACTCATTAAGGAATCTTCATCTGTTATTGTTAGGACAACGTTTGGCCACCCTGGGGACCTCTTAGCTCACGAGACTGAAATAGTTATCGGTACTAGGATTCAAACCTCTACTAAGGTTTCCAAAAGCACTCGTTTTCTAACGAATCACCATAATGTTTCAACTCATTAACGAATCTAAATCTGTTATTTTTAAGCACCCAATAGGGGTCTATGCATTGCCTACCGACCAGCCAATTATACCTACCTCCCTCTATTACCGTTGCCTTCTGACTATTGATGCCCGCCACGTTGGCTTACTTTTACACCCCAACTCGCTCCCCACTCAAGGCCGATATACTAGATATATGTACTGACTATTATGTGGATATTTCGAGTGTTGCCAATTGCAAACAACCACTAAACCAACATTCCATCTGTTCTCCCACCAACTGTCTGCACCGTCGTGTCCGTTTCATTGTGTCCAGCTACGAGTACTTGACATAAGCACTTCAATTTTCGATTCGATTTTCTGTCAAAGCAAAAGGACTCTCCGGCTCTAGCTGAACGTTAGTTAGGCTGTTTATTTAATTGATTTGCTCACGCCACCCTCTTTCTGTTCACCATTTGCACTTCCCAAGAACACGCATTGTACTTTCTTAGTATAATTGCGGTGCTAACACGAAGCTGTTAAATGCGTTGCATGCCAGCGGTGTGAACATAATATAACTCGTACGCATACATTTTTATTGACCAAATTTTGGGCGCGTCAACCCATCCGCCTCTTGAAGCGTGAATTAGTGTAACCAAAAATTCATGGCTTATTATATATTAAAAGCAAGTACGAGTTAATGCACTTCTTCAAGGTTAATGAAGTTGATTAATTGATATACAATATGAACGTAAATAGAAGTAAGCGTATTTAATTCAAATGTAATGACCTCCAATTCGGTGAAAAGACGCATGACGCACTAGTGAAATGATTAATGCGTGGACACAACAATTATGGACTTATAATGTTTTAATAATAAAATAATAAAATTCCAATTAGAATTAGAGAACGAAAGGTCAGTTGTTATGTATCGAATTTTAAATCTTAGTTTAGTTTTGCTATAATAAATATTTTTTTTTTCATTGCGTTGATTCTGAAAGGATGTAGAGGTTAGAAGAGAGGGGGTTTGAATTAAGAATTTGTGAACACTAGTCTTGAACACATCAAGGTCACAGGTGCTGAGATGTGTTTACAAAAGGCTTGGGGGATGTAAGTCTATGTGCTTGGGAGATTGATCCAAGAGATCTTATGATGAGGGGAATTCAATTCATTGACTCTTTGTTAACCCTTTCGACACCAAAGTTGCCTGAGAGCAACTTCACCTATTTGTCATCTTATAGCAAAAGCTACGATTGATTTATGGGTTTAATTTAAGTAGGCACCAACAAATTAATATTTTTAGAAGTGAATTCAAAGCAAGTTACAAAAATTTTACTGTTATCCCCAAAATAATTTCCAATAATTTGCAGCGATATCAGGGAAAGTTTGTCTTCTAATTGAAGTCTACGAATTGGGCGCGTTTGATCAAAACCCTGTTTCTTTAATAATGGTTAAATAAAATCAAATAGTGATAATTTTGTATTTTTCCATAAATATTAAGTAATTTTTCTGTAATTAAAAAATATTGATACAAAATTTATTTAACCCGTTTTAAGCTAAAATTGTTCAATAGTAACTAGCTCTAGAGCTCTTAACAAAGAGGCGTGGAGACTTCAAATGTCGTGGGCACACTTCTTAGATAAGTGTTTCATGATTAAAATACCAAAAAGTAATATCGAGACAGGGTAAAATTCGGGGTCGAAAGGGTTAAAGAACAAAGCGCGTTTTGCTGCTTTCAATTTATATTTGTATATACCAGGTATGCGCCTATGAAACCGGTAATTATTTTTGAAAAAACACGTTTATTGTGAGGAAATGATTACAATTTTATTCTTCAAAGTAATGGCCATCGCTAGCTACACATTTTTCCCATCTCCCAGGCAATTTATGGATGCCTCGCCAAAAAAATGTTTCGGCTTTTGCCTGAAACCAATCATCGATCCATTTTTTGACTTCTGCGTGAGAATTGAAGCGCCGTTCCGTTAATGCGTGGCCCATCGATGCGAACATGTGATAATCCGAAGGCGCCAAGTCTGGTGAGTAAGCCGCATGAGCAAGAGCTTCCCAGTTGTACGATGCAACCAATTCTTTGGTGGCTCTAGTGCGGTGTGGTGGTGCGTTGTCATCGAGGAAAATCACTTTGTGTTGCCTGGCTTCATATTCTGGGCGTTTTTGGCGTATAGCACGGTTCAAATCGGCCAATTGTTGTTGGTAACGTTCACCGTTAACCGTTTCACCAGGTTTTATAAGGTCATACCATATGACACCACGCTGGTCCCAGAAAACACATAGCATGGCCTTCTTTCCGAAGCGATCTGGCCTTGCGGTCGATTGCGCACTTTCGCCGCGGTTAACATACGATCTTTTTCGTTTGGGATTCTTGAAATAGACCCACTTTTCATCACCAGTTACGATTCGATGCAAAAACGACTTTCTTTTGCACCGGGCGAGCAGCATTTCACAAGTGGTTTTTCGGTTTTCTTGCTGCCTTTCAGTCAGTTCATGTGGCACCCATCTACCGACCTTTAAAATTTTTCCCATTGCTTTTAAACGTTTTCCGACGGTCCGACGGTCAACACCCAATTGTTCTGCGAGCTGTTCTTGCGTTTGGCCATCATCTTCATCGACCAATGCTTGCAATTCGGCGTCTTCAAACTTTTTTGGTGGCCGGCCACGCTCCTCGTTTCTCACATCAAAATCACCACTTTTAAATTTATTGAACCACTCGTTACACTGTGTGCGACCAAGAGCATGCTCGCCGTAAGCTTCCACAAGCATTCGATGCGATTCAGAAGCGTTTTTCTTCAAATGGTAACACAAAATTAACTGTGTCCGCAAATCGTAATTTGTAGGCACGTAATCCGACATTTTCCGGAGCGTCAAACAATGCGTTGTTGGATGAAACAAATTGTGAACTGAATATTGTTGACATATGACAGAAGAAGTAAACATGACATTTGGTACGGTTCCGAAGTTTATAAATATTCGGCTATTTACCGCTAGATGTCGTTACCGGTTTCATAGGCGCATACCTGTAAATCCATTTCCCCTTTTTTTACATATAAGTATAAGAATATACTGGCAATATATATAATTAAAGCCAAATTGACCTAAAATTCCTACACAAAGCTTGAAATTAAATTCGGATTTTCGATCATTTCGATCACCAAAAATTCAAATAAACTCAAATATCCACACTATCCCCCTTATTGTGTAAGCTTGGAAGCACAATCTGGCCTATAAATTCCTATAGGGCTGTCCTGTGTAGAATAAACTTTCACAAATCATTTAACTTTCAGTACATTTCAAAATCGAATCAAGTGTGAATACTTTATTGTTTCATACTTAAAACTAAAACATTTAGTCCTTTTTGTTTAATTTTCTTATATATGTAATATAGTTGCTTGTCAAAATTATTCATATCTAAGCTCAAAAGTTCACTTCACACATGTTCCTTTCAATTTGCCTCAGCTATATCCAAAGTGTCCAACTTCTCCAATGACTTTTTGCTCTCCTCCACATCTGCGTCGTCGTGATCTGCCTCTGCACCGGCCACATCCTCTGCATCCTCTACATCTTCTACCACCTCTTCGTCCTTGTGCTCTGTCGCTTCCTCGTTCTTCTTCTGCTTATCGTCAGTAAGTGAGAAGAAGGCATTCAATTGTCTTTGCAGCGCCTCCTTGTTGACACCGGTCTCCAGTATTTGGCGATGTATGATGTGACTGTAGCGCTTCTCGAAGCTGCGCTGCTGCGGCAGAATATCCGGCACCGTGGAACGCCGCTTATCCGGACTCGACGAGCCGCTGGCATTCGTACCAATGCTATCATCCGACATGACGTTCGCAGCGCAGTTGTGGCCTTATTTTCAAAATTGTATGTAATATTTTTTTGTATTAATTTCTTCAAGTCTTCAAACTTCTTTGCCAACTGCGGAAAATTACGACAGTAAAATGTCCGGTCCGTTAATACTCGCGAGTCGCAACTCGTGTGTCGCACAACCGTCAACGCGCGCTGCAAGCACTCGAATAAACTATGAGATCCTTAAAGGAACGAATATATTTGGTTGACTCCTGTGCGGCGGCGTACTTGTGTGCACTTTGAACACAAAACTTTCTGTGTAAAATGAGGTTTAACCATCCTTGAACTAATGACAACAAAAGCAACAATAATTACAGAACAAAATCACAGAAACAGTTATAACGAAAAGCCTAACAAAAACACTGCTGACCAGTGGCGCACACTAGGTTTTCGTTTGGGGGGTGAACCAGAAAATTTATACCAGCAATTTTTCTTTTTTTTTTGGGAAGTTTCGAACCCACGAACCGCCCCCCGTGTGCACCACTGCCGCCGACACTAACGATGACGATGACAATCGTTGTAATGACGCCGAAAATTTGCGCCCAACAAAAAAACACAATACAACATATACACACACATATTTATATACGAAATATGGAGAATTCTTTGCCGCTTACCACAGACCCTCAGACAGCCGCACGTTCGCTTGGCTCAGCCTAAAGGTCACCCAACTTTTGTTCTACAATATTTCGTTTCGTTTCGTGTGTCGTTTTCATGGGCCTTTTCCATTCGACTTTGCGGTTGGCTCGTACTAAGAACGCACATTCAAATGACTCACAGGTCGTCAAAGGACTCGCAAGGCAAAGTCAACAATCAACAAGCCCTAAAACAAACAACAACAACACAAAAAACTGTCGTCAGCCAACTTACACAGCCAACTTCGACTTTTCGCCTTCCTAGTTCTTGGTATGTGACATTTGTTTCCAACGTTGCATGTCAATTATTTATAACATTTTGACGGCTTTCGAATTTAGTAGAAACACTAAATGTGCGTGCACAATTTGTCGCATATGAATGAATGGCAATACATGTATGTTTACATATAGACATATACGCTTTTAATGTCAATTGTTGTTGTGTATTCGCTTTTATGATAGACGAGTAATTGTCTGCAGCGCCAATTCATGGTTTTGCTGACAAAGACACGCGTCTTTGTTGTAGGAACTCCACATGACTTCAAGAACAATAAGCATGAAAGTGAGGACTCGAACCAGCGCACAGTGATTAGTTCCATAGACAAAATTAAAAAAATTTATAGTCTCAGAATGTAACGATTTTGATGTCGTTTGAAAGGTAAAACTCCAACTAAGAAAACCCCAAAAAACCTGTGAAAAAAATTTATTAGTTTCTGTGCAAAAGCAGCTCAAAGTTGAAACTTTTTTCACAAAAAAATGTAAACACATATTTTCTGTTTTTTAGTCTATTAAGTAAAAAGAATTGTCAAAATACATGGTTATCAAGAAGTTGCTAAAACTTTCAATATAGATTAAGAAATGATGTGGCCATTTTCGCTTTTAATATTTTCTCAAAATTTGCAAAGCTGAGGCTTTTACTTCACTTTTAATTTAAAATATTTTTGAAAATTAAAAATCTGAAAAATAGCGAAACTTAGAGGAAAATATCTAAAAAGTATGTCAAAGTATTTTCCTGGATTTTTTTTTATTTTAAGAAGCATTCTCTCTTTGTCGGATAATGTAATTACATCCACCGATATCTTCCAATCTCAGAAAATAATTCAATTTGAAAAGTGGTCTAAACACCTATTTTTCAACAAAATATATTTTATTTATCCCTGAAAGTATGCAATCAATATGAAAAATCGAAAAAAAACTGCACAAATGCAAAACATAAATCTATTATTATAATTTTTATTCTAAAACTAAGGCGTCCTAAGACAATTTCTGTTACTTTTCGCAATTAACAATGTTGACGTAACTGATTAAATATAAAATCTGGAAAATCTAGCCAACACACTTGTTTCTATAGCATTCAAAAAATTATGAAAATTGCTAATTGAAGTCTCAGGCATTATTAAATTACAAAAGTTTAAGAGGAACAAAATGGAGATTTCAATTCAGCAGACCATGATTAACAAATATACCAAATTTTATGAAGAACGGACCACTCCTTCTAATTTTGTCCCGCGGTTGTATGGAGTCGAATCACTGTGCAATATGAGCAAGCGATTTTTGGGCTGGTTGTTATTGAATCAAAGTGGGACACAGTTGAGCCAATGAACTCACTTCTGGCTTGGTATTCCTCTCCTAAAGAGGCTTAGCAGTTTTTGGGTTTAGCAGTACTAGAGGCACAATTGCATGTGTCGTGGCTTCGAGGAGGAGAAAAAGACCGTTCTCCACCTCATGTATTAATGGCCTTTCCTTGCCAGAAGTAGGCCTAAGTTTCTTGTCTCCCAATTTTTTACTGTGTATCAGGAACATAGCGAGGTTCATATTGAAATTCTTCGGGGTCTCAGAGCAGTAATTCGGGAGAGTCACGTCGTCAAACTGTTCTTTCATAATGAGCCACGTGTGTGTACTTAAGTATGCTTTCATGTAGAAGGCTGCCACTCGAACCTAACCTAATCTAACCCAACAACCTAACCTATGGGTCGTGTCAATAGTAAACAAAACATCACTGATTTTGTAGCCAATTTAGCTTGTCGCCACAGCATTGAAAAGTTCGTTCACTGTTCCAATTTACAAAGTGTCCTTTTTCTCTCATGTTAGAATAGTTGTCAACTATTTATGTATCGTGAATACCACCATTAATTTCAGTTGCTTCTATAATTGTTTACATAGCAACAACATAAACAATATGAGCATAATTATACATATAACATTATTATTATTAGTATTACAATTAACAAAAACAACAATTTCTGAACTGTGACTGTTTCTTTGGTTGGAATATCAATGAGAAAGTAAAACAATGACAATTAAATCAACAAATTTAATTTGAATTAAACCGATTCACACAGATATGAAGGTATAAATATTGTATCAGTAGCGCACACAGGATTTCTTTTTGAGGGGAGGAGGGGGCTTTGCGTGTATATATACTTTTGTTATTTTTGTTTTTGGAGGTACAACCCCTATATAGTATGTATGTATATAGTATGTATATAATAATGTGCAAAGCTTTTCTCCAAATGTCCAGCATTAATTTCCGAAAAAAATTTAAAAACTATTAACTATGCAATAAAAAGTTGCTGTCGGTTTAATCTGTCACACTTTGTGTTCGATTGCACTGCTCAGCTATGGCGAATGTAATAAACATTTTAATTTGCCTTTGACACGATTTTGAAAATTTTTTATTTGACTTTTAGCCAACGATGTAAAATTAATTGCAAGAACAAAGGTACAAAATGCTTGTCTGTTGTTCAATCGAATCATTTGCCTCTTCAAGTTTGAAAAATTATTCAAATAAGTAATAGAAATTATGTAAATATTTTTTTTTTTAATATCTTCTTCTAGTCTGACTATCACCCTACCTGACTTTTAATTTCTATGATTCCGACGCTATTTGTCAATTATATAACATAATAAAAAAACAAACGTATGGCCCGAACACATTGAAGACGGCAGCGACACAGCCACACAACTTCAAGATGGTGTCGGCTTCAACCGTCGCCGTGTGGTCAACCATTTGATTACAATGAAAGCACTTAAGCACAAATTTTATCAAAAAGAATTTGTCTACACCCATTTTTCGTTCTACAATCACTTTTAAACAAACGTTTAATATTTTTTAGAGCTAGTAAATGTTATCTGAGTTATTAACAATTAAAATTCAATCAAAATTTAAAATTTTAAACCATTACAAAAAAAATTAAAATTTTAAATTTTAAACCATTACCATTACCATTTAAAATTTCTGTTTTAAAGCAGTAATATCAACTGCTTTGGATTTGGTTTGGTAGTCGTCTCCATAGGAACGTTCTGATTCCATACTTAAATAGATGTGGTCGTGTCGCTGCCGTTGTCTATGTGTGCGAGGCAATACACTCTTCAAAAATCACTTATATGAATGTCAAAAGAGCCCATGTAACCAACCATTCAAATGAAGCTCTGCACAAAAATCGCAGTTGGAACTTTTAGCAAATAACCTGCAATTTTTCAACCCCACCACATTGCAACACCCCTTCGAAATTGCGCAAAAAAAATGCTGCCAAGAATAAAAACTCGCAAACTTTGGCAATTGTGCTTTTATCAAGTTGGCGCAATGAAACTTTACATTGACGTTCGAATTGCAAACCCTGGCGAGGAGTGTACGTCAGTGTTTCTCAAGCTTTTTGAGTAGTGGTTCCCCTCTTAGAAGAACATTTAGAAGAGAAGGATTTGAATACATTTTAATGTTTAGACACAATGTTTGTTCGAAAAATATAAAAAGGACATAAGTAGTCTACCAGGAGAGGTTCAAGAAGGCTGCTTTAATGATGATGTTGTCAGGTGGAATGAAAGCCTAAAGGACTTTCAGAACACATAATTATTAGCGTCATTATAAAATTTTACAGGAAGAAAAACAGGAAGAAAGAAATGAGTACAAAAAGATCATTATTGATTGGCTTAGGAAAGAATGAATAACAAGAACATTTAAAGGCAGGCAGTGGCGCACACAAGAGGGGATTTCGGAGTTCAAACCCCACTCAAATATCTGTATGTTGCAAAAATTTTGGGGTTGCAAATATGGTTTTAGCTGGTATTGTGCTCAAAATTTGTTACCACTACTGCACAGTGATTCGACTCCATACAACCTCGGGACAAAATTAGAAGAAGTGGTCTGTTCTCAATAAAATTTGGTATACTAGTTAATCTTGGTCTGCTGAATTGAAATCTCCATTTTGTTTTTTCTTAAACTTTTGTAGTTTGGCAATGCCTGAGACATAAATTTGTAAATTGTAATTGTAAATTTTCGTCATTTTTGAAAAACTCTACAAACAAGTGTGTTGGCTAGATTTTTCAGATTTTACATTTAATCAGTTACGTCAACATTAATAATTGCAAGGAGTAACAGAAATTGTCTTAGGACGCTTTAGTTTTGGTATAAAAATGATAATAAAAGATGCATTTGTGCGGTTTTTTTTTCTTTTTTCATGATGATTGCATACTTTCAGGGATAACTTTCACTTACATTTTGTAGTAATCTGTACGAACTTACTGTATTAATCTTCTGGATTACTTTAAACAAATAAAACTAAAACTAAACTAAACCCAAATAAAATATATTTTGTCGAAAAATAGGTGTTTAGACCACTTTTCAAATTGAATCATCTTCTGAGATTGAAAGAAATCGGAGGATGTGTTTACTATACATTATTCGACAAAGAAAGAATGCTTCTTAAAATAAACCAAAATCCAGGAACATACTTTCACATACTTTTTAGATATTTTCCTCTTAGATTTACCAATTTTCAGGTTTTTGGTTTTGAAAAATATTTTAATTAAAAGTGAAGTAAAAACCTCAGCCTTGTAAATTTTGAAAAAAACATTAAAAGCAAAAATGCCCACATCAATTCTTTATTTATATTGAAAGTTTTAGCAAATTCTTACAACCAATTTTTATACGATTTTTTTACTCAATAAACTAAAAAACAGAAAACATATAGTATGTTTAAATTTTTTTGTGAAAGTTCTTGAGCAGACTTTGAGCAGCTATTGCTATTATTTTTTACACAGATTTTTTGGGGTTTCTTAGTGTGAGTTTCTTTCTTTCTATGTTTTTCTTGAGTTTATTTTTCTTTCTATAAATTTTTTGAATTTTGTGTATGGAACGAATCAGTGTGCACTGTAGACAATTAAACTGTTTTATAATTATAGCTACAATTTCACTTAGATTCTTACGCTTTTATTTGTACTTCACAATAGATCATAACTAGAATTGCCAACTATTGTGCTCCTTAGTTATCAAAATTATCCTTCACATCCGCCAGGCAGCCAATGCGTTTGCGCTGTTCACGTTCGTAACGCTTTCTCTCCTGTTGCAGCAAATCTTTGAGAAACCTATTCAACTCCGATGACATCAGATAGATTGACAACAGATGCATATAGGCATAGAACAAAAACATCATTTTGTAGTAGTTGGACAGAACCACCACCACGTAGTACTTGAACGTTGGCTCTTTCTCGGTGATGCGTTCGTAGAAGAAGGTCGAGTGCCAGGAGCTAAAGACCACAATGCCCACCTGGCACAGCGTTACTGCCATACTGTAGCCATAAATACGCCGAAGGATTCGCTGTACACCAATGCCCAGCAGTTCGCATTTTCCCAGCAGCGAGACGTATATATTGAGCACCGTCACGTAGTCGCGGCTGCCCATCACCACCGGCGCCAGTATCATGAAAGTGATGACGATGCCCAGAATGCGCAGCCACAAGTTGCCAATGGCCGCCAGTATGGAGTTGCCGATCAGGGGCTGCGCATAGTCGCGCCAATCGTCCAACATGAACGTAATGTTCACATAGGTGTAGACTGTGATGTGGGCTAAAGTGAGCAGAAACAGCTTCCAAGAGAACTGAAACCTGCCGCCTTTGGTGTCGTAGTAGTAGGGAAAAAGACCGGCAATGCGCACCAGATGTGTCGCTAAGCCGTATGCCTCGCCGAGAGTTTTCGGATTACCGAACAAAGACCACATCCGTTTCAGTGTCTCACTGTTGACAGACTGACTGACTGCCCGAGAAAACTGTTAAAAGTGTATTGTCGTTTTTAATAAGCAAATGGTTTGCAATGTATATTGCGCTGGGAATTGGCAATTTGCATGGGGAATAAGAGTTTTGTTGTTATTGATAGCAGAAATAATAAAAATAAATTGTTGCGTACATTTTACAGTACCAAGCTTGAAGTGATTGTAAAGCAATATCCTTATTTTTATGTGAGTGAACACAGGGAAAGAAAATGATTCACAATTCATTTGAAATTTAATATTACAATAATATTTATTTATTTTTTATGCTCCAAAAGTTTTGAAAAATGTTTGTTGGATTTCCTTAATGAAAGCAAGATTTTCAACTCAAATAAATAAATAACTCATAAATAATAAAAAATAATAAAACTACTAAATAAATAGAACTTAAACTATTTGAGACCATTGTATAGTCATTTTAAAGCCCCAACAAAATTGTCGACTTCACTTACAATTTTGTGTTTTTACTTATTCTGATATATAAAAATTTTTTAAAATTAATATTTGATTTTATTTGCTGGTCGAATTGGTTTCGTAATCATTTTTGAATCATGATAAATTGAATAGTTGACTTCACTTATAGTTTTGTATTATCAAAAATGTAATATTAATTTGTATTTATTTTTAAGCTCCAAAAGTTTTGAAAATGTTTGTCGAATGTCCTTAATGGTAACGAGATTTTCAACTCAAATCATAAATGAAAAGAACGTAAACTATATTAGACCATTGTATAAAAATGGTCGACTTCTCTTACAATTTTGTGTTGTTAGATACTTATTCTGATATACAAAAATTTTTAATAATTTAAATTTGATTTTATTTGCTGGTCGAATTGGTTCCGTAATCATTTTTGAATCATAATAAATTGGATGCTTGACTTCAATTACAATTTTGTATTGTTACTTATTTTAATCTCCAAGAATTTTGACCGATTTATTCATGTCTAAATCTAATAATAATCATGAGAGAATAAAAGTTGTTTTCACAATAAAACACGAACATGAATTTGCTAGTCGGAATTTCTATTACTTGCTTACCCCTATATTAGTTTTTCTGAATGAATTGGGATGAAATGTGAGTTTCGGCTTTTTTAGTTTAAAGAAGAAAAAAAACATATATTTAAAAACTACGAATATTAAAAAAAAAATCAAGAAATTTATGGTAAATTGAGTTTTCTAAATTTTTAGAAAGAAATTTAAATTGAGGTTTCTAAATTTTAAGAAAGAAATTTAAATTGAGTTTTCTTAATTTTAATTTCTGATTTTTTTTTAATACATATTCGAAGTTTTCAAATATCTCAAAGGTTCTTCTTTACTATGAACGGATTCTTTTCAACCTCCCATAAAACTCTTTAACTCTTTTAAAACATTTGATTTTCATCATTTCATTATTAATATTAATGAATTGTGTTTTCATTTTGTTCAAATTTTTCCAAAACTTGTTTTCAATTTCATTAATTATCCTAAATATTTGCGGTTTTTATTAATTCAAATATTTTTTAATATGAATGGATTTATTTTCTCTTTTAATTTTCATCAATTCTATCGGTCTCTTGATCAACTTAAAATATGTAAAATTGCTCTTCTGAATACTCTTTTAAAGCATTAAATCTTTGTCATTTCTCTTGGATCTCTTTATACTTTTTACTCTGAATGGATTCCTTTTCTCTTTTAACCTTCATCATTTCTATCGGTTCTCTTTATCCACTTAAAATACCTAAAATTGCTCTTCTGAATACTCTTTTAAAGCATTAAATCTTCGCCATTTTAATTGGATCTCTTTATACTTTTTACTATGAGAGGATTTATTTTCCTTTTTAATCTTCATCATTTCTATCGGTTCTCTTTATCCACCTAAAATATCTAAAATTGCCTTTCTGAATACATTTTTAAGGCATTAAATCTTTATCATTTCTATTGGATCTCTTTATACTCTAACCTCTCATACTTAATTCAATTTAAAATGTATCCTCTGAACACCAACTTAAATGCACCTTTAATAAGTTGAAAGACCTGTTGCCTCAAAAGGAAAGTTGTCCTTATTTACTGTTGGTACAATGATGTTTGGATTCGAACCCACAACTCTCTGGCATCTAGTTCATCGCATTAACCAGTTGGTTTCAGTCAAATTTTAATTCAAATTTTACACAACTCACTGAAAGTATTACTCAGACCACTGATCGTATCGTCTAAGCTGGCGCTACCCTTCAAAAGTCCCTTCTTCGGCAGACTGGGCATGAAGATGTGCAACTGTTTTTTGGCGTCATAGATGGCACGTTTGCCGTTCTCGTCGTGCGTTCGCTTCTGTGACTTCAATCCACTCTCCGGATTATCGTGCTTCGTGGTTTCAGCCGGTGCTCTACGCGCCGCATACGCTTCGCTGGCGCTACTGTAGAGCCGCGCCGAGGCCAGCGGGCCAGCCATGCGCCGAACGGTTCTGGGACTTGTACTCACGGCGCACAGATCAATGTTGCGTGCAGGCCGATTGTAGCGCATTGGCACACCTTCCTTGTTGAAAATAATCGTTACATGCTTCACGGATTCGGCACGATTTGCCAACGTCACAGTGGCCTTCTTTGCTTTACAAGGACTCTTACTGGGACGCGAACTTTGCGCATGCGCCGTCTTGGCGCGTTGTGTCTTGTGCGAATTATTGCCGGTACACACTGGCGTTGGCTTTGAGTGCTTCTTTTTTGTGGTGTTCGAGTCGGTGTCGCTGAGCGTAGCTGTGGACGTCTCCTGCTTTCCGGCCAGGTCCAGCCAGTTGAGCACACGCTCTGCCAAACGCTCATCGGCCTGCGATAGTGCGGACTGCATATCCTGCAGCGAGCTGCGACGCGAATACAAGTCGTACAGCTCATTCAAACAGCGGCCATGATCGAAACGATGAACCCGATGACGGCCACCGCACAGAGGCCGCTTGTAGGGTTTGTTCGTTCTGCGCTGAGATTTGAGTTGTTGCTGGGCGGGCAATGGTTGTAGGTTGACCTTCGCTGAGCCAACAAGCAACATGTTTGCATTGTCGTCATCATCCATGGAAGTGTCCGCCCAATGAACAAAATCGCAGGACTGCGAGCGCGAAAGCGTAGCTGTGAAGTTAAATAAATTCGATTAGAAAGTGTTGGGCAAATTTTGAATGTAATTCTTTCATAATAATTATGAATGTAAGGTTGGGGAAACTTTTGAAACTCTGAGACTGAGATTGTTTTAAATCAAGAAAATTGTATTAGGAACTGTTGAGCAATTTTAAGTGTGTTGTAGAGTTGGGAAACTTTTAATGGTTTGAACGGTCTGAGATCATTGGAATTTTAAACTTTAATTTCTCGTTTTCAACAAGAAGGAGTTCAAGAAAATCTATTAGGAAGTGTTGGGCAACATTGAATGTAATTCTTCCATAATAATTATGAAAGTAGGGTTGGTTTTTTTTTAACTCTGAGACTGAGATTGTTTTAAATCAAGAAAATTGGATTAGGAAATGTTGGGCAATTTTAAGTGTGTTGTAGAATCGACTGTGAGAGTCTGAGATCATTGAAATTTGAAACTATAGTTTCTCGTTTTCAACACTGAACTCTTCCATAACACCGTACGACAAAAATTAAAAAAAATTTGCACACCGGAAAAAATTAATATGGGCGTGAAACTAGCGACCAAACATAGTAATACTGCGTACTCAGTTTTTCATTTCTACATCCTTTGTCCTTTTAAAAGGACTTCAAAATTTTGAAGGGCATAAAAAATAAAAAAAATATAAATAATACTTAACCTCGTTAGAATATGGCGATATGTATATCAAATGAAAGAGGAAAGGCTCAAGAATTAAAAAAAATTGATTTTTTTATCTATTTGTAAAAAAAGAATATGAAAAAGGTCTTTTGAAAATTTTAATCTCTTATATCTTTAAAAATTTATATAGAATTTTCTCCTTGATCACGTGTCAAAATTTCATTATTCTCACTTCATTGTTGTTGTATCTTTTTATTATTTAAAATACTGATACTCAAATAAATTAGAATTTTTGTACTTCATTAGAATTGCAGCTTCCGCCTTTTTTTTAATAACTTTCGAACTAATAAAGTTAGAGTCATGAAATTTTGACACGTGATCAAGGAGATTTGAGGTTTTAACATACTTACATTTCAAGAAAACTCGATGTAAATTTTCAAGGATATAAAGGATTAAAATTTTCAAAGGACCTTTTTCATATCCATGTTTTACAAATAGTTAAAAAATTAATTTTATTTAAATTCTTCAACCTTTCCTCTTTCATTTTATATACATATCGCCATATTCTAACGAGGTTAAGTATTTTGTTATTTTTTTTTACTTTTTATCCCCTTCAAAATTTTGAAGTATTTTTAAAAGGACAAAGGATGTAGAAATGAAAAACTGAGTACGCAGTATTACTATATTTGGTCTCTAGTTTCACGCACATATGGATTTTTCTCGGTGTAAAAAATGCTGTCGCACGGTGTAAGCTGTACTCACCTCTTTGGCTTTCCGCTGCGCTGAACGAATTCCCAGCCGCTTTCATTTGGCGCTTCAACTTTCGAGGCTCGAAATCCAGTATGAAGTGTCGCTGATGGGCACGTCTCGTCGGTGTTGTCTCCAGCCAGACTGAGCGCACAAACAAAGGTCGACTAGCCGACTCCCAAATGGTGGGATTATGCATGATTTTAAATGTATGAAACTCGCACTTTCGTGTTCACATACGCACAATGACTGATTTATTATTCAACATTAGCTCGAACATCTACACATGTCACCGTGGGCATCGTGATTAAAACGCCATACTATAACTTTGATAATCACTTATTATCACGCCCCAAGCTCCTTGTTTGACTTGCTCTGCTCCTATTTTCGCTGTCATTTGAACACTTGTCAGGAATCGACTAAATTCGTATTGCTTGTGATTGCCTTTGTTTGGTGATATATTTTCGGCATAGAAGAGCCACCCACAAAATGCACCGAACCAAACAACTCAGCGACCCAACGACCAGTTGCCGAAGAAATTGTGACACAGTAGAATTGTGATTTTCTGCTAAGGCACTGACACTTTCTAACACTAGGCAACACAATTTGAACTACAAAATGTGTTAAAATTATTCCAGCCATTTTAAGTTGGTTCGTTGTTAGAGCCACTTGAAAATCTGAAAGAGTTGTGTTCTTAAAGTGCTTTGTTGAAGAAAAAAAAACAAAAAATCTATAAATATCCCCAATTAAATATTTGTAATACTGACATTCTTTCAGTCTTGAACTGTCCACTAACTAAGAAGCATTTCATTTAGAAAAATTTTTACAAATATATTATTATTAAAAACATGAAGTCAAACCCGATTACATCATCCCAATTCATCACTTTTCTTCAGCTTTCTGATGAAAATTGTAAATTACCTTCTCTGAAGCTCTCTCTGTACAGGATGAACGAGACCATCCAGGAAACAATTCCTGTTGCACAGTGCAACCCCGCGATTTCCTTTCCATCGTTTCGTGCCATGTTGCCAACATTGTCGTGTGCCCGTCCGTTTTATTTGCCCTCCTATTGATTCACCTTAGCGACCCGTTGCTGTAACGTTGCAGTCATCGTCCGTGTTGTTATTTGTGGTTAAAGTGTCTCTGGCACGCAACCGACGCTTCGCCCGTGTTCCATGCGTTCTTTTCCAGACATTCGAAAGCGCCTGTAATGCCAGCACGTGCACTTAAATAACTAAAAATATTTTTGGCTCAGAAGTCACTAATTGACTGGCAAGCGCTTGTTCTCTTTACTACAGCTGAAAGTGATTTCTGAAGAAATCAAGAAATTGAGCGACACAGAGTTGTGTCGCAGTGCGCAGGTTTATTGATGTCCTTTACTAATGTCTTAGTACACAAGTTAAATGTCCAAAAATGATAAAAGGCTTGGCTCATGCACAAAAATTGAACTACCACAACGCATAAGCACGCAACGAGCATAAACTGGCCATAAAAATTATAAGCTTATGTTTATGTATTTCAGAAACAAGTTAGAGTCGATCAAAATCCACGGTTTATGTATGTTCTGCACTGTAGCGACGGGCTCTTTCCAACATCGAAATCAACAACAAGTCACATTTTAACAAACCAATTTCTAATGCAGACTTCGAGTTAATGCAGCTCATAATGGGTTAAACACCGCTCCCATTTCACTTAAATATGCACATAAATCTAGCAATAGTTTGGTTGAAATAAACCATGACATATTTACACAAATACTGTTATATGGCAACTCTACTCAGAAGAGAACGAATCACGGTTATTTTCAATCTCTGTGATTACAGGTCACTAATAAATTAGAAGAAAGGTTGGTTGCGGAAAGGTTGGTTGCGGTTCAAAGGAGGCGTAAGAAATCGATGTCCATTTCATGTGCACTTTGCCAGAAACAGCTTAAATCTTTTTGGTGTACCATTCCTTGTCAGTTTGAATAAGTGATTGACTGAGTGTGTGAGTGAATTCATTGCGTAGAAGTCATGGTTCTCGGTTCAAATTGTGCCTCCACAACGAGTTGGTGTGTTAAGTTGCTCGGTTAAGTGTGCTTTCATGCAAGAAGCTGCAACTCCAAAACTAACCTAATAGTAGAACTCCTAGAACTTTATAATACAGTTTCAGAAAAAGATTTGTATTCAGACATTAAGTTTGTCGAATATTTCATGCCTAAATCTCAAATCGTTTGAGTGCTATGATGCATACCAGCTACTTGAATTCCATATGGACGAACTAACATGACTTGATCGAATATTCTGGTGATCCTGATTACACCGTGCGACAAAAATTAAAAAAATTTGTCACACCCAAAAAAAACCATATGGGCGTGAAACTAGAGACCAAACATAGTAATACTGCGTACTCAGTTTTTTATTTCAGCATCCTTTGTCCTTTTAAAAGGACTTCAAAATTTTGAAGGGGATAAAAATATGGCCATATGTATATCAAATGAAAGAGGAAAGGCTCAGGAATTTAAATAAAATTTATTTTTTATCTATTTGCAAAAAAAAGGATATGAAAAAGGTCCTTTGAAAATTTTAATCCTTTCTATCCTTGAAACTTTACATCGAATTTTCTTGAAAAGTAAGTTAGTTAAAACCCCAAATCTCCTTGATCACGTTTCAAAATTTCCATGTCTTTTCTTTTCGATGTAGTCAATGGAGACATTGGCTGTCCTTGGCAAAATTTTCATTATTCTAAGCAAAATAAAATTCATTGTGCCATCACGCTTCCTCAGATACTTTTGCATTTGCTTTGTTGAGTTCTCTAGAATGAGCTATGATCATAATGCAGCTATTTTTCGAGCCTTAGGAGCTAAATGCGCCGTCGACTTCCTTCATGTTTTACCTGTCTGTCCCTAAACCCGCGTTCACCTCTTTTCTCAACTCCAAGTTGCCTGTTTAGCTTTAAATTTAAGTCATTGTTAATAATTCTTTAAGAATTGCATTCAATGACTAAATGTTATTAAATATAAACAAATTAAATAAATAAATAAAATATAAATAATCACAAATGTCCCTATGACGGCTCCTTCTAAGCGTTTCAAATTGCTGAATCCCTATTGCAGGGTATTAACGATTATTTACATAACGCGTCTGTTTTTACGAATACTTATATCTTCTTTGAACATCTCATAGTTGAAATAGTAAAAAGTTGCTTATGCTTATTATTATTTACTATATTTAGAATGCTTCCCTGAACAATAACTTCCCAAAGGACAACTTCCGCAATCAAAACTGTTTTTAATTGATAGTTCAATAACACAGCACAACAATTTTAAACTTTTTGTGTGCAACAGAGTAACGACGTATATTTCTGAAAGAGGACGTCCTACTGAACATTTTTGCCGAACAAAGTAATAGTCCAGCACGTCTGAGTTTTTTGTAACTTGCGCATAAAGGTTAAAGTGGTCCCTATAGATCTTTACACGGAAAGTATAAAAACTTGAAGAGCTAGAGCTTTGATGTCTAAGATAAAGTTGTTTGTATTAAAAGTGTGAATATTTGTTGTGTACACATGAACAACCCTTCCCCTTTCCTTACCGCCCCTTCTTCATGTTTTTCGGAAAAATTTTTCATATTCATATTCATATTCAGCTTGTATTGAGTAAAATATTAAAAAAAATACTATATTGTCTTTTGGGAAAATATTCATCATTAAAAAATAGTGGGGGTCTTCAAACACTAAAACTTTCTCAAAACTTCCCCCAAAAAAATAAAAAGCCTTAAACACGAAACCTTCATTTAATAGGTACCTAGTTTTTTCATAAATTGCTAGCTCTGCTTAAGATGTTGAGAAAAATGTTGAATATTAAAAAAGAAATATTTTCCATTGGAAAATAGTTCATGTGATCTTCAAACAATGAAACCATAAAAAGTTCGCTCTTAATAAAAGTCGTTACTCTGTTGCAGAAATGCTGTTGTACAGTGTAATTTGTTTTCTTGTTTACTCCTCAACAAGGCTTAACACTTTAACGCCCAGCGTGATTAATATTAAATTGCTCAATAAATATTATCGCAAAATTCGAAAGAAAAAAAATTCCCGCACATTGTTTCATCAGATTTGATGATTAGCTACCTTCTATACTTATTATACTTATTAGCTACCTTGTACTTACTTAGGCATAATAATTTTTTTTTTTTTGTTCCGTGTTCACTCCTCTCTGGAGCATAGGGCCTCCACAAGACAGCCTTGTGTTGGTTACGTTAAGGCATAATATTATTTTTATCTAAAGATTATTTTTATTTAAAAAAATCAAATTTTAAACTTTTCAACAATTTTCTAATAATTTCTTTTCTAATACTGTAAATAATTTAAAGTGCTAATCCATTTTCCGTCAAACGCCGCCATGCAAAGATATATTTGAAATGTAATGTAATGTGCAATAAACACATCACACTTCAATTTAATTGCTTCCATCATAACAACCACTTAAGTAACCACTTAGCAACTTCAACCTGAACGTTGTGTACATACATACATATGTATGTACATATTCCAAAGTGCCTGCACAAGTAGCTGCATTGTAGCTGTGGCTGTCTATGGTCTGGTAAACGGTAAACAATACTTCAGCAGCTACAGGTTCAATTACACACAAAAGCCCCCAAAACAAACCAACAAACAGACAAACGACAGGCATGCAGTCAGTCTCACAATCAGATAAAAATACAAACACACATACATTTACATACACATACATACATACATATGTATGTATATACTCGTATGTGGACTTTCGTACGTTAAATTGCAAGCACACGCAATTACCCATCAAATGTATTATGAATCTTAGTGTGTTTGTTGTTGCTGTTTATGTTGCGCATGCAACACCCAATCTGCCACAATGTACACATACAACATGTCTGCTGCACTGCTGTCCACAATAACCAAGCCAACGCCATCCAAATGACTCAAATTGAATTTGTAAAAGTTTATAACGAGCCATTTCCGACTGTAGTGACGACAGACTGACGCGCTTGATGGGTACTTCGTAGTGTGCCTAAACGACCGACTTGCGGAAAAAACGATGGTTTTAAAATGCAATTGACGGCTGCGAGCGGTTAAATTCTGTTGCAACAAATGGTGGCTAAAGGTGGCAGCCTGATTGAGGTTAGGTAAGGTACACGGACAGCGAAAAAAGTAGATTAATTAAGTAGGTCAGCGCAGGTTTTGCATGCACACTAAATATTTATTGTGTTTCTTTAAAATGTTGGCTACAATTAATTTAATTAACCCTCAAATGCATAAGTTAAAAAAATGTCCATTGTTTGTTTATGATATTGACCAGCAGGTTCCCAAGTTTTAAGTCAATGGGTCCCATAAATCAAGTTCTTCTTAACCCTTTGTTGATCTTGCAGATTTTTATAAAAAAAATACTTATCTAATTATATCTTATTTGAAGTCAAGTGGCACATGGCGAAACATGATTTAGTTTCCCCATACAAACTCTTAACCCATAGTTGACCCCGTTAGATTTCGATTTTCAAAAAAGTGAAAAACACGTATCGAATTATTTCGCATGTTAAATGCTTTCACCAAGTTTAAAGTCAAAAGGCGTAAAAAATCATATTTCTTCATACAAACTTTTAACCCTTGGTTCACCACTTTAAGTTTTGATTTTCAAAATGAGAAACACGTGTCAAATTATTTTTGATTTCAAGTGTTTTCATCAACTTTGAAGTCAATAGGCTAATCGGTTCAGACATTTTTTGTAGTCTTTCCGTATACAAAACTTGGTTCACCCTGGTAAATTTTGATTTTCGAAAAATTGAAAATTCCTGCCAAATTATTTTTAATTTGGAGTATTTTCACCAAGTTTGAAACCAATAGGCCTAAGTTTCTTCACACAACACCTTAAGACCCCGAATTTCAAAAAATCCAGTCTTATCGGAGGTTCATTTTGCAAGATGTACCTACAGTTCAAATTTCATATTTACATGTTCTGGCATTTCGTAATCAACTCTTTCTCTGTCATGTGACTTACCGATGGGTTACCATAATTTTCAATTGGGGACCTAACCTTAACTTATTTTGAAAACCCTGTTGGCACTTGGGTCAACTCTTTTTTTTTATTTGGTAGCAGCGAATTTGCCAGGATTGTAGCAAAAGGGTTAAGGGTGTCTGTCTTTTGTTGTCTAATCGCAATTAGTAAAGCATTGACTAGTGTTTAGTTGAATTTAAAATGCGTTAAGGGGGTATTACGATTTTTTTGGGCGATTTTCAATGAATTTTCAACTTTTTTTTTTGAGAAACTGAAAAACTTTTTTTATTCAAATCTTTTTACACATCGTAGTATCAAACTTCAAGAGTACAAACAAATTTTTTTTTTTACATTTTCATTTAAAGTGTAATTTATAGAGGGCGCTGAAGTGGACATCCCAGTCGGCAAATCAGTTGCGGTTCCAGCTAGATCAGCAATTCTGCATATCTGAAATCAAAAAATCAAAGTGTTTTTGAAAGATAAGTACAATATCTAGTGCCTGACGAGAGGAAATTTTTCTAACTTTAAATGTAACAAAATGGCAGCACTTTAAAAAAAACATACGAAAAATGGTCGTTTTTTTGGGACGAAAAGTCGTGTAGAAAAAAAAATACGAAGTAAAAAAAAAAAAGCTCTCGTCAGGCACTAGATATTGTATTTAAAAATAAGTAGACAAAAAATTAGGCCGATTGCACTTTAAAGTTTTTCTCCCGAGCTGGAACCGATTTCAAAAACATGATTTCGAGAAAAACGCGTTTAAATGAGCGCGCGCCCTGCGTTCGCTTCTTTTTCACGCATACATATAACAATATATATATCAATAACTTTTTTTCTAATGTACGGATCGATCTGATATTCGGGGGACGAATTCTAGACGCATATACGAATAGAATGAAACAATAACAAAAAAATCGAAAAAAAAAATTTCAAAAATCGTAATACCCCCTTAAGGTTAAGTTCATACGGAGAATATTTTATATTTTGATTAGCTTAAATTAATTCGAAGTGCCATTAATTTCAGTTTCGATTATACTTTTTTAATTAATTCCAATAATTATTTAAATAAATAAATTTAATTAAATAGTTAAATATTATAAGTTGAATTAGTTAAATAATTATTTAAATAATTAAATTAAATTAATTAGTTAAATAATTATTTAAATAATTAAATTAAATTAATTAATAATAATTAATTATTATTTATATTATTAATTATTTAATTAATTAATTAAATTAATTAAATAAATAATTATAAATTATTCTGAATCTATGAGTAAATGGTGACCAGATAGCAGTGATAGTTTTTCCAAAAGGTATGTCTCAGCAACTTTCAAACATATTAATCCATTAGTGCCCAATTTTTTGTTTCAACTTTCGAGCTAATTTTCTGAAAGAAATGGTCTAAATTTTTATTAAAAAACAAGTTCGAATGTAAACACGTAAATACAAATATTTTTTATTTCCATTTTAATATTGTTCCCAAATGGGATCATTGGGCACAGTGGAATTAGCGCATGTTGTGAAATTCAACGAAGCAATGCACATGCATCCCACGTGACATTTAGTTTTTAAAAATATTGTTGTTTGCATTTTCATCATGCATCGTCACTTTCCGAACGTATAGAAATTATTAAAAAATATTATGAAAATTCCAGCTCAGTTGTAAATACGCAGCGTGAATTTCGTCTTGAGATCGCTCGTCAAAGTGGCTGCAGAACGCAGGCAATTATTCACATTGTTGAAAAGTTTGATCGTGAGAACACTCTTTTGGTCCTTAACCCATTTTGGGCCGCTGGTCGATTTTTCGACCAGCCACTTTGAAGGAGAGTAGCTCTGCACTTAGACATTATATCTTTGAACTTTTGATGCATAAAATAGCTTTGGTCTTTTGATAACCCCTCGAAATAATAATTTTTTTTAAAAAAGATAAATTTAGAGATGTTGGCGAAGGCACGAAAAAAAGCATTTTTTTGTCATATTTTGAATATTCTGAAAAATATATAACCTTTTAAAATTATTGATTTATTATTGATTATTTACGAAGCCTAAAGACCAAATTACCACAATCAATTGATATCCAAAAAAAATTAAAAAAAAAAAAACACAAAAAAAATCCAAAAATATTCTTGATTAAGGTCCTAAATGTAAGTCCTTAAAAGGAATTAAAAAAATATTGGCTATTTCTGGTAGCGGCCGAAAATGGGTTAAGCCACCAACCATACGAGGGCAGTTTGATAAGTCAGTGACTTTTTGAATAAAAGAAATTTTTCTTCAAAAAAAACGTTGAATTTCTCAACATAGTCTCCTTTTAGCTCGATCCATTTAGTCCATTGTTTTTCAAATTTTCTGGATCCCTTCCAAATAATAGGTTTTCTCAAGGTCCTCAAAATAGGCCTAGGTTTCAGTGATGACCTCTTCATTCGAGCCAAATCTCTTACCGTCTTCAGGTTTGGGTACAGAAAATATTTGCAGGGGTCTAATTCTGGAGAATATGCTGAATAGGGTAGCAGTTCGTAGTCCAATTGATGGATTTTTGCCATAGCCGTATCGGTCAGTATAGAATAATATCCGAAATTGCCGACATATTGAACCGAATCATCAAAAAAAGAAACAACCGCTCGAAATAAAACCAACGAAGCCGAGGCCATCATTTGAATGATCTACTCTTCCATACATGGCATGAATGTTGCTTTAAAATAAAGCCAGAATCAATTTAATATCTCACACTGTTGTTATTTCATTCAAATTCTTTTTCTTGTGGTTCTTCTTTTCGCTTTTCTCCCAAATCAAACATTTTCAGTAACTATATTACTGCTGCTAATAAAATATAATTAAATTGCATCACCATTGCTAAGATCTGGCAACGCTGAAAGTAATTAAAAATCTCTCAACTCGATGCTTGCCTTGGGCCTAACTCAATTTCTGCGCTGAAATTGCTTTCGTTGAGGCGCGCTTACACCCAACAACGTCGACCACATGACTGACGCACTGCCGCCCGGCATAAAACAACCCAATTAATTTATTTTAAAACTTGTCTACACACTTTAACCCAACAATTAACAGCTCACAGTGTGGTTGTGCTCAGCCACTGCTGGCTGTCCTGCAGGTGTTCTGTAATTGTTTACAAATTACACTCTGCTTTCCCCGCCAGTAAGTTGTTGTTTTTTTTGCATTTTGTAGGTTCACAACAACTTAATTGACTGCATAACCGTATTTTGCATTTTAGCGTTTTTTTTAACTTTGTGCTTTGCTTATTGCTTTAATTGCAGTTCCTATAATACCCGAGTTCCTGTACGACATACGCCATCCGGACGCACCACTCGACAGCTACCCGCGCACACCGCTCACCACACACACACCGCCGCCGCCCACGCCATGCCCCTGCAACGCAGACGGTAGCCCAGTGCCGACCGTGGGCGGCTCCACCATAAGCCCCGAAGGTAAACGAAATTCAATGCAATGCCTTCCACTGCGAGATGTCACTCGACTTGTAAATGTTGCCAGCAGAATGGAAAGGGCGGAGGGAAAAGCAGTTAACTGTTAACGTTTGTCACATTTTACAGAGAACGAGACCTTCTACCGTGAACTCGAGGAACGTCACCAGGAATTAGTGGGCGAAACAGTTGAGGTGGGCATCTTGTTTGCTTCGAAGGCATTTGTACAGCTGCTGGTGAATCCGATCGTTGGACCTTTGACGCACAGGTGCGTGACTGTTTCACTGACTTTCATTAATCTTATCGAACCATTTGGATCCATAAGAAATTTGTTCTTAATAACAAACAGTTATGTAGTGTAATAATCTTCACGAATTTCCTCACAGAATTGGCTACAGTATTCCCATGTTTGCTGGTTTCGTCATCATGTTCATCTCCACTATCAGTAAGTATCTTCATTTTATAGCGAATCAGCATAGCCCTCAACTATTCCTTTCGCACTCTATCCTCCTTCATTGCGCAGTCTTCGCTTTTGGTCGCTCATATTCCGTACTCTTCGTGGCACGCGCTCTCCAAGGCATCGGATCGTCGTGTTCCTCCGTTTCGGGCATGGGTATGCTGGCCGATCGCTACACGGACGATAAGGAACGCGGCAACGCTATGGGCATTGCTCTGGGCGGCTTGGCGCTGGGCGTTCTCATTGGTCCACCGTTCGGTGGCGTTATGTATGAGTTCGTTGGCAAGTCGGCACCTTTTCTTATACTCTCCGCACTGGCGCTGGGCGACGGTCTCTTGCAGCTGTTCATGCTGCAGCCCTCGATACAGCGCGCCGAAACCGAGCCACCATCGCTCAAGGCCCTAATCAGCGATCCATACATACTGATAGCAGCTGGTGCGTATACATGTTATATATTATATGCACATATTTGTCATTATATATAGTTATATATATTTCTCATATGTATTGCAGGTGCCATTACTTTTGCCAACATGGGCATTGCAATGCTGGAGCCATCGCTGCCGCTGTGGATGGTCGACAACATGGGCGCCACACGCTGGGAACAGGGTGTGGCCTTTTTGCCAGCCTCGATCAGCTACCTGATCGGCACGAATCTCTTTGGCCCTCTGGGTCATAAGATTGGACGTTGGTTTGCCGCCTGCTTGGGTCTGATTATAATCGGTGGCTGTTTGGTGTTGGTAAGTTCGTAGCTCTCACGTTGACGACGCACACTAAAACCGCTCACATTGCGCAGATACCGATGGCCACCTCCATTACGCATCTCATTGTGCCAAATGCCGGTCTGGGCTTCGCTATTGGCATGGTCGATTCGTCCATGATGCCCGAGCTGGGCTACCTGGTCGATATCCGGCACTCGGCTGTGTACGGCAGCGTTTATGCACTCGGCGATGTGGCCTTCTGTATGGGTTTCGCTGTGGGTCCGGCGCTCAGCGGCACGCTCGTCAAGTCCATCGGTTTCGAATGGATGTTGGTGGGCATTGCGGTGCTGTGCTTCCTCTATGCGCCGCTGCTGACGCTGCTAAGGAATCCGCCCACAAAGGAGGAGAAAAAGGTTAGTACCGTCGTTAGCGAGGCGGATGCGAGCGCCAATGGCACAGGCGCTGCAAACGATGCGGTGCCCATGACCGTGGCCACAAGTCCGGCCATTTTGCATGGTGATGGCATGACGAATGTGGCCTTCGAGAGTGAACACCTCTAACAAGACGCTTCAATATTGCGCATTGCTTTCGACGTATCGCTGTTGTTGCTATGTAGGACATTTTCTTGCTGCTTTATTTGTAACTACAACCATCACCACAACACTCTTGATTGTATTATTTGGCTATCTTTTTAAATGCTGTTTGTATGTCATGAGTTATGCTCTAACTATCCTCTTACTATTTTAAGTTTGTTTGTTTGTAACCAAGTTTTAAGTCTGTTGAGAGGCTGTTGTTAAGCTGAGAGGCAACCAAAAGAAAAAAGAGAGTGAGATAAAGTACGGAAAGTTTTGTGTTACATTTGCCAAATCATTTATTTATGTTTAGTTGAATTCTAAAGTTCATTTAGTTGTTTCAATTACAAATAATAAACACACATTTTACTTTAAACCTCAAAATGTTTGTTTCAATATTCAAATCGCTCGAGACCTAATCATCTCATCAAGCACAACAATTTCGAGTTGGTAGAAAATTAAAAAAAAAACCAATTTATCATCAGTTGCATTATTTTCATTTAATTTCCAGTTCCACCATGTTTCATTCGATATTATAAAATGTGCAACTGGTTTTTCATCAAACACTTTTACACTTTTCATAATTACAGTCACTGATCATTGGCGAACGTTCGGCCGTACGATATGTCACATATCAGAATTACGATGACGACGAGTAAGTATGGCAACAACAAAACCCACGACGAATGCTAAACATTACCAATGGCCCAATGAAACCCATACTTACAAAGAAAAAACTCAACCAAAAATATCAGAAATATCATATGAAAAGTAGTTTACTGTTTCCCATTGCAACAAATTACAACACCAAAACCGATACTAACGATTTAAAAGCCTTTACAAACACCACTTAGCGTGTACCACAACCAATCACTCACAGAACCATAAGCAAACAAAACTCAACTGACTCAGCAAATTGCAGCTACAACACTTTGGGAACAATATTTATGCACATGTTAGGTTTGCACAACAAATTTCTACAGGTAACGTTATTGCAAATATTTAAATATTTAACGAAAAAAAATGTACACAAATATAGCAATTCTTATACATGTTTGTTACAAGTTTGCAAAAGTTATAATACTGAACGCTTAAAGTGTTTCATAACACACATTGTACCCAGCAGACAAAAGCAAACATTTTATGTACATTGTACAATTTATGTACACAATGCAACTGGTTAACAATGCACCAAAGAAAATCACAAAAATTATTCATTTATTCAATAACTAATTGTAAAAAATGGTAATATTGCTATACAATGGAAATTTTCGAGGTGCGAAGCTGTGTAGGATTGAAAAACAGGGCCTTTGAAAGAGATTCATAATCATTTGTTTAACGTTTGAGTTACTTTTGAGGGAAGTACGAGTATTTTTTTGAAGGATTATAGTCAATGTGATAATTTTTTCGGTTATTTACCAATGGAACAAAATACTCAAAGCATGAGTTGACATAAAACAAAGACAATACATTTCGTTATTGTTGCTAGTATTATTTGTTAATATTATTTGTTATTTTTATTTATTAGATTAAAAAGTCTATGCGCCAAATGTCCAACAAATTATTTGAAAACTCGCAATGGGAACACACAAGTTGTATGTTGTTGTAGGGCAACACAAATTAATTTAAAACAACTCTTCTGACCCTTTATAACAACTAAAGTTGATAGGGTTATTCAAATTGAGCTCGTTTCTTTGTTAGTTCGGTACTCGGTAGCCTCAAATATCTTATTTAATTAATTGACTGGCACGACAGCCCGCTTACGCGAGACTAAGGCCTAGCTTTCCGCAACCACCCGTGTTGTGCGTATGAATTTGTACGCGGGTGGAAGGGACCTACAGTTTTATGCCGGTTCCAAACGGCAGGTTGGGAGCTTTTTCATAAGCAATTTTTACTCTCAGAGGTTTGCCATTTCCAGCTGAGAGAACAGCCACCGAAAGAGAAAACGAGTCAAATATCTTACAAAAACAAAATACACGTACAAAACTACCGAGCACCGAACTAACAAAGTGACAAGCTAGGTGTGAATACCCTTAAAAAATGTTGTCCTGCTGCAGAAAGTACGTTCAATTTGTTGTGTGTTCTCACTTGCTGTGTGCTCTCTAATACCAAAGTTAGTAAAATATTGTATTATCTTTCTTAATGCAGTAAAAGCCGCTTAAGTACCTCCCCTCATAAATACTTACCCCGTTAAAGATGGCATTTACAGCTGAGTTACTTAAGCAGGTTTTACTGTACTTCCCTGACATATTTTCAGTTATTAATCTTAAACCCCTTTTTTAACATAAATATTAAATATTTAGCCCATGTTTTCTTTCACTTTTTTCATTGTTTTTTAACTCCTCTGTTGTTTTTTAGCTAAAATAAACATTCAAATATTTTGTTTTTTATAGGCAAAGAGGCTACAATTTGCTAATTTGATAACCATAAATTTGTTTATTTATATTTCATTTGTAATTTTATTGAATAAATCTATACTTTACAATACATAAAATTTAGAATAATAATGTTTTTTTGTTTACATAGAAATTGTTTGTACTAGTGGTTTTATGTTAAATGCAAAACATTCTTAAGATCAAACGGTAATTTAATAAAAATATAGACACATGTCGTCGTTATAGAAGTAAAACTTATTAACTATTTTTTTTTATCAGAAATGAGTATATTTTGGTAATTCGAATTTTAGTTTTCAAATCACAAAATATTTTCGCTCTGTTAAAAATATGCTTTTGAAATAGTTATTACAAAAATATTCCTCTAACTAAAAAATGGTGGTTTAGTAAAAATGTTTATTTCTATATCGACGGTATGTCATATTTTCTTCGAAATTTTCGACCCAAATGTAAGTTTTGTACAATTTTTCCAAAAAGCATTGACAACTGCTATGCAAGAAGTTTACAAATTTTTCTTAAACAAAAAAAAAACAAAAAAATTTTTTTTTATTTTTCCAAAATACAAATAACAATGGTTCGCAAAGTCCAAAACAAGTATATACATATTTATTTTCATTTATATTTATACATGTTTATTATGTATTTGATGGTAACCTTTTATTCCTACTAGAGGCTGGGCCCTCAACTGCCTGATTTCAACAATTGAGCTCAACTGGGTGCAGAAATTTTTGGCAACTTTTTTTAGTAAAAAAAATAATAATAAATCTACAAAATAAAATCGATTTGTCTGCTCAATTGCACAACAGGACTAAACAATTTCCGTTTATACTGAAATTTCATTGAAAGGTTTTGCACGAAATTATGCCGCTGAGGGCTGCAGTTGATAGACTTTTGGATTTTGGTGCGTTAACTGATTGGTTGCAAATTAGTTTAGCTTGTAAGCCAATGTTTCGGAATTTGTAGCCAGAAGGTGACATGCCAAGACAAATACATATTGTTTTGGTATATGGTTCGTCTGAAAGACGAATGAAAAACTAGTAAAAAAAACGTATTCTTACTCCCAGCAAAAGAAGGCCGCTATGCGATATTTTCCACCCGAATTGGGATGGTTCGATTCGGAGGTATCGACTCTACTTCAGTTGAGGCTCGAGCCCGAAATTTGTTCAAGAGTAATGAAAGCTCGTGGACATATTTTAAAATTTAAATTCTTTATACGTATATTTTTTTTTTAGTTACTTTATAGAAGATTTTCGTCGATTTTTGGTTTCGAAAGCAGGGTACAGCAATAATTGGAAACGATTTTCTCCACTAAATTCATATAAAATAAAAAATACCAAGACATGCCGAATGCGTACGAGGATTTCACACTATAAACGAACAAGACGTTGGGGTGGTCCAAAGGTCCCAAGTATGGCGCGAAATCCGAATACGCCAGTAGTGTTTGGTGGTGTTCTTCAAGTGTTCTCGTTTTCGAGTACCATTAAATTTTTGTCAAATACTTCTATGATTTGGTTTTGTGCGATTTGAATTTGGATTTTGCACTGGCGCGGAATTCACTTGGAGTGCGAGCTGACAGCCGGCGTCGGCACGGCATTGCTTAGAATGTTGGCCGAACCCAGTGGCGCTGGGTGCGCACAACGTTGTAAGCCCTGTTCCGTGCGTGGGCCCGCTGTGCAGCCGCTCACAATCAGAAGTTGGCTTAGCTCTTCGACGCCATTGACGCGCGTCTAATCGGGGGGTGTGTCCAGTCCGGTGTGGGTGTGGTTGCGGCTCAGTGGCTGGACACTGGAGCTTAGACGCGCAGCAGCCTCAACTTGTCCGCGTAGACATTAATGTTCACATTCAGTGGCGGCGTGTTCTTCACGTTCTGGCGGCTCTGGATGATCAGCGGCTGGCCGCGCTTCAGTTCCACTTCGGACGCGGACGCGTAGCTCGACGCAATCGAGCGCACCGCCGAGCCTTTGCGCTCCAGACTGGGGCCGAGCGTATTGCGCGACAGCTGCTGACGCAGCGGCGTCGCCGACCGCAGCGTGGGTGGTTTGGTGCCGCACTCGAATCGGCTCTGCGGCGCAGTCGTGTTGAGTAGTTTGCGCTCGAAGGGCGAGCCAGCGCCGCCGCTTGGCTTAACGCAAGTGCCGGGCGGCCGCGGCGGCGGGGCAGCCGACATAGCGGCCGCATACTTCTTCAGGTTGGCAATGTCCTTTTTCGCCGCGCTGTAATTGGTGCATATGCGCCGCATCAAGTTGGTGGGACGGTTGTGCGAGGGCTCGTGTTCATCGTACTGAAAGCATTTGCGCAGATTCTCGTCGATGCGCCAAGGCACGCGGCTGGGCACCCGCTCCTCCAAATCGACCGTCGGCAACTTGGGCTGCGACTGGGCCTGCGATTGCAAGTGCAACTTTCGTTGCGCCGCCTCCTCGCACTCGATGGTGGTCGCACGCACTGGCGGCGACGTGACGGGGCGTGTATTGGAGATGCTGCGCGGCTTGTCGTGCGCCTTTCGCTCCAGCGTGCGCGCCCGATCGCGCTGCTTGTCGTCATCGGGACCGCGCAGCGAGAACTTGGAGAGGCGCTTGTCGATGTTGAACGTGCTGGCCGAGCACTGCTGCATGATGTTCAGCGGATCGGTGCGGCTCGGCGACGACGGCACTCCGGTCAGATTGTTGGTTGGCGGCAGATGGTGTTGGTGCAGGTGGGTGCCGCTGTTGCGCGCTGGCAGTTTGTTGCCGTCGGCGGCGTACTCCTTAGCGTCGTTGGTGTTGGTGTTGTTGTCCGACTCGATTTTGATTGTGACATTCTCGCCGAGCTGCTTCGAGTCGAGCCCCTTGATGTTGATGTTGATCTGGCAGCCGGAGTAGGAGCCCTGCGCCTGGCCAGCGTTGTTCGTCACCATATTCTGGGGCGATGAGTGCAGGGTCTGCAGCGGTGATCGTCGAGCGTGTTCCGATGACGACGCTCTTGCGCCTGACAGCTCACGTACGCCCTTATGCAGGCTGCCCGTACCGGATCCTTTGCCGTCCAGGGCGTCAGTACGGTGCCGTCGGGCGCCGTCCATTGCGGCGCCGATGCCCAGGGACGAGCGACTGCTGCTCCGGGTCTGCCGCAGAGCGTGCGGTGCTCCGTAGACCTGAGCGGCTGTCTGGGCACTCGGAGAATGCGGCGTGCGCACTCCCGACAAATACTCTCGACTGCTGGCTGGCATGAGCGGCGCGGCGTTGGCCTGGAATGCGGACATATTAGAGGTGCCGACGCTGAAGCCGCCAACGGCAGTGCTGGCGCTACTGGCGTCCGTCGTGTGGCCGCCGTACAGGCGCTGCCCGCTGTGGGAGCGTCCGCGCGACTGGGCGACATTGCCGCCTGCGTGCGACGTTGCAGCGGCCGCAGCGACGGCCGGACGCGTTGCCGACGTTGCTGTTGCTGTGGGCTGCATGCGGCTGGGCAGGCCGGCCGTGCTGGTGCTGCTCGTGGTCCCTCCATTGGCGGCGGCGAGTGATGCGTTCGCAAGGGGGTACAGCGGCTGCTGGCGCGACTGCTGCCGTTCCGGCTGCTGCTGTTGTTGCTGCTGATACTGCTGCTGCTGTTGCCGCACGCCAAACTGTCGACTATTAGCTGCTTGACTGAACATGCTCGCCGATGTTGGGGCTTGCTGTTGCTGGTCGTGGAGAAATTTTCGTCGACGAAATTCGTGAAACTTGTTTGTTGGAGGATTTTCCTTGTCATTCCTAGTAGGAGCGAAGTCATAGTTGTAGAAGTATGTCTCGAAGCGCTTCGCGGACGAGTGGTTGTTGCTGTTGTTGTTGTTGCCGAGATGCTGCAACGGATAGGAGGGTCGATCGGCGTATCGAAAGTTGTACGATTGAATTTTGAATGGGTCGCGTTCGAATGGATCGGAATTTTGGCGTCGATGGAGCTGAGCTTTGATCTGTTGTTGTGGATGTTGATGTTGAAAATCGCCCAAAGTGACTGTACCGCAACCGAGCGAATGTTGCACATGAAACACGAAGACAGAGAACGTGAGCGGGTCGTATCGAGGTCGGCGTTGGTCGGTTGAGCGGCCAACGCAACAAGCATAGCAACTTACATATGTTCCTGCGACGATTATAATTCATTGCTAATTTAAAGATCAAATTTTTTTAAAAATTTTGTAAACTTTTTCCTTTTGCTAAAGAAACTATCAAAACAGCAAAGAAAATATACGAGTAATTTTTCAAAACAAACTTGGGAAATTGCTTAACGAAATTTGTCAGAAAGGTTTTCGATTGCGAAATAATTAACATTATTGTTGCCGTGTGTAATGCTAATTTTGTATGCGACGAAGTGCTGTTAACGAAGTGTATATATCTATATATAACACACACAGACCGGTCCTTGTTTGAATTTTTCTCGTACTCTCAATTTGACTGACTGACGTTTCGATTCTTCTAAATTGAATCATCCAGCAAATTTGAGTGAAATATCAAATGGCACTAAAGCATTTGCACCGGCCGGCCAAATCGCCAGCGCACTGCACGCGGCGGTCATGTGGCGCAGCGGCTCGCTGGGTGATGGCCATTTGGTCGAGCGGTGCTAGTGGGACCTTCTTTTAAACACATCAATTCCAATATATAAATAATAAATTAGTAAATGTTGTTGTTGTGATGATGTCGAAATGAACAGACATTTCGAGTAATCGGCGCAAAAACGAAAGCGATAACAATTTTTTTGGCAGCAAAATTCGATTCGATACTCGTTTGTAATTTGAAACGGAACGTGGCAAGTCCGGTTGGCAGTGCATGGACGATCTTTTCAAATTCCAGCGCAGGAAAGTTCAATATTTTTGTGAAAAAATGAAAAAGCACAGAATGGGAAAACCAAAACAAAACACAAAAAAAACGGTTAAGAAAAAAGCCATAGTGAAAAAAGCGTCTAAAGCGCAGAGCGCACACTTAGAGCCTGGAAGCTGGTCACTAGCTGAGAAAAATGGCATTTCTACTAGAAAAAGCGAGTATAAGATTTGTTGCTGCATCTTGACACCAATGCGTGAGGACCGTCGCTGAAAAGGAGAGACGCCAAATGCAGTAATCTTGATCAAACGTCAAGGCGTCGAGTGTTTTACGCGGATATGAATCTGAATCTCGTTGCTAGCAGAGTGTTGCACAATCGTCTTTTTCACAATGAAAGCCTTGCGTCAAGCGTCAAATGCAGTTTGGGTTTTGTAGCTTGTGCGAGAAAATGTCATAAATGGTCAATGGTTTGTCCTTTCATGCATTTGGTGTGGAAATTACTTTTGAAAACATTACAAGGCTGCGTCCATAGCAATTGAATGAAGCAACAAATTTAAAAACAAAATCAAAAATACATTTACATATGCATATATATATAGATCTGTTTGTATATAGTTGAAAAAATTAAATTAAATATTATAGCAAATATTTAGGCTGAGGCCATTAATCAAATAATTCAATGAAATATTATTTCAAAATTGTTTAAAATGTGCCGAAAATTTACAAACCATCAAAGAGTACAGAAGAAAACTAGTGTCCGACCGAAACCGCTTTTTTGGGCCGAAACCGAAACCGAGTTTAGGTTTTTTTTAATATTCGGCCGAAACCGAAACTTTCTAGTTGAAATAAAAATCACCACATTAAGCATCAAAATCACCATTTTTCAACAAACGAATTTTACTTCAAGTAAATAAAGAACAAACAAACATAACATAACATAAATAAATACTTATTAATAAAAACAATTAATTAATTTTTTAAAAACATAAACATAAAAAAATCACCCTTTCTTACCTTACTCGCTAATATTCAAAAGTAAATAATTTATTATTATATTCTAAAAAAGAAGTTTATTTTCATTGGTGCATCATCCTTTCACTATATATCTGCTCGGCTGCTGTTCACTCGCTACACAATAAAATGTAAAATATATTCCAGAAAGTTTCGGTTTCGGCCGTATTGGGCGAAACTGAAACCGAAACCACTTATTTGGGTCGAAACCGAAACCGAATATTCGGTCGGACACTAAAGAAAACCCATATTAAAAAATATGTATTTAAAATACATTAAATGCAACAAAGCATGAGAACAGTGTGCAAGCAAAAATCAAAAAGCCAGCAAATTAATTTCATTTAATTTCATTTAAATAAATTATTTAATTCATAAATAATAATAATAAATAAATAAATAAAAAAAATTCATTCATTTAAATAATAATTCATTCATTCAATAATTCACTTAAATAACTCATTCATTTAATTGCACTTAAATAATATTTAACGAGCTGCTGAACAAATACAAATAAAACAATTTATGAAAGAATTTCGACATTTTAAGCATTAAAAAGAGCAAAAGTTAAGGTGTTGAGGATCTCATCTATTGGCCTGATAGAGATTCTATTTGGATCATCATAAAGGGATCTCAATAGATTTAACAGCTCGCAGTGTATAACAGCCTTTTACAAGTATTATTCTATGTGTTGTTGTGGCTTATAACCCATAATGGCAAATTATCAGCAACTAACAGTTGGACAGCGCACATAATTCAATATTAAAAATTGTTTATAAGTTAATGCAGAATTTCATAAAAAAAAAATAGCAAGTGCATGAAAAACTCACTTTCATACTAAAATATTAACGTAGAATTAACTCATATTTTCTTTACTTAACGCTCAAAGTGGAAGATTTGTTGTGGTTCAAAAATGTCAGCAAAATAACATTCACGAATTCTTATTTACTTATTTCTAGATTCAAATAAAATCAAATTTAATCAAAATTTTAAATATTTAATAACTTGATTTTTAATTAAACAAATAAACCTAAAACAGAATAAAACAGAAAAACAGAAGAACCTAACAGAATTGAAATATAATTAATAAATATAACTAAAATTGAATTCAAATAATGTAAGCAAAAAAATAAATTTAACAAAATGAAATAATGTAAAATGAATACTAAAGTCATTTTATTTTATTTCATTTTATTGTACAAGAACAAATAGCTGCAGCTGAAATATATCCTAAAAATATATTAGTATAGTATTTACTTAAAACTAGAAAAAAATATATAAATAAATATTTGTGCGAAATTCCATAACGAGCCCACCGAACGGGGTATTATTATTATTATACATACATATAGACTATAGTACACCACCACCACTTTGATCTTTTGTGCAGCCTTCATTTTAAACTTACATGTCTAGATATTCTATAAATTTCGCCAGATGGTTGATAGTAAAAAACTCTTTGTGCTGAGGGCATTCACATGGAAAAAGAAGCAATCCTGTATACATCTAAGGAGGATATTCCCATAGTTTTGATATGCTATTAAGTTAAGTTCTTAGCGGGTCCTCTCGGTTTAGCATAAAGAGTTTTCCGGACACCCCTCAGTGAAAGGTCAGCAAGTGTTTTGCCTGACGTATTTCCTTTGAATTGGTCCATTGATCAGAAAATTCTTGGTCTACTCATTTCCATAGACACTTCAGAATGTGTCCACGTGGTGGTCCTCAGAATGGTTTCGAACATATTTATATTTTGCTAGTCGGTTTGCTTGGTAGTTCTCATCATGTCCTGGTATCCACTACAACTCTACGAAGTTGCACCTGCCCAGTTTATTTTAGAGATTGAGAGAGTGCGTCAACAGCTTTGAGGTAGTCCAATAGGCTTCTAGGACTGTCTAACTGCCAAACAATATATACTACTGTGTACAAAGAATACCCGGAATTTTTTTATAATTCAAAAAATCTTTATTTATTCTTCCAAATCAATTTCATCGCCTTCAAAGTAGTCCCCCCCCCGATGCAATGCACTTATGCCAACGGACTTTCCAATCTTCGAAGCATGCCAAATAGTCACCTTCCGGTATGGCCTTCAATGCGCGCGGCGATTCACGTTGAATCTCTTCAATCGATTCAAAACGGTGTCCTCGAAGTGGTCTTTTGAGTTTGGAGAATAGCCAGAAGTCACAAGGAACTAAATCAGGCGAATACGGTGGCCGTGGAACAATATGAGTTGGCGAAATGCTCACGAAGAACCAATGCCGTGTGAGATGGTGCATTATCGTGATGCAAAAACCAAGAGTTGTCTCTCCATAAATCCGGCCTCTTTTTGCGACTAGCTTCACGCAAACGACGCATAACGCTCAAGTAATATTCCTTGTTGACAGTTTGGCCCGGCGGAAGGAACTCATAATGCACAACACCACGATAATCGAAGAAATCGAATTCCGGGTATTCTTTGTACACAGTAGTACATATAGACTATAGTACACCACCACCACTTTGATCTTTTGTGCAGCCTTCACTTTAAACTTACATGTCCAGATATTCTATAAATTTCAGCATTATCTGTAATCGCCAGATGGTTGATAGTAAGAAACTCTTTGTGTTGAGGGCATTCACATGGAAAAAGGAGCAATTCTGTATATGTACATCTAAGGAGGATATTCCCATATTTTTGAGATGCTATTAAGTTCTTAGCGGGAATACGAAGGTCCTCTCGGTTTAGCATAAAGAGTTTTCCGGACACCCTTCAGTGAAAGGTCAGGAAGTGTTTTGCTTGACGTAGTTCCCTTGAATTGGTCCATTGATCAGAAAAATCTTGGTCTTCTCATTTCCGTAGCCACTTCAGAATGTGTCCACGTGGTGGTCCTCAGAATGGTTTCGAACATATTTATATTTTGCTAGTCGGTTTGCTTGATAATTCTCATCATGTCCTGGTATCCACTACAACTCTACGAAGTTGCACCTGCCCAGTTTATTTTAGAGATTGAGAGAGTGCGTCAACAGCTTTGAGGTAGTCCAATAGGCTTCTAGGACTGTCTTAGTGCCGAACAATATATAGATATATTTTCCAGTCGATTTTCTGCTTACCAGGTAATGCAGTTTAATGCTTACTTTGCCAATCCATAAAGCCAACAGTTGTAGCGTATGGCATCTGTCGGACAAATGGAGAATAGTAGCAGTCAGCAAAAAAATCAAACTAGAATGTTAAGGAAAAATTTTTCTTTAATCACAATGAGATAAGTATTGCAAGAATGGAATTAAAAAGTTTTGATTTAATCAAAATGAAATTAGTAATAAAATAATCTGTGTGCTGGTTATAGTTATAACATTTCTTCCAGTGAAAATGCACTAAAGTAATCAGAAAACCAGTTGTCAGAAGATGATGTCCTCTATATTACAGAACTTTCTCACTTTTTGGGACAGAGACCTTACAGATGTGCTTTCCATTCATTATTATAGCTTTGCATTGTAGAGGAATTAGCTCCCAGGTTTCAAAGTCCTTCCAACAGAAACGTAATCCACTGTTTTTGTATTACGGCATAGTTGATTCAGTTTGAAATGCCTTTCACAGGGTTGAGAAGAATTGTCCTTTACAAAGCTTACTGTTGGGCCAAATATAGAAAAATAGTTTACTACTGTTAATTGGCAAAATATTTTTCTATCTTTGGTTGTACGTTTTCGCAGACTTCGTGCATTTTGAACTTGGCGCCAATCTTTCAAAGTGTGTGTAGCTTTAGATTTAGTATTAAAATTGTTTTCAGCTCACCTTAGCTGTTTTCATAATATTTTGAAAGGCCTTCTGCAGTTGAATGTTCTAGTAGTGCAATATTTGATATAATCCTAATAAAAGTTACCAGTTGATTTAGCCAGAAATACTAGAAATATTGCAGTTGGTCAGACTTTACATACTGAATTATAATTTTTATTTTAATTAATAAAAATAAAAAAATGAATATTTAATTAATAAAAATAAAACTTTAAACAATGTTATGAAAATAAGTAAACACACAGAGAATTTAGTTTGAGCTTTGCAAATTTACAGGTAATTCTTAACTGCTCGCAAATATTCAGCTTAGGCCATGAACCAAACCCTAAACAAAAACATATAAAATCTAATTTAGACACATTGCCAATCGAAGGGACTTGTCACGTCTTTTTCGTACGCGTGTATATACAGCGAAAAGCCCTATCATAAAATAATTTTACATAGCTTAAAAAAGTATAAATATATATGAAGCATGTTCATATAAATTGACAAATTGCCCAATTGGCAATGGGCACACAAGTTATCTGACAAAAAAAGGGAACTAATTGTAGAAAGCAAACTAATGCTGCAACGAAACTATTTACATAAAAAACACAATTTCCACAATATTTATATATATGCATATATATACAGATTATCAAATCGTTTAGCTATAATTTGCCTTATAGCATCGGGCATATACATTAACTATATACGATATTTACATATGACTTGTATAACCTATTAAAGGAGTGTTGCAAGTGTGTGTGTGCACAAATTTGTAAAAATCCCATAATTTTGTTAGTGATTTTCTTATTCTTTGTTATGAATTGCATATTTTCGGGCACTTTGGCCGCATACGAGGGTGCACTACGCGTAAAATTTGAATGGCTGCAAATTTTTATACTCGTTGTTTTCCTAAACGCGAAAACGTAAAACCCACTTTAAAGTTTTAACATTTCGTTATCACAAAATATAAAAATGCCCAATGGACGAACACTGTGGTTTATGGTTTGAAAATTGTTAAAAAAAATAAGCTACAGGTTCGACAGCTTCGGACACTTGGAGGTTCTTCAGGTTCTTCATCGGACGCACGCGAATAGTTGATGCACAGAATTTTCTCGCCAAAACCAAATGGTTCCCAAAAGATGCTCTCTGGATCTACATTGAACCCAACAGATAAGCAAGGGCACCAGATTTCTAAAAATGAAGGAAATCACACACCTCTTCTATAACCAAACTTAACCTAACCTAAACTAACTTAACCCCACAGGAAAAAACCTAACCTAATCTAATATCTACTGAACTACAGCGTTCGCCCAGTGGGCGTTTCAGGCATATTTGCCACAAACCCCTGAAACAGTTTTTGCACACACCACAATGCACTTGACGAAAGTATTCATTTAGTAATTGTTTTTTGGATTTTAAAGAAAAGCAGAGTAAACACTTTGCTGCATAGAAAAATGCGTTGATGGTATTATATGCAATAACTAGTAGAAATATTTATATTAGAAAAAATATTATTTAAACAGCATAAATTTTGAGAACGGATAGTTTGGAGTTTTGCGAATATTATAAAAGAAACTATAATAATACTTATTCGAATTGAAAAAATATTATTTAAAAAGCATAAATATGACATTGAAAAAGTATGAGTATGAAAAAGTAAAACTAGTAAGTTTGAAGAGCTATGCAAACATTATTTAAAAAAAAATACAAAAATATTAATTAAAATTAATAAAATTATTATATAAAGCACATACGACATTTTGAGAATGCAAAATGTTTAAAAATATGTGCCAACATTATGTAAAACACTATAAAAATATAAATGAAAATTTATAAAATTATTATTTAAAGCACATAGGACATTTTGAGAAATCAAATTGTTTAAAGAAATGTGCAAATATTATGTAAAACACTACAAAAATATTAATAAAAATTAATAAAATTATTATTTATAGTATGCAAACGTTAAAAACAAACTACAAAAATATTAATTAAAATTAATAAAATTATTACACAGTGCAACAAATTCAAAAAAAATTTCGAGGGACAAGGTCAAACATGTCTCATTCGATAGAGAACCTTAGTAGATGAAAAATTGTCAAAGGATTTTTTCCGGAATGTTCCAGTTTTTTTTAAATGCAGTTTAAAGATGGCGGCTTAGTTCCCCTTGCTGAAACTTTTAATACATCATATCTTTTGACTCAAATGTCAGAAAGGGATAATTTTTTATAGATCTTTGAATGCTTTTTTACCAGAAGTCACTTATATAAATTTTGCTCTCACGGTTTCCGGGATATTCAAGGATAAAAATTTAGTTGATGTCCTTCATATCCTTTTTCATTCAATTTTTCAAAAAAGTTTATTGTTTCTTCGACTTCATATCATTAGCTTTCATTTGACGTAAAAATTATTCATTTCTGACATTTGAGTCAAAAGATATGATGTTTTGAAAGTTTCATTAAGGGGCACTAAGCCGCCATCTTTAAACTGCATTTAAAAAAACTCTAAGATCCCGGAAAAAATCCCTTGACACTTTTTCATCTACTGAGGTCCTCTATCGAATGAGACATGTTTGACCTTGTCCCTTTTTTCAGTGTTGCACTGTGTTATTTAAAGCAATGAAAATTGTTTAAAGAAATGTGCAAACATTATGTAAAGCACTACAAAAACATTAATAAAAATTCATAAAATTATTATTTAAAGCACATATGACATTTAGAGAAAGAAAATTGTTTAAAGAGCTATGCAAACATTACTTAAAAAACTATAATTATATTGATTAAAACTATTTGAAACATACAATGAAAGTATTAAATAAAACAAAACAATATTTTCTAATAAAAATATACTAAACTTATTATTAAATGCAGTTTAATGTTATAAATCAATAAAAGAGTTAAATATTAGAAAAATTATGTGCTAAAAATGCCACTATTCTGCTTGTAGTCGGTTTGTTAAAACATAGAATTCAGCAGCATAGACACATTAAAACTCAAACATTTCGTAGACGATCGCAGGTATTATCTACTCTACAGTAGATTGTATGTGATTGTATGTGTATTTGAATTAAAATTATACAAAAAAAACATAATCTGCATAAACTGCATTGTTTTTGGCTCAAGTAAAACACTTTTATTGCGCCGATTATTGCCATAAAGAATTGCCAAATGCAATCAAATTCTTGTCTAACTATGCGAGAGTGCACATATATACATGCAACTAAACACATTATATAAACACAAAACCATGTTAGATGCGTAAACTTACCACACATGCTGATTTGTTTAAATGTAAATGAAAAAACAAAAATAATAATAAAATTAAAACTAAAATTAAATGAATGAATAGAACATAATTCACTGGCCGGAACATTGTACAGGGGCATGCACAGTGGATGTATGTATGTTTGGTTTTCAAATAGTAGCCAGTACCATAAATAGTTGTTTGCCATAAATTAATCGAAACAAAATAATTACATAAAAATATGAAGTATGAAATATTTGGAACGGCTTAGCAGGCCGTACATGAATACTATTGTGTGAATTAGACAATATTTTAAGGTGCATACTAAACATAGCCACACAATCATATAGGGTATCTACTCGTATATACACAGAGGCAGGCATTTGTACTATAATAACGCAACTGCACAGAATACAGTGTTGTAGAAATTAATTCAAAACCAGAATAAAATATTATAGCAAATAATAAAGCATAAAGTCAAAAAGCTTCAACACAACTACTGGATATAAAAATTATAATAATTTCTAATTAGAAATCTATACATACAAACATATAACAGTTACTTAGATACATATTTGCAGTGCACATAATAAAAAGCTGGTATGGGGTCAAACACTAAACAAACGCACTACAAGCGACTATTAATTATAACAAACTAACTACTACCAACTATAATAATTATAGCAAAATAAGCCATCACAAAGTGCACTATTGCACATAGTATATGTCTAAAGAAAGCATGTTAACTGTTTATATTTAAACGCATATTTGTATGCATTTTGCTGGAAATACATACAAACGCAAAAAACAGAAATTTTTGTGCTTTCTAAACATTTGAAAAACACATGCAAAATCGCAGATAGTTGATAGTATATTCGTATTGAACTATAGCACTTATTGTTTAGTGTATTTTTATGTATGTATGTAGCGAAAACAAACAAATGGACAACTCAAACGGTAGCTAACAGCAATAAGCTTACATCTTCTTCATACTTGTAAAGAAATGTGTAAAAACAAAAAACTCTATGAAGCAGTTATTCGAATGCAATCTATTTGCAAGCTCTTTGTGGCCCAAAATTATGCAAAAATAACAACAAACAAAGATTCAAAAAATAAGAAACTATGCAAAATTAAACTATAAAACTATAAGTAAAACTATTGTTCCAATTCTTTCACTACTAATAAAACATCTAAATCTACTACTACTACAAATACATCAAATATTTATAGCACACGCACACTTAGCATATATGTATGTATGTAAATCCAAAAAAACATACAATCACACAAGTTGATGGCACCTTAAACGCGGCATGACATACGAAATGAGCGCAACAGTCAAAAATTATTCACTAAACACAAACACTATAGAAAAAAGAGTTTTTCAAAGCGGCATCAAAAGAGTTTTTCTGCAGTCTAAATAAAATAAATAAATAATAAAAATAATAATTGCAATAAATAATAATTGAATAAGAAAAATGCATAGCCACAATTTCTAAACGTTCTTATTAAAGTATATAATATATAAATTTTAGCCAAATAAGAATAAAGTGAATAATAATTACAAGTATGAATACTGTACGTTACTATGGGAGAAACCAAAAAAAAAACAAAAATTTAACACACAGCATAAACGTTTAGAAGCCACCATAGGCAGCAATTTGAAGTTTACCTAAGCACACAAGAGCCAAATATTATAAATAATATATAAGTAATTCGTATATATACAATTTTTGGGGGGTCTAATGTTAAAGAACATCTTTGGGTATTTGGTATTTATTGTAACACAATGAGATGCAGTTACAGATCTTGCAAGTTGTTGGTGAATAAACGAGCTACACTACAAACAAAAACAAAAAAAAACAAAAAAACAACAAAAAAATAAAAAAAATTAAAAAAAACAAAAAAGAAATAAATACAAAATAAAAAACAAAAAATCTTGCACTTTTTAAAACATGTTAGACAATGGGTAAGTAAAAGCCAGTGAGAAGCGTTTCTCTTGAAAATCTCAAATACAATGCACTTTTTTGTTAAAAATCCAAACGGAAAAGTTATTTTTTACCATTTTATGTTCTTATTATTTTTTCGTAAATATTAACACTAGAAAGACCATTGCGGTCATTTTGAAGTTTCTTAATTTTTAAAGATCTGTATTTTCTTTAGTATTTCTATCAACTTTTGCTTTTAGGACTTTGATTTTTTTATCGGGTTCTACAATTGGTTCTACAATCAGGGTTCTACAATTACAATTAACCAATTTCGATGTGTACTTTTGGAAATATCAGCGGATATAACATATAGTCTTTGTAGGTATGGATAACTCGCGGTATTTCTAGTGTTAAAGCTATTTGTTACTAATTAGAGTTATTTCTTACTTACATCAGTTATTTCTTATTTTTATTGGATAAACTAAAATCTAAAGATCCTCTTTAAAGGAACTTTCTCTCTAGAGCAGTGAAGACCATTCTGCTGCTCGCGAAATTAAAAGAGTTGCTCTAGACAAATTAAATAAATCCCTAAGCTCTCCCTTCTTTGACAATTTGGATAACCTCAGATAAGTCAAAAACTTCCTACGATTTATCCACAAATCGAATTGGCTTGTATAGGCTTTCCGACTTGCATTGAGACAGATCACTTTCTTCTTGTAGTATCTCAATGGGCCGATTTTATGGCCTGTGTTTCTTTCGGGCTCAGAAAGCCACTTTAACCTAACTTAACCTAGCCTACTTATTTTTAATTTATAAAACAAAATGGAAAAATTATTTCAATCATTATTTTTTCGCAAATTTTAAAGTTATTTATTACTTATTTGTATTTTATTTTTTGCAATTATTTTTGACTATAAAAAAATTTTAAAAAATTAAAACAGAAAACTTATTTATTACTATTTTTTATTCATATGATTTTTTCGTAAATTAAAATTTTGTTAAAAAATTATTTTTGAAAATATTTTTTTTTCATATTTTTTTGCAATTATTAAAGTTATTGCTTACATATTTTTTACTTATAAATCAAATAGGAAGAGTTAATTTTGATTTTTATTTTTTGTCAATTATTATTGATGTTATTAATTAAAAAGAAAACGTTATTTTTGACTATTTTTGAAATACATTTTTTTATAAATATTCAAATTATTTCATACTTATTTCTTACTTTTACTTTTTGTGTAAGTAAAAGTTTTTCTTATGAATACATTTTTCTAAATATTCATGTTATATCACACTTATTTTTTACTTTTACTTTTTGTGTAATTAAAAGATTTTGTTATAAATTATTTTTTCTAAAAATTCAAGTTATTTCATACTTATTTTTTGCCTTTACTTTTTGTGTATTAACCTTTTCGACCCCAAAGTTACGTGAGAGCAACTTCACCTATTTTTCATCTTATAGCAAAAGCTACGATTGATTTATGGGTTTAATTGAAGTAGGCACCAACAAATTAAAATTTTTAGAAGTGAATTCAAAACAAATTACAAAAAGTTTACTGCTATCCCTAAAATAATTTCCAATAATTTGCAGCGATATCAGGGAAAGTTTGTGTTCTAATTGAAGTCTACGAATTGATCAAAACCCTTTTTTTTTAATAATGGTTAAATAAAATCAAAAAGTGATAATTTTGTATTTTTCCATAAATATTAAATAATTTTTCTGTAATTAAAAACTATTGATACAAAATTTATTTAACCCGCTTTAAGCTAAAATTGTTCAAAAGCAAACTAGCTTTAGAACTCTAACAAAGAGGCGTGGCGACTTCAAATGTCCTGTGTACACTTCTTAGGCAAATGTTTCATGATTTAAATACCAAAAAGTAATATCGAGACACAGGGTAAAATTCGGGGTCGAAAGGGTTAAAAGTTTTTCTTTGTTTGTTTTACTTCTGGCAAACATGTATTTTCTTAAGCAATAACTAAAGAAAGTATTCTACTTTGATTTTCTTCAGCAAAATTTGCCTTTTTCTAGTTTTGCCAAATATTTATAAAATATTTTGGTTTTAAATTGTTTAACTGTCTAATAATGTTTTTTCAATTTATGGTAATTATTTAAAATATTTTTTAATTATTAATTTTGTGGCAAATATCTGATTTTTTTATTTTTCCTTCTTTTGGACAGACACTTTTGTTATACTTTTTTGTTTCTGTTTTCAAACTAAATCATTTTTTAATAATTTCTTCGGCCAACATTAATGCAATTTTTTGCCTTTTCTTTTAAAACGAAATTCGGTTTTCGTACTCTGCGCTGCGCCACGATCTGGTGATGATAGGTTTTGTTTTAAATCATTTGTTTTATTTTTTGGGAACAGCTTAGCGAGCGAGTTGATGTTCCCTGTTAATTTGCTTTGCTAAATCTACCAGACATTCGGTGCCAAAAGTCCAAGTCAGTTCTCAACCCATCAGTGTCAACTGTCTCAAACCTGATTATTGCGTACGCAGGGCCGACTCACAAAAACTGGTCCTCCGCCTCATGCTTACCTTTTCCATGTAAATTTGCCCATAGAAAATATCCCGTCATTCGGCCAGCCAACTATCTGCAATCTCGCTTGCATAAAAAAATTGAAAAAAAAATTGCGAGATGACGAACATATTCCGCTCAGACTCTGAAAACGACCTGCAATATTCGTAATGAAAAACTCAGTGGCACCCATGTAAGTGATCTTTTTAACAGTATTTATTTACAACGTGTTACATTTTACGATTGTATACCTTAAAAAGATTTGCTATTATGCTTTAATGTGTTTATTATTTAATGCTAAGTATATAAAATTGAAGACATTAAATTTTAGTAAATTACATGAAGTTTACGTAACTTTCGTTAGAAGCGTGTAGCGTGCACAGCTGACGCATAAAGCCTACATTACTTTTGCTTAAGTGAATTTAACGATAATATATAAACAATTTTTACTTTTTGAATGTATGCAGCTACGTTACAAGCAAATAAAGCCCTCAATTTTTAAACTTAAGTTGACAGCAAAGACAGTAGTTTTAATAAAAATAAAGTGAAATATATAATTCTGGCTGGACTTTTCGTTGGAGGCTTTTAGCCAAACCAAAAAAAAAACGTTTGCCTGTTTTTAACTTTATTTGAAAATTAGTCAGGTTTCACTTTTTTCTTTGAAAGCCACAAAACAAACAGATTCTATTTAGGTGTGTGTAATTAGAAAATTTCTCAAATTTTTCTTCAAGTGGTCAAACATGTACAATATAAATAAATTTTTAGTTTTTGGCAAATAAAACGAACGCAAGTATGGATTTTTCTCTTTTTCTATTTGACGAAAAACTGCTCACTCCGCGCACATGGTAAGAGCGGCTATCTCGTATATATGTTTTGCATTATATCGATCTGTAAGATAAATAACAAAAAGTCTGTTCTACATTTCAACAGCGCTGCCAAGTCAAAAACACTGTTACAGAAGGCCGCAGCAGCAGCGGCAAAAACGGAAGCAATCCAAAATTACACAAGTAAACAATCAAAGTCAGTTTGCGGAAAAATAAGTGGGGGGGGAAATCTTAAGTCTGCAGCATTGCGTTATGTATTATGCAGCGCATTCAATCCTGCGTAAAACTCGAGTCGGTATTGCGTATGGAAAAGTCGATAATCTCCACCAGACAGCGACCCATCTCCTCCATGACCATCTTCTCCGTTTGATAGGCCGGCAGGCCGTTCTTCTCGCACTCGTCCGCCTGCGAGATCATACACTGAATTGTCGCGTCAACCACCTCCTGCGTTATGAAGTTGCACTGTTGCTTCTCCGGCGGAGCGCCGCCCGTGGCGCCATTGCTGCTGGTGCTGCTAGCACCGCCGAGGCCAATGCTGCCGCTGCCAACACTGCCGCCCATGCCAGCGGCCAGCAAGTCGCTGCTCAGCGCCAGCGCCTTCGAGGCAGCCTTGTCGCCGCTGCTGCCCGCTTTGCTGTTGACCTTGTCGTAGGCGCGCTTCTGCCCGGCGCCGGACAGCGACGCGTTCACTATAGTCGCCAGCACTTTGGGGTCAATGGGATCCATGTCCAGGTCGGGCCGTTCCTCAATATTGCGACAGCCTGCAAAGATGGAGCAGCCAATTCACACATTACTGCCGCATGTGCGCGGACACCACAAAAGCAAACATACCCAAGCACTTGCAGTTGGACGAGCACGGAATCTTGGCCTCATAGCACTCGCAGTAGTTTTTCAAGCAGCCGGAGCGCTTGCAATTGCAGCCCTTGTTGTGCAGACGCATGTCGCCCTGATCGCCGGAACTGGTGATTTTTGGTCTGGCAAGAAGGCGAGAAAGCAGAAATTCGAGGTCAATTAAAGACGGCGCTCGAAATGACACAAATCGCTGGCACCAAAAAAAAAGTGAATCAATTTCCAAACACTGCGCTGCTTCAAAAGTGTGCTTCACTTATTCGCTTTTTCGCTAAAATCTTTAATTTGTGTCTATTCAATAGGCGTCGCCTACTTGCTGCAATTTCAAATTTATTCAAATTCCAGTGTGGCAAGTGTTGACAAGTTTTCGTGACTAGAGTGTGTGCGTTACAACATGTTAATAGTCGTCTTAGCCAATATTTTGGTCAGGATTGACGGCATCCTCATAATTTTTGCCACATTTCGAAATCTTGTCAAATGGTTGACAAACTTACACTGCGGTTCGTTTAGCCTTTTACTTCGAGATGCCAAGTTTGTCACCTCCGCGAACCCCCATCATTCACCCTTTACTCACTTGAATGCGCTCGGATTGCGCTCCAGGCAGATCTTAATGGCCCGCTGCCGCTCGTCCTCGTACTGCAAATTGTTGAAGCAGTCCTTGCACGTGCAGTTCTGACAGAATTCGCCATTGGCGAAGCAATCGCAGTACAGCTTCAGGCACTGCGACTTGCTGCAATTGCAGTGCTTGCGGCGCACCACGCCGCCCGCGTCCTCCAGCAGCGGCTTGATGTCGTTGCTGTCGAGTGGCTCTTCTTTAATTTGTATCGGCACAAATCTGTTGCTGTGCGGCACGCTCGACTGGCCTTTGTTGCTCGGCGGTTGGGTTGGCAACTTGTGCGTGGGCAGCTGTCGTTGGTTTAGCTGCGACGCTTGCTGCTTTTGCTGCTGCTGCTGATGTTGTTGTTGTTGTTGTTGTTGTTGTAGTGTCAACAATTGCTGCTGGGTGCGCTTCTGTGGTGGCGATTTATGTTGTTGCTGCTGTTGCGCCAGCAGCGCCTGCGCCTTGCCACAGATCAGCAACGATTTGCGCTCCGCCTGCAGTTGCGACACAGCAGCAGAGTGCGCCGCCGCATTGCTGCCCTTCAGCACGGTGTACAGTTGTTTCTTCAGCGAACCGTCTCCTACTTGACTATTGTTGTTGTTGCTATTTGCATTATGACTGTGTTGACTGCTGCCGTGCTTGGCGTTATTGTGAGTGTTGCTGGCGCCTTGCATTGTCACCGGCTGTGCCGCACCGCCGACACTAGTGCGCAGCATGGATCGCGAGACAACAACAATGCGACTGCCGCTGGCCACTTTCTTTGCTTCGGGCGGTCCACCGCTGCCGCCAGTCTCAGCACTGCTGCCGCCGCTGCTGGTGATGCGCTTAATTTCCGAGTTGATTTCGGATATTTTATGCTTGCCCACTAGGCTGCTGGATGTGCCCGTAGCGGCCGCTGCCGCAGCGCTTCGCAGCAGCGAGTTGGCGGAACTGTTGTTGCTGCAGCTGCTGCTCGGGCCGCTCTGGCCATCGGCAATGGTGCGCAAGGTGGGCACTGTCACTATCGTTTTCTGCTGTTGGCATCAAATAGAGAAGAGTTTCAGTCGCATTAGCGGCACGGACGGATGAAATTCAACGAATTTCGGTACTTACCACTTTCGAGGTGACGGGCGAGAACGTTACCGGCACGCCTCCCTCCTTGCGCGGCGACTGTGTCAGCAGCGTTTTGGCTGTCGCAGCATTCGGACGCACCATGGTGAATTTCTGGGGCGCTGCACTGGCGGCACCGACTATTTTAATTGCCGACGTTGTTGGGCTGCCACTGCTGGTCACACTCGTTGTTGTGGCTGCTGCGGCGGTGCTGCTGCTGTTGACGCCGCCACCGCCTAATCTCGAATTCGGCACCACACGCACGTACTTGCCGGCAAGCTGCCCGGCTTGGAGTTGAATGCCAGCAGCCGCCGTACCGTCGGCCGATGTTTTTGGCGACAGTTTGATGAGGTGCTGATTGGACACGACAATTTGCTTTCCGTTGGCACTCTGCACCACAATTTTGCCGCCGCCGCCAGCGCCAACACTGGTGCTGGATTTAGCTGACTGCACGCCACTGACCTGAGTGGTCGCGGTGGTAGCAGCGCTGCCCAGAGTGGGCGCGACTCGCTGCAGCTTGACGCCTGATGAGGTGTCACTTCTTCTTTCGGTCGCTGTTGCCGCGACGGCTGGGGCCGTTGTGGTAATTGCTTTGGACACGATGGTGGCGGCTGCTGGTGACGTTGTTGTTGTTGTTGCTGCAGCTGTCGTCGTCAGCGGCCTGAGCGGCTTGAGCAACACCTGTCCGCCGCTCGCCGATATGATGCGCTTACCGCTCAGCTGCGTTGCCACAGTCGACGGCAACGTGAGCGCGCTTTTGGTCGCACCGCCGGCGCACAGCACTTGTATTGCGACCGTTTTGCTGCCCGCAGCGGTTGAGCTCGTACTCATCGCCGTGGTTGGACTTGCGGCTGTGGCGACCGTTGTCGTTGTGGCTGCCGCTGCTGTCGTAGTCGTAGTCGTATTGGCCGCCGTTGTGGTCTGAATGCGCACTGCCGGCAATCCGGCCGTTGTCTTTTGAATGTACCAAGTTTGCCCGTTGGGCGTTTTCACAGCCGTCTTGCCACCCATGTGAGCACTTATTGTGGCCGACGGTGCTGCTGGTGGTACGGCGGTGGCTGCCGCTGTGCCAGGTTTCACGGGCAGCTTGGGAGAGATTTTCAGCAGCTGCGTGGTGGCTGTGCCCGATTTCGGCAGCAAGTTGCGACTGTTCAGCAAAACTGGCGTCGCTGCTCCCGCTTTGCTTAGCTGACTGGCAGCGGTTGTTGTTGCTGGCGTTGCGGCCACTGTTGCAGTTTTCACCGCAGTCGTAGTCGCTGCCGTTCGCTGTGCAGCCGCACTGGCTGCCGCTCCGTCACCAAATGCCAAACTTATACCCGTTGCGGTCGTTTTCATTTGCTGCTGTGGCGCCTTCTTCGGTCTCGGCGTATGCAGCGTGTCGTCGTCGCTGTCTTTCCGTTCCTGCTCTAGTTCCAGTGGATCGTCCAACGCGCTGCCAGTCCGCTTCACCGGCGACTCTCCCAGCAAATCGTCAAAGCTAAGCTCCGGTAAGGTGGGCGCTTCAATTAGGGGGTCTTCTGAGAAATACAAAATATGATAAATTCTTTTAAAAATATCAACCAATCGTGCGCAGAATCATTCACAGCAATTACATTTTAGAAGACGTACTACTGCTCCGGTTTTGTGTTTCGTTTGTGCTCCCCATTTCCCTGCAAGCAACTTCTTAAAACCTCATCAATTCGACGGTAAACATGTGTCGCCTATAGAAAGACACGCACCGTACAAAGCGACTAATGCAACCTTCCAGAATGGATATATTGAAAGTCAAAGTGCGCTTCTCGATTCGCCGTGTGACCACCGTAAAGGGGAACTATATACCCAGCATTCTGCACCTGGCATCTACCGATAACGTTTAGAGCGTAGCAAAGCAGCACACAACTTTCAGCTATGCACCGAAAATTAAAAAATTTCATTCGCTACGATTTATCGCACATATTGTGCGCCGATTCTTTATTCAACAGAAAAATAACGCTTCGTTTCTCGTCACACGTTGACGACAAAAAGCGCCAGCGACGACCATTACTCAACGGCACCAAAGATCAGCACACAATTCAGTATTTTATTGTTTTCATACAGGGGGCGAAATGCAACAGCCGCCGCCGATAATTGCGCTTTGATTCTATCTCTTTAGCGTCTAACCTTACAAAGTTATACAATATGCATAAAAAACTAAACATAATTAAATAGCCGAAGAACAGTAAATAGCGGGAGTGGTTCCTGCTTTACTTCTTGGCGGCCTCCTTCTTCTCGCGCGCTTTCTTGCCCTCGGTCAGTCCCATGCGCTCGGTCTCGGTGAGTGCCGGCAGCACTTTGGTAACGACGCCCGTGCCCAGTGTTAAGTTTCCGTCGCGCAGCGTGAAACGCTGTCCCTGCTCCAGCACCATGGGACGGATGAGGCGCAGTATGAGCTTGGTGTCCTCGCCGGGCATCACCATCTCCTTGTCGGGAATCTGCACCTGCACCGCACAGTCCCACGTACGCGAGAACATTTGCAGCTGTATGAACGACATGAAAGGCTTGGTGCGACCGCCTTCGTCCTTGGACAGTATATACACTTGTGCCTCTAGCTGATCGAGCGCCTTGACAGTGCCCGGCTTGCACATCACCATGCCGCGCTTGATTTCGTCGCGCTTGACGCCGCGCACGAGCGCGCCCAGCTGGTCGCCAGCCTGTGCCTCGTCCAGAATCTGGTGGAACATCTCCACGCCCGTCACTGTCGATTTGATGACCTTGTTGTAGCCGACAAACTCGCACTCATTGCCCTTCTTTACGATGCCGCGCTCCAGACGTCCAGTGACCACGGTGCCGCGACCGGGTATCGAGTAGACGTTCTCCACTGGCAGCAAGAAAGGCTTATCCAGTTCACGCACCGGCGTCGGAATGCAATTGTCCACCTCGCTCAACAGCTTCAAAATGGCCTCGGAACCAATTTCCGGATTGCGCCCCTCCAATGCGCACAGCGCTGAGCCCTTCACAACCGGCACCTTATCGCCGTCGTAGCCCATCTCGGTCAGCAGCTCGCGTATCTCCATTTCAACAAGGTCCACCATCTCCTGGTCGGCAGCGTCCACCTTATTGATGAAGACCACAATGTGATTGATGCCGATTTGCTTGGCAAGCAGCAGATGCTCGCGCGTCTGTGGCATGGCACCGTCAGTGGCGGCCACCACCAGTATGGCGCCATCCATTTGCGCTGTGCCCGTAATCATGTTCTTGATATAATCAGCGTGGCCGGGACAATCGGTGTGGCCGTAGTGGCGCGACTCAGTCTGGTACTCCACATGCGCCACATTGATGGTGATGCCGCGCGCCTTCTCCTCCGGCGCATTGTCGATTTCGTTGTACTTTTTGCTTTCCGCCAGCTGCTTGTCCGCGAGCACCTTGGTGATGGCCGCCGTCAGTGTGGTCTTGCCGTGATCCACATGACCGATGGTGCCGACATTGCAGTGCGGCTTGGTGCGCTCAAACACCTTTTTCTCGGCCGCGTACTCACGCACGTATTGCTGGAACGTAGGCGTGGCTGTGGCAAGTGAGGGCAAACGGCGCGGGCAGTGGAGTAGAGCGGTGCCGGCTCCGCGCGCCTGGCGCACCATGCGTGCTGTGCTCAACGACCTGCGGGTAGCAGCAGCGATCACACTGCCGGTGCTGCAGCGGCCCACCATTGCGGTGGCATTCAGTGCGGTCGCTTGACGTACGGCAGCAAATGCAGACATCGTTTCACTTAAAGTTTCCACACAAACGCAACTGCAATCGAATAAAACTGCTTCAATTCGGCCAATTTAATAGGCTTTCGTTTAGACTACTTACAATAAAACTTGTGTTAAACTTGCAACACAAACTTGAGAAATTCAGCACACCGCAATGTCCCGTGAAAATAGTCAATTGCGTAAAACTAACCCCCAAAGCCATACGAAAAGACCGAATGTCAAATTGGAAATACAACGGCGCCACCTATGTGTCATGTTCTGCCAAGAGGAACAATTCCCATATGAATTTCGACTACAATAAATTACGGATGCTGCCACACGATGTAGATAAAAGGTTTGCAATTTCCTTTTTGCACATAGAATTTTCAACTTTTCTCTGCGTAATTCTTATACTACGTTTACATTGAGCGCAAATGCGTGATTTGGTCAAAAATTCTCAAATATTTCAACAAAACGACGAAGCAAATGCGATAAAACATGACCAATTTTATCGAACGCTTCACAATATGAAAGCGCTTTCAAAAGCTTCAAAAGCTTTTACCTCTTTTGACAGTTCAAAATCACAACAAACGAAAATTATCTTTGTATGGTTTTGCGTAAGCACTAAAACTTTCGCTAAGTTAACACCGATTTACAAACTTTATCTACCAGCTAAACAACTTTACTACTTTGTTATTCAAACACGCTAAGCACAAGTCGCAGTATGACGTTCAAACTGACGACTTAAACGTGTTTAATATGCTTAAACAAGTTAAATGAACAAAACCAGTTTGAAAACCTGTTTATTCACATGCAATTGTTGTTGGAAATTAAACGTGTTAAACCATTTAACAAGTTTTGAAACGAGTTTAGCGCAGGGTTGCATCCGAAAGCTTTCTATGAAAAAGCTTTTTTGTCAACTGAACACACCGCACACGCTCTGAATACACACTAGAAAAACATCCCTTAAAATTCAGCTGTCATTTCATCAAAACAAAATCAAACAAAAATTGAAAATTTGAAAAATTTTAAATGAATGAAAATAATCGTTTTGCTTGCACTGCTTTCCTTCCATTCATCGCCTTTTTATGGCATCTGAATACAAGGCGTCTAATATTTAGACGAAGTTGAATATGTTGCCGTGGATTGTGAAATATGTACCAATATTTCGCTCGAATCATGCTCCCAGCACATCAGTTCACAAAAATATTTATTTTTTGTATATGTTTATTTGTAAACAAACAGCTGTCAAATTGAACCTCATTGAGCAGTCTGGACGGTTGTGTTCAACAAAAAGCTCTTTTCACTTAAACTAGTTTAAATGAGTCAGTTTGAACGCCATATAAGTCGCTGCTGAGTTGCTAACCATCAAACTGCATATTTTTATGGCCATTTCTCTTTTCAAAGTGAATCACTTTGATCTTTGAAGATCGATTTTTTAAGCATTTTATTGGTTCTTTTTTGTTATTCATTTGAACACAATTTCACACGAATTAAATTTTTTTAAGTATGTGATATATGTATATATTATAAATTGTGAATATATCAATAATGCACAAAGCTGGCAACGACAGAACTTTAATATGCCTTCATTGGGAAATTTTTTATTTTGGAGGTATCACGGCAATGACGTTAAACTGGTCACGAAATGAAAACCGAATTTGGCAACATTTTGCCAAAAATTTCATGAAGATTCAATTCAATTAAAATCACATCAGTCTCATAAGCATTCCAAATCATATCAAATCTACCTTAAGCACTACTGGCACACCAGTGAGTGCTACACACCAGCCCATCCGCGGGCCGCTGTTTCCTGCAAAATGTCCGGCAATATCTTGCAAAATATTTTCACTTTACTTTGTTTTTAAAATCCAGCTGCGTTTTCGCCACATTTAGCTAGCCTCAACCATTTCATTAAAACTGTGAACGCAGCGTACACCACGAAATTGTAGATTTTCAATTTTAAATTCAAACATTCGTATGTGCATACATATGCAGCAATGCAGCGACAGCGCAGTCAAATTGAAATTGAAAATTCAATTTGAAATGCCAGCACCACAGCTGAGGCCAGCAACAACAGACTTACCCATAGTGGAGGTGCTCGTGTCCATTGTGCCTGTCACTGCTGCGCTTACTCTAGTTGGGGCCCCGATCCAATGTAGAACGCAAGCACATTATCAAAATCGCACTTTACCAAAGCAATGCTACCGCCTCCGCGGGTGTCGTGTGTCCGCCAAGAGGGCAAACGGCCCCGTCACAATTGCTCCGTCGCACTACTAGCTAATTTCGGCTCGTTGTGAAGGTAAAGGGCACCGTACAGACCGAAAGTGTTGAATTGTAGTACGAAAATTTACAAAATATTGCCAAAAAAAATTACAAATAAACGCACGTTCCGCACGGATTTTTCGCTTACTGCACTATATAGAGGACACTTTACACTTAACTAAATGGGCACTAGGCAATTTCACTTAGCAATAACGTAGTTGCTAAAATAGAAGCAAGAATTTTTGAATAAATTTTCAAAAAAAATTCTGCTACTGCTGCTCGCTGCGTTTCGGGAAGTTTGCAGTTTTTATTATTACGTTCGTCGCTTGTCAATGCTTTTTCTTTTATCTATCAACTATTGTTGATTTGTGCGCGGTCGCTCATGCAGTTGGCTGCACTGTTGCATGCTGACGGCAAGCCGTTTGCCCGCACCACAAAAGGGGAAATTTTAATGGGCCGTATTAAATGGACTACCATTGGTATGCGCCTCAAATTGAGATTTATTTATAAAATATTACAAATATATATCATGAAACAATACGTCGGCGTTCTTGTTGCATTTGTCAAAGGCTGTAACAAGCAGCGACATTCAAATTTAATTTCATTTATATGGCAACTACCGTTGAACAAAAACCCCACAATGTACATATTTCAAACGGAGGGAAAATTCGGGTTTCTCGCATATGACGTTCAAAGGTTTCCGGAGGTTTATGTACTAAACTTAAGATTTAAGTATGAGTTTGTAAGTTTATTTTATGTAACGATGTGCAAGTTTCTCGCATCTGGTTCAAAATGCCTAGTTCGAAAGGTCGAGTAAGGGTAGTCTTCAGCTTAGGGGGTTAGATATAAAATTTAAATTTGCAGTTTATGGCTGTTGTACACTGAAATTTACTTAAAAATAGCCAAAAACATATTCCGGGTTTTGAAGTCGCCGGCAAGCTAAGATTAAGTTTTCTATCAAAAGTCGTTCTTATCTTCTTGCACATGACACCGCAAGCGCCCCCACGAACGCCGCCTGTCTTACTGTGGCGCTACACAAAAATTCATTTTTCTACTAATTGCTTTTTATTTGTGTGAATAAATAGTAAAACCATTTAGAAAATGCAAGTCAAAATTGCTCAAATTTCTTATGTAAATGGGTAAAAAATTGCTGTTAGAGTACAGAAAAATTGAGTAAAATGTAACTAAGCCACAGAAAACGTAAAACAGAGCGTATGAGCTAGAAAGAACCAAATTATATGAAAATAAATAGTTTTATAGTTCATTTTGGTATTTGAATTTCACTCTCGGGCCTCAAAACCACTTTGCGCGTGCGCAGCGTATACATGCGTTCTGCAACGGAAAAAGAAGACAGTCAGAACGGCGATCTAATATTAGAAATACGACATAAGACCACGCTCACCGCCATTAGTTTCCGATGACTTATTGTGCTCTGCGCTGTTGCGCATTGGCATCTGCTGCTCAGTCTCAGGTTCGCCGTCATCCGAGTGTTCATCCTCCAACGTAAATGTGAACTTTTTGATGCGCAGCTTTTCGCTGAAATTCACGATTTTTGGCTTGCCTTTGGCTGTGCCCGGCGTCTTTAGGATGGACTTACGTCCATGCTGTCCAACAACTGATGACGGTGGTGACGCCTGCTGGGGCGGCCGGCTACCGACCAGTGCTGTGCGGTCACATGCCTTCTGAAGTTTGCCAATGCTGCGTCGCAGTTCCTCCGTGCTACGACGCATCGATGGTGTCGTTACGTCGAGTGTGCATGTGGGTGTACGCGTCAGCGAGGAACGTGAAAGACGACGCTGCTGGGCGGCCGTGGCCGGTATGCTGATGACAGTGGCCGCTGGTGAGTACAACTTCCGATCGCGCACCAGCACTGAAATTCGGCCCTTTGCATTGCTCGAACGCGGTGTGCCACTCTGCGAAAGCCGCTGTCGACGTTGCGTGGGTGTAGACTGAATGTTTGCGTCGCAAGCAGTTTTCTGTGCACCGGCAGCTGCTGCTGCTGCAGCCGCTTTGTTTTTGCGCATTTCGGCGTGCATATGACGTAGCATCTCTTGCAACCCACTACTGGGCTTAGTCGTCTTTCCCACTGCTGGCTTTGTCTTCTTCACTTTGTTTAGCGTTGATTTTGATTTGGGCTTCGGCTTGACGGACGTGGTCTCTGTCGCCGTCTCTGCGGGATCGCACCAATTATTCCTTTTCCAGCGCTCCAAATTTTCGAAACGTTTTTCCACGTTATCCACCTGAAATGGAAATTGAATTAAGATCTCACGGAGCTTCAACCACTCGAACAACTACCTGCAAGCCCAACATGGACCAAAATCCCTCCAGATCGACAGCCGTTATTGGTTTAGTTTTCTCGCTTCCGTCGTTGACAAGGGTGACCCCGGCTGCTGCGCTGCGCACACCTGCCTCGCAGCGATCGATCAGCCCGCTAAACTGCTGAAACTTTTTACTGGTCAAGAGCTTTGTCTGGCCAACGGCCACGTTAATCATGTCATCGCCGCCGGTCTGCTGTAAATTCGGCAGCTCTTGCTCTTTATACTGTTCCCACTGGGCGCAGACAGCGAGCAGTCGCTCCGTTTCGCTGGCCAGCTGCTGGCGAAAATAGCGCACCGTCTCGAGTGTGCGTCGCGCCTCGACGTCCAGCGGCGGCGAAGAGTTCGCTCTTCCTGGAGTGTGCTGCAGGTAAACACTGTTACGCCGCTCGCGCTCCTGCTTGGAGCTCACTTTGCCACGCGAAACACTTACGTAGGGACTCAAGTAGTTTGCTGCTCGTTCAGCCGCGCTGTCGCCATTTTGCTGTTCGGATGCCGGCGGCGTCTGCGGTGATGACGACTGCGGCTCTAATGTAGCATCGCGAACTGAAAAAAAAATTTATTATACATGTATTTTATATTTCATATATTATATATTTATGTACATATTTTATATATATGTTTCATGTATATATTTTACACATATATAACGACGTGTCACAATTGACTTGAATCTCCTTATTTACTTTTAAAAATATTGTTTTTTACAGGTTGTTCTGGAAAGTTTAGTATTAGAAATAGGAAGCGAAAATGTTTTTTTTTAACTTATCGATATAATATTGTTTCAAACAAATTATTATGAAAAATTATTTTCGGTTAATTTAAGAGCCATTTCCTTGAGGTGCAAATGCATTCTCCAACAATACATACATCTATTGAAAGTCTATTCGATTAGCTATTCCATGAGATAATTTTTACTTTACGTTTATATTCAAGACAGATAAATATGTACAAGCAAAAACATTTCGGTGTTGAAGATACTTGAAGCCCATCAAGTTCACAGTCTGTCTGGCCGAACGGCCCTACACACACAAACCAATATAAAAACGAAGTCGTCACCAAAATGAAGCCGTTTAGTTCACCTTGTTTTACATCATTCGTTGTGATCAGACTTTCCTCCTGCGGTTCCATGCCACTCAGCTCTAGCTCGTCCTGCCCCACCGAAAAACGCACGAAATTGAATTTCCGCTTTGTGCGATTTTCTGCTTCGTGCTCGTCACTTCCATTATTTTGCAACAGCGCCCGCTTTACCGATGAGCTGTGACTCAACGTGCGTCCAGCCGCCGGCAACGGCTTGTCCACCGCCTTCGATGCCACTTCATTTTGAATTGCTTCCACGGGACTGATGGTGTCGCTGATGCCGCCTAGTGTTCGGTCGTCGTGCGGCGACATCGACTTCACTTTGGTCGACGTCACAAAGGCCCCAAACGGATTTACTTGTGTTGGATCAGTGGGCGTTTCAGCTATGGCAGCTGACGCAGCAGCTGGCCGACCTGCCGGTCGAAACAGTAATTTGCTTTTAACTTTCAATTTCGCCGGCGCAACGGTACGTTTAATGGCAGCCGCTAAGGCAGCCGAGTGGTTGGTGATGGTGGCTGTGCCAGCGGGTTTCTTCGCCTTTAAGCTAACAGCCAGTTTGGCATTGCGCTGTGGAGGAGCGGCCGTTGCAGCTTGCGCGTCGCGTCTCCGCTGCATCAGATGTGCTTTCCCCACAGCTCCCGTGGTACTGGCAGTTACAGTTTTCTTGGCTGCAGCACCAGCGAACAAAGGTTTGGTAGTAGGCGCATCTGCTTTACGCACTGCTGCACTGGGTTGCCGCGGAGGGCGCGGAAAATTCGGCTGTCGTGGTTTTACAAATGGCTTTCCAGTAGAGCCGCTCGTGATGGCTCGATTGGCAGTTGTTTTTGCAACGCTTGTCGTAAATTTTGCACTGGCAGTTTTTGGCAACTCCGGCTTGTTTTTCTTTCGTGGCGTAGGCACCACCGTGTAAAACGATTTTCGCAACTCACCATTCGCACAAATCTTAGCTGGTGTAGTCTGTGGCGGAATTGCAGAGTGAATACAATTAAAATCTTTCGAATTACTTGCTTTAGAACTCACCTTTTCCAGTGCAGGATTCTTAAGTTCGGACGGCGGTATAAATTTACTGTGACTTTTGGGCACAAACGAGCTGCTGCTCGTTGCAACTGCATCTTTGTTGCGCGGAACCGACGGAGCAGAACCGGACGGTATGAATGGCGGTTTTCGGCCCTCTTGCTTTTTCTGCTGTTTCTGCTTCTCCTTCCACTCAATGAAACGCAACAGGAATGCCTCCTGACGCGACAGCTTCTGGGTGTTTGTTGACCCACATGCCACCATTGCAATGCGCGACTTGTTTACTTGACCGACAGTGGACGCATTCCCTACCAACTCCTCTCCATTTGCTGGTACTTCGACATTCTCTTTGTTCTCTCCTTGGGGCTGTTTTCCCTTGCACGGCGTTGGACTTACGACGAAATTGCGGCTACTCTGGTAAGCGTCTTTACGTTGCTGGACACGGTTAGCAAGTTGTCGATCGCGATTGATACGATTGTGTTGGCGCGGACTTTGCATTGCCTCCTTGTACAGGCGTTTATGGCGATCCATTTTAAGTACAAAATAACGAAAATTCTATTCTAATTAATGGACTTGCGCCCCCCTATCAAAGCAGTTTCCCGCTGCTAAATTTACAAGCGCACAAACTTTTTTCTCTTTTCTTGTGGTAATGTTGCTCCGTTGAAATTCGGAATTTCAAACGTTTCGGACAGCTTGCCGACTTTAAATAAGAATTTCCTTTATCTATCCCACTATTAAGAGTTGCCAGAAGCTGATTTCCGGGGATTTATGATATTCCTAAAAATTGCCATTCAAAATACACTTAACAAAATAATTGTCTTCAAATATAAACTTTTATTAAACCTTGTACATAAATAACCATTAAATTAAACAGAACGATAACTAATATTGACTTTTTTTTTTAGGAACAGTATAATCAGTTTTTGGTTCAGTTTGATGTTTGGTTTTACTTAATGGAACTTACTTCAATATAATAATCAAAAAAAAATTAAAAATTAAACCATTCCAACAAAATTAACTTGAGGAGCAGTTTTGAGCCAAAAATTCGACGACATTGTTTAAGAGTAATGAATATTATAATACAAATTTCGTTCAAGTATTCGATTTAAGGTTGTGTGGAAGATCGCAAAATGTTTCACGTTTTAGTATGAAGTCTTTTCATGAACCCTTTCGACCCCGAAATTTACCCTGTGTCACGATATTACTTTTTGGTATTTAAATCACGAAACACTTACGCCACGCCTCTTTGTTAGAGTTCTAGAGCTAGTTTACTTTTGAACAATTTTAGCTTAAAACGGGTTTAATAAATTTTGTATCAATATTTTTAATTACAGAAAAATTATCTAATATTTATGGAAAAATACAAAATTATCACGTTTTGATTTTATTTAACTTTTATTAAAGAAACAGGGTTTTGATCAAACGCACCCAATTCGTAGACTTCAATTAGAACACAAACTTTCCCTGGTATCGCTGCAAATTATTGGAAATTATTTTAGGGATAACAGTAAAAGTTTTGTAATTTGCTTTGAATTCAATTCTAAAAATATTAATTTGTTGCCTACTTAAAATAAACCCATAAATTAATCGTAGCTTTTGCTTAAAGATGACAAATAGGTTGCTCTCAGGCAACTTTGGGGTCGAAAGGGTTAAAAGAAATTTGAACACTATGTGTCTTATTCATTTTATTATGCCTAGACTGTAAAAGAAATCATTAAAAATAAGAGTTATTTTAGTTGTATTATTTCTCTTAATATTTCTAACTTAAAACAAGCATTTTTGCTATTTTCTAAATTATAATTTTGTGATTGTTACACAATTTAAATTCGTATTTCTGGCAATACTGCTGTAGACAATTTCCCTTGTACACGGCAATGCTGCAAATATCTTACTTTCCTATGTGAAAAGCTGTCCGTGAAGTAAAATAAATCACTCTTTTTGGGAGTACAGGCAAAATGGTAACATATACGCGTATGCAACGACTTCAAGTATTCTCAAAACAAACAAAACAATTACCTTATTTTAGATATAACTATGACAGAGCATGGTCGGTATATACATGTAACAGAAATATTAAAAAAAAATAGTACACACTATTTGAGGTACAAAAAAGTTATGTTTTCAGACATTTCTACCGGTTTTGTACTGTACTGACCATAAAACAAATATAACGGCAAAACTGCTGTATCGACAATTAAGGGTGCTGAAACGATATGGGTAAAAAATTTACTCCCCAAAAACGATCTTCTCACGCTTGCATTGGGTGGCAAGCGTGAGAAGATCAACAGAAGGCAACAAGCATTAAATATCTATGCATGTACATATATATGTATGTAGGGTTATTTAAGTCTGAGAACCTCTTTTTATATCGACACAGTTGCGCGCTGCAAAACTTTGAACACACATTTGCCAAAGAGCAGCGTGCAACACTGAACCCCGGTGCAGGCGTCCTATATTAATCTAAAAATATTAAATGTTTCACATTGGCCATTATAATCGTGTTCTTCATTGAGTTATGCACCATTACGGCTGAAACGCACGATTTATTTGCTATAAACACATATGCAATTATCAAAATATATTTCACACCGTCTAATGATCACGTCATTTGCAACAGTCGAGCCACAACAAAGACCACCACATGCGCCAGCAACACTCTCACCGAACAAAACTTGATCTGCCTGCTACCGGACCGCAGTATGCCCACCGTACGGTACTGCGTCGCGGCATATAGCATTCTCCGGCTGGCCAAGACGTTGTCGCCCATCTGCAGCAGGCACTCATTCACGAGATCGCTTACGTACGTGTGCTTGAGGGGCACACAGTCCACTTGGCTGGTGTAAAAGTAGAATGTGTAGCTGCTGGCGTTGCAGCGTATGCGCGAGTCCATCTTGTACTCGAGCGTACGGCACTTGAGTAGCTTCGATTCGTGGAACGCAATGAAGAGGCGACTCGAATTGAACTTTTCGTACCAGATGCCGTAGCGGCTGCCGACTATAGCTGTTTGGTCCTTGTACTTGTCGCTGAGATTGCGTGTGAACCTTCCCAGACAAATGCGCCTCATCGGAACTTCGGTCGCAATCTCACAACTATCGTTTTGCTCCCTCGACACCAACGGCATTGCTGTGGTGTCCTTTGCAGCTGCTGGCTGACTGTAGCCGGCAAGGATGAGCAACACATTGCACAGCCAATAAGGCAATGGTGTCCTCATTTTTAAATTTTTATAAACTTTACTCTATTTACTCTATTTCACATAAAGTCGATTTTGACAGTTATTGTTTTTTCGATTGCAAAATGTGGAAACAAGTTGTACATATGTATGTCTGTGAAAAAATTATTGAAAGAAAAACGTTTGAGGAAAACTGACTAAAGGAGCAGTTTGAAGAAATTTAATCGAGTGACTTGTTACGATCTACAAGTGCACTTTCAAAAGCTGATGTGCCCATATGAACCTAATATCTAATTATGTATTGTATCTGTGCGTGAAATCGCACATTTTCATACATATGCATATTTCGGATTAATATTGATATATTTTGAAATCATGTGCTGCATTAAACTATCGTAACCTTTGCGCAAAGAACATCAAATAAGAAAAAACTGCTTATTAGCAGTGCACCGATCTGACCATAGAAGTAATACAAAGAAACCGTGGTGCCGGCAAAGTGAAGAGCAAACATGTGGCCCTTAATATTTAGGAGCTCATTTAAACAATCTTATACTGATTATTCAGTTGTTAAATTACTGTTACTTTTCTCTTTTCAATTACTCTCTAACATTTCCAAAAAATCTAAACAAAGAAATGAAATTTCAAGTGGGTCTAAGCCGGCTCATATGCAAGCACACTGCCTTGCCGACCGATCACAGTACCAGTTAACTGATAATTGAATCCTTTATTCGTATTTTTTAATTGTAGTAGGAAATGTAATAGGAGTAGGAAAACAAAGCAGTCTCGTAAACCTACAAGGAACCCAACTTGTGAATAAAACTACAGCGCCTTCTTCTCCCATACATAAAGAAACAAAAAACATAGCTGGGAAGCGTGACCCAGCAACAAACCGTGAACATGGATTTCTGTTAATACCTAGTTCGAAAATTTCAATTTATCCCAATTTATCCTGTAAAATGGTTTTTGTTTTCTTTTGCTCTTTCCGTACGATTTTCTAAACAGTATGGAAAATAATATATACTATAAAATAATAAATAATATTTTAAAATAACTCCAAAACAATTGAGATTCCTTTAAAGGAAAAACTGCTGGACTTCGATAATTTACCCTCTTAAGCCAACGAATTTCGCTTTGAATAGAGAAAGTTGTGTGTGAATATTGGAACTAATAATACGGAGTCTCTAACTTAGTTTTGACATTTATGTCATGTCTCTTCTTTCGTAAACAAACAGCACGAGTGATAATTTTTCGCATGAAAAACTTTTGATATCCGAGTACTATTGTACTCAAACCAGGGTTGCATGCAGATGGTACGAGTTTCATTCAATTCTTTCGCAAATGATATTTGCACATTAGTTGGTGGGTGTTGAATAAATTATCAGACAGAAATATTCCACAATGCAGCCCAAGTATGTTGCATTATTATTGGATGAAATAAACGCATATGCAGACAATTAGTGCGGAATTAAAGCTATTCTGAACTAGAATTCTATTTGTTGATTTTAAAACATTTTTCTTTCCAACAATATATACAACAAAAAAATATATATAAAATGAATATTGCATAAATATTAGTTAAAGGAATGTGCCACACACATTTTCAAACAAGCAAGTTAATACTAATTATTAGAAAAAAAAGTTTAAGTGTCTATGAAAATTTAGTGCAATATAATTTTTTTAATATAACTTTGTTTATTAACAGTTTAGTCAAACAGAACAGAACTTGTTAGTTAAAATTACAAAATCTATAATTAATGAGTGTCCTACCACCCAGGAGTACTTCAGTGCAAATTACGTAATACAATAGTTTAGTATTATATTCTATGTGTAATTTTTAGTTGACAAATATTTAGATTTAAACTAATTGTTTCATAGTCTCCAAATTTTAAACAGTTTGTACCGAAAATAAATGCACATTAGTCCATCATTGATGAGTTATCTGGGGGTGTTTTATCTACCGCAGTGGTGGTGTGTCCGTGAAATGGTAGTGGAAAGCTTTGGAGCTGCTGCGTGCAACACTGTTCGCTTGATGGCTGGCTGGCTCGGTCGCTCTTTATTCCATTTTCGCCATTTTAACGATCTGAACGCTTTGCTACTAAATAGTGCCGTGTAGTAATTACTAAGGAAATTTAGCTGCTTTTCAGTAATTAGTGAATTAGTTGAGGTAAATACAAGTCGAGCCCAATTGGCAGGAGGTGCACAAAGCATAGAGCGTTAAATATTACATGCACACTCCAATGCTGTTGCTGTGAAAGCAGCGAAATCGCTGTTGGAGTTTCAGAAAGCAACAAAAAAACTGCCGGAAAAGTAGTTGAGCCGAAGAGAAAAAGTGAAAAGCGAAAATTTCTTAAGACAACGAAGAAAATGTACGCAGAAAAACTAAAAAGGTAATTCGAATCTGATTTGAAGAAGAAGTGCGAAGGAGAAACGAATGAAAGCACGGCGTAAGCTACGAAAAAAAAACGGGGGGTCGAGTTAAACGCGAATGCGAATGCTGCCGAGTTGACGAAGAAGAAAAAGCGTAAACAGTCGGGTAATCAGAGCTGGAAGACAGAACTGGCAAAGAAGCAGGAGACAGTGAAAAGGCAAAAGTTGCTGTGAGGGCGACAGCAACAGAAGCAGAAATAGACAAATCTTCCCTCTCGTTGCTGCGCACGGATGTGTGTTTGTGCGGGACTATACGATTTTGCAATTGTAATCCTCATCGTTTTCCTGTTGCAGCAAATTAATTTTGAATTACTTTTAATTGTGTGAATTTATGGGGAGCAGGCGCTCTAACGGCGGTAGGACATTGTGAGTTGTTTTTTGTCCCCCCTAAACTCACACAAGCATATGCTAGTGTAAATATTTACACCAACATATGCTGATGCATTTACTTACATACATAGCTCCAATAGGAAATATATAACCATACATATATGCTGATAGAGCCGGTTAGGGAAGGGACGGCACGAAACGAGCGCCACTAACAACGCACGCAATGCTGCTGCTACTTCTGCCAAGTGGTGGTATACAAAACATGAAAAAGTGCTGAGCCAACACAAACAGCAACAACGATATCGAATTTAAATTGCAACCGTAGCGCAAAGGCAGCGACAGCAGGCTCCAGCAGCCGTGGGAGCTCAGGTAAGTCACATCGGTCAATCGCATTTATACATATATATAAATATAGTTGTGGCGATAAACTAAGCAACTAGAATTGATGCGTAACAAAAACAACTTGCAAAACATAACATTTGGCATAAATGAGCTAAAATTTGATCCTGTGATTTTTTTTGGTCAAGATGTGCAATGTGTTGGTATTATTTAGTGTCCGACCGAATATTCGGTTTCGGCCCAAATAAGTGGTTTCGGTTTAAGTTTCGGCCAAAAAATGGCCGAAAAGCCGAAACCGAAACTTTTTGGAAAATTTATTAAAATTTATTATTAATTTATATAGTGAAAGGAGGTGTAATTTGGATGCCACCACTGTAAATAAACTTTTTTTTAGCATATAATATTAAATGATTTAATTTTGAATATTAGCCAGTAAGGTATGAAAGGGTGATTTTTTCATGTTTATGTTTTTGAAAAATGAATAAATTGTTTTTATTAATAAGTATTTATTTATTTATGTTATGTTTGTTTGTTTGTTCTTTATTTACTTACTGTAAAATTCGTTTGTTGAAAAAAAAATGCTTGATATGGTGATTTTTATTTTAACTAGAAAGTTTCGGTTTCGGCCGAATATTAAAAAAAAAAACCGAAACTCGGTTTCGGTTTCGGCCCAACAAAGTGGTTTTGGTCGGACACTAGTATTATTGCATTGTGATTGAAATCACATTAAAAAAAAACCATTCGAAATATGCGTGGCATGCAAAATTAAATACGATCAACTAGTTCCGAAAGTAGTATTTTCAATAACTACAATTGACGAAATATTGGTGCAAAAGTTGAACTAAATACAGTACAATCTCGATAATTCGGATACTTGCTAATACGGACAACGCGGTAATCCGGACACCCAATTGCTTTCTATTCTTGACTCTGTAATCCGGACACCACACCTTTTATTTACCTCAAATATCCGGACACTTTTTTATAAAAATAAATTATAAAAGTTTAATCTAACTTTGTAAACTAGATCAAATATTAACAATGGCACCTACAGTTAAGAAAACACGTACAATCTTAACGATGGAAAAAAATTCTAAACAAATTAAGTCAAGGAAAGTCACTTCGTCAACTGGCAGTGAAGTACAATATAGGCAAATCTAGAATTTCTAAAAATAGAAACAAAACTTCGCCAAATTAAAATTAAAAATTTCTTTTAAAATCACCAAAAAATTTCATAACATACTAAAAATAAAATTTTTAAGCAAAAATAATTTTAGTTCAATAACAAATACGTTTCATTGGTGTTCAGTAGTATTTTTATAAATTTTTTTGTAATCTTGGTAATCCGGACTTTTCGATATTTCGGACAGTGCCTGGTTTTTAATTGTCCGGATTATCGAGATTATACTGTATTTAAAAATAAGAAAGAATGATAAATAAGTTAAATAAGTGGTTATCATTATGGTGAAACAGATTTTAGACATTTTTACGTCGTAGTTGTTATAAAAAAAATTACATTTAACAATTTCTACACTACTCAAAAAGGCAACATTGCCTAGCCTACCACTAACCTTTCTATTCTAGATAAAGGATCGGTTACAATTTCGATACTTAAAAGAATCTGTTACTCATACAAAAAATAATTGAATTTATATATTGAATAATGTACTTGAACCATACATTTCAGCATTTCAAAATTTGCTCTTATATAAATATATAAGTCGTCATGTTGAATGTTCTTCTGCTTGCTCTCTTTTTTTTTGTGTGCCTCCAGTTGTTTACGGCTGGGGACTGCCTCTTCTACCTATCCACCTACCTACTGTCTCTCTCTTTCTTTGTTTGTTTTTGCTCGATAGTGTAAATCTGTGCCATTGCTTATTCATATATAAAATATTTGTGATTTTGTTGCAGGTTAATATCTGCAAGTTGTATACATTTACAGCAATTCGCCAAGAGCCGAATACCCCCCATAATTGTTGCTATTTGCGTGGCAATCGAAATTGATTGTACGAAATGGTGTCCACACGTCAAATGGCCACAAGTGGTAGCAATGGCAGCGGTCACTCTAACAACCACAGCCACAGCAGCAACAGTACAGCTACTGTTGCGGCTGCTGCTTTAGAATCCGCCCGACTGTCCGTTGTGACGCGCCAGACCAGCTCCAATTATGTGCTGGTCAATTGCTCCACAATACCGCCGACACAGCGCAGCCTGACACAAGTTGCCGGCATTGGCAATGGCGTCGGCGGCGCAGGAGCGTTGACACGCCAGCAACACAATCACAACCACAATAGCCAGTCGGCGCATACACCAGCGACCACCAAAGCGAATGTGGCCAATACCAGTGCTAACAGCATCAATATGGCCACTACAACTCCGCCACAGTTGCTCGATATGCCCGTCGAGATATTCTCAAAGATATGCTCGTATGTGGGATATAGAAAAGTTGGACAACTTCGAGTGGTAAGTACTTCAATATAGCTTTGACTTTTGTTTAGGTTGTAATAAAATTTTGCTAGCACTGGTCAAAGCAAAGCAAAGCGAACATTTATGTATTTCCATTTATACTTTTGTGAGTTAATGAACACATTCAAATAATTCAACAACAATGTTTTGCATAATTCATAATTTATAATCCATTAACCCTTTCGCTATTTTGTTGCCATATGGCAACATGCTACTTTGTGGACGTCTGCATCCTCTATGGTTGAAAGAATAAATTTTTTGTTGGTCCTTAGAATAGTTTGAAGTTTTAGGAAAAATACGAAATTAATAAACTGAATATTTAAGTTTAAAGGAGAGAAGTATACACGTTTTTTTAATGGTATATCTTGACATAGCAAAGGAAGAAGAAGCAGAAAAAATTAGAGAACTTTTTAATTTGACGTTTTCTTTCAATTTAGATACTTTTTTTTTTTTAAATTTTGGCTGAAGTAAATGAAATATTCAAATTTTCGCTATGCGTAAAAAGTTTTATGTTTAAGTAATTATTACAGCCACAACGATGTGGTTGCTCTCATAGAAAAACACTAAAATACAGGGTCCGAGTATAAAAATTAAAAAAATTCTTATGGAATGTTGCTAATGTAACCACATAGAAGCATAAGACGTAAAATTGAAAATTTTAACTTTCCAGTAAAAACCTGTAGCGAAAGGGTTAAGTAATTACATTAAAAATGTTTGGAATGTGCGGAATTTTGCTGAGCGAGAAACTTTTCCAACACTATCCACTAATCCTTGAATCCATTTTCAGGCAGTGCTGCAAATATTTTTAAAGAGTGTAGTCAAAATTTGTTTAAATTTTGTGTATGCTTCGCCTTGCGTCTTTGGTTTTGTTTTTAATGATGTTTGATACTTTTTTACTTCTTTCAAGATACTTCTTGATTAGCAGAAAGAATCTCATGTATATTTGTTTTATGTGCGAACGCATTGGAGCTGGCAGTAACTGCTAACTGGTAATGGCTTCTTGCGTCGCCCAGTAGTATTCTATCTATTTATATTTTAAATGTTTGTGTATAACATTTTAACATATGTCATCGGTTTAATGTTCTCTTGTCGGTAACAGTGACATCCGTACCGTATGTGCAGTACAAAAACTGCATAGTTTCTTACTCGTAATCTGTAATTTTTAATTTAAATTATTATAAATTATCATGTTTGATGTGCTTATTATTTTGTAGGTCTCATCAAAAATGAACAATGTATGCATGGACATTCTGAACTCGACATTTTCGCGCCTGATCAATCAGACATTTCATCGCTTTCACGCCATCAAAGCAAACATGCCGCGACGCGAATCCGCAAGACGCAATCATCCATTAGCCTGCGAATGCGACATCATCGAGACATGCTACATGCGGCTGTCGCTGTTGCAGATGACTTTCGGCAAACATATCGAACGTGGCCATTGTTGTTTTTTTCCAGGCGCAGTAAGCTTTTTAACACATGATTAAAGAACATAGTGCAAGTTGTAATTTGTTGCTTTTTTGCACACACAGATACTGGATGAAGTTTACAACATTTTGAATTATGTACGCAATACACCGCGACTGGAACGGCCTTATCGCGTCACCGACGAACTCTTCGATCTTTCCACCATGGCTATGGAGTACTTTAAAGATCGCATCGAACCCACGCTACCCGATATAGCTTATTTCAATAAGGACTTTTTCAAATTGCCCACCAACACAAAAAGACGTGAGTCCGTTTGTTTTTTTTTTAACAGCGGCTGCAGTCACTACATTTATTTCTGTACATATTTTCAGCAGCCCTCGTTACGTCCGTCGACCATGCCGAAAATTCTTCGACTATACCATCACCGCCGCAGAGCAACATGGTGTTGCGAAAGGGTATACGCAAGATCAAACAGGGCATGAAAATGTACAACAATCAGTTGTCTGTGCTGCGCAGCGAGTTGCGTACTTGCAAGCGCAAATCTGCAGAGCAGGGTAAACAGATTGCCGAGCAGCAAAAGTTGCTCGCCGAACAACAGAAACAGACATTGGAGTACGCCAATCGGTTGGATGAGAACGACAAGAAAAACGAAGAGATGTCGCGAAAGTTTTCTACATTGTTGCAGGTATGCTAATGATTAAAGTGCGTGGAAGAAATGCTGTAAAACTATATTTTTAGGAGCTCAACAAGTGCAAAACGGAGTTACAGTATTGGCGCTCCAAGAGTCCTGCCATACCAACATGCACGACATGTGGCCAGAAAGTGGTGCCTGTGCTGCCACCGGAGGACTATCAGGCTTTAATCAATCAGGGCGTGAAGCCGGAGGACATCATATTGAATCTGACCGATGACCTCGATGCAGAGAGTGATGTCAGCCTGCACGAGCCGAGTGCTAAAGCGCCGGCCAGCGAATTTGCTTTTCCTGATCAGAGCACCACCGCCAAACTGCTGGCCGTCAATTCAGTGGCGAAAACCGCAGTTCAACCGAATCGTACACACGACGCAACGTTCAGTCCTTGCATTAACAGCGGCAATGGCAATAACGCCTGTGCTGGTCACTGTAACTGCAGCAGCATTAGCACAGCCGCTGAGTTGACCACCCTGACGTACAACGCAGACAGCAAACCCAGCGAAATGACAAACCGCATGCACCACGTCCGAGGGAACAACATAATTCGCACGACAGCAAATGCTGCCAGCAGCTGCCACAACACCAACATGCATCCCAGCCACCTTGTGAAACTTGCACCCAATAAATGTCATCCCACTGCAACAGAGAGCAGCAGCAACAGCACCGCTTTCTTACCAACGGTAGTTACACAAGTAGCGACTATTTTAAGTCATGAAAATGCCAACTGCACAAAACAGAATTTTGGCAGTAAGTCGCATAAGGGCGTGATTGTCAGCCCGGCTATGCTTCTGGTTAATAGAACCCAACAAGAGCAGATAGCTGCGGCTGAAGACGTGAGCAAGAATGTATCTGTTGAAATTGGCGGAGCTGGCGATGCCGCTGCCGCTGCTGCGGTAATCAACACACGAAGTAGTTCTGTAAATACTGGCAATGCAGCTGAGGCTAGCTGCGCTAATGTCGCTGCGGCTGCGTCAAGTGCCGCTGCTGTGGCTGTTGCCGCTGCCGTTGTTACAGCGGAGGATGTTGTCAGCCTACAGGCCATCACGTCACATGAGACAAAGAAAGCACGTAGAGTACAAAAAGCCACGAGATGTTTAAATGGTAGTGGCAAACGCAGTAAATAATATTTTAAATGTAATTTAATTATAGACATTTCCTTTTACTTCACTCCAATTATATAAGAAAATTATAACTAAGGAAATAGCTTTCTAGTTTTCTGCTAACAGAAAGCATACAAAAGCAAACAGTTTTTGCACACACACACATCAAAATACATGTACTTTTCAATATGTCAAATAAGTATGTAGCAAACAAAACAGCATCAACATAAGAAATACATAATTTCATTTCAACAAAATTGGGTCAACCATAGACTTGATTTCAAGGGCACTAAATAATTTAATGCAGGGAAGCAATCGGGCATACAATAATTTGTTTTGTAATGTGTACACTGCCACACACTTAACTGCCCTCACTTTAATTTGCTTACCGAACTATTTGTTGCAATAACTCAGTTTTACTGCTTACATTTTTTATTTTTGCCGACAAAATTTAACATATTTTCCATATCGAGAGGGTAAGGTTTTTATGATTTTTGCACCAAAATTGGAGCAATTTGACGAAGATCTCGACTAATTTTTAGCGAGTGAAATAAAGTTAGAGTACTCAAGTGTCTAGCTGTGTCACAGTCAAAAACATATTCATAAAAGATTTGTTTTTCTACGAAAATGAAAATATGTACTGAAAGATTGTCTCTTTCGTCCGTTTCGATGTGTTGACTATACCTACCACCGTCCGCATGATATACAAAAATCGTCTGCATATGCCACTATAATGGTACAGATACATTAATAAATAACTGAAGAAAAAGTCAAAGCATTAACACAATAGGAAATCTTGTTGCTATCCACTGATATCTGATGGATCCGAATAGAAATTCAAGCTTAAAAGATATCGTAGCAAAAAGACCGAAAGGCCCTGAGAGGCCTTGGAAGTTTACCGCCCTAAATATATAACGAACCATTTTAAAATTTCGACTGCATTTACTGACTAAATCTGTCCTACAATAATTAAAACTTGTTTAATTTTTTCTCACTAACCAACAGCAATTAAATGCATGTGTGTGTGCGTGTATGTCATGCAGGTTGGAAACAATTTGAAATAATCACAATAAATGAAAATATAAATAAAAAAGATCAATATTTTTAATATGAGATATGCAATATGCAGTCGATGCGGATGCAGCATTTTTCATCAAAAGCCACAAGTTCTTGTCATAGCTGTGAAACTGCGATTGTTGAACAGTTTCAGAATGAAGTAATGTGTTAGCTCTCTGATCGCCGAATTGTTTGAAATGTTGGAAATGTTTAGCTATCAAATACTGTGTTGTTACTTTGTGCTTTTTTGCATGTATCTTTCACAGAGAACAAGGTTTTTTTATCTATTAACTTTCATAATTTTACTACCCTTTTCAGATGTGTTCTATTATGCCGATTTGCTAATCACAAACCAATTGTGACTTTTATATTAAAACCCTTTCGCTTTCCGCCTTTCCAGCGGTTTTTAAATACTATTGCAGTAATTACTCGACTCAGACTAAATTTGTACGAATTTGTTGCTTTGTTAGTGTAGAAGGCAAGTATTCAACCCACGAACAGTTGGCATAAGGATTCGACACACATCAGTGTGTGCGCCGTGTCTTTGAAATTTTATTTTATTTTAATTAAAAAAGCAATAGCAGACGCAAAACGCTTGCAGCGCAGATAGATACATACACAGCACACAAACCATAGCAGAGTGTCGTACACAATCAATCAAATAACAAGAGGCGGTATTACGAAATGACTACAAATGATCAAAATCTCAACATTTGATATGCATAAGTACATACTTGAAAAATTAATAGCCAATCGACATCCTTGAAATTGAACATGAAATTGCAAAATTTCCTTCAGCACTGGCGCCTTCGTTCAGATCTTTTATTGTATATAAAATTCCCTACATAGGTTTGTATTTTTTGAGTTGTATATTTTTTCCGTTGAAAAATTGCATTGCTAAGTTACTACACTCATCAAACAGACAGCAATCAATCGAAAGGACAAATGAGTAAATAAATGCAATATTTTCGGCATTCTCACGGTAATATCTCCAAATAGATACCAACTTGCACTTTTATCTTGGAACATTTCAGGCTAATTCTAATCATATGTAAAACGTGTGCAATGAACGAATAAAGCAAATTCGTCTCCAACGTAAAAACGGAAATTGTAGTTGTCTATGTTTTAATAGCTAAATGATCGATGTTTTATTGCAGGAACTAAGAATGCTCCCCAATATAACATCATAATGGCACTAACTTTTTTATGGAAATGTGTAATTTAAAAAGCTCAACAGACTTTGAAGAAGTGTTGGGAACAAGATACAGAAAGAGCAGGACATAGCAGCGATGCCAATATCCTGCATTGAGTTATTGACGAGCGGAGTGTTGAGCCGTATCGTGTTGTTTCAATCAATTTAATGGGAGTTTGAGTCCTTCCACATGATCAAAACCATTTTTTTCGATTTTAATATTATTATTCTTAAAGGAAACCAAAATAGATCAAATTAAGCATTTTTTTGCATGTGAATGTTTTCGCGTACTTGGGACGCACTTCTTCGACGACCAACCGAATGTTTAAGTTTAGTTTCAATGATTTTTCATCGATTAGCAACTCGTTCGCTTTATTGAGAAATGAGGATCGTTCTCAAAACTTCTGAGGGAGGAGACGGGAGATGTGTATAATTCAAAGGTTTATCTTTTCTTTTCAAAGGTTACAAGCTTTGCCCTTTTGCTTTGCTCTTTTAACACTAGAATGCCCGGCCAACCCAATCTTTATAAAATGCTCAGATAGACTCATTTTGACATCAATATTTACAAAATTTTTTCACACGAATACGAATAAATACACATGAAATAACAATCAAAAATTGTATTTCATGGTGCGTTATTTACATAGCAAATTCAGTTATAATGACGCACTTCAAACATTATTTTCGAGAAATTGGTGGTTTTTAGTAAACTAATTCAATTATTGACACATTTTTGCAAGTTCTTTCACACCATTCAGTACAGGTACCACATATTTGTTTGAAAATAATGCACAGATCGACAAATTGTTTATATTTTCTAATCGAATATTTATATCTGTCTATTTATCAATAAATAACAACTTTTTACTGAACATTTATGGAGTTAAAATAAAACCTTTTGGGCATTTAAGGTTTGGTTTAGCATTAAAAATTAATAAAAGTCACAGAAGATTTCCATTCAGAAGGCAATGCCATAAAAATTAAATAAAATAAAAGATTTCATTTTGAGTCCCTCGTGCATTCCAGTGTTAACCAGGCAGGTTACTGCCACTCTAATCTAACCTTCGTCAGGAGCGGTTGTAGATAGCCTTCTCTAGGTTTCTCATGGGGCTAGCGCGTCAAATATATTCAGATAAAGATATTACTTCTGCTCAAAAATACTTAAAGCTCTTCAATGAAACGAAAACTGTTGAATTATTCATGGGTATTCATTTTGTTTCCATCCTTGATTTAAGTATCGTCTTCAGCTACTTCTGCGAATTCGATGATTGTTGCATAGTTTCGATGTCTTATTCATAGACCCTTGTCCCGTCACCTGTAATGATGCCGTCGATAACATATCTTTAGCGACATCAATCCGATGTTGTTTCTGCAACAAATTCAGCAGAACACAACAAACATTGACTTGTTTACGAAGCTATCAAACAGAAACTCCTGACAGATGGTGGCCAAACAGATATTTGAGCACCAGATGGCAGATGTATCCATTCAGTAAAAAAAGATTTTTACAATATCTCAAGCGCGATTTGTTTGAATGAGAAATGTCGGGTATTTTTTGATCAGAAGTATATTTTACAAATGGGTTATGGATATTCTTCTTTCATTCTTTAATCCAGTTCTTATAATTTATTTATTGCCTCTAAAAGTATTCTTTCTTTTCTTACTTTCATTTAAACTCAATAAATCTCAACATAATAACATTGCTAAGGTCAAAAAAAAAAATTATAAAAGCTTGTGCTGGTGACGTCAAAATAGTTTCCAATTATTTTTGTTTCATTTTCAGAATTGTTGTACCTATTTATTACAGGCTCACTAAGGTATATTTAGATTTTAAGCAGTGAAACACAATGAAATACACTACGCGTCATTAGATTAGGGATACATGATCTCAGCTAAAACAATTCTTCTGATTAAAAGATATTTGTAATTAATTTTTTTGTTGAAAACAAATTAAAAATGTCAAGTGTCTACGAAAAGTCTAAGAAAGTGAAGAAGATAAGTTTACAGCGAGCAAGTCAACTTAATATTTTTTGAATAAAATGTATTGATTATGTAAAATAATACTTCAATGCCTAACCGTACATATATCCAGATTTTGAAAAAAGAACATAGACCCCACACTTATATTTTTTACTTACTTGCTGGCCAAAACAACCCGTTAACGGGTTACGGCCTGCCGCAAAAGTTCGCTCCAGGCGCCTCTGCTTTGCGCGGGCCTTCTCCAGTTGGTCCCACCAACAAGTGATAGGGAGTCCTCAACTTGGCCACCGGAGACATGGTCTCCCTCTCTGTAGGTCAACCTTCCTTACGGGAAACAGACAGGGACGGAATTTAAACTCCTAAATTTCTAATTAAATTTAGATAGAAACTAACATCTTTCCAATATTTGTGTGGCTTCCATAAGATGTCCTTGGCTTAGTAACGTACAAAAAGACTAATTTCTTTAATTTCCATTTCCGTTTTATGAATTTATAGTGCTTAATAAAAAATTAAAAATCTGGAAATATATTTCTGTCCTGAATTTATCGACGCGCAGTGTGCATAGTTGTGCGGACCAATGGGTTTGTATTTGTACTTTCAATTTGTACTAAAAATATACTAGCGCAGCTGTTGCTGTACTGAAAGTTAGCCAGAATATTGAAAATACAACAATAACAGCAACAAATGAGCACAGACTAAAGTTGTATTGTATTTTAAATTTAACGCACATGTTGTCTTTCTTTTGTGTGCGGTTGGCGCGTACTTAACACTTTTGCGTTGCCATATTATATGGAAATTAAAAAAATAGTCTGAATAGGTCTAAAGTTGGGTGTTGTTCTTTGTTAAAATATATATTGAGATACGTGGATATATGCTTTTAAACAATGCGTTATGTTTATGTTTTTCCGTTTACAGCATTTAAAGAATTTGACTGTTCTGACACTGAAGCATTGAAGCTGAGTGCTTTGTATACTTTACAAATCCTGCTCAAATTTTCATCTATATACAGTCGTGTTTGGGTATAGTGAACACCCTATATAGTGAACACCCAAATTTGACATGGAGCCTCTAAATATTGAACAAAATTTTGAAAGCAATTTCAAACAAAAAACAAAAAGTGTATTTTGAGCAAATAAAACGAGTTTTTGAACAAAAATGTTAACCTTGATATAGTGAACAACCGCAATACTGTGAACAGGCCTTGCAATAATTAGTTCACTATATCCAGACACGACTGTATTTTCGAAGAGACTTTGGATAAATTGCTGAAACTGGGCCGAAAAGCTTCTTTCCCATGGCTTTTCATAAAATATTTCACTTATATTTCCATAGCTTCTAATTGATGTACAAATTACGAATCTGAAAAAGTAGGTTTAGTGAAATGACGTTTTAAATACATATGCATGCCATCTAACAGTGTTGTAACGCCATTTGTAAACTGTCATCAAACACATTGTGAAAAATCTCATTGGCATTCTGTTATATGGAACGGAACACGGATTTTGTATTTATTCATTTTTTAAGCTCTAACGTCTAAATTTTGCAAGCTGCTTCTAAACTTTTTCCGAAACAATTAATCTGACTCATTAATAATGGCATTTGATAAAAAGAATGACCTTAACTTGGTATTGGCCAAGTCGGAATTTGAACCCAAAATCCTCTTACACATGGTTCAACACAAAATTCTGAGTCACTTAACTCACGTGAATATTTTAGGAATTGCACATATAAAGTTCAACATTTTATTTAAATGGTAACATCACTTGTTTGATCTCAATTAACACTGACTGTGGCGGTTCGGGTTGTTTTGTAATGTATTCATATAACATTATGTACTTTCGAAAACGAAATGATGGAGTTTTGTATTCGTTAAATACCCTACGTATATTCGTATTATGGTAGTATAGATAGTTCTTTGTAAGATCGCCACTAGATCAACACTATCGGATTACAGAGGTTAAAACTACGTTAAAGGTAAAATAATATATGAAAGATGATATGAAGGACGTTTAGATGGGACAGACAGTGGATCAGGCAAAGACCTAACTTGCGCTGCGCTTAAAAGTTGAACTAACATAATGTCACAGATGTTTCAATTATTTCTTCTGTATGATTTTTTGTATTGTACAAGTATGTCTTAGAAAGTTTCTGTATTATTAGGGAATGTATTCAAATAAAAATCTGTCTTCCATCTGTCAATTAGTAATATATAGCTGTTACAAACCACATAGCAAACCTTGCAAATGATCCGGACTGGTTCAGGCCAACGTATTAGACCATAAGTAAGGGTCAAGCAAATATATGCATATATATTGTTATCACCTCCTGTGATTCTTATATACTCAGCTGACTTGGCCAATATCTGAAGTAGAATAGCGTAGCGTACCATAAAAAAACTTACTCGTGTGCGCGGCATGCGGGATACATTCTCGGCATGCTCCACACAGCCGCTATTCTAATTGCAGCAGATAAAAGATAAAAACATTTTTCGTATTCATCGGCACAAAGGAAGCTTGGTTGGTTTCGCTATCGAGTGTGCACAATGCAAGAGTGTAGTGAAAAGGTGAATATTTTAAATAATGACAAGCTTGGACGGTTAGTAAAAAGGAGTCTCAATTAAGTAATTTGAGGTTCGATATATACTGATTTAATTGCAGACATCTTGTGGCCGGTACGGACTTGTCGGCTGGCGAAGTGTTGCTCGAAGAGACGCCCCTGCTGCTGGCGCCCCACTGGGACAGCGCCCAGATGAAGTGTAGTCAATGTATGCAGGATTCATTTTTAATGTGCAAGTATGTGAGGGCGTATTTGAAAGTTGGTTTATACAGACACCTACGAACTGAAAATATATATGTACATATGTATGTACATACTCGTAGATATGTATGTATAGCGAGATGTATGTATGTTTGTAGAGCGAATGGGCATTGAGAGTTACGTGAAACTTTTTGATCTCAATGTCTTTTATTACTTTTAACTTATTTTACATAATTTTACTGAATTACAATACAGGAGCACATACCTACAGCAAGGGCGCACATTGGGAAAAACAGGCAAAAATGCTCGCATCGCCTGTTTTGAACTCTAGAATCTATAGTTTTTGCACTAGGGAACGGAAATTTCGCTATTATCTTCAGAATTCTTCAGAGAATTGTATGGTGTAATTTCTTTTTAATTTCCCCTACCAGGAGCTGGTACCCTACAGTCCGAAGTTAAGAGTTTTAGAAATATGCATAATCAGAAGCAATAGAAATAAGTCAATATTTTGATAACTGATTCTCGTAGAAGATAAAAAAAAGTTACCCGTGTTTTAGCGTTTTTTAATTTGAGCACTTTTTTGCAGCACACGGTTTATGGTTTTCGAATGTATAACGAAAAATTTAATAACTTCGGAAATAAAAAAGATAAAATATTGAATTTTCGCATAACGGTTTCCCATAAGTAAAAGATGATTTATTCCAAAAATGAAAAAAATTCGACCACGGCCACGCCTACTCTCAATACAGACTTTATTTTTAAGAATATTAAAAGAGGCTAACATTTTATTGTCATATAACTCGATTGGTTACATCTTAAAGTGAATTGTTAATACATATATATCGTATAAGTAAGATTTATTAAAAAAATTATTAATTAAGTACTTACATGCTTCAGACATAGCTAAATGCCAATTATCACACTTGTTTACGTTGCTTTCAAATCACTTCACACGAAAACGGTCAATCGCGTAATATAAAATTGCTGAACTAATTATTTACTAATAAATAGCACTGACAAGATTGACTAAGGTAAATGCGCCTTATTTCGGCAGATCGAAAAACAGCGAATTATTGTAGGGCAGTAAAAGCCCAGTAGCCCAATTTAAAGTGTTTTACAATGATATACCTTCCATCAAACAGATGAGTTGGAAGACATATTAACGGACGGACATAGATAAATCAATGCGATATATATATACACATCTAAATTCTATATATCTAAACACATATTTATTCCTTTCAATACCAGCCTTGCTGTTTTTCATACGTTATAGTTTTGCTCAGAAATTAAAAATACATCGTTGCTCACCAGAGCTGAGCACAAAAAGTGCTTGGGTTGGCATGCGAAAATTGCTCGCATTCACGCTGACGCAGGACTCCGCAGATAAGTTTGGTACCATCATTTAGCTGAATGTCCCACCTATTCAGTGTATAAGTATTTCGTGGAATGCTGTGGAATCTCAAAAGTTACAGTCCATAGAAAATCCATTTTTTCTCATTTTTATCAAAAAATGAGGTAAAGGTTAGGTATGCTTTTTTCTGTCAAAATAAGCATTTTTGAAATACGATTTTTTGACATATTAATTGCTTAAATATTGTAACCCCACATGTGAAAAAGTATGAGATTTCATTTAAAACTATAGATTCTACGGGCCTCTGAATACAGCCTTGTTAACGATATTTTGCTAGCAGTGAAAATAATATAATAAAACGTTCAACTTTGAAAGGCCGTAAAGTCCAGGTCATGGGATGAAGGGACTTGAAAAGTTGATTTTCTATGTGGCTAGTGTATCATTATTACAACTAGTAAAAAAAAAATTCAGATTCGCAACTTTTGAATTTGCTCCAATGCGAGCGTTTTTGCCTGTTTTTTCCCAATGTGGGGCGTAGCCAAGGGGGCCGGAGATTTGGGTGCTACAACCCCCTATATTTTATCATTAATCAACATTTCCAATCACTTTGCATGCTACATTGCCAAATTTGCAAAATGTTTTTTTCACCTTAAAACTGTTTCAAATGTATAGCATACTTCAGAGATCAGTAATTTGTTTCCGTTAGGTTTTTAAAAGTTCACTTTTCGATCAAAGTTTTTTTTTACCAATAACTACAGTAACAAATGAGAGATTGTTTTCCTTATTTCAGTAACACCATAAGCGAAGGTGGACTTAATGGTTTTTTCTCGATCTTGACTAAGTTCTGGTTACTGCCCCCTACAGATTTGCTTGAAACTATCACATACTTCACCTGTTTGATTTTTAGTTTATTTATCTTATTTTATTTAATTTAGTTGTAATTAATTTTTATTTAGTCTTATTTAAAAAAATTTAATTTAATTTCGAATTTCAATTTAATATTTATTTATTTATTTATTTAATTTTAATATTTTCTTTCTTTTAAATACACTAATTATATTATTTACAATTATATTATTTAATTCAACCGTAATTGGGGTTAAAAAAAATTTAAATTTAATTTCTAATTTCAATGAATTTTTTTTTATGGATTTTTTTCAAATTTATTTTATTTGTATTCACTAATTTAATGATAAAATCACCAATACAGGAGTTGATAACATTTTGCATGACCTTAACCCATTTCTTTGCACTCTTCTTTGCAGAAAGTGTCAGTTTTTCCCGCTCTGCTTGAACTGCGCCGCCCACGATGAGTTTGATTGTGCGTTCTTCTGCAACACTGCACCCAACATTTCCAAGGATTTTCTAGTGCAGAATTATGCCACTTTTGCTGTCATTAAAATGCTGCTGCTGATGGAGAATCCGCAGACCTGCGAGCGCTGCGACCTGCTGCGCGTCCACGACTACCCATTGGAGAGGGCGCGCCAACGCTGCGACGACGTCTTGTGGCAAGAGCTGAAGACAAAAGTAGTGACGCCATTGCTGCAGTCCGACCTTGTAACCGTCTTCAAGGGCAGCCCGCTGACCGCTGAGTTGCTGCATGCGATTTGTCTGCGCATCGATGAAACTGCCTTCGAAGTGACCGCCAAGGACGGAGACTCGCTGAAGGGTATTTATGTGGACGCTGCGCAGCTATCGCACAGTTGCGTGCCCAACACGGTGATTGCCTTCGACGATGACTGCCGCATTTACGTCTATGCCAGTGTGGCGCTGCGCAGCGGAGATGTGCTTTACAATTCCTACACGAATCCGCTGATGGGCACCAGCCAGCGACAGCACGAACTGCGCCTGACCCGGCACATCGACTGCGACTGCGTGCGCTGCAGCGACCCCACCGAACTGGGCACACACATGAGCTCCGTGAAGTGCCAGCAGTGCGTCGACGGTTATGTTACGGCTGCAGGCAAAGGTGGTGGCTGGCTGTGCAACAGTTGTGGCGCCGCTGTGGTTGCGGCTGAAATAAATAAGTTGCTGGCGTATGCGGGCGAGGCACTGCTGCAGGCCAATGACGATTTGCAAGCGTACGACTTGCTGCTGCAGCAGTTCGCACCGCTCTTTCATCCCAATCATTTTGTGCTGATTGACATCAAGCAGAATATTGGCATCTTGCTGCGCAGCATAATGATGGATCCGATGTGTGTGCGGGAACACGCGCTGCTGGAGCGCAAGCTGCAGCTTTGCGAAGAATTGCTGCCAGTGGTGCGCGCAGTACAGCCGGGCATCTCCACGCTGTACGGCATGGCGCTGTATGAGTATTTTGTGTCGTTCGTGGAGCTGACCGAGCAGCAGTTCAAGGCAAAGGTGCCTGACAATGCGGCGGAATTACTTTTGGTAAAGAGGCGGCAGGGCACCAAGAAAACATAATGTTACTATTAAATTGTTATGTGTTTTAGGAAAAAATGGTGAAGGTCAAGGAAATTGCTGCTAATGCCAAGGAAATGTTATGCTTTGAGCCGAAAAATTCACCTAAAGCGCGTTTGGTGTGGAGCATCGCAAAAAGAATGAAACGCTTCGAAGAGAATCTGAAGCGATTAACTTCAAACTAGTTAAGCAACTCAATGAAACAAAAATAATTTTCTTTAAAACCTAAAGGTTAAATATGAAGTGAGTTCTTATTTTAATAAAAATTAAGGTAATTGTCCATAAACATGATTTAAAAGATCAGTCTGTGTAGATGAGGCATTAGAATCCTTTCTGACAGTGTTGTTTGTTGGACGTACTGGATAGTCCAACAGAAGCAAGACCGTCACACTCCTGCCCTCACAAATGCCATCGTAATAATTCAGGGCCGTCGAGAGGATATCAGGGCCCGGTGGTAGTTACCTCCGCCCCCCCCCCCCCCCCCGCCCCCCCACAGTGAATACTAGCAGCAATCGCAGCAATATACGCGTATGAAAAGTTATAGCGCGCGATATTTTGAACTTACCAATTTCGGATTTTTTTCAACGATTCAAATGTAAAATATTTTGACAATTTTTTTTTTGTTTTACGAAGAAAACATTTTTTAATGTTGGGCCCGGGCCCGTCTGCATAATGTCTGATTACGATAGGTAGATAATACACCAGTTACATTCTTTTACGGTTCTAATCAGATTGCAAAAGTGCATATTAAACTTTTCCCAAATTTTGAGATTTCGATTGAAATCCGGGCCCCGCTAGAAACTCCGGGCCCGGTGGGAATCCCACCTTTACCACCCCCCTCTTTTCTGTGCTTCAAAGACTTTCTGAACCAATATTTCAGCGCTGTAAAGGAGTAAAATCGTATTGACTGAGGGGAATACATTACAAAATTTCAATGTGTTGGCAATTCGATGATGGAGTATGGTTGTTATGATTATGACTGCAATTTTATTTGATCAGGTAAGGTATGTTTCCCCCAGAGACTTTGTGCATCTGTTTGCCAAAGCCAAACAGTTAGTAAAAATGTGCTCCATTGTTTCATTAACATCATTACAGAATTTCCATGTCTTGCTGTCAACAAGGCCAAGCTTGTAGAGTTGATGGTTTCACAGGAAATGACCTATTAAAGCAGCACACAAAGTCCTACTCGTTGTTGGCGCAACCGTACATGTTACAGTAAAAGTTTTATGCCGATTTGTAATGGCGTGTTGAGCCTTTTATAGGCTTTTTTGTTGCTTTCAAACTGGTTCTAATTCAATCTGGCACACTGGTAAAGGATTCTCTGACCTTAATTTTAATTCTATTTTAACAAAACGGACTGTGCAGTACGTCAAATTTATATTTTTTTGTATCGAAATTTCTTTTATCCCGGTTTATATATAAATTTTCTGTCGTAAAAATGTATACGCGTGTTTACACGTGTTTTTTGGTAATCAGTCTCTTGCTTATGGTAAGTTCAACTTGCTCTAATGTGAATTTTTTCTAATATATTTTCAAATCACAGCTGACAAACGGAAAACGCGAAGACATGTTCTTGTTTTGTGATTTCGATTTGCCCGTAAAAGGGATTGACGCATGTAATGAGATTTATAAAGATAGACAAGGGCCGTCAAACGCACTAATGACTGGATTGGCTTTGGAATTAGAAAGTTTTAAAAATTTTACAAATGTTATGTTACAAACAGATGACATTGAAAGTATGGTTTGTGATGATGAAGAAGTACAGATTTTCGATTTCCCGATTCAATTTTACGAAAAACTCGCTCCCCATCAGTGTTTCAAGGCAAAGACTCGAGGGCTTTTTCAAGCGTGTATGTTAAGATTTCGAAAATCGACTGCTGACCTTTTCCGACAAGAACTGAAGAAAAAGTATACAAATGTTTAATTAATTTCTTGAAATAAAGTAGTATTTAAAATGGTTTTGTGGAAATTGTTTATGGTTTTAAGGAATTTTCAAAAAAGATAAAAATTCTATTACAGGTATTAGGCTATAAAACTAGTAGTTAATAAGAATTTTAAGGATAAATATATTTATTCCGAAATAAATTACAACAAACTGAAGAAAAATTAAAATTTAGTTAACATCAACAAATAAAAAAAATATATGATATAATTATGCCATATTAAACAAAAAAGTAGTGGAATTAAATGGATTAAGATTCGAAACTATAAAGAGAGCCCTTTTTAATGGTGCTAACCGACATTACAAAAGTCACAAAAATTAATAAAGTATTTAAAAAGCGTTGACATTTTATTAAAAAATACCATGCGGGCCAAGTTTCTGATGGCCTCTAATCACATGGCGCGACCAGGTCATGGACGACAAGTCATACATTATTCGGTTTAGAGGCTACGCCACACTAATGAACACACAAATATGTAAAAGAAAACAATTTTTTGACATTTCTAAATTAAAGTTAAATTAAATACATTCAAAACAATTGCACGCTTTATTACATAATAAACCATTTGAACTTTACAGTGAATGCCATTTTTCATATACTTTTTGGACAATTTTAAATGTAAATGCTAGATTACATTAAATTCAATTAAATTACTAGTCTGCTTAGAAACGAAAATAGCTGTCGAAAGGACAAATTAAGCTGCTCAGAAATATGTAAGAAGTTAGCCGTCTTCGATTTGAGAATGTACCACTAAAAAGTTTTTATTTATACTATAAAGTTAGATCACAGTTTATGTTGTAAACATCTAATAAAATTGACTTTATAATTGGTATTAAATTTGTAGTAGCTTCAAAACGTGTCATGCTGTCTTGGTCAGCACCGGCATCATCTAAGCTGCCGATGCACACATCAAGCACTGACAATAAATTCGGATATGCGCGCCTGATAGGCGTTGGTACGGGAAACAAAAAGCCCTTCCGGCGATTTTGCTGTGCATCGTCTCGTAAAAACGCACAAGCACTCAATAGATTCATGTCACTCAGACCACAGCGACAGAAGCGCGACGGCTCATACGCAAAACAATTGGAGCATTTGCTGTAGAGCTGTCGGTGCAGTGCCGACGGAGCTGCAGTTGCATTTGCGTTCAACACAAACACCGAATCCAAATCGATGAAATATAGCCGATTTTGTTGTTCGTTATAGACCAAATTGTCAATAGTCAAGTCGGTTAAATATATACGAAAGCCGGCAAATCCATTAGTGAACCGCAGCACAGCTTCCAGCAGCTGTTGGGCAATTTGCAACTTGACAACGAAGTGTGCATTGCGAAAATCGGTCAATGTGCGGCCGACATGTTGCTGGAATAATGTGAAGCCACATGTGGCATATGTAGCGGGCACCGGAAATCCCCGCTCGGCTAGAAACGGCATAAGTATCGGCTGCAGATCGACCAGCATATGCAGCCATATTGTAGTCTCATTGTAGCCGGTGAATTCGCGTAAAATGTCCACGAATGGTTGTATGGCGGTGGTGGGACAAAATTGCAAACTGCCCAAACGTTCGCTTGCAACAAAAGTTTGCTCCAATTGCTGCACGTTCAATGGGATTTTGAGTTGTTCAAGAAGACGACGCTGGATTTGTGGGTATTTGGAAATAATTCGGCTGCCATCAATTTTCGATTTGAGCACTTGCACTTGCCCGCTACTCCAGCGGTGTGGTTGGAAGACCACATTGCGCAGCCAGAATTGTTCATCATATTCCAAAGAAGTGAAGAATGCTTCGCAGTGATTTTTTTGGGTGTGAAAATAACGCACATCACTGGCAAAGTTTTCGATGCACAGGATTTTTCGACGCTCTAAGATTTCATGCAGGTTCAGCACAAATGTCAGTAAGAGTAGACATTTAACATGTGAAAATTGCCTATACGACGCAGTGGGGTGCATAACTGGAAATAAAAGAGAACAATTCATTTATGAAAAAAAATAATTAATATAAGAAGAATACCTATAAAACATTAAACATTAAAAATCAATAAAATAAAAACTAAAAACATTAAATCTAAAATTGGAAATTAAAGAGAACAATTCATTTATAGAAAAAATTATTCATATAAGAAGAATACCTATAAAACATTAAACATTAAAAATCAATAAAATTAAAACTAAAAAATTAAATCTAAAATTGGAAATTAAAGAGAACAAGTCATTTATAAAAAAAATTATTCATATAAGAAGAATACCTATAAAACATTAAACATTAAAAATCAATAAAATAAAAACTAAAAAAATTAAATCTAAAATAAAACAAAAATTAAATGAAAAAATATATATTTTAACCATAATATATAACAAAAAAATGAATTAAGATGTTTGTATGTACATATGTATGTATGAATTTTAATCGATTGAATCGTTCTTATTCACATTATAGCCTTAAGAACATTTCCGAAATGCATCTTCAAAGAAAATGGCAACAAAGAATGCATCACGAAGAGCGAAAACCCTGAATAATGTTTGCCGTAAACCTAAAATTATGCTGAATTATATGCTTTTGTTGCAGTTTCCCCCACAAAAAGCACGTGCACGTGATGATTAAACAGGTACGGCAGCAGTAGCAGAAGGTGCAAGACCAAACAAGACGGAAAAGAAATGGAAATAACTTTTGCGGCAACGCTAAACTCAACAGTTCAAGGTTGTTCTTCAAGCTGTTTAACCGGGTTTTCACACGGAAATATTTTGTTTTCGCAAATTATTATCCTTTTGCTTTTTCCGAACGCAATTCCACAAGGACCATTTTCTTTCTTCAGTGTTGAGTTGGTAGGCTTGAAAGGGGAAATACCGAAAGTGGCAATTTTGCTCACACAAATACTGAGATTTCTTTTTAAAAATAAATTAATTAATAACTAATTTTGCCTTCTTACCTAAGGGTTAAATTTTGCATACAACTTGTAAATTGTTCCAAATCTGTATAGTCATCAACATATGTTTTCATAACTAATGGACAATTTCCTGCAGAATACAACCCCGCGACACTTAACAGTCCAACGTTGTATCATTGAAATTTTGAATCTTGCTGCGCATCCTAATACAGCACACAACATAGCTCTGTGGTCAATGTTTTAATATTAGTAGAAACCTCTAACACCGGATTAAAATTCGCATTGCATGAGTGGTGTCTTTCCCAACGAGTTCATGTGGTATCTCACTAGGAGCCTTTTTTGTGCCTCGCAGCCACTTTAACCTAACCTAAAAATCAATGGTATAAATCCTATAAATTACAAGGGATCGTAAAGAACTATTCCGATTTATCATTCTTTTGTGTCACCGAGAAATTTCTGTGTGGAAACGGGCACAGAGAGAGAGAGCAGCATTCCGCAAGACAGCTTTGAGTGTGAGAAAAGACAGTCAAATAAATTTTTAATAATTTTTTAATATGAAATTGTTAGTTTTTAACTAAAATAAGTTAGTTCGCACTAATCGAATACAAAACTAAAAGAGGGAAATCCACAATATACATCGAAATATAAAGCGGTGAGGGATGAAATAGCTCTCCATACTCAATAGTTCTACGTTCTTTCGATCAATTCTTAAGTTAGACAGCACATGAGTTGAGGATCAGCGCGCGTAAAGAGTCAACATCGAAAAGAGAATCTGAGGTCGTTTTCTCACCACACTGAAACACAATTTTTTGTAGCGCTCATTGAGCTGGCGTTGAAATTGCCTTCTCTCCGCTGTACAACTGCCATGAGGCAATGTGATTTTTGCACGCTAATGTAATCGTGGTTGGGCGGCTATGGCATAAGGTGGCTCACGCATTTTCTGCGAGAAGAACGCGCACGTTAGCTTTAGGATATTATTAAAAAAAAAAACAACCGAATGTGTAGTGAATGTGAGAACTTGTTGTGATCAGCTGCTGTTAAGCTAAACGATACGCAAAAACAATTAAAACTTAAACGCCAAGCCGAAACATTGAACCATATCGATCAAGTTCAATTTTGTAAATATATCGAGACATCTGTTTTGACTGGTTGACTGAACCACAAAAACACATATTTACTTTTTTAGGTATTTACGTAATGAAGGTATTTTAACATTAAGAATAAAATCATAAAATCAAACAAACTTATGGAACATTTAATGTGGAACTCGTGAAAAAGAATTTATAAAAATATCAACCGAAAAATTGAAAATGTGCCAGCACGCTCAAAGCACATTTTGGTTTTTCTATGTTTACCACAAAATTACATACATACTACCACTTAACATAGCTACTTACATACAAATATATTAGCAAGCAATCACATTAATGTGTGTTCTTATTTGTCAAGTGACAATGACGTACTTCAGCTATCACAGCGTACACGTCGTAAAGAGAGCGCAATTCAAAAGAATAAAGCAAACAAATAAAAAAATTAAATAAGCGCGTCGGTGTCGGTCTTGGCCGATAATATTTATGCGTTGCAATTTAATCACACATCGTTGTGTTCCAGTGCTTTTAACAATTCAATATAAAAATCAGCAATAAAACTTTAGTAAACAAAATTTCAAGAAAAAAAGCTGATTAATGCAGTTTTGGGTGGACATAACTCTGTATAACTACGACGAAAACTTTAATACTGCTCGTATTAAATTTTTTATATTTCATACAAATTTGTAGTGTTGTAAAGATTTCACTCCAATAGGGCTTACTAAATTCTTGTGCCGTTCAACAGTCTCATCAACATTTTACCGGATTTTAAAAATTTCATATTGAAATCAATACAAATATAAAAATTGCTCTCACACTGATATATTAATATATATGCGTACATATGCATGCTTGTAAAAATCAAATGTGTGAATTGAAGATTTGCGCATTGCTTTTGCGCTTTCGATCACAGATTTTTTGCAATCAAACTACGCTATCGGATATAATATTTCATTCTAAAAACGAAAAGCACTTAAACTGTTGTGTGCTTCCCTAACCAAATCGACTGCGCGCTATTTATTATTTTTTTCTCTCTACTTCTTATTTTTCATAATAGCTAGTAAACCAGTTTTGCAATTATACAAAAGACCCTCGTGCCAGCTATGCTTGTGTGTATGTTGTTTTAAAAGCCGGCAAACGATGACAAATCGCAAATCGCTGCTGTTGTAAACAAATTACGATGGTAGATATTATTTTCAAAGCGATATATGAAGTTAAATAAAAACAGAATATGGAATAAACAGTGTGACAGTCAATTATGCCAAACGTTATCTTTGTAGAGTGTAAAACAATGCGTCGGCGATTTAAAGACATTTCTGTGTATTACTGAAATTATAACGATATATATATGAAGTGAGTGAATATTAAAACAAGCTTAATTTTTTCTTATCTTTTTTGTGAATAAATCTCCTGATTCCAAAATACTTTAGGTTGTTTTAAGGTTATTCGATCAAAATATTTAAAAAATATATATTTTAAAGAAAATAAAAAGTGTGCTGCGGAGTGTAAAAGGAAGCAGACGTGAAGCCAGAGATATGAAAGAAGCGAGTCAAAATGTTTTTTTAACTGATTAATATTTTTTACAAACTCTTTTATTCACAGCTTTGCTTAACCCTCTAGTTCCCAAGAAGGCCTGTAGACATCCTAAGCTTAAACAAATTCTGTAAATTACACTTTATGATTTTTTTAGCTGATTTTACACGTATGGAAAGGGGAATCTCCATTTTATAAAATAAATGTTGTCGGATAACGCTGGCACATGCACAACGGCAGTAATTGTAAGCATAGTATAATAATAAAGTAGTCTAATCAAAACTCTCCCGCTCAAAATAAACAAAATATTTTGAAATGACGTCAATTTTGATGTCTGAAATTTGACAGTTCAAAAAATGTTCAACCACAGTCGCAACTTCATTCAAATAAAATCGTACTAAAAGCAAAAGAAAAATGCTTAGGTATAGTTTAATACAACTTTGTTTACTCTGCTGATGACTTTTTTGACAATATTTGTCAATCAAAATAGAGGTACATTATGGGTACTCTCTTTAATTAGACTACTTTATTATTATACTATGATTGTAAGACAAAGTTGAAGTTTCGTGAGAAAGTAAGCAAATAATTATTTTTGAAATTGTGTCAGAAACAAAAATTGTTTTAAATAAATAGTGAGCCTCAATAAAACTAAAAAAATTATTGGTGAGTAGCTGTTAATGTGTTCTTTGAGAAAATAAAAAAAAAAATATAAAAAAAAGTTGTTACACTCCTCCTACCTAACCCAAACCCAAGAGTGTCTGTAGGTGTCTGTCATTGATGATATTTTTTCGCTATTTAAGCATTATTTTTCCATTTGAACCGAAATTTTGATACACCGCAATGTAAAAAAAATCATGTCACTGCAAAAATTTATGCTAAGGCGTAGTCCGTGGGGATAGATGAGAGAACTAGTCTCCCCTAGTCCCTTATTTCATGGAGTAGATTTATCGACATCTGTGTGAAAAGATAACAAAGCATTAAAAAAAATAAGAACCGCAAATATATATTTACCTATACCGATTTTTTTAGTTTTCCTAGTTTCTACACCCCCCAAAAGCAGTGTATAAGCTACCCCACGACACACTACCCCTCGCCTTACCCCCACCCCTTTTATTTATTGTCTATTACACGTATGAACTGAAACTGTTACCCGTTATTTATGTTTACATATATTAAAAAAAATTTAAAAATTTAAATTAAGTACGAAAAAAATCTTCATATGCAATTTTTTTTGGCTTTGTTTCCCAAAAACCTACAGGCCTGCTACTTTCTACACCCTCTATCACGCCTCCTATTGACATGCAATTTTTTTCCCCGAACAAACATTGCTTCTCCACCACAAAACTATCACTGGTAATTTTTTCAACAAGATTAAAAACTTGGGAACTAGAGAGTTAAAGTTGAAATCCATACATATTCACATACATAAGTATGTGTGTACTTTTGCAACTTACTTGAGTGGCATTCAACATTGGCTACGCTTTCGTCAGTCAGTTAGCAATTTCAAGTGTTTGAGTGCTGTTCAGTACAATTCTCAAGTTCAAGTGCAGCAACTGTCAGCTAAAAGTAAACAAAAAACAAACGTTTTGAAATAGTTTAAATAAGTACAGCTGTACTATAAATACTAAGTTATATACCATAACCCAAAACAAAAAGTAATTGATTATTCAGAATTGGATGCAGAGTATTTAGGTTTATAGGCGAAAGCTGCTGTCGCAATTTCCATGCAAATATAAATATTCATGAATAAAGCAAAGAAAGTAGTTTCATGGAAATATTAACGCGCAATTAAATGTCAACGAGAACTGCTTGAATGACAATTTTTTTTTAAAATATTCATTCTTAAAACATCAGCAATTTTAACTTTGTATTTACTGCATTTCAGATGGCAGCAACCCATTTCCCTTTGAATTACGCTCATACGGAACAATCACGCACAAAATCAGTGCAATTAGCCAATAATATAATGGACAACACTACCATGGCGGCGCAGCTTAGCTGCCGCTATAAACAGTTGCTGCGTTCTGAGAAACACTATGACTGCATCTTTCACATCGATGGGCAGCAAATCAAATGCCACCGGCTCATACTGTCCACCGCCAGTCCAGTGTTCGAGGCAATGTTCTACGGCCCTGTGCGCGACGAGCATTTAGAGATCGAAATACTGGACATTAGTGCAGATATATTCGAGGTGCTGATAAACTATATTTATGCCGGCACTGTGGAATTTGAGCTGCTCACACTGGAACACACCGTTGAATTGTACTATTGCGCCGAGAAGTATTTAATTGGCGACTTAATTAATAGTTGCTTGCTGGGCATAGCACGAAAGTTGCGCTACGCCAACATACTGCCCGCGCTGGAGATGAGCGTCTGCATGGAGCTGCGCGATCTGCTGGAGGTGTGCATGTCCTTCTTTTCGCGCTGTTGCCTCAGCAATCCCCAATACATGACCTATCACAAGTGCCACTATCTGCACATATCCAAGGACTGCATCAAGGCGATCATTGCCGCAAACAAAGCCAGCAAGCAGCTGCTATGGTTCGTGTACGAATGGTGCCAGCACGAGTGCCATGAACTCGGTCTGCAGCCGGCCGATTGTGCGCTAATCATAGACGATCTGCAGCTGCCACCGGCCAGCGACGACAGTGTGCATGCGGCCGGTGAACTTCTGAAGGCGTCCGCGCAGCAGCATTGCAGTGTCATTGAGCGCAGTTACTACAAGGCGTGCCGGCCTTTTACGGTGGACTATGACGCGCACGAGTGGAAGCTGTTTATCAAGTGTAATCGCTTCATTGCACTGTACGGCATCATCATGCACAGCCGCCTAATGCCTCATGCGTCGACACTGCTGCCAGCGGCTAGCCTTGCACAGATTTACGAATACCGCGAGTATTTGCATATCGAAATAACGGCGCCCAACCAGGCAGCTACGCTGCCACCATCAAATAGCGCCAGTTATGATGAGGACAGCGATCCGGAGGCAGCGGCCATTGCCGCTGCTGCTGCTGAACCGGCGCACAGCGACAGACGCAAAGCATTCATCTGGCAGCACACGGTGTCCAAGCCGGCTACCAAGTACAATTGTGATGTGAACATCGACTGGCCGGAGGGCATTTTGCTCTCGCCTGATGTCGAGTACCAAATCAAGCTCACTTGGGAGTCGAACGCCTTTGGCTCCGAATATCCCTGCAGTCTGCAATCGAACACAGTGGACGGCATACAGTTTCGAGATTATAACGCGTACAACGGCAGCCCCATCAAGGGTCTGCGCTTCGTGAATTTAGTTTAGTTGTTTAGTTTACATCCTAGAATACTATATTACTATACAGTGTTGAAGTAAGAAGCGAATTTGATGCTACGAAATTCGATTTGAAACTATAAACTGTTTATGGTACGCTAAGAATAAATATTTAAATAATCTTAGTTTTTTCAAGCCCAAATAAAAACAAAATGAATTAGTGTCTACGGTAAAGCATGCTAGAGGTCAATAAACTGGCACCCAGTCGTGTTATAACAGAATAGTTTAAAGACTAAAATTGTTTTTGTTTCATTTGGTTAGAAAGTTGTAGGTTATTTTTCATTAACATTGTTTTTGGATGTATTTGAAAGGCGGCGCGTTGAGCGCAAAAACTTGTTTTTTATTAGAGAGCTGATAGATGACCTTTTTATGAAAGAAGGCAATTAAAGGTAAATGTTATAAATTGAAGGGAGCTATTGGATGCGAACTATCTACTTTGGAACTATTGGAAAATGGTTTTGGTTATGCAAATAATCAGACCTATCGGAAAAGAGAAATGTGACGATTGTTCTACAATGCAAAAGAGCTAAAAGTATATATCAATACTAACAGTATTGCTTTAAAAACCAGCCAATCTAAAATCTTTGAATGAATTCTTAGTATGGGCCCAACGTATACTAAATATTTGCATAAATGGATCATTAAATGCCAAAGGGATGCTTAAGAGTCACAGCAGCGCTGATTTTTTTCTTGTTCACTCCTCTCGGGAGCATTGGACATCCACAAGACTCTTCCAGCAGCGCTGATAGCCAGATGACAATTTAAAACATGTTGGTGCACCAGCTGGCAGCAGGGAACGACCCCAGACACGGCTCTTTGCACCAGTGGCTCAAATGGCGGCAGTATGCCATTTCACCAGCAGCACTGCGTATGGTTGAAGCCTCACCAATGACCGTTGATAGTGTGTCCACTTACTTCATCAATTCGCACAGGCGCAGTGTCCCTGTTTATGTCCTTTTTAATCTGTTATAGAGATGCTCCTTCAACCATGGAACTTGCTTCTCAGATGGTTTTTTAAATGCTTTTTAAGCTGTCAAATGTTTTTATTGTTAATACACTGTAGTACAATGTGGTTTTAATTTGAAAATTTCCTTACTTACATGGTCCATTTATGTTTTCTAAGGGCCAAGTTGACAAAACAGTTTTCTGTTTTTGAAATTCCCCAAAATACGTAAACAAATCAGTTGTCCGCGGCGTTGCCAGCATTACTTTTTTGTCTTATCTTTTATAATTGGAATTTACAGAACGCTTTGGTTTTCAGTTGTGTGTTGTAATACGTACACGTGTGCTCGAATTTCCTCACTCGTCATAATAATCATTCTGTTTTAATTTTAATAACTAAAAGCATTGCGGCATTTGTTGCGGAGTGCGTCGACTAAAACGAGTGCGTTGTCAAAACACCACTGTTGCCACATTTCCCAATAAAATTAGGTAGATTCTTATTTGACGTTTCTTGGCTCTCGTCGTCTCCGTTTGTGAAGCATTCGCATGTTGTCAGCGGTGTTTTGCTTGAACGTGACATTCGAACAGTCAGAGGATGATGCTGCTTGGGCAGGCTGCTCATCAATTTTTGCCTCTGCTTTTCGATTGTTGCTTCCCTTTTCGCTGTAATTTTCGTCTGGATTTTGGAGCTTTGTGTTGTGCGATGCGCTTCGCTCATTGCGCTGCTCCAAATCGCGTTCGATTCACTTCAATATCAAAGAGCCGAAGTCACAAAAACAACAACGAAAACACCCAGCGAGCTGCCACAAAAAGGTTGCGCTGAAATTGGAAAAAACGCGAGAACGACGACGAGGCCTAGCAAAAAAAAAAAGAAGAAAAATTCAAAGTGAAATTTGTAAACGCACCTAAATTATTTGCAAAATTAATAGTGCCCGTGAGGGCGGTGAAATTATATAATTGTGAAAAATTCAAGTGCGTGAATAAGTGTTGACGGTGGCGCTGTGGGCAACAGCGTTGGTGATTTTCGCTTTTCACTATCTAATCCGCCAGCAGAAAATTGCAAATTGCTAACAGCCCCGGGGCCTGCAAAAGGCCTCGAAACACAAGAAATAATACAGCCTGTTGTCGTCCCTTGATGTTTTTCGAGGTGCTGATGTTGAATCTGTAAATTGAAATTACTACATTTGCCGGAAAATTGTTTGTAAAGTGCATGAGGACACATTGCAAATAATCCATGCACCATTCTCCGAGCGCCCTGTCCGCCTTCCATTATCAAGAAAAAGTGCAAAGTTTAGCAAAGCGCGTTCAACCAACAACAACAACAACAAAATTAAATTCGTATCAAAATTATTCACATTTGCAAATTGCATAAGAAATCGGTTGTTTTGGAAATAAGCAAAGTAAACAATGGCAACTGCTGAAAATGCCGATCTGGATCCGCGCATTCAGGTGAGTTTGACCTTTTGTAAATACATACTACACACAATTCATAGTAATGTGGGTTCGAATGCCAATTCAAATAATACGAGATAAAGGAGAATGCAATGACGGTGGCATTAACAATAAATTTTGTTGAACAAAATAAAAGTCTGTGGTCTATAGAGTAAAAGCTTTTGAATTTCTCATGTATAGAAGCTCATCCGTTCACAAAACCAGTTTTCATAATTTTTTTGTAGTTATCTGTTTTTGAGCAATGCAATATGTATAAAAAAAAACCAAAACAGACCAAGAGTGTGATTATTAAATCTACTTAAAAAAAATCTCGATAGTTGTGTATATGTATTTGAATTGTGGTAACTAACTGCGCTGAGCTCAGTTAAACAGACTTTTTTAATTAACACTCGAAATACGGAAACAACGGAGTTGTCAATATTGTTGCCAACCGATTCGCTTATTTCAAGTCAACTGTGGGTGAATATATAGTAAGACCGCTAAATTAATTGTGGAAGTTAAATTATATTATTAAAGCACTAACTATGGGGCCAAATTAAAGCCTTCGTATGCAGATTTTCGGTTGTAACTATGTACACTTTCGCCCCCTCGATTCAGGCTGTAGCTTATCAGATTTCAACAAGGCTGACGCCAAATTTTATTAATTCTTTTTAATATTGGCCGAATCAGTGTTAAGTAACATTTAGCGCGTCACTACCTTGAGGGAATATTCATATGTTTGCATAAGGTGGCTATGATGGCATGTAAAATTGCACAGCATTTATATACATACGAGTACTTAGTTATGTATGCACGTGTGTGTGGTGCGTTTTGGTGCCGTGAAATTGTTAATGCTAGAATACGCCAAAGGCAGCAAACAGCAGTTTGAAAAACGTGCCAACGCCTCTCGAGCGTAAATATGGGATTTCTTTGCCGTGGCAGTGACGCAGGTTGTGTTTGCACTAAATTTAGTTGGTCTACAATAAATATTTATAAATGATGTCAGCAAAATACTGTTTCGAAACAGTTGATTTATATTACAATATTTGATTGGTTTTCATTGATCATACTCCTGTATTCCCCTCATTTTTCATAATACCAGCTGCCGCATGACTTTTACAAATTTCCCATGTTCTTATCATACATGGCTGGTAAATAATATGATTTGTATTAGTGACGTACGTTAGTATAATCATAAGGAATGCACAGTGCCAATAATTTGAACGATAAGCAACTTAAAATTCTAACAAAACTTAACTTGACTGATGGCACTTGAATGAGTACAATGCTGAATAACACTATGCAACAAATGACGACCAATTATGAATTGTAACTTACTTAACTGGCACTGGTATCGTTTATCGGTCTTGGTCGCATTCAAAAAAGCGCGCCAGCCCCTTCTGCCCTGTGCTTGTTGGCACCAGTTGGAAATCTCGAGAGCCTTGGTTAGTTCTTCAAACACAAATGTGCTCGCCCACTCCAGCGGCGTCCGTCTGACGGTACAGCCATGCAGCATCTTCAGACATACAAAGTCATTTCATGCGGAGCGAACTGAAGATCGTGGAGGATTTTTCCCTCCAACGCCCTCAAAGCATTTTCATAGATGGTTGACAACGTTTTTACGTGGTGGGTGGGGAAGGTGGCTCGCCGCTCACATTGGTTCATTGCGGACCGCTGCCGCGTGCCTCGACTTAGATTGAGAGGGAACAAGGACAAGGCATTCGCCAAGTTAAATACGTTAAATACACTACCTTGTATTCTCCCACCCAGACCACCTACCATGAATTGTAATCAAAATCTGAGTATCAAAATCAGATCAATCCTTTGAGACCAAGTTGTTAGATTCCTTATAGAATCAGTCGAAATCATCGATGGCAATGGTTGACAAGGCAGACGCGAAATCTTTTCCAGGGTAAAGTACGACAGTAACGTAACGAAAGCACATATCCTTTTATTCAATGTGTTACAACCAGTGGCGGATTAGGGTCACTGAAAGTCGACCCGAAATATTAGGGTCGAGTTCAAAACTACAAACAAATTAAAAGGCATATACATAAACATTTACGAATATTAAAGAATTAGTTTTTGAACACCCCCCGCCCCCCCCCAAATATTTTTTTGAATCCGCCACTGGTCACAACTGCGCTACTATGTAATCTTTGGAAAGAAGTAGTGGGTGAGACGTTTCATATGCGAGTTATTTAAGTCCTCTCAGTTGTGCAGTGTATCTCAAATTTCGAAATACGTATATGAGATTTTGTTTTTTCAGCTGTTCTGAAACATTTGTTTTCTTGAACTGAAATCAAAAACAACAAAAAACTGTAATGATCATTGTATGCCAGCAATAACGGTAACGCTATTTGGCTTTCAACTAATTATAATTAACTCTTTAACCATTTGTAGTGCCTCAAGCATTAAACGCCTAATTTAAAAATACTCTAAAAGTAGTTGCGAAGATTCGAAAGCTAATCATTATTATAAACAAAGATTACAGCCATTTAATTGAGCAGTTTTTCACTTAGATGGTTAAAGCGTTGGTTAATTTCGTGCATTTAAATGTCCCGAACACATTGATGACGGCAGCTTCATGACCACGTCTGACAAAATATAGAACAAGAACGTTTCCGAGGAGACAATTATTTCGACAACTGCACGACCACCGACCACAGTTGTCATCATCGCTAAAATATTGCGATAACAATATCCTTACCATATTTCACACATGCTTACATAGGCATGTGATTCATTAGCCTTATGACAAGTTACTTATAGCCTAGATTCTCTAATGTCTACCATTTGAAATGAGTCACAACAAGGGAATTAGTGACACTTACAAAGGTGTGCACTATTATTTTGTATCGAGTAATATTTCTGCCATTTCAAATGAGTCACGACAAGGCTACCAGTGACGCTGACAAATGTGTGTACTATTATTCGATATCCAGCTATATCAAAACACATAATTCATTGGCATTGTTTTTGAATGGAAATTTTATACCCTACTTTCTTTTTAGTTAGAAGAGGTGACAAAAAGTGAACAGTGTACTTGAATTTCTCATGTGTAAAAATGATATTCTACAATCTTATTGGGGCGTTTTATTTTCATTTTAAAGTTGTCAACAATACTGTATTTTTGCCAGATAGCGTTGTTCATTTCCTTTCTTTCATTTCCGATTAGATACTATAATAATTGGCGACTTTATTACATATCTACATTACTACATACTTATAGAACATATCTAAGGTACAAAAAGTATTCGAGGTAAAAGCAAAGGCACAACCAAGTAATTAGCAGCCACCTTTTGGACCGGTCCCCTTCATCGAAATAGGCAAGAACACCCAGAGCAAAGTCACAAGACTTGAGGAAAGAACCAGAATCGCAGAGAAATGGTCTAATGCCGCGGGTCTTAAGCCATTCAAGATTTTTATTAAAGGTCAGAACTCAAAATGGAGTGAAGAAGGCCTTAGACTGAAGAAAAACCAGCTTAGACAGATCTCAGGGCTTCTAATTGGGCACTGCAGACTGAGAAAACATATGCAAACAATTGGTTTAAAACAGGTTAATATCTGTAGACTCTGTGAAACAACGGAGAAGACAATACGTGGGCCAGAACTGGCTTGCAGAAGGGAACATCAAACACCTAACCCCGCGTGAGTTACTAAGCTTCATTAGATCGGTGGATCTAGGGGATGTTCTCTAGCAACTTGTAGAGGGTGCAATAGATAATTTCTGGTCTTAGTGCTGGTAACCTCATTAAATTAATATAATAATTGGGACCATCAGAGCGTTGATTCTTTGTTTCTCAGTGGAACATATATCACCTTGAAATTTGGCAGGGACTAGGACTAATAAGATCGTGTTAACTCATTAACTGCCTTCGTTATAATATGACTTTTACCTAACTATTTACCTACGCAAAAAGTAAAGCAACTTGGCTATTATTGTCGCAGTTACGATGGACTGAGCACTTTTATTTGCTTTTAGTTTTCAGGTACTCTTCGTAGTATCTTCACCCATTAAATTTTCAATTTCTTTTTTATTTTGCGTGTTTGCAATAACAAAATTTTGTAATGTGGTCACCTGAACCGAAACTTGCCGTGATAATGTATCAATTTGGGCTAAGCTCTGATTTATCATGTATGTACATACATACGTCGATATGTATGTATGTTTCTTAGTCTTCGCTTCACAGTCTGTTTGTCATTTTGTATATTCTACCTCTGCGAAAATTGTTAAACATATTTACAAACATGTACATACATATATGCATACAAAAATATTATGGAAATTGATGGCCAACCGGTGCAATCGAATACGGCGATCGTTGTCGTCACGCAAACTCGTGGTGCGTAACATTGCTTGTAGTATTTTGTTATGTTTAAATTAAAATAATTTTGATTGCACATATATTATTATTATTATATACGTGTGCTTATGTAGAGGGATTTTTTAAAATTAGTGTATAAGTTTGATGGAAAAATTACTGCTTTTTAATGATTCGCGGCTGGCTTTGGTATTTTAGTTAATTTGTTTTTAATCAGTTAATTTTTATATGAATTTAAAGGGGTTATAAATTTTTATATTTTAAAGTATACCAATCAATACTGTGGCATACTTCATATAAATAATATGTACATACATACATATAATTAAAGTTTTGCAACCAAAACTAACTGCAGTTTTAGCTCTGTTTCTGTATTTTGTAAAATTAGATGTGCTGTCAGAAAAATCATAGTTTACTTGTTCAAAATTAATTACAATTAATAGTTATTTATTTAAATGCTCGCCGTCAGGGTCAACGGAATTATTCAAATTCAAGATATTGCAACAAATTCTGATATTCAACAAAATGTAAATGTTGTCACAAGGTTTAGCATCTTTTTAGGAAAATCCTGTATTGCCTGCAATCGGCCGAGTTTGCTTTATTGTCTATATGTGTCCGGCTTACAATATTAACACATTTGCATTGGTGTTGTTGTTGTTGCATTTTTACCTTATACGAGTTCTTCCGACAATAGAAGGTAGGTAGGTAGGTGGTAGTGGCAGCTTTCATATGAGAGAGCTCACTTAGGCCAAACTAGGCCCATTGTAGTACCACAGGATCTCTAACCCCTTCTTTGTTGTTAAGATGTCTCAAACCAGCCCGAACAGGTGATGAAGCGTATTAGGCCCTTGGCGTCAACCTCCGATAAGTCCGCGAGGTTGGCTGTATGGTAAAACCCTAGATGTTCTTTCCGTTTCCTGCAAAGGGCGGGACAAGTACAAAGTAGGTGGAGAATTGTTTCTTCTTCCTCTATGTCTCTGCAGCTTCTGCAGAAGTCGTTGGCCAGGTGGCCCAGCCCTAATCTAATAGCGTGGCTACCAAGGATACAGTGACCAGTGATGACTCCAACCACAACCCTGAGCGTGCCCCTATTGAGGTTTAGCAGACTTTTTGTGCGCTTCCAGTCCAGCTTTGGCCAGATCTGTTGCGCTGTCTTGCCTGTCTCAGAGGCCGCCCATGCGTTGTTAGCGGCTTTTGTCATCGCTTCCTCTATCACCAGCTTGCAGGTACTCAATGGAATACCTAAGCCGGCGAGTTCTGAGGATAGCTCCTTGGTCGTTCCTTGTCTAGCCAGTTCGTCTGCCCTGCAGTTCCCCGGGATATCTCTGTGACCAGGCACCCATATGAGGTGGATTTTAAGCTGCTCAGCCATCTCATCAAGAGATTTGCGGCAGCTGATCACTGTTTTTGAAGTCAGAACATGAGACCCTAGGGCCCTGATAGCCGCTTGGCTGTCAGAGAGAATGCTAATATCTCGCCTAGAGATACTGCCCTCTTTGATCCAATTCAGGGCAGCTTCAATGGCTGAAACCTCTGCTTGGAACACGCTACAGTGGTCCGGCAGTCTAAAGGAGTAATTTATACTGAGTGAGTCTGAAAAGACGCCTCCACCAACAGCTCCGTTTAACTTGGAGCCGTCGGTGTAGATCTGGTGTGAGTTCCCTGTTAAGGATGCTGAGCTTTCCTCCCAGTTGTTCCTATCTGGAATGGTGCTAGTGAACTTTTTGTCAAATTGGAATTGGGGGGGTGAATAATCCAGTTCTCCGAACTCCTTTAAGAGAGTAAGTATCCTGGCATGACCCCTGTTAGACTCTGACCATTGGCCGGAAGCCCGTAGTCTATAGCTTGTTATAGCCGCTACTTTCCTACAGTGTAGATCTAGCGGAATAAGGTGAAGCAGGGCTTCTAAAGCTGAAGTTGGTGTTGTCCTAAGAGCGCCCGTGATGATGACGCAGGCTGCCCTTTGAACTTTGCGGAGGTGTTGGAGGAGCGATGTTGTTCCCAAAGCGTTCCACCATACCAGGCACCCATAGGTTAAGATGGGTCGTACGACAGCTGTGTAAACCCAGTGCGTCATGTTTGGTTTTAAACCCCAGGTTTTCCCCAGTGCCTTTTTGCAGGTGTATAAGGCAATCGTTGCCTTTTTGACCCTATTGAGGATGTTCGGTTTCCAGCTCAGTCTCTTGTCAAAAATGATTCCAAGGAATTGTGCTTCATTCTTGAAAGGGATTTCTGTGTTGTTTAATGATAGAGGAGGTATAGGTGGGGGTTTGTACTTCCTCGTGAAGAGGACAACCTCTGTCTTTCCAGGGTTGATGCCTAATCCTCGACTGGTAACCCAGCCGTTTACCTTGTTTAGCAGTACTTGCATTAGATCTCTGATCGAGTTGAGAAACTTGCCCGAGATAGTGAGAACTATATCGTCTGCATACGCCGTCACCTTGCCGCAACCCCCTCCCAGGGACTGGAGCAGTTCGTTAACTACCAAGTTCCAAAGGAGGGGGGAGAGGACTCCGCCCTGGGGAGTGCCCCTGCTCACCCCTCTCGAGGTAGAAGAGTCGCCCAGTTCAGCGCAGATAACTCTGCTCTGCAGAAGATTCCCGACAATAGAAACTGACATCACAAATTGTGAGAACGATGCACCGTTTACTGTATTTTACAGACTGCTGCAAACAATTTCCCAGTGTGCATTAATTAATTTTGCTTTGGAAAATCATCATTTCAATGTGCAAAATTTATTAACTGCTAACTGTTGCAATAATCAATAAATTAACTTAGACAGAGTTTAACAAATTCTTGTTCTGGTTTTCTTAAACAGTGAAGACCACTAAAGAGTTATTTGAGATCCTATTAAATTCAATTGAAGCTTGTCTGAGAGGAGTAAGACTTATTAAGATGTGTTGTGTTGTTGTGATGCGACGTTCTACCAACTGATCCGTGCTTTCTCTGGCTTCTTGTGTCGAATTATACACTTTATCGCTACTCAGTCACGAACATTGTCCTATTGGCTGCCGAAAACATTGCTTGCCAGTTTTGGTTGTTATTCTTAGTAATAAAATTCTTCTTCTGAAGCTATAATTATAGTAAATATTTTTAACTATAGAAATAATGGTGTACGAAGCTACAATGTATTATATTTTGTTCATCTTTCCTCGAAACTCCAAAAAGGTCATTGTCTTCTGTAATTTGTAGTTAAAAAAATTGCATAGAATTTTGCTAACAACTCGTTTAACTTTGCAACATGAACAAGTCTACCAACCGAGCACTCAGAACGACTGCATGAATAACACATTAACCAGACTGGCTTTGTAACATAAACAGCAGATTCCAGGAAAGTTCAGAGCAAACGAAAAGAAATGCGCAAAAGCAACACAGAATATTCAGAAAATAACAATGACGAAAGCCCCAAACTGGTTATAAACGGCGCGGACGTGTGTAGGTACGCACTGTGACTGCCTGGTACCGCATGCCAGAAAAAATGTTAACATGGAAAAAGTCTAAAAGTCGACACAATTCTTTGGCTTCAACAGCAACAACAGCGTCTGTGTTGTGCATATGCCGAGCGTAAAAATGTTTTCGGAAAATCGTTTTGGTGTAGGAAATTAAGCGCCACAAAAACCGAAGCTCTGAACTTTAATTTAGAGTTTGTGTGGTGCATTGAAGCGTGATGAAAGCACCGACGCAGAGCCGTGCATGAAAGGAAAGACGAAAGCAACGGAGGAATTGTGGAGCGTTTTTCGGTACTAAAATAATTCATATAAAAAACTGGACGAACACGTTTGAGAAAAGCGGCAATAACTGGAACGGACGGCAGTTGACTGCATTTGTTTTCAATTTACTTTTAGTTTAGACTTGTGGAGTAGAAAACATTTCTTTGAAAAAGCAGAAATCACTGCGTAATTAAATCCAGTTGGAATTTGCAAAGTTGGTGATGTATCGAAATATTTCTCTTCAATTTAAATATTTTTCACACTTTTTTGGAGGTTATTTTGCTTAAGTTAGTTTCATAAATAAAGGGTAAAGGGAAATCCAAATGGATCTTACTTACTTAATTGGCTCTAACGACCCGTTAACCCTTTCGCTACAGATTTTTACTGGGGAAAGTTAAAATTTTAAATTTTACGTTTTAGGCTTCTATGTGGTTGTATTAGCAACATTCCATAAGAAATCTTCTAATTTTTATACTCGGACCCTGTATTTTAGAGTGTTTTTCTACTTCTACTTAAACATAAAACTTTTTACGCATAACGAGAATTTGAATATTTCTTCATTTACTTCAGCCAAAATTAAAAAAAAAAGTATCGAAATTGAAAGAAAACGTCAAATTAAAAAGTTCTCTAATTTTTCTGCTTCTTCTTCCTTTACTACGACAAGATATACCATTAAAAAAACGTGTATACTTCTCTTCTTTAAACTTAAATATTCAGTTTATTAATTTCGTATTTTTCCTAAAACTCCAAACTATTCTAAAGACCAACAAAATAATGTATTCTTGCAACCATAGAGGATGCAGACGTCCACAAAGTAGCATGCTGCCATGTGGCAACAAAATAGCGAAAGGGTTAATTGGTCCTAACGACCCGTTAACGGGGTTGCGGCCTGCCGTCAAAGTTCTCTCCAGGCGTCTTTGCATTGCGCGCGTCTTCTGCAGTTGGTCACACTAAAAGATGACTATAGACACGATCTCCCTCTTCACCGTTGACCTTCAACTGCCGTGTCTAATACCTTTTTCGCCGGAGCTTCATCGTTCTTATGAGAGACATGGCCAAGCCAGCTTAGCCGGTTGGATCTGCGACAGCGGCAATTAGCACAATTTTGATTCCACGAAAATTTGGTTCACCTTTAAAATGGTTAGAAGATTGGTTAGCTAGAGTTATATCCGTTTCGTTTTCTTTAGAAAGCTGTCTATTTTGTGTTGCTCAATGCTTAAGAGTTCAAAATTGGTAAAAGGGGCTTTCTCAACGCCAGAAATCTTGTACGCGCATGGGCTGAACAGCTACGGAGATATTGGATTCCTTTATATTCTTCTTTATTTCCTTTATACTTTGTATTTTTCAAATTGTTTGTGAACAGCACAGCATATTGTTTCTTCCTTTGCATACATCTAAATCTCATTGCCTTTTCTTTTTTACTTAAAATTTTAATCGCTCTTATTTGCATATTACCCGTCTTGTAATTAACATACAATGCAATGTTTCGAAGAAAAATTACACATTCACTTGCATGCCTCTGTGTATAAATAAATACTGGTGTGAAAGTGAAAACAATAACAACGCCATTCACTCCAAATCTGGTTGTTCTGCTTGTATTTTTCAATGATCTTGTTGAAATGCAGTGGAATCTACAGGCACGCAAGCGAACAAAACTGAAACCATGCAAAAAATTCAAATATAATGAAGTCATCATTATCTGTGTACCGTCAATAGGAGCTAAGAGCACATAAATATTAAACACAAACGTACAACTCATTTACATTATCATTACAGTGTTGGAAGTGTCCGATGGACACAGTCATTTTGATTTAGTCATTTGCTGTCAACACGTTTCCATATAGACTCAGACTCTAAGTAACACAGGGACTCAGAGTCTAAGGAACAGGGGCGGGGATATCTTAACTTTGCTTTAAGCACAACGAGCCCATGGGGAAGATACCCAGTCTCATTCAAGTAAAATTATGTGCTATCAGGCTCTGTGTGCAAATTAACCTCGAACGTGCCTACAGGGGGGCAGGACATCGTTATCTGTTCCGATAGTCAAGCAGCCATCAAAGCACTAATCTCATACGAAATAACCTCAGGGTTAGTGCTGGAATGCATAGAGGCACTGCATAAACTGGGCATATACAACCAGGTCAAAATCCTCTGGATCCCAGGACACATAGGAATTGACGTAAACGAGATGGCGGACAGCCTTGCTAGAAATGCGGCAATCACGACCCCTCTGGGACCAAAACTCTTCATTAAGCTGGGTAAAAACGCCATTGCAGAGTCACTCAAGACTTGAAAGAACCATGAATTCAGAACACTGGTCTAACGCCTCGGGTCTTAGGCAATCGAAAATCTTTATTAAAAGTTATCAGGTCAAAATGGAGTGAGTGCCCTTCTTCTGACTGGGTACTACAGACTGAGAAAACTTATGCATACAATAGAGCTAGAACAGGTTAACGTCTGTAGACTCTGCGGCATAGTATAGGTGAGTTACTAAGCTTCATTAGATCGATGAATCTATGTCTATGGATATTTTTAAAGTACTTATAGGGGGCACAAGAAATCATAACTGGTCTCAGTGCAAAAAACCCCATTAAATTCTATTCTATTCTTAGTAAAACTTTTAATTTTTATAGTTTGGAGTAACAATTCATTGTGATTGTTTAAATTTATTGGTAGCAATTCATTCAGAGTTCAAGACCAATTCTATCATGGAAAAACATTTTTGATTTTTCTTACACTTTGTTGAACTTTGAACCCGATACGATGTTACTGACAACTTCGCCCAATGTTTTTGGGTAATGACCAGGGAAAGGATTTTGTGGAAATTGCCTTTTTTGTTTGCTGCTAGATAGAGCATTTCTGATTGAAAATGAGCACGAATTAGGTCCTCCTGATTAGAAATATACCACATTTATTTTGCCTTTTTTTGCCTTAAAAAGGCAGTTTGCCTTTTTCACCCATAAATGCCTTTTTTAGTGCCTATTTTACCTATAAATGCCGCAAATGCCTTTTTCAAGATTTGTCGAAGATTTGTCCCCCTTTTGTTTCGCAAAAATACCTTGAAACTAAAAAAAAATTAAGTGGCAACATTACAATTTCGTTAACTTATCGATGCTTTTACATTGATTTGATCATTCCTAAGCCGTTATTTTTTGTTGTGCAGTGGACAATTTAAAGAAAAAACATGCCAAATGTGATACAAGTACGGCTTTTATGCTTTTATATGAGAAGTTAAAATATGAATTTAAAATATGTGCCTACATTTCAATTAAAATATCTTAGTTTTAGTTTTTAAACTATCTTTGAAAACCTTGTTGTTCCTTTTCTTTTACAAAAAACGAGGTATAAATATTGTTGCATACGTCAGACGAAATAAAATTATTAAAAAATACATACCGTTTCCCCTATTTTTTTTAGATTTTCTGGTATTTTTTTCTTATGTTTAAATGCCTGTTTTTGCCTTTTTAACAGTTTTTAATGCCCTATTTTGCCTTTTTATGCAGTTTTTAGTGCCTTTTTCTGCCTTTTTGGCAGTTTTTAGTGCCTTTCCGTGCCTTTTTTGCTATTTTATTTTGCCTTTTTTATAGGTTCTTAGGTCCTCAAAATCCTTTCCCTGGTAATGACTAATGAATTCAAGTAGGAAATAACCAAAACAAACCCGTGCATTAGACTTATTAACCCACACATTGCTCATCTAACGCGCTTAAAATTTTCAGTATTTTTAAATCCAAATAAGGTTTCCCTTGCTCACATGCCGAATTTTTGGTTAATGACTCAAAGAGGTGGAACGTTTTGTAAACACGTAAATCTAGAACAATCGATTTGAAAATACTACTAAAATACCCGAGAAAGTTGCCTCTACGCATAATGCAAAACATTACGATTAATTAAAGTTTGTCATTTCAATTCTTTACTATTTGCTTTTGCAGTATATTATGGGTAAATTGCGACGTTTTGCAATGCCAGCTGCTTGTTGAATCTCTCTGAGAGAGATAACAAATTTGCTAAATAAATTTCATTTTGATGCCTAAAATGTGATAGAACAATGCAAAACCTTGTATTCTCCCTGATTCGTATTTATTCTCCAACGCTGCCAGTCAGAGGTATTCGCTACAATGCAAATTCTTTGTTCAATCATTTGCGATAAAACTTACAAAATACCTGAATCTTCCGTCAGTGGCAATACGCAGTTCACAGAATGATTCCGTTTCGTAAAGCATTCCAATTGGTTGCATCAGCTGTCTGATTTATGGCGTTGCCAGCATAGGAAATTCGAATGGCATATCACGCAGGTGGTGATTGTTCTCGTGTTAAACATGTGCCGCTACTTAAGTGCAGCATTTGGCCTGATAGCTGACAATGCTATAATGGTCGAAGTGGTTAAGCGTTCGTTTGCTTGTGGCTGTTCGCGTAGGCACGCTGGTTCAATTCCCGGCGTTGCTTTGTCGTTTATTAGGAAACCGAGCGAGTAGAGAGAGAAGTATTATTATTTGATTTTTAAGTGGGGTCTTCCGCTTGTTGTTGTTCCGCTGCTTGCTGCCCCTATAGTTTTAAAGGAAAATTGCTTGTTGTGCGTTTTCCGTTTCACTTTGGGGCTATAATGAAATGTTTCTATTCACTCCACGGGGCTTCGTGTACAACTTACCAGCATGCTGGCCCTACTAAACCCGGAAACGACATTTTTTTTCAGTAAAATGTGTTTTTTTTTTTAATCTGCAGTGGGAAAACTTTTAGCAAAGTTGAAATATAGACTTGCAACTTCGTGTATTCATGCCTAAGATGGAAATTTACAATTCCTATAAAACTCTTATGATGGAGACGTTGACGTATTTTTAAATATATGTTAGGGGAGTTCACTCTTCATAGCATTTTAGGTGTAAAGTAGCTATCGTTGCCAGGCAATTATTTTTAATTATTAGTAGCTATCGTAGCAATTTGTCGCTACAACTACTTTCGAAAACATTGCGAAAATTCAAAAATTGCTACGAAAAAAGCTACGATTGATTTATTTGTTTAATTTAAGTAGGCACCAACAAATTAATATTTTTAGAAGTGAATTCAAAGCAAATTACAAGAATTTTACTGTTATCTCCAAAATAATTTCCAATAATTTGCAGCGATATCAGGGAAAGTTTGTGTTCTAATTGAAGTCTACGAATTAGGCGCTTTTGATCAAAACCCTGTTTCTTTAATAATGGTTAAATAAAATCAAAAAGTGATAATTTTGTATTTTTCCATAAATATTAAATAATTTTTCTGTAATTAAAAAATACTGATACACAAGTTATTTAACCCGTTTTAAGCTAAAATTGTTCAAAAGTAAACTAGCTCTAGAACTCTAACAAAGAGGCGTGGCGACTTCAAATATCGTGTGCACATTTCTTAGGCAAATATTTAAATACCAAAAAGTAATATCGAGACACAGGGTAAAATTCGGCGTCGAAAGGGCTAAAGACCTACCTTATAGAAACATTTGTAGTAAAATTCACTTAAAATCAAATTATATGTATTCAGCGACAAGTAGTTGTGACGTACGTGTGTGCTTTATGCATAACACTTGCCTGACTGTTTCCGTAGTCACAAACGATAAACGCTCGAGTCGGCTTAAGACATCATTGAGTTAAGAGTGCTGTTCAAATAATACTTGTTGCGATTTTTACTTTTCGTAAGTACGGAATACTTTTCTGTGGTATATTGAAGAAATCAAAACTTTACAATATTCAAAAACATACACAGTTATATTCCACAAAATCTGTCTTTAATATGTTTTATACTCTTTTTACAACAATCAAAAAGTTTCCAATTAAAAGAATAATTTGTTGGCTCAGTTTTATAATAATCGTTTCTGTGTTTTATTGCACCTATAATGTACATTTGAGATGATGCAGTACTGGTAAATATTTGTCAAATGCTTTAAGACAACATCTTTTCTGTTGGAAATGACTTTCTAAGGCCAGATATTCTTTAACAAGTCCAATTCGCAATGTTACTGCTCGCATTTAATTCGTGAAAACGCATTACTCTAAATTGTATGTGGACAACAAAAGCCGCACATATGCGGCAAACATTAAGGAAATCGTATCTGCAAAGCAGACTTTCAAATGCAACAAAATCATACAAACACTATTCAAGTAATACAAGATAATGACTTTTAAGCTATGTGTGGTCAGTGAATTAGCAACAACGGCAACTTAGACTATTAGGTACGCACTAAAAAAATAAAAGAAGTTTACACATCATTCAGCAGACTTTTTCATTTGAAATTTCATTTCGTGTACAAGTGCTCAAAAGTGAGTGAGTGCAACGCGTCGGCAAAATATAAGTAGTAAAAGTATGTTTAAAATAAAGTTGAGAACTAAACTCGCATACAGATTTCAATTTAATTGCATTGATAAACTAAAAATCTACATCTAATCGCGTGTTGATATTTGATCGTTTCGATGGGGATTTCCTTTTACTGTTGCATGTTCTTTGCTGCTGTATTTCATACTCAAAGTTTACGTACATTTCTTCGCTTCGCATGCATTCGTTTCTGTACTGAACAGGCACACGTTCATGCCGGCCACTTTGTGTCTTTAACACATCGCTGACAACCTTAAGCACGTGCGGAGCGTTGTGAAGTGTTGCAGTTTCGACGATGTGGAGGTGATGGTGTTGCTTTTTATTTGTTGTCGTCTTGGCTGCCAGCTCCTTTCGGTCTCGTCTTTGTCTGATATTTAAACTTAAATCTCTATACAACTCACTGAATGTTGTCAGTGGCTTTGTTTTCTTCTTAGACAAATTCGTAACCGATGCCAAACTGGAAGCCATTAACTGGTTTATCGCTGGCGCATTTACGTATAGGTACGCAATAATTCAATTCGATGCGCGCACGTTCAGCCAACTTAAATGCCAAACCAATACCAGCCGCACTACGCATATTTTCTGCAAATGAACATGAGGCAAGTTTTATTAATGAAAATATAAAAATGAAAACAATGCTTACCTGTGGAGAATGTGTTGTAGTTGCCCAGATTATAGAATAAATGTGTGCGGAAATTGTTAGCCAAACCCTTGAAGACACGACTGAAGGGCAGTGGTCCCCATAAGTGAAAACCAGTGGACCAGTATGTCTACAAATAGGGGAAGAACATCACTTTTTATAATGCATTTAATGACATCAAATTGTTGATTTTTCATTATGTTCTCTGCGTCTTTCATACGCTTTACAAACTTAATTAACTCAGGATCACCAACCTGCGCTCCAATCGCTGTGCCGTCCACCACTGGACCAGCGCCACCATATTTGAATCCGCGCAGCGTCAGTGGACCGCCGCAATAGTACATATTGTTAATGGGTAACGTTGTAGTGCGTTTGGTCTCCTTGATTATGCCGACTCGGCCGCAGACCTGTGCCACAAGGCCACCAAATAGCGGTAAACTGACCTCAGCATGTGTCGTGTTACTGACATAAGCAATATTGCCGCCCAAGCCGCAGTATTCATTAATCGCCTTCACCATTATGCCCTGCGTGGGAAAGACAGGATTGTCGCGCTGGTCGTATATGACCGAGTAGCGCAGCAGTGAGGCCAGCTTTGGACCGCAGTGTTCGCGTATGGCGAAGGGCACACTTTTCGCCAGCAGCGAGAGTTCACGTATTGAAGCCTCGTATTGGAAGGAGTGTGTTAGCTGAAACATGAAAATAGCAAATACTTCTACAATTAATTTCGAAAACCAAACTAAAAAATCATTATTGTATTACCTCAAAGGGCAGCATGCTGTTGACAGAGAAATCGGCAACAAAACCCATATTTGTATTTTGAAACGAGCTCACATCCATGCGGTCTATGTGCCGGAACAACGAAAAGGACACTCTGTAAATCAGAGAAAGAGTAACGTTTAGTTTAAAATTAAAATAGGCTAGTGCCAATATCATTCATTACTTACTCAGGACGATTTTCCATGAATCTGGTGTGGAAATACGATTTCCAAAACTTGAGTGTCACCTCGTTGGCGCGTGTCGTTGCATAGGAACCTTGCAGTGAAATGCTCTCGCCACGTCCAAACAAATTCGGGATGGTGAGCTCTGTGCGAAGTGAGCCTTCGTTCTGACCGACCTCAGTGCCAATAGAGCCGACCAAACGCGACAACTCAGTGCCCTTCAGTGTGACCTCATAGCCCTCTGGCGAGGCATTCTCGCCACGACTAATGTCAATGCGCACATTCACATCCTTGAAAATGCCCAGTTCATGCAGGTACGATTTGGCGCTATTAAAAAAAAATAAATAGTTTGAAACACACTTTCAACGAATTCGACATTATAGAAAAAGCACGTTACCTCATTGATTGTATCATGATATCCTGAAAATTTTTGGCTTTAAAAAGCCCATCGGCAGCCTTCATCACGTAGTCATTGTGTGTGCGCAGCAAACCACTAATATTCACACGATCCACGCGCGCCTATCAATTAGTTTATTGATGAATCTAGATCGGTAGGTTAGCTGCGAGTTAATGCAAACTTACAGGTATTTTTGATAGATCGAATTTTGTCTGTTCTTTTGCGGTTCGATTTGTTGGTTTAGCCATCTTGCTGCTGATTTTCTAATTTCTATGGCTATCTTCTGACTTTTTTGTTGGTCAACTGTAAATAAGAGAGAACAAGAATAAAATACTTGTTATATTTTTCACACATATCTGAAATTTATTTTTTCTTATCTTATTTCCAGATTGAATTGGAGAATCTCAACAGTGCAACAGATGAGATTAATAAACTTGAAATCGAATTAGAGGTAAATATATTCATCTATGAATAGGAACTGTGTTACAAGTAGTGTCCGACCGAAACATGTTTTTGGGGCCTAAACCGAAACCGAATTTCGGTTTTTTTTTAATATTCGGCCGAAACCGAAACTTTCTAGTTGAAATAAAAATCACCATAACGAGCATTTTTTTTCAACAAATGAATTTTACATTAAGTAAATAAAGAACAAACAAACAAACATAACATAAATAAATAAATACTTATTAATAAAAACAATTTATTCATTTTTTAAAAACGTAAACATGAAAAAATCACCCTTTCGTACCTTACTCACTCGCTAATATTCAAAATTAAATAATTTAATATTATATGCTAAAAAAAGAAGTTTATTTACATTGGTGGCATCTAAATTACTCCTCCTTTCACTATATATCTGCTACACAATAAAATGTAAAAAATATTCTAGAAAGTTTCGGTTTCGGCTGTTCGGCCATTTTTTGGCCGAAACTGAAACCGAAACCACTTATTTGGGCCGAAACCGAATATTCGGTCGGACACTAGTTACAAGCCACTTCAGTTTGATCAGTTTTTTCATAACTAAACTACAATTGAAAGCTTTGTATAAAATTATTCCTTAATTTACAATGATCACTGATTGTTATTCAAAATGGAACATCCCTTTGAGTTTTATATTTTTTTGTCCACCTACACAATGTGGGTCATATTAAACTATGGGCAATTTTTCATAATAAGTTCAAAAGTTATTTTGTCCTAAGCTTCGTTGTCTCGAAAAGATATAGAAATGAAGTAAACTAAATAAACAATTTTTAAACAACTTTTTTTTAATGTATTCAATTGCCATTGTTTTCCTCATTTTTAACTTAAAACCAATTAAGTGATTTTAACAGCAAACGATATTTGCTTACAATACAACTTGAATTTTCTCACGACTAATTGTATGAACTTGTATTGTATAAGTTCATTTCTTACCTAGAAAACTGTACACTCATGCATAAGCAATTGTTTTCAGCCCAAACTTATCTCAACTAAATTTATTTATTTCCATTTCCCCACTTAAATTAAATTGCAGGAAGCAAACTCCACCTTTCGCATACTCTTGAATGAATCTACACGTCGCCTCAAATTATCATCGAAGAAATTGGGTAGTTGCATCGAGAAAGCGCGTCCCTACTATGAAGCTTTGGAGAAAGCACGTGAAGCGCAAATCGAATGCCAGAAGGCAGCGGTGAAGTTTCAACGTGCCAATGGTTGGTAGCAACACATCGTTAAAATGCCCATATAATTTATTAAACGAATTAAAATGTGCACATGTTTTTTGTAGAAATTCACACTGCCGCTAAGGAGACGGTTGCTTTGGCCGAACAGCGTTTCATGTCCAATTCGCACGAGTGGCAGTTCGACAATGCCTGGCAGGAGATGCTGAATCATGCCACACAGAAGGTGATGGACGCCGAAAAGCAAAAGGCCGACTGTCATGCCGAACATCAGCGACGTACGAAAATCTTCAATGCCGCCGAGCAGAAAGTGCGTTAGCATCACACATGCCTCTTTTCCATGATAGTATCAATTTTCTAAACTGTTGCTGTTTTAGGCGCAGCAACTGGAAGAGCGTTTCCGCCGCAGCATTACCAAGTCACGGCCCTACTTCGAGGAGAAGCAAATCTGTCAGGATCAATTGCAGACCCAAAAGAATCGCATACAGGAGCTGCAGGCGCACGTGCAGGCAGCGAAGAGTACCTACGCCACAGCGCTGCGCAATCTGGAACGTATCAGCGACGACATACATCGACAGCGCGGCGACTATCCGCAGATGGGTGCGCCGCCGCCGGGTCCGCGCGAACCCGGCGTCGGTGCGGAACTAAATTCGCCCACCAGCACAATGTTGCCGCCATTGCCCGACTTTCAGCTGGAGCTGGAAAAGTGCGACTATCCGTCGATTGCGGGCAGTCAGATATCGCTCTGCGGCTCATCGCATCGTTCCGGTTCCGATTTTATTGGCGCCAGCGGGGCACAGCCGTCGTCAGTGGACGATTCGGAGCTGGAGGAGTGCGAGGCAGACTATGCGGACAGCGTTGAATTGGCGGGTGTAGTCGATGAGCGGGACCTCGAAGAGTTGCGACAAAAGGTAAAAATACTGGCGGTGCGCCCGATTGAAGGCGGCGATGGACAGCAGCAGCGCAACAACATGTGGGAGGACGAACTGAACGCTACCGTCAACAAGCTGGACCACTTGATGCTGCTCAACGAGTGCGCACTCAAGCAGCAGCACAAGCTAAAGCAACAACAAAACATACGACCTGACTCGTTGGGCGCCGAGGCACCGGCACAGTCTCACGATATGCCGCCCAGTGCAACGGCGGCAGCGTCGGCGACTGTGGCCAGTCCCTGCGATGATGATGATAGTGATGTGGTGGTGGTCGTGAGTAAAGTCGGCCGTCTACTTGAATTGGCAAGCGTCGAACCGAACGTTGCCAGCTTGCCAGTCACACCGGAGCATGTGGTGAAGCCGCTAAAGAAACTACAGAAACTGGAGCCATTGCCTTTGGTGAATGTGTCAATGCGTGAGCTGCCGCTGCTGGCGCGCCTTACCGAAGTACAAGATGCCAATCGTGCTACAATTAGCAATAGGCAGCACCAGCTGCGAAGGCGATCCTTGGACTAGAGAGCGCATTACAGTTTCAGAATGTTTTAGTTGTTAAGTACCTATGTCGCTGCTCGATTGTAAAGTATTCACGTTTATTTCCTGATTTTATGAGGAACGCGCTACAAATTTGTAATTATTTACAATAGTAAAAAAACAAGAAGATATAAGTTTATATGATGTATTACACAGACTATTTTTTGTTGATGATTGGGGTGTACAAATTAACCAATGAGCAGTGAAACATGTTGTCGCAACTTTTTAAATTTGTTCCAAAACCACAATTAAACTCTTGTACGTATAGAAAACACGAACGTAATAGTTGCAGCAACTAAAGTCTCAAAATCATCGATTGCAGCATTTTAGAATGCAAATCTGTCCATTAAAGTATTCAAAGTTCAATAGCGATAGCAAAACGTGCGTACATTTTATGATCAAATTAATTGCAAAAATATCAGAAAAATATTTTAAATAGTACTAAACCCACTGCAAGTGTTAACAAGGATTAAAGCCACAATCAGAGCTGCGCACTTCAAACCACAGATTAATAATGCAGCACTGGCAAAATGGGATTCCATATTTTACGAAGAAATAGTTCAATTGAGCCTCGAAGAACATTGCGACTTGTCGAACACTTAATAATGATCGTCAGCCTAAAAGCAGGTCAATAGCGCACATTTGCCCATGACCCGACGATGGGTCTTGTCCTGTTCTTACGCTGTCGGCAATTGTTGCAATTCGCAGCACTAGATGTATTGTTGCTTATTAAACCTAATGTGAGCAAATTCAGTATAAATATAACAAAAATCACAAACTCTTTCAAAATAGACTCTTTCGGCACCGACAGTTTGCAATTTTAAATCTAATCAAAATAAACACACTTGGAAGCAGTAAACTTAAGATTATATATTTTGTTTCCTCTGTACAAAAGTTCATTTTTAATTCATTGTAAATGCATTTAAAGATCATGTGTTATTAATCGATTGAAGAAGGCAAACAAAGAACGTTACTTAGTTTCGCAGGTCCCAAATTGATATTTTTTGTAATCAAAAGTGCGTTATACGAGTACATTTATGTCGGGTGAAATGAATAAAGATGCAACTATACTATAGGCAATTATGTGATAATTTTTGAAAGGAATGGAGCTTAAGCCGATTAGGTGGGGTGCGCAAACATGATGAAATGTCTAACAATAATTGCATTTTAAACAATATTTTCGTGCTTGAGGCTTACGTTGGCACAAAGAGTAACAAGAAAATGAAAATAACACACCCCGCAACAAACGTAGCGAATATTGGCAAAGCTTACATTTACAGATATGAAACTATTTTGCACTGTGTACATTTATGTCTCGAGGAAAAGAACAAAACTAAAAGCAAGCAAATTGTGTAATTTGTTTGAATTTAAGCGTAAATCGAATAAAGCAAATTTAGATATAATAAAATAAATATAGAATGAGTGTACGAATAAAATATGGAAATATTTGTGGGTTCAAACAGCTACACTGAAAGGTCAAGGCAAGGGTTCAACTTGAGAATAAGATATTTGCTGAGCACGTTAACAATAATTATTTGTTCATCTCATTGAAATTGTTTTTTTTTTTGGAAAACCGGCGTTTGCGGCAAAATTCACTTATTTATTGGCAGAAAAGAAAAGGTCTTCTGCATTGAATTGTAATTGGAGATGAAAAATGCATTCAAATAGACCTGATGTTCAATCAGTTATTCAAAGTTCTGATAGACATCGAAGCGAAATATTTATGGACTAAAGGTTCTACAGTGCCAGAAATGGGTATAGAGCGAGTAGCGGAATGGTCATTACTGGTGTAGAGTATTATGAGCTTCTTGACTCGAGCTTCTTAAGCAACTCATACGCTCGGCCGAGCTCTGACCAAACACTACCTTGGAGGTGTCTTAGACAAGAACAACATATAACAACAACAGTAAATCGTTGCTGGGCCTCTGAAACTGAACAAGGCTGAAGTTCTGAACTAACGACATGTTTTCAATGTTCCACTAGGATTTAGCTTTTACTTGAAAGATGTACGCAGATTGGAGCTTGCGACGATTGAGTGTGTTTTTTTTCAATAAATTTTTTTTAATTTCATGAAAAAAGAATGTATTAAATAAAAACTCATTTTTATCCATCAAGTATTAATACTAAAATTAAATGAAAAATTTGAATTGCCAAACTTAAGAATTTCTGCTGCTTTAGTCCCAATTTGGCTGGTGAGGATAACGAAATGATTGCTACAGTGAAGCGACTAAAGTAATCCGAGGCACGAACTTATATTTCAGACAACTCTGCCATTAGCTTTTGGTAAAGAAACATCGACATTAGCAACACTCAAAAGCTATGAGTCGTAAACCTCTTCAAAGGCTACAAAAGTTTATTGAAACGTTTTAAAAAAAGAAAAAGCAAAGGTAAGCCAGAACAATTAGAACTCACATTAAACATTTTGAAGCTCTTAACTTTTACTTTATTGAAAGCTGTTTTTTAATTGTATTTGGTTCTAATTATTTTAATATTTTTGACACCTGAAATTCGGTGCGATTGTGTTCGAGTGCAGCCGCCGTAGCTCGGCTGGCTAGTGCGTTGGGCAGCGAGTCAAATGCGACGCTCGATCCCAGGTTCAAGACTCGGTTGCTGCTAACACCGAAAAAAAAACATTTTTTCTTTCGGCGGCTGTCCTCTCAGCAGGAAAAGGCAAAACTCTGAGAGTAAAATTGCCTATGAAAAAGCTCGCCATTCCTAATCGGCATAGAACTGTAGGTCCCTTCCAACCGTGTACAAATTCGCACGCACAACACGGATGGTTGCCTTAGTCACGTAATCGTGCTGCCGTGCCAGTCAATTATTATTATTATTGTGTTCGAGTGGGACCACTGTGTGTATTGCTTGAAAATTTAGCATAAGCCTAAAATTGAATATAAAATCGGTAACTACTGGCGTAAAAGAACGTAAGCAGTCAAAAAGAACAACTGTCACATTGAGTGTTGTTGGAAAAACGAGCATAAGGCGATTTGTTGGTGTTATTGAGATCACTGGATATTTATGTAAACAGTGACGCGTAACGTCACATTGCTAGGTCATTGTTGGTGCTATATAACCACAGCGCCCAACAGTTGTTTTAGTAATTGCCGAAAGCACCAAATACATAGTTTGTTGTTGGCAGAAGGTAGCCCTTTGCCATTTGCAAGGAATAACTGCACACGAATGAAAAACCGGCGAGGAGGAAAGCAATATTGTGAAAAAAAAAACAAAACCAATTATGAAGCTCCACAATTGCTTCATAAGGCAACCATTAATAGCTTTGTGCAACCTGTAGTTTTGAATTTTGTTTTCTTCACTGTTTTATTTTCGTGGCTTTGCATATTTTCGTTTACAAGTTGTAATTCGGAAAAAGTTCTCATTCGGAATATGTGGTTGGCACGACATGCGCCAGTTGCGCTGTGTTGGCCCACCGTTTTATTGGCAGCCGTATGCCACTGTCTTGCAATATTACGACCGAAACACTTGAAATTCGCTTAGATAGTTTCAAAATTCAGCGAGCATAGGCAATTATTTTCAAAATTGCAGAAAATTTCTCAAATTATATAACCTGCCTTTTTCACAGCTGCCAGTGGTCACCCAAATTACCTCCTTCAACTTGTTTTGCTGTTGTTTATTGTCCACACTGTCCGCACACTTTGGTTTGGCGAATTACTGCGATTTGGTATTGCTGTTTATTATTCTAACTATTTAGAATTAACAGCAAAAAAATAAATCATGCAAAAACAGACAAAAACGCAACACACACACGAGATATCCAATACGGTGAACTGTCATCGCCTTGGCGAACAGACCAATCAGTCAGCTGCCACTGACAGCGATGCCAGAATGTTGCATTTGAAATGTAACATTTTTCAAACAATATCCTCATAAAAAAGTTATCGAAAATTCGAAAGTCGGGTGGGAAACTAAAGTCTCAAACTCATAAGTTGATATAACTATTGCCGACAGTTCTGCTCACGAGAAATTCGTTCGTTTTGTAAATGGGCCCAAACTTTTCTTCCTCCTCTACTTAAACGATGTCTCCCTTTTCATTCAGTATAAAACTTATAGTAAAAAGAGTAGTCTCAAATAATCAAACATATGTATATGTAGGTAAAATGTTCAAAACATTATATATTCATATTTTGTTCCTTAAACTTTTTCTAACCAAACAATTGAGTAAGGTTTGGCAACACTGATTCAATGGCAAATGTTTAGCCAGTGTTGCGAGCACTTTTGCCTACAATTTTCAAATATTCCACAAGTCTATGGCAAAGTAACCATAAAAATACACATTTTTCAAACCAATTACAATGTTGCATAAAGCTTGGGAATGTGATCTTTGGCTGCCAATAGAATAAATAATAATTTTTTATAACTTATATTTTTAATAAGCGCTAACCAATGAATGTTTGTTGAATTACGCTAACATTGAGCAAGTGAAATGCTTCTGATAAGTTACAGACAAAGCCGCCGAACCGACGTTTTTCATATAAAAACAACAAATTTGCAATATTAAAAGCGACATTTGTATTTATTTTAAGTAGATAGGGTAAAAGACATCTTAAAAGGTGGCGCCTTGGTTTCTAAACTAATTCGTATTGCATACTTAGACTTACATTAATTCATATGTACGCACAGTACTTATTTGCCTAAGTAAAAGCAAAACAACACAAAAATATGTGAAAATAAGTATTTGAGCTTACTGCTTAAATATTAAGCATTCATTAATAGGAAATATGAAGTGGAAATATTGTTTCTGTACTGTTTCTTTAAAAAAGTAATAGAAAGCATAGACACACATTTAAACTTTATGCACGACTGAACAAAAACTCTACTTTGAACTTGTGGGTGTGGTTATTGCAAAACGAAAAATTTGGAATGAATTTCATTACTTAAAATGCAAACATTGAATGTGTAACAAATGTTATTTTTAGATTTGCACCAATAAATCTTTAATTTAACGAAAGAATGAATTAATGAAGTGAGTTTCTCACTATCAACCTTTAGGCCATAGAAGTGGTGTGCATTACCGTGTTTTGTAGGACTGTTGATCGATAAACATAAACTTTGTATTATGCATAAATCGGTAGTCGTGTTGCTGCAGACAAAATATGTTCGCGAACTTTGGTCCACTTGGGTGTACAATGGACCCTATGGAACCATAGCTAACCACACTTACTAGTCTCTATTGTGGCCAGCAGTTTGCCAGTACGTGTAAGTTAACACTATGCGCTACCACTATTCAGCCGCAATGATTCGCTGGCAGATCCATTACTTCACTTTCTTAATTATTAAACTGCGGCTGAGCCCCGCTGTTTTGGTCTTCACTGTCATTGCAACCTGGCTGTCGCCGACTGCAGTCGGTTTGGATAGTTTTTTCTTCGGTGTATTTGCACCGGCTGCCATTTCCTTATTGAGCACTTTAACTTTCATGCCCTTCGATTGCAATTTCTTTAGCAATTCCAATGTTTCATCGATTTTTGTTGATGGTGGTGCGCTGCTGCTGCCACTGGCGGGTTGTGTGCGTTTCACTTGCAGTCCCAATGTTTGCAGCTTGGTGAGTATTTGTTCGGTTTGTTTGACGCTGGGTGGTGCGCGACTGCTGCCAGTAGCAGTCTCAGTCCTAGCGGAATCGACATTTGCGTTTGTCTGCTGAATACTTGGTTTGACTGAAGCTGCTGGCGGTGCAGCGGTTTTGCTGCCAAGTAGCATTGGCTGTTTTTGTGGTTGTGGTTGTGGCCGTGTTTGTTGCTCTTCCTTGGCTTTTGCTACTTGCGCTATTGTTTGAATTTTTTTTGACTGGGGCAGAGTCTTCGGAATGTTGGTTTCCTTCTTGTCAACTAGTTGGTTCTGAAACTGCTCCAAGGGTATGATGGTGGTCTTGCGTCGCTTGATAGCGGGCGACGTTGTTGGCGTTGACTGCTGGCTGTTGCCGTCTATCACCTGCACGATATACTGTTTATTGGTTGGAACAGCAGCAGGTTGCCGCTTTTGTTGTTCTTTCACTGCTGGCGCGGAGCTTGTCACACTATCTGTCTCTTGCATCTCTATGGCCAGACACCTTTTGGCAGTTGGATGTAACACCCGCGTGCCGACTACACTTTTTCGGTTTACCGCTGCCGCTTGCCCGTCTCTGTTGCTCTCAATCGGCGGCTGATTATGTCCAACTTTCTCCTTAACCACGATCGTTTTGGTTGCAGGTACCTGCACTTTTTTCATTTTCGTACTTTTGCTCGCATACTTGTGCAAGTTCTCCTTGAACTGTACATAAGGTGTGACAGCCTCTACCAGCTCATTGTACGCCAGTATTTGGTTGCTATTGGGCGCGGCGGATGCGCTGCTGGCCGCATCGACCACTGGCTCCAAATCGGTATACCAGCGGGGATCGAGTAGTTCCTCTTCAATTTTCAGCAAATCCAAATAGTCGTCATCTTTTTCTGTCTTACAGGTTTGCGGCGCAGTTGGTGTTTGTGTGGTTGTTGTTGCTGCTGCAGAGGCTGATATCAATTTGGTGGTGGGTGATGTCTTTATTGTCAGCTCCTTCACATTGTACACCAAATACTGCAAAATGCAACATTTTAATACAAGTTTCCAATTAGGTTCAACAAAAATATCGAAATGCCTCCCACTCACCTGCTGTTGACCCTTGCTATGTCGCTTGTAGTGTGTCACATTGTCTGTGGGCCACTTAACTTTGCTGGCGCTGTCTTGGAAGAATGCGCTGCCGCAAGCGCTCGATTTGAAATGGGCACCAAATTGCTGCAGGCTTGCGTACTCCGACTGACAACTGGTGCAAAGCAGAAATGTGCGCAGATTTTCGTCCAGCAGCACCTCGCCAAATCGTACACAGCGCAAAGGGCGCAGCATTTCGTTCGGTCTCTCCCGTCTTTCGATTTCTTTTATCTTCCTATCCAGCCACTGTTCACAACGTTTATTATGCTATTATTAAATTTGTTTGGTAAACAATTGAATTGTTGTTGTTTATGAATTAACAAAATCATGCGAAGCGACTGCAAGCGAGAGTGTAATCAGCTGTTGCTGGTCTGTGCACAGCGGATGTTTTTTTATAGCAGCGGGTTTTGTTACTTGAATTTCGTTTTGAATAAAATGCAAAATGCATATTGGGGCTTTATAATCGTTTTAGCACAAGTATACTTAGGAAGTAAGCACTTGTGCAGTCTGGGCTAGGCACGTAAAATCATTAGTAATTTTCGTCGATAAACAACAAGAAATTGTTGTTGGGTTGTTGCAATTGAGGGAAATGCAGCCACGACCCAATTGAGCATTATTCTCTTTGACTGGGTTTCCACGTGGAAAATTGGCTGCTATTATTGGCTCTTTCGTGAATTTTTACTGAAATTTTGCGTCGGAAATCCAATGAGTGCTAATTCTTTCTATGTTTCGTAATGAATAGAAATTTCAGCGAATTACATTTCCAACATTTACGAGTGGAACGAAAGAAAAATAATAAAATAAGCTGTGAACACGCAACGAAATGTTGAGCTAAAATTCAAAAAGGCTAAGCATCCCCTTCAATACCGACTATAGGAGCTGTGGGAATTTAGATGAGAAAGAAACACCAAACCACTTCCTCTGTCACTGCCCAGCTTTGGCAAGGGCAAGATTTAAGTCTCTAGGGAAACATTTCCTTACTTGTTCGACCGACTGCTCGACAGTAAGTCTGGGGAATCTTCTTGGATACCGAAATTCTACCAGGTGGATTTAGTCATACTACTAACCAGGTTTAGTTTTCGGTGAGCATGTGGTATCAAAACGGCGTCTATGCGCTAATTGTGACTTGCAGGGGGACTGTGAGTCAGCCACTTCAACCAACCAACCAACCATTCAAAAAGCTTAACTTACAAAAATTGTATGTTCTTTATTCAGTGATAATAACAGAAGAAGTAGTTACACTTAGCGAAATTTTAAATAGATTTGTTTACTTTTGCTTTACTTCTTCTTCTTGTCCTTTTTGCTAAAACGTGGACCACCAAAGTTTTTACCCTTGTTGAATTTGTTTTTGCCCGCTTTATTGGCGAGTTTGACAACACTCGTCTTCTTTTTGGCCGCTAATTTGGACAATTTTTGATGACGATTCGCCTCCGATCTGTAATACCGTAAAAACCCCAATTTTTTTTATTGTATCAACTTAAAATGCAAATTCATAACTGATCCCACGTACCTCAATCGTAACGCACCGCTGCGACTAACATCGGTCAGATCGTTTGCAAAGGTCGATTGGAAAGCGCGTTTGCGCTTTGGCTTGCCCGACTCGTTGTCACGAGACTGACGAGATTTCACGTTCTCGGAAAGTGAGCCAAGTTTACCGGGTCGTTTGCGCATCTTTGCCAATTTGGCACGCACTAGCGACACTTTTTCGATCTCCTTCATGGCGCTCTCCTTGGCCAACTGCTCAGGAGTCTTTTTGCGCGGTTCAATCTTTTTCTTCTTCTTTGCGTTGAGCTCTTTTACGGGCGGCCCATCTTCACCATCGCCGCCGTATTCCTTGCGTTGACGTTTGCCCTTTTCCTTTGGCGCTGCTGGCTTGCTAGGTGTTAGAGCTAAGCGTTCCTTCTCATCTTCTCGCTGCTTCTGCGTTTGAAACCAATCACGTCTTTCTGGCTTGGTGCCGAGCAGTTTGCGCTCAGCTTTTGATAACTGCTGCTCCGTTTTGGCTAGCTGACGCTCGGCTTGCTCCTCGTCCAATATATGCTCTGCAAGTTGAGAGGTCGAACATTTTTTGAGTTTATACTGCAACTGTTTGAAAAATATACTCACGAATTTCTGGCTCTAGTCCGGTCAGCCGCTTACGATATTTCTCAATAATATCGGACGGTATGATTCGATTCTTTACCGAGTTTTCGGCATTTTTGATTATGTCTTTAACAATTTTGCGTTCCTTCTCGCCGGCCAGTGACACTGAAATACCGGCGCGTCCCGCACGCGCTGTTCGACCCACACGATGTATGTAGTGTTCGGTTGTGATGGGCATCACGAAATTGATTACCGTTTTCACGCCCACAATGTCCAGGCCACGCGCTGCCACATCGGTGGCGATCAGCACGTCTATTTGCTCCTCTTTGAACTTTTTCAGCGACTCGAGGCGTTGCTGCTGCGTCAGATTGCCGTGCAGTTCACCGGCGCGCACCCCCAGCAGACCGAGCAGAATGTGAAGACGGTGCGCCTGTTTCTTTGTTTGCACGAATACCATGCAGTGATCGTGGAACGTGCGGCAAATTAAACTGGCCAGTATGGGCTCGCGGTCGCCCTCCTTGTCCTCGCGTATGCGTATGAACTCCTGACGCAGATTGAATGCTACTTGCTGATTGTTGTTGACAAACACCTTTACCGGCTTATTAAGCGAGACGGCCGCCAGATCTTTGACCTGTTCGCTCATTGTGGCCGAGAAGAGCATTGTTTGTCGTGTTTTGGCACACGAGTTAATGATTTCCTTCATCTGCTCGGCGAAATATTCGTCAAGCATGCGATCGGCCTCGTCCAATATGAGTACCTGTATTAAAGCAAAAAGAAGACTTAATACATTTGGACTAAAGTGAGCGTCTCTAATGAAGAGTGACTGCAGCAAACGTGTCACTGTCAGGTTATGCTTCCGACGAAGCATAACATGCTAAAAGTTTCCACAGGCTGCACTCGAACATAGCCCAATGGTGGGTAACGTTTGAGTGGTTTCAGCGCGCAAGGATTGTAGTCATCATATATGTAGTGACAATTGGCTAGAAAATGGAAGAGCTGTAAGCTACTTTACACAGCCTATGGCCTACCTCAATGGAATCCAAGCTAAAGCTTGGCGTATTTTTGATGTGATCGATCAGACGACCCGGCGTGGCAATGACAACATCCGGGTTCTGACGCAGCACCAACTCCTGCGCCTTTACGTCCAGACCACCAATGGCGAGACCCACATCGATGGTGGTGAACTGGCACAGTTGCTTGGTGACCTGATAGACTTGTGCGCCTAACTCGCGCGTTGGCACCAATACCAGCACGCGCGTAATCGTCTTATTGTTCACGGGTCGATAGAGCAGTCGCTCCAGCGTGGGCAGCATGTAGGCGGCCGTTTTGCCTGTACCGGTGGCTGCGCAGCCACAGATATCGCGTCCAAGCAGCGCTATGGGTATGGTGGAGGCCTGTATGGGTGTGGGATAAATGTAGCCCAGTACTCCAATGGCACGCATCAGCGGACGCGACAGATTCATCTCGTAGAATGAGGTAATGGATTCGTTGCCTTCAACCGCTTCTTCAAAGTTCATCTTTTCACCTAAGTCCTCGTCATCCTCATCGTCGCTGTCCTTACTTTTCTTCTTCTTCTTCTTTTTGGTTTGTTTCTTCTCGCGTAGCCGCAGATTATCGTGTTTCAGCTCATCGTCCGACAGCGGTATCTGCGAAAAAATACATTTCCTTCTATAACTATTTTTTACTGCGAGCGAACATTGCATGCTTACCTCCTCATCGCTGTTGTCCATCGCCAAATCATTAGGGCCGTCCTCGCCATGCTCGCGCTTCTTCAGACGCTCGGCAATTTTATCGTCTGTCTTGGTGCGTGCTTTACGTTTCACATATTTCATTAAATCATCCCAAGTGTCGTGGTTGTACTCCTTCACCGATGACACAAATTCGAAGCCTCTCTCGAATTCAGCAATCTTCTTGTGGCGCAACTTTGTAGGCTGGTACTGTAATTAAGAATTTTGTTGATTTAAATCGGCTGAATAAAGTTTGCTCGCTTCAACTTACTTCCACTTCAGCATCAGAATCCTCTGACAGATTTTCCACCTCAACATCATCTTCAATTGTTTTTATTAAATCTAAATTCTGCACTGCTCCAATTTTTGTGCTCGCAGACATCTTGTCCTCTATTGCCACTGTACTTGGTTTTGAAATCCTTTTTTTATGAGTTTAACGATTTTGAATTTCTTGGCGGAACTACGGTTCCTTGAGACACGCCGCAAGAGTTAAACAACACGTGAAGTCAACTGTCAGTTGTTGGTTTGATTAGAAAATGATGACTGAAGCAGAAATGTCAAAAACAGCGGGACCTAGTCGATATGTGGTGCCGCAGGGTTGTATATGACCGGTCTAAAGTATCGTACGGTATCCAAATGTAAACTGCAAGATTTGAAAAGACTGTAATTTTGCAAAAACTATTAAAATCACTAAGAAAATTTATGATGCTTCACAAGCAAAAAATAAAAAGTTTTTTCTATTGATTCAAATATAAATTTATCATTCATAAAGTTTTAAATGTTGTGCGCTTCTTTGTTGGATGACACTATCTAACCTCTGGTTTAATAACAGACGATGCCACTACCTAACCTATGTTTTGTTTATATAATTGCTGCATGATGCACTTTTTACCATATAATTGTTAATGCAGTTCCTCAACTGGTACTTTACATCTACCCCTTTTCGACCAGTTTAGCCGGTTGTATCGTAAGTTAAAATTGTTTATGTCTCAGCTGGGAAGCAACTAGAATGCGGCAACTGTGTACAGCGGCTGTTGCCACATACAGTTGTTAAGCGCTGACATCACTGCACGAAACAGTTGGAAACTATTGTTTTGTTGACATATTTATTTTGCATTTCGCGTTTCTCCCTAATTACATTTTGTTGTGCTCTAAGCAAGCACAGTGTGCGTGTGCCTTTTTAGTCTCCTCTCTCATTTGTCCGTATTTTTTTTACTTCGTTTACCAGGAAAAAAAGTCTAAATTGCAAATGTTTATGCAAGCGTGAAAAACAAGCGACGATTTTCTAAATTATTCTCAACGCGCACAACAAAGCAAAGTGGATTTCGACCTTTGATGTGACGCGACGCGACGAGCGCGTAAAAATTACTATTTGCTGTCATTTTTTATGGGCTTTCGTGCGGGTGGGCGAAAATCGAAGTCGTAGAAATCTTCGTGAATGACGTGAAAACAATCGAAATCGGCATTCCGTGTTTGGGGCGCTTCCTGGTTCGCCTCAGCATTGTCAGAATCTCGAAATTGTGCAAAAGTGAAAGTCGCTGCTTTCCGGAAAATTTCAGTGAGTAAGTGTTGAGCAGGCTGACAAGCCGAACTTGAGTTTTTGTTGCGGTGCGTACATACGCTTCGAAAAGGGGAAGCAGCAGAAAAGCGCGTCGAAAGGTATGAGACACATTGTTTAAAAAGAGCAGGTAAAGTGAGACTGCGTTACACTGTGCTACAACGCACAAAGTACGCGCGAGAAAATGCAGTCGGTAATTTGAGGCTGAGATGTCCGGCTGAGCGGCGATTTTGCCAAATATTATGGCTGCAGCGTGCGTTGTCTGTTATCAAAGTGAGAGAGAGATGATTGATGTTTGCGGGCATCGACGATTGCGCGGTCGAAGACCCCTATGTGGAGATTTCACGTGTGTGGAATGAAATTGTGCAAATTATGAAATATACGCATCCAGTCAGATCTATAAATGGCCACATTGATTATAATGGTCAGCTCATGCTTATAACTCTAAGCCTTTAATCTGTATATAAACTTGGTACAGTGGAAATATTTGTAGGTTAGGTCCACTAGAAAATGTTGCCCTTCGAGCTTATCTCAATCGCACGTTTAGCAAAACACATTTTATGATAATTTATGGTAAATTGTGCATGACGAAGTTTTAAATTATGGTTCAAATTATTTTAAATCGGACGCCAGTATCTAATCAGTTTGGCTTAGTAAATATTAGTTTAGACCTATGCGTTTAATGGACTACAATCGGATCGGTTATACAGTGCAAGCTCGGTATTCGCGACTACGACGGCTTAATTTTTAACATTGCAGGTTCTATAATCGCGACAGTTTACGATAAACGGGGTTCAATTTTCGCGACTTTTATCTGTTTTTTTTAATTTTATTACAATGTCTATAACCAAAGGGGAATCCCCGTCTTTTGGTATATTAACCTTTTTAGATTTTTAAGCTGACAACAGCACTATATGAACTACGTGACTCAGCTGTTATTTTAAAAAATAATTTGCCAAAAAAGCAACTCAAAATCTCCAATTTTTTTAAAAATGTTTAAAATGTAAATATATCAATAAAAACAATTCTAATTTTAAAAATTACAGAAAATTTTTCAATAAAATTTTGCCTTTTTCACCCATAAATGCCTTTTTAGTGCCTATTTTACCTATAAATGCCACAAAATGCCTTTTTCAAGATTTTTCGAGCGCCTTTTTATTTTTCTTTCGTTTTTAATATTTTCCCCCTTTTGTTTCGCAAGAATACCTTGAAACTAAAAAAAATTAATTAGCAACATTGCAATTTGGTTAACTTATCGATGTTTTTACATTGATTTGATCATTCCTAAGCCGTTATTTTTTGTTGTGCAGTGGAAAATTTAAAGAAAAAAACATGCCAAAATCAAAAAGTTCGGTTAGCGCAAAAGTTTCCGCGCTGATAGCAGAGTTTGGGGTGCTGAGAGAGGTGCTGAAATCCTTTCTTTTATTTATTTTTTTGTGCAACAAGTACGGCTTTTATGCTTTTATAAAGTATGAATTTAAAATATGTGTCTACATTTCAATTAAAATATCTTAGTTTAGGTTTTTAAACTATCTTTGAAAACCTTGATGTTCCTTTTCTTTTACAAAAAACGAGGTATAAATATTGTATGTTGCATACAGATGAAATAAAATTATTAAAAAATACATACCGTTTCCCCTTTTTTTTTTAGATTTTCTAGTGTTTTTTTCTTATTTTTAAATGCCTGTTTTTGCCTTTTTAACAGTTTTTAATGCCCTATTTTGCCTTTTTAGGCAGTTTTTAGTGCCTTTTTCTGCCTTTTTGGCAGTTTTTAGTGCCTTTCCGTGCCTTTTTTGCTATTTTGTTTTGCCTTTTTTATAGGTTTTTAGGTCCTCAAAATCCTTTCCCTGACTATTAATATGCAACATAAATTTTATTTGTTGATTATAATTATTATTTCCGACAATTAATTTTTACGTTGTGTAATAACTGTTATGAGAAACACATTTTTTTCGTTTTCGATAATTATTATTTTGGGATTTTTTTTTTGTTTACGTTGCTTCATAACTTTTATTTATGACTTTTTTATTTACGTTACCGATAACTATTATTTTGAGACAATTTTTTTTTACGTTGCTTTATAACTTTTATTTATGATTTTTTTTGTTATTTACGTTGTCGATAACTATTATTTGTAGGGATCGGAATTATATGCAAGTGCATATTTTTTTGGAGCTTCCGATTTGAACGGGACCAAGATAGAAACTATTTTTATTGAAAAATATTAAGAATGAGCTAACATATGCACTGCATATTTGCATATGTTTGCATATTTTGCATATTTTTGCATTTTTTGCATAGAAATTCGATACCTAATTATTTGAAACAAAATTTTTTTACGTTACTTCATAACTTTTATGAAAGAATTTTTTTTTACGTTGCCTTACCAAATTTTGAGTATGAATTGATTTTTAATTGTTTAGTTGTTGGTGGAAATTAGGTTTCTGCAGTTAATTTGGGTTTGTCAATTTAAAACAATTAAAAATCAATCAATTCATATCCAAAATGTGGTAATTCAAGGTAAAAAAAATTGTTTTTCAAAATAATAGTTATCGGCAACGTAAATGAAAAACATCATAAATTAAAGTTATGAAGTAACGTAAAAAAAAGTTTAAAAATAATAGTTATCGGTAACGTAAATTAAAAAAGTCATAAATAAAAGTTATAAAGCAATGTAAAAAACAAAAATCCAAAATAATAATTATCGACAACGAAAAACATACTTGTTACTTATAAGAGTTATTATGCAACTCAAAAATATTTATTACATGATAATAGTTATAGACGATGTAAAAAATCCCTTATTGGTAATAATTATTATAAAGCAATAGTTATAGAAATTTCTTAAATTAGGGCAATTTTTTTATTCCCCAAAAATATGGATAGTAATTATTTTAGGTCTCTGTTATTTGGTAACCGCAACAATTATTCATACGACTTTAACAATATTTGCTCACTGTGCAACTCCTGTTTAATTATACACAACCAAAAATAAACAAAACAAAAACATTAAAACCTTTTACCATTTCAAGGTGATTTCAAGCAGTTCGGAGTGCAGAGCTGCGTGGACGCGTAACGTGCCAAGAAATTAGCAATGCAATGCAATGGCGCAACCAGTGCGCTGCCTTTAGCTGCAGACGCACAAGCAGCACCGCCACCAGTTGCACCGCAGCGACCGCTAGCGAACGGCACAAACAGCGTCGACAGCAACAAAAGTGTCGACAGCACCGATGTTGGACGACATAGTAACGAGAACGGCAAGATACCAATAAAGAAACCTGAGATCCCACTGAAAATGACCATCAGCCCAAATGGCAACACCACCACCAGTACCACCAGCCCCACCCACATCCACAACGCCGACACGAACACAACGAACGACGAGACTCCCTGCGCTGATGCAGCGCCCGAACTGCTGCAGGCCACCTACCAGCAGCTGCTGGAACAGTGCGGCGAGCATGCGCAGCACTTTAAAGACGACCACACGGAGAAGGGGCAACGTCTGTTCGGAGCGCTGGTCGCCTGGCAGGACTTTATCCGCTTGGCCAATCGACTTGTGCTGCAGATCGAGGCTTTCGCCTACAAGTACGACTTTGACGAGGTGACGCCGGGCAACGGCTATCGCAGCTTTGTGTCAGTGACAAATGCGTGCATCGTGTACGGACAGGGCATCTGCAAGAATCTGCTGGCAACGCGCTCTACCATGTTCTTCCGCAAGAAGTTCTACGTAAAGGAAGTGGAGGCGTGCTCGCAACTGCTCTCGTCCCTCTGCACGTGCCTGCAGTATCTGCTGATACTGCACGAGTGGTCGTGCGATTCGGGCGATCTGTTCGCCAATGGCGAGCACTCGGCCGAGGAGCTGTTCGAGCTGGGCGACACCATCAATCAGTACGCCTTCTACGGGCGCTGTTTGGGCTTTCAGTATGGCGACTCGATACGCGGCGTGTTGCGCTTCATTTCGATTGGCATGGCGTCCTTCTCGGAGTCGTTCTATTCGCAGGTGGCCGAGGGAATGCTGGTGAAGACGACGCGCAGCATTTGGACGGGCGGCAAGTACTTTCTGAATCCGGAGCTGCGTGCGCGTCGAATTGTTAACATTTCGCAAAATTCCAAGATTGACTTTTGCAAGTCGTTCTGGTTTCTGGCCGAGTCGGAGCTTATGCACAAAATACCCAGCATTGTGGGCAGTGCGATCAAAGTGAATCGCATGATCGAGATACCGGCGGAACCGCTTCAGTTGCCGCGGTAGATGTGTTGTAAGCAGCTGGTTGGAATTTATTTTTACCAATTTCCATTTTGGTACTTTCAGCGTTCAAAGTTCCAAGGAGGGCACATCGTGTGCGAACCCCGACGTCAATCAGAACGAAAACGTTGAGTTGGTTGACATACCAGTGCCAACGTCGCACCTGGGACCGGGCACCCCGATCTCTGTGCGCCTGTTGAGCTATACGCGCCGTGAGGGCATGGTGGGCGAGGGCGGCATCTATCGCGGCTGGCGTCGCTTGCCGCCGCGCAGTCGCAGTATTCTGTTTCACTGCCACGGCGGCGGTTTCGTGGCGCAATCATCCAAATCGCACGAGCTGTATTTGCGTGACTGGGCGGTGGCGCTCGATGTGCCCATACTTTCGGTGGATTACAGTCTGGCGCCGGAGGCGCCATTTCCGCGCGCACTCGAGGAGGTGTTCTATGCTTACTGCTGGATGCTGAAGAACGCACAGCATCTGGGCACCACTGCCGAACGCATTGTACTAGCCGGCGATTCGGCGGGCGCCAATCTGTCCATTGGCGTGGCGCTGAAGTGCATCGAATCGGGCGTGCGTATACCGGATGGACTGTTTTTGGCCTACTGCCCGACGCTGATTAGTTTTGTGCCGAGCCCGGCACGTCTACTGTGCCTCATGGACCCGCTGCTGCCTTTCGGTTTTATGATGCGCTGTCTGCGCGCATACGCCTCGCCCGGCAAGGATACACTACAAGAGAATTCCAAACACGTGGAGGAGCTGGCCGATATACGCAATGCGACTCAGACGCATGAGCGCCACTTTTCGTTGCACATGGAGAAGGAGTACAATAGTGCGGCGTCCAGTCGACGCACTTCGGCTGCGAAGAGTCCGCTGTCGTCGCTGGCCGAGAACTCAAAGTGGGATCAAATGGTAAAATAACAAACACATGAATGCGAGTACGACCCACTTGAAATTTGTTTTTGCTTCAGCTTAAAGACGGCACCGCATTGGACCTTGCCAGCATGGAAGCAGAAACCGAAGAAACCGAGGACAGCAGCGACACCTTTGCCAGTGCCTCGTATCACAGTCAAACTGTGGAGCGAACCGATTTGCCCTCAGCCGACGAGGACAACAGTTTGTGTGTTTCATTTGAAGACGATTCGCAGCCCATTGTGCACTATCCCATCGAGTTGTCGGCGGATTCGCAGAAAAACTCCGACTCGGAGCAGTATATAGATCGCTTCCTGGACAAGTATTTGATAGATACCAGTACCGAGGAGGCGAAGGAGGCGAATGGCAGCATTAAGTTGGCAAACGGTATAAATGCCACACTGGCGCGTACAGCATCCGAGGAAAATCTGCTACTTGAGACGGGCAAGGATATTATAGCGTTCGATACTCTACACGGCCGCTTTAACAACGCGGTGAACAGCATTTCGTCGACGCTCAATCGGTGCACGCAATCGAGCGAAATATGCAGCGGTACAAGTCCACAGCCCCAGCGTATACAGGATCTGCGCAATATGGACGCACTGATTGCGCGCAGTCCCAGCGTAGAGTTTCGCTTTCAAGTGCCACGCGATCCGTTTTTGTCGCCGTACTGGGCCAAAGATGAATGGCTAATACAATTGCCCCAAACGAAAATACTGGTGGGTCAATGAAAAATAATCATATCAATTGTAATTGAACAAAATTGATTAATGTGACTTTTTCGCATGCAGACATTGGAGTTGGACCCTTGCCTGGACGACTGCGTTATGTTCGCCAGGAAGCTAAAGGCGCTGGGAAGGCCAGTAACATTGGACATACTGAAGGGGCTGCCACACGGTTTTCTCAACTTCACCATGGTAAGACGGAAGCTTGTTAGTTGAGCCGCAAGTGGTTGTCACTAAAGTTTGCTTTGTGTTTGGTTTTCAGCTGTCAAGCGAGGCGTTGGAGGGCTCTAAACACTGCATTAAATGTTTGCAGGAACTGCTAAAAATGCCAACAGAAGCTGCTGCAGATGCAAAGTGTGCCTGAAAAGCATTTCACGTAGACGAATGTGTGTTGTGTTGTGCGAGAGGCACAGCTCCATACGCCATTGCCAACGAACATGGCCAGTGAATTTCGTATACAGTGAAATGCAACAAGCTTATATTAGACTATACATAACCTAACGAAAAGCGAATAAATAAACAAACATAACCAATTGTATTAAAACAATGCAGTGCAGATAAGAGTATTCCCGTTTATACAAAATTTTTGTTTTGAATTTATGTTATGTCAACTATTGTATTTTTGAATTTTTACCACAGCACTTGACACCAAAGTTTTATCCAGTGCTTATTATATTTTTGTCCCAAATAAGATTTTTGTACCACACCAAGTATTTGTTTGTTGATTTGAATGTTTTTTTGTTATGAGATTTATATCTTTTTTAAATTTGTATATGTATTTTTAATGATATTACTTACATATTTAGTTATTTATGCAATTTTGTGAAATTTTTGAAATTTTAAAATTTAAAAAAAATTTCTTAGTTTTGGTATTGTGTTACAGTTTATTTTTGTTGCGACATTTTATGAATATTTGTTTAATTTTCATAGTTTTTGGTATTGCGTTACATTTTCAAATTTTGTTTTTACTATAATTTTTCGATTTGTATTGATGTTATTGTATTTTAAATATTTTTTATCTTAATCTCATTTTATTGCGTTATATTTTCAAATTTTGTTTTTACTATAATTTTTCGATTTGTAGTTATGTTATTGTATTTTAAATATTCTTTTATCTTAATCTCATTTTACACAATATCGCACAACACGCGGCAAAATTCCTACAGATTTTACTAAATTTAAGCTGATGATATTTTAAATTGTTTATAATTGCTTATATATAATGTTCAACTAAATTGTCAATGTTGTCAATATGCGCAAATTTACAGTTTCCATAGCTTTTTCACAAGAGAGGTGTAGACAAAGTCATGAACTCTGTTTTGCTGAACGTAAATACACTAATATTTAATTTGATTAACAAAGCGCAACTGCAACTTTAATTTATATTCCTTAAGTATTCCTTAAACAATTTGTAATGAAGAACATAATTGCAGCTAAAAATTGTGCAACCAATTGCACAAATTGATCAGATTTAACTTATTCTTTGACTTATTTTAAACACGTAGGCTGCCTCATTTCATAGGCCAGTCATTTAACTGTTTGTTTACTGAAAAACTTGAATTTGTTTTTGTAGGCATAACCTTACAACATCTTGAAAATAAGATTTAGTTTTATTAAAATTTGGCAATTTATGTTTTTGTATTTTTCGCATAATTGTTCAACATTTTCTTACACTACCCTGGATTAATTATTAGTTATATGTTTATTCAAACTGCAGCTATTGTTTTGAAAAAGAAAAATCTCTACTGCGACAACGTTTTGCAAAATACTTGCTGCATATATGTATGTATGCCCAGAAATCGACTTTAAAGTCTCACACTATCTACGAGTATTCCTTTTGAACGCATTATCGAATGAGATTATTTGAAATCAAAAACAAAAAATATCGCTTCTTAACAACAGACACAGTCTAAAGTACTTTACAATAATCTCTATTTTATACACTCGGACAATAGTTACATATATGTATGTATGTCTATGCGTCTATTGAGATATTTACCTATAATTTATTGAATATTTAATAAACGACGGCAATGAGAAGCCATAAACGAAGTTTACAATGTCTTATTTATGATACAAGGTAATCTAAATCTAAATCTAAATGTATATAATTGTTTGTCTTGAGTGACTGAACTGGATGATTCATTATAATCGGCTAATGCGACGAACATGAAATTTGAACTGTGGCCTCATTTTAGAAAAGGAAACTCCACTTTGAAGGGAATTTTAGAAATTCGGGGTCTAATGAGCAAAAGATGGGTTAAGGTGTTGTATGAAGAAACGCGATTTAATAGGCATATTGATTTCAAAAAATATTCGAAATCAAAAATAATTCGTCACGTAGTTTTTTATTTGTCGAAAATCAAAATTGAATAGGTTAAGGATCGTAGAGGAGAAGATATGAAAAACATGAACCCATGGGCCTATTGACGTCAAAATTGGTAAAAACACTTGAAATAAAAAAGAAATAAATTATAATAATTAATAAATTGTTTTCCATTATTAAATCAAAAATTGAAGGGGTCAAGGGGTCGTATAGGAGAAGATATGAAAAACATGAGCCCATGGGCCTATATTGGTAAAAATACTTGAATAAAAAATAAATAAATTAAAATAATTAACACTTCTGTTACCTTAGGGTCATTTTCGAGTAAAATTTGACTTTAAAAAGCCGTAACTTTCTTATTTCTGGTGAAGAATTGTTTTCCTTTGGACTCAGTGTCTAATTTTATGACATTTGAATATACGCTAAATTGCATCTTAACCCTTAAATGCATGGGGCAATTATTTTCGAATCAATCTAGAGCAAGCACAAACATGATTTAAATTGATTCAACAGATGTACGAAGGATTTAGGATTGTACCATATATGGTACGCCATGCATTTAAGGGTTAATTGAAACAGTGGTTTACGTGCAAATGAGCAACTGTACAAATTTGACCTTAAGGTCATTTTATGATCCATAGTACCTACTCAACGGAAGAAGTTGGTCGATGTGATGTGAATTTTATTAGATTTAGTTTCAAAGTGTCGTGGATAAATGTTTCTGGCATTTTTGTTTTGTTTTGTGTTGGTAAGAGGGCGTGGCGCTAGCTATACAACCCTTTCTACTATGGAGTAAAATCGAAATTATGAGCCATACAGCATTGTGATTTCGTGCAATGTCCCCATGTAGACATATTGTTCCACTGAAAATATTTCATGGGCGTTTAATAATGGGCGTGGCACTCTTTTAACGATCCAAATTTTGAACATAACTTCGGAACTATAAGTCGCACATCAATGACACTCAGATCGAACTTACTATTGGGTCATGTTTTTCGACAGGGGAAAAGGGAGGAAGCAGAAAAGGGCATTTAAGGGCGTAGCTTCTCAATGAGCAGTACAAGAGCTTTTAAGTTTCAAGGGATCGAAACCCAATAGTACGAAAACTTTATGTTTTCTGGTATGAAATCTTAATTGAAGCTTTCAATATAAATAGTACATATAGTACGATTTCTAGCAAGTAATAAATTTCTAAAAAATTCCAAAAGGAGTGTGAAAAAGCTATATCAAATTTCTGAAACATATTCGTATCAGCGACAAGCAACAAATTTACTCGTTGCTGCAGTTTGCAACTCTATCATTCTTTGCGGCAGCATTGCATTTGTGATATGAAATTCATCCCTGAAAAAAGAATTGGAAAATTTACTTCCTGGGCTTCAATTTTGCGAAAAGAAAGAAAGCAAGCCAATAATAGAATCGTGTGAGTTATCCTCAGAAGTACGTTCACCAAAGAAGAAGATACTCAGTGAAAGGAAACGATGGGGCGCAATCCGGGTCAACCGAACATATTCATTTTCTTCTTCGGGAATTCGAAAAATGTTAATTAAATTAAAATTAAATTAAACCTCTAAACTGAGTAATTTTTTATGGGCCACGATTTAATGGATTTTGTAGCTTCAATCTTAGTAAAACCACTACAAATGATAAATATTTTAACACGAATTTTTAATGTTATAGAAAATGTAAATCTAACGGGGTATACCGCGGGTTAAAAGTTTATATGGAGAAACATGTAACATGTCAAACTAGGTAAAAGCACTTTAAATCAGAAGTAAATCAACACGCGTTTTTCACTTTTTTGAAAAATTAAAAATATGGTGGTCAACTTTAAACAACAATTAAATAAGTAGTTCTCATTTTTTTTTCCTTAAAATCTGATGGGAACAACAAAATCAGAATAAACATTAGAACATTAGAAGTGCAGTCTTAAAATGAGTAAATTTGTTTTAATAAGATCATGAAAATCCTTATAACACGAAAGGGAGAGGAAATATAATTTTCAATTTCTGTTTTATGCAACTAAAATTCTATGAATTCATTTAATTTGATGTACTGAACATAGGTTTTAAGGACAGACTTCCAAAAACAAAAATTACAAGTACATCGACGGATTCATCGAATGATTTCGAAAACTGTTTTAAAAGTGGGCATGGTGTACAATGTCTATATCATTCTTTCCATGTATAAGTGGGCAGCGCTTACAACACTATAATACAAACAATAATAAAAACAGCCATTGCCAACAATTAAGTTACAGTTTTCATATAAATATTGCATACGTTGGCGAGTTAACTGGCCGTAATGTGGGAGTTGATGATGTGGATACGCTGACACTGCACTGTGAATGCTGCATGAGCGATGAAGTGTTGCCATCAGAAATGTTCATGTACTACAAGTACGACTGAAATGTGAATAAAAAGGATTTAGCAATTTTTACAAGAAATTGTTTGTAATATTTTTTGGTAATACACATTTTAATGTGCATCTTTCAAAATAAAAAAATGTATATTATAAGTCCACTAGACCCTTTAGAGCAGTAATGACGTCGTCGAAGCCGACGTTGCCTTATATTCGTTTACGTGCATCGGCATCGCTGCTACTTGCGAGTAGCAAAATGGTTACCACTGCTTTAGCGACTCACTAATGTAGAGAATTAACCGTTAGAAAATCATATTCGTTGAAAACTTTACAAAGCATTTGTAGCTAGTCGTGTTTATTATTCGAATCCTTAAGTTTTCTAGTACTAAAAGCTAAATTATGTCCACACATCGCTTTAGAATCATTTATTTGTCCTTTTATTACATTATGTCATGTTTGAATTTTCCTGTGATTTCCAGTGCTGTGGCAACGCAGTGCCACTGCTCTACGCACAGGTAACCATCAGCACGCCCGGCAATTGTGGTTTACAATTTCATGCTGCAGCAATGATAATGATGAAAAAGATGATGATGGCATGAAAATTGAGTGGCGACAGCAAATTTGCCTTGTGACCCACCCATTGCAGCGCCCATTCGCTACGGTTTTCCATTGACATCGTGCGCGGTGTGATTTTACGACGCGGCAACTGCTAAGCCTTGCCCGGGCGCTTCTTCAGGGCCATTTCAACATTTCACTTATTTCCGCTGAGTGCGTTGAAAAATTGTAGTAATTGCATTTACGAGTCACGGCGCTCTCACGCAACATATTAAATGGAGATTACGTATGCGCTGTGCTGTGTTTGCGCTGCAATCTTGACAGTTTATTCTGCTGCGCGAGTTTCTTCGTTAACCATTGCCTCCACCCGTCCACCCACTCACTCATCGCGAAATCGACTGCTGGTGGTTTCTGCTGTTTGCTTTTTATATTTTTACACTGCAACGTAAAAGTGGTAAAACTTTAATGAAAACGTTTTCATTACAAACCAATAAAAATAAATATTCCAATAAGACGTAAAGATGGCACAATTGATCGATGTCGATAGTTTGCATTGAGGATGTGTGGTTCATGCAAAAACGCTGGAAACAGTAAATGCGGATTTTGCAGATATATTAAAATTTGACAAAGGCAGTGCAACAAGTTCGGATGGAATACACTCTATGGATAGTAAAAGAGTTAAGAGTTAAAGAGTTATGCACTGCTGCTACAAAACGTTTTTTTTTTGTCCATTTCTACTGCCGAAGTCAAATAATAAAATGTATTTTGATCAATTCAGTGCTTGATTGATTGATAGTTGCAAACAGAAAAATAGTGCATTAATTAATTTTTTATCATGTTTTTAAATTCAAAGCCATAGGCTTATTTCAAGCAATAATGGAATATTTAACAACGTTTTGTATCACATTTCTTGAAATGGTTTCATCCTTTTAATCGCAAGTTAATCCTAATCGTCACATTTCTTACAAAATTTTCAAAACATGAAAAGATTTTTGATTGAATATTCAACATGTCAAGGAGGAATTAAATACAAAAACGACTTTTAATCTTGCTTTCTTCACAATATTCTTCTCATTCAAAATCTGCATTAGTGTTGTCGTTACACTTATTTATACCCCATTAATTTTTCACAATGTATCATTTAGGTAAATTCCGCGTATTTGTACGCAGGGCAAATATTATCTGTACGGTCTATATTTCACTTGCATACTTTTTTAACCCCCCTCACCTGGGCGCTTTATTTTACTTTACTTTGACTTGCGCTTTTGTGCTTGTCGTACGTTTGACGCACTAAATGCAGCTCCTTGAAGAGTTGCCAACGTGGCGAAATGCACTTTAATTGTTCGCATTTTTGTTGAGTGTGCGCTACGCAGCCATTGTACGCGCTCATGCGTACACTTTTAATTAGTTGGCGCCTGTCATTGGCATAATTAACAATCTTTGCTGGCAATTAGTTGCAGACAAGATGCAGAATATGATGTCTAATGTAGTGATATTTATATCAAAATGGTCTGAAAAAATTCTTACTTTTGTGCAATATTAAACAATGACATTAATGCCTGGATGAGCTCAGAGTAATTGAATCGGCGTATCACGGGAAGCTAATCAAGCATTGATCGCAATCACAGGCAGATTGACATCTCTAAATTTAAATGGCGCCGTTTTTTTGGAGTTTGCCCCAATTCCCGAATAGTTGAGCTCAGCAACTGATGCTCAGAGCTCAATATTGCAGCCTAAGAACAATTTGAAGTCGAGAATCCTTGTGGCTAGCAGTCTTTAATAAAACATTTCCGAACATTAGTGCTGCTGTTCAAATTGTATTCACTCTTTTCGGCCGCTTTGCTGCATACGTACTGAACTTTTTGTGGCTATGGCGACGCGTACGGACCGCAACTGATGACAACCGCTATGGAACGCTCCTGAGACTTGCAGTGATGGCTGCAGTGCTGTGGACATGAGGAGCATCAACGGGCTGACAACGCTCAAGCGGCAGCCATTACAGCCGCTTAGCTGAAGCAATGTGTGGATGAGCACCGGAATGAGGCAACGACTGAGGACAGTGGTGGAAAAGCTGTATGCATTACTTGCAAAAGGCGGTTGTCGTATTGGCACGTACGCGCGTGCTGGGCGGCATTCGTGCGGCAGCCGCAAAGTGTAACGAAACGGATAAGCCGATTAGAAGTGGACAAAACGGTTTTTGGGCAGAGTGGCGAAATTCAAAGCGAAAACGCATTGCAATTCAAGTCGATGACAGTAACAAGCACTCGAGCGCCTAAAATTCGAATAGCCATGTGGGCTCGAAATGTTTTTAGGGTAGAAGAGTGTTTATTGTGTATTTGAGATATGTATGTGCGGCCAAAAAGGCTACATATTCTCAGACAAGCAGTCCCACTGGTAACAATTGTAGGTGGTCTAAATTTTACAATATTTTCCTATTAGCATAGAAATAAGAGAAAATGTCTGCAATTGTATTTAATTTTAATGTGCACACAATGCTCTCCCCGTAAAACAATCTCGATGGGCATTGAGTATGTAATTGTAATTAATAATTTATTACTTCATTATCAATGTGTATCAAAATCACAACAACATTTATGCCCAATACACGGGGTACACCAATCATGGCTGAATATTTCATGTAAAAGGCTCAACTTGGCACAATTTGCCACATTTGTTAAAGTTAAAACAAAATGCAACTCCATACATTGTAGATATGTGATTAAAAAAAAGTTTTTGCAAAACCAATAACTGACACTGAATGAAATGAAATTAATTTAAACTGTTTATTTATTTGATTTTTCGACAACGACATTGACTTGCGAATTTAATTATATTGGAATGGGTTTTAGTTGTTTATGTCCAACGCGGCGTATACGCAATCGAAAATGTATGCAAATAATAGCCGCATGTTGAATGCTGTGGGGTACGGTGAATGTTTTGTTGTTTTCAGATATTCGAAATATAAATTTTGTTTCCTTAAATTACATAGTTAATGTGCATTGCTGAAAGTTGCGTTATTTGTAAATATTTTTATTTTTTTTATTCTAACTCGGAGCCAGGCTGAGATTTCAACTCAGACTAATACTGAGACTAAGACTAAGACTAGGACTAGGACTAGGACTAGGACTAGGACTAGGACTAGGACTAGGACTAGGACTAGGACTATGACTATGACTATGACTATGACTATGACTATGACTATGACTATGACTATGACTATGACTATGACTATGACTATGACTATGACTATGACTATGACTATGACTATGACTATGACTATGACTAAGACTAAGACTAAGACTAAGACTAAGACTAAAAGTCGATCTCTAACTGCAAAATCTTCCACTGATTCTGACTCCGACTTTTTCTCTTAGTTTAATTGGTTATAATTTTGTATTTTTGTTAAGTTTTGCTACACAGACTATTTCAATTTAAACAACCATACTGTGAAATTGTAACATATGAAGCTTGCGCCAAATTCGCAATTCGCCACTTGAACCAATTTCAAATTTTTATTGTATGTCCTTTCAGAACTTTGGTTTACTCTCCAATGCTGTGCGATATGCTCACCTTAGCAAATCGCCTATTAAAACTTTGTCACCAGTTCGTTCCAAACTAACAACAACAGCAGTCAGTACAGCTGCCAGCCATGCTGCGGCACTACGAGGGTGCACGACTGACGCCAGCGGTTATTGAATTTTTTTTGTGAAGCGACGAATGTAGGGAATAGCACAGAATGAAATCAAAACGCAATCAAACTCGCAGCACAAATCAAATGCAAATTAATATTAAATTTGCTGCGAAAGTTAAATGAGAAAATGGCAAAACGAATAAACGAATCAAAAGGCATTTTTTTCTACCATTTTGTCAGCGCAGCAGCAGTTGGTGTCGCAACAGCTGGCACAAAATTCTGCGCACTTTAAGTGCGTGCGACAAATTTTACATGACAAATGACAAAGTCAAAATCAATTTGATTTGTTGTCGTTGAAGTAAACTTGTCTAGTGTTCGAAGGATGCTAGATATTTTTCTAGTTTTGCGACCACAATGTTTGCAAATAAATATAAATAGGTACATAGGTGCGTAGGGAAATCAGTGGATATATTTCATTTATGGTGAATATACAAAATTCGACAAGGTGAGAACAATTGACAAGTATTTCTTGCGCAAACCTTAATGTTTGTTTGGTACATTTCTTGTGAAGCTTTACATCGTATTAGGTGGAAAATGCGGAGCAATCTCATTGCGAAAGGAAAACCACTTGCATACATGCACGAATGTATGTTTGCAAGGTTAAAATGCATTTTCCGCTGAAAGAATATGATACGACAAAATGTTGATGTGAATGTTGCATGCACGATGAAAAGGCTCCCGTACACAAGAGGATGCTTACAGCCAAGCAAAATTGTGCACACAACTTACAGTGGACCTCCAATATAACGAATCTTATGTTGTACCCCCAATTTGTTAAATCGAAAAATTCGTTAAATCGATCGAAATGTTTTTTTGTTTGAAACCATCCTTCTTAAAGAAATAAGTGTCACATATTCAGTTTTTAAACAAATATCTTGTTTTATTCCAGCATTTTCAAAATACATAGGTATGGCTATGTCTGTACAGTGAAAAAGTCTTCGATGAGCGATTGCCACTTTACCGCAAGTAAACTTTTCTGTATGGCAAATATCTCTTGATTTTATTATTGCAATTTTAATTTTTAAAAGAAAAAAGCCGACTGAACGCAAAACAAATCCTGTGAAAATGATCAGAAATGCATACAAACAGAATTTGAAAATGTTGGTAACTTGACGTAAATTTGAAAGTTTTAACGTAACAAAAACAAAAACAATTGAGGTACTGTTCACTTGACGGACGAAACCAAACATTCATTGTTATTGTAAAGAATGTGAATGCTCAAATAAAAACAATTCGAAGGGTGAAAAACAACATAAATATTCGTTATATCGAATAGCAAATTTCACTTTCGTTCGTAATATAGAACCATCAATGGAAAAAATTTGGCCGTACGTTAACCCATTCGAGACCGATTGCACAACGTGTGTGCAATGGATTTCCGAGGCTATAAGACAGCCTGCACACCGTGTGTGCAATAACAGTAATGTGCAATTATCAGTTATTCTGAGTAAACTAGTCGTCGAAATACGATTTTTCTGGAACTAATGAAATCTGTAAAGTACAGGAAAACAAAATTTGGCATTGGTTTTACTGTGTACCAAAAAATCTAAAAATTATCTGAAATAAAGAAAAAAAAAATTCGCTCCTGGGGACCGTGCTCGAAAAAAATCGTCGTCTCGAATGGGTTAAATCGAAAATTCGTTAAATGGGAAGTTCGTTATACTGGACGTCCACTGTACTTCCAGGGCTAGATTTAGTTCTAGTTGTAGTTGTAGTTCTAGTCTAGTCTAGTTCAGTCAAGATTTAGTTCTAGTTTCTGTTCTAGCTCAGGTTTCAGTTCCAGTTCTAGTTCTGATTCCAGTTCTAGTTCTGGCTCCAGTTCTAGTTCAAGGTCTAGTTCTATTTTAGTTCTTTATATTTAATATCTTATACCTAGTTTTGGCCCCTTCTATCATTCTTTACATCACTCTTTACTTCCACTCTAAACTTTCAGTATTTTGTGTAGTTTTACTTTTTTGTTAACAATTTTTTTTTGATATATTGATTTATTTCAGCATACAAGATTGCTCTTTTAAATGCTACAAAAAGTACTTAGTACTTTTACTTTTATTTTAGTATTTTGGTTCTTTTCCAGCATCAAGCATCCAGCATCAAGATTGCCAACATTTTCTTACCGGTCTACAATTCTGTTCGGTTCGGAAATGCATCGCGGAAAATGAAATATTTTATCATGATGACATTTGAGAACACGTTGCACAACGCACATTGATGCCAATAAAATGTTCTTTGCTCGCATTCTCATATGACGAGACAGCTAAGGCTTGGCACCGGGTTTTGCCTAACATGTTGCAAGGAACATGCAAGCAGGATCGTTGGGTGGGGAGGAAAACTTGTGGTTGAGCGGACGAAGGGGGGCGCAGCGTTGGCAAAATTTATAATATTAAAAGCACAATAGCGCAAAAATCCAATATGCACTTTGACGATTCTATTACACACCGGAATTCTGAAAAGGGACAAACGCAAAAGCAGCAAATAACAAAATACCAACAAAATAAAAGAACAAACACAAGTTGCGCGTTGCCATTTCATTTCGCGATATCGATAGTGCGTTCACTTGTTGTCTTTTATGCCGTTAAATGTTTTTTGTTGCGTACGTTTTTGCTGTTAAATTTTCGCCCAAGTCAATGGCAATTTTTGGTATTGCTTGCAATTTGTTGCCAGCGCTGTCAAGTGGCGGCTGAATGTTGCTTTTATGCGCCGCTACTAATGTCTGAGCAATTGGAAAATTCCAATATTGGTAGATGTCGAAATGGAAGCTGTCGTAATTGTAGCCACGAATTGAAAATAGTTTGTTTTTAGGTTACAGTGGCTGAGACACACTTAGGCCTCTCTATGGGGCCGTTCGATGGCGATGGCATTCGATTTTTGTAACAACTGTGAATACCAGAATTAGTTCTAAACAAATTCGTATAGTTACTAAGGTCTTTGATAAAGAGACATGATATGGGAATAAAGGATATGGGAAGTTTTTAAATACGTTAAAGAATTTAATACCTTCGATTCTTCGTGAAACGGGCACTTACTAATTTCAACTTAGTACTTCAATTTTCCTCAGTACAACTTTAATACAAATACAAAACACAATAAACAACAACTATACATTAAGTTCAGACTGATAATTCAAGTAAAGACTGAGAATTGATTGAACGAAACATTAATTTGCATGCTACATTTTATAGAATTATGTTACTATTTTCTTTCAACATTGTAGTTCCCTGATAATTTCTCATCTCTTTTGTAATTTATATCGCGTTTCAACTGTCAACTAATTTGCTTCTTTTCCTTTTAAACTTTTCGTTTTTAGTTTTTCGCTTTTTCTTTTCCAGCAGGCAGTTTAATTAAATTTTCAATTATCGCCAAACAAAGCCGGAAGTTGTTTGGTTTCTATTTTTTTGTTTTAACAGAAACAATATGGTCGTAGTTATTTGATTAAATTTTTGTTTTGTTTTTGTGCGGAAAGACCGCAACTCGTCTGTGGAAGTTTGTTGTTTTTTTTTGTTACTCGATTTGATTCATTTGCACTTCTTTGTTAGTTGTGTTGTTGCTTGCTTGCGGCAATTGCCAACCAAGACTCGACCGAGCGATGCGCTGAGTGTTGCAGTCACTACTACTGGCCAAGTTGTTGTTGTTGTTTTTGCATATTTGAAGTTGTCAAGTTGAAGCTGACAGCTGTCCCATTGTGTGTAGCGATTTAAGAGAACATCACATTTGGAAAAAAAAAATGTTTACCTTAGCTAAATTTTTCTGAAGCGGACGTGATTATTGTCAGTTGACAAGCAATCAAATGGACGGACATGATTTGTTAGATTGAAATACAATTTATAGGGTTTGCATTAACGATATTGTTGGTGATGTTTACATATAAGGTTCTGTACGATCTTTCGAAAATGTTTCATTCTTCATATCTCTTTTATATCTTCACATTGCTATCCAATTTGATTGATTTTTAATTGATCGTTTAATTGTTGCAATATACCATTAAATTAGTGTATATGCTAACATTTTTTAGAAATCGAAAATCAATATCACGAAGTTCCACAGAAAGCAAATTATGGATTATCAAATCGTAATCAAATCGTTCTTAGTCGCCAAACTGTGTCAAATTAAAATGCAACTTGATCAAAGCTTGACTTGAGTCCCAAGTCATTCCTCTTGCTTTTAAAGTGTTTCAGTAACTTTAGTAGTAATTTTAACTACTAAAATTACTACTAAAATTTTACAATAACTACTAAAATTACTAAATAAACTAGTACTACTACTACTACTATTTAGTTTTTAGCAATTTTGCACTGACGAGTTGACACAAACGTTGGCCAACTTCATAATTAGAGTAAATGGACTGAACAGCACACACACTATTGCACTTAGTATGGCTGCTTTGTGTCCTCATTTCCGTTCCTTTGCCCTCGCAATTTCCCTTTAATAAGCGAACGCTAACTACGCCTAAGTGCTGTGCCTTAACTATCGATTAAAAAGAGTTATTTTTCTCAAAGAAGCTGTTTTGCAAAGTGCACTTCACTTCGCTTTACTTCACTTCACTTGAACGTCAACAATTTATTAACAACTTTTAATGTTGCCATTAATGGCGTTGCTCCCTTGCTGACAGGATGTTTTAAGCATTGATGTGCCTTTAGCCAGGAACATTATTCATGATTGCGTGTTGTGCTAACGAAACTAATTTAGAGAGCGGAACGTGTGACGACGTTGGAAAGTAGTTAACAATGTCCATAAAGTTTGCCTTCAATTCTGAAAAATTGCATAATTGCAAACAAGTGGTTGGTAACTCTGTTTGGTCTCTGTCGTCTTCAATGTGTTTGAATGAAAATATGAAAATATAATTGTGGTGCGGTTGCTGTCGTTTCTATTGTAATCAAGTAGTTGACTACACGGCGACGGTTAAAGCCGACGCTGTCCTGTCTCCTGTCTGATTCTGTCTTTGCCAGCTTGTTGGGGCCATCAATTTGAAGGTCGCAAAGAGAACACTCTGGGTAGGCATAAGAGGTTGAATTGCTCAACGAAAACATATAATAGCGGAGTTCACTTTTCATAGCATTTTATGTGTAAAGATGCTTTGGTAGCAATTTTTGAATTTTCGCAATGTTTTGGAAAGCAGTTGTAGCGACACTAATATAAAATGTTACGTAGCTTTTTTTAGTTCCCTATAGAGATTCACACCCGCGTTTCTATTTTTGGCTAAGATATGAAATTTTTAAAACAATGTAAAATAATGGTTTGGCTATAGTGAAGCATGAACGAATACGAACTGAAACTGCATTTTTATTTGTTAATTTTGAAACTTTTTTTCATTTTAATTGCTAATTTTAACTGTACTTGCTTTACGTTTTTAAGTTTGCAATATTTTATTGCATGTAAAGATTTTCTTTTTCAATACATTATCCACCAATATACGAAATTCAGTTGTTCGCTAAAAACGCCAGAATTTACCGACAGATGACAAATTAAAAGAGTGACTAACATTTGCCCCAATTTAAGGTGAATCGAAAAAATACACAGCACAACAAAAAAACACTTTTTTTCTGTTGCATGGAGTTTTTCTACTGTTTCTTACTAATTTGGGTGCGCTGATTTCGAATCTACCCTCAGATTTTTTCAGCAGCTCTAGTTAGTGAGATATAGGTAACGTGTCATTTTTTCAGTTTTTCCTCTACTTTTTCCATATTTTTGATCGTAATTTTTAAACCAAAAAACCGATTGACATTTTCACCTTATCGCATTAACAACACCGCACGGCTTCTTTTCCGATGCAACCTATTTTTATAAGTTTTAAAATACCGCGGTAATTGGACCTTAAAGTCGGAAAAAATGGAATTTTAAGGCGTTTTCTTTGATGGTCAAAAACATACACAATTTTCGTAAATCAAATAACAAGTTAGGCCGCAAACATAGTGGAGCGGCGAGCAAAGCGAAGAGCAAAGCGGCGAGCAAAGCGACTAAAACAAATACACGCTTTTGACGCAAAGCGCACATAGTGACGAGAAAAGCGAAAAGCGTGTATTTGTTTTCGTCGCTTTGCTCGCCGCATTGCTCTTCGCTTTGCTCGCCGCTCCACTATGTTTGCGGCCTTAGGTGTATAATGAAAGCCGACACATCAAACATTACAACACAGCCAAATTATTTGGCGGAATGCACATTCGCATCGAAATAATACCAAAAATGTCCATAGTCATTTTCATAATTTTCCTTAAAAAATTAGGAGCCTCAAAATATGCTCTTTTATATGTTGGATTTATAGTCTTAAACACAAGCAAAAAACAAAAAGATTTTGAATTGCTCTAAACAAAAAAATTAAAAACTTTGCATATTTTTAGGCCCCAAATTTTTTAAGGAAAATCTATGAGAAGTGATGAAAATAGCTATGGTACATTTTTGCTATTACGAGTATTTCGATGCGAATGTGCATTCCGCCAAATAATTTGGCTGTGTTGTATTGTTTGATGTTTCTTCTTAAGATATTCATATACTTCGTAACTTGATTTATGAAACATCTGTACAATTTTCGCCATCAGAAAAAACGCCTTGAAATTCAATATTTTCCTACTTTGAAACCTTATTACAACGCCAATTTAGAACGCATAAAATTGATTAATGTCAGAAAAAATGGCGTGAAATGTTGTAAGTGCAACTATATAAAAATCATGTCGATAGAATTATTGGTTCAGAAATTACAGTCGAAAACGAGAAAAAGCCGAGGAAAATTCGAAAAAGTGACACGCCCATTTTTTGCGAAAACTAGAGCTGTTACATAAAAACGGAGTATGGTTTTGAAAACAGCGTGGAAAAACGATTCAGATTCATGTAAAAAACTCCATACAACAGACATGCTGTTGTGCAGTGATATCTATGAAAGTATTACGACAAAATAAATAATTGCGAGTAGAAGGTATTAGGAGCATTCACAATCTGTTTACAAGTACAGTTTTTACAGGTATAATTAGTTGGGAGTTGTTACTACTACTACTACTTTGTGCACATTCTATAAAGGTAAACAATAAAAGAAATAAAAGAATAATAAAATAAATATAAAAGAAGAATAAATAATAAAATAAAAGAAATAGTTTGAAAATGTTTTAAATATAAAAAAATAATGTTCAAATATATCTTAGTTTACAGTTGTAAAAGTATTCTTACTGTAGTAAGAAAAACCATAAAAGGAAAAGCAAAGTTTGTCTCTTTTGATAAGGTTTGTGTTAGATTTGGGTTAGAGTTGTGTAAGTTTCTATACATTTTTGCTAATCAAATCAATTACGCAAAAAACAAAACTATTTCACTAACACAACATTTGTGTCTGAAAAAAAAAACATTAAAAAACGAGCTAAGGGTCTTTAGAAGACGATTAAGTGGTCTGTTGATGAGTTTTCATATTTTTGTTCCTATTGTTTGTCGTTTCGACTACCATTGTTGTGATAAAGCTCGATCTCATAAAATAAAGAGCTTGTCGTTAGTTAGAAAAATAAAATTAAAACCATACACGAAAATGCTTGCTTTATGAATTTTAATTAAAAATATGATAGTCTTTTCATTTTCATTCACTTTAAACGCATTTTTTGCACTACTGGCTTCTTAAAATCGATCTTAAAACTATGTTAGTCGTATATTAAATATGGTTGACTATGCAGAGTTCATAAGTTGTCACATATTGTGAATACCGCTATTTGCTTGCTACTTTATTAGTGTCGCAAGTATTTTGCACAAAATATCAATGAAATCAGCAAAGAACAGAAGTTCAATGAAGAAGAAGTTCACAAAAATAAAATTGGTTCAACAAGAGAGACATTTAAAGAAGAATATAAAAAAAAGACGATAAACTTAAAGGTTCGAATGTTATAAATCTTGAAGAGATATCATTGTACATGTTAAAACAAAAGAAAACCAGGTTGGCCGAACTCTTAATTCGGACTTGTATTGTCCACAATTGGATCGCTTGAAGGCAGCAATCACCCAGAATCGGTTAGCTTTGGCCAATAGGAGAGGAATAGTGTTCCAACAGGATAATGCCAGGCCACATATATCGATAGTGACTCGCCAGAAGCACCGGGTACATGGTTGGGAGGTTCTTATTGTTGCACCTTTTAGTCCGGAGATTGCTCCAAGTGATTACTACCTGTCCCTGTCTATGGCGAAAGATTTTGTTGGTAAAATATTTGGCTGAAGAGAAGCTCGTGAAAATCAACAAGATTTCGTATGAGAGAGTCATAACTCAGTTACCTTCAATACGGCAACAAATTATGGAACAAAATGGCATATTCTATGGGATCATTCTATGTGAACATGAAGCAAATGTCACATCATTTGTTGCAATAAATATTTCCGATTTCAAATTAGTTGAGATTTGTAATATATTTCCGTTGGTCACCTTGTGCGCGCAAATTGCCAGCGACTTAATCAAATGGACTAAGCGCCAGAAAACAAAAAATTGTGAATTCGAGTAGAACGAGTGGCGGCAAATAGCAGACTATCGCAGCCAAGCAGCGCAGCGACCAGCGAAGGGAAGTGGCCGCGGTGGGGAGATGAAGGAAGGATAACAGCTGTGACCGCACGCTCATTGGCCACGGAATAATATTTGCCAAGTGCGCTTGAGGGTAGGAAAATCATCACATTATGAAGTGAAAGATGTGCGTCGGACTTTGCAGAAGTTTTGCATTTGCCGCTTTCACTTTGCTTTCATTTTTTTAACAGAAACTCAATCTGCCGCTTTTTTTTGGCACTTTTATGCGCTAACAATTTCCGTGTGCGTTGCGTAGCCACAAAACGGAGAATAATGCAAACAATAAACGATAAGTAGGAGTTTTCCAGTCGGTTATAATCGACAAACGGACACTCTGCAGTTTATTTATTTGTGTTTTTTCTTTATTTATTTGAAAATAAATAAATTGCAAATAAATTTCGATCAGAGTAAATTAACTAATGGTATATATGTAAATATTTCCTGGTAATATCTGAAAATGAACAGTTTGAACGTGAAAAATTTAAGAAGTAATATCAGGAATCAATCAAATCAATAAATGTGATTAGAATTGTCAAAAGAATGTAGTAGTCGCGTTTGTTGATTTTTGGTATAGTTAAAGTTTGGTATAGTTTATTAAATGATTTTAAATTTTTGGGTTGGCTGATGTTTGAATAAAAATAAAGGCATATAACTAAAATTGTTTTTTCTAACCCCGAGGAGGAAGCGACAGCATTTTTCACACTGGGAAAAATCCATATGTGCGTGAAACGAGAGACCAAATATAGTAATACTGCGTACTCAGTTTTTCATTTCTACATCCTTTGTCCTTTTAAAAGGACTTCAAAATTTTGAAGGGGATAAAAAATAAAAAAAATATAAAAAATACTTAACCTCGTTAGCATATGGCGATATGTATATCAGATGAAAGAGGAAAGGCTCAAGAATTTAAATAAAATTAATGTTTTTTATCTGTTTGTAAAGAAAAAAAGGTATGAAAAAGGTCCTTTGAAAATTTTAATCCTTTATATCCTTGAAAATTTACATGGAATTTTCTTGAAAAGTAAGTATGTTAAAACCCCAAATCTCCCTGATCACGTGTCAAAATTTCATTACTCTAACTTTATTAGTTCGAGTTGAAAAAAAGGCGGAAGCTGCAGTTCTAATGAAGTACAAAAATTCAAATTTATTTGAGTATCCACGTCGGCGTTATGAACTTCATATGGCTAACACTGCAACCCAGTGTAGGGTGCACTTACGCCGCCAAGTTGCGCATATCAAAGTTGTTGAAATGGCTGGCAGCTACTGCAGCCGCTGTCGCCGTTTGTAGTTCGCAGCTGCGGCTGCGGCTGAGACTGCTTCGTCGTTGGTTAGCTGCATGGCTGGTCGTTGTGGCTAAAGTTATTCGTATAAAAAAATGATAATTTTTTGTTCAATTTTTGACTGGCGAAAAATTGGCAAATGTCATTATGCGCACTGGAAAAATACGAGCATTCACTACAAAGTCAGCCAGACAGGGCGCGTGGCAAATTGAATTTCATTCATTGATGAACTTCATTAAACTTTTCAAGTATCAAACGCATTAACAATTAATTGGAATTTATGCTAAAACTGTAGCGGGGACAAAGAGATAGAGTTGGGAGTTGGGAACAAATTGAAAACAAATTAAGTTAAATGAAATTAAAATTGATTGCAGTTGGGAGAGGACAAAAAATAACTACAAAGTGGGGGGAGAGGCGAGTTAAGAGTCTCTCGTTTCTGCTAAGAATGTGGTTGTTCCTTGTGGTCCAGTTCTTGATAATACTTTGACATATTTTTTATGAATACTTTGATATTTTCTAAAATTTTTTTTTGTCATGAACTGAGTAAAATCTTTGTCACACACTGCATACAAAGAAAATTAAATTTGGAACAATAGCCGTATTCACGATCTTTCACGAAATTTTACTTCAGATCGTGAACGACCTCGTTTTAAATACTTAGTATTTGCAAAAACAGCTGATCCTGTTTACATTTTGTTAGAGATGAAAATGTTTGGTACATGCAAGTAAACAATGCCGGGAATAAGCAAAAAATTCGAAAAAGCATAAAAAGTGAAAATTTATATTTAAGTGTCCTTACAACAAGTTTTGTAAGAATTGACGAAAATTAAATTAAATCAAAATACTTGCCATGAGTGAAAGAATTTATCGATAGTAGAATCTATAAAGTGCGATCACTATCAAGAAAATACAGAATACTACGGAATGTTACAATTGCGATTGTAAATTTGGTAAATTGGTTGTACTTTCCGTTGAATGTATTTGTTTTTGTAAAGTTACAAAATTTACCACAGAAACCAAGAATACACGATACAAGACCAAAAACCACAGATCGTGGATACGGCTAATGATTTCCTATTGAAATGTGCACGAATGGATCGAAAAACAGTGAAGGGATCAGCACAAATTTCTTACTGTAACATTGGGTCTTCTAGTCTCTGTTACTTAATTGAAAGTAATAACCTCAGTGAAGTTGAAATAAAAGTTAATTATTCATTGAAGAAAGGAAGTTGAGAAGCTTTTCGTACTTTTTATATTTCAAAGACGTCAGTATCCAACGCCGAACCACTATAAGTAGAAGGAGGAATTATTTGCTTCCGTTAGAGAAGAAACCTTATGCGACTTAATTTTTTAAGGCGACTTAGAAATTTTTGAAAAAAGTAGATGCAAACAAAATAATTCTTGTTTTAATTTAATTTAATTTATTAATACTTAAATTTCTATGCTCTCTTTCTTCCGTTTTTTAGACCTCGACCGGGATTCATTAATACAATGTTTTGCTTGTTGAGTAATTTCACTTGGAAAAATCTGTGAATGAAATTACCTAAGTAATTAAGTAATTTATCATAAATTACCAACCAAAATAAGATCCAATCCAGTTGCCAAGGAATGGCATCAGAAAATTAATTTTTTTTAAACAGGTGTTTACATTTGAGACATGAACCCGCATGAGAGATGCCATGGAAATGTCAAAATAAATAACGAACATAAATCTACTGTGTTCACACAGTTGATTTAAGTAAAGTAATTTATTCCAAATAAAGAAATTGATGCCGTAATCTGTATGTAGTTCCATTAATTTTTTTTATCAATTACAAAAAACGTAAGACAGCTGATCAATGATGACAATGCCCCACAACTAGTTAGATCGGCGCATTGCTCTGCATTCCGTCCAAATTTACCGCTAATTCCCATCACCAACACACACACACATGTATATATATTTAATTATCGCGTTACAATTGATGGAGTTCCAGATTCGAGTTCGATTATAATCACATGTGCCCAGCGTTGCATAAATTGGCAGCCAGACATTGCCGGTGTCAGTGTCAGGATCGACTTTTGCTCGCATGTCGCTGCATCAGTCCGTCTGCCGGAACGCTCACACGACGCGACGTCTGCGTTGGGTAGCTCAAATGTGTATTGGTATAGTGGTTGATGGGGAAGGAGACAGTGCTGGAGGAAGTTGGCATTAAAAGCGACAATCGACGTATATTAAATGGAAATCGGCTAATTGTTGCCTGCCTTCCATCATTACCTGCCATCTCTATAAAGTCGAAAGCTTTCTTGTTAAGGGAGTGTTCCCGTCTAGAATGCCGATTTTAGGCTGTTTTTCAAAAAATTATTTTGGAGCTACAAGGCAACATGCAATATTCTGGTTTTTTGCTTGTTGTTCCTTATTATTTGTAGAACAGAAACTCATATTTGTGTCAAAAAATTTTATTTTCTAAGTACAAATTTTCAGTGGTCAATGTGACCTTGTCAAGCTGATTTTCACTGCTGGCCGATAAGAAATTTCGGGAACCAGTAATCTGAAACAGAAATGGGTATGCAATTATTAATCTGCAATAAATTCCGCGGATGCTAAACCACAGTTTTAGTCAAAATGTTGATTAGAAACAAAATGGCGGCCATATGAAAAAAAATTGTCCAGTTTTGCCACCTTTTTTTAGCTTTAGAGTGCTTGAAAATATATTTAACAATAATTTTTTGATGAAAACTTTGGTTTAGCATCCAATGAAAACTATCTAGAACATTTTCCCAAAATTTCAAGTCGATACCTCTCATAGTTGCTGAGAAAAGTTATCGGCCAGTACAAAAAATGTGGTTTCGAGAAAAACGCGTTTAAAGTTTCGACAGCCAGTTTTCGGCGAGCTGAGATTACTTCAATTAACATGCAAAAAAGTGGGTACTGAGTTTGCGGATTGAAAAACGACTTTGGGGGTGATAGTATATAGTATAAGGTACAATAAAACGCCAAAAAAAAAAATCGATTTTTTCAAACTTCTACCCGGGAACACCCCCTTAAGTTAAGAGTTAAGTAAGGTTAGGTTAAGAACAAGCTTGGCTCTTTTCGCATCAAGCAGTCACTGAACTCTGACCATAAAAGTCTTTCAGTAGTAGTAAAAATTTCACACTTTTTGCCAAACATTTGCTGTGGCAATTTCGCATAACTTCCGATTTGTGGCTTGGCAAATACAACTCCGACGCTTCGTCTTTCTTGTGTAACCCATTTGAATACCATAAAAGTGCCAGAAGCGAGCGCTTAGAAGTCGATGCACAGCATACACAGATATTTGCTATAACTACGAGTACACAATTGCACATATTTAAGTACTCGTACTGTACGATATCGTACGAAATATGGGAGCAACGTACGTATGTATGTATGTATGTATGTTTAGTGTGGTGGTGTCGGTTGGCAGTGGTCTGTACGTAACAATTCAGCATGTTGGCGGCATTGCTTTCTTGTGTCAATTAAATGTTTGCGGATGTAAAAAGGAAACGAGCAGGGCACAGTCGCCGGAATTGCATACTTAACACAAGGCGTGCAAGCACATACGACTCTTATACGAGGGTATGGCAATAAGTAATTTGAAATTAGTGAAAGCACTGTGAGCTAATCGAACATGAATAATTCTCAAAGTTTTTCTTCTCATTTGATGAAAATCTCTTTGAACAAAATATTTCTTTTCGAATTCGTTATGTGAAGCTCGTTTTTTTAATAAATAAATAAATAAATAAATAATAATGAATAGTTTATTATAGTTTTTCTTCTCATTTGATGCAAATCTTTTTCAACAAAACATTTCTTCTCGATTTTGTTAGATGTTGCAACAATGTGAAGCTCGCTTTTGAAGTGTCTACGATCGAAACTGTACTATCTTTGGGTATTTGAGCATTCCAACAAATCTGCGGCATAACCAGGTTCAGTACAGCGATTTTAGTGAGCCAAACCACATAAACCTTTACCCTTCCGACTCCAAAGTTGCCTGAGAGCAACTTCACCTATTTGTCATCTTATAACAAAAGCTACGATTGATTTATGGGTTAAATTTAAGTAGGCACCAACCAATTAATACTTTACGAAGTTAATTCAAAGCAAATTACAAAAATTTTACTATTATCCCCAAAATAATTTCCAATAATTTGCAGCGATGTCAGGGAAAGTTTGTGTTCTAATTGAAGTCTACGCATTGGGCGCGTTTGATCAAAACCCTGTTTCTTTCATAATGGTTAAATAAAATCAAAAAGTGATAATTTTGTATTTTTCCATAAATATTCAATAATTTTTCTGTAATTAAAAAATATTGCTACAAAATTTATTTAACCCGTTCTAAGCTAAAATTGTTTAAAAGTAAACTAGCTAAACTAGAACTCTAACAAAGAGGCGTGGCGGCTTCACATGTCGTGTGCACACTCATTAGGCAATTGTTTCATGATTTAAATATAAAAAAGTAATATCTAGACACAGGGTAAAATTCGGGGTCGAAAGGATTAATAATAATTTCGACAACATCAGTTAGACACAGAAATCTGTGATTGATCCAAAATAAAATGCATGAGCGCTAAATTGTAAGCCAAGCGAGTCTATTCAACTAACTGGCTAAGCATCCCTGGTTCAGTTTCTAGTTCATAGTTACCAGAATCAGCAATGTAATTTTCAATGAACATATTGAGTTACTCTCGTATTTGCGAATCGCTGGCAAGTGTATGAAAGTGTGTGTGCGCTGTTGTTTCAATTGTTGGCCGTTGTTGTTGTTGTTGTTGTTGTTGCTAGTGTTTTGCTGCCGTTTGATATGTTGCTGCTGCTGTTGCTGTTGCTGCAACTTTATCGCAGTCCACATCTGAACCAAATAAAATAATTGAAAGCAGCGATAAGAATCGCCGCGTTGCGCGCAACATACCATACAAAAAACAACAATAACAAACTGGAGTTCATGCCACATTGTAAGAACCAACTCGAACGGAGGAGCAGGAGCCAATGAGACGTTTGAAAATTCAAGCAACATTCTCGTTGCGCTCCTTTCAGGATGACTTGACAAGCGCAGCAGCAGCAGCAGGAGTGGCAGCAGGCGCAGAAGGACGTGGCCAGTAGCTGTCTGGTTAATGTTACAAGAACAAAAGCAAAATGACACCAAATGCAGAGCACAACACAACAACAAAAACACATGAGTTGCCGCTGAGTTGCCATGAGAGGAAGTGAAAAGAATTTAGCTGCCGCAGAGCTGAGTGTAATTTCTCGTTAGCTAATAACTTTATTTATGTACTTATGAATATTTTTGTACATATGTATGTGTATTAAGATTAAGCTTAATTGCTTTCAAGTTCATCTTAAATTAATTAAAAGAATAATTAAATAAAAAAATAAATAATTAAATAAAAGAATTAAAAGAATACTCTAATCTATGTAGCAATGATTTTGTAGAGCCACCAATTAAATGCTTCAAAGCCCTACAAAACAACTATTAGACATACATAAATATTAAGCACCAACACATGCAAACTCGTACTGTCATCGCTGTACCGCTAAAGTGGCTTTTTGTTGCCACTGTTATCGCATTTCGGCGGCCGCTGATCGAATTTTCATGTCCACATTGGCCGCTGGCGCTGGCCGAGTTCATTTGCCTGGCGCGTCTTGGCCGCACCGCATCGACTTGTAAATCTGGTGTTGCCTTTTTTCGACTGTTTTTGTTGTTGTTGTTGTTGCTTTTTCGTAAACGAAAACTAAATTTAATGCCAAGTTCATTGGCTTTATTTGTTGCCCTTATTTTAAATCAACACACTGCACATTGTGCCGGTGTTGGCCGCTTGTTGCACCCCCCAGCGCAGACAATGCGATATTGGGCGATAATATGATTTCTCAGTTAATAAATAACAGTTCGAAAACTGCTAGTCGCCCGATATGATCGCTGAACGCTGAACGGCGAGGATATGCAGTGCACTTGCATACATACAAACATACACACTTACACACATAAATAAACACATACAAACATATACGGAAGATCGGTGCGACGGTCGAAGGCGGTGCGCCGCTGCGCCTCCGGTTGCCGTCGCTGTAATTTCACCGGCCACTGGGCGGCTGCGAGGCTGTGCAGATCAGCCAATGCGGCCACTGATCTGGCCATCGAAGTCATGCTGCCATTTGTTGTTGTTGTTGTTATTTTTATATGCAAGCATATTTAGTGCGAGTTGTGCCGTTCGGTGTGTGCTTCTGTTGCTTTGGTCCTTTTGGCTTCTTGTTTGAATGTTTTCTTTGCGCTGCCGTAGCGCGCGGCTGGACGCATTAAAGCCCTTTTTCTCTCCATTTAACTTTGGTTTATGGCTTTGTTGAAAGCGGCCGTCGCTGATTACGGCCGTGTGATACTTTTGTTTCATGTTTTTATTGCTTTTGAGCGAATTTTCAGCATCGCATTGAGATATTCCAATTGGGTTGGCGTTGCTGAACGATAGAGTGGCCGTAGGCAAATTGCACAGTGGCCCAGATTACAACAAACTGTGGCCATCGATATCGACCAGTGGCCACAACAACCACAAATTTTTTATAATTATTTAGTACTCGTATAAGTCGGGGAAAGTAGTGGTCAAATTTATTTATTCAAGAACTTAACATCTATTGACTCAGTCAGTCAATCAGACTGACGGCTGTTCTGATATGAAATTTTATCATCGTGTTACTACACAAAAGCCTTGAAGCTTTGCTGCCATCTTCAACTATGGCGAGCGCCCGTTTTGCGCATGCAACCGCTCGTTGTTGTTGTGATAACATTTGCGCTCTTATCTAGATCCGCTTTTCGTTGATCCGATTTTTTTCCATGCACAAACGCACACGCACGCACAGTTCATTGCACAAAATATAATCCGTTTATGTGTGTTGTGGCGAGCGCATTGCTGCCGGTTGCTTGGTTCGCTTGTCAACAACAACACACCGCCGTCCTGCAGCCCCGCACGCCTCACTGCCGCCGCCAAATCTGTTTCAAGTATTTGCTAAAGTGTTTCTCATGTTATTTACGGGCGTGAGCTGCAGACTTTTTCCGCTGCCGCCGCGATCGTTCAGCGCTTGCAGCTTCGGGTGCATCTTCAGTTCGTCATCAGCGCCCGCTCCACTTCAGTGGCTCTGTTGTTGTTTATGCTGGCCGCCGATCTGCTGCGCTGATAGCGCACTGAAATATGCTCAACGCATTGAATTACTTTTGACAGCGCTGCGGTCATCGATTAAGCCGCTTTTGGCGCATCACATTTCGCCATATTGAAATTTCAGTCAATATTATTGCGCAGGCCAACATTCTTTGTAAAATTGCCAATAACATTCAACTTGGCTTGATTACGTTGCAGTGGCGAAGGCAAGCGCTGTGCTTTGACATAGAAATGTCTGACATCGCGTGCTGACTGTCAGCAACTGGCAGCAACTTTTGTTGTCCTTTCGCTTTGCGACAGTTCGTTTCTTTTGCAAACTTTCTTTTGTTAAAACGAAACGAAATAAAAATAATTTGTTTTCTTCTTTAACTATTGTTCCATTTATAGACGTCATGCAATGTTTTTCGTTTTCATAATGTGACCAGCATTTCATAAAACCAAATTATTTTTAATTTTTTTAGTTTAAGAAAAAAATTTTTTTTTTAAACATTTTTTATATTAAATTAATCAATTCAACAGATTAGACGAGTCTTTGATGTTACTTTAGTATGGAACTAGCAGATCCCCGCGGTTTTGCACGCAAGTTTGAAGTCAATGGGCCCAATAAATCAATTTTATTTTTATGAAAAAATACTTAGATATCTAAATATTTTTTCTTTAAAGTGCTTTCACCACATTTGAAGTCAATTGGCATATTAATTCGTGTCCTCTAGTGTACGACCGAAACATCTTTTTTGGGCTGAAACCGAATTTCGGTTTTTTTTTTTAATATTCGGCCGAAACCGAAACTTTCTAGTTAAAATAAAAATCACCATATCAAGCATTTGTTTTCAACAAACGAATTTTACATTAAGTAAATAAAGAACAAACAAACAAACATAACATAAATTAGTAAATACTTATTAATAAAAACAATTTATTCATTTTTTAAAAACATAAACATGAAAAAAAACCGTTTTGTACCTTACTTGCTAGTATTCAAAATAATTTAAAATATAAATAAATAAATAAATAATTCAATATTATATGCTAAAAAAAGAAGTTTATTTACATTGGTGGCATCTAAATTACTCCTCCTTTCACTATATATCTGCTACACAATAAAATGTAAAAAATATTCTAGAAAGTTTCGGTTTCGGCCATTTTTTGGCTGAAACTGAAACCGAAACCACTTATTTGGGCCGAAACCGAATATTCGGTCGGACACTACAATAAATCAAGTTCCTCCCCAACACTTTGTTGATCCCGTCAGATTGTTATGAAAAAATACTAAGATATCTAAATATTTCTTCTTTGAAGTGCTTTCACCACATTTGAAGTCAATTGGCGCATTAATTCATGTCTTCTCACAGTTTCCCCATACAAACTCTTAACCCATCGTTGACCCCGTCAGATTTTATTTTCAAAAAATTAAAAAAAAAACGTGTAAAACTATTTTTCACCAATAGGGCCAAGTTTCACAAAGTTTGAAGTCTAAAGTCGTAAAAAATCATGTTTCTTCATACAAACTTTAAACCTTTGGTCCACCCTGTTAGATTTCGTTTGAAAAAAAATGAAAAACACGTGTAAAATTAGTTTTGATTTTTAACTTTGATGCCAATCGCAGTCTTTCCGTGTATGAACTTTAACCCTTGGTTCAGCCCATTTAATCTTGATTTTCGAAAAATTGAAAAATGCGTGTCGAATTATTTATGTTTGAAATCAATAGGCCTATTGATTCATACTTTTTCATATAACCACTTAACCCATGTTTTGCCTCTTTAAACCTCCGAATTTAAAAAAAATCCCATCTTAGCGGAGGTTCATTTAAAAGATTTATCTACAGTCTAAACTCATATTTGTAGCTTTAGGGGTTTGGGCTGGGCGATGATGAATCAGTCAGTCTGGACAAACAATTATTTGTATAGAGATAAGATTACCTTGTACGCACAGGAGAGATATCTACGGTGTTCCAAACGGAGGTCTATCCTGAAGTAGCATGCCCAGAAGATCATTGAGTAGAAACTGCAGGAAAAATCCATCGGTCTGCAGGGACAGCCAAGCTTCACCTAAAAGGCCATAAAAAACTCTTAAATAAGAAGAGTCACAAAACATACTTCCAGGACACTCTGGTATTCTTGGTAACGAAATAGCCGCTAAACTGGCCAATCTCAGATCAGAGCACAATCCAGTGGGACCAGAGCCAACAATCGGAAGAATCGGAAGAATCATACGGAATCATCATATCGGAAGACTCACATGGGGGAAATAGTTCGAAGTGGAATACAGCAGCATCGCGAAGTGTTAGTAACAAGAGAGCGAAGTTTCTTCTTCAACTGAGATGAAAGTATTTGAATCATGATCGAAACGATCACAATGCATGTGACCAGCATATGACATGCAAATTCTGGACACAACAGAGCATTTCATTTGTCCAGCGTTCTCGATAAGCAGGAAGTATAACTGAAGCTCTACTTCTCCCCGACCTCTTCAGGTTCCTGAAAGAAACCAGTAAGTACGGAGGGAGTGAGGATCCCTAATCTTATCCGCAACTTTCCTCTCCGATTCCTTCCTTCCTTCTACCCTCCCCCTTTGGACTTGGTACAATGCTCTGAATGGACTGAGTGCCCATCTTCGCATCACCATCATGGTATAAGATTTACAATGGCAGCATGCTGGTAACCCTGTTAATATTTTATATATATACATTTATATATGTACGTGAGTCAATTTTGCAGTGTGTGTGTTGTTTTTACTTTCAGTTAAGATATCGTGTTGGACTGAAGCTTTAGTCGGTAATATGTAATGCAACTAGAATAACGGTTCATGCATGCCCTAAATACTAACATAAATCGAGTTTTTTTTGCCAAGATGACATTTGACATGTGTCATTTGCAAAAAAGTTGGGCAATTCGAAATTTTCAGTTTAAAAACGAAAGTTAGAATGTCTTGTGAGAATGAAAATCCGTCAAACTCCCAAATAAACTCATTTGTAGGTTAAATATGTAAAAATTTAGAGTGTTATATGTGTCAAGATGATGTTTGACAGGTGTCATTTGTACCAATGTTGGGCAATTATTTATGATAATGTTTAAAATTGCAAGTGAAAAAATGAAGGTCTGATTCTTTTTTAAGAACAAAAAGCAAAGCAAAAAAGAACAAAAAATATCAAACTGAATAGACCAAAAACAGTTAGCCCATGGAATATGTGTCTACATATATGTTTCATATTATATTTTCATGGACTTCAAGGACCATTTTAAGAGACTCTGTCACATTTTTTCAACTTTCAAAGTCAACAAAAATTCATATGAAACACATATGCCCCACAGCCATTCAAGGGTTAAGTGTGCGCAAAAACGCTTTTATGGGAAGTTCAGCAACTTGGCTGCCATACACAAATGTCAGCTGCAACAATTGTTTTGCAGTTCTTCAATTCGTCGACAGTTGAACGTTCTGCATTGAGTTCGAGAATTGCCTAAAGTTGTCTGTAACCACTGAAATCAGCGAATACGTGTAATTAATAGCAAACGGCTACACAAATAAATCGTCCAAATGGCGTTCTACGAACATCGAAATGACAATTAGAGCACGTTGCGCTCATTTGGAATGTCAGTACATGAAAAACGTGAAGTCGAAATTAAAAATTGCATTGTTTGTAATTGTGTAAGCAAACGAGGCTTATTGTATTATTTTGATTTGTTTGGTTTTGTTTTTGTTTAAGGTTTGACTTGACTGTTCTGCTGATTGTTTGTGTGTTGGTGGCAGTTCGAGTTTAGTTTGAATTGATTTTAAATTGATTTAAGCATTGAAATTTAGAAAACAACTTCCTCGATTCAAAATAGCAAAAAAACCAGCATACAATTCAGTGTGTAAAATAGATCGAATTTGGAAAAATTTAACCCTTTTTCATATTGTGAACACTGTCTGTGCTAACAAACCTTTAATTCATTGCTGAGAAAGCGAAACAAAAAGCATTGAAAATAACTAAAAGCATTCAGCATTTAGCAACGTGAAATACACGAGAACGTGACTATAAAGTTTTCAGACCATTTTGCCAGTATTCAAATGTCTGGCGGCGTTTTTCGAGCTGTGTGTGTCCATAGCGCCGAATGCGCTGTCTGATATTTAGTTGAAATTGAAGGCAGATGAGCTGGAAAATTTGCCAAGTACGTGCACTAATTGCCGACTGCTGTCGAATGGATGTCTTTAATTTGGTACCACAGCACAGAGCAGAAGGCTTTCGTTTAATTCGAGTGGAGAAATGAAAAATTAAAGCATTAAATTTAATAAAAAACGTGAAAAATTTAGGATGGTAAGGAAAGAGTTTATTATTAATACAACTATTTATATTTTTTCTTTATAGCGCAGTCAAGGAATGTTGATCTACCGATTTGGATATATATTTGAATATATATTCGTTGAATTTCGTAGAATTCGAGTGGAGAAATGAAAACTTAAAGCATTGAATTTAATAAAAAACGTGAAAATGTAGGATGGTAAGGAAAGAGTTTATTTTATATATAACTATTTATATTTTTTCTTAATAATGTAGTCAAGGAATGTTGATCTAGCGATTGAGATATATATTCGAGTGAAGAAATGAAAAATTAAAACATTAAATTTAATAAAAAACGTGAAAAATTTAGGATGGTAAGGAAAGAGTTTATTTTTAATATAACTATTTATATTTTTTCTTTATAATGTAGTCAAGGAATGTTGATCTAATTCGGATATAACATTTATGATAGGTTGATGATGATGAAACTTTAGAAAAGCAATAATTGTGTACACGAAGCAGCGTCTACAGCAACCCACAATTGATCCTGAAAGATTCTGGTATAGAAAACAATATGCTATGTATTTTTATTTTTACTTAAAATAATAACATATTTTGGTGTTTCCTAACCACGCAAGTTTGAAGTCAATAGGCCCAATAAATCAAGTGTCTTCATACAAAATTTGAACTCATGTTTTGCCCCTTTTATACCCCGAATTTCAAAAATTCCCGTCTTAGCGGAAGTTTATTTTCTTAAATGCACCAACATTTAAAATTTCATGTTTGTAGTCAGGATAAGCAATGCCAGTCAGTCAGGACAAACAATTATATGTATGTGAATTTGAGTTGTATGGGCGGTGCCATGCCCATTTTATGCATGCTCAAACCATTTTTGCAGTCGAAGGGTGCGACCCAGTTTCATTGATGTGCAACTTACAGCTCAAAAGTTGTGCGGAAAAATTTAAGTCACAACAAATGTACCACGCCCCTTGTCCAATGCTCATAAAATTTTACGAATAGAATGACACATCTTTGGGACGATGGTATACAAAATTTCAATGCTGTCCGACTTAGAATTTTGAAGCTAGATTAGATATGAGATTAGATATTAAATATTTGGGTTGTATGGGCGGTGCCATGCCCCGTCATCCAATATCCACCACAGTATCCCTTTCGAAGGACACGACTAAATCGTTAGTTTGTGCTAAATATCATTGACGTGTGAGCTGTGGTTCCAAAATTAGTCAAAACTTTTGGGTCACCGGAAAAACGCCACGCCCCTTGTCCAACGATCATAAAATTTTACCAATAAATCGACACACCTAAACGGTGGCCCTATACCAAATTTCAATGCTGTCTAATTTACAATTCCGAAAATATTCCATATTAAAAATTTAGATTGTATGGGAGGTGCCACGCCCACCTGTCGGATCGCTTTCACACTATGTACTTTACCCAGATTTATTCAAGGCGAGCATTCGATGAAAGATTTAGCTCAATCGGCCGCATATTTGGATTCGATTGGCATGATGAAATAATTTTGGCCGGCTAGATTAGTAAAATATAATAATAATAAAATAAAAAAACAAACGAGTGGCGTACTCGGGATTTCATTTTGGGGGGTTTTTCGTACAACTTTTGGGCCGAATATCATTCGCAACCATACTTTGTAACAGCAATTTTTGTGTTTGGAGGGTTTGAACCCGAAAAAGCCCCCTGTGTGCGCCACTGAAAGATATATACATGCATGTGTAGATGAATAGATATATCGCTCCTTCGCTGCAAGAACGTCATAACTCAAAACTGCATCATTCCGAGAAAATTCAGTTTTAAAGTTTACCATTACAGGCAGTTCAAGACATCAACAAATGTTTCATGTCGTCTTGTGAGCAAAGTATTGAATATTTTACAAAGTGGTTTTGACAGATAGAAGAAGGGAAAGGGTTGCCATAAACTGAAAATTTTTTTTTTGAGTTATGACGTTCTTGCAGCGAAGGAGCGATATGTAGATGAAGGTATAACTAGCTGAACGATGGACCCTATTGAGTACTTGGCGGCCCGTTTATGAGTTGAAATAGCGATTCCCTAAAAAACGAATGAATAATTAAAAAAAAAACGAAAGCCTCTCCTAATTTTAGTATTCCAATAGTAGTATTGCTGTGTAAAAGTTTCGGATTTTAAATAAATTCTCTAAAAAAGCAATCATTTTTCAGGCACTGTCGTTTTTCCCCCCTCTTCAACGCTTGAACAATATTCGCATTGAATATTGATGACTAAGTAAATTGATTACAAATGTAAACAATCAGCACATGGATTCAGATCAGTTTAGAAAAAAGCTAAACCAAAATCTGCTAAATAATAAGAATCTCTCTCATTATGTTCTACAGGCATTCATTCATACAATTTTAGTTGTCACTACCGCATTAAATTTTGCTTATTTGCTTGGTTTTTTCGTTTCCAACAACAAAGACACCCACAGCACTTGCACAAATTTTACCAAATCTTTGAGTGTTTGTCGAGTGCGGGCGTCCTGTTTCCAATGCTTTCAATGTCGGCGTTGGCAATGCGCGCTTCTGCCGAAGTGTCGCTGGCCGGTGTTGACAACACACTGACGATGATGAAAATCTTTCAATTACAATAATGAAAATGTTCGCTAATACTAAAGTTGATGTCCATCCATATCGGGTCGTGTCTTAATGTCCTTTACTGTACTACTTAGCATTCCTTCTCTTGCATGTTGCGCCTTCCCCCCAGTTGCGTTGGTTGCATTAGTTGAGAGCACAGCGCGCGCTGCTAACGTTCGGTCAGCGGCGATAATCAAACGTCCTTGAATACAAATTGAATTTTTATACACACAGCTTGGGTTTTTATATTATTTTATTTTATTTTTATTTAATTTATTTTTTTGTGTTTTCGTTCATTTTTTTTTGCATTTTTGATGTCTCTCTCCGGTGCGCATCAAAGCTGCTCCACGCTGCCAAAGCGGCAAATCCCTACAAAATCGCTCTCTGCTAGCTTGGATTGTGTTTGATTTTGGCTTTTGACTTTTCTGCAGCGCACACTGACTTGATGTCGCTCGTAGCTGACGTATTACAATGTAAGGAAGCAGTCGCACCAAGCAAGCAGCACAGAGTAATCTGCAGCAAATCGCTGGTCCGGTTCGTGCTAATACAATAAAATTTCAATGTAAAATTGAATTTCGTCTTTTATCTGGTTGGGGAATTTTCCTTTGAATTTCACAGCGGCCGCGGCCTTTTCTCATTTGTATTTGTTTGTAGTTGTTTTATTTTTACTTTTGTGATTGAATGGGGAATGGAGATTCAGGCATTGTCGAGGAAATGTGTGCTGGATGTAGGACAAACTGTATGCGATGAAGCATAGAAATGTGGTTTGAAATTCAGTTGAAATTCCATGAATACATTCACGGCACAGGAGGCTGCAAAGTACTTTGGAAGTTGTAATCAAACAACACGGTGTATATATAAATTTATATCTAATACATCCAAAGGCTACGCTGGCTTGGCCATGTCTCCCGTATGGAGGATGAAGTTGCGCGAGAAAAAGATGTTCCACGTGGTAGTTAAAGGTCGTCGGCAAAGAGGGAGACCCTGTCTCCGGTGAAAGGACCAAGTTGAATACGTCCGATCATCTTTTGGTGTGAATATGTGAGAAAGCCGAATCGCCTGGAGAGACCTTTTGCAGCATGTCGTAACAACTCAAAGTGGAGTACGATGCATATTAAACTTTTGACGCCTAGTTTGAAGGCATTTCGTCCGAATAGACAGTGACCTCTCAGAATTTCGGAACATTTCTTGATAATAATTCTACTTAATAGTCGAACAAGAAGTTGTAATCAAGACATTTTTTCTCCATTGCGAATAATGTAATCAATATAAAATTGTTTGAAACTGAAGTACAGAAAGTTTTTCCTGAATTTAAAAAACCAAATGGTAAATCGCGCGCAAAATGATCAATGTAGGTCCTCTTTTGAAAAATAATCCATGGATTGTAGCAAACCCATTTTTAGAGGAAAGCTAGAAGAATAATTTGCATTAATTTTACTAAAGTGATAAACAAGAATTAAAAAAAATGGATGTATGTATTCCTCTCCAAATGGCACCAGTTAAAACAAAACATTAGAAATCGATTTAAAAAATCGACCCTAATTAATTTTTAAATTGTTTTGTAAGAAAGTTTCAAAAATTGTGTATACATTTTAAATTATTTATCTCTGAAGCCAGAAGAAGAAAATTTGAACATTTTTTGTTCATCGTTTTGGTAAACAAAGTTTTGAGAAAAACACGTCTTTAGTTAAAAAATGTCTAAAAAACCACCCAAAGCAAGTAAAAAATAGGGTTCGAAACCATTTTTAATACATTATTCCAGCCATAAGAGCTTTCGAATATTATTTTAGAGCACGTTTGCCACTCAACTAAAATTTTTTATATCACATTTTTTTTCTAAAAAAAGATCAAAATGACAACGAAAAGACAATTTTTTATTTTCGACAAATTGTTTTTAAGGAAAGAAAGATACACAACTTTTATCAGGTGTACAACTTTGCTTCCGCCGTTTTTTTTCCAAAATTAAAAGCTTTATTGCGAAAAAGTGCTTACAGATGTATTATTCAAAGTATTGTCCGTCGCTAGCGACAACTTTCTCCCATCTTTCCGGCAATTTTCGGATCCCGGCTCGAAAAAAGGAGTCCTCTTTTGACGCTATCCATGAAGCAATCCATTTTTCCAATTCTTCGAAGGATTGAAAATGTTGATCTGCCAGGCCGTGTGCCATCGAACGGAATAGGTGGAAGTCAGAAGGGGCGACATCTGGGGAATACGGCGGGTGGGGCAAGACTTCCCATTTCAGCGTTTCCAGGTACTTTTTGACCACTTTTGCGACGTGAGGCCGAGCATTGTCGTGTTGGAGGATGACTTTGTCATGTCGCTCTTGATATTGTGGCCGCTTTTCTTTTAGCTGAGTTTAGTTTTAGTTTAGTTTAGTTTAGTTTCTGAGAGCATTCGATGCGCTTCAGCTGCATTTTTTTGCGAATTGTAACAGAAAAGTAAAACTTCCCGCAAATGGCGAGAATTGGGCACATAAACGGACATTTTCGAGCGTGAATAATACGAAAACAAGAACAACTGTCACTGAAACGGCGATGACAATTCGTTAGGCACTGTCCACACTCACTTTAAAGGCATTACCATCTATGTATTTCAACCAGCCTCAGCCGGTACAGCCACCTATCGGAAAACGGCGGAAGCAAAGTTGTACACCTGATATATTGAATAAAAGTTTTGTATCTTTTTTGTATCTACAAAACTTTTATATAGAATAAAACATATATATTATATAGAATACACAACTTTTATATAGAATAAAAGTTTATATAGAATAAAAGTTGTGTATCTTTTTTGGCTTAAAAAACAATTTTTCGAAAATAATAAATTGTCCTTTCGTTCTCATTTTGATATTTTTTAAGGAAAAATTTGTTATAAAACATTTTAGTTAAGTGGCAAACGTGCAAAACTTTTATTCAATTTAAAAGTTTTGTATCTTTTTGTTTATCGATTGTTCTCAAAAAGTTAGTCTTTTAATTTCTGTATAAAACTTTTGTATAAAACTCTTGTATAAAAAACGCCCAAATTAGGTACACAAAAGCGGCCCAGAGAAATAAACAGGTCCACTTTTGTCCCAATGAACCAAAAGTGGCAATCGTGGTCTAGAGATGTTAATACATTATTTTAGCAAATAAAAAAAATAGTCAAAAATAATTGCCCATAATTTATTATTCACAATAGACTAGTGTTGCATAGAGAATAATGCGCCTAAAAGTATGCTTTGTATGTCGCATTTAAGTTCGCTATAACTATTTGTTAGGCACATCATTTGTTAGCTAAAATTTACAGCGCCACAATTAACCCTGTGATGACTTCAACAGCCGGTACCGAAATGATTTAATTCGTTGGTAGTGTATTTTCTAATATTTTATGTCTTTAATAAATCCTTAAAAGGAGATTTCAGCAAATTCAGTGGTCACTTTTCTTAACCTCATCAGTTTCAAAGGATGCGGTTCGACGTCCAACTCAACACGGAGAGTCGCCTATTTTTTTTTTGAGGACACTGTTTGCTTTTGTTGTTGCTCTGACCGAAAGCGGAAATTATGACAGAACCCAAATCAAGCTTAAATCAAAGTTGTAGCAAAATGCAATCAACAAAAAGGCAGAGCCTGAAGAACGTTTTCAAGTTTCTCAATTTTGTTTTGTTTCAAAATAAAAACATTTTCAACGTTTCAGTGGCATTAAGATACAACACAAAGTAGTTATTAAGAATTTTGTTTTAGTCGCATATCTTTCAGACTTTAAGCAACTTAACTGAAGAATTTGTTGAACTTTTGGTCTGATGCTGCCGCAGACGGTCACTTTGATTTCGGTGTGTTGGTTTTTCTCTTTGTTTTTGCTTTTGACACAAACTGTCGGCGTTGCATTCACAGTTCCAACACTCGGCCTCAAACACTTTGCTCGCGTTTCTTGGCAGCGCAAAGCCAACGTTGCGAACTGTTTGCGCGCTGATGCGGGTTGCACATTCCTTTCATTCATTCGCTGCTATTGCCCAAGTTTCTTGGCTGTGTCTGCTGTCTGCAGTGGCGTCGCCTTATCACTGCCACCGAGGCAGTGGCAATATTCCGCTTCGGAAGCGCTTTGCGCTTTGCGCGATAACGCCGCGCAGGCGGCTCCAAAGCGCCAAAAACAAAAATACGAGCCAGCAAATTAAAAACGCAATAAGGTGTTTGCATTTATGACATTGATGGAAATGGTGTTTGTTGTTATAGTTGGTACGGTGCGAACTGAACTTTTGGCTGCTGCTTTTGACTTTGATTAAATTTTAAAAATTAATTGCAAACGCTGTCAATGTGAGAAACAACGGTCTTTTATATCGCTTGAAATTTATTTCAACATTGCAAGTTTTTGAATTCGAGTTGAAAATAAGAACCCTGGGGCAAATAAACAATTAAAATTTGCATTAAGTCGTAAGAATTGAAATGAGATGTAAAAATTCTTAACTACAAACAATGCGTGAAGAAAAAAGTGTTGAAAATTTTTAAAATATGCATTTGCGTTCAGAGTTTGTGATAAAAAATGTCTAAAAATGATTTCAATCACTTGAACAATGCTTTTTCCAAAAGTGTTTCAGAAAATAGCAGATCGTAAATATTAAATATTCAATAGAAGACATCAAATGTACTTCAGAAGGCATGAAATGTGTTTAAACATAGTAAAGCGTATTTCGTAAAGGATCAAATGTACTTCGAAAACCATTAACTCCACTTAAGAAAAGTCAAATGTACTTCAGAAGGCCTCAAAAATAATTCATAGTCAAATATTCCTTAAAAACATTAAATTGTTTTAAAACCGTAAAATAAATATTGGACAGTATGCAGTAGACCAGATTTTCACATGGCTTCATATTTCTTCATAAATAGTAGAAAATATGGCAAATATTTTGTCAAAAAGTTTCTCTACTGCAGCAATCCAAATCGTTCTCTGATTCGTTCAGTTTTTGCCAACTATTTTGTATTTTTCAGGATTAAATTTTTGATCATCAGGACAAGTAATTTGAATTCAAATTTCTCTCTTTTTGTTGTACAAAAAAAGGGGCAGTCATTCTACCTGATTTAATGGTTTTATTTCACTATGTTTTAAAATACATTAAATATGCCTTAGACGGCATCAAATGTGTTTCAGAATAGTTTAATGAATAGCAGAAAGCATCAAACTTACATCAGAAGGTATCAACAAAATTTTTGAAGATCCAAATTTGCTTAAGAATGCATATAAAATATGTCAAATAGTCAAATGAGCTTTAAAAAGCACCAAATGAATTTCGGAAGGTACCAAATGCAATTTAATGCATTTTACATATATTTTAGAGCAATGAAATGTGACTCAGGAAGCATCAAACAAGCTTCAAAATAGTCAAATGTATTTGAAAATGCAATGAAATGCATTTCAATAGAGTAAAAAGCAGAAAGCAAGCAGAATAGTCAAATCATTTTAATGAAATGGGTTTGCGAAAAGTAATATGTATGTCAGAAAGTATCAAAAAATTTCAGAATAGTGAAGTTATTTTAATGAAATAGGCTCCAAATATTAAGCACCATAAAATCTTTAGAATAGTCAAATAATTTTAAATAAATGGATTTCAGAAGAGTAAAATATGTATCAGAAGGAGCAACGAATTTTCCGAATAGTCAAATCATTTTAATGAAGTAGGTTTCAGAAAGTAAAATGTACGTCAGAAAGTATCAAAGAAATTTCAGAATAGTCAAATAATTTTAATGAAATGGGTTTCAAAAGAGTAAAATGTCTATCAGAAAACACCAAATAATCTCCGAAAAGTGCCAAAGAAACTTTTGAATAGTCAAATCATTTTAATGAAATGTGTTTCAGAAGAGTAAAATGTCCTTCAGAAAGCATAAAATAAGCTGCAGAAAACCAAAGAAATCTTTTAATAGTGAAATTATTTTAATGAAATAGGTTTCAGAAGAATAAAATGTATGTCAGAAGGCACCGGAGAAATTTCAGAATAGTCAAATCATTAAATCATTTTAAACGCCGAAAAGCACCAAAGAAACTTCAGAATAGTCTAATCATTTTAATGAAATGTGTTTCGGAAGAGTAAAATGTATGTCAGAAAGCCCCAAAGAAATTTCAGAATAGTCAAATAATTGAAATGAAATGTGTTTCAGAAGAGTAAAATGTCCATCAGAAAGCATCAAATAAACACCGGAAAGCACCAAAGAAATTTTAGAATAGTAAAATTATTTTAATGAAGTGTGTTTCAAAAGAGTAAAATGTCTATCAGAATGTATTAAAAAAACTCCAAATAATTGGCATCCAAAATCTTTAAAATAGTAAAACCATTTCAATGAAATGTGTTTTAAAACGTAAAATGTACGTAACAAAAAAACTTCAGAATTGTCGAACCATTTTAATGAAATGGGTTGCAGAAAACATTAAATAAACTCCGAAAAGCACCAAAGAAGCTTTCGAATAGTCAAATAATTTTAATAAAATGGGTTTTGAAAAATTTAAATTTAATGAAATTTTATATTTTGAAAATAATACAAATAAAAGTGTAATAACATCACTTCTTTTACGTACGATTTCCAGGTTGTTGAATGGTGCAACATGCAACTTGCCCTCAGTCTGGTTTCGAATGCATATTTCATTGTCGCACAGTGTTATTAATATTTTGATTATAGCACGTAAAAGACGGCAGCATAGCGGCCATTAACGATGCGTGGAATGTCTTCGTCGCCATCTCTCTTTCTGTTTTGATCGCCGGCACTGTGGCAGTCGCTGCCGTCGACTACCAGGCGACAGTGCGCCACAACGAGAGCAACTTTCCTGCAGTTATTCATAAACGAGTGCAACGCATTGCTGCATGAATGGACAGTGGGGCTGCGGGGACGGTACGTGTGGTGTTCAGCGGAATAGAATTTTGTGGCAAAAGTGACCGCGTCAGCTTTGCACAGTGTTGCAAACGTGACCGAATTGTGGGCAAAATACGGATTGGTTTGCTTTCAAAAGAATGCAAAATAAATAAAGACTAGAAATAAAATGAATTTGTTTGAAAAATTTGGTGTAGCAGTCGAAACATTTTGATAGTTTTTTATATATAAAATCTTTTTACATATAAATAAATTATTATAAATTACATTAACATATTTCCAAGAGCGCAAAACACCAACTTTAACATTGGTGAGTTTAGAGAAGTTTGCAGAGAGCACTGTACAACACCGCTTAGTTAACATGGTTGTATGGTATAGCGGTTTGTTTTTATGTACGTACAAGAAAATCAAAGTACACTCGACTGCGACTCGCTTTCGCCGCGTTTAACGTTCGGCGCTTTCAATGGCTTCAAACGCTTGTTTCACCTTTGATGGCTGCCTTGCCACTTCATACATTATTTGTTGGCTGCATTTGTTGTTGTTATGGTTACTATGCACCATTTTTTATACATATCACCATCCATCACCAATACACACACACACACACATTCATATATACACACACACATACACATTGATCCTGCCATACGGTTGAATTAAACACCGCGTTGATCGCTATTTGTGCGCTCTTTGCACGCATTTTTGCAGAGCACTCGGTCAGCTTTGCAGCAGCACACTGCGTCGCACTGCATAGCGTTGCGTTGCGGCATTATGTTGCAAGTCGTTTGGCGATTTGTTATGAATTTATTGTAGTACGTGACGGAAGTGGTCCGAGTACTTGCATTCTAATAGACGCATAAATATTCGCTTGTCAAGGCGTGCGGGGACATTATGTCACCGATAACAACCAACAGAAAATCATAACAACTGCAACAACAACAACAACAACAAAAATAGAGCAATAGGTTCAATGTGGCCGCTTCGCATTGGCATCGAAAATGCTGCCATGCGATGATTTACAAGGAGTAAAAACGCACTAAAAATAAACGTACAAGAGTGTTAAGTAAAATGGTTGGTTGTATGTAGATAAAGATGTGGAAAATGTAGAAAACATATAACAAATCGTTATAACTTGTTGCAAGTAAATGTTGGCGTATTGGCAGCAAGGTTTGCTGTATGCACTTTCAAGTCGTTGGTGAGATAAATTAAAGTTAATATAATTTTCGTCTCGTCTTTCAATTTGCTTTCAAAGGCCTTGAAAATTTCCAAGACTTGACCAGTTGAACAATTTTATAAAATACTTTTACATAACCTAAAAGAATGCTAAGGATAAACCTCACCTTTAGACTGACTTTTATAATTCACAAACAATACAAAAACAACTTTACAGGTGTTTGGCAAATTGTTTGTGCACCTCCTGTCGACCAACACCAGCCCACTCGCTGACACTGACGAGCGCGTTTGAGGTCCTCTAGCCGCATTCCGCGTTTGCTCTGATTTGTTGGCGTCTGGCGTCGATGCAACGCTATCGCTGCCAGCATCGCCATCACCATTACCATCGCTCATTCAACCCAGACGGGCAGTCAACGGGCGAGTCAGTCAGTAAGCCGCATGAGTCAGCGTTAATATGCACAACACGCGACTGCCGCCACCTGATTTACAACATTTTCTCCACACATGAGATTCAATCGCAAATGGGCTTGTGTAGAATTTTGCACGCTCGAATATTTGTCTCCTTATTCTAGACATTAGTGTCGTTCGCTTCCAACTAAATATGATGCGCCACCATTAATTCACATTTGATCTGCACAAATCCACTAACCCGCACTGCGCCAAACGCGTCCATGTCGCGTCGCTGCGATTATTTATGCGTTCGATTTTTGTGATGTGTGCGCACTGATTGTGTTGCGTATAGCAACAACGATTCGTTGGCGTTCGGTTCGCAATGGCACGCAGAAGCGCCACGTGTCTGACGGCCCAGGCGTCGCGGTGTTCTGTTGCTTGTGTGTTGTTTTTGTTGCCATTTAGTGGTTTATAAATTATGAAATTGCCAACAGCTTGAAAGAGAAAAACGAAAAGGATTCAAGAGAGTGTCATTCAAAATTGAAAATTCCTGCATGACTCAGATTTTGGTGTAAAAAATGGTTGTGGTTCTATGAGCTACAAGACATGGAATGCAAAAGAAGATGGACAGAATTTATAAGTCTTTGATTAGTTTAGGGGACATTTTTGTCGGCTTTCAACCAGATTTGAAACAATTGAATTGAAAAAGTTTTCCATACCTACAAAGACCTACGTATTATATCTGCTGATATCTCGAAAAGTACACATCGGGTTTGGCTAATTATAATTGTAGAACCCTAATTGTAAAACAAATTGTAGAACTCAATAAAAAAATAAAAGTCATAAAAGCAAAAGTTGATAGAAATACTAAAGACAATACAAATATTTAAAAATAAAAAACCGTAAAAATTACCGCAATGCTCTTCCTAGTGTTAAGTAGACAACTGTCAACTGACCTGACTTCTTCTAATAAAATGTTGAGCTAAACAAACCATTGATAGCAACTTATATCGAAACTAGCAGGGCCCAGTGACTTCGCACGCAATTTTGCAGTCAATGGGACCAATAAAAAAAGTTCTTCTAAACCCTTTATTGATCCCGTTCGATTTTTATGAAAAAATACTTATCTAATTATTTCTCATTTGAAGTTTTTCTTAAGCCATCGTTGACCCCGCCAGATTTTTACTTTCGAAAAAATTCAAAACGCGTGTCAAATTATTTCTCACCAAAAGTGCTTTCACTAAGTTTGAAGTCAAAAGGCCGCTAAATCTTGTTTCTCCATAAAAACACTTAACCCATCGTTGACTCAGATTTTGATTTTCAAAAAAATAAAAAACACGTGTCGAATTATTTCTCACCAAAAGAACTTTCACCAAGTTTGAAGCCCATTAATCCATGTTTTTGACCGTTTTTCTATATAACCTTTCAACCCGTCGTTGACCCTGTCAGATTTGATTTTCGAAAAAATAAAAACACATATCGAATTATTTCTCACTAAAAGTGCTTTCACCAAATTTAAAGTCAAAAGGCGTAAAAAATCATATGCCTTCATACAAACTTTTAACCCTTGGTTCACCCCTTTATGTTTTAATTAAAAAAAAATGAGAAACATGTGTAACATTATTTTTGATTTGGAGTGTTTTCATCAACTTTGAAGTCAATAGGAAAATCCATCAATCAAAGTTTTTTCGTAGTCTTTCCGTATACGAACCTTAACCCTTGGTTCACCCCGTTAAATTTTGAGTTTCGAAAAATGTAAAAATACGTGTAGAATTATTTTTGATTTGGAGTATTTTCACCAAGTTTGAAATCAATAAGCTCATTAATTCGTATTTTTTCATATAACACCTTAACCCATGTTTTGCCCCTTTAGACCCCGATTTTCAAAATATTCCGTCTCATTTCAAGATGTACCTGCAGTTCAAATTTCATATTTGTAGCTTTAGCGGGTTGGGTTGGGCGATGATGAATCAGTCAGTCAGTCAGTCAGGACAAACAATTACATATATGTATAAAAATGATATATGTATGAAAATGATTGTTGATAGCCTGGTTCCTGCAAAAAATCCTTTGTTGTTTTTAATGGAATCAATATCAATCTTTGAAATCAGCCATCCCTAATAATCCTAGAACTGATGTCAAAAAAGAAATGGCATTGTACTGGGGATCAGTGCAATTGATCCATATATTTGTTTTAGATAAAATCTCTGAGGACCTTCTAGTGAAGACAGACAGAAGATGGCAGATGATGGACACATGTGAGGCCAGCAGATCAATCAGGCTCGAATGCGACAAAAACAAATCGGTGGAACTGATTGGCAAAAACCGAAGGCCTAACTCATCATCGTTATAACGGGTCACTGGCCCTTAGTAGAGCATGCAGCCAGGATGCGCATCCCTCACAACATCAGCAGTTGGTACCCAGCTAAGAAGGAAACTATCAAGCACTTCCTCGGCACATGCTGGGCCTTAGCAAAAAGGAGCATGAAAGCGATAGGGAAATCTCTCTTCGAGGATATTAAGGAAATGTTTAACAGAAGGATCAGCGATTTGCTGACCTTTACGGTTTATTGGATATGGGAGACAATGCCATTAATCAACTAATCAGGGCATTTAAAAAAATTATTTTCTAAACAAATTCTTGGTCGCTGAACACGAAAATGAATAGGTATAAATGTTTCGAAAAACCTGTATTTTTGTCTTATCCAACTGGTTCATCGTCTAGAAGATCATATGTTATCGTTACCAACGAATGCACGGATTGTCCAAAATTTGTCTAGAAAATGCCTTGTTTTTAGGTACATTTTTCATGTCGAGTAATGTGATTTATAATTTTTTCTTGTTACAAAATATTTATGAAGATATAGTACCTACTGATAATATTATATGTCGGTAGATAGCTGTTCGTTGTCAGAGACCATTGAGAAACATTGCAGGTCTTGGCAAAGAAAACCGGAAGAGTTGATTCTTGTTAGTCAGATTTTGCAAAAGAATGGTCAATATTCAATACATGGCTTTTACAAAAAAAATACATATATTATTAACAATTAAAAAAATTATTACAAATATATTAATAATATATTATTATTGTAGTTGGAGCTTGTTATCATTATTTTTTTTTAACGGCTTGTAGGGTTCAGGAGTAATTTTTTTAGTGTTCTGAGTTGATTGAAACTCTGATTATTTTTTTGGTAGACACCTTCTCACCTCGAAATAGCAAACTTATTAAAATTAAAATAATTTTCTATAAAACAGATCTCAACTTGCTATTCAGAATAGACAGAAAACTGTAGGTCTCTTTTGTTCAATACAAAATCATTGCAAAAAGCTTAGTTTTTCCAGTGTTTAAAATCCTTTTTCAGCAGACCCACAGATATGTAAAAACGTCGGTGATTTTTATATTTTGTATTAGAAAAATGTCTCATGCTTCAGAAAGTCTTCGCGTACAGTATCGTTCTCGATGTATAATCGTGCTGCCACTATAAGTGCATTGTTGTTGTCACCATTATGCTTTGGGCTATGGCCAACATTCGTCGGGCGAATTATTCGCGACGGAAATTTATATAAAATACAAAGCGACATGTGAGAACAATGAAACTTTATCTGAAAATAAATAAATACGAGTAAGAGGCGAGAAAGCAAAAGTAGAACCACTACCTAAGTGGGTTTTAAATGGGCTTAACCGACTCATATGCTGCGCTACAATCAATGGTCCTTTGCCAGAGCTCATAAAACTTGTTTCAACTTTGACAGCGATTTCATGCCATACCATCATTTTATATCAGTTGTTGTAAGAATCTCTGCTATGGAGATATACCTACGTTTTTTACTCATATAAACTAAACTTGAAAATTGAAATGAATAAAACCTACCAAGCTTTGCCTATACTTTGTTAAACTGATCCTTTTAATAACATTTAATAGTAGGTGTTATAAAAGTTGGCTAAAAGGTTGTTTAATTTCAGTTCTTAATATTAAACACTTTTGCTTTTCGAATATTCAAAGAGTCGGAGAAGGCTTTCATCATTCTCCGGGCAACTCCAATCCCAAATTTATATGATTTGAGACTGGTATAGCAAACACGTATTCTTGTGTTCTTTGCTAGTTTTATATGAATGCGAATGTAACCTGCCGACCCAGCCGTAGGGTGCCACAACGAAAGACCGACACCGAGGCAGGAATTCATGCGACTGATGCCATGAATTATTGTGGTTAAGATCATAAGCAACAATTTTGTTCGATCGGTGTGGATTAAATGGTGTTGCGAAAAAAAAAAAAAACGAGAGCTAAAGAAATCAATAGGAGGAGGAAAATCTTGAGCGAACAGCAAAGGAGCCGAGCTTTGCAGGCATTGTTGTTGCGCTAGTTGGTGGTGCCGGTGCTGGTGCCGGTGTTGCTGTTGGTGCTGGTGACGTTGGTGTTCTGTGGTTTTTGCCGCCGCAAGCGCCAAATTGTGCGCCTAAATATAATACGACCGGCAATTCGACAGCAAATGAAATTTAATAAGCGACGACATCAACTTTGTCACGTGGTGACTATAAATTGTCGCGTTCGGTTTGGTGCGGCGTTTCCTTTTTCCAGCATTTTGTATTTGGTTCTTGGTTTCATTGTTTGCCAAACGGCCGGTTGTCGGTGTTCGCTTGGCGTTGCATTGTGTGTCCGTGTGTCTGTTGTATTTTTTTGAGGTTATGTTTGCCGCTCTCGAAGGGCGGTGTAGGTGATGTTAAGGCAATTCAGCGCTCCAATAAATTTAAATTTAAATTTGACACTCACCAATGTCGTTGAGAGTGTGAAGTTTTGTTGGAATTTCAATTAAGCTCAAAACGTGCATAAAACTTATGCAAACAATGTCGGCTTAAGTCGACATGGACCGTAAGTTTGACTATAAAGCATATAATTTATTATTGAAGAATTTGCACTAATTGAAGGCGACGTGCGATTCGAATAAATTTGCAGCCGAAGGACGAGTGTTGCAGTTAATTTTGATTGATTCACGGAATTTGTCTGCTTGTTGCCACGCCTATTTTGTTTAATATTAGATGACGTATTATTATTATTTAAACTGCGAAAAAAGATTAAAAACCTGTGCTTAGTGGTCATTTGTGAATAATTTGATTCAATTTAAAAATTTTTTTAACTTATCAGATTTATGGGCAAATTTTACTTTAACAGTGAAAACTAAGAAAGGCGTCTACTACAGTAGACGCTCACAAATTCCAACTCTCTCACAAATTGATAGCGTTTTCCTTTTCTTTTTTCCCCTCCCTGTTTTGGTGTTTATTTTGCTTACACAAATTAAATGAAAAGGGGATTTACCAAATTATCAATGTTTGGCTGCACGCTCGTGAATGATTATTACGTTTGTAAACATTTGGCTTAGTTTCGATTAAAAGGTAAAAAAAAATATTATCAAAATGTCGAATAAACGTAAAAAAATGTTCTGACTTTGTACGTTAAAATTAAAATCTTAAAAAAGTTTAATGAAATTGTTCAGGCAAATCGCTTAGCTGTGGATTATATGGAAATTTTAAGCGACTATTACAAAAAATGGCATAATATTCAAGTTATTAGATAATATATTCAATATTTTTTCTTACATTAAAAAAGGACAGAAATTCGAACATTTCGGAAAATCGAACTACTCCTTGTACAAAGTGGTTCGAATTTGTGAGCGTCTACTGTATATTAAGAACAGAGTTGCCGCTTTTGGACTTTTCGGACCAAAATTGGTCAGATTTTTTTACTCTGGTCCGCTGGTCCGCTTAAACAAATTTCGGTCCGTTTTGTGATGTGAATATCTTTTCATTAGTACAAAAAATGTATCTAAAAAAATTAAATTGTAATTTAAAAATGAATTTAAAGATAACGCAAATTTTTAATTTGGTCGGTTGAGGAAGAATTATTTTCTTTAATTTTTACTTTACTTTTCCGGTAATATTTTGCTAATTTGCCTTATGGCGTATTTTTCCTTTATAAAACTTTTAACTTAAAGGCATCCGGAAATTCGTTTCTCTTAAAAACAATTGATCTCAGTGAAATCAAATGAATGGAAAACATATTCAATCAACTTCTTCTAGGTTGGTTGGTTGGGAACCTTAAATTTTGAGCATTTCTAGTATATTTCAACAGTCATTGTCTCGTTTTGCGTTGTCCACTTGAATGTCGTCGAATAATCGTCGCGATAGTGCAAACAGTTTTAAAGTCACGTTTCTTGGCAGACGCTGCATAGTCACTTGAACAGTTGTAGGCGAAACTGTGTGTGTGTGTGTGTGTGTGTGTGTGTGTTTCCCGCAACTGCCCACATTGAGTGTGCAAAATTGCCGTCAATGGCACCGCCCGCGTCTCAAATACCAGCAACGTGTCCAGTCGCACCGCGAAACCAACCAAAAACAACAACGCAAAATCCGTCATTGTTGCGTTGGCGTTACAAAATTTATTGCAACTTAATTATTAATGTGCCGCCGACTGCACTTGGCGGCCGATGGTGGCGCGCGTATGTCTTAATTTCATTTCATTTAAACGTTTCATTGCCATGCGCCCGAAAAACAATGCTCTGGCACGCCGGCGGTTCGGCCATAAAATCGCGCCGCGCCCGCATATCGCCGCAGTCGCTTTTCGCTGCATTGCGGTCATTCAAGAGCGCACTCGCGCGCTTCCATGTGCCGCACTCGCGGCCGGTGGGGCGTGTGTGCGATTTTTGCACTTTCAGCGAAATTTAACGCGACCACTGCTGGTGCCGCGAGCGCTGTGGCCGTTGTGTGTTACATGCGGCGTTGGTGCAACACCCACGCTTCGACGCTCGTGTTACTTCACCAATCAGCAACAATTTACTATGGAATTCATAAAAATCGCACAGGTTTTTTTTAGCGTGCTATATGTCTGGCGGACGGACTGCAGTCGCCAGTCTGTTGACTTTACTAGACCTACCGGATTTACCGGCCCTTAGCAACACTTTTCCCCATGCGGAGCTGTTTTGCGCGCAGCCTTTTGGGTCCTTCGCTGTCCTCTGATTTATGCACCGAATGTTTGTTTTACTGCAGAGTTTGTTGATCCTTCATATGAACGGCCTGACTACTGTAGTTTCATTTAAATTGTTAAATAAATATCTAAATCGATCACTAGTTTAATGTCTCCGAAAAAGAACTTTGCTGCTTATATTTATGACCTCTTTGATCTGTGGACTTATCTGCATATCTGAGAGGGAAAATATTTTTTTTTTTAATATTTAAAACAGCAAACACGGATACGATTCCTAACAAATACTTCTTCTTCTTAACTACTGGTTCCTGATCTGAGTTTGCCAAGCAATGTGTGTGTTCGAACAAAACAATCAATGGCGCAATCAGTGTTGGAAGAGAAGAAGATTTCCTCCTAGATTTAGGAGACTCTTGGCCTTTTAGGATACTTTTTGGGAGGAAGAATTGTTTAGGAGAAAGTTTAGGAGATTTATATTTTATGTTAGGGGATTTTTCGGATCCTTGGTGGATTTTTGGGAGATTTTTGGATAACGAACTTTTGGCAACTATTGTAATGGTCAAATTTTTATTGTGTTAAAAATTTGTAAGCTGTAAGATGTAAAAATGTAAGTTCGTTCTATCTCGTTCTCACTTATTGCTGTCACAATGAAATCCTGTCAAAAATGCCACTTTTTATTTAATTCATTTGTTATATGTTTTGTTTTTGTTAAGTTTATGTTGTTAAGCTGAAGATGAATAAAAAAAGGCTGCATTAAAAAAAATTATATGGATATATTTTTGAGAGAAGTTTAATATGAGAAGTTTGATATGAGAAGTTTAATTCCTTTAAAATAACGCAAATTATAAAAACAATTTTGGGGGATTTTTTTATTTTGGGAGGAAATTTCTGTATTTTTTTAAGATTTAGGAGAAAGTAATTTCAGGTATCTGGCAACACTGGGCACAATGGGCTCACTGGGCTAGGCTGTTCAATGTTCAATTCCAATCCCATCCCATCCAGTTCCCCTTGTTCCTTCTATATCCATATATATCCAATTCCGACTCAGGCCTGTTCGTGTTGTTTATCCTTTGAAATCAGAGTTGCCGCTTTTGGTCTTTTCCAAAATTGGTCAGGTTTTTTTACTTTGGTCCGCTGGTCCACTTAAACGAATTCCGGTCCGTTTTGTGATGTGAACATTTTTTCATTAGTACAAATAATTTACTTAAAAAAATAAAATTGTAATTTAAAAAAAAATTTAAAGAAATCGCAAATTTTTTATTTGTTTGGTTGGAATCGAATATGGTCGGAAGTTTGGTCGGGAACAATTTTGTCAAGTGGCAACACTATTTGAAATCATTGTCATTCGCATTATGAACTTTACGCAATAAAGAATTCATGTGTAAGCGATCTTCACTTTGAGTTATTTCTTTCAACACTCTGTCTACTAAAAAAAATGAAACTTTTCAATCACAATCACACATTTATTTTTCCTTCTTCTTCCCCTGTCCAGTTGCCGCACTTGGAAAGCCATGTGTCCTAGAAGAACTAACCTTCCAGAAACAGTAGAATTTTGGAAAAATCTTCTGAACACACTCTTGAAAGTGCAAATCTGTGTGAGTGTCAATAAAAAAATAAATACAGATTCATGCATTTTCTTTGAAGCTATCCAGCGATGTCAAGTAATCTACCAGAATAAACCATTAAAAAGCTATGGAAAATGTGAATTCTGAAAGATTCTTCTGAAGAGAATTTATATTTAGTCATAGGACGCCAAACTCAATGAAATCTGAAATCTACATCAATCTTACCAAATAATATTGGTCAAGGTGGGCGAAGGAAAGGAAGACAAAGTAGTAGTAGAAGAAGAAGAAGGAGAAGAAGAAGAAGAAGAAGAAAAAGAAGAAGAAGGAGGAGGAGAAGAAGAAGAAGGAGGAGAAGAAGAATAAGAAGAAGAAGAAGAAGAAGAAGAAGAAGAAGAATAAGCATACGAATAAGAATAAGAATAAGAATAAAAATAAAAATAAGAATAAAAATAAAAATAAGAATAAGAATTAGAATAAGAATAAAAATAAAAATAAGAATAAAAATAAGAATAAGAATGAGAATAATAATAAGAATAAAAATAAGAATGAGAATAATAATAAGAATAAAAATAAGAATAAGAATGAGAATAAGAATAAGAATTTGAATAAGAATAAGAATAAAAATAATAATAAGAATAAAAATAAGAATAAAAATAAAAATAAGAATAAGAATGAGAATAATAATAAGAATAAAAATAGGAATGAGAATAATAATAAGAATAAAAATAAGAATAAGAATGAGAATAATAATAAGAATAAAAATAAGAATAAGAATGAGAATAAGAATAAGAATTAGAATAAGAATAAGAATAAGAATAAGAATAAAAATAAGAATAAAAATAAGAATAAGAATGAGAATAATAATAAGAATAAAAATAAGAATGAGAATAATAATAAGAATAAAAATAAGAATAAGAATGAGAATAAGAATAAGAAGAATAAGACATGCAGTTCAACGCCTCAAGATTTAGTTAGTTAGTTGTGAGCCTCAAGACAAGTTGAAGTTGACAAGCTGATTGGGAACAATAACGACGCCAAGAAGAAAGACAAAGTAAAAGAACGAAAACTAGACTAAAACAATGCAAGTGATGTGAGCACTTAGTAGAGTTAAAGTGTTGCTGATTGAGGATAATCGTGACGCTTTTTAATGCCGCAGTGCGCCAAGTACGAGACAATGTAACTCTGGCTGCTAATCCACGTAGTGCATTTAAAATAATATGTATGTATGTAAGTATGTAAGTATGTAACTCTGTAACTCAGTAACTCTATGTTGTTGTAACAATTGTATGGCTGTACACTTCCGGTTGGTTGCTGAAATGTACGTCCGCTTTTAATAAAAGTTGTAACAGCAGCAACAATAACAACAACAACAACGCATTGATAGTGTATGTGCAAGAACAATCACCAAGAACCGAGAAGCAACAACAATTTACAGCACACTGTTGCAACAATGCGTTGGTTGCGCTTTTACCTGTTTTAAGTCTTTCTTTTTTTTTTGGCATGCAACCATTGTTGTTGCTGTTCACGGTGTGGCCAATGGATGACGTCGTTGCCATTGTCGGTGATATAACCCGCAAGCGTAAATCGTTCGGATTAATCCAATTTAACACTGTATGTATGCTACAGCTTGTTGTTTCTGTTTATTTTTTTTGTAATGATTTTATTTTTTGTGAGTTTTTGTTTTTGTGCGCACTTGTAGCTCTTTAGTTGTCACCCTATGCGGCATTAAGGTGGTCGTACTAATTCGCATGGAATATCTAAGGACACATGGATAAAGTCTTGAAAATTGGCTTGTCGAGTCCCGATTGGACTGAGAACTACTGTAAGTATAGTTTTTAAGGGACTTTATACTTTTATAGGTAACATATGTCTTCACAACCTTCCAAAACTTTCTTATGAAGCTATACTCAATGCAAAGTTGATCCATACTATGGAAAAAAGTTGGCCCAGGCTCGTGTAAGTACGTTCATAATTGATTTTAAGCTGAGCTCAGATTTTTAACGCTTCTCCTTAAAACATTTGTAGACTTGGCCAAATGGTGGCCGAAGTCCTTAATACTAGAAAGACCATTGCAGTAATTTTGATGGTTTTTCATTTTTTATTATCTGTATTTTTTTTTTAATATTTCTATCAACTTTTGCTTTTAGGACTTTTATTTTTTCTATCGGGTTGTACAATTAGGGTTCTACAATTACAATTAGCCAAGTCCGATTTTTACTTTTCGAGATATCAGCGGATATAACACCGTGCGACAAATATTAAAAAAAATTTTCACACCGGAAAAAATCCATATGGGTGTGAAACTGGAGACCAAATATAGTAATACTGCGTACTCAGTTTTTAATTTCTACATCCTTTGTTCTTTTAAAAGGACTTCAAAATTTTGAAGGGGATAAAAAATATAAAAAATACTTAACCTCGTTAGAATTAACCTCGTTAATATGAAAGAGGAAAGGCTCAAGAATTTAAATAAAATTAATGTTTTATCAATTTGTAAAAAAAAGATATGAAAAAGGTCCTTTGAAAATTTTAATCCTTTATATCCTTGAAAATTTATATAGAATTTTCTTGAAAAGTAAGTATGTTAAAACCCAAAATCTCCTTGGTCACGTGTCAAAATTTCAATACTCTAACTTTATTGGTTCGAAAGTTATTAAAACAACCGGCGGAAGCTGTAATTCTAATGAAGTACAAAAATTTTAATTTATTTGAGTATCAGTATTTTAAATAATAAAAAGATACAAAATCAATGAAGCGAGAATAATGAAAATTTGACACGTGATCACGCAGATTTTTGGTTTTAACATACTTACTTTTCAAGAAGATTCTATATAAATTTTCAAGAATATAAAGGATCAAAATTTTCAAAATACCTTTTTCATATCTTTTTTTTTTACAAATAGATAAAAAATTAATTTTATTTCAATTCTTGAGCCTTTCCTCTTTCATTTGGTATACATATCGCCATATTCTAACGATGTAAAGTATTTTAAATAATTTTTTATTTTTTATCCCCTTCAAAATTTTGAAGTCTTTTTAAAAGAACAAAGGATGTAGAATTGAAAAACTGAGTACTCAGTATTACTATATTTGGTCTCTAGTTTCACGCACATATGGATTTTTCCCGGTGTGAAAAATGCTGTCGCACGGTGTAATATGTAGTCTTTGTAGGTATGGAAAACTTGCGGTCTTTCTAGTGTTAAGGCGAAAAGTGACCATAATATGACATTCAAAGAAGCCAATGCAAAAGAGACGCCTTCTTTGTGTGTAGCGTTTAAGTAAATCGACCAAGATCTGTGCTTTTGTTTTTGCATCGCCTTTGCCATTCAATACGCCTGTGGTCGCCGGCTCGAGGTTCTAGTGCGCTTTGCTGTTGTTTTATTGTTTTTTGATATTGTTGTTGCCGACAGTGTTACCACTTTATTTAACCGACACACAGTGCGTGCGTGTGTGTATGTTTGTGCATTTTATTTGGCAATTTTCCGGCGTCTCGTGAACGTAAGTTTAATTAAAATATGCAAATCACGTTGGCATTTTTAGCAAGTGTTGAGCTCGCGAAGCGGACACATCCACACACACACACTCACGTATAAACTGTTTGCCTTTGGAAACGTCTCAAATGTGTCATTGCCGTAGCATGTTTCCTGATTTCGCGAGTATTGTTGTGGACATGGAAGCGCGTCGCAGGTGGGAAGAGTCGTTGAGTTTTTGGTAGCCTTTTGCCGAATGAAATCTTTGGCAACGATTTTTGTGTGATTTCACTTGTACGCAGCCCAATACAAGTGTCTGTCCGCGCGTCCCAGCTGGCTGCGCGCATCTGCATAGCTGCCGACTTGTGGCTTTATTGCTGTACCGGCGTTGATTCTCGCTGTTGGCGCGCATGTGCGATTTTATGCTTTTCGCATTTTCTCATTCATTTTCGTTGACGCTGGCAATGAAATTGAAATTTATTGCACTTTTTATTTACACCGAATACGTTTGGCGGCAACGAAGCGCACCGGTGATACGTCCGCCACACACACACACACACGCATACAAATATTGTCTTAACACGGATTAGCGGCAGATAAGCGCGGACTTTGCATTCGTTTGTCTTTGGATTGGAATTTGCAATTCGCCAAAACTGGAGCATTGCTGGGAAAGAATTGCAGCACAAAGAGCGCTAAAGCGACGATAGATGATGATGCGGTCGTTCAACTGGTTGGAGAGCACTTGAGATTTACAAAAATTTTCAACTAAAACGTCTATTAATTGCAACAATTTAGGATTTTCTGGGGTCTAACTGCATTTGCACAGTTTCACTTCCATATCGAAACCGATTTTCTAAACCATATTGATTTTACTCTTTTTGATACGATAACGACAAATAAAATACGATGTTCTCTGACTAAGTAAAACGCATTGACCGACCACATTGCATCTAAAATAAGCGAGCAATTTTCTTTGGTTGCAATAGCGTCTCAAGTGTTTCCAGCCTTCAAGGAGTATTCTCGCAGCAGACGGAATCTCAGATTGAGGCCAAAACACTGTTTTTCCCCCGCTTATCGGAACAGTCTAGCAAGCGTAACACTCAGACATTACATACGTCCATTGTACTACGACTTGATGTTCCCTGGTAATCGTTTTGAATCTACCTGACCTCCGGAGAAATCTGCATAGATCCTGGGGTGCCAAGGTGCTAAGGTGGTCGCTTCTTGATACATCAGTGCCACACTTCTCAAACCTGATTCGGGCGTACGCGAAAGTTACACAGAAAGTGGTCCGGCGTCTCATCGTCCTCATCAACCCGACCAATTGCCTACAGTGCCTTCTGCATAGTGACAGAAGACAATAACACTGTAAAAAAAAAAAATTGCAACGAATTCTGACAACGAATTCTGGTAGAGGCGGCCAAAAAAAATTTACGTCTGATTTTTTTAGGGCTCTCAAATTCTTATTTTGAATCGGCATACGAAAACCATGTAATCTTACATTTTAGGTATATGATGTGTTTAGCAATTTTATGTAAAATACTGAGAGGAAAATTTTTGTGCAACATTTTAACCCTCCAGCTCCCATGCTTATGGGTCAATGTTATCCTTTTTCCCAAAAATGTCAAAAATGTCATTTGAAACAGGACTTTTTAAGGACAAAATGTACTACCAAAATAATTGCCATAAAATTTTACTATAGATCTCTGAATATACCAAAGCTCAGAATTTAATTTGAACAGCAGAAATAAGTCAAATTGATGATGTGTTTGAATGTTAATTTCGTACTAATTTAAAATTGGTTGATTTTACAGGGTTAGTCTTTATGGGTAAAATATAAAAACAAGGCACCACTCGCAGATTCTTTGGAGAACCGAAAGAAACATTGGAACACTTTATCCTTCACTGCGATGTTGTATCTCAGAGCAGGAGACGACACCTGGGTCAGTACCAGCTAGCAATCAGGGATGCCAGATACCTAAACCCACGAAAACTCATGAGCAGGAAAGGATTTTGTGGAAATTGCCTTTTTTGTTTGCTGCTAGATAGAGCATTTATGATTGAAAATGAGCACGAATTAGGCCCTCCTGATTAGAAATATACCACTTTTATTTTGCCGTTTTTTGCCTTAAAAAGGCAGTTTGATTTTTTCACCCATAAATGCCTTTTTCAATTGCCTATTTTACCTATAAATGCCACAAAATGCCTTTTTCAAGATTTGTCGAGCGCCTTTTTATCATTCCTAAGCCGTTATTTTTTGTTGTGCAGTGGAAAATTTAAAGAAAAAAACATGCCAAAATCAAAAAGTTCGGTTAGCGCAAACATTTTATTTATTTTTTTGTGATACAAGTATGGCTTTTATGCTTTTACATGAGAAGTCAAAATATGAATTTAAAATATGTGCCTGCATTTCAATTAAAATATCTTAGTTTTAGTTTTTTAACTATCTTTGAAAACCTTGATGTTCCTTTTCTTTTACAAAAAACGAGGTATAAATATTGTATGCTGCATAAGTCAGATGAAATAAAATTATTAAAAAATACATACCGTTTCCCCCTTTTTTAGATTTTCTAGTATTTATTTTTTATTTTTAAATGCCTGTTTTTGCCTTTTTAAAAGTTTTTAATGCCCTATTTTGCCTTTTTAGGCAGTTTTTAGTGCATTTTTCTGTCGTTTTGGCAGTTTTTAGTGCCTATCCGTGCCTTTTTTGTTATTTTATTTTGCCTTTTTTATAGGTTTTTAGGTCCTCAAAATCCTTTCCCTGCTCATGAGTTTCATTTAGGGAAGTGGTCCAAGTGGGTCTCAATAGATCAGTTAAAATGATCGTTGAGCCACGCACACATTCATATCAAATCTAAGCTACTTCAGCTCCCTGTGGATTTGTTGCCTGAATGTGCCACAATTTTATTAACCTGCTTTACTATAGTCAGTCGACTTTAATAGTCGTGAACTTTCCATGAATTGGGTTAAGATTGATCCGCTGGACTCAAGCAGTAGTTTTCAAAGCTATTTGCAATAACAAGAAAGTTCCCTTGGAAACGCATTGCCCAGCATTGCTTTAAGATTTTCAATCCATGACAAATTCATGGCACACGTTTGTAGAAAAGAAAGTCTAATTTTGTAGAAAGTGTAAAATTGATCTATCATGTTTTTACACTAAAACTTTTCTTATGTTTTGTTGTTTTTTTTTTAATTTGTTTGTGTATAATATTTCGCTTTTAGCAATAATGTTCTATTTCATGCTGCGCATGTGTTCAAGATTAAAGAAGAAAACAACATTTGATCGATAACATTTGTGCGGCATGTGACAGGTGACACGTGTGACATACACAGGTACCCATAGTTCAGAGTTTGTGCAAATTATTTAAATGCTTCAACAAAATCAACAAAACTAAGACCGCTCAGCCCTTCGGTTAGAGGCAAATTATCAATGATGTAGTCAAATGTGTGAGCGACGCCCATTAATTTTCATGTTACAACTTTTCAAAACATGGAGAAAAAAACACAGAAATAGAGAGAAACAACATAGTTAACATAGTCCAGCATTTTAGGGCAACTCGCAATGATTTCGTTTCGTGAATGTTGCGTGCATTCAAAAGTGCCCAAACTAGATTGATGTGTATTTGTTTTTGGTGTCTTTGTTAGTTAGTTTTTCGGCATAAACTCGCATTAAACAACGCTGCGTGGCTACATTTTATTTCCATGTCGAAGACCTCAAACCTTAGCTGCAGAAATAGAGTCCAACTAAATAAAATTTTTAGTTTATTTATTTTTCTATTCAAGAGTTCAAATATTTCCATTGATTTATGCTGTTTTGACACCTCGTACACTTCTGATTGATAGCTCCACAGCGTAGGTTTTTGGGTCTTTAAACTCTCAACGTCCGAGCAGCCCACATTCTGCCATAATTGGTTGTTGTTGTTCTTAAGCATTGCCGAATCACTGCTGCTCTCACTTGATTGAATGCCGAATAACTGCAGTTTGTCTGTAACTTTTGTCCGTTTGCACAATGCAACTCTGTTCAATTTTCAGCTGATTTTGGTGCAAGTGCTGTGAAACTGTGCAAAATACCAGCAATTTCGGTAAATCAAATTCATCTTATGAATTAAAATTGCAAATCGATTAAACAACAAGCACAAACGAAGCAGCAATGCCAACAGCACACGCGAGCGTGGGCACAAACAACAACGAACATTGGACCAGCAGCAGCAGCAGCAGGCAATCAGCGGCCAACAGATGTGTGGCGGCGACGGCGTGGCAATGCTAAAGATCAGCAACATGTGTGAGCGATGTGGTGCGCTTCAATCTCAACAGTAGCAAACATAATAGCAACAACAACAACAAGAGCCACATCAACAGTAGCTACAACAGCAGCATTGCAGAAGCGTCGTAGGCAGCAAATTGCTCCGATTTCAACTGAATTTGCTGTGTTTTTCTGGCAATTGAACGTTCTTGTTTTTTTTTTCTGCTTTCAGCTACTACTGCAATGGCAAGCAGCCGAATCTATGTGGGTTGCCAACATTGACTGCAAACCGTATTCAAATGTTGGCCATAATTTTTGCTTCTCTGCAACTTTCGTCGCTGTCAGCCACAAAGCGAGCACATCAGACGCAATTGCTGCACCTACATACATACATACATATGTACGTGTGTATGTATTGCGGTATAAGCGATGCGTAAGCAGCAACTGGAGCAGCATCAGCAGTGAGGAATTGTTAAGGTGCTGACAACATCAACACAATGGGAACGCAAACGAAATCACGCGATTGGCCAACGCTACAGCGCTGCATCAGTTGCATTTTCCTGTGTCTGCTGCATGCGTTCGCGAGAGCTGCGTTTGTTTGCTTGCGCTCCCTGTTGGCCATGTTGGCAACAGTTACATCATCGTCATTGTCGCACATGAAATTAACAGCGCTTTTCACAGCAACTGTCTTTCGCAAAGTTTGCAAAGGCACTTCATATCTCATGGTACAAATACTATTTATGTACATATGTATGTATGTATGTACGAGGGGGACAATTAAGTAATGAGACTGATTCCATGAAAACCGTATGTCTAAAAATTATTCTACAACTCTGCCATCCCCTTCAAAGTAGTCCCCTTGGACAGCTATACAACGATTCCAGCGCGTTTTCCATGCTTCGTAACATTTCTGGAACGCTTCGACTGGGATGTCCGCGAGTACCCTCGTCACGACCGTAATCTACTCAAAATGGGTTCCTTTGACCACCGATTTTGTTCTAGGGAACAAAAAAAAGTCACAGGGTGACATATCGGACGAATAAGGCGGCTGTTGCAACACGGCGAGCCCTTTAGAAGCCAAATGCTGGGACACGCTGAGGGCGGTGTGGCACGGCGCGTTGTCGTGATGAAGGATCCAGTTACGAACGATGTCTGGGCGCACCCTGTTGACTCGTTTTCGCAATCTTTCGACTAAGAGCACTATCACCATGCCCTTTAACAATTTTAGCGTATGTTTCCGAAGCTGTTTCGCCCAATCTGGCGCAAAATTTTATCGTGACGCGTTGCTCTTGATTTCGTTTCTCCATTTTCGTGACGAGCACCACCAACACACGTCTACTCAACACGACACAGCAGGCGAACTAAACAAACTAGAGCGATGGTAATTATATCAATGGAGAGGGAAAGGATGCCGGGGAAGGGAATTTCAAGGTCGCAGGTTTACCACAAGCGCGGCAATAAAATCAGTCTCAGTACTTAATTGTCACACCTCGTAGATATGTATGCATACATACATATCTACAGTAGTAGGGACAGTCTAGGGACTGCAATCCCGGACCAGTTTTAAAATCCCAGAATTGTCGCGACTGAAAATCGCAATCCTGGGATCCCGGAATTTTTTCAGGATTGAATATATTATTTTAAGGAACTTAATCAGATGTCTTTTTCAATGAAATACATTTTATTTTCGTATTAAATACAATTATGTGTTCTTACCTTAAATCTAAGAATAAAATATTGATGACAAATAACATAAAATTCTTAACATAAAAATGTATTCAATTGACAAATCTGGCAAACGTACTGATAAAACGCATGTTTCTGGTTCAATACTATTTAGTAAGTGAATTGCGAATAGAAATGATTGTTATTGTTATATATTACAATGGTATCATTTCTCTCACTGTACTTAAAGGAGCTGATCGCTTGGATCGATTTGGATCAAAGCTGCAAAACCGGAAGTGGATGTGACTCATCACAAATGCGGATTAGTTGGAAGAGAGAATAATTGGCGACCCAAAAACGTATCCGAAGTTCAAAACAGTTCAACGTAAGGAAGAGCCATCCGTTCTGCTCTGCTTTACGCCTTTTTTATGATCTGATCTTCATTTTGATAACTAATACAATGGATTTCAAAGTTCTTTCTTCTCTAATATCTTATTTTGCTTTCCTGGAAGGGCTTAACATTCCATAGCGACTGACAGGAATACATTTTGCAGCTTAGAGTTCATGTAAAATTTAATGAAAATTTCCCAAACTACTTTTTTTTTTACTTTCTTGCGTACCCTATATTCATTTGCTTTCTTGCATGATTCTCGCTAACAGCTTTGGAAACTCTATCACAACTAATTTTTGAAAACCTAATGCTTGTGGCTTCTTTTTTATACTGAAAGTAGATAATTTCCATACTCCTTTCAGCTCAGCATACGCGGCCGCCACCTGTTCCTATTTCGCCCTAAGCGAAATTACGCGCCAGCTCATCATTTTGTTGTTTGCCGGTTTAATTCTAAAAGGGGTTGTGCCTGCTTTCTTGCGGAAATCCGAACGTGTAACATAAATCCTAATTTACTACCATTTTTAGTACTCCATCAAGGCGACAAAAAGGCCTGCAAACTTTCTTACTAGTCCTGCGTTGCGCCTTTCTACACGCTCGCAAAATGCGTATCTTGAATATCGCAGCCATGCAACGCGCCGACATAAATTGCTGGCATACGATAGTGTTCATAAATTTGCAGCAGCAACAACAACAACAAAACACATCTACTCAGTTCCTTCGCACTGAGCGCCCATTCTACGCTGATATATAGTATGCACGAGTTCAAAAACAACAACACAAATTGCTTGGGACAAAAAGCTGGAAAATGTCATCCTGCCGTGTAACAGTTACTGCTGCCGCGGCCTATTTCAACGCACGCTCGCATGAATTTCGACTCGAAATAGTGAAATGGTTTGAATTTTTCAAATGCAGGCACTCGACAGTGGATTAGAGAGATTTTTATGAGCTCAAAACTGTTGAGATTTTGCATTCGAAAATCCTTACTTGAAATTCACATTTCACAAAACTTGTAAAATTTTTCGCAGGGCTCGAGAGAAGCAAGAAAACCGATCGAGAATGTCGGTTTGTTCTTTGAGAAGTTGGTGGCAGTCACTCGATCGTTGGACTATGCGATCATGACTTTTTGGCTCAACATTGGAGAATTTCGGGAGCAATTTGGGACCATTCCACCAGAGAGAAAGAGAGACCTTTTAGATTTTAAAGTCTACATTCACATGATCCGAAGTCAAGCAAATTATTGCAAAAATGATTATTAAGTAACCAAACATTAACCAATTTTAGTTAACCCTTTCGCTACAGGTTTTTACTGGCGAAAGTTAAAATTTTAAGTTATACGTCTTAGGCTTCTATGTGGTTATATTAGCAACATTCCATAAGAAATTTTTTAATTTTTATACTCGGACCCTGTATTTTAGAGTGTTTTTCTATGAGAGCAACCACATCGTTGTGGCTGTAATAATTACTTAAACATACAACTTTTCACGCATAACGAAAATGAATATTTCTTCATTTACTTCAGCCAAAATTAAAAAAAAAGTATCTAAAGCTAAAGAAAACGTCAAATTAAAAAGTTCTCTAATTTTTTCTGCTTCTTCTTCCTTTACTTTGTCAAGTTATACCATTAAAAAAAGTGTATACTTCTCTTCTTTAAACTTAAATGTTCAGTTTATTAATTTCGTATTTTTCCTAAAACTTCAAACTATTCTAAAGACCAAAAAAAATGTATTCTTGCAACCATAGAGGATGCAGACGTCCACAAAGTAGCATGTTGCCATATGGCAACAAAATAGCGAAAGGGTTAATATTCATGACAAGTGACACAACATGGCGCGTCAAACATCTGTCGGCAGTTTAGTCATGTCAGCATCACTCTGCTCCACTGTGCCCATTGATACATTACGCTTCCTTCTATGCGTAACTCGAACCACAAATCTTCAGCGTTCATCTAGTCAAAAACAACAACAACAAAAGCACTAGAAACTTGGTGCGTATGTTATGAATGGCGTTGTAACTTATGTTGCTTGCAACAATAGCTTTGATCTATCTACGGTTTTAGTGGCATGAAGTTTCTTTTCTCTGGAATCATTCTGGTTATGTTCAATTTAATGTTTAAGGCTGCAACATATGACAGAAGGCGTGGTCGGTATGAAAAAGCATGCATTCAGGATCATCAAGAAGATTTGATTTGGACTTGTTTGCTTAAACGATTTGAGATATGGTAATGAAAGTTGCTGCTTATTCCACCAATGGAACAAAAGAACAACTAATGATGGAATGAACGAGGTCTGCTCATTTTTGGGAACAGTTATCGAAGCGACGACTATCGAATACGAACGAACAAGAGGTTGTATGAGCTGTTTAAAGACATTTGCATAGGATTCGCATGGATCGTGGCCATGTCTCCCGTATGGATGATAAAGCTTCGGCAAAAAAAGTGTAGTTTGAAATCGACGGCGAAGACGGAGACCGTGTCTCTGGTGTGGGATCAAGTTGAGACCAGGACCAAATGGTTTCCAAAAGTTTCTGTCTGGATCTACAGGAAACCCAATATATAGGGAAGGACATTGCAATGAACCCAACCGGGGTTTCGAGTGGAAGTGCACACAACCTAACCTAAACTATCATCTCTTACGCAAATTATCAATTCTTCTTCTATCAATTTTTGCAGCAGGCCGTAACCTGGTAACGGGTTGTTATGACCAGTTAAGGGGGTAGTCAGGTAGATTTTTTTCAAAAAATCGAAAATTTTTTCTTTGCAGTTTTGGTCTATTTAAACCCTAAGGAATCATGTAGAAACCTTCCTTTACCTCGGATAGTATCCGAAAGCGATTGAAAATGAGATTAGCTGTAAGGGCTCGCGCGCCCTTAAAGGTATATTTATTCTTTAACACGTTTTTCTCAAAACAGTATTTTTTGAGCTGGCTGACACGATTACGGCCGATCTACTGCACCGATTTGCTTAAACTTTGCTTTTTTTTACATTTTCAGAAAAGGTTTGGCTATCGCGTGAACTACGATCATTATTGTCCATTTCTATGTAACAACGTTATGACACAATTATTAACAAAAAACAAGCAAAAAAAGAGGAAAAAATTTTACAATTGCACTAAATGTTTATTTATTAATATTTTTTTACAGTTATAGGTCAAACGAGAGCCATTCATTTGTACTTCAAAATGAAATTTGTTTGGTATGTTTCAGATCATCCAAAATGGAGAAATCGTGTCAGCCAGATTTCAAAATGGCGTCTTCCGGTCGCCCATATCTCCCCCGGATATAAAGGAAAATTTATACAAAAATTTTGTTCAGTACTCAAAACTATATACAATAAATATAAAAAAATTTTTAATGTGGAATAAAAATTTGTATGAAAAAAAATTACTTAAAAACATGGTCGATTCTACCTGACTACCCCTTAAGTAAATAAGCACCTGAGTCACTTTTTTCACTCATAACATTGTATTGTTAGAATTGAATAAAATAAAACTTGAAGCATATTTTTATGTATTTTTTGTTTAAGTTTAAAATAAAAATATTTCAAGTTTCGTTGTTTGTATTCAAGCTAGAAAATCAACAAAACTAAAATCCCCAATATTGGTGGGAAAATTTAAATTTCACTGGACGTTATTGGACAAATGAACCACAAAATGTGGCATCTGGGCAACACCAACACCAACAAATATTCTCGCAAGCCAGCACGAATGAAATGGTTTTTATGAATTTTTTATGAAAAAATTGGACCAAAAATCATATGCAAATCTAATTAGTAAAATTTTTGAAGCGTGAAATTGAAAATTCGCTTTCCGCCATTCGCACACACACACACACACACACACACACACACAAACACCACACTCAGTAATATTTACAATAACAATGACAACAACAACAGCACATTTTCAACTGCAATTATAATGGCAACAGCCGCAACGACAACCAACCAAAATGTTTGATTGCAACAATGGGCAAACTTCCGCTACACGCGTTCACTTATGGCCGCCGCGTGCCAGTGTTGCCACCCAATCAGGCAGGCGGCAATGGCATTCAGCGCCCCAACTGCACACAAGCAAAGACTAGCCACCGCAATTCGTTCGCATTTCACGCATCGGCTCAGCTCGTTCAAATAAGAACAAAACTACAATTTTAAATAACAATAAATGTGTTTTCAAATAAAAAAAACCGGACCCGCATATTTGCTGGAATTAATTGAGTGTTATTTTTTACAGAGTGTTTTTATAAACACATATTTAAGGATTTTTTTTTGTAATACAAATTTGTTGTGCATATTAAGTTTTATTTGAAATCAAAATACACATTCAACAATAGCGGTATTCACAATTTGTAACAAGGAAGCATGGGCTTCATATTGTCTTTGGTGCAATACTTGTTTCGATTGAGCGAAAAAGGTTAATGAAAACTTACTCTAAAAGTGATACTGACAGATACAGTCCATGAGCTGCAGTTTTCGACTGGATTGAATGATCGAACATTCGATATCTGTCAATAGAGTTGCATGCCCAACTGTCCCTAGTAAGCTTTATTGCAAAGGTTATGTATTGATTTGCCAACTAGATATGCCGGGACAGATTGCTGTATTGGATCACCTAGTTGAGAGTTAGCTGTCGAATGAGCGCATCTTCTTCTATGATATCTTTTTAACTGGTCCTCGATTTGTCCAAAAACTAAACAAATGCGCTCGCATTAAAAGGGTAACTCCGATGTAGGCAATGGGACAAACTGGGCTGGCAGATGGTCTACATAGCTAAGAAGGGGTCGGAACAAAATTTGTTTGAACCCGAGCCAAGAATTGGACTAAGTAATTCAAGGGTCAAGGGTCTGAATGACAGTTGGGTGTTCTTAGTGCATTGTGATAAATAAAATGAGATGACTGTAGGCAGTCTGGGACAGTGAAGGCTGCGACGCTGAAGTGCACAATCACACATTCAAAAATAAATATGTGTGCATATGTTTTGGAATATTGGTTTGTTGAGTTTAAGGGATTTTGTGCATTTGAATAATTTCAGTAATTTTTGCTGTCAACATTTACTGTTATAATTTGACTTCCGTTCGTAATACATAACTTTTGTTTTATTATAATTTTAATGACTCAGTTATTAATTCAATTGTTTTTTTATATAGTTGATTGTAATGTTTTTTGCCAATTCGAGCTGCAAGAAATTTATTGCCATTTAAACGAATTTTATTTACTGTTAAAAATAAAATTCCTTTCATTACATTTAATTGCCGGCCAGTGTTTGTTGCTACAAAATGTTATGCAGAGAAATTGTGATTTTAATGCAAATAAACTTTTTTTCTTTGTAAGTATATATACATGTATATTATTGGGGAATTAATATTTCATGGCGTCGAAAGTGCATTTGGCGGTTTTAATGTTGTTGAAACCAAAAAACATTAATTTCTGTTATGAATATTTACACATACTTCCGGCTATTTTTTTAGTATCATGTATAATACTTACAAAAAAAAAACAACAGATGATGACATTTTTTTAGAAAGAGTTTTAGCTTAACTGTTGAATCGATGTCTTTGCTATTGGAAGAGATTGGGGCGTTTCCTGAAGTCGAATAAGCGACGAGTCTGCAGTATCAAAAATACGCTTTTCAACGACTTAAGATGTCTTTTAAAGGATTTGGGTAAGTTGAGTAAGACATATGATACATTTTTTTAGTAAGAGTTTTAGCTTAACAGTTGAATACATTTCTTTGCTATTGGAAGAGATTGGGGCGTTTCCTGAAGTCGAATAAGCGACGAGTCTGCAGTATCAAAAATACGTTTTTCCACGACTTAACCCTTTACACGGCAACAGCGAATTTTTTTATCAAATGTTTTTTAGATATAAACCTAAATTTAAAAAGACACGTACTTTTTTATTTTTTAATATACTTTAATTTTGTAAGGTTTTTTTGTAAAAAACATTAAAAACACAAAAAGCAAAAAGCATTAAAATTTGTTTTTTATTTTAATATGTTTAGTTTTAAATGAAAATTTTTAAAGCAATTAATGCGTTTGTTGTAGCATAGTCCTACTTCGCATTTTTCGCAAAGTGTTTGTGTGTTTTTTTATTAATAAGTTTTAATCACTTTTGTTTCACTAAAATAAATGCGTGCAACTTCTCGCAAAAACGGTAAAATAAGTGCTGTCAAGTAAAATTTAGCTACTTTTTCCCACTATTAATGCAAGTATTTAAAAAAAGGAACCTTGCATAGTTGTAAAATAGCAAAAAAGAGTCGTTTTGATAATTACTTCCGAAATTGCGGGCAATTTTACGGTTGGTTGCAGATATGCAACTGTACCGTGTAAAGGGTTAAGATGTGTTTTAAAGGATTTGGGTAAAATTTTGACCAAATGTTTCAAGGCTCGAAGGTAGTTGGCGATTTGAAGAAAAAGAGGCTTTTAGAAAGTTCTTTTGTTTCGAAGAATTCACTGAGGTTTTAAAACCTCAGATGGAAATATTTATTGGACGTCTATAAAAAAGTATCCACCTGGTCTTTATTGTAAGAATTATTAAACAGAAATCCTTTCGACAGCGCTAAAAACGCAAGGAACCATAACCTCATCCCTGGACCCTTGAACCCCAACTTTGAATTTGCATATCGGATTGAAATTGAGTTGCAGTCAATTTAGTGATCTCTGACTAGAAAACTAGGGTTTCCTAGGCAACGCATTTGAAATTTAGTGTAAATTGAGACATTTTGTATATTTGATGTTTGAGTCGGAACTCAAACTCACAGAAACTTATCTTTAAGCCATTTTGGACCAATTTTGAAACATTTTTTCCTACACGTTATGTTCTGATTACATAAGATTGATTAGCAATTTTTAAATCAAATAAGTTGGAAATAAAAACTCCAGATTGAGTTTAGTGGATAAAACTTAAGATGAGAGTCTGAACTTGAACTTACGGCATTCACGCGAACTTATCTTTAAACCATTGTGGGCCAATATTGAAGCATATCACGTTGTCTTCTGACTACCAAAGAATGATTAACTAGCAATTTTTAATTGAAATAAGTTGAAAATAAAAACTAGTCTAACAAAACTAGTGTGGGGTATGCCAAGTGCTCCAGATTGAGTTCCGCAAGTAGATAAAATTTAAGATGAGAGTCTGAACTCGAACCTACGCGAACTTATGTCTAAACCATTAAAACATGTTTTCCTTCACGTTGTGTTCTGATTACCCAAGTTTGATTGATTAGAAAATTGTACATGGGAAATGGTTAAGAAATAAGAACTATACGGACAAAAACAGTGCAGTAGCTCAAGAATGACTGCAACACTGTCAGTGGTTATTGGATTGAATGTTGCTTGTGTCGCAGCTAATAGATAAAACTGAAGATGTGCTTTACATGCACCAATTAGAATGAAATACTGAAGCGTGGTTTTTGTTATATGTTTATCACTGATGTTGTTGTTGTTGTTGTTGTCATGGAAGGCAGACTTCAAAAGTAGCAATGACAGGCTAGCAAATAAAAAATATTTGTAACAGAAAATAAGAAAAAAATTAACTCACTATCAGAACGATGGCAGTTGTCATGTCAGTTAAAGAAGCATTGTCGTCATTCTCGTCGTCGTCGTCGTTGTTATCGTTGTCGTCGGCGACTGTTGGCTACGTGTGTGCGCTTGTGGGGTAAATTAAGAATGCAGCAGATGATCGATAGGCGCGCACATTGTATTCCATGGGTTGGTAGGAATGATTTGTTTTAGGCTGCACCGCAGCAACAGTGTTGTGTTTCAATGTCTACATTGCTGCAGCTTTGTCATTCTCAATGAAAACTTTCGATCCGCTGCAGTAGTGGTCGTCATTTGAAACGATATTTTTCCGAATGTGTCTTAGACACCATCGTCTCGATCACGGCTCTCATGCGCCGAAAGTTACGACCTGCCGACCTCCACGTTTCACTACCAGCAGACACAATAACAACAACAACAGCAATGTAGGCGCCTCCGTACGTGAGCATGCCACCCACTACCAAAACGGGCCGCCCAATCGAGAGTAACGAGCGCAGCTAGACAAGAGGAAGCATTTAAATACTTGTTGCTATGCAAATGCAATCGGCGCATTACGTGAGCTTGCCACATATAAAGTAACAACAATAACAAAAACAAAGAACATACCCAAGTCGCTGCAGCAGCCGCCACTGTGCACAGGTCATCAGCCACTACTGCAGTCAGCAGACGACAGTTAAGACAGCCGACCAATCCATTCGTCAGGCCGGCTGCTATTAAGACACCAAACCACACTCACACACACAGCACACACAGCAAAGATTGCCAATTTAATTGTCCTGGCATTTTTGCATTCGAGACAAGGCACACAAAAAATAAGTGAAGAAAACTTAACTAAATGAATGAAAGACAAGCAAGAAATGACTGAGTTGGTCTTGAGCGATCGACGGGGGTTTTTTTCTATACAATTTCAAGTTTTCTGTTTTCAAGCGAGGGAAATCGGATTTCAATAGCGGTAAGTGGTGTTAATGAGGTGCGATCAATGTTAAGGCAGCATTGTTGATATTTACCTTCTGATCAAAAAATACTCACAATTTCCCATTCAAATAAATTGCGTTTGAAAATCTTTGACATCTGTCATTTAGTGCTCAAATATTTGTTTGGGTGTATTCTGAACACAAAGTTCAAAATAGAAAATTTAGTAAAAAGGAGACAATTTTCCTCTTTCATTTGATACCCATATCTTCATCATTGCACTATCGCAAATATTAAAAAAAATATTTGAAATGTGTATGTCCTTTAAACTTTAAAGTCCTTTAAAAAGGACTTTGGGTCAGAAAATGAAAAACTGACTATGCCAGGTTACTATAAATGACCTCTACTTTCACGTCTATATCAACATTTGGATGGGTCTCGGCAAAAAAAAAATTGTTTCGCACTGTGTAATAAATGTAAAGTTGGTGTTTTCACTCAGTGCATCATAACTTTGTCATTATTCTTTCAATTCTATTGAAGGCTTAATATTTGCTCAATTAATATATCTTTTATCTTAGATCTTAAAACCAGAGGAGACAATTTATTTTATCTATAAAAAAACATTCGAAAATTTATGATTTTTTAAATTGGTCGACAAATTCACCTTTTTACAACTTTCACCGTCACTAACTTCCCCAAATCTCATCTGATTTGGACAGTCTGTATATAGCTGGAAAGGCTAAGGTATTATCTTCTGACCGACGGACAGTTTGTGTTAGTCGGATGATTCGTTTACGAGATATGTGCTCATAACTGAAACAACAGGGAAAAACTGGTTTTTCGAAGATTTTTCGAAAACGCTTCTTAAAAAAATTTTTTGATTTTCAGTTTCGTGTTCAGCGGCCCAAAATTAGTCTAGAAAACACTTTTATTTTTAGGTGCATTTTTCGTGTCGAGTAGTGTAATTGAACAGTTTTCGTTTTATTGAAAAATGTCGGGAATTTTTTGATCGGAATGTATATAATGTACTAGCAGGGCCCCGCGGCTTTGCACGCAAGTTTAAAGTCAACGGGATCAATAAATCAAGTTATTCTTAACCCTTCATTGATCACGTCAGATTTTAATGAACAAAACTTATCTAATTATTTTTCATTTTAAGTGCTTTCATCACATTTGAAGTCAATTGGCGCATTAAATCATGTTTCCCCATACAAATTTTTAACCCATTGTTGACCCCGACAGATTTTTATTTCCAAAAAAATAAAAAACATGTGTCGAAGTATTTCTCACTAAGAATACTTTCACCAAGTTTTAAGTCAAAAGGCGTAAAGAATCTGGTTTTTTCATACACGACGGGTCTGCAGTATAAAAAATACGTTTTTCAACGACTTAAGATGTCTTTTAAAGGATTGAGTAAGACAGATGATCAATTTTTTTTAGAAAGAGTTTTAGCTTAACAGTTGAGTCGATGTCTTCGTTATTGGAAGAGATTATGGCCTTTCATGAAGTCGAATAAGCGCTGCAGACTTAAGATGTCTTTTAAAGGATTTGGGTAAATTTTTGACCAAATGTTTCAAGGCTCGAAGGTAGTTAGGGATTTGAAGAAAAAGAGGCTTTCAGAAAGATCTTTTGTTTCGCAAAATTAACTGAAGTTTTGAAACTAAGATGGACATTTTTTTGGACGTATTTTTGTACGCCGTCAAATTTTGATTTTCGAAAAAATAAAAAACACGTGTCGAATTATTTCTCCCTAAGAGAACTTTCACTAAGTTTGAAGTCAATGGGCCCATTAATTCATATTTTCTTTTCACAATTTTTCCATATAAACTTTTAACCCGTCGTTGGATTTTCGAAAAAATAAAAAACACCTGTCGAATTATTTCTCCCTAAGAGTACTTTCACCAAGTTTGAAGTCAAAAGGAGTAAAAAATCATATTTCTTCATACAAATTTTAACCCTTGGTTCACCCTTTTAAGTTTTAATTAAAAAAAAAAATAAGAAACACGTGTACAATAATTTTTGATTTCAAGTGTTTTCCCTAACTTTAAGGTCAATAGGCCAATCGGTTTGGGGGTTTTTCGTAGTCTATCGGTATACACACCATAACCCTTGGTTCACACTGTTAAATATTAATTTTCGAAAAATTGTAAAATATTTAATTGAATTCTTTAAATTTATGAGAATCATAAACATTTAAGATAAGATATCAAAATCCTTTCAAACGCAAATGGCAGAAGGTCCTTTTGGACCTTTCTTAACTGAGGTTTTGAAACTAAGACCTCTTTTTGGAGGCCGTCAAATTTTGATTTTCGAAAAAATAAAAAACACGTATCGAATTATTTCTCCTTAAGAGTACTTTCATCAAGTTTGAAGTCAAAAGGCGTAAAAATCTTATTTCTTCATACAAATTTTAACCTTTGGTTCATTCCTTGAAGTTTTGATTTTCAAAAAAAAGAGAAACACGTGTAAAATTATTTTTGATTTCAAGTGTTTTCACTAACTTTAAGGTCAATAGGCCTCTTGCTTCATGGTTTAAACGCCCGATTGAAGTGGCATTTGAAGTCGGCACGGACAACATGCATTAGTGTGCAGCAAATGAGCTCGACTTGACTTCTGGCACACCGTCGACTACGCGACTCTGCTGACGCTGATGCTGTTGTTCCATACTTTTGTACCAGCAGAAGTTCGTGTAGAACTGTGGTTGCCCCCCACTGAAGCTTGCTGCACCCCACTCAGGCCATGGCGCCATGACCGCCACTTCATCTATTAGCCGAGAACGGCACAAGACGAACCGAAAAAGCTTTGACTTGTGTGCAGTTGAGTGTGTAATGCGGTTTGGTTGGTTAACTAAAATGTTAGAAAACAATCAAAGGAAACAACTTAAACTGCGGCCCAAATGTAACTTTTGTATTTTTAGTTTTGTGGTTATTTTACAAAACTTTTATCGTATGTATTTTCAGTGCCATATTTCATTTAGCGTGATTTTGTCTTAAAAACAATAACTTTTTTATGGTTAGCGTCAGTCATGGTCAGTCTCAGACAGGTAGACACTGTCGAACGCGTCACGACTTTGGTGCAGAATGGTGATTCAAGGCTGTGGAAACAAAATCTGGGCACATATGGGTTTAAACATTTAAGGCCCTCTTTTAGGTGCAAGTGTAAAGTTTTAAAAAAGTTATATACAACTATAGGAAACGGGTAAGATCTCCTCTACTTGATGACATGATCTTGATGACATGATAATGTTTTCGTTACCTATCATTTGACAACTTTGTGAACGCTTGAGTCCTTTCTCATGGAAAACTGTAATCTTCTTTGTGTACAATTAAAAATAGTTTTTCCAATACTCTCGTCAAATGATTTGCCAAAGTCTAAGCCTGATTTGCAGGGTGGAAATCTGTCGCTCAAGACCAGCTTAAACTTGTTAATGTTGAAAAAAAAAACACTGTGTTATTTGGTCGCCAAAACAGCCTTAAAGAGCAATACGGAAAATCATTTTGCCACAATGACACACAACAATGTAGATCACGATTTTTGTGTCGTATGCAAATTAATCAAATCCGATTTAATTTAGCTTGAGGCAACCAGTGACAATCAGTCGCTGGCCGATTGTTGTTGTCATTGGCCATTGGCAGTTAGCTATTGGCAATTATGTGAAGAAGTACTTTTTCGATTGCAAATCAAATCAATTCTTACAGGAAGCAATGCTAAAACGTGCAGATAACTGATTAAGTTTGCCGCATTCGAATACAGAGCAATAATTCATTTTATTTGGTGAGCTTCAGTCAGACAGTGGGAATGTTGATTATGACGAGGCAAATTTCTTGGCTTGGGAGATGTGCGCTTAAATTGCATCCCAACGCTCGATTCAGAGTTTTGACATAACTGGAGAGAGAAGAAGAAACCTGGAAAGTAGCCAAATGTCATCTGTGAACTTGTACATTTACAGGACATTGGGTTCAAACCCCCCCAAACACAAAACTTGCTGGTGTAAAATATAGTTTCGAATGATATTCGCCTTAAAATTGCATGCAAACCCCCCTCCTCCCCAAATTAAATCATGTGTGCGCCCTGATCCTGATTGACTGATGATTGATGACTGATTATATCATGACAGATAGTAGTCATCTGTAAACGTTAGCGAAAGTTCTACCCAATGTCCGTTCAACAGGGGTGAGTATGTTTGGGAAGAGTTGATGAGTGCATTGAAATTGTGGAAGCAGTACTCTAAAAGTCCCTAAGAGTGCTAGCCTTCAACAGATTATTGAATCGACTTACTTACTTATTTACTTAACTTAACTGGCCAAAGTTCTCTCCAGATGTCTCTGCATTTCGCGCATCCAGTCTCCAGTTGGTCACACTAAGAGACAATAGGACGTCCTCAACTTGGTCCTTTCACCGGAGTCTTCACCGGTCTCTCTTTTTGCTGCCGACCTTCAACTATTATTATTTTTTTGATGCTATTAGGCACTGCGACCAGTGTAGATCTTCTGTGCAAGCCTGGTTTAACCCTCTAAGTTGAGGCTTTTTATTAGTTTAAGCACTCTTTGGGGTTCTAGATTCCGCATCTTTTCCGGTTCTATAGTGGTCGCCCCTAGCTGGAGAAATCTTTTTCTGCTGAGTGCAGGACAATCACAGAGAACGTGTATGGAGGTTTCTGTTTCTTGATTGCATTTCCTGCAGACATCCGAAGACGAAATTCCCATTTTGCTGAGATGATACCTTAGTGAGCAGTGGCCAGTTTGGTATCCAGTGAGGGTGCGAAGGTCCTTCTTTTTTTATCATGAGAGTTTTCTGGATACTCCTCTGTCTGCGGTTATAAACCGCTTTGCATGGCGTTGTCCCGTGCTGCCCATTTCCTTAGCCATTCTTGTGTGTGTCCTTTTGATAGTCCACAGGATGGTTCAGGGCCCACCAGTGGGCGCATTGCACCTCTTTTGGCAAGGCGGTCAGCTTTTTCTTTGCCTTCGTGACCCTCGTGTCCTGGGATCCAGTGTAGCTCTATTGAGTTACGACCTCCCAGTTCATTTAGGAGAGCACGGCAATCCTTGACGAGTCTTGATGAGGCCGCGTAGGCTTCTAGAGCCTTTAGGGACGCTTGACTGTCGGATAATATGTATAATCGTGCACCAGATGTTTTCCTGCGTAGGCATTCTCTGGCGAATGCCTTAATGGCATAGACTTCGGCCTGGAATGTGGTAGCTAGCTTTCCCATAGGGTAGGATTTGTGGAATCTTGGGCCATATACTCCAGCCCCTACGCTTCCGTCTTCCAGCTTGGATTCATCCGTGTACCAGATTTGAGAACCTGGAGCAGGAGTGAATTTATAGGTTCTCCACGATTGTCTGTCTGAAATACAGACTTCAGACTACAGACCTTCAACTAACGCGTCGAACACTTTTATAGCTGGACCTTCATCGTTCATATGGGAGACATGACCAAGTCTGTATAGAGATTGCATGTTGATCGCATCTACCAAGATTAGACAAATTGTTTTTTGATGTCCAATATTACCAGCCATGGTTCTACTAGTGTGACGCCAAACTTGATGTAACTTCTTACAAAAAAACTATCTTGATGATTCTTTGAATGACAATTATCTTGTGCCTATAAGTCTTGGTGTTTTGTGATATGTAAGCAATTCTAATGCAAAATACTCTCGCTTCAGTTCCCTAATGTGTAAGAGACCTTTTCTCATATCAAGTGATCATAAATTTATGTAGTTTGTGTGTTTCTGTGAGGAGTATACTACTGTGTACAAGGAATACCCGGAATTCGATTTCTTCGATTATCGTGGTGTTGTGCATTATGAGTTCCTTCCGCCGGGCCAAACTGTCAACAAGGAATATTACTTGAGCGTTATGCGTCGTTTGCGTGAAGCTATTCCCAAAAAGAGGCCGGATTTATGGAGAGACAACTCTTGGTTTTTGCATCACGATAATGCACCATCTCACACGGCATTGGTTCTTCGTGAGCATTTCGCCAACTCATATCGTTCCACAGCCACCGTATTCGCCTGATTTAGCTCCTTGTGACTTCTGGCTATTCTCCAAACTCAAAAGACCACTTCGAGGACACCGTTTTGAATCGATTGAAGAGATTCAACGTGAATCGCCGCGCGCATTGAAGGCCATACCGGAAGGTGACTATTTGGCATGCTTCGAAGATTGGAAAGTCCGTTGGCATAAGTGCATTGCATCGGGGGGGGGGGGGGGGGGGGGGACTACTTTGAAGGCGATGAAATTGATTTGGAAGAATAAATAAAGATTTTTTGAATTATAAACAAATTCCGGGTATTATTTGTACACAGTAGTACAAACATCCTTTGTTACTCGAACCAGTGAGCATGAGGTAACTTTTGACAATGAATACCGAAATTATTGTGTTGATTTTGGAAGTTAAAGAAAAATTTTATGAACTGTACTGTAAACCATTACCTTTTTTTGTATAAATAAAATAAATAATATGTGTAGGCACAATTTTTTTGTTTCCCCTGCCTCTTTCGTATTGTTTTCTAAGCCCAGAGTACTTAAGTATCTTTCATAGTTAACAATTGTAGGATCTAAGAATTATTTGTTGTGTTATCAGTTGGTGTATATTCTGATAAGTTATCGCACAACTCCAATAAGATGTAACAAGTAGAAAATGAATTTACTTAATTGCATTGCAAATATCGATAAATTCGACATTCATAAATGCTTTTGCGTCAGATTGTTTTGTCATCTTTTGCATCATTGTGTGTATTAATTTTGAGAGAGCAGAAGCGTGAGCAAAGTTGCTCAGGGTTGACCAAAGAGTTCTCCATATTAAACATAAACCTTACAAAAAATTGCAAAGGCGTTGTCGAGTTTTGATATTTTCATTAAGAATTTAATTTCGAATAAATTTCGTTTTCGAAATGAGATTTTTTGCACGGACTGTGAGATATAGTCGCATGAATGTTCCTGAAACATATTGTGCAACACCATTTCGACACTTTTCCGCCCCAAAGTGGGCGTTGTAAGCTGCTTTTCATGTGCCACCAGCGCTGGTCCGCCGAAAGAGGGCGGCCAGCTCTCCAATCAGCTGATAGTGTAACTAGTCGCGGCAGCAAATCGATCACCGTGAACCAATGCGATTCACCATTTCTATGGTGACTTGTTATTTTATTTGCAATGCCTCAAGTTTGTTGTTGGTATTTGCATTTGCATTCGTCTGCCAATTCATTTGCGACTGTGCTCGGTTTGATTTGTTTTGACCAGCTCTGCATTAAAATTCAATCAAAATTAAAAGCAATGCAATTCGATGCGCTTCAGATTGGAGACATTGGCAGTTTCGCTTGTCGATCTTTCACTGCCGATCGCTGCTTTTTTGTTAAATTGCCTGCCACAGACAAAAAGTGTGGTTAGTTGAAGCTGTGCGAACGTCTGTCCACAGTTGAGAGCTCCTCCAGCGCTTTCTGACAATGATTTGTTTTGTTCTGTTTTGTTGTTGCTTGGTGGATTTTGTTCTTTGGCGCAAACGTAGAATACCCAAAATTGGTCATGTTCGATATGACAGGCCATAAATTGTCTATGAATTGTACGATTCAGTATTTGGTTTGCTGATTAGTTATTTAAGGGTCACTCCCTGCTTTGCGTCAGTGTTGACTTTCGATGCTTTAATAGAGATTAAAGAAAGTCAAAAATAGAATTGCTTGTTGGAATAGAGCAGGAAATAGTCTGATTTCGGGCACTTTGTTTCTTGTTTCGGTCAACTAAGACCTAACATTGCGCGACCAATTAACCCTTTCGCTACAGGTTTTTACTGGAGAAAGTTAAAGTCTGAATTTTATCGATTTAGGCTTCTGTGTGATTATATTAACACTATTCCATGGTTAGGTTAGGTTAGGTTAAAGTGGCTGCCTAGGCACGGGACTTGCCGAAAGACACACTTAGGCCACGGAAAGGGCCCGTTGTGATACCACAATATTATATATTCCATACAAATTGTTTTTATTTTTATTACCTAACCCAGTTTTTTAGAGTGTTGCAAAATTACAAAAAAAATATGTAGGGGAATTCTTTGTAAGGTGCCACACTTTGTAAGGTGTGCTGCTGCTCGATTTTGACGTTCCAGCAATCCAAGCAAAAAAATTCGTACCGTCATTTAAGGTATATATGACAACATCAATTTGTATGTGGTTTTTGAGGAAACAGACGCAATAACACGGTCTGGGTAAATAAAAGTGTCAAATTTGGTTAAGAAAAAACATAAAAATAAAAACTGAAGGTTTTTCTTGCGGTGAAAAATAAATCAAATACGTGTAAAAAACTAAGGTAAATATCAGTGTTGGACTTAATTTTTAATGCTTTTTCATATTCCGAAATGATATCCGAGCATATCTATCGTTAGAGGAGAAAATGTATTCAATGATTTCCAATATGGCGTCAAAATGTAAAGTGACACCTTTTTTTCTTTGTAAAGTGCCACGCCTCTTTTTTCATTGTTTTGTGACCCTATATCGGTAAAATGACTTTTTATTGCTCGGAATCGTCGTTAAAATGAATTTCAAGTCATCTTGGTCAATTTTTCTCTAATCTTATCATGAGGAATAAATTAGTTCAGTTTTGTTTTTTAATTTCCATATAATTATTCGTTTTATTCGTTACCATTCAATTTGCATTTGCTTTCGGTCATTTTCTATTCAATTCAAACTAAACTCAATAATCTTTCGTAAATTTTCTAAATCATGCTTTTTTACTTGAGATTTCTACGTTTTTAGCGATTTTTTCAGGGGGTGGCACTTTACATTAAAACATTTTAGGTTGTCGATTTTTAACACTTTTAACACTTTTTTAGTATTTACAAAAAATTCAAATGAGATGCTTCCTTGGATCATAGCTCTTCAAACCCTCTTTCCAACGGTATATTAACATTGACGATGAGTTAATTTTCTAACGAGTTATACGCAAAAAAGCCATGGGGTTTCACATTACAAAGAATTCTCCTATATAAAAAAATTATATATACATAAATGTAAAATTTTTTACGCATAACTAAAAATCGAATATTTCTTCATTTACTTCAACTAAAATAATACAAAAAATTGTTTGAATTGAAGTAAAAAGTCCAAATAAACAGTTCTCTTATTTTTTCTGCTTCTTCTTCCGTTACTATGTAAAGATATTACATTCACAAAACTTGTATATTTCTCTTCTTTAAACATAAATATTCAGTTTATTAATTTTGTATTATTTCTAAAACTTCAAATTACTCTACGCATGAACAAACAAATGTAATCTTGAAACCATAAAGTATTCAGACGTCCACGAAGTAGCATGTTGCCATATGGCAACAAAATAGCAAAAGGGTCAAGGAGCAGAGATAACTTTTTTGAATTCCAATATTTTTTTTCGATAATCCAAACATGCAAGGTGGTATTTTTCTTACTGCTTAACCTATATTTTGTGTTTAAGACACCAAGAAAATAATTTTCACCACCTTGCAATTAATTGCAATGTACCGTCTGATTGACTGATTGATTGACTGAAATTCATCAATGAAACCAAAATGGTTTAATTGTTCATTGATATTCATTTTTGTTCCTTCAAAGTAATGTCCATTGCTAGCAATCAGTGGCGCACACAGGAGGGTTTGGGGGTTAAAACCCCCCGAAATATTTTTAAGTTAGTACAGAAATTTAATTTAAAACCGTCGCATATATGTTCAATCATCAATAACACTACTCGACACAAAAAATGCACCTAACAATAAAAGTGTTTTCTAGACTAACTTTGGGCCGCTGAACACGAAACTGAAGATCAAAAAAATTTTGTTAGAAGAGTTTTCAAATCTTGGAAAAACTAGTTTTTACCCTGTTGTTTCAGTTATGAGTACATATCTTGTAAATGAACCATCCGACTAACACAAGTTGTTCGTCGATCAGAAGATAATACCTTAGCTTTTCCAGAGATATACAGATTGTCCAAATCAGATGAGATTTGGAGAAATTACTGACGATGAAAGTTGTAAAAAAGTAAATTTTTCGACCATTTTCAAAAATCATGAATTTTTGAATGTTTATTTATAGATAAAATAAATTATTTCCTTTGGTTTTAAAACCTTAGATAAAAAAATATATTATTTGTGCAAATATTAAGCCTACCATCAATGGAATCGAAAGAAAAATGACAAAGTTATGATGCACTGAGTGAAAACACCAACTTTACATTTATTACACCGTGACCCATCCAAATGTTGATATAGGCGTGAAACTAGAGGTAATTTACCTGGCATAGTTAGTTTTTCATTTTCTGACCCAAAGTGATTTTTTAAGGACTTTAAAATTTTAAGGACACACACATTTCAAATATTTTTTTGAATCTTTGCGGTTGTGCAATAATGAAGATATGGGTATCAAATAAAACAGAAAAACTGTCTCCTTTATGTAAATTTTCTATTTTGAACTTTCAGGACCAAAATATGTCAGGTAGGGGAAACATAAATGTTTTGGATCTCAGTCTGTAGATTCATACATCTAAATTTTATTCTATTTCAAAGTTCTCAAAAAAGTTACACGAAACCCCCCGAAACAAAATCCTGCGTGCGCCACTGCTAGCAATATTCATATTCCATCGGGTTCTCCGCCAATCTTGAAAACACTTTTCCTAGGCTGATTTTGGTATCGCTTTCTGCTAATTCTCCTTTCCCATCTCAATCGTCCCAAAGTGTTTTCCGTGAAGTGGAAGCTTGAGTTGCGGGAATTGGAAAAGCCATATCGGAGCTTTCGGAACGGTATGAACAGAGGCGGATTCAGAAATATATTTTAAGGTTAACGTTGCTTAAGGTTAGGTAAAGTAATTAATTAATTAATTAAGTAATTAAGAAAAGGTAATTAAGGCCAGCGCCTGGTTTAGACAGTGTGTTTTTGTTTATTTTTTTTTTTAAGGAAGGAGTAGATTGGTTTTCAAAAACTCTTTTGGTATAAATGTTTTTTTGTTTGAACATGTAAAAAAAAATTTTTTTTGTCCGCTGTGTTACAAAATGGCCGCCGTATCGCGGCGTGAAGTTGGGGTTCATTTTGCATGGTTCCCAGCGTGCAGTTCGCAAATCTCGTCAGATCTGAAAAAATCGAATGGCATTCTATTAAGAACTAATTTGTCTGTAAACTGAACCTAAATTGAGTGAAAAGTAATGAAAATTCCGGAAATGGTGGCATAAGTCGGAAAATGGTACTTTTTGGGTACGCTCACAATGAGCGTACTTTTTTTGTTTGTTTAACGATGTGCCTCAAAATGGTCCAGTTTACGCAAACCCATCTGAAGAGTGTGTGTTCCAATTTTTATTAAATTCGATTCATAAGTTTACGAGTAATGATGATAATAATAATGAATAATGAACCGATGGAAAAACACTAACTTTTCAGGAAACGAGTTTAAAGTTTCGGAGGCGGAGGAGTTGTAGGCGGAGCGCGGTGCTTTGTTCCTGAATTTGGACGTGAAGGAGTTCGAGTAGAGACAAAATATTTTAGGAATATTTTAGGACATAATTCCAAACATATTAAACTATCATATTCTGGAAAAAAAAAATTTTCAAAAATGTCAAATTTCTAAACCAGGCGCTGGCCTTAAGGTTAAGTAATTAATTAAAGTAATTTAAGGTTGGTAAAGTAATTCTTTAATATTCTTTTTAATTTGTATGTAGTTTTAAAGTCGACCCTAATATTTCGGGGGGTTTCAACCCCTCAACCCTCCCCCCCCCCCAATTCGCCACTGGGTATGAACAATATTTTTGGTGAGATGGGTATTTTTATTCCAACAGAAAAATATATACACATTTTACCAATATTTGAAAGCGTGGTTTGTGTAAAAGCGAAACAAAAGTAAATGACCCCGTAGCGTATCTATTCCCATTTAATTGCAATTCCTTTGTGTGGGCGGTCAATACTGCCGATATTGATTGTCGCTATATTCGACGAGATCATCAATCACAAAGTTGAAAGTGACAAAACGTAAACGTGCCAAAGCGAAACATTGGCATAGGACATGCTTCATCGAAATTTATAACCGTTTATGCTATCGATTCATGAACTTAAATATGGGGGCAGATCCTGACGTGTATCGTGTTTGAGAAATTCATCGTCAAGTGTCACCACAAAAAGTCGCACATTATTTGTTATTTCAAAATTTTTTCCGTGTTGATAGAATTGACAATTTAGAAATTTTCCAAATAATACAAATAAATTCCCCGTACATTGTTTCGTCTGTGATTCATTACAAAATTATGTGCTTTCCAATTGCATCTTGTGTTGGGTGTTTTGTATGTAAAGACAGATTCGAGAAACCTGCGGAATTATTCACAACTGTGCTGAGCCGTAAAAGAATCAATGGCGAGTGAAGGAGCACCATACCGAGTGTCGTCTGGAAGTTTGGTATTAACTCCTATTCCGGAACTGAGAATTACTCGCAAGACAGATGGTGAAGCATGCGGCGTTTCGGCACGCGATGAAAAATTAGCTAATTCGGCAATTAACAAGTTTCAAACAGAAAAAGTACCAGAAGGTGCGTATATATACATCCACATACATGCACATGAAAATGTCTTTCCGCATTTATTGCACCCAAAGCGCAAATGGTTCGATCACAGATAAGATACGTGGACGAAAACCACTAATGCGCGATGTCATTTGTGGTAAGTCTGGAGCATTGATTACTCAAAACGATGCCACTCAAAATCTCTTCATTTCAGTAAAAAAAAAAAACAACATCCTCCGATGTACTCAATTGCTGTATGGAAATTTGCAAGATTGTATTCGGTCTCGTTCTTCAAATACAGGTTACATCGAGGGCAACGAGTTGGGTCCAAAATTTAAAAATTTTCAATTGCTGGACTTAATTCTGGCATATACAATCGTCATCATGATTCTCCTTACAGTATTTGTTGTGATAATATTGGGGTAAGTAGCGTTCAATATGGTTTCCATTAATGTTAAAGTGCGAATTTTTGTTAATAATCTTCGAATGCAAGTTATATGAGGTGAACTCGAAACTCGAGTTGATTGATTGATTGACCAGAGCAAGCAGCTGTTTTGTTGTTGCAGCATGTATTTCAATGAACCTCTTTTGGATAACTATGGGTCCACATCTCATTGGTTATTTGGCTAACCGGTTGTTCTTGCAATAGTTAAATCTCACATTGATGTGAAAATTCGATGCGAAATAAATTTCCGCCAATTGATTCAAGACGAAGAGTCGAACCAAAGACAATTTAAATACTATACTATATTATAAATTTATATTATCTTTGCCCGAACGATTCTTAATGATTTGTGTACAAATCGCGTAACTTTTTTACATATGTGGATCTGGTCAACTGCGTTCATGGGTTGTCCATTCAAAAACATTTTCAAATGATTTCTCTATTTGGTAACTTGCATGCTTCCGAAGCTGTGTGTTGTGTATGTGCTTGGAACAGTTTTTTTACCAGTCTTATAAATTGTTTTAATTGTCCTGCTTCAATTCTCTTTGCAGTATATTGTGGTGTGTCAAATCCAAAAAATTTATTAAGGGCTGTGAACGTAAAAAAATATGTCGTATACTTGCGGTAGTATTCATTGTCCTTCTGACAATTGGCATAATGTAAGTTTCATGTATTATTGAAAATGTTTATATATTGTATACACATACATACATTTGTGCAAATATATATATACACATAATATACACAGATCGAGCTGCGGCGACAGTGTAATGAAGCACCAATCTGAAAATATTCGCAGCACCAAAATGGACAAACTCTCATGGCTCAAATGTATATATGAGCCATGAACAATAGTACCAAAATATATTATATACACACACATACATACATACATGCATACAAACCTACATTTGTGCAATAGAAACTTAAAGTATACTTTCTCCCTGATTCAATGATTCAATGATCTAATCTCGCAAATTTAGTACATTGATCCCTGATCGTCGGCATATCTTCATGATAGGTTATCTAGATAAGGTGAGTGTTGTTTGGTTGAACCAACTCGTCGACAGATTTACGATAGTTTTTCATAGTTTCGACTGTTAAAATCCAGAATGTTGAAATGCAATCCAAGAGCCTTGAAAGTCATTTCACAACTGAGGTGAATTCCGATGCCACGCATGAATTTTATGATTTCATTGAAATAATCTGTATTCATTTTATGATATCATCTAATGTTATGTTTCCTCGCATAAGGTTTAAAAATTTTTTTCTGATGTTGATTTTCGAAAACTGAAATTGAATTATTTCTGATTTTGAGTACTTTTCCCAAGTCAAATCACGTTTCCCTTAATCCGTTGTTGATCGAGTCAGATGTTTATGACAAAAACTTGAATAAGTATTTTCATAATAAAATAAAATTGTTTTTCTCTATACATACATACATACATACATTCATACATACAGTACATATGACAAAAATAGTAACCTATGGATCGATTGGCTTCAAAATTAATAAAAACACTTAAAATGAGAAATAATTACATACGTGTGTTAAAATTTTTTTAAAATCAAAATCTAACGGGGTCAACAATGTGTTAAAGGTTTGTTTGGAGAAACATGATTTAATGGGGTTTTTGAGTTCAAGTTGGATGAAAGCTGCTAATCAGAAATAATTCGACAAAAAAACTAAAAAACCGGTGGGGTCGACAAGGGGTAAAACCCCCAAAAAAAAATTGAAAGAAAACGTCAAATTAAAAGGTTCTTAAATTTTTCTGCTTCTTCTTCCTTTACTATGTCAAGATATACCATTAAAAAAACGTGTATACTTCTCTTCTTTAAACTTAAATATTCAGTTTATTAATTTCGTATTTTTCCTAAAACATCAAACTATTCTAAGGACCAAAAAAAATGTATTCTTGAAACCACAGAGGGTTTAGACATCCACAAAGTAACATGTTGCCATATGACAACAAAATACCGAAAGGGTTAAAAAGAATTTAAGCACACGTATGTAATTATTATTTATTTATTAATTTTGAAGTCAATCGACCCATAGGTTACTATTTTTGTCATATGTACTGTTCCCGTATACGAATTTTAACCCATAGTTGACCGCGTCAGATTTGGATTTTCGAATTATTTCTCATTTGAACTAGTTTTACGGAGTTTAAAGTCCCAAAAAATCCTATTTTTATCATATGTACTGTTCCCGTATACGAATTTTAACCCATAGTTGACCGCGTCAGATTTGGATTTTCGAAGAAATAAAACAACGCGTGTCGAATTATTTTTCATTTCAAGTAGTTTTACTGAGTTTAAAGTCACAAAAAACCCCATACAATTTTGTTTTCCCATACAAACTGTTAACCCATTGTTGACCCCGTTAGATTTTGATTTTGGAAAAAGTGAAAAAAACGTGTTGAATTATTTCTGATTAAAAGTATTTTCACCAAGTTTAAAATCAGTAGTCCCATAAAATAGTGTTCTTCCACACAAACTTGTAACCCTTTAACCTGTTAAAGTTTAGATTTTCATAAAAATAAAAAAATTAATTTAATTATTTTTTATTTCAAGTGTTTGTAGCAATTTTAAAATCAATAGGCAACGGTTCATGTGTCTTTAATAGTCTTCCCATATACGAATCTTTACCCATTGCTGACAACGTTAATCTTTTCGGGACGGACCAAAATACTCTTGGTAGAAATGTTTCCATGCTATGAAAACTGGTAGTAAAATCTTATTGTGTATACTCAAAAATTCTGAAATCATTCTTTTATCCGGAGACAAAAAGTTCGAATAAATACCTTGCATGGGTCATAAGATCTGAATAATTGTTTTGTGGGGCGTTAAAAACTTGGTGGAACATATTATCCCAGTAGTCTAGAATGGGTTAAATTTGGATTTTCGAAAAATTGAAAAACCTGTGTGGAATTAGTTATTTTTGATTTGGAGTATTTTCATCAAGTTTGAAGTCAAAAGGCTCATTGAATATTTTTTCATATCTTTTTTAATATTTTCAAACTCCCGTCTTAACGAAGGTTCACTTTTCAAAATGAAGGTAGAATTAAAATTCCATGTTTGCAGCAATAAATCAGCCAATAATGACTAAAAGGAATAAAGGAATTTTTAAAATTGATTACTTCCATAGCCAGCCCCCTCTAGTTTAGAATCAATGGTGAGGATTGGCAAAAGTTGAATTAAAAAAGTTATCTGACGCGTCTTCTCAATCTTTTCCACCAAGAATTAGGGCGGCAAACTGTCAATCGATTCGGTAATTGAGGATAATGTAATCTAATTCTACAGTTTTAATTGAATTCGAGTCAGTTTGGGATTGAAATCACATATATAGTTAGTTATAAACACAGACCAAATTATTCACCAGCGGATTGATTACTTATAGCACAATATATATACCTATTATATATATACACTGATAGCTACGACAATCATTCAAAACAGTTACACAGGTTAGTAATTTGGATTGTTTAAATTGTAAATTGTACCATTCCGAGAATATGAATTTAATGCCACAATTTTTTTCTCTCTTCAGATATACCCTAATTAAGGCCTTCAAACTAATTCGTTTCATTACCAAACGCAACAGTTCGAACAGTCGTCTCTTCAAGAAAGCAATTACAAACCAACTGGATCTATTACTCCAAACAAATTTCAAAGAATTAACCAAGTTTTTTGCTGACTCCGAGAAAAGTAAGTAGCTATGTACATACGAAACGGTTTGAACAATTTCAAAAAATACTGATTTACATTTTCGACCATTTTCTCTTTACTACTAATCGTAGCTATTATTGGAGACACAGTCAATCGTTTAAGCAATGTGGCCAAGTTTAAACCCACAGTTACTCTGGCCGAGTTGATAGAGTACGAAAAGAAACTGGAGCATTTTTTCTCGTCCGTTATGCTTTCTGCAGATAGTAAGAACTTTGACCGTGTCCAATTGTCCAACTGGTACATAGTTTTTATTTTCATTTAGTTATTCGAAGAACGTATCGCGCACTTAATAAAATACCCAGCGGATCCTATGTCGTTTTGCGCGAGGCGGTGCCTCCATTGGAGGACGCAAATATAATATACAATCATAATTTGGACAAGGTAGGCGTAATTGAGTAAGCTGTATGTTACAAATCTGTTCATCAATTTATTTATACAATACGTAAAAAATGTCAGACGACAAAGAGTCGGGAACGTGGGACTGAACATGAGAGTGAGCAGGGAAAAGACGTGGCATCGCAGTCTTTGATTTCACAGACTTGAACGTAGTTCTGTGTTTATGTAGGAAACTACATTCGACATTTTTCTAGCCAAAATATTTAAACCTAAACTCAACAAGTTCCCTTCGTATAAGAAGTCAGACGACAAAGAGTCGGGAACGTGGGACTGAACATCCGACATGAGAGTCGGTCTTTGATTTCGCAGACTTGACCGTAGTTCTGTGTTTATGCAGGAAACTATGATAAATACATTCAAAATTTTTCTATCCAACATATATAAACCTAAACTCAATAAGTTCCCTTCGTAAGGTTTGTGTAGTTTTTCACATTAAGAGTATCTGAGATACCTTTAGACGTATGCCAGATTATTGGTGAGTTTCTTCTTTTGAACATGGAACTACGGTTAACAATATTGTGAACAAATAAACTGAGGCCTTATTATTTGTATCTCAAAGAATATATAATTCATTAGAAGGTGACTCAGTTCTCTCTTTTGTAATTGAATATAGGCTGTTCATATTGATAACTATGTGCATACGCTGATAACTATTATGGAAGAGCTGGAACGTTCTGGCAGGAATTTGTCTTATTTGAAAGACAAATCCAATATAGAACGGGTTGTACACAGTTCACGAAAGCTTTCAAACGAACATTTTAAAGCAACTGGTAAGTATGCAAAGAAATCATTGTGAACAAATCACAACACAACAACATTGTGAAAAAATCTCTGAGTTGAGTTTCTGGGTCTTGGTCAAACCACTTCAACTTCTTTATAAAGTTATGCAGATTCGGAGCGCCACAAGATCAAAACTGGTTGCGGAGCTTAATAGCCTTAAACAACAAATTATCCGACTGAACCTTCCCTGTGCTTGCCGCTTGTCTTTAAGATGTACGCCCGTTAAGACGTACAAAGCCGTCCTTCTTGGAGGATAGGGCAGGAGCCGAGAAAGTATTGAATTACCTTTGCCTTTTTTCATCTCTGGAGGTTTTCTTTTTGAGAGGCGTTCAGGAGTTTACAAAATTTTCACAGTCTACTTCCCTATATCGGGCGGAAATCGGAGATAATAGGGAACTATGCCCATTCCGTCATTCCAGGGTGAGGATGAAGTTGTAACTGGCTATGGATTTTAGCGAGTTGCAACAGTTCGATACGACTTTAGGTTTCACCGTAGGCAATACTTGTCACCGCGATAGTCCAGCGGGTAGCGCGCTAGCTTCTCATGCCGAGGCCCCAGGTTCTATTCCTGGTTCGGGCTGGTAAAACGCTCATCTACTTCTATTGCTATACACATGAAGCTGATGAGAATTACAAGAATCGCACAAGTGTGAAAGAAAAACTGCCAATCGCCGTTCGGTTTCGGCGTTAAACTGTAGATCCCCTCCCTCCCTTCTCCTATCCGTTTGAAATGTATGTACATGTACGTACATGTTGAAAAAAAAACAGTGTTGCATACAAATTTTCAAACGGGTACAATATGTGGTATCACAACGGCCATATAGAGTGTGTCGCATACAGAGGCAGCCACTGCAACCTAACCTAACCTAACCTACTGGTGCTTTCAAGGCACCTTAGATAGATAGATTTGAAAGGGGAAATGTGCACTGAGACCAAAGTTGATCTATTTTGCACCCTACAACTTTAGAGAACGTGCCCCAATCCCACCGACCTAATGAAGCTTAGTAACTCACGTGGGAGAAGGTGTTTGACGTTCTCTTCTGCAAGCAAGGCACCTTAACTGTTCACAAAGGGCAACGGGTCCGTATAAGCTTTGTTGCCTTCCATGTTGCGCACACTCATGCCTGGAATATACCATACATATTCGAATATCCTGGAATATTCGAGTGCCTGGAATATTTCTGAGCAGAGACCAGCTAATGTACCAATTGAAAACCCGGGAATCTTTCGTACAGACGGTGATCATATAGGACAATATAGTCATAGGCTTTACTTCTGAGTTCCAGACTCTTGGGATCAAATTCTGCAATGGACTTGCAAAAATAGCTTATAATCCACACAATTTCTTCGCCAAATGGATTGCAAAAGATACCGTCTTATCCTACCGGGAGTCCAACAGTTCAGTCAAACAGCTAAAAGTTTGTCCATTGATAAATAGTCATGTTCAATGCTCCTAAATGGTTCCGTCTTATCCTACCGGGAGTTCAACAGTTAGATAAGGAAATCGGATTAAAAAAATCAAGTGAATTACAATGGACGTAACAGGGCCTCCGTGCATGTCGCACATTCCTCATCTATAACCTAACCTAACCTCACTTCTGAGTCATGGCTTTCCTTCTGTCTGTCCTTTGCTCAAAATTGCGTTCGCTGTCCTTTGGGTCAGGATGACCCCAATCAAACTGTTACAGGGGCGTAGCCAAGGGGGGGGGTTTAGGGTGTCAGAACCCCCCCCATAGCCTATAATATGTCAACATTTTCAATCACTATGCATCGTATGTACGTTCCCACATTAGCAAAAAGGTCTTTTCATCTTTAAATATTTAAAAGAATATTAAAAAAACCCTTTTTTTACCGAAACGAATTTGTTTTTTTTAATAGTCACGTTTAGGCTTAATGCAGCGATTTGCATGTTCTAAAAACATGTCTAAAGAGTAGTTTAGTTCGTCGACCGGAATGTCCTTCAGGATGTCGGTACAAGCCTTTTGGATGGTTTCTACGTTCTCAAAACGCTTTTTTTCATCGGCAAATGCATTCCTTGAAAAGGTGAAGTTCGCACGGTGCCACATCATGTGAAAACAAAAAAACAGTAAAAACAAGTGTCAATAGATGGGATGGCATCCTTCGATAGCCAAATGTTCAGTTAAAATGCAATAAATTTATGCTAATGAGGTACTTAACCTTCGCCTTACTAAAGATGATCCCAGGCACTTCCGCCGCTATTTTGAGTAAAACTCACAATAAATATATAATAATTTATGATTTTTTTTCATACTTCAATATTTAGTATCTTCCTCTGGCGATAGTTCGTATTTCGAAAAAAGGCCTAACTTTAATGATTTATTTTGAGACTATGGAAAATATTAGAAGATTTCTTTCCAGAGGGTTTATTGAACACATAATGAGGTACGCAAAAAAAATTTATCGTGAGTTTTAATCAAAATGGTAGCGAAAGCGCCTGGGATCACCCAGGTACATTTGTATAAAAAATTACAAAATTCAAATTACAAAATTACAATTCATCCATGAACAAAATTTCAAAAAAATATTTTTTCATGTTATTGAAAATTACCTTAAAATTTGTGCAGATATTAAACATGAATATTAAAAAGATCACCCGGTGGGTATAAGTAAAGCGAAGGTTAAATCCAATTTCAAGAATTTCAATGACGATTTTGGCTTATATTTGATGAATTACCGCCCAGTTTTGATCTACGGTGAACGCAGATTCAGTTAGCTAACACTTTGGTCATCATTTATGTTCTGACAATCGTTTTTAAATCGCTTTTACCACTTATGAACTTCACCACGGTATAAACAAAAATCACCAATCATTGGTCCATCAATTTAAATGCTTCGGTTAAAGTTTAAACATTTTTAAAACAATAGTTAATATTGGATCTTTGATCGATGCACATTTTTGTACGATGACACAAACATACTTCCACTTCAGATGAAATAACTTCGCTTTCAGTCCACCAAATCTCATGAAATTTTTGCTAAAAATCAGGGAAAAAATTTCGTTTTTAATGCATTAAGTCACATAAGCCACAACAAAATGCCCTATTTGGGGAGTGCACTTTACTTTAAAAAACATGTAATACTAAACTGGCAAAATTTTTTTTTTAAAACCCCCTCCATGACCAAGTTCTGGCTACGCCCCTGAACTGTTATATAATTTACTGACAAAACATGAAGAAATGTTACACATAAACCACAAAAGAAAAGGAGAAAGCCCCGAAAAGTGTTTTTCTCGATTTGTTATTAGGTTGTAAGCGCGATTAACACTAAATAACACAAGTAGATGAGTGCCAAAAACCGCTCAACCGTATTTTCAATTCCGCCTGGGTCAAATAGACCCCAAGGGACAGGCAGAAGGTTAAAAAATGTAAATCGAAAGACAGAAAGCATAACTTGTGTTCTTGGCATTCACGGATAATTCATGTTTCCGGTTAATGAAATTTCGTTTAATTGAGGCTCAATTGTGTTCGTTGAAAGTTTCTCCAGCGATAAGTTGTCATGTTCAATGCTCCTAAATGGTTCCTAAAAGAATACTTGAATAGTTGTAAATTCCGAAAGTGACAAACATCCTTTTCCACATTGCTCGCTTAAAACTTTTGAGTCGAGTTTTCGAAATTCGACCGATCCCAACGTTGCTGTTACATGTGCTCAGGCGTAACTTACTAAATAAAACACACCTTAAAAACGGATTTTCCTAATTTAAAAAATGTACACATTTGTAACAGTTATAATTTCGGTAGAATTGCAGCTTTCCGAACTTCTTAAATCAATGAAAAAAGAACTTCGTGCGAAGGCTAGCGAAGGGCAGCAGCCCTTCAAAACGGCATGGATCTTGGGTCTCATCGTTTCCATTTTAATGACTCTGGTGCGTACATAGTTTATGACCTACTAACATACACACACACACAACTACAACAAATGGCTGCTTAATCAATTTTAGCTTGTAATTGCAATATTGGTAGCTGTGGTACTTGGACTGCGCGGCTTCAAAAGTCGTGTGCCCAATACAGCCGTGGGCGCCCGAGCCCTTTCGTGGTGAGTACGAATTGCCCTTCGAATGTGTGAAAACTAACCGACATGTGCTTTCATTTCGAAATGTTGTCTTCACAAGGACAATATTGTTGATCATCGTATCAATAGTCATAATTGGTCTCCTCGTATCGTACTTATTCCTACTCGGCATGATGCTACACACAATCCACTGCAATAAAGAAAGTCGCCATGGGTAAGAATGTGTGTGTCCATGTTGATGGAAACATTAACCCTTTCGGGACTACTGGGATAATACGTCCCAGCAAGTTTTTAAGGCCTCTCAAAAAAGAAAATTATTCAGATCTTCGAATTATATGTCTCCGGTTAAATGGATGATTTCAGAATTTTTGAGTATGCAACATAATTTTGTAGCCTCAATTTTGATAGCATGAGAACATTTCTAACAAGAGTATTTTGGTTTTCAAAATTAAATTCCGTCCCGAAAGGGTTAATAAAAATATGTTTCCAATTAAATCTAATTTAAAGCTCCAATCGAGGCGTAACTGAGATTTTGTAATTTTTAATAGCAATTTTTTGTATGCTTTCTTTTTCAGGGGAATTGGCGGAGAATATATGTTTGAGAATTGCAAGCCAGGCGATACTATATACGTGACGCTGGTGGATAATGGAAAAATTCAAAAGTTCAACGCACCAAAGTTTTCAGCCGAGACAGTTAAGCAACTTGAATGTGTTTATTGTAACTTTATCAGTCCAAAAGAAGTGAAATTAATGGAACGAATGCTCAAGATGACCGAATTGGTTGATGAGCCATTTATGACTATCGATTGGGGCAGCTTAAAAAACGGCTTTATACGAAATGTCTTCCATGACCCTGATCAGCAAGTTGACAACGGTGTAGGTTGTTTTTATAATCAGCAATACTTGGAACACAAAAAAGTCCTAGAGGATCTCACGTCCACATATGATAAAGTAACTGAAAAATACACAGCGTTAAAGAATGCATTCGATCCCGATGTGACAACATGGGTTACCAATTATTTAACGTCGGGCTTATCCGGTTACATATTTTTCGATAATCAGACGCAAAGAGTCAAGGAATTCAAACAAGATCCATTTCCGGATGTCGATGCCGTTTTGGTGAATAGCTACAATAATTACATAAAGAGAGTCAATGACTTCTTGCTCAGCAATTTGACACTTTGCAATTCAATGCGAGCAACTGAAGATAATCTCTGCTGTCAAATACTGGCGTTGGTAAAAACAATAACAATAACAATATTTGTTGCACGACTACGGGGTGATTTCCGAAGCAATTCGCTCAACTCATGCTGCTTGGGTTGCCTACCTCGGTCCACACCGATGCCGGCTTCCCAATGCCATGCATTGAGATCGATCGATCGATCCGAACACGTTTGTGTTCTGATCGATACTTCTTTGGAAACCTCTCCGAAACTGCGTTTTCGCTAATTGCGTCCATGTGTTGTGGGTTCAGCATTAGAGAAGCGATGCAGCGAGTTTAACTGATTTATTCGAATCGCATTTGCAGAACGCCTTTTGGGTCTATATGCTTATTGCCTTTTTCTTACTACTGCCCATTCTTCTGCTGAGCATGTGCCTAAGGAGACTTTACAAACCGTCTTGCACAGTCGGTGCTGCGATAGCCGGCAAAAGCCTGTGCCGGTGTGGATGCGTACGTAGATTGATGTGTACATTGGCGCTGAAAGGCTTCAACGTAACAATGAAATGCAATTGCAGAATTTATATGTGACTTCACCACATACAACCCCGTTCCGTGACACCTGCCCGACAGGGGGCGCGCGAAAACCCCCCAAACAGTCCGTATTCCAGCGAATGTGCAGGAAAAAGAAAAAGCCCCTACGAGGCACCGCATCGGGCAAATGCGATTGTGGATGTGTACGTAAACTTGTGCATGATATCTGAATACGCTGAGAAGCTTCAAGAGGATATTTGATGATTTGATTGCAGGGTTTGTTTGTGCGGCCTCAATCGACTATGACTATGCGTGCAAGTTCTCTCCAGACCAGGAGCCAACATCAAATGCCCAGTTCGAGCGCACAGATGCGCGCATCGACGCTACGTACCCAGACAGGTGAAAAGTTAGTCCGATAAGAACACTTGCCTAGTTGCTCATGAAAGAGTTCAATACAAACTAAGTAAATAGTTTAGGAAACAAAGTTCGTTTGTGTTTACTATAGTAACGAATTGATCACAACAACAACAACAACAACAACAGCAACTCATGACCAGCGAGGTTAGGTACAAATTCAGATGCAGTCGTATAGCATCATTGGGTTGAGCGTTTAACCCTTTCGACCCCAAAGTTGCCTGAGAGCAACTTCGTCTATTTTCCATTTTATAGCAAAAGCTATGATTGATTTATGGGTTTAATTTAAGTAGGCACCAACAAAGTAATATTTTTAGAAGTGAATTTCAAGCAAATTACAAAAATTTTACTGTTATCCCCAAAACAATTTCCAATAATTTGCAGCGATATCAGGGAAAGTTTGTGTTCTAATTAAAGTCTACGAATTGGGTGCGTTTGATCAAAATCCTGTTTCTTTAATAATGGTAAAATAAAATCAAAAAGTGATAATTTTGTATTTTTCCGTAAATATTAAGTAATTGTTCTGTAACTATAAAATATTGATACAAAATTTATTTAACCCGTTTTAACCCTCTAGTTCCCAAGAAGGCCTGTAGACATCCTAAGCTTAAAAAAATTCGGTAAATTACACCTTATGATTTTTCTTGCTGATTTTACACGTATGGATAGGGGAATCTCCATTTTATAAAATAAATGTAGTCAGTTAACGCTGCCGCATGCACAACGGCAGTAATTGCAAGACAAAGTTGAAGTTTCGTGAGAAAGTGAGCAAATAATTATTTTTGAAATTGTGTGAGAAACAAAAATTATTTTAAATAAATTGTGAGCCTCAACAAAACTAAAAAAATTACTGGTGAGTAGCTGTTGACGTGTTCTTTGAGAAAATAAAAAAAATTGTGAAAAAAAGTTGTTACACTCCTTCTACCTAACCCGAACCCTAGAGTGTCTGTAGGCCTGCTTGGGATGAAAAGCGTAAATAATTAACGGCCATTGATGATATTTTTTCGCTATTTAAGCATTATTTTTCTCTTTTAACCGACATTTTGATATACCGCAATGTAAAAAAGATCATGTCACTGCAAAAATTTATACTAAGGCGTAGTCCGTGGGGGTAGATGAGAGAACTAGTCTCCCCTAGTCCTTTATTTCATGGAGTAGATTTGTCGACATCTGTGTGAAAAGATAACAAGGCTTTAAATAATAATTAGAACCGCAATATATATATACCTATACCGATTTTTTTAGTTTTCCTAGTTTATACACCCCCCCAAAAGCAGTGTATAAACTACCCCACGACACATTACCCCTCGCCTTAGCCCTACCCTTTTTTATTTATTGTCTATTAGGCGTATGAACTGAAACTGTTATTTATGTTTACATATATTAAAAAAAAATAAAAATTTAAATTAATTACAAACAAAATTTTCATATGGGATTTTTTTGGGCTTTGTTTCCCAAGCAGACCTCTAGGCCTTCTACTTTCTACACCCTCTATCACGCCTCCTATTGACATGCAATTTTTTTCCCCGAGCAAACATTACTTCTCTATCACAAAACTATCACTGGTAATTTTTTTTAACAAGATTATAAACTTGGGAGCTAGAGGGTTAAGCTAAAATTCTTCAAAAGTAAAATAGCTCTGAAACAACTCTAACCAAGAGGCGTGGCGACTTCAAATGTCGTGTACACACTTCTTAGGTAAATGTTACAAGATTTAAGTATCAAAAAGTAATATCGAGACACAGGGTGAAATTCGGGGTCGAAAGGGTTAATGACGATTAAGGGGGGGGAGTACAAAAAGTGAGGGGCACATGGAATCGCCTTGTAGTCTCTTAGTAATCGTAGTGGCGTAGGGCACAATTCTATAGGGGCGTACGAAAGACACTCATATGCCATGTTTTAGGTTCGTAGTGATGCCACCAGCAAAAAGGTTCCAGCCATCAAGGCTTAAAAAAGTAGGCGCCTGTTAATGTCTAATGTGCTGACCACTTAGTCCTCTGGCAAAATTGTCTTTTGTGCAGTTGTATAGTAGCTAACTGGCGCTTAAAGGGGTTAACCATTAAATTTATGTATAGGGCACTCAGCTCAATTCAAATGAGCACTTGCTGTGTGAATAACCGAACATTTTTAAAAGGGAGCGCCAAAGCCGGTGATAACTGCGGCGCGAAGAACAACGTCGCACAACGAAGATCCAGTCCGAAGCCCATAGTAAGTTGCCCAGTAACTACATCTCGCATACGGTGCTTCAAATATATTTCTTACCTTCAGGTTTACAGTGAGCAGTCCAAACACAAAATCTCTGGAACGAGCAAGCTTTCAATTGAAAAGTTTGGAGGTGCAAAGAAAGTACACGAGACGGGTATGTAATGTGTCAAATGTACTAAACTGTGTAGAGTTCGGAATGTGCACAAGTCTGTATAAAGCAGTACTTAGCTACTGTCTGAAAAACTGTCGCATAGAAGTCGAAAATTGACTGCGTTTCATAAGGTGTACAAATGACTTCATGCGTTTGTTTTTTTTTCGAAAATTGAAGCTTTATTTTGAAAAATTGTTATACATTCAGTCCTTCAAATATTTGCCGTCGCTGGCCACTACTCTTTCTCAATTTTCTGGCAATTGACGGATTCCATTGCGAAAAGAGTTCAGCTCTTTGGCCGCTATCCCTGAATCGATACATTTTTTGACTTCGTCACAATTGGAGCAGCACTGGAGTCGGCCAGGGCATGTTGCGTCGATCGGAAGAGATGGTAATCGGAAGGAGAAATGTCTGGACTAAACGGCGGGTGGGGTAGAACTTAACATTTGAGCGTTTCTAAATACTTTTGAACGGGCGCTGCAAAATGTGGTCGAGCATTATCATGTTGCAAAATAACTTTGTTGTGTCAATCGGTGTTGTGGCCGGTGTAATGCAATGCTCGGTAAACCACCTGATCGTGATCGTTTCGTTCGGTTTCAATAGTTCATAATAAGTAACATCGACCTGGTGCCATCAAATACACAGCGGCCAAGCCGAATATTCATGGCCGGAAGATGGGCGCCATGAATATGCAACCACAAACGCCCATCTTCCGGCCATGAATATTCGGCTTGGGCGTCGACGATGAGGCATGGCCGGGGTATCCATACGTTTCGGGACGTTTTGGATTATCGTATTGGACCCGCTTCCACACAATTCGATGCAGAAACCCCTTTCTTTTTTGTCGGCGTCTCTCGGCTTCAGTGCATACGACACCCAATTTTCTACCTTTAGGATCAATACCATTTCTTTTAAACGATGTGAATGGTTTGTTGTGTGACTCCCCACTCCCCTCTTGCGTTTGTGGTTGGTTCTTCATCGAGCCTTGCCTACAATTTCCCATACTTAAAGTTTAGAGGCGCTCTGGGCAAACCATGCAAACCACTTTTGACATATTCGTTCAGCTAAAGCATCATCATCATAAGTTTCCACTAAAATACTATGACTTTCGGCAGCCGTTTGCTTCATATTGACGTAATGAAGTAAAACTCCCCGCAAAAACGCTTTATTCGGTACAAAAGTTAACATTTTCGGAGCACACAGAAACTATGTTGTTTACACTGCAGCAAAATGAAAGATACTGAAAAAGAATGACGGTGTTGCCAGATGAAACAATAGAATAATAAACTTGTAGTGACTTCTGCAAAACCGCACAAAAATGCATTCTATATAGTCGAAGACTCCTGAATGCATTGTTTGACAATTTGCATTCGGATTGCGTGGAGTTGTTGTACACATACATATATGTAGATGCATATTGAATGTATTTGATCCAATATGAACATTTCATTTGTCAACAGAAGCATGTCTTTACTCTGGATACCCTGGTAAGAGTGCAGACAAGAGAAGAACCGAAACGAAAGAATTAGAAAGACAATTGACCAACGTACGTACACATTCGCATGCAGCATTATTATTATCACAGAAGTATTTATCCAAATGTTTTGCATACTTTCAACAGATAACTTATGAAATGCAACTATCACCCGGTGTGAATCCGAACAAGCAGTGTTTGACCATGCTGCCAATACCAAGTAAGCATATAAGTGAACTATTTACAGGTGCTGATTGATTGATTGGAATTCATTTAATTCAATTTTGCCTTTGTGACTAGTGCCATGTGATGACGAAGATGTATGTCCAATTCCCAGTAATAAATGCCAGACAGTCGAAAAAACTCGATCATCATCATGCAAAGAACAAATCATCAGATCATCATCATGTACAAAGAAAGTACAACATGAGGGTAAGTGAAATGTTTAAAATGTCATGAACGCCTGAAATGCTCTGAACACTGAAGCATTCGATTCGTACATACTTATTATTACGAAAATGAGTTCTCTATAGGCTTATTTCGGATCTCTGGATTGTGCTTGAAAAATAAAACCACTTCAATTATTCAGCGCAAACGCAGTCAAAAACCAGCAATCACTTTATTTACAAACTTACACTTGTTTGTCTTTACACTTGCTACTACTTATTGGACTATTACATGTTTACCCTTTGCTTGCTCAAATCAGACTCGTCCCTCTGCGCTGCACCCGGCTGCCTTTTATACCTGTCCGGTTATTGCGCCGATTGTTCTTGCACATTCCAGTTGCACTACCTCTCGATTGTTCTCGCACATTCCAGTTGGACTATCTCTCGATCGTTCTCGCACATCCCATTATCATCGCGAGCCATCCTTGCCATATCGAAATTATAGCAAGCTGGCCGTACTCTAAAGTGCGTGCCTGAAAATATGCTCGTAAAACATTCATGCATAGCACAGCGACAGAGTGCTTCATCGTTACAATATGTATGTCTGTAGAAAGTGGTCTTGTCAAGCTATTGTCCCCACTTAGTCTAAGCTAAGTCTATGATATTCTACTGTTGCATACAAGTAGAAAATTGACTGCGTTTTAACATAGCAAAAATGCGTTCTTCATGGTCACTGCAAGGTTTGACAACTCGCGCACCGATTACATAGAGTTGTTGTGCACATATATGAGTAGATATATATATTTGAACCAGTATGAACATTTCGTTTATCATTAGATGTATGTGAGTTCACTGGCGCGAGCTGTACTACAACCGAAACGAAATGCGGAAAACAACCCAAAGCCGGGCTGTTTGCAACTTGCAAAAGGAAATTCAAACGAAACCCTAAAAATACCGTCGTACAGCGAGAATCCTGTTCAATATTCCATGTAAGCAGAATGTTGACTATATTAACTTAATTTCGCATACAGTGTTCGAACAATTCTTCTTACCTTCAGAATATCCATGAACAAAGTAAGTTTACGCCGACAAACTGCGATGGCGGTAAGTACAATGTTTAAAATAACACAAATGTCGTCTGAAATATTAGGAACAATGAGGGTTAATAAATTTAATAAATGGTTGCGAGTTAGTTAGTTAGTTGTGCACATATATGTAGATACTAAGGATTGCAATTCCGGACCAGTTTTACAATCACGGGATTTTCGGGACTGAAAATCGTAGCACCGGAATTTTTTTCGGGATTGAGTACATTATTCTTCAATCAAAATATTCATTACAACTAACACCGTCCCCATCCGCTTGAAATGTGTGCTGTAACATATGTTGGAAAGACAGTGTTGCATACGCATTTCAAAAACGGGTGAAATATGAGATATTACTCTCATTTTCCTTCCCTATCCCCCATGGGTATAGTACAATGGTCTGAAATGGACTGAGTGCTATGGAAGGCTTGCAGCCTTCCTGCCCACCTTCACATCCATCCATCCATCCAACATAAAAATACATTTAATTGCTAAACCACCTGGTAAACCTGCTGAAAAAAAATATCTCTTTGGTTCAAAACTAGTACTTAGGTAAAATCGTGTTATACGTAAATTTTAAGTTTTGGTCATTCAAAATGATTTGATTTTTAATTCGGTTTGAGTAATAACTATCAATAATTCAACTTTCGCTATAGCTTTAAACCTCAAATGAAACTTTTAGATCAGGGTAGGGGAAATTAAGTTTACTCAGACATTTGATGCAAAAGGCAAATGGTTCTTTGGGCTCTATCGGCGATTCTGCCAAAGCTCAACGGTAGCAAGCTTAGGCTATCCTCAGAAGCTAAATATCTTGGAGTCATATTGGACACCAAACTCAGCTGGAAAACTAATATACATGAGAGGGCCAAGAAAGCACTGGTAGCGTACTACTCGTGCAGCAGACTCTTCGGTAAAAAAATAGGGCCTACAATCGAGGATGGTTCGTTGGACCTACACAGCGATAATAATAATTTTAATAATTAATAATAATTGACTGGCACGACAGCTCGCTTACGCGAGACTAAGGCCTAGCTTCCCGCAACCACCCGTGTTGTGCGTGTGAATCTGTACGAGGGTGGAAGGGACCTACAGTTTAATGCCGGTTCCGAACGGCAGGTTGGGAGCTTTTTCATAAGCAATTTTTACTCTCAGAGGTTTGCCATTTCCAGTTGAGAGGACAGCCACCGAAAGAGAAAACGAGTTTTCCCGTTATTTTGTTTAGGTGTTATTACAGGCAGTATTTGAACCTGAGGTTGCTGCCTTCGACTCGCGGTCCAACGCACTAACCAACTGAGCCACGGCGGCTGCCTACACAGCGATAGTTCGACCAATTCTCACGTACGGAGCACTGGTGTGGTGGCCGGCGTTAGAGAAGAACCACAACATCAATAGACTCAGTGCAGTGCAGAGGGCGGCGTGTGTCGGGATTACGGGGCCCTTGAGGTCCTGCCCTTCTGACGCTTTAAACACGCTTCTTCATCGGACGGACGCTTCGAGCGCATTGAGACTCAGAGAATCATCCCAATGGGCGGACACAGTAACATCCTCACGAAGGTTCCGATGGACCTAAGGGGGGGATACGGACTACACCAAAAAATGTGCCGACTTTAATGTTACGTTTTTCACGCTCTTCCCCTCCAGAAGGGAATGGGAGCGTTACGCATCTTCTTTTACAAACGTAGGAACCTCCCTATACACAGACGGTTCAAAGATGGACTGTGGAGTTGGGGCAGGTATTTACTCCAGGGATTTGGTAGTGGAAAAAGCTTTTCACCTACGAGATATATGCAGTGTCTTTCAAGCGGAAGTCTTTGCAATAAGAGAAGCCTGCAGGATTCTCCTACAGCAAGAAATCCAAAGTAGGGATGTTTACATCTCTTACGACAGCCAAGCAGCCATTAAGGCACTCACCAAGCCCATATTCAAATCCAAACTAGTCAGAGACTGTAAGGAATTGCTAGGGTTGGTGAGCGGCCGGGTGGATTTTACCATCTGTTGGATACCCGGTCACGCGGGTATCAGCGGAAACAAGACAGCTGACGAGCTGGCAAAGGTGGGATCTGCCATGGACTCACAGCCCGAAAGGGTGGCACCGCCTTTAAGTGCAAGGCTAAGAAAGTTAAAGGATTATTTCCTGAGGAAAGCGGATAGTAGGTGAAGCAATCTTTCCAGCTGCAAAGTGGCTCGACAGATCTGGCCACGATACAACTCCCACAGAACTAACGACCTGCTGCTAAATTCTCGTAGGAATATTTCTAGGCTAACGGGCGTGATCACGGGTCACTGGCCAATTGGTCTACACGCGGCGAGATTGGGAATCCCCCACAACCCTTTTTGCAGAAGCTGCAGGGAAATCAACCAGGGACCGTAAATAATTATTATCGCAATATTTTTAATCAAAAAAATCAAGATGAAGGAAGCATTGCAGATATATCATGTAGTGCAATAAAGTGATTGTTTTTGAAAGCAGTTATCAAAAAAGCAATAAAAAAAAAATTCTCGATTTTTATTTTCCGCTCACCGAATAATAATTATTTTTTGATTTTTTTTTTTCGATCAGAAAATAAAAATTATTTGTTGAGTTTTATTTTTTTGGGGAAAAATAAAAATTATGCGGTGAGTTTTATTTTTCACTTGCAGAATGAGAATTATTTTTCAGTTAAGCTGATAAGAACAGATACTACACTTTGATCTTAGCCATAAGGCCGAGAAGCGATAAAATAATAAATTTATTTATTTATAATAAAATTATTTTTCAGTTTTATTTTTTCAACACAAAATAAAAATTACGGGACGAGTTTTTGTTTTTGATTCAAAAATAAGCCTCATGTGGTAAGTTCAATTTTTCAAATTGTATTCTGAAAATTATTTTCTGAAATACTTTTCGCTCATGAAATAAAAATTCTACTATGAATTATAAACTTTTTCTTTAAAGGAATGAATGCAAAAATGCGATTTTTCCCGATACCCACCCAATGTTATGTTTTAATTTTTACAGCGTATGTTCGGTGCGTAAAAATCGGCCGACGATTTGATTCTGTTTATACTAATATGCTTACTGCAAATGAGCCGCTGCAATGCATTATCACTGCTTTCCACGCGAGGAATTTTCTTGCCACCAATAGTTCTAGCGTTGGTGAAAGGACTGGAAAGATTGGGTAGCAGCTACTGCTTTGAATTTTTTTGCTCACATTTCTTCTAAAATGTGCTGTAAGATAACGTGGCCGCCGTGGCTCAGCTATACGCGACCATAAGCCTAAAGCGGCGCTCAGGAGACCCAAAATCGAATCCTCTTTTTTCCGTAAAGAATAATGTAACCAGTACAGAACTTTAGAGCGAGATCTAGAGTACACACATTCATAACATTGGGTGGGTATCGGGAAAAATCGCATTTTTGCATTCATTCCTTTAAAGAAAAAGTTTATAATTCATAGTAGAATTTTTATTTCATGAGCGAAAAGTATTACTCAGAAAATAATTTTCAGAATACAATTTGAAAAATTGAACTTACCACATGAGGCTTATTTTTGAATCAAAAACAAAAACTCGTCCCGTAATTTTTATTTTGTGTTGAAAAAATAAAACTGAAAAATAATTCTCATTCTGCAAGTGAAAAATAAAACTCACCGCATAATTTTTATTTTTCCCCAAAAAAATAAAACTCAACAAATAATTTTTATTTTCTGATCAAAACAAAAAAATCAAAAAATAATTATTATTCGGTGAGCGGAAAATAAAAATCGAAAAATAAGTTTTAAATTTTGATTTTTATATTAAGCTCATAATTTTTACGGTCCCTGAAATCAACATGAGGGAGGCACTCGAACACTTCCACTGCGGCTGCCCTGCCTTAGCTTTTAAAAGACTAAATTCCTTGGGGAACAGTCTGATTAGCTCTCTAGCTGATCTGTCTGAGACAAGACTGAAATGCATCAAGTCCTATTTGGACGATGCCAGGTAAAGCTTAGCAAGATGGTTGTGGGTCAGCAGACTTGCGAACACACAAATTCTTTACTGGTTCCATTTGCCTCGAAATGTTTACAAAAACGATTTTTCAATCATATGTCAATCATATGTTTTTCTTGTTCTTATTCTCACTGGCTAAAAGTGACTGGACAGAAGACCTATTGTTGGCAGTGGGCAATTTATTATTTATATTAAGCTAATTTTATGTATCGATCCCGGGATCGGATTTTGTCTATCCCGGAATTTTTCTGGACTGAAATTGTCCGGGATCTATATATAGGAGATATATATTTAGTTTAATATGAACATTTCGTTTGTTAACAGATCCATGTCTTTGTAATACGTGCCCTGGCCCGGGCTTTAAAAGTGCAGAGACGAGAAGAATCGTAACGAGAGAATCAAAAACAAAATTGTCCAATGTACGTACACTATCGTGCGCAGCATTGTTATCAGAAGAGTATTTATGTAAATGTGTACTTCCAGCACTCACTTGACCAGTCAGCGAGCTACATCACTGTCACTGTCACTGAGCTGCATAGTACCGAATCTTCTCTACGTGCGAACAGTTGTTCCTTGGACACGCAGCCAACAGCTACTTTAAGTAGACATGAATGTGAACGGGCTTCAGTTTCTCATCAAGCAGCTGAGATGGATTACTGTGTCTGTGACGATGGGGCGAAGAAAATACTCAGCGTAAGTAAGAAAGAAGAGTGAACATCCTACATACCTGACGCGTATTTTTTTGCCTTATCAACTTATGAGCAGCAAGTTAGCGTGTTCAGTGCGACTCGGTGTGAGGAGACCAGGCAGCAAATACAAAGTAAGCATATAAGTGAACGCTTTTCAAAGGTTTGTGGGGTAGTCGATAGTTATCTGTCGATAACGCCTGCACACCCACCGATTCGGATTGATAAAATTAAATTAGCAGCCATATATTCATACACATGCGTATACATATTCAATCGATTTGATTAAATTTTCCATTTCTTAATAGCTAAACCAACCAAAGCCCAAAAATGTCGATCATTTTTTCAGTGTTGCAAAAAGAAGAAGTCCGATGTAAGTAAACTAAACACCGAAGGGGAAAATAAGACGCCGTAGTTTTATTTGAAAAATGTACATTTATACAAATGCATATCGAATTTTCAGCATGCCCACTGCCCTGACTCGACTAAAAAAGCTGGGGGCAGTCGGCTAGGATCTGTGTTGAAAAGCCGTTGCTTTAAAAAGCAAGACAAAGCTATTCAAGAGCGGAAGAGTGAACATAAGTGCGAAGTGATTGAGATGAAAACCGTGTTGGGTATGTGCAATGGGAACTTACAATATTTCAAGTACGACAATCGGCTACGAACAGTTTATAAAATATAAAATATCTGAGTTGTGCTCATATAGATATATGTACATATACACACATATAGTACAGTCTAGTTTCTCGTAACGAACCGCGTAGTGAATTTGTAGATGGACAGAAAAGATCTAGAGTCTGTGACGAAATCGAACGGGGAGTTGAAAGGGTTTTCATACATGCACATATCAGTCTCTCAGAGATGGACCACTTTCTGCTGAAAATCGATCTCGAAAGCCGACCCCACGGTATACTGTTCTTTGCACAAGTGTATTAAAATGAAGGGACTAGTCGACTAGTTTGAGTTAAGGGCTTTAGAAAGGAAATGACCCCAAAGGAAATGAATTTAACTAAATATAAAGGTTTTATTTCTTAATAGGAAGTTGCACCGAGCTCGGGGGCAGAAACGAACGGCGTGTGGAGGTACATCAAACATCTGTATCGAGTCGAGAGCTTGACGTGTGTTCCAGCGCACATCAAGCATCCTATTCAAGTGTGCTTGTTAGCGACCTGTCTACAGTTGTGCATCAAACTAGTAAAAAACCTCCATGTAATGACCGAATATCTGTGACTAGTATTGTATCCCAATCAAGTGTTGAAATTAGCGAGCAGCGTATAGGCGGACATCTATTTGTAGACAAGCGTCAATCAGATACGTTTACTATGTCTACTAGAAACCAGTCCACTATTCAGCATCCAACATCCGCATCGAGTATGTATCGAGTATCGAGCAAACAACGAATATGTGCATCAAGTGAAGAACGGCTTGCAGGACAATATAAATCAGCCGAGTCATCTTTGCTTAGTAGTGACCAGTTTTCAATTCAACTTCAAACATCCGAATCAGGGATGAGTGACAAACAAGGAACATTTGTGGCAACTGATGTGTCCAAATGTTCGAAGTCAAGTATTGAAATTAGCGACAACGAGTTAACTAGGACTCGAAGAAACCTGTCTACAAGTACGCATGAAGCATCCAGAAGGAGTATGCGCGCCAGTAACAAGTCCCAACGCTCAAGGCCAAGTGAAAAGTCTCAAAATATACGTTCAACAAGTGTTGTGTCCAAACAGAAGGTAGATGGAGGCCAAGTTCTCAGGAAGAGTATGCTTGTGAGTGAGACATCCAGCCAAACAAGTATTGCGTCCGAGCTTTCCAGGCCAAGCGAAGTGTCTGAAATTAGGCGTCAAGCAAGTGTTGTATTGGAACATTCCAGGCCAAGTGGAAGGCTTGAAAGGAGACGTTCAACAAGTGTTGTGTCCCAACGTTCGAGGCCAAGTGCAAAGTCTGAAAATAGACGTTCAACAAGTGTTGTGTCCAAACAGAAAGCAGAGAAAGATATATGTGTAGATGGAGGCCAGGTTCTCAGGAAGAGTATGCTTGTGAGTGAGACATCCAGCCAAACAAGTATTGTGTCCGAGCTTTCCAGGCCAAGCGAAGTGACTGAAATAAGGCGTGAAGCAAGTCTTGTGTTGGAACATTCCAGGCCAAGTGGAAAGCTTGAAAAGAGACGTTCAACAAGTGTTGTGTCCCAACGTTCGAGGCCAAGTGCAAAGTTCGAAAATAGACGTTCAACAAGTGTTGTATCCAAACAGAAAGCAGTGGAACATGAATTTGTAGATGGAGGCCAAGTTCACAGGAAGAGTATGCGTGTGAGTGAAACATCCAGCCAAACAAGTGTTACGTCCGAGCATTCCAGGCCAAACAAAAAGTCTGAAATTAAGCGTCAAACAAGTGTTGTGTTGGAACATTCCAGGCCAAGTGGAAAGCTTGAAAAGAGACGTTCAACAAGTGTTGTATCCCAACGTTCGAGACCAAGTGCAAAGTCTGAAAATAGACGTTCAACAAGTGTTGTGTCCAAACAGAAAGCAGCGGAACATGAATTTGTAGATGGAGGCCAAGTTCACAGGAAGAGTATGCGTGTGAGTGAAACATCCAGCCAAACAAGTGTTGCGTCCGAGCATTCCGGACCAAGCGAAAAGTGTGAAAATAGGCGTCAAACAAGTGTTGTGTCCAAACAAAAGGCAGTGGAAGCTGAGTTTGTAGATGAAAGCCAAGTTCCCAAGAAGGGTTTGCGTACGATTAAAAAATCAAGTCAAACAAGTCTTATCTACGAACGTTCCAGGCCAAGTAATCTTATGAGCACACAACATGCAGAGGAATATAGATATGTAAAAGAAATTCAAGCTCCCAGAAAGAGTATGCGTACAAGTGGAAAGTATGAAAGTGTGTGTCAAACAACTGTTGTATCCGAATGTTCTAGGCCAAGCGAAAAGTCTGAAATTAGGCGTCAAACAAGTGTTGTGTTGGAACATTCCGGGCCAAGTGGAAAGCTGGAAAAGAGACGTTCAACAAGTATTGTGTCTCAACGTTCGGGACCAAGTGCAAAGTCTGAAAATAGACGTTCAACAAGTGTTGTGTCCAAACAGAAGGCAGCGGAACATGAATTTGTAGATGGAGGCCAAGTTCTCAGGAAGAGTATGCGTACGAGTGAAACATCCAGCCAAACAAGTATTGTGTCCGAGCATTCCGGGCCAAGCGAAAAGTCTGAAATTAAGCGTCAAACAAGTGTTGTGTTGGAACATTCCAGACCAAGTGGAAAGCTTGAAAAGAGACGTTCAACAAGTGTTGTGTCCCAACGTTCGAGGCCAAGTGCAAAGTCTGAAAATAGACGTTCAACAAGTGTTGTGTCCAAACAGAAGGCAGAGAAACATGAATTTGTAGATGGAGGCCAAGTTCTCAGGAAGAGTATGCGTACGAGTGAAACATCCAGCCAAACAAGTATTGTGTCCGAGCATTCCAGGCCAAGCGAAAAGTCTGAAAATAGGCGTCAAACAAATGTTGTGTCTCAACAGAAGGCAAAGGTAGAAGAACTTGTAGATGAAGGCCATGTTCTCAGGAAGAGTATGCGTACGAGTGAAACATCCAGCCAAACAAGTGTTGTCTCCGAACGTTCCAGTCCAAGTAATCGCATCAGCAAACAACCTGCAGAGGGAGATCGATATGTAAAAGTAATTCAAGCTCCCAGAAAGAGTATGCGTACAAGTGAAAAGTCTGGACGTGCACGTCAAACAAGTGTTGTATCCCAGTATTCCAGGCCAAGCGAAAAGTCTGAAATTAGGCGTCAAGCAAGTGTTGTGTTGGAACATTCCGGGCCAAGTGGAAAGCTTGAAAAGAGACGTTCAACAAGTGTTGTGTCTCAACGATCGAGGCCACGTGCAAAGTCTGAAAATATACGTTCAACAAGTGTTGTGTCCAAACAGAAGGCCAAGGAAGATGAATTTGTAGATGAAGGCCATGTTCTCAGGAAGAGTATGCGTATGAGTGAAAAGTCCAGTCAAACAAATCTTGTATCCGAACGTTCTCCCAGAAAGAGTATGCGTACAAATGAAAAGTCTGAAAGTGTACGTCAAACAAGTGTTGCATCCCAATATTCCAGGCCAAGTAAAAAGTCTGAACATAGGCGTCAAACCAGTGTTGTGTCCAAACATTCCACACAACCTGCAGAGGAAGATCGACTTGTAGATGAAAGCCAAGTTCCCAGGAAGAGTATGCGGACGATTGAAAAATCCAGCCAAACAATTATGTCCGAGCATTCCAGGCCAAGTAAAAACTCTGTAAATAGACGTTCAAGAAGTGTTGTGTCCAAACATTCCAGGCTAAGTAATCACATGAGCGAACAATCTGCCGAGGAACATCAACTTGTAGATGAAAGCCAAGCTCCCAGGAAGAGTATGCGTATTAGTAAAAAATCAAGTCAAACGAGTATTGAGCTCGAACGTTCCAGGCCTAGTAAAAAGTCTGTAAATAGACGCTCAACAAGTGTTGTGTCAAAACATTCTAGCCGTAGTAATCGCATGACTGCACAACCTGCAGAGGAAGATCGACTTGCAGATGAAAGCCAAGTTCCCAGGAAGAGTATGCGTATTAATAAAACATCAAGTCAAACGAGTATTGAGTTCGAACGTTCCAGGCCTAGTAAAAAGTCTGTAAATAGACGCTCAACAAGTGTTGTGTCAAAACATTCCAGCCATAGTAATCGCATGACTGCACAACCTGCAGAGGAAGATCGAATTGTAGGTGAAAGCCAAGCTCCAAGGAAGAGTATGCGTACGATTGAAAAATCCAGCCAAACAATTGTTATGTCCGAGCATTCCAGGCCAAGACAAAAGTCTGAAAATAGGCGTCAAACAAATGTTGTGTCCAAACAGAAGGCAGAGGAACATGAATTCGTAGATGAAGGCCATGTTTCCAGTAAGAGTATGCGTATGAGTGAAAAGTCCAGTCAAACAAATCTTGTCTCCGAACGTTCCAGGCCAAGTAATCGCATTAGCGAACAACGTGCCGAGGAACATCGATATGTTAAAGAAATTCATGCTCCCAGAAAGAGTATGCGTACAAGTGAAAAGTCTGAAAGTGTACGTCAAACAAATGTTGCATCCCAATATTCTAGGCCAAGCGAAAAGTCTGAAATTAGGCGTCAAACAAGTCTTGTGTTGGAACATTCCGGGCCAAGTGGAAAGCTTGAAAAGAGACGTTCAACAAGTGTTGTGTCTCAACGTTCGAGACCAAGTGCAAAGTCTGAAAATAGACGTTCAACAAGTGTTGTATCCAAACAGAAGGCAGAGGAAGATGAATTTGTAGACGGAGGCCATGTTCTCAGGAAGAGTATGCGTATGACTGAAACGTCCAGTCAAACAAATCTTGTCTCCGAACGTTCCAGGCCAAATAATCGTATGAGCGGAAAACCTGCAGAGGAATATCGACTTGCAGGTGAAAGCCAAGTTCCCAGGAAGGGTACGCGTGCGATTGAAAAATCCAGCCAAACAATTGTTATGTCCGAGCATTCCGGGCCAAGCGAAAAGTCTGAAATTAGGCGTCAAACAAGTGTTGTGTTGGAACATTCCAGGCCAAGTGGAAAGCTTGAAAGTAGACGTTCAACAAGTGTTGTGTCCCAACGTTCGAGGCCAAGTGCAAAGTCTGAAAATAGACGTTCAACCAGTGTTGTGTCCAAACAGAAGGCAGAAGAAAATGAATTTGTAGATGGAGGCTATGTTCTCAGGAAGAGTATGCGTATGAGTGAAAAATCCAGTCAAACAAGTCTTGTCTCCGAACGTTCCAGGCCAAGTAATCGTATAAGCGAACAACGTACAAGTGGAAAGTTTGAATGTGTACGTCAAACCAATGTTGCATCCGAATATTCTAGGCCAAGTGGCAAATGTGAAATTAGGCGTCAAACAAGTGTTGTCTTCGAACCTTCCAGGCCAAGTGGAAAGTTTGAAATTAGGCGTCAAACAAGTCTTGTGTCCGAGCAGTCGAGGCCAAGTGAAAAGTCGGAAAATAGACGTCAAACAAGTGTTGTGTCGAAACAGAAGGCAGAGGAACATGAGTGTGTAGATGAAGGCCAAGTTCTCAGGAAGAGTATGCGTATGAGTGAAAAGTCCAGTCGAACAAGTGTTGTCGCCGAACGTTCCAGGCCAAGTAATCGCATGAGCGAACAACGTGCAGAGGAACATCGATATGTAAAAGAAATTCAAGCTCCCAGAAAGAGTATGCATACAGGTGGAAAGTCTGAAAGTGTACATCAAACAAGTGTTGTATCCGAATATTCTAGGCCAAGTGGAAAGTTTGAAATTAAGCGTCAAACAAGCCTTGTGTTGGAACACTCCAGGCCAAGTGGAAAGTTTGAAAATATACGCTCAACAAGTGTTGTAGCCGAACGTTCGAGGCCAAGTGAAAAGTCTGAATATAGACGTTCAACAAGTGTTGTCGCCGAACGTTCCAGGCCAAGTAATCGCATGAGCGAACAACGTGCAGAGGAACATCGATATGTAAAAGAAATTCAAGCTCCCAGAAAGAGTATGCATACAGGTGGAAAGTCTGAAAGTGTACATCAAACAAGTGTTGTATCCGAATATTCTAGGCCAAGTGGAAAGTTTGAAATTAAGCGTCAAACAAGCCTTGTGTTGGAACATTCCAGGCCAAGTGGAAAGTTTGAAAATAGACGCTCAACAAGTGTTGTGTCCGAACGTTCGAGGCCAAGTGCAATGTCTGAAAATAAACGTTTAACCAGTGTTGTGTCCAAACAGAAGGCAGAGGAAAATGAATTTGTAGATGGAGGCCATGTTCTTAGGAAGAGTATGCGTATGAGTGAAAAATCCAGTCAAACAAGTCTTGTCTCCGAACGTTCCAGGCCAAGTAATCGGATGAGCGAACAACGTACAATTGGAAAGTCTGAATGTGTACGTCAAACAAGTGTTGCATCCGAATATTCTAGGCCAAGTGGAAAATGTGAAATTAGGCGTCAAACAAGTGTTGTGTTGGAACATTCCAGGCCAAGTGGAAAGTGTGAAATTAGGCGTCAAACAAGTGTTGTGTCCGAACATTCTAGGCCATGTAATCGCATGAGCGAACAACCTGCAGAAGAACATCGATATGTAAAAGAAATTCAAGCTTCCAGGAAGAGTATATGTGGAAAGTCTGAAAGCGTACGTCAAACAAGTGTTGTATCCGCATATTCTAGGCCAAGTGGAAAGTTTGAAATTAGGCGTCAAACAGGTGTTGTGTTGGAACAGTCCAGGCCAAGTGGAAAGTTCGAAATTAGGCGTCAAACAAGTGTAGTGTCCGAACATTCCAGGCCAATTGAAAGGTCTGAAAATAGACGCTCAAGAAGTTGTGTGTCCGAACGTTCCAGGGCAAGTAATCGCATGAGCGAACATTCTGTAGAGGAAGATCGATTTGTAGATGTAAGTCAGTTTGTTACCAGGAAGAGTATGCGTACGAGTGAAAAATCCAGTCAAACAAATCTTGTCTCCGAACGTTCCAGGCCAAGTAATCGCATGAGCGAACAACCTGCAGAGGAAGATCGATATGTAAAAGAAATTCAAGCTCCCAGAAAGAATATGCGTACAAGCGAAAAGTCTGAAAGTGTACGTCAAACAAATGTTTTGTCCGAATATTTCAGGCCAAGTAAAAAGTTTGAAAATAGGCGTCAAACAAGTGTTGTGTCCGAACGTTCCAGGCAATGTAATCGCACGAACGAACAACGTGCAGAGGAAGATCGATTTTTAGATGGGCATCATCCTCTCATGTCAACCAGGTGTACTATAGAACAGTTCAGAAGTATGGAACAGGAATGTGAATCGAGAAAGAGTAAAGGCAGTGATGAAATTCGCGGTAGTGAGAATCCCGCATCTAAGATAAGTACGGACGCGTCAACTGTAAATTCGAGTGAAGTGCTCATAAGTTGTCAGAAAATACCCCGACTAGATAACAACGAACCGAAGAATCCATACGGACCGTGTTGTAATGTGTGCAAAAAACATATAGCACCACAGCAAATACGTGCACTAGCCAAGCATATGTCCCATGGGATAAGATATGGAAAGTCGTGGGCGTGTGCGCAAAGAAGGGTAATCCAACATGAAATTAGGCCATTAGTTGCACCAGTAAATCCAATGTGCGCCATGAACCCGTGTATCAGAGATGAAGAAGGGCCCTCCACAAGCAGACGTTTATGTGAACCAGAGCGGAGTAGAAATACGCCTTTTAAGGAATGTAAGTGCAAAAGGAAGCGTAAATCCCTGGCAATTAAAGTAATTCAGAAGAGGGAAGGCAAAAAAAAGGTTATCGATTGTGGTAAATTAAATATGTAAATGTATAAATGTGCTGATGTATTTGTCTAAATAAATGGACTGATGTGTAAACATAACGCTGGTCGTTGTTTGAACTTAAATAATACACAAAGAGGCTCCAATCCGCAGGGTTCGTATTTGATCATTCATGAGCTGGACCATTTGCGCTCTTTTCATAAACCTTCGAGATCATGTACAAAAATACAAAATCCCCAGTTGCCTTTATGGTCTTGAACGGAAGTGCCTGGTACACAATTGCGTACATTTGAAACAAATTAAAAATGGGTCGATACGATTTTTTTAAGCAATCGTTTGTGTAGATAACATTTGATCGTATTATGATCACATCATTAAGGAAGAATTATACAAACCATAGTGAAATTAATTAATTATTATTCACTACGATGAAAATGACGAAAGAAAAGCTCGCGTCAAGCAACTATTCAGATAAGTTCAAATCTATTGAATTCCATAGCATATCGCTTACTTCCCATCGCATAAAAGATCCGAACGAGCAAATTGTCTGGGCGATACACGACCATGATACAACAACTAGTGATTGTATCATGATACACGACGTTTGTGAACATTTCATTGTGACGTGCCACCTAAGCTCCGAAAAAAGCTGCACAATTTTTGTTGTTTCAAAATTTTGATTTGTGTTGATAAAACTGACGATTTAGAAATTTTCCAAATAAATTTCCCGTATCTCGTTTTGTCTGTGGTCCATTACAAAATTATGTGTTTTTCAATTGCTTCTTGTGTTGAGTGTTTTGTATGTAAAGATATTTTCAAGAAGCCTGTGGCGTTATTTCAAACTGCATTGAGGCATTGAAGTATCAATGGCAACTGAAGGAGCACCATACCGAGTGTCTTCCAGAGAACTGGTGTACACTCCGCTTCCAGAACTGGGCACCAGTGGCAAGAGTGCGCGTAGCGAGACTAATGTCTGCGGCATTTCGGAAAACGATGAAGAATTCATTTCGTCGGCAATTGAAATGTTTGAAGTAGACAATATACCGGAAGGTGCGTATATATACACCCGCATACATGCACGTGAAAATGTCTTTCCGCATTTATTACGCCCAAAGTGCAGAGGGTTCGGTCCCAGACGAGAAGCGTGAACGAAACCTGTAATGCGATGCCGACTGTGGTGAGCTTCAAGTCGACTCCAGTGTTCATAGACAGAACGAAACCAGTCTAAATCTCTTCATTTCAGTAAAAATATCCTCCGATGTACTCAATAGCTATGTGGAAATTTGCAAGATTGTATTCGGTCTCGTTCTTCAAATACAGGTTACGTCACTGCGAGCGACTTAGGTCCAAAATCTAACAATTACCAATTGCTGGACTTAATTCTGGCATATACAATCATCATTTTGATTCTCATTACAATATTTGGTGTGATAATATTGGGGTAAGTAGCGTTGAATATGGTTTACATTAATGTAAATATGGAATTTTTGTTAATAATCCTCGAATACAGCTCACATGAGTTGCACTCGAGCCTCGAGTCTCTACTGACCAGAGCACTTAGCTGTTTTGATATCCCAGCATGCAATTTAGTGAATCTGGTTTGGATAAGTTTAGGTCCACATCTGATTGATTTTCCGGTTGATGTTGCAATAGTTAAATCTCACATAGAAGTATGCAAAGAGGCATGAAAATTTGATGCGAAATAATTTTCCTTGCGAGTTGTCGAACGATTCTGCGTTCACGCTTCGTCTGATAGTTTCCATTCAAAAGCATTTCCAAAGTATTTCTCTTCCCATTAACTGCATGCTTTCATGCTGGTTGTTGTGTGTGTTTTCTCCCATCTTGACCGAATTGTTTTTGTCACAGTGCTCGATTGCTTTGAGTATATTGTTTGCATTACTTTGCAGTATGCTGTGGTATCGCAATGCCAAGAAATGGAATAAGGGCTGTGAACGTCGAAAAATAATGCGATTACTGGTGGCAACAATTCTTGTGCTTCTGACTTTATTCCTAATGTGAGTATTGTGAAAAAAAGGTCGAGTCTCCTTCTAGACACCAAAAGGAGTATACAAATTTAAAGCTACAATGTACTTCTCTTCAGATATGAACTATTTAAGGTCTTGCAATTGCTTCGAACAATGACGCCAAATAACAGTAACAACTATTCCAAGAGGGCAATGAGCATTGGAGCAGAAGGAGATGTTTTTCGCCAATTAGACGTTTTACTAAAAACAAATTTCAAAGAGCTTAAACAGTTTTTTACTGATTCGGAAAATGGTAAGTAAACGTTGAACAACATTTCATTTTCATTCACTTCACTTCAAATCATTTTCACTACAATCCATTAAAAATATTCATAGTCTATATACTATATATATGTTGATATCTGTTCATATCTCCCTTCTGCTAATTGAATTCTAATGACGCTTTTTCATATTTGTCTCCTCACTAACAGTTATTGCGTCTGACACGTTTGAGCGCCTCAAACGCCTAAATGAGGATTTCGAACAACTTGGCCCAGCGGAAGAATTGCTAAGACGATTTGAAAACACGGCCGATTTGGGTTTGGCAATCATCGACTGTAAGGTCCCGGGCTAGCGTCATTTTTCCATTCTGTTTATAATTAATGTTGTTGTTGTTTTTTAAACAGTCTATCGGTTCACGTACCGCATGTTCCATGTAAATCGACATTATTTCCCGGAGAATGCTTTATTCGATACGAAGCCCAACGAATTAATAATGCCCACAATAGGAGAGGTTTGTCAAATATTTCTTCTTAACGTTCGGAGTTTTGAAATTATTTTGAAATTGCTTTTAATTTACAAAATGTTCTTTGCTAGTAAAAGCTGTAGTTTAGCTTTTTTGGGCGCAACATTTTTCAATTAAAATCGGTTCTGTGAATTAATGAAATTTCATGCAAATGAAGACATTTTAATTTATTGAACCATTGACTGATGTAAAATCTAGAAATCGTTTTTCAAAAATGAATTTTCTTCCATTTGTACAAATGTGCATATGAGACGTTTCAATCATGATGCAATAAACGCGGTACAACCATTAATTAAAAAATAAATTGAAATTAACTATATTTGTGATTTGGACGTGGACGGATTTCGAAAGTACATTTTCTTGGCTCTCCTTAGTCAGTCTTTCTTGTTAGTTGTAGAATGTTTTCAATGAGTAAATTTAAGTTGACACAGTTGTTTCGTATCTGCTTTATTATGCTAATTGTGTTTTTATTAAATTAGATTCTTCGCGCTATAGAAATTCAGGAAGTTGTGGTAGCTATAATCGACGCCATGAAACGTGATAATAATACATTGGCGACGTTACTAGGGAAACCCCATTTGAAAGCGGTTATACACAATTCATGGAGATTGATATTCAATCGCTTTAACGCAATGGGTAAGTCCCTATAAAATGTGTGTAAAGGGGGTTTCATCTGCCAATTGATGGTTTACAAACCATTCTCAATACCTATTTGGATAGAAATGTTCACCATTTCATCATCGCAAGGAAAACCCTATGCAATACAATTGTTCGGTGCAAATTCTACGATTTCTATTGTAATACAAAAACTTTTCTCATAGAAACACAGCTTTCGCAAATCGACGATTCTATAAAAAGTCAACTAAGCCGGGCACTCAATAAAAACAATTGTCCGTCGTACGAAGGGATGTGGAACTGGTATGCCCCCATTTACCTGTTCGCAGCTCTGGTACGTAGTGGAACTTCAATGAACTTCACTATTTGCATTCATTAATGGCGCATGCACGACTTGGCTTGCATGATGTTTGTGTGTGCTTTAAATTGAATTAAAAATTAACCAATTTCAGGTTGCAGTTTTCATACTAATATCTGTGGCACTTGGACTGCGTGGCTTCCAAAGTCGTGTGCCCCATACAGCGCAGGGAGCTCGAGCTCTATCGTTGTGAGTATGAATTGACGTTCGAACATTAAGAAAAAATAACCGAAGCGTGCGTTTCTCTCGAAATGTTGGATCCACAAGCGCAATCTGGCTGATCATCATATTAATAGTCGTTATTGGGCTGGTAGCCTCGTTTCAATTCCTACGTGGCATGATGTACCATAGGGTCTACTTCAGAGGAAAAAAAATCGACACTGGGTAAGAATGTGTATTGTTGTTGTTGTTGAAGGAAACTAGCGCTTGTCGAAAGACAGTAGAAATTGGACGACATTCTAGATGTTAGAATGCGAGCAATAATGTTGGGATAGCGGACCAGCCATAAAACTGCATTTGAGATCACAATCAAGCCTTGTTACACTTCTCGTGAACAGGCTGAATTGTTCTCATAGCTTGACTGATTTTTATGAAGTTTTGCAAGTAATCAAAACGATTACAGTTGATCATCAGTTCGAAAGGACAAAGGAAATTTCAATTTGGTCAATTCAAACCAAATCGTTCTGAAAGCTCACTCACGGACAAAATATTACAAGGACGAAGAAAGTCAAAGTCAAAATTGAAATTTTCCATTTGAATGTGGAAATGTTGCAGCTGAAACCTCAACTCAGTTGAAATCAAGTCTAATTCTAATTTTAGTCGGCCTCGATAGTCCAGCTGGTAGTGCGCTGGCTTCTCATACCGAGGCCCTAGGTTCGATTCCTAGCTCGGGCTGGTAACACGCTCATCTATTTCTATCGCTATCCACATAAAGCAGATGAGAATTACAAGAATCTCACAACTGCACAAAAAAGTCTAATTCGCCTATGCATTACTTTTAGGAGAAGCACCAAGGTTCCTATTGGAGAGTATTTGGCTGATCATTGCAAGCCAGGCGAGACCCTTTATGAAACGCTTTTGGGTTATGGCGAAACACCAAGGCTGAACATGTCGAACTTGTCAGTCAAGGATATCAAAGAACTTAAATGTGTATATTGCAACTTTACATTTGATTCTCTACGAATTAGTCGGATAGTTGGCATGGCCGACTTACTGCTGAAATTGTTGCATCCCATTGATTGGAATGATATTTGTAGAAAGCTGCAAGTGTTTTACACATTCCCCGAGGGAGAAAAAGAATCGGGTGCTGATTGTTTTTATCGGAATTACAACAATGTGTCGAAAATCTTGAGTGAGTTGCATGGCCAATGTAAGGATCCAGATAATGAACATGGAGTTATGGTCGAAACTTTGAAGAATGTCAAATTCTTCCAACAACTTTTTGCCCACATGTTGTATGAAAATGAGACATTAAGGTTGGAGAAGTTTAAAAAGGACCCATTTCCGGACATCGAAACCACATTGGCGGATAGTTTCAACAATTATGTGAACAAGGTCAATGAGTACATGTTCAACAATTTAACATCGTGCGAAAATATTTTACCGAGAGTCGTCGAGAAACGGTGCTCGTGCGAAGTATATACATTGGTAAATATAATTAAAATCTTTGGTGCACAATGAGGGGCTGGTTTCCAAAGGAACCCATACAGCTATGCACTCATCTTATTGCTGGCTGAGTGAGAGCTGCAACACGCTCAGTCATATTCCATGCTGTGCGGTGTCAGTATGACGTTTCAGACTATTTGGTGGCTCCCAAATAGTCGCACTTCGTGAACCTTTTGAAGAGTTAGTGGCTTCGGCGCTCAAGCATGAATTGAGAATTCGACATTTCTTTGGAAACTTCCCCGAAACTTTGTGTCGCCGATTGTGGCCATGTGTTATGGGTTCAGCACTGGAGAGCAGTGATGCGTGTGGCGTCTAGTTCGATGACACTCGGACGAGAATATATTTGTTGTGGTGCTTTGCGAGGCTGATCCCATGACTCATTGCAATTGCAAAGCAGCAAATTGATTCGAATCATATTTACAGAACGGACTTTGGGTCTGCTCGTTTATCATATTTTTCCTACTACTGCCCATTCTACTGCTGAGCATGTGCCTAAGGATATTGTACCGGCCTCCTTGCTCGGGCTTTCATAAATCCCGTCAAAACGATAATGCCAACCGAAACCGAAACAAAAACAAAAACACAAAACGACATTCCAGAATACGTGACAAGATGCGTTCTTTGAAGCGCGGGCCCAAAAGAAGCAAAACCCAATGCGATTGTGGATGTGTACGTAGATTTATGGGTACATTTGCGGAGAAAGACCTTAAAATAGCAATGCATTTGAAATGTATGTAGGATTTACTTGTGGAAGACTCAGATGAGCCCCTATTGCATAAGGATGCATCTACGGTTGAACGCGGACGTCGAGTTTCGGCACGAGAAGGCTCTAAAAAGTCAATATTCGAACGATGCAAAAAAAAGAGACGCTGCTCCACCGCCGAATGCGAATGCCCCACGTCATCCGATTGTGTAAGTGTGCCCATCGATACTCGATGTTTACGATGAGTAGCTTGAGGAATGTAGAATATTTTCAAATTTAATTGCAGCGTGGGGATGAGTCGTGTGCATCGACGTCCAGAAAAAGCGTACGTATATTTATATTAATGCTTGCGGTGAGAAGTCGCGAGATAAATGTCGAACTAACTTATAGGAAATGAATAGACAGAAAAAAGAAAGACGGAGAAGTGCAGCAGCGTCGCGTAGAACTCAAACGGATGCATCTACGGATGCATCTACGGCACCAGACGCGCCAACACGTGAAAGCTCTAACAAGTCAATATTCGAACGATGCAAAAAAAAGAGACGCCGCTCCTCCACCGCCGAACCCGAATGCCCCAATCCATTCCCATGCGTAAGTGCGCCCATTGATACTCGATGTTTACGGTGTAGAATATTTTCAAATTTAATTGCAGCATGGGGATGAGTCGTGTGAATTGATGCCCGGAAAAAGTGTACGTATATTTATATAAATGCTTGCGGTTACAAGTCGTTAGATAAATGTCGAACTAACTTACAGGACACGGACGTGGATCTACCGAGAAGTTCTAAAAAAATGGAAATGCCCGGAAAAAGTGTACGTATATTTATATAAATGCTTGCGGTTAGAAGTCGTTAGATAAATGTCGAACTAACTTACAGGACACGGACGTGGATCTACCGAGAAGTTCTAAAAAAATGGATAGACAGAAAAAAGGAAAACGGATCAGTACTCGTAGAACTCGAAAACAAGTAGTCAGTTCACGCACACAACACGTGTCAGGTAGAACGGTTTCAGTTAGTTACATTTGTGTCTGCTTAGAATACGAAGAGAGATGGAACATAAAAATGATCACCGCTCAATATAATCTTGGGTTGGATGGGGTTTTTATACATTCAAATACAAAGCATTTCATAGTTCGGTTAGGTTAGGTTAGCATAAGTTAGGTTGTCAAGTATGTATGCCGAGGGAACAGGGAACAACAAGTCGTAGTACAATGGACGTATAATTGTCTGAGTGCTGCGCTTGCTAGATCGTTCCGACAAGGGGGGGGGGGGGGGGGAATGTATGCCGAGCACGCCGTATTTCCGCTCGGTGATCTATTATATATGTTGAGAAGTACTCAACAGTCTCTTGATCAATTGGTTGGTTGCGGTTTTGAATGGTTGTCTACTCGGCAGACTTAATTGGAGTTTAGTAAGCTTCGTGGGTTGGTCAGAATAGTCTGGAAAGTGTAGAAAGATAGTCCCGGAGGGGTTAAAGAGACGCTGTTCTTCCACCTTTTTTACTTACTTATTTAACTGGCCACAACAACCGGTCAGTTAATATGGCTGGCGCAAAAATTCTCTCCAGGCGCCTCTGCTGTGCTCACGACCTCTCTAGTTGGTCACATCAAGAGATGATAGGGTGTTCTCAACTTGGTCCTTCGGAAACACGGCATCCTTCTTCGTCGTTGACCTCCAACTATCGCATCGAACACCTTCATCAGTCACCTTTTTTGCGTCTTAACATTCCATCTTCTATATAAAAACATATTGAATTGTGTCCTTGCCAGACTATCTGTTCAGTTATAATCTGGGTTTAGATCGTTTTAGACGAATGTTAAAGCATACAATTCAATTCATTTACGTAGTTCTTTCGTATGTCTTTCTTGTTTTCAATCATTTGTTAGTTTGCCCTGTATGTTTTTTGGCTTTTCATAGGGCTGGGACTCAGAGCTAGTGGGCATTGTAGTTTAAGAACTCAAAGGGCAAAATCTAGTGGCTATTTATTAACTTATGTCCATGTAGTTACTTGATCCGTTCAATAAACTATGAGCTTTCGATTCGTGAATAGGACCATGTATTTGTAAATCAAAATGCCCCATTTTTACAGGGAAGACCGTTGGAGCGAAGAAAGTGGTATCAGAAAGCATGCTAAATAGAGTAAGTGTAAATGTTAGCTAGGAAATTTCACCTGAAAAGTACATAACCAATTATTCTCATTCGGTATACACTTGAACAGTCATTTATTGAAATACAAATTACCGAATCGGGAACGCAAACAGGTAAGCATATATGTTCTTGTGTGTATCTGTTGAATAAAGATGGAATAGAAAACCCAGACACAAAATTATATAATCTATTCAATGAAATATGGACATTTTATGTGTGATAGGTGAAGTCGATGATTCCGATGATGTTGATGAGCGCCCAAAGAAGAACGAAGAAAAAATGAACGGAAGAAGGAAAGGAAAGAAGTCAGAAGACGTCGAGGATTCCGATGATGTTGATGAGCGCCCAAAGAAGAACGAAGACAAAATGAACAGAAGAAGGAAAGGAAAGAAGTCAGAAGCCGTCGAGAATTCCGATGGTGTCAAACAGTCATTTATTAAAATACAAGTAACCGAATCGGGAACGCAAACAGGTAACCATATATGTTCTTGTATGTATCTGTTGACTAAAGATGGAATAGAAAACCCAGACACAAAATTATATAATCTATTCAATGAAATATGGACATTTTATGTGTGATAGGTGAAGTCGATGATTCCGATGATGTTGATGAGCGCCCAAAGAAGAACGAAGAAAAAATGAACGGAAGGAGGAAAGGAAAGAAGTCAGAAGACGTCGAGCATTCCGATTCTGTTAAACCATCATTTATTAAAATACAAGTAACCGAATCGGGAACGCAAACAGGTAAGCATATATGTTCTTGTATGTATCTGTTGATTAAAGATGGAATAGAAAATCCAGACACAAAATTATATGATCTATTTAATTAAATATGGACCTTTTATGTGTGGTAGGTGAAGTCGAGGGTTCCGATGGTGTTGATCAGTACCCAAAGAAGAACGAAGAAGAAATGAACGGAAAAAGGAAAGGAAAGAAGTCAACCTATAAACAGCCAACAACCGTGCCTTTGGCCTCAACGTTAGGTAAGGGATTACAGATGTCTTGAAATGTCGTTATTTCTCAATAGAGAGGGAGAGATCTCCGACTCACTGAGGAACAGCATGTTTTGGTATCAGCTTTGTTGGAAGCGTATCAGATAACTATGATAGTATAAGTATATATGTTTGCCCTATACACTTGTAATTTCTAATTTGGAAAATTTGAACTAGCAGCAGCTAGATTCTTATGTACATTTATATATATTCGATATTTTTAACTTAATTCTTCATTTGTCAATAGATGATTGTATCTGTAAAACGGAATGTCCATCTAAGGAAGGAAAAAGGCAACAACCCGAAAAACGTGGATCACTTTTTTCGTTTTGCAAAAGAAAGTCAGAAAGTGCGGATGTGCTCGAACCGAGAAAGCAGATATGTGGCAGTTTTGGACGAAATGAGTCTAATCAGCTGGTAGTGAAAACCATATCGGGTACGTATAAGGGAAACTTACAGTGTTGTAAATAGTTGGTTCGGGTAGGAACAATTTAAAGCCGAAGTCGAAGTAGCGTAGGCGCAATTAGATGAGGAACTAATTGGTGTGGAACAATTGTCGGGATTTATTTGCTCGAGACGGATATGTACGCACGTGTTGTGCATGTAGATTTGTACACGAAGAGTGGGGACGTAGAGATTTTGCCGAAGCCAAACGGCAGAGATATATTGTTTTCTTAGAATGCTGTCGTCAAAGTCCCTTCTCTACGGTATATTGCACTATGCATATCTGTACTAAAAACAAAGATACAGCCGAATTTATTTAATGTTTAATGAGTATAAAAATAAAGTTAAATAAATTAACTGAAAATGGAAATGTTTTTATGAATAGGTTCACGTAAAAGCGAGTTTCGGATCGTAAACAAACGCAAAGAGCAAAAGAATAAATCAAATGTGGCACAATCGAGCGATGATAAAGTAAGCGACAAAAGCCAAGCATGTGGAGGTTCTTCTTGATTTTAATTATATTTTGTTTTGCCATGTATTTGCATCCAAGCTCAAGGCTGACGAGCCGAAAACACTCAAATCGTCTAAAAATAGACGCCAAGCATCTTTGCCGGCTATAAGGTCTCCGGATTCTAAAACACTCAAATTGTCTAAACTTAGACGCCAAGCATCTTTACCGGCTATAAGGTCTTCGGATTCCAAGGCAAATGAACGGATACGTGTGGTCAAATCACTCAGTGAGGGTAAAATGATAAAAGGACAAATGATAAAGTCTAAAGAACCGCCTACAGAAAAACCTAAAATTAGACGCCAAGCATCTTTGCCGGCTATAAGGTCTCCGGATTCCAAGGCAAATGAACGGATACGTGTGGTCAAATCACTCAGTGAGGGTAAAATGATAAAAGGTGAAATGACAAAGTCTAAAGAACCGCCTACAGAAGAACCATCCGTCTCAACTAAGCTTCCTAGTGAGTCGACACAGGAGCGTTCCCCCGGATCGAGTGAGCCAGAAAAGTGGCTTATAAAACTCCAAATAGGCAAACATGCCCTACCTGAGTCCACTAGCCATAACAGTAAGCCGGAACATGGGCTTATAACATCCGGGACGAAAGGAAAGTCTGAAATTAGAGACCAAAGTGTTCAAATAAGCGAAAATGAACTATCGAAGTCCAATAGCCCAATCAGTGAGCCGGCAAGTAAGCTTTTAAAATTCGAAACGACAAGAAAGTCTGAAAGTAGAGACCAAAGTGTTCAAATAACCGAAAATGAACTATCGAAGTCTAATAGCCCCATCAGTGAGCCGGCACGTGTGCTTTTAAAATTCGGGACGGGAGGGAAGTCTGAACTTAGAGACCAAAGTGTTCAAATAAGCGAAGATAAACTATCCAAGTCCACTAGCCCCATCAGTGAGTCGGCACGTGTGCTTTCAAAATTCGGGACGAGCGGAAAGTCTGAAATTAGAGACCAAAGTGTTCAAATAAGCGAAAATGAATTATCGAAGTCCAATAGTCCCATCAGTGAGCCGGCACGTGCGCTTTTAAAATTCGGGACGGGAGGGAAGTCTGAACTTAGAGACCAAAGTGTTCAAATAAGCGAAGATAAACTATCCAAGTCCACTAGCCCCATCAGTGAGCCGGCACGTGTGCTTTTCAAATTCGGGACGGGAGGGAAGTCTGAACTTAGAGACCAAAGTGTTCAAATAAGCGAAGATAAACTATCCAAGTCCACTAGCCCCATCAGTGAGCCGGCACGTGAGATTTTAACATTCGGGACGAACGGAAAGTCTGAAATTAGAGACCAAAGTGTTCAACTAAGCGAACATGAACTAAGTAATTCCACTAGCTCCATCAGTGAGCCGCAACATGGGCTTATAACATCCGGCACGAGAGGGAAGTCTGAAATAGGAGACGAAAGTGTTCAAATAAGCGAACATAAATTATCCAAGTCCACTAGCCCCATCAGTGAGCCGGCACATGTGCTTTCAACATTCGCGACGAACGGAAACTCTGAAATTAGAGACCAAAGTGTTCAACTAAGCGAACATGAACTATTAAATTCCACTAGCTCTATCAGTGAGCCGGAACATGGGCTTATAACATTCGGCACAAGAGGGAAGTCTGAAATTAGAGACCAAAGTGTTCAACTAAGCGATCATGAACTAAATTCCACTAGCTCTATCAGTGAGCCGGAACATGGGCTTATAACATTCGGCACAAGAGGGAAGTCTGAAATTAGAGACCAAAGTGTTCAGATAAGTGAACATGAACTATCCAATTCCACTAGCTCCATCAGTGAGACGGAACATGGGCTTATAACATCCGGGACGAGAGGGAAGTCTGCAATTAGAGATCAAAGTGTTAAAATAAGCGAACAAATGCTATCCAAGTCCACTAGCCCTATCAGTGAGCCGGAACATGGGCTTATAACATCCGGGACGAGAGGGAAGTCTGCAATTAGAGATCAAAGTGTTAAAATAAGCGAACTAATACTATCCAAGTCCACCAGCCCTATCAGTGAGCCGGAACATGGGCTTATAACATCCGGCACGAGAGGGAAGTCTGAAATTAGAGATCAAAGTGTTAAAATAAGCGAACTAATACTATCCAAGTCCACCAGCCCTATCAGTGAGCCGGAACATGGGCTTATAACATCCGGCACGAGAGTGAAGTCTGAAATTAGAGATAAAAGTGTTAAAATAAGCGAACTAATACTATCCAAGTCCACTTGCCCTATCAGTGAGCCGGAACATGGGCTTATAACATCCGGCACTATAGAGAAGTGTGCAATTAGAGATCAAAGTGTTAAAATAAGCGAGCTAATACTATCCAAGTCCACTAGCCCTATCAGTGAGCCGGAACATGGGCTTATAACATCCGGCACGGGAGGGAAGTCTGAAATTAGAGATCAAAGTGTTCAAATAAGCGAACATGAACTACGCAATTCCACTAGTCCAATCAGTGAGCCAGAACATGGGCTTATAACATCCGGCACTATAGGGAAGTCTGAAAGTAGAGACCAAAGTGTTCAAATAAGCGAACATGAACTACGCATTTCCACTAGTCCAATCAGTGAGCCAGAACATGGGCTTATAACATCCGGCACTATAGGGAAGTCTGAAAGTAGAGACCAAAGTGTTCAAATAAGCGAACATGAACTACCCAAGTCCACTAGCCATAAAACACTCGGAGAGAGTAAAATGGTTCTAAGCACGGAAGAATTCTCTGTGCCTTCGTATACACTTGGATCGAGTGAAATGCTTCCTAGTGTAGAACAATTATCTGAGCTCACTGTTCATTCCAAGCATTCAAAGCAAAGTATTTACGATAGCGAACATGGTTCAGACGACTATCGACTTCAAGCACACGAGTCATCGGGGCCTGTTAATGACCAGCCCACTGACTCGCATCAAACATTTGGATCGAGTGATAAGCTTGAAAGTAGACAACACATATCAGTGCCAAGTGCGGCGTTCATATATTCCAAGCAAAGTATTCACGATAGCGAACATCCTTCAGACGACTATCGACATGAAGCACACAAGTCATCCTGGCCTGTCGGTGACCCGGCCAGCTATTCGCAACAAATACTTGGATCGAGTGAAAAGCTTGATAGTAAGCAACAAATAGCTATGCCAAGTGTTGAGTCTAAATATTCTAAGCAAAGTATTCACGATAGCGAACATCCTTCAGACGATTATCGACATCAAGCATTTGAGTCATCTTGGCCTTTTGGTGACCGGTCCACCTATTTGCAACAAACACTCGGATCGAGTGAGGAGCCTGAAAGTAGACAACACATATCAGTGCCAAGTGTTGAGTCTAAATATTCTAAGCAAAGTATTCACGATAGCGAACATCCTTCAGACGACTATCGGCATGAAGCACACAAGCCATATCGGTCTGTTAGTGACAATCACACCTATTCCCAACGAACACTTGGCTCGAGTGAAAACTCTGAAATTGAACAACATATATCAGTGCCAACTGTTGAGTCTAAACATTCTAAGCAAAGTATTCACGATAGCGAGCTTCCTTCAGACGATTATCGGCATGAAGCACATGAGTCATCTTGGCCTTTTGGTGACCGGTCCACCTATTTGCAACAAACAATTGGATCGAGTGAAAAGCCTGAAAGTATACACAATATATCGGTGCCAAGTGTTCAGTCTAAATATTCTAAGCAAAGTATTCACGATAGCGAGCATCCGTCAGACGAATATCGGCATGAAGCACATGAGTCATCTTGGCCTTTTGGTGACCGGTCCACCTATTTGCAACAAAGACTTGGTTCGAGTGAAAAGCCTGAAAGTGAACAACATATATCAGTGCCAAGTGTTGAGTCTAAATATTCCAAGCAAAGTATTCATGATAGCGAACATCCTTCAGACGAATATCGGCATGAAGCACATGAGTCATCTTGGCCTTTTGGTGACCGGTCCACCTATTTGCAACAAACACTTGGATCGAGTGAAAAGCCTGAAAGTAGACAACATATATCAGCGCCAAGTGTTGAGTCTAAATATTCTAAGCAAAGTATTCACGATAGCGAACATCCTTCAGACGACTATCGGCATGAAGCACACAAGCCATGTCGGTCTCTTAGTGACCATCACACCTATTCCCAACGAGCACTTGGCTCGAGTGAAAAGCCTGAAAGTGAACAACATATATCAGTGCCAAGTGTTGAGTCTAAATATTCTAAGCAAAGTATTCACGATAGCGAACATCCTTCAGACGACTATCGGCATGAAGCACACAAGTCATATCGGTCTGTTAGTGACAATCACACCTATTCCCCACGAACACTTGACTCGAGTGAAAAGGCAGAGAGTAGACAACATATATCAGTGCCAAGTGTTGAGTTTAAATATTCTAAGCAAAGTATTCACGATAGCGAACATCCTTCAGACGACTATCGGCATGAAGCACACAAGTCATATCGGTCTGTTAGTGATCATCACACCTATTCTCCACGAACACTTGATTCAAGTGAAAAGCCTCAAAGTATAGAACATATATCAGTGCCAAGTGTTGAGTCTAAATATTCTAAGCAAAGTATTCACGATAGCGAACATCCTTCAGACGACTATCGGTATGAAGCACACAAGTCATATCGGTCTGTTAGTGATAATCACACCTATTCCCAACGAACACTTGGCTCGAGTGAAAAGCCTGAAAGTGAACAACACGATAGCGAACATCCTTCAGACGACTATCGGCATGAAGCACACAAGTCATATCGGTCTGTTAGTGACCATCACACCTATTCCCTACGAACACTTGACTCGAGTGAAAAGCCAGAAAATAGACAACATATATCAGTGCCAAGTGTTGAGTCTAAATATTCTAAGCAAAGTATTCACGATAGCGAACATCCTTCAGACGGCTATCGGCATGAAGCACACAAGTCATATCGGTCTGTTAGTGATCATCACACCTATTCCCCACGAACACTTGACTCGAGTGAAAAGCCTGAAAATAGACAACATATATCAGTACCAAGTTTTGAGTTTAACTATTCCAAGCAAAATATTCACGATAGCGAACATCCTTCAGACGACTATCGGCATGAAGCACACAAGTCATATCGGTCTGTTAGTGATCATCACACCTATTCCCAACGAACACTTGGCTCGAGTGAAAAGCCTGAAAGTGAACAACATGATAGCGAACATCCTTCAGACGACTATCGGCATGAAGCACACAAGTCATATCGGTCTGTTAGTGACCATCACACCTATTCCCTACGAACACTTGACTCGAGTGAAAAGCCAGAAAATAGACAACATATATCAGTGCCAAGTGTTGAGTCTAAATATTCTAAGCAAAGTATTCACGATAGCGAACATCCTTCAGACGACTATCGGTCATATCGGCCTGTTAGTGATCATCACACCTATTCCCCACGAACACTTGACTCGAGTGAAAAGCCTGAAAATAGACAACATATATCAGTGCCAAGTGTTGAGTCTAAATATTCTAAGCAAAGTATTCACGATAGCGAACATCCTTCAGACGACTATCGGCATGAAGCACACAAGTCGTATCGGTCTGTTAGTGATCATCACATCTATTCCCAACGAACACTTGACTCGAATGAAAAGCCTGAAAATAGACAGCATATATCAGTGCCAAGTGTTGAGTCTAAATATTATAAGCAAAGTATCCACGATAGCGAAGAGCGCACAAAGGAAAAACGATTTGTAGATGGAAATCGAGCACCGGAGTCATCTCGGTCTATGAACGAGCAATTTAAACATTCTAAGAAAAGTATTAACGTTAGCGAACAGCGCACAAAGGACAAACGATTCGTAGATGGACATCGATCACCGGAGTCATCTTGGTCCATGAGTGACCAGTCTAAAAATTATAAGAAAAGTATTGACGTTAGTAATCAGCCCACAAACAAACAACGCTTTGTAGTTAGACATCGAGCACCGGAGTCATCTTGGTCCATGAGCGACCAATTTAAACATTCTAAGAAAAGTATTAACGTTAGCAAACAGCCCACAAAGGAACAACGATTTGTAGATGGACATCGAGCACCGGAGTCACCTTGGCCTATGAGCGACCAGTCTAAATATTCTAAGAAAAGGATTAACGTTAGCGAACAGCCCACAAAGGAACAACGATTAGTAGATGGACATCGAGCACGGGAGTCATCTCGGTCTATGAGCGAGCAGTCTAAACATTCTAAGAAAAGTATTAACGTTAGCGAACAACCCACAAAGGAACAACGATTAGTAGATGGACATCGAGCACCGGAGTCATCTCGGTCTATGAGCGAGCAGTCTAAACATTCTAAGAAAAGTATTAACGTTAGCGAACAACGCACAAAGGAACAACGATTAGTAGATGGACATCGAGCACCGGAGTCATCTCGGTCTATGAGCGAGCAGTCTAAACATTCTAAGAAAAGTATTAACGTTAGCGAACAACCCACAAAGGAACAACGATTTGTAGATGGACATCGAGCACCGGAGTCATCTTGGTCTGTGAGCGAGCAGTCTAAACATTCTAAGAAAAGTATTAACGTTAGCGAACAACCCACAAAGGAACAACGATTTGTAGATGGACATCGAGCACCGGAGTCATCTTGGTCTGTGAGCGACCAGTCTAAATATTCTAAGAAAAGTTTTAACGTTAGCGAACAACCCACAAAGGAACAACGATTTGTAGATGGACATCGAGCACCGGAGTCATCTTGGTCTATGAGCGAGCAGTCTAAACATTCTAAGAAAAGTATTAACGTTAGCGAACAACCCACAAAGGAACAACGATTTGTAGATGGACATCGAGCACCGGAGTCATCTTGGTCTGTGAGCGACCAGTCTAAATATTCTAAGAAAAGTTCTAACGTTAGCGAACAACCCACAAAGGAACAACGATTTGTAGATGGACATCGAGCACCGGAGTCATCTTGGTCTATGAGCAAACAGTCTACAATTCAGCATCAAGCAGCTGGATCCAGTATGCATACGGAGTTTGGAAGTAGACAACAAGAATCTGAAACACAGGAAGCTTACCATTGTACATGGCCTGAGCGTAAAAAGTATACAGAAATATGTCAGCTATGTGAATCGAGTGTAATTGCAAGTGAAGTGCTTTTACGTTGTCAGAAAATACCGGAGATAGATACCGGCGAACAGCTACCATGCGGACCGTGTTGTCAAATCCATCAACCCGCACCTCAAATGTGCTGTCAGCCTGTTGATGTACCTGAAAGTAAGTCAGTCAATGATGAAGAGCCCTCCACAAGCGGCCACATATGTGAATCTCGAAAGAAGTCTCCTAAGGATTGTAAGTGTAAAAAGCCAGAAAGTCGATCAATTGCAATTAAAGTGATTCAGAATAAGAAAGGCACAAAAAAGATTTTCCACTGTGGTAAATTAAATTTTGATTGATGAGTACTAATAAATAAATTGATTGTTGAGTAAAACAAAAAGCTGTTTGTGAGTGGTTTAATGTTCGATTGGAGTAAGAAACCGGGAAGTATAAAAGATAGTTTTAGCTCATACTTTACTTTATAACTATAAACGACTTACCTGAATAGCCCTCAAGTCAACTTGAGACATTTTAATTGTTCTACTTATTCAAATCAATTCAAATCCAATTCAGATCCAAGAGCGAATGGCTTGGGAGATTTCCCCACAAGAGTGTTTGGAGTGGAGTGTTTGACACTTTGGTTCGTAGCATCGAATAAGATGTATATGTACATAATTCCTCAGCGGCTACGCTGGCTTGGTCATGTCTGCCGTTTGAACGATGAAGCTCCGGCGACAGAGGCGTTCGATGCGGTAGTTGGTGGTCGACGGCGGAGAGGGAGGCCGTATCTCCGATGAAAGGACCAAGTTGAAGATGCTCTATGTGTGACCAACTGGAAAAGGCGTGGCAAGTAGAGATGCCTGGAGAGAGCTTTTGTGGTAGGCCGTAATCCGGTAACGGGTTGTTATTGCCAGTTAAGTAAGTAAGTATATAACTCCTTTTGGGAATTTTTGTTTAGAGCGTTTGAGCTCATATTATATTTGTCACCCACGGTTTTGTAACAAACAGATATTATGGGGGGAGGGCGAAGCGGGGTTGAACGCAAACAACCCTTCACTTGGTGCAAATTTTTAGAGGAATGGAAGTCCCATTTCGAACGACGAATTGGAACTTCCAGTTTTTTTACTTGCAGTGGTTTGCCATTTCCTACTAGGAGATTCCTCTAAATCATATCGTCACAGATTGATATTTAAAGATTGTGCACATTTCATTGTGAACATGATGCAATTATAATTGAGTCATGATTGTGAAGTGTCACCTCAACTCCGAAAAAGCCACACGTTTTTTGTTATTTCAAACTTTTTGTGCGTGTTGATAGAATTGACAATTTAAAAATTTTCCAAATAAATTTCCCGTATTTCGATTTGTCTGTGGTCCATTACAAAATTATGTGTTTTTCAATTGCTTCTTGTGTTGAGTGTTTTGTATGTAAAGATATTTTCAAGAAGCCTGCGGAGTTATTACAAACTGCATTGAGGCATTGAAGTATCAATGGCAACTGAAGGAGCACCATACCGAGTGTCTTCCAGAGAACTGGTGTACACTCCTCTTCCAGAGCTGGGAACCAGTGGCAAGAGTGCGCGTAGCGAGACTAATGTCTGCGGCATTTCGGAAAATGATGAAGAATTCATTTCGTCGGCAATTGAAATGTTTGAAGTAGACAATATACCGGAAGGTGCGTATATATACACCCGCATACATGCACGTGAAAATGTCTTTCCGCATTTATTACGCCCAAAGTGCAGAGGGTTCGGTCCCAGACGAGAAGCGTGAACGAAACCTGTAATGCGATGCCGACTGTGGTGAGCTTGAAGTCGACTCCGGTGTTCATAGACAGAACGAAACCAGTCTAAACCTCTTCATTTCAGTAAAAATATCCTCCGATGTACTCAATAGCTATGTGGAAAATTGCAAGATTGTATTCGGTCTCGTTCTTCAAATACAGGTTACGTCACTGCGAGCGACTTAGGTCCAAAATTTAACAATTTCCAATTGATGGACTTAATTCTGGCATATACAATCATCATTTTGATACTCATTACAATACTTGGTGTGATAATATTGGGGTAAGTAGCGTTGAATATGGTTTACATTGATGCAAATGTGGAATTTTTGTTAATAATCCTCGAATACAGCTCACATGAGTTGCACTCGAGCCTCGAGTCTCTACTGACCAGAGCACTTAGCTGTTTTGATATCCCAGCATGCAATTTAGAGAATCTGGTTTGGATAAGTATAGGTCCACATCTGATTGATTTTCCGGTTGATGTTGCAATAGCTAAATCTCACATTGAAGTATGCAAAGAAGCATGAAAATTTGATGCGAAATAATATTCTTTGCGAGTTGTCGAACGATTCTGCGTTCACGCTTCGTCTGATAGTTTCCATTCAAAAGCATTTCCAAAGTATTTCTCTTCCCATTAACTGACATGCTTTCATGCTGGTTGTTGTGTGTGTTTTCTCCCATCTTGACCGAATTGTTTTTGTCACAGTGCTCGATTGCTTTGAGTATATTGTTTGCATTACTTTGCAGTATGCTGTGGTATCGCAATGCCAAGAAGTGGAATAAGGGCTGTGAACGTCGAAAAGTAGTGCGATTGCTGGTGGCATCATTCCTTGTGCTTCTGACTTCTGTGCTAATGTGAGTAATGCGAAAATTTGTTGCATCAAGTTTAGTTTTTGCCTTGCACGAACTTGGGGTCGAGTCTTCTTCCAGACACCGAATGTAATATCGCAAAAATGTGAAGCTACAATCGGCTTCTTTTCAGATATGAACTAATTAAGGTCTTGCAATTGTTTCAAACAATGACGCAACACAAAAGCATCAATTCTACCAGCAATGGCATCGAGGAAGATGTTTTTCGCCAAATTGACATTTTACTAAAAACAAATTTCGATGAGCTTAAGCAGTTTTTTACTGATTCGGAAAATGGTAAGTAAAGTCACGTCGAACACGAGAGGGCAGAGACGAGTAAGCACAATGAGTTTTCTAGAGCCAAAAAGGTTGACGTGCACTTCAATCCATCAAAAATATTCATAGTCTATGTGCTATATATGCTGATTTCTGTTTATATCGCCTTTCTGCTAATTGAGTTCTAATGGCCCTTTTTCACATTTGTCTCCTCACTAACAGTTATTGCTTCCGACACGTTTGAGCGACTCAAACATCTAAAACAGGATTTCGAACAACTTGGCCCAGCGCAAGAACTACTGCGACGATTCCAGAAAATGGCCAATTTGGGTTTGGCAATCATCGACTGTAAGGTCCCGGGCTAGCGTCACTTTTCCATTCTGTTTATAATGAATTTTGTTGTTGTTTTATAAACAGTCTATCGGTTCACATACCGCATGTTCCATTTAAATCGACAATACTTCCGGCGCAACGTTACATTTGATACGATTCCTTATGAATTAATGAGCCCCACTTTTTGGGAGGTTTGTAAGATATTCCTTTTAACATTCGGAGTTGTGGAAATGCTTTGTAACTTCTTTTCAATTGCTTTACAAAATACTCTTAAGTAATAGTTATTTTAATATAAATAGTAATGTATTTATTTTGTGCTAGTTTTTGAATTTAATGAATCTTAATGCGTATGTAGGAAATACATTGAAATTCATTGAGCCATTGAGTTCTGTAAAATTGCATTAATTTGGCACAAGTTGTTCCAATCATGATACAATAAACCGGATGAAGCGACTGACCGTTGCGTAAAGTAGTTTTTTAATGCACGTCGATTTGAAAGATAGATTTATCATAAATGCATTTTGAGAAGTCTTCCTGATCGATAAGGATCATTGTTTGCATTATTTGCAGGCCGATTTTCTTGGCTCCCCGTAGTCGTCCTTGTTAATTGTATCATGGTTTCATTGAGTAAATGTTAATTGTGTTTGCATTTGATTAGATTATGCGCGCTGTAGAAATTCAGGAAATTGTGGTATCCATAATAGAAACCCTGCGACGTCTGAACAATACTGAAATGTTACTAGGAGAACCTCATATAAAGGCGGTTATACACAATTCGCGGAGGTCGATGCACGCACGTTTTCGCGAAATGGGTAAGTGTATGTTTCCATTTGTGGACGATGAACATAAGTGTGTACATATGGGTCATTCTAAAGTAATTGAGAAGGTGAGTGGAAGAGCAAAAAAGGCATTTATAGACCTCATGAAACTTCCGATATCCTGAGATGTCTTTGGCGTTTTCTTAAACTTCAGCGGGTACTTTCTAAATTCGCGTTTTCCTCAATGTCCTTTAAAATTGGTTAGATTGGCTTCGATTCGTTTAGCATGACCCAAATAATATATATTGAATAAGTGTACACGATATTTTGCGTGTAAACAGAAAAGTTCCTTTACTCTTAATAACAGAATCGCAGTTTTCCCACATCGAGAAATCAATAAAAAGTCAACTAAGCCGAGCGGCAAATAAGGAGTGCCCTACATTTGCAGGGATATGGAAATGGAATGTCCCCATCTATCTGTTGGCAGCTCTGGTACGTAGTGGAACTTCATTGAACTTCGCTATTTGCGTTCGTTAATTTAAAAATTAAATTAATTAATTAAAAATTAATCAATTTCAGATTGCAGTTTTCGTACTGCTATCTGTGGCAGTTGGTCTGCGCGGCTTCCAAAGTCGTGTGCCCCATACAGCGCCGGGAGCTCGATATCTTTCGTGGTGAGTATGAATTGACGTTCGAACATTAAGAAAAAATAACCGAAGCGTGCGTTTCTCTCGAAATGTTGGATCCACAAGCACAATCTGGCTGATCATCATATCAATAGTCGTTATTGGGCTGTTAGCCTCGTATCAATTCCTACTTGGCATGATGTACCATAGGATCTTCTTCAAAGGAAAAAAAATCGACAGCGGGTAAGAAGACAGTGTATTATTTTTATTGGTAGAAATGAGCGCTTGTCGAAGCTTCTAGATGTTAGAATACGATGAATAATGTTGGGGCAGCCGCCGTAGCTCAGCTGGCTAGTGCATTGGGCTGCGAGTTCAAGACTCCGTTGCTGCTAACACCGACAAAAAAAAGAAGACAATTTTTCTTTCGGTAGGAAATGGCAAAACTCTGAGAGTAAAATCCCCTTTGAAAAAACTCTCAACTTGCCGTTCGGAATCGGCATTTTTATGAACTTTTGCAAATAGCCTAAACGATTACAGTTGATACATCAGTTTTAAGGGGCACGAAATATCATTTTGGTCGTTCTGTAAGGATGAAAAAAGCCAAAGTCAAAATTGAAATTTTTCTCATTTGAACCTGGAAATGTTGCAGCTGAAACGTTAACCCAATTGAAATCAAGTCTAATTCTAATTTTAGTCGGCCTCGCTGGCTTCTCATACCGAGGCTCTAGGTTCGATTCCTAGCTCGGTCTGGTTAAACACTCATCTATTTCTATCGCTATCCACATGAAGCAGATGAGAATTACAAGAATCGCACAAGTGCACTCATGGCAGGCAATGTCAAAACCTCCAAGTGTGAAAGAAAAACTGCCAATCACCGTTCGAATTCGGCGTTAAACCGTAGATCCCCTCTCCCCGCACTTTCCCCATCCGCTTGAAATGTGTGCTGTAACATATGTTGGAAAAAACAGTGTTGCATACTCATTAAAAAAACGGGTGAAAATATGAGATATCACTCTCCTCTTCTTCCCTATCCCCCATGAATATAGTACAATGGGCCAAAAGGACCGAGTGCCATGAAAGGCTTGAGCCTGCCCACCCTCAAGAAAAAGACTAATTCGCCTATGCATTACTTTTAGGAGAAACACCAAGGTGCCTATTGGACAGTATTTGGCTGATCATTGCAAGCCAAGCGAGACCCTTTATGAAACGCTTTTGGGTTATGGCGAAACACCAAGACTGAACATGTCCAACTTATCAGCCAAGGATATCAAAGAACTTAAATGTGTATATTGCAACTTCACATTTGATTCTCTACGAACTAGTCGGGTGGCTGGCATGGCGGCATTGCTTACGAATTTGTTGCATCCCATTGATTGGACTGAAATTTGCGAAAGGCTGGAACTTTTCTACAAATTCGGTGATAACGGAACTCTTTCGGGTGCTGATTGTTTTTATCGGAATTTTAACAAAGTGTCTAAAATCTTGAGTAAGATGCTTGGCGAATGTGGGGATTCAGAAAATAATACAAGAACTACGATCGGATCGTTGAAGAATATCAAATTCTTCCACCAACTTTTTGCCCACATGTTGTATGAAAATGAGACATTAAGGTTGGAGGAGTTTAAGAAGGACCCATTTCCGGACATCGAAACCAAATTGGCGGATAGTTTCAACAAGTATGTGAAGAAGGTCAATGATTTCATGTTCATCGATTTAACATCGTGCGAAAATATTTTACCGAGAGCCGTCGAGAAACGGTGCTCGTGCGAAGTATATACATTGGTAAATATAATAAAAATCTTTGGTGCACAATGAGGGGGGTGTTTCCGAAAGAACTAATGTATTGAAAAGTCAGTGGCTTCTGAGCTTCACCAAAGCATCTACGATGTGAGTGAGACATGAAGTGGAAACATAAATTTGATATTGCTTTGGAAACTTCTCCAACACTTCCTTGTCGCTGATTGTGGCCATGTGTTATGGGTTCAGCAGTGAAGAGCTGAAATAGATGGGAATATATTTTTGTGATGCTCTGCAAAGCTGATCCCATGACACATTGGAAATGCAAAACCGCCGATTTATTCGTGTCCCATTTACAGAACGGACTTTGGGTCTACTCGTTTATCATCTTTTTCCTACTACTGCCCATTCTACTGCTGAGCATGTGCCTAAGGATATTGTACCGGCCTCCTTGCTCATCGTTTATGAAATCCGATCAACACGATGATGCCAAGGGAAATAAAGTACCGAGTTTTTTATATTTATATGCGAGGTCGAATGAGGCCCTGTTGCAAACGGAAGCATCATCTGGACCCGAAAAGAAGGTTTCGGCAACCGGCGCACGAACAGTTAAAAACTCTAAAAAGTCACTATTTCAGCGATGCATATTTTTCAAAAGAAAAAAGAGGCCCCAGTGCGCGGATGTGGATGAACCGAGAAGTTCTCAGGAGACACCAAAACAGGAAACCCTGCAACAAGCGCCCACAGGTAAAACGCATTAATTGATTTTCGTTCGCTTAGAGTGCTTAGGGGAAAAAGGCTGTAAGCAGTGTACACCGCGTGTTCATTCGGGGTCCTAACAGGCCCATTGTGATTCCTTCATTGTTGAGGCGTGTTCTATAGTCTCTTGACTTACTAGGAAGTATGGCTCATAGATTGATAGTTGGTTCAGGTGGTTTTTTGTTCCGCAGACATAATTGGCAATTACCGGCCAAAATGAATCTGGTGGTAAATGAGGGCCAGAAGATGTATATGCTATCTACACGCGGGCACTCGCAGTGGCTAGGTTCTTAGGTACACGTTTGAAATTTTCGAGGAATTCGTCTACCGTGGCACCCTCAAAAACAGCAGCAATGATGTCAGCTTGGAGATAAAGCAAAGGATAACTTTCGCTAAAAGGTGCTACTGTGGTCTCGGTAGGCAATTGAGAAGCAGAAACCTCTCCCGACCGACAAAAGTTGCACTCTACAGAACGCTCATGCCGCCCGTGCGCCTCTATGGCCCAGAAGCATGGACACTGTCGTGAAACGACATAGCAACCCGAGAGGAAGGTACTTTGCAAAATCTGCGGCCCCGTTCGTATTGGCGACAACTATCGAATACAAACAAACAATGAGTTGCAACATAGCACAGCGAGTCTACAGACAGCGGCTACAATAGCTTGGCCATGTCTCATGACACGGTCTCCCACTTCGCCGTCGAACTTCAACTACCGTGTCGAACACTTTTTTCGTCGGAGCTTCATCGTTCATACGGGAGGCATGGCCAAGCCAGCGTAGCCGCTGTCTGTGGACTCGCAGTGCTATGTTGCAACTCATTGTTTGTTTGTATTCGATAGTTGTCGCCAATACGAATGGGGCCGAAGATTTTGCAAAGTACCTTCCTCTCGAACACTAAGCTTCCAAGCACCATAAAGAAGCACGGAAGAAGAATAAACATTCTATAGAGAGCAATTTTTGTCGAGCAAGAGGGATCTTTGCTGCTCAATTGTCTACCGAGACCGTAGTAGCACTTATTGGCGAAAGTGATCCTTTGCTTTATCTCCAAGCTGACATCATTGCTGCTATTTTTGGCGGTGCCAAGGTAGACGAATTCCTTGGCAACTTCAAAAGTGTACCTGGCCTGAGTGGCCTCGATCGACCACCATACCCATTTTGGCAGATTCTATTTCGACCGTCTATTTACCGTCGCACAGGCAGCGGTAACATCTCACTCGTTACGTCTGATGACGTCAATGTCATTAGCGAAGACCAGCAGCTGGACATTCTTGGTGAAGTTCGAAGTTACTATTCGTAAATTAGTAAACATTTTCCTTAAATAATACATCACGTATTATTGTGATCGCTTGATTATATCAATGTGGAATTACTTCAAATACTCTCATGTACCGATAATGTTAAAGACTGGGCATTATTAAACCAATATATCTAATTTTATCATAAAACTCATGAGTTCTACACATTCCTTCGATCATAAATACTGAATTTTTGAATAGGCAAAAACAGCGACCCCAACTCTGAAGATAATAAAGCCGAGACGTACAATGCCGGAAAACGAGGACCGAACGAGGTTAATTCGAAGAAGAATCAAAACGATGGTGTGATCTGTACACATGTTCAGCATATATCACATATACTGATGACAAGTACAGGTGCGCCACTGGCTGAGCAGTCTACGCCCAGACACGACACTCAAGAGGAGTTGAAGAACAAGAATCAGTTATCAGAGCCAAGTGGGCTGCCTTCGAATATACAGCAAAAATCTGAAACTAGTACGCAGATAAATTATAAGACTGAAATCAGAGAACAAGTAACCGCACCCGGTACGCCTATGGGTGTCTGCGAGTCAACTTGTCGTCGAAATCAACCGTCTGCAGATGCATATCAAACACCCCAGTCAAGCCAAGTTGTCATGAGACCGCAAGTATCCACAACTTCTATGCCGACCAGTAAAAAGTCTGAAAACAGACAGCAAGTAACTGCTATTATGGGTAACAAATTTGCGTCCCAACAGCAAATCTGTGAGTCCATTTTACATCAAAATCAACAGCTGCAAGATATATATCGAACGCCCCACCCAAGCCAGGTTGTCATGAGAGTTCTAATGCCTGCAAGTAGTAACACAAGGGAAAGGTCTGAGGACAGACAGCAAGTACCAGTACCAAGTACGCTTATGGGTAGGGAATGTGCGTCCCAACAGCAAATCTGTGAGTCAATCTTGCGTCAAAATCAGCAGTTTCCAGACGCATGTCAAATACCTCATCCAAGCCAGGTCGTTATCATTCCGGAAATACCCACAACTTCTATGCCGACAAGTAAAAAGTCTAGAGACAGACAGCAGATATCCATTATTTTTATGGGTAGAGAATTTGCGTCTCAACTGCGAATATGCGACTCAATGTGTCGTCAAAATCAGCAGCTGCCAGATGTATATCAAACATCCAAGCCCAGTCAGTGCACCATAGGACCGCAGGTGCCTGAAACTAGTAAGTCGACGAGGGAAAAGTCTGAATACAGACAGCAAGTACCAGTACTACGTACGCATTCGGATAGAGAATGTGCGTCCCAACAGCAAATCTGTGAGTCAACCTTGCGTCAAAATCAACAGTTTCCACACGCATGTCAAACACCCCAGCCTAGTCAGTGCACCGTAAGACCGCAACTGCTTGGAAGTAGTAAGTCGACAAGGGAACGATTTGAAGACAGACAGCAAGTACCCATTTCAAGTACGCATATGGGTAAAGAATCTGCGTCTCAACTGCGAATATGCGACTCAATGTGTCGTCAAAATCAGCAGCTGCCAGTTGTATATCAAACATCCAAGCCCAGTCAGTGTAGCATGAGTTCGCAAATGCCTGGAACTAGTAAGTCGACGAGAGAAAGTTCTGACGACAGACTGCAAGTAACTGCAAAAAGTGTGCGTGTGTGCATTAATCAAGACAGTTCGACGTCCACAATGCGAGAAACTGATTCAGCAGTTGTTCCAAAGGCTCTCCAGGACGTAGCCTCCTCCAGTAAAAGCTTGGTTAATTTTCGAAAAAGGCGCAGCCAGACCAGTTGTGCCACGGACCCGAATTGTCCCCGCAAGCGGAAGCGAAGATCGCAGCATGGCACGGGTACTGAGAATCCACTATTCGCATGTGTGATTTTTTGCTTTGCTTTCGCAGTCGTCGAATTTCTGAGAGTAGTTCAGGTGCACAGTCTTCTTTGGTATTAGTTTTGTTTACTAATAATCTATCAACTAACTGCATAATTACAGCTGCCTTGAAGTCAAACGAGTGCAGGACAAAGAGTGCGGGAAATTATATTGAACGAAGCAAACACGGGTCACTTGTATTTCTCGCGAACAATTTTTTACGAGGTACAAATGATGCTTGATAGGTGCGTAAGTAAGAGCATTTTTGATTTCAGACAACATTCTGTAGTTTGTGAGATTATTTTATAATCAAAGGCATTTTTAAAAGTGTTGGTTTTGTTTGGTTTGGTTTGGGGTACAAGCAAGTTTTGAGGAAATTATTATAGAAAAGATGGTACAGTTGGCATTAAATCGCATTAATCGTTAAATGTTGAACAAGTCGTCAAGGGAACATGGAACGCGCTTCAATTCTGTCTTCTACTACCACTTGTTCCGGTCGAAGACTCATGGCCTGACCGGGCAGTACCTTACTTCTTATGGAGTAGAAGAAAATTGGATCGATTCTTTGATCGGCTCAAATGTGGAAAAGTCATAGCTGACGATTAATTTTGGTTAGGTTGGGTTATGGTGGCTGCCTCTGTAAGAGATATGCTCGGAGACTTGAAAGACCCATTGGGTGACCACATATTTCACCAACCATTTGTGCGCTAGGAATCGAACCTAGAGCCTCGGTACGAGAGCCCAGCGCGCTACCCACTGGACTATCGAGGCCGGTCGACGACGATTTATCATACTTTGAATGAACTACATTTTACTAACTTTTCTGCATAAAGCATCAAGTTTATACGAATCGTAAATTACTTTCAAAACTTGTTTGCGCTCCCAATATGTAAAGTTTAGAGATTCCAAGTCAGGTAAAAAATGTATAAATTATGAATGCTGACGCTGTACGATTATTGGGGTCACAGCTTGTCAGGCAGTTTGTACCTTATGCGAACATTATGCAGTGTTTTAAGAGATACTGAAACCCAAAGGGACGAAGGCAAAACACACATAGTAGAGTACAGACTACACGGAGTTTGGGATGCGGCAGAAGTGGCATATATCACTCCAATTCAATACTTTTGCGTATTTTCAGGATATGAGCGAACGGTCTAAAGATGAGCCTTGTGCCTACAGGCGGTCCACAAACTCCATGGCAAGTGGGCGTATGATGAAGAGCGCATCGAGTGTGTGGAAACCACGAGCACCCAAAACAATTACAAATCGTGTTGGGCATTCGGATTACTTCACTTTAAACTGATTCAGCAGATAAATGTCAAAACAGAGATAATTCATTGAAGCTTATTTAATATCGTTCTGTGCAAGCGAATAAACGGGCTTTTGTGTAGAAATTGACGATGGTTGGGGGCTATCCATTTTGTATTTCGGTTTTTTTTTTTTTTTAACAGGAACAAGCGCGCAGGGGATGACCCCTATTAATGCGAAGCATTGCGTTGGTTCAGGAAGGATATAAAGGTTAGGAGATAGGGTTATGAGTAAAGTGTTTATGGGCTCTTGCCTTGAACCCATCGAGATCATAAGTGCTGGGGAAAATATCTTCAGGGAGACCATTCCACAGCCGCGCTGTACGGGCCAGAAACGAACTTTCCCTGTAGTGCGTAGTGCGCTGGAACATCGTTTCGACGTGGAATGCATGGGCGCCAGTGTTCAAACGGGTTGCCCAGGGGAATACCCGGAGTGATGGCATCAAGCTGCTCATCTCCACTGAGCAATTACCGAAAAAGTATCGGTAAAATAACACCACACATGCCACGTTTCGACGATGCTCCAGGGAGTCAATAGAGCTGGATGCCCTACTGTCCCCTATAAGTTTAATCGCACGGTTTTGCACCCGATCGAGGAACTCCAAATGGGTTTTTGAAGCCCCCGCCCAGAGGTGCGAGTTAAACTCCATTTTAGGTCGGATATAGGTAGTGTAAATAATGCGGAGATCAGGCGGAGTGAAATATTTTTTGCACCGCTTTAGGAAGCCGAGGCACTTGGCTGCTTCTTTCGACACGCCAAAAATATGATCGTTCCAACGAAGATCGTTCTTAATGGACATGCCCAGAACATCAAGAGCTGCCGATTCCGCAATACCCATACCACCCATAACCAGGGATGTGTTGGGATGTGGGGAGACTCGTTTGTGGGATAACAGGCAACATTGGGTCTTGCGGGGATTAAAATCGACCCTGTTCGCTTGACCCCACTTGGAGATTGTTTGTAGGTCGCTATTAAGTGTGTCATTCATACGGCGCCGTTCTCTCTCAATCTCCACAGAGCTGGGACGCTTTGTGAAAGAGTATGAATGACAAATGGTGCTGTCATCCGCAAACGAGTAGATGGGATTCTTCGTCGACGACAACAGGTCGTTGACGAAGATCAGGAAAAGGGTTGGAGAAAGGACCGAACCCTGCGGCACCCCCGCGCTAAGGGAATGCTTTTCCGAGGCTATGCCGTCTATTACAACACGAATAGAGCGATCATAGAGGAAGCTCGTAATCCAACGAGAGAAGATACTACCGACGCCATAGGCAATAAGTTTTGACACGAGTGCTTTATGCCACACCCGGTCGAAGGCCTTGGAAATATCCAATGCAACAACCTTGCTTTCACCGAGGTTTAGAATGCTATGGTTCCATTTCTCGGTGAGGACCGCCATAAGGTCTCCCGTTGATCGCTGTCTTCGAAAGCCGTATTGGCGGTCACTTAGCAGTCTATTGTGCTCCAGATATTTCACAAGGTTGAAGTTTACAATGCCTTCCATTACCTTGGAAAGCACCGAACAGATTGCTATAGGTCGGTAGTTCGCGGGGTCAGTAGTCTTGCCTTTTTTAGGAACTGGTTGAACATTTGCTACCTTCCAACATGTCGGAAATACACCTGTGGTGTATAACATGTTGAAAAGTTTGCGTAATGGACAAGACAGTGAGGTAGCGCACTTTTGCAAAACAAGGGCTGGAATGCCGTCCGGCCCTGAAGCCTTATTTACATCGAGATTTACAAGCACTCTTTTAACTACCCGTGTCCGAAAATGAATTTCTGGCATAGAGCAAGATACGTTTCGACTACGGGCAGTGGTTGATCGCTGGGGGGCAGAGAGGAATTCTCTGCGAAAATTTTAGCCAACAAATTAGCTTTATCAACCGAGTGAGTGATGATTTGATCATTGTTAAGAAGAGTTGGGATTGAAGACGATGTTTGGTTCTTCACCTTCTTAACGAATGACCAAAAGTTCTTACTACCACGCTGGCATTGAAGAACTTTTTTCCTTTGGCGCTGTTCGTGCAGAAACTTGGTTGTGTTGGTCCAGCGTAGATTTCCCGATTGTCCAACAGCGGCGTTGAGCCGCATGCCTGGAAGATATTTGGACAATACGGGATGCACCCAGGTCCGACCGGCCCCGGAGCAGCTGTTCTGTTAAGAAAATTACGGCTGTGGCTGAAGATGTCATAGTGGACCTCGAAGTATCGATCAGACAATGTGTCTCACAATTGGACATCAATCGGCGGTCTTTACAAAGAATTTTTGTGGAAGACTTGTAAATTTTCAATAATGTTGCTGGCAAAATTTATAATTTAAAAAATGCAAAGTACTTGTGTGGGTGGATGCGTTTTATTGGGTTAAAAAACAGGAATGACAATAGTTGTGAACACTGGACAACAGAAACGGCCGGAGCCGGTGGGCTGGAAGGGTGGAACCTAAGTACATGGGGAAAGTGTAAGGTTTGGGACTATCTTTGTACTGGCCATCATGATCGCCCGATTTAAGCGTTCCAGTTATCTTTTTTATAGGGTTATTTGAAATCACGAGTCTATGACCAAAAACCTCAGACTTGTGAAGCCCTAAAAGAGAATATTCGTCAAGCAATAATCTTTCGCCGAAAGTTGCAGTAAGAATGATGGAAAATTACATAAATCGGGCTCATGCGGTCATCAATTCTGGTGCCGGCCAGTTGGCCAATATCATTTTCTGAACTCAATGAAAAAAATTTCAGACCTTAAATAAAAATAAATCCAAAAGCAGAACCAACGTTTTGACAAGAGAGTTATGCAGTATTTAGTTAAACAAACAATTTGAAAGAATCAACAACTTGTAGTCGATCCAGTTTTCAACACTGGCACAGAACAACAAAAAAAAACATTTTTTCATAGGGTAATAAAAAGATAATTTTTTTATTATTTATTTATTCTTTTTTGAAGAAGTTATATGTATTAGGTTTGTAAAAAAAGAAAATTTAGAAATTTAGAAATTCATTAATTTTTTTTTTATGCTTCCAAAAGGGATTTTGTGCAATGTTTAGCTACTAGACAATCGAAACATTGGTTATATGACTCGCATGAGTTCCAGATTTTGTCGACATTTTCGACAATTGGCCCTTCAGAGCGTGTTGCATATTTGACATCGAAATTACCGGAATGCAATGGACGAAACCAAAATTGCGTCTGACTGGCTGTCACAGTACGAGGACCATAAACACTATTCACGTATTATTAAGTGTTTTTTAATCCCTCCACAGTATATATTGCATTACTATTTATATCCTGAACATTGACCACCATGACGATGAAATTTGTACTTTTCATCTCACGAACATTCGGCAATCGGGGCAATGGGTTAGGTTAGTTAATAGAAGGGGTTGTGATTTCTTTCATTTTGGGAGTCCGGTACCCTTTTCTATCTGTTGGGTTCCCTGTAGATCCAGACGAAATGAGCTTGGCGAGGAATTTGGGTAAATCAGTAATCTGTGCATCAATTATTTGCGCGAGTACAATATTACTAACTTATTTAACTGGTAATAAAAGAAGTTATCGGGTTATGGCCGCACGTTCTGTCCAGGTGCTTCTACTTTGCGTGCACCTTCTTCAGTTGGAACGCGAGTTCAATTTGGCTCCAATACTACGGAATGTTTTATTATAGAATAACCTTAGAACTACAGCAGCCGCCGTGGCTCAGTTGGTTAGTGCGTTGGACCGCGAGTCGAAGGCAGCAATCGCAGGTTCAAATACTGCCTGTAATAACACCTTAAACAAATAACGGGAAAACTCGTTTTCTCTTTCGGTGGCTGTCCTCTCAGCTGGAAATGGCAAACCTCTGAGAGTAAAAATTGCTTATGAAAAAGCTCCCAACTCGCCGTTCGGAACCGGCATAAAACTGTAGGTCCCTTCCACCCGCGTACAAATTCACACGCACAACACGGGTGGTTGCGGGAAGCTAGGCCTTAGCCTCGTGTAAGCGGGCTGTCGTGTCAGTCAATTAATTAATTAATTAACCTTAGAACTACAATCTCCACAGCACCGGAACCCTATAATGTGTGATGTGATGTGATGTGATGGTGTGCAAGAAGGCTACAAGCCTTCCATAGCATTCAATCCATTTTGGGACATTGTACTATATCCATAGTGGATAGGGGAGGAGACAAGAGTGATATCTCATGTTTCACACGTTTTTGAAATGTGTATGCAGCACTTTTTTCCAACATATTTTTAGCACATATATCAAGCGAATGGGGAAAGTTGGGTAATGGCCCTACGGTTTAACGTCGCATCCGAACGGTGATTGGCAGTTTTTTCTTTCACACTTGGAGATTTTGCCATTGCCTGCCAAGAGTACACTGGTGCGATTCTTGTAATTCTCATCTGCTTCATGCGGATAGCCGTAGAGGTCCAGCCCGAGCTAGGAATCGAACATTGGACTTCGGTATGAGAAGCCAGCGCGCCACACGCTGGACCATCGGAGGAGGCTGGCTAATGGAATCCCATAGTGGACCTTTTAGTTCGTCCTCCCGCCCCCCCAAATATAAACCGATACTGTTTGAGAGGCATTGAATTCGGCAGTGTGTTCCGTCGCATCTAATCCAAAACCTTCAAATAGAATATTTGCGCAATATTTTAATTAATCGGGTGCTACCATTTGAGTTAAGATATAAATTATAATATGGCAGCGCATATGTTTGCATTTACGTTTATTGGGCTTTCATTGTTTTATTTCATTTTCTTTTCATCCTGAAGTATCCGTATTTGATATTTCATAATTATTTTCCAGTAGTGGGGATACAAATGACAGCTTCAAAATTTTTCAGATAAATTTTTCGTGCGTCATTTCGTGTGGGATCCATTACAAAATTATGCAGGTTTTATGTGCTATTCAATTGCATTTTGTCTTGAGTGTTTTGTGTGTTACAGCATTTTCAAGAGACCTGTGAGTCTTTCCAAAACTCTATCAACGCGTGGAACTAACTATGACAACTGAAGGAGCTCCATACCGAGTTACATCCGACGAATTAGAGTATACCAAACTTCCCAGTCTTGATGCAACTAAAGACGAAACGGACGGAACATGTAAAATTTCACAAGCTACTGAAAAATTCATCATATCGGCGGTTAACAAGTTTCAAGTCGACAAAATACCAGAAGGTGCGTATATATACAACCACATACATGCACGTGAAAATGTCTTTCCGCATTTATTACACTCAAAGTGCAAACGGTGTGGTTCCGGATAAGAAACGTGAACGAAAACCAGTAATGCTATGGTGAGCTTGCAGCCGACTCCAGTACTAATAGTGAGAACGCAGCCACTCAAAATCTCTTCATTTCAGTAAAAATATCCTCGGATGCACTCAATAGCTGTATGGAAATTTGCAAGATTGTATTCGGTCTCGTTCTTCAAATGCAGGTTACATCAACAAGCAGAGCGTAGGTCAGAGATTTTATGATTTCGATTTGCTGGCGTTAATTCTGACATATACAATACTAATCGTGATGATAATTATTATGTTCTTGGTGATATTATTGGGGTAAGTTTCGATAAATGCGGTTGTCTTTGTACATGTATAGTTGTGGATCTTTATATACGTTCATATTTGAAAAGTGACTAATTTCATTTTAAAAACATATCAAATTGGGCGATTTGTTATTGTTGCAATTGTTACATTTTAGTGAGGACTAAACTATCTGGATTATTGTTGATCATGTAGCATGTGGTCGGCAAAATTGACAATGAGATGGTGTTAGTGAGCGCAGTGAAATTTCTCTCCACAGTATAAAATTGTACCTGAACAACGGCTGATAGAGAGAGCGTACTGTGTACGCGTGCTGAGCGTACTGCTCCATTGAGTAAGCTTTGCCGACCACTGGTCATGTAGACCAGCGGTCGGCTTACAGTACGCTCTCTCAATCAGCCGTTGTTCAGGTATAATTTACACAGTGGAGATAAATTTCACTGCGCTCACTAACACAATCTCATTGTCAATTTTGCCGACCCCTGATGTAGACATTCGTATAGGCGACAGGAAATTACAGTTCAGATAATGTGGTAGGACAAGTTGTCGGGTATTGACCCAACAATCAGCAGAGGTGGGTGGTTGCTTGTGGCGAGTCGATTTTATTCCTTCTTAAAAAAGACGAGTCTGTTGAAAATATCTATAGTCAGTCATGTAGTGCAGGAAAGCGAGAAGTCGCCAGTTCAAAGAGAACGTATTTCAAAGAGCACATCAAGCATTTTATTGATTTTGTAGTAGGCAGCCATTTAATGTCACTCTTGCATATCGATCTGCTCATGATTACCACATAGTTAGTGATATCATTCTCTAGCTACATTTTAAGGGGTTTTTTTTACTAAGGTAACCATACGCGTTTGGATTCTGTAAGCATTTTAGTGATGAGTGGGAATTTTGTAGTAGACAGTTTTTCAATGTTATCCTTGCGCATCAATATGCTGATTATTCCTGAGGGATAATGAAAAGTTTGGGTCTATTGTAGAAAGCTTAAGACTTTAGCTAAATTTTAACGGATCAATTATTAACATGCACCAACATGTTCGGTTTTGACAAGCATTTTAGTGGTTGCGCACAAGTTGTAATTTGGTCAAAGTGCCCGTTCCACATCGATTTGCTTTCGCATCTTAACACATTAAGGACCGCAAAGAAATCTGTAAGGCATACGCCTGGGACCGCACGTTTTTGGGCAAACTTGTACGTTCTAAAATCATCATAACTTTCGTTATCAAATCATCATAACGATCGTCTGGCCACCAGCCTTGGAGGTAGTAGGATACAATGTATGAAAGTAAGTCCATCCGTAACAGACGGAACGCGAAACACGAGAGAACTCGTGAGCGGTTGGCAACAGATGGGATGCGAAACACGAGAAAACTCGTGAGCGGTCCTTAATGTGTTAAGGGATAGCAGGATGAGTGATACCATTATAGGAGTGTTTATTGGTTTCAGCACCTTCAAGTTACAACTAGGATAGAGTCGAGTTCTGCATGAGTTTCAAGAATATTCCAACGTTGGTCCATTGATTGCATACTAATCGCGCAATTGTACACGCCGGTGCGGTTACAAAATCATTTCCAAAATATTTCTCTGTTCCTTAAACCTTTCGACCCCAAAGTTGCCTGAGAGCAACTTCGACTATTTGTCATCTTATGGCAAAAGCTACAATTGATTTATGGGTTTAATTTAAGTAGGCACCAAAAAATTAATATTTTTTGAAGTGAATTCAAAGCAAATTACAAAAATGTTACTGTTATTCCCAAAATAATTTCCAATAATTTGCAGCGATATAAGGGAAAGTTTGTGTTCTAATTAAAGTCTACGAATTGGGCGCGTTTGATCAAAACCCTGTTTCCTTTAATAATGGGTAATTATAATCAAAAAGTGGTAATTTTGAATTTTTCCATAAATACTAAGTAATTTTTCTGCAACTAAAAAATATTTATACAAAATTTGTTTAACCCGTTTTAAGCTAAAATTGTTCTAAAGTAAACTAGAACTCTAACAAAGAGGCGTGGCGACTTCAAATGTCGTGTACACACTTCTTCGGCAAATGTTTCATGATTTAAATACCAAAAAGTAATATCAAGACACAGGGTAAAATTCGGGGTCGAAAGGGTTAAGTTGCAATTTTTCAAGCTGGGTGTGGGGTGTGTGTCTTGTTCGGTCTTGGCCGAACCATTTTTGCCAGCGTTTGATTGCTTTAATTGAATGGTCTTGTTTTCATTCTTTTTACAGTTTTTTGTATTGTGTCCTATTTAAGAAATTGAATACGGGCTGCGAACGTAGCAAACTAAAACGCCTACTGGTCACGATACTCCTTTTCCTCATGACTCTTCCGCTACTGTGAGTTGCATGCCTTATTGAACATGTTCCTATCAACTCTACATAGAAACTGTTTCTTTAACATAAATGTATGTAAAATAGAATACTTAATGCTAGACTCTGTGTTCTTTTAGATTTGCGCTGCTTAGGGCTTGGGAAATGTATCAAGCAATGTCAACTAAGACGGAAGCGGGAGATAGCGGTAGACAAATTGCAAGTGTTATGCAGCAATTAGATGTACTTTTCCGTACGAATTTCGATGAATTGAGAAAAATGTATGAAGACTCCGAAAATAGTAAGTAATAGTAAGTAAGTGAGCGTTGGTATGAACAATGAGACACCTGGAAACGAACAATTGCAGGCCTGAACGGGCTATCAAACATTTAGAAATTATTGGTGAACTGCATTATTTGAATTATAATAACGATTTGTAAAGCAATAAGAAGATAGGAATCGCTATCGGTTAGCTATGGAAAACTGTTTATTTCGATTCTTTCAAGTTAGGGTTAGTTGTTTAGATAAGAATAACAATCAGGGTTTGGATCTGTTTTCTTCTGACGGCAGTAAATTGGGTTTGAAACGTTCGACATTCATAAGCGAAGAAGAGAGAGGGGCAAACTAAGAAATTTTTTTACAAGCTCTGTGCTGGCACAAACTTGTGACTTTAGAAAGAAAAAAACAGGGACTTAAGGGACTATTATAAGTTTTTTTTTTAAATAAGTGCAATGTAACTATTACAATGCAACATAAATTTTATTTGTTGATTATAATTATTATTATTAATTATTATTATTATTATTTGCGACAATTAATTTTTACGTTGCGTAATAACTATTATGAGAAAATATTTTTTTTTCGTTCTCGATAAGTATTATTTTGGGATTCACAACTTTTATTCAGCGCTTTTTTACGTTGCTTCATAACTTTTATGAAAGAAATTTTTTTTACGTTGCCCTACGACATTTTGAGTATGAATTGATTTTTTATTGTTTAGTTGTTGGTGGAAATTTGGTTTTTGCAGTTAATTGGCGTTTGTCAATTTAAAACAATTAAAAATCAATTCATATCCAAAATGTGGTAATTCAACGAAAAATTTGTTTTTTCAAATAATAGTTACGGCAACGTAAATGAAAAAAAATCACAAATAAAAGTTATGACACAACGTAAAAAAAAATTCTCAAAATAATAGTTATCGGTAACGTAAATTTCAAAATGTCATAAATAAAAGTTATGAAGCAATGTAAAAAAACAAAAATCCCAAAATAATAATTAACGACAACGAAAAATATACTTGTTTCTTATAAGAGTTATTATGCAACTCAAAAATATTTACTACATGGTAATAGTTATAGGCGACGAAAAAAATTCCTTATTGGGAATAATTATTATAAAGCAATAGTTATAGAAATTTCTTTAATTAGGACAATTTTTTTATTCCCAAAAATATGTATAATAATTATTTTAGGTCTCTGGAAAAAAGCATATTTTCCTTGAAGTTTAGTTGTACACATGGCAACTGTTTTCCCATGAGGCGAATTGTCGTAATAGAAACGTAGTCAAAGTCGATCATTGGCTCATCCTAGTCGCAGGTACAGGCATTGCCATTATTGCTATACTGGGTCCCAACATCCATGAAAAAAGCAGTCCGAGAGAATCTGAACGCCATTGTGACTTGTCGTCAAAACTATTTCACTAGAGATGCAAGATTATGCTTCGAGACATTGCATAGTGATTCGTTCTGTAGACGAAATTCAAAAATTTATTACAAAAAAAGTAGACGTAATTAAAAAAATTTCTAGTCTCACAATTTAACGATTTTGATGTCATTTGAAAGGTAAAACTCCAACTAAGAAAAAACGAAAAAATCTGTGCAAAAAATTAAGTATTGTGTGTGAAAAAGATGCTTCAAGTCATTTGAAAGGTAAAACTCCAACTAAGAAAACCCCAAAAAATCTGTGCCAACAATTAATTACTGTACAATTAATTACTGCAAAAAATGCTCCAAGTGGGAATTTTTATTACAAAAAAAGGAGACAGAATAAAAAAAATTTCTAGTCTCACAATTTAACGATTTTGATGTCATTTGGAAGGTAAAACTCCAACTAAGAAAAAACTAAAAAATCTGTGCAAAAATTTAATTACTGTGTGTGCAAAAGATGCTAAAAGTGGGACCTTTTATTACAAAAAAAATTTAAACACATGTTATCTGTTTTTTAAACCACCAAGTAAAAAAATTCATAAAAATATATATAGGAAAAAGTTACTAAAACTTTCAGTCTGGATTAAGAATTGATGTGTCCATTTTTACTTATAATGATATAAAAAAAAATCATAAAAATTATTAACAAAAAGTTACTTAAACTTTCAATATGGATTAAGAATTAATGTGTCCATTTTCGCTTTTAATGATTTAAAAAAAATCATAAAAATTATTAGAAAAAAGTTACTAAAACTTTCAATATGGATTAAGAATTAATGTGTCCATTTTCGCTTTTAATGATTTAAAAAAAATCATAAAAGTTTTTAGCAAGAAGTTACTAAAACTTTCAATATGGATTAAGAATTATTGTGTCCATTTTCGCTTTTAATGATTTAAAAAAAAAAAATCATACAAATTGTTAGCAAGAAGTCACTAAAACTTTCAATATGGATTTAGAATTTTCGCTTATAATGATATAAAAAAAAATCATAAAAGTTTTTAGCAAGAAGTTACTTAAACTTTCAATATGGAATAAGAATTAATGTGTCCATTTTCGCTTATAATGATATAAAAAAAAATCATAAAAGTTTTTAGCAAGAAGTTACTAAAACTTTCAATATGGATTAAGAATTGATGTGTCCATTTTTGCTTCTAATGTTTTCCCAAAATTTGCAAAGCTGAGACTTCTACTTCACATTTAATTTGTAATATATGTTAAAATTAAAAACCGGAAAATTGGCAAAACTTAGAGGAAAATATCTAAAAAGTATATTATGTGAAAGTATGTTGTTTTTTTAGAGAAACATTCTTTCTTTGTCGAATATCTTCTGATCTCAGAAAATAGTGCAATTTGAAAAGTGGTCTAAACACCTATTTTTCGATAAAATATAGTTTACAACATTTATATATTATCATTTTTATTGAACAACTAAAGGATCCTCATACAATTTCTGTTACTCTTTGCAATCATTAATGTTGAAATCTAAAATCTGAAAAATTTAGCTAACAAACTTGGTGCTATAGCTTTTCATAAAATGACGAAATTTGCATGTTCAAGTTTCAAGCATTGCCAAACTACAAAACGTAAAGAAAAACAAAATGTAGGTTTCAATTCAGCAGACCATGATTAACTAACATACCAAATTTTACTAAGAACAGACCACTCCTAATTTTGTGCCGCGGTTGTATAAAGTCGAATCACTGCGCATTGCGTCTAGAAAGACAATCTAAAAGTGTCAGAAAACTCGTCCAGAGTTTGTCTGAGCACAGCGAATGCCATAAGTGGGCGTTGTCACTAAAATTGGAATGTGGCAAAAACCTCAACTATGGTTTTACATAAAGTGGTTTTCAGTTCATACCAACCGCCCAAATATCGATTTTTACAATTTGGCTTTCAAATTCTGATGCCTTCATTCCTTATTAACAGCTATTGTGGCCGATACCGTTGAGCGTTTGAAGCATCTAAACTTTAGCGATTTTCCAGTAAATGTCACTGACGTGATAGAATACAAAAAAGCTCTCGGACTATACTTTGCAGGAGCTATGTATATTGGAGATAGTAAGCGTTTCTGTGCTGTTTGTTAAAGCATTATTATTATTAAGTTGGCTATAACTGTTTTTGTTTAGATTTTCGACAAACTTATCGTGCGGCCAACAGACAAGGTTCACCCAATTTCCAGTTAGAGAGAGCTCTGTTACGATCGGAAGATCCTGAAAAATATAATACGCATCTCGAAAAGGTAGGTGTCGCTGTTGAATGTTCATTCGATTGTACATTGGCAGAGTTGGGGGAAAAATACGAGTATGTTAAATGAATTTCGAAACCCAATCTTCGATGAGTCTTGACCGAGCTGATGCTGAATTTGAAGGCAATACAGCTGCTGTGCTAAACAAAAAATGCTAAGAGTTGTGGCCGGTCCATCTCCATCGATCTGTCTGCGAATATCATACACAGTCCAACTGGTCGTTGAATGACCCTCTGCCTACAAGTGTGTCGTGTTATGAGGAACTTTGATGTTGAATGGTGAACAGTGGCCAGCAGTATTGCCATACCGACTCAGACAAACCGAAACACGACATTACTGTCTCAATGACCATTGAATACATTTTAACGTGACTCTGTTATATCTTTTTGATTGAATTATGCTTGCAACGAAACAAAGGCGGTTCATATTGAGGACTATGCGGACACACTTATAGCTATTTTCGAAATCCTGGATCGTTTGAACATGACACCAATAACTCAGTTGACAAGTGAAGAGAACATAAGAAGAGTTTTAAAAAATTCCCAAAAGCCTGTTCTACAACACTTGGACGGTATAGGTAAGTGTTTGTGCTCATATCGGTGCCTTCATTCGTAGACATCGAATCACTATCTGACACTGGCTACATATATGTTACTAAATATGTACATACATTCATCAGATATAAGTTAAGTTCGATCATATTATTTCAATATACAATTTGCTAAGGATTTTCCCAACAACTGTGAAAATTACTATAAACTGGAAAAACAGTGTCAGTCAGTAATGATTGAAATGATTTTAAATACCCAACTGGGCATAGATTCAAGTAATGAACAAGTTGTCCTGGTTTTGTTATCAGAGTTATGGAGTCCAATATTTCTTAAAAAATAACACTTAACACTAGAAAGACCATTGCGGTCATTTTGACCGCATTTTTAAATATCTATATTTTCTTGAGTATTTCTATTAACTTTTGCTCTGATGACTTTAATTTTTTTAATCGGGTTTTACAATTAGGATTATTTTTTATTTTTATTTTATTTTATATAGAATAGGATACATTAAGTGCAGTAAGAACTAAGTCTATTAATTGCACTTCAATCAGAATAAAATTTCTCCAATCAGAATTAAACTTAAATTTATCAATTATAAAATTAAATTAATTACAATTAGCCAAATGCTATGTGTACTTTTCGAGATATCAGCAGATATAACACCGTGCGACAGCATTTTTCATACCGGAAAAAATCCCTATGGGCGTGAAACTAGAGACCAAACATATTAATACTGCGTACTCAGTTTTTCATTTCTACATCCTTTGTACTTTTAAAAGGACTTCAAAATATTGAAGGGGATAAAAATAAAAAAAAATAGAATATGGCGATATGTATATCAAATGAGAGAGGAAAGGCTCAAGAATTTAAATAAAATTGACTTTTTATCTATTTTTAAAAAAAGGATATGAAAAAGGTCCTTTGAAAATTTTAAACCTTTATATCCTTGAAAGTTTATATAGAATTTTTCGTGAAGAGTAAGAATGTTAAAACCCAAAATCTCCTTGATCACGTGTCAAAATTTCATTATTCTCGCTTCATTGATTTTGTATCTTTTTATTATTTGAGATACTGATACTCAAATAAATTGGAATTTTTGTACTTCATTAGAAGTGTAACTTCCGCTTTTTTTTTAAATATTTTTCGAACCAATAAAGTTACAGTATACATGCATTTTTTTCCTTATCTTACTGACATATTTTGAGCCTTAAAGTTCAATAAAAACAATTTTGTAAAAACTCGAAACTTTTCATATTTTCAGCATTGCACAAGCGCAATAAATAGCTTGAATTGTGTATGTCCTTAAAATTTTAAAGTCATTTTAAAATACCATTAAAAACAATGAAAAACCAAGTATGCCAGATTACTATGAACTACCTCTAGTTTCATGCCATTCATATAAACATTTAAATGGGCCTCGACAAAAATGTTTTTTTATTGCACGATTAAATTCTAAGAAATTTTTTCTCGCATTAGAGAGACAGTAGCCGATCTTGGGGTCACGTTCGGATCGGTACAGAGCGTTACGAGCGTTAGGAGCGTTACGAGCTCGGCCATAGGGCGTCTTTAACTTGGTCCTTCTATCAGAGACTTGTCGTCGACCTTCAACTACCGCCTCAAACACATTCAGATTGTCTTCTTAGGACTATTATACAAAATACTTAATATTTTCACTAAAGACTGTTACGAGTTCTGGGAACTATTCAACTTAATCGAACAATTTTCAACTTTTAATAGAAGCACAACTCAAACAAGTTTCGAACGCGCTAGATCAGGAACTTCAAATGGTAAAGTCGGAATCCAAGGAGCCATTCGGCGGGGTAGGGCCGTGGAGTCTCTTTATCAGCTTGTTGGCAACTCTGGTACGTAGTGTGTTGCCGTTACGCTTTGCCACTTTTCAAATATCGAACTAGGCTATTTGCTTTCATTTTTAGCGCGAAATATTTTACATATGTTTGTGTGTCCACATGCATATGCACGACTTCGCCTGGATGCCTCTGTCTATTCACTTTTTTATCACAATTTGCGACGCGTCCTGGATGCCCAAACGAGGTGACTAACAACATTCCACATTAGCTCACAATGCGGACTTGAGACGCGCATTTTCGCTTCTTAAGTGGCGTTCGTCGGTAGTTCGATTCCGTTGAAATACTTTCAGGACAAGCTGTTTCGAGTAGATTGTATGCACATGTATGTAGGTATGTATGTATGTGTATGAGAAAAGTGAAACGCAGCTTTTCACATGTCAACCGAATAGCGATGGTTACGCATAACTTGAGTACTTTATTCGCCAAGAACCCATTGTCGTACCCCACACTGAGGTGCCAGGATATATTCACTTTCGTATGAAGTGTGTTACGCCCACAAGGAGGCGTGCCAGATATGAAAACTATATCTGGAGATCTTCAGCGCATGATTAGACCAGCTGTGCCCATCCATCCATCCGTCTGCCCGTTCCTATGTCCGTCCGAAAGTTAGTGCGCACAATAACCCACAACGTAGTTGAACTATCGAGTGAAATGTATACTATTTGCTATGAACCCATCTACGAGGTACTGCTTCGACCCAGCACTCTATAAAAATGTAGTTTTCTATGCATGTCACGCCTCGTTCTGGACGTCACAAGCTGTGATACTTAAATGAATATACTCAGGCATCCAGCTCAGAGTACGTGTATTCGAATGATTTCAACAAGATCAAATGCAATTCGAAAATCTTGATGATACATACATACATACATATATGTATATGTATATACATGAATATAAGCATAAGTCTATACGTATGTAAGTGTATGCATAGGTTTTGTTCTATCTAGTCCCATGGTACCAACACGCATATGACTTATGCCGCTCTTGCGGAGCTTTCAATGCCTGATTATTCAATTTCAGCTTGCACTCTTATTACTCATATCCATATTTTCTGGTCTGCGCGGCTTCGGTTGTCGTGTGCCCGCTTCGGCTTTTGGCGCCCGGATTCTGTCGGTGTAAGTATGAATTGCCCTTCGAACATAAAAAAAATAACCGAAGCGTGCGTTCGTTTCGAAATGTTGGTCTCACAAGGACAATATGGCTGATCATCCTATCAATAATCATAATCGGACTTATAGCCGGGTACCACTTCCTCCTTGGAATGCTGCTATTCTTCATCAATTGCAAAGGCAAAGGCAAATCGTAAGCACCTGTATCCTTTTGGCCTGTAAAAATGAAGGCTTGTCGAAAAGTTCGCAAACGTCTAAGCTATCAATCGAACAAAACCATCCAACTATAAATGTTTATCCTTCACACTGTCACTATTAACATATGTTAATATTTTTCTTTTCATCCGTTTTATAAAGACAGTTTTCATTTTTTGAGCTAAGTTGGTAAGCAAAAACGTAAAATGGACTGTGCTTAAGAGATTTTAGGTTTCAGCCCCCACAATGTGGGCGAATTTGTTGCTTTTTTAAAGAAATGCCATAAAAAGTGCATTTTCAAAGTTATTCTCCCAAATTTTGTATTTAAGATTTTTAGGTAATTCCACATCACATATCCAAATTTTAACATTGACTTTTGAATATGATAATATGTAACCAAAATAGAAAAAAAATTTTCATTTGTAAAAAAAGATGGAAAAAATAAAATTTTTAGTTTTCTGATTACATATTTAGAAAAAGCTTGATAAAATGGCCACTGAGCCGAAGCCGCATGAAAATCGGAATTAAAACTAAAAAGTTATAGCAAAATTGAAATATTAACAAAATGTTAATGGTGAAAGTGTGAAGGTTAAATGAAATTTCAGTTTTTTAGAAAACATTGCTGAAAGTTTTTGTTGGAGGTGTAGAAGTTAGGACGGATTCAGAAAAATATTTTGGGGGGATTTAAAAAAGCAATATTTTAATATTCATAAAATGCCTTTAAATTTGTATGTAGTTTTCAAGTCGATCCTAATATTTCGGGGCGTTTCAACCCCCAAACCCCCCACCACTGGTAGAAGCATTCTTCGTTTCAAACATTAGTCAATAGTTAAAGTCAAAATAGAAAGTGAGAAGAGGGGAAAATTTGTGAGGTGAAAAGTTTACATTTGAGTACTTTTACTCAATATTGCTCTCTCAAATTTTTAAAGGCCACATAAGAAAAAAGTAAAATTCCACAATACCATTTCAATTACAATTTTGTTTAGAAGTTTAGTATTTTTATTTCATTTTATTTTATTTAGTATTTTTATTATGATCAGTCAGGCCTTATTACAATTGGGCTGTATTCCTAAACCTCAGTTGCGCTGCATAAGTAAAAAGCAATATGTTCCTGCACATGCATTCTGTTCCTAAACGCAGGCATCAAGTAATCGATAAGCATCGGAAGCGCAAACTGCTCATCACAAATTTTTTCGATGCATTCATGTTTCTGTGTGCAAGATGGCGTAGTCGGACGTGTCGCACTGGAATTTGTGGGCAGCGATTAATCGTTTTCGCTTTCGGCTTCTCAGTTTTGCAATGTATGTATTTTGCGTTGTTGTATATTGGTTCACTTGCCAAATACGAAAATAACTTCAACATAGAATTTGTTACGACTTTCATTTTCATTCACAATGTTGCGCATGAAATGAATTCCTAAACAAAATAGTGTTGCCAACCTGATTTTTTGCAAAGCATCGCAGTAGCATTCAAAAAATGTTTCACTGCGGCAGTGGTGATACAGCTTAGGATTACAGCCTTGTACATTTGTCTTGTTCAAGCTGAATCGGCTAAATAGCTTGAATGACTTTTGCGAGCTTTTGCAAGTAAACATAAACGATTGCATATCGAATTTGAAAGGATGAGAAATTTCAATTTAAACTTAATGAATGGTTCCGAGTTAGTTTGAGCACGAGAAAGGCTGATGTTAGCCATGTTCGCTGCATCCGAATTACAATATGAAGGTTAGGTTATAGAAGAGATGTGTTGGGTCCATAGTGATTCCATTCAATGCACAATAGGAATATATGTGTGTTGTTTGAACTGATAATGTGACTTCGTTTGAATGTGTTCCGTGTTTTACCGAACAACCCGTTATTGGGTTACGACCTACCGAAAAAAAATCTCTCTAAGGGCCTCTAATTTGCGCGCGTCTTTTCTGGTTACTCACTTTGAGAGATGTCAAGGCATCCAAACCTTAGTCCTTCTACCGGAGACACGCTGTCGATCTCCAACCAGCGTAGCCCTTGGATGTCGATTTTCCGTACTACGTCCATGTCTTTAAACTGACCATACATCTCGTTGTCCTGCAGCATTGTGTCGCATAAATTTTTTTTTTGCAAAAAAAAGCAATGTTTGTCCTCCATAATCTGAGCTCAACAAGAACTAAATAATTAAAAAATTTAAAGAGAATTAGTCCTTTGTCAATGTGATAGCTTACACATCCACAAAGGATTACAAGGTTGGAAAAGTCAAATTCAAAATTGAAATTTCTTTGATTTCAACTTGGTAATATCACAACTGAAATTTTTACAAACTGAAATCAGTATTTATTGGCATTAATTTGTATTAATTTTCAGGCTACGCAAGGTACCTATTGGAGAGTATTTGGCTCAAAATTGCAAGCCAAACGAAACCCTGTATGTGACGCTGTTGGGTTATGGCGGAATTCCAACGCTGAATATGTCATCGTTTTCTAACGAGGCTGTTGAACAACTTAAATGTGTTTATTGCAACTTCACAACAATGGTGGGGGATCTCATTCCAATAGATCGGTTGCTTCAAATGGCCGAATTAATTGACGAACCGTTTCGGGCATTGAATTGGCCCACACTGCAGGGCGATTTCATGAAACCCATAATTCTAAAATCAGAACCGAATGTTTTGCATGGATTCAACTGTCATCTTATCGTTCAAGAAATGGCTTACAATTATACAAGGAATCACATGGGAAAGCATTATAACAAAGTGACAATGTACCACGACAAACTGATAAAATATTTTCAACCGGATTTAAAAACAGTAATTGCAAATTTTTTGACTGGCGATTTATATGGATACATGTTATATGACAATGCGACAGTGCGGGAACAAGAATTTAAGACGGAGGAGCCATTTCCGGACATTGATGCCGTTTTGGTGGCCAACTTTGATGATTTCATACAAAGAGTCAATGACCACATGTACAAAAATTTAACATCGTGCGAATATTTGTTACCGAGGGCCAGGGCAGAATGCTCGTGCGATATAATGGCACTGGTAAGTCGAACAACTAAACATTTGATGCACCATGACGAGGTGCTTTTCGAAGGAATGCATAAAAAGGGTGACCATATAGCAGTGATAGGGATGTCTCAGCAACTGTCAAAGAGATCAATGATCTTCGCATGATCGCGGCAATTGTTCGCCGCGATCATGCGACTTGATATTTCTCGATTTTTTTCCGTGGGGTTACGCCAAGTCCTTAGTCTACGCTAGCAAGCCAACCACTTTGGGCGAGTACGAGGCCAAAATTCGAGTTGCCTTGCCATTGGAATAACGCCGCATATATTGAACGGAGTCATCAAAAATTGGACCGACCGCTTGAAATGCTGCCAGCGAAATCGAGGCGGTCATTTGACTGAATCAATTCGATATCGCACACCATTGTTGTTTTATTCAAATATCTTTAATCGTTCTCATCTGGTCACCCCACATGTATTAATGTCTTAATGTCGGCTGTATTGTGTCGGTTCAGACTATTTGGTGATTCCCAATTAGACGACCAACGAGTCGATATAGTTGCATACTCAAATGGTTCCCATCCATGATGTGAGAGAGACCAAAATTTTGAACACGAATGCTTGTGTGCCTCTCGATGTTTCTTTGGAAACTCTATGCAATGTGCCGTTTTTGTCGAACTTCATTGTGGCCGTGTGTTATGGGTTCAGCACTGAGGAGCAGCGCTGCCCGTTGGATCTAAATGACACGATGACACTCGGACGGACAATAGTTAAATAGATGGGAATGTATATGTTGTGGTGCTCGGAGAGGCTGATCCCATGACACAATGGCAATGTAAAGCTTCATCGAACTAAAATTTATCCAAATGACATTTGCAGAACGGATTTTGGGTCTACTCGTTTATCATCTTTTTCTTACTACTGCCCATTCTTCTGCTGAGCATGTGCCTAAGGATACTTTACAAGCCTCCATGTCATGGACCGGAGTTAATCAAAGAAAAGAAAGTTAAACCAACAAAGAAACACGCAGGCGATTCGTACGGTCCGATTGCTCCGATCGCTCCGATGGGATGCGGTTGTGGATGTGTACGTAGATTTATGAATACTTTTACGAGGTCTTAATTGAAGGTCTTAAATTTGAATTTTAGCAATTACTTGTGGATGACGGCCGTGACCGATGCCGTTGTGGATGTGTGCGTATACTTAGCCATGTACACCAAACTCTTTTTTTACACGGTAGATACGTTCCTTAGAAAAGCGAGCAAAAAAAAAAACGTGCACAAAAATACATGCGATTTATGGTAAATTTGAAGATATGTTCCACAATTTGAAAAAATCGTCTAAGATTAAAAAAAAACTCTAAATATTAAAAAAAAAACGTGCAAAAGAAGTAATAATGAAATCCAAATTACATACGTATTTATTGGTATAAAGCGAAAACAATTAATTTTTATTACAAAAAAATGAAAATTAGTTTACAGTGAAAATTTAATTTATAAGTTCCAAAAGATTCGTTCGTTATTTATGGTCTCTGTTGTTTTTTATGTTGTTATAAAGACTCTTAATAGCAGCTGTTTTTTAGTTTCTCCAGATGCTTATATAATTCTTGATATCCAGCTACATAAAACTTAAGATAACGTTGAAATTTTAATGCACACTCCATGTCAGGATCATGAGTAAGAGAATTTTGTTCCATACTTGTAGCTCTCACGAATTAAATCAGCTGTTAATAGCCTGAACTTCACCTTCGTCTGCGTCATTATTGACTTTTTTCTTATCACAAACTGTCATAAATTCGATCAAATCGTTCTCATCCAAAGGGGTTTCTCGCATTAAGTCATCGATGTCAGCCGTTTGCATGATCTATAATTTGATAGATTTATAATTTGAACCAATTTGTAAACAGATCAGACGTCATTCATGCCTTTTTATTCGCCATCAAATGAACTGGAAGGTTTTTAATGTTCTTACCTCTTAACCCTAGAAGGGTAATCTAATATTAATTATCTAATCTAATTAGTAATATTTTACATACGTTGTTGGTAATCTTCGTCGAATCGACGAAGTCGTATTCAACTCCGATTTTTGGAAGTATTAGAAATCGTATAAACTTAACTTAACTTTATAATTCTACTTAGACATTTTTGTGTAAATAATTCCCACCGTATATATTTTTAAAAATTATTTGTGTATTTTTTAATAATTTTTGTTGAGGTATATTTATTTTTGAGATCGGAATGAGTATCAGAAGTTAAAAAAATAATTAAAATTAAAATAAAGTGAAGTGAAGAACAATACATAGCTTCTTTATGAAGACAGAAACACAATTATAATTCCTTAAAAAATAAATAAAAAGCAAAAAAATCAACAAATATAACTAATTTTTTACAATTCTAATTAACTATTTAACTAACTTACTTGTACACTAATTAACTAACTCACTAATTAACTTAACTAATTAATAATTAATTAATTAACCAATTCCAAAAATTTTTCAATTAATTCTTCCGATAACCCCGAATTCCCAGACATTTTGAAATACTGAAATTCAATGTATAGTACTCGTATTCAGTTGCAAAAAGTCACGTTAATGGTATTCTTCGTCGTTTCGACGAAGCCTAGTTTTGTTTTTATATAAAAAAAAGAAAACTTACGCTGCGCTCGTGCTGCAAAACCTTGTATTCCGCGAAAGCACATCGCCAACTGAGATCATACGAAAAGAGAAAGCAATCAGATCGGAGAATAAGGAGAAATTTGAAGAAATGTATGTGGTGTTCGTCGAATCGACGAAGATTACCTTTCTAGGGTTAAAGCTCGTGACATAAGCGATTTGTTGATTAAATGAGGCTTTAACATTTTTTCACCAGATGCTTTACTGCAAAACAAGAACGTCTCCCGATCTTTAGACACTTTAAAACCACCAGCTGATTTTTCAGATTTTACTATGCACGTTCTTTTAGGCATTTTCTTCCAGAACAATTGCGTTTCGTCGGCATTAAATATTTGTTCTTGAGTACAACCACCCTGTTCAATTATTTCTGCTAGTTTATCCGGAAAGCTTTTTGCAGCATTGTCGTCTGCTGATGCTACTTCTTCTTTTATTTTTACATTGTGAAATGTGTGTCTTTTTAGAAAACCTGTCAGTCATTCCTCACTTGCATTAAATGCCAGTTTCTTTGTTGCCTAAAGACTTGTTGATGGTTCCTAATCTTGAAGTCGGTTCATTAGGTATTTTTTTTCTGCAAATCTTCAATCCAAAACATCATGTGCTTTTCTGTTTTCTCCAAGTTAGGATTTTGACTATAAGAAGATGTTTTAGAACTAAGTTCCGATCCAGAAATTATTGATAGTCGAATGGAATTCATATTTTTTCTAATTGTTCTTATAGTCGCTTCACTTAAACCAAAAGCTCTGCCCACAGATGTGGCACCTTCTCTCTAGACAGTCTAAGATTTCTATTTTGGTTCCCAACGAAATTGCTTGTCTCTTCGGAATATTTTGTTGTTGTTTAGGCATTTTATTAATAAGGGTACTTTAAAAACAATGTTAAATAATATTGCTTATAGAACTTTTGTAAACCGAAAATTTAACATAATATTACCTTTTTTAGTAGTAAAAAGTTATCAACAATTTAGATTGAACTGAAAATTTCGCCACCTAATTAAAATAACTTCAATTTGACCATTAACTTTTAGAACTTTATTGTAATTATTTATCACGTCCACACAACACAGTACTGAATAAGGAAATGCTGTGTTTATAATAGAAATCGGGTATTCCCCGTAAAGTAAACAAGCCATGAAGAAGAGTTGCCATATAGATAAGTTTCTGAAAGACACTGTCAAAATTGATAAATAATAAACAAATAAACAAAAATTTTTTGGTATTCGTGCTAGAACAAAAAATTCGTTTAAAAATGTGTAAAATCGCGTAAAAAAGACCGTGTAAAAAAAGAGTTGGGCGTATACGTTTATGGTGAGAAACTCATGGATAACATTTGAAATTATTTGCAGAATTTGCCTGCGAATCAAGCAAGAAATGCAAATATGCCTGGATGTGGTTGTGGATGCGTAAGTACACTTGTGTAAGCCCTTACGTTGAGCAGTTAAGCGATAGCAATTAAATCGAATTGCAGAGTGCATCAGCGAATCCGTCGAGAGGTTACTACCCACCACCACCACCCGGAGCGTACCGTTCTGCGTCGAGCGGTTCACCTGGACCGAGTACCCAATCGGGTAAGCGTCTGAATTCAGGTCGAACTATACAGTTCTCTGTTTTACAATTATTTGTTTTCTTGTTAAAAGCTTACAAATTAATGCACACTTCTAGGCGCCATCACAATGGCACTCGTAAAAAGCTTTGTGGGTTTTGGACTCACTTTTTTCTAAGAGATAAGCTACCAATAGCTTGATCCCTATCGATTTTAATGTACGGACGACTGCCAACTGAAACCGACGGTGTAGGACTTCATTATGTTAGTGGTTTTGGAATTGTCTGAAGTGGTGGTTATCTAAGCTCGCCCAACAAATCTACTAAGTAGAGTTCTTTCTGTGCCAATGGATCTTTATAGTGTAGGATCTATGTACATGGATGCTAAAGGAAACCCAAATTTGAATTGATCTGAGCTTTTCCTCAAGTCAAATTGTAATAGTGATCACTGCTCACGCAGAGCCTCAGGTAAAGTCCTGAAACTGCATGCTCGTATGTGATCTTTATGTAGAAAAATATAACAAATATATAACTGAGTAGAAGCAGTGGATAAACGAGGTTAACTAAACATTAAGAGATTTAAGAACACAATCAATACAACTACAACAATCTATTCAATTTGAAAACAGGATCTTGCGGATGCGGCGGCAACTCCTGCGGCAGCAACTCCCGCGGCGGCAACTCCTGCGGCGGCAGCTCCTACGGCGGCAACTCCTGTGGAGCAAAACCTTCTTTTTTCCAAAGGTTGTTTTCCAGTAGCAAGACCCGAAACAAAAACGCTGTACGTATTATTTGGACTGTAATGGCGTAAAGCATCTGATCAAAATAAATTTATCTCTTATATAGGAATGCAAGAGACACAAAAGAAGATGTACGTGTCACGCCAAGAAGTCTGCATGCGGGCAGCAATGTCACAATACGAGTTCAGGTACAGTCCGACCGATTAATCGGCTGTAATACAGATCGAAGCCAAAGGCCAAAGCTAAAGGCCGAACCCAAAAGTCTAAGCCAAAGACCGCAGCGAAAGCCCGAGGCTAATGACCGAAGCCAAAAGCCGAAGCTGAATGCTGAAGATATTAGCTGAAGCTTAGGACCAAAGCTGAAGGCCGAAGTCAAAAGCCGAAGCTGAAGGCTGAAGATAATGGCCGAAGCTAAAAGCCGAAGTTGAAGGCCGAGGCCAAAAGCCGAAGCTGAAGACCGAAGCCAATGGCCGAAGCTAAAAGCCAAAACTGAAGACCGAGGCCAATGGCCGAAGCTAAAAGCCGAAGTTGAAGGCCGAATCTGAGGCTTAAAGCTGATGAGCAAAGCTTAAGGCCGTCAGCTAATAGCCGAAGTCCATGGCCGAAGCCGAAAGTGAACCAATTATGAGTACATATCGCTCGATATGGCAAGGCAAAAGTAACGTCAAAAGTTGTAGTTATCAAAGAATTGTCAGTCGTGAAATGAAAAAGAAATTGCATTATTCAGCTTCGGCGTCGGCATTGGTCGAATACTTAGTTCGGGCTCTAGTTAAAAGCTAAGGTCTGACATGTGAAGATGAAAGTTCTGCCGATCCATAAACCGGGTGGCATGGCCAAACCATGTTGGAATAAAGAAAACTCAAACATCTGAACCCAATTATTCACTTGATCAAATCAAATTATAATGATTACTTTATTGAACTAATAGATGGATGTCCTGGCGGCCATGGTAAGCACTCACACTGCGCAAGGTACCCCACTCACCAATCCATAGCCGAACACCAACCGTGCATGAGGGGTACGTACTAACAATGTTTGAAATATGTTAGTCTGGTCGAGTTAGCAGAAGGCGATAAAATGATTGAGCGATTTATTGTCAACTAACTTACTGCTAACTTTTTTAAACTAGCAATAGTTCAACGTTTGTTGAGGTCTCAGGCGATTAAATTACCATTAGTCACCCGTCATCGGTCAAGCGATGAACACTATGTATTATGTAAAAGAGATTAACAAAATGTTGTTTCAGCAGCAACGGGATATCCCACGTACCCGACCGCGGAACCTCCCAGGAAAGGTATGTACGATGGGTGCAGTGGTCAAATGATTGCGTCCAATATTTAAATGGATTATATCGATTAATGACTATTAAATGTGTGGATTTTGTGGAAGTTTGTCAATCCTCTAATTAAAAACATAGCATAATATTATTCGCGTTAGCTTCTTCGCATGTGTAAGATAAGATTTTGAATATGAGCGTGTTCGAGTTGACTTCCGCCGATCTGAAAAGATAACGGCGGCATATGCAAGCCACACCCTCTTAAAAAAATTATTATATATTATCAGTGTCCGACCGAAACCGCTTTTTTGGGCCGAAACCGAGTTTCGGTTTTTTTTTAATATTCGGCCGAAACCGAAACCAAAACTTTCTAGTTAAAATAAAAATCACCATATCAAGCATTTTTTTTCAACAAACGACTTTTACATTAAGTAAATAAAGAACAAACAAACAAACATAACATAAATAAATAAATACTTATTAATAAAGACAATTTATTCAATTTATTCACATAAACATGAAAAAATCACCTTTTCATATCTTACTCGCTAATATTCAAACTTAAATAATTTAATATTATATGCAAAAGAAAAAGTGTATTTATATTGGGGGGATTCAAATTACTCCTCCTTTCACTATATATCAGCTACACAATAAAATGTAAAAAATATTCTAGAAAGTTTCGGTTTCGGCTTTTCGGCCATTTTTTGGCCGAAACTGACACCGAAACCGAATATTCGGTCGGACACTATATATTATATATATTATAGAGCAAAATAACACAGTTTCTGAATGTTTTATATTTTATTGTAGAGGGAATTTCACAGGCTATAATATGGTAGCAAACTTATAATAGCTTAAAATGAAAAAAATTGGTTTTTAAAAAATTGTTGTAAAAAAAAAATTTTTCGCTTATAACTCATTGTTGGTACATAACTACCGAATGTTATACATTAATCGAAAGAGGAAGACAACTCATTCATTTACACCTATATCGTTAGAATCGGTTGATAATTTCTTGAGAAATTCGGATATATAACTGGGACTTTGGGGGCGGACCACGCCCTCTGTGAATGTTTCCGTAGCAAAATGTTAAGTTTGTTAGAATAAGAAAATACCCCTCTTTCCGATAAAAAAAAATTTGTTTTAAGACGGTGTGGTATTCTGCACTGGTTCCCTATTTTTTTGTAGTCGCTTCATAGTATTTAATCTTATTTAATTCATACAAAATTACTTACAAAAATACAATAGCTACAACAACACAGACTTGAACTAAATGGGACTTACAGACAATAATGCTAAATGTAAATAATTTCGCAGTATATTAAGATTTGAGGTTTAAAAAAATTATCGGAACCGAAAAAAACTACTAATCTGCCTATTCGTTGTTCATTCAATTAATGTATATATAGGTATGTTTGCTTGGTTCAAAAAGTCGCCAGAAGAACGCCCCCAAATGTCAATGTATATGGGGCCAATGCCACAACAACGCACTCCTTATAGCAGTGGAGACTACATGGCCCAACAGACAGGTACGTATACCATGGGTGAAGTGATATGCGCATTTGGTTTAAGTGGTATTTGAAAGAAAATGAACAGTCAATAATGCGAACTGCGACACTGGGTTTTAAGTTTACACAATATTAACATAGAATTGTTCCAACAAAAATAATAATGTTCTATTTATTAAATTAATAGATGCATGTGTTTGTGCACCCGGCGTATGTCCCCTTGCTGCTCCCATACGCGAACCTGTTCAAAACAAAAAACGCAAATCATCTTTCTTTAATCGCAAGAAGAGCCGCGAACGCGAACCCTCTAAAGAGAGGAAACAAACCAGAGTACGTAGCAAATGGATAGTAACAACAATAATTAAACCGAAAAATCAATTACAACTCAAACTTTTAGCCATTAGTGATTATTGTGAATGATGAGAAATCGAGCGAGGAATCCTTATCACAAGAGCGAAAGAAAGGTTTGTACAATGGTGAAGTGATGAAATAGTCAGATCAAATATTCAATTGGGATAGACCGATTTATTACTATTAAATGTGCGAACTGCGTTTGCTTGATTGCAGTCTGTCAATGCTTTAATCAAAAGTCACTATAAAATAATATTATACGTGCAACTTCTTCATGGGAAACTTTGAAGAGGTTTGTGTATTGAATTCAGTCCTAATCTGAAGAGACGGCGGCGTGACTTGCAAACACAAACTATTTTATTTCGTTTGCCGTAGTTCATTCCGCAGTGTATTCGAGGAGGTCCATAACAAAACGCAATAATTCTACTTTTTAAGTTCATCTTTTCTTTGACTGAATCCAATTCTACATATTAAAATCTATGCAACGATTGTTATAAAATATAACATAGGTCAATAATTTCACTGTAATTCAAAACCAAAAGTAATGGTTCAGACCAAAATGAAACATTTCCATATGTATATTCTACTGACTTTAATTTCATTTATTCGTTTATGCAAAAAATGGTTCTGATGGAATTATTGCATTTTGTTATGAACCTCTCTTCATTTGAGGTTTAACGAAAATATTGGAACTGAACAAACGACTAATATCTCTATTTGTTGTTCATTCAATATAGGTTTTTTTGATTGGTTCAAAAGGAAGCCCAAGGAATGCGACGAAACAAGATCAAATAGGGAGCCAACACCTGCTCAAACTCCTTGTACCAGTGAAGCGTTCATGGCCCAACAGCAAGTTTCCACAATAGGTAAGAACAATTTATATTTGGTTTAAACAGTATTTGAATGAAAGTGAAGAGGTTATACAGACTGAAACACGCCTCGATTCATCCTAACTAAATGAGAATTATTTCGTTTTAAACGAAGAGAAAGCGTGCAATACCAAAAAGATTGTTTATTATTGATAAATTCATTCACTTACGATTAATTGATTTGTAACTAGATCGCCGAACTGCAAGAGATGACTTTAACGTTATAAATATACCCCAACGAGCTGGAACAGAGAGACCAGAAATTGTATGTGTATGATTCATTTTGAGTGTGAAACACCTTAGAAAGCATATTCAATTTTAACCCACACTTTCAGTACGTTGTCAAACGAACAACAGCTGGAGATCCAATTATCGTGTCGGCTACGGACCCGAACACACAGCAAGGATACGGCAAAAGTAAGTACAATGATTGAATGCCAAGAGTGACAAAGACATCTCTATAGACAATAATAATGCGAACTGCGACATAATGGGTTTTAAGTTATTTACAAATATTAAAATATAATTGTTTCAATAAAATAATAATGTTGAATTTATAAAATTAATAGGTCCATGTGTTTGTACACCCGGCGAATGTCCCATTACTGGAACAGGTGGCGTACTGAAAAAGGAACAACCTGATTGGCGGACGCAAACGAGTCAGGAATCCATGATATGTTAGTTATGTTAATAAAATAATAATGTTCAATTTATTAAATTAATAGGTCCATGTGTTTGTACACCCGGCGAATGTCCCATTACTGGTCGCAGGATCAGATCAGAAAGTTCTATACGGAAAAAACCATGTTCCAAAGTACGTTGAAAATTAATGACAACAACAGTATCCGAATGGCCAATGCAATTAGAACTCAAATTTTCAGGAAAAACCTAGAAGGACTCGGCACCAGAGTGAGATCTACGTAGCCAGGCATCGAGAACTTGAGAACATGCGGTCAACAGCCACAGTACGTTGCAAATGGATAGCAACAACAATACATAAACCGAAAATTCAATTACAATTCAAAATTTCAACAGGAATCAGAACCAGAAGTGATTGTTGTTGTGCAGGAGAAGCAAACTGATTGGCAAACGCACACAAGCGAGGAATGCTCACCAAAAGAGCGCAAGAAAGGTTTGTACAATGGGTGAAGTGATGAAATAGTGCGATCAAATATTCAAGTGGGATAGACCGATTAATGACTATTAAATGTGCGAACTGTGTTTGCTTGATTGCAGTCTGTCTGTCTGTCCTTTAATCAAAAGTAACTATAACATTATACCTGTCACTTCTTCACGGGAAACTTTGAAGAGGTTTGTGTATTGAATTCAGTCCTAATCTGAAGAGACGGCGACTCCATACGAAATTGGGACAAAAATAGAAGGAGTGCTTGAAATTCGCTGAAAATTTGTTGTCTGAATAATTTGGGGCTACTGACGTCAAAAATTATTTTTGTTTTCCAGAAAAAAATTATAGTTTTTAAAAAAATCGAATATATATAACCGATTATGCCATCACCCCCGAGCCCAAACCGCTGGAGCTATAACACCGTGCGACAGCATTTTTCACACTGGGAAAAATCCATATGTGCGTGAAACTAGAGACCAAATATAGTAATACTGCGTACTCAGTTTTTCATTTCTACATCCTTTGTCCTTTCAAAAGGACTTCAAAATTTTGAAGGGGATAAAAAATAAAAAAATATAAAAAATACATAATGTCAAATGAAAGAGGAAAGGGTCAAGAATTTAAATAAAATTATTTTTTTATCTATTTGTAAAAAAAGAATATAAAAAGGTCCTTTGACAATTTTAATCCTTTATATCCTTGAAAATTTACATCGAATTTTCTTGAAAAGTAAGTATGTGAAATCCCTAAATCTTCCTGATCACGTGTCAAAATTTCATTGAGTGAGACTTGCAAACACAAACTATTTTATTTCGTCCGCAGTGTATTTGAGGTTTAACGAAAATATCGGAACCGAACAAACGACTAATCTGCCTTCAATTCTTGTAGGTATTTTTGCTTGTTTCAAAAAGAAGCCCAAGGAATGCGACCAAACGACATCATATATGGAGCAGACACCTGTGCACACTCCTTGTACCAGTGAAGCGGTCGTGACCCAACAGCAAGTTTCCACAATAGGTACGTACAGTGGGTATTTGGTTTAAACAGTATTTGAAAGAAAGTGAAGAGGTTATACAGACTGAAACACGCCTCGATTTATCCTAACTAATTGAGAACTATTTCGTTTTAAACGAAGAGAAAGCGTGCAATACCAAAATGATTGTTTATTATTGATAAATTCATTCACTTACGATTAATTGATTTGTAAATAGATTGCCAAACTACAAGAGATGGAGACTTACACTGTGCAAGTATACCCCAAGGAATTGGAGCAGAAGGACCAGAAAATGTATGTGTATGATTCATTTTGAGTGTAGCAATTGTGAAACACCTAAGAGAGCATATTAAATTTTAACCCACACTTTCAGTACGTTGTCAAACGGACAACAGTTAGGGAGCAACTAGTCGTATCGGATACGGACGGGAATGAAGAGCCCGTATGCAGAATGCAAGGATACGACAAAAGTAAGTACAATGAGTGAATGCCAAGGTTGACAAAGAGATCTCTATAGTCAATATAAGACATAATGGGTTTTAAGTTATTTACAAATATTGAAGTACAATTGTTCCAATAAAATAATAATGTTCAATTTATTAAATTAATAGGTGCATGTACTTGTAAACCCGGCGAATGTCACGTTACTGGAATATGTGGCGTACTGAAAAAGGAAAGACCTGATTGGCAGACGCACACGAGTCAGGAATCCATGAGCAAGCGTCAAGTACGCTTGATAGGTACGTACATTGGGTGGAGTGTTGAAGTGGTGGGGTCCAATATTTGAATGGGGTAAATGTGTCTTGTGAATGTCTACAGGTAGACTTGGAACTATGTGAATTTGAATGAATTTTCCATTATACACCACGAAGTGGGTGAAGGGTATAGCTACTAGATTAAACAGTCTCCGGATGAACTGATGGTGGCGAATATTTATGAACTTTAGTTAATTAGGTATCAATGGGTTTTCTCCATCCATGTGTTAACAAATGAAACTAAGCACTTCAGATAGAATCCAGCTAACCTGTATCCTCATAGAACTGTAAAATAGCCTTCTCATAGGGCTATCTCTAAAGCAGGTGTCTCTGTCTTTAAGTGAAAAAATATGGGAATCGAGAATATGATCGACATAGGTTTTGAGAGGAAAAAACATTTGCAGAATAGAAATGACGATAGAGTCACTTATGAGCATTTGATTTCTGAATAGATAACCGACCTGAACAATGTGAAGAGGTTTGTGAGAGTAATCTTTCCCAACGGAGGCCAACAGAGTTGTCTCCGAGAACAACGCGACCAGATTATGTATGTATCATTCTGAATGTAGCATCTGTAAAATATCTTTGGAAATATACAAAATTTCAACTCATACTTTCAGTACGATGAAGAGCCTTATGTTTCTCAACGGAGGCCAACAGAGTTGTCTCCGAGAACAACGCGACCAGCTTATGTATGTATCATTCTGAATGTAGCATCTGTAAAATATCTTTGGAAATATACAAAATTTCAACTCATACTTTCAGTACGATGAAGAGCCTTATGTTTCTCAACCGAGGCCAACAGGGTTGCCTCCGAGAGCAACGCGATCAGATTATGTATGTATCATTCTGAATGTAGCATCTGTAAAATATCTTTGGAAATATACAAAATTTCATTTCATACTTTCAGTACGATCAAGAGACTTATGTTTCCCAACGGAGGCCAACAGAGTTGTCTCCGAGAACAACGCGACCAGATAATGTATGTATCATTTTGAATGTAGCAACTGTAAAATAGCTTTGGAAATATAAAAAATTTCAACTCATACTTTCAGTACGATGAAGAGCCTTATGTTTCCCAACGGAGGCCAACAAGGTTGTCTCCGGAAACAACGCAATCAGATAATGTATGTATCATTTTAAATGTAACAACTGTAAATATACAAAATTTCAACTCATACTTTTAGTACGTTGTCAAACAGACAACAGTTAGGGAGCAACTAGTCGTATCGGATACGGACATGGAACACGGCAAAAGTAAGTACAGTGAGTGAATGAGTAAAATCAGATAATAATGTTCAAATTTTTAAATGAATAGAAGTATGTATTTGTAACCCCGGCGAATGTCCCAATACTGGAAGAAGGGGCGTACTGAAAAAGGATGCTAAAAAACGTTCTTGTTGCAAGAAGAAATCAAAAGTATGTAGAAAAGTGATGGCAACAATAGTGTCCGAATGGCAAATTCAATCACTATTTGAACCTTCAGCAGGAAAAAACAACTAAGGAAGAAAGGGAGGAGTCAGAAGTGATTATTGTAAAGGAGAGAAATCCTGATTGGAATACGCACACGAGTCAGGAATCCATGAGCAAGCGTCAAGTACGCTTGATAGGTACGTACATTGGGTGGAGTGTTGAAGTGGTGGGGTCCAATATTTAAATGGGGTCCGTGAGTCTCGTGCATGTCTACAGGTAGACTTGCAACTATTTAATGAATTTGCCATTATACACAACGAAATGGGTGAAGGGTATTGCTACTAGATTAGACACTCTCCGGATGAACTGATGGTGGCGAATATTTATGAACTTTAGTTAATTAGGTATCAATGGGTTTTCTCCATCCATGCGTTAACAAATGAAACTAAGCACTTCAGATAGAATCCAGCTAACCTGTATCCTCATAGAACTGCAAAATAGCCTTCTCATAGGGTTATCTCTAAAGCAGGAGTCTCTGTCTTTAAGTGAAAAATTATGGGAATCGAGAATATGATCGACATAGGTTTTGAGAGAGAAGAACATTTGCAAAATAGAAATGACGATAGATTCACTTACTTATGAGCATTTGATTTCTGAGTAGATAACCGACCTGAACAAGATGAAGAGCCTAGGGAGAGTAATCTTTCCAGACGGAGGCCGACAGGGTGGTCTCCGGAAACAACGCAACCAGATAATGTATGTATCATTTTAAATGTAGCAACTGTAAAATAGCTTTGGAAATATACAAAACTTGAACTCATACTTTCAGTACGTTGTCAAACAGACAACAGTTAAGGAGCAACTAGTCGTATCGGATACGGACGGGAATGAAGAGCCTGCAGGCAGACAGCCAGAATACGTCAGAAGTAAGTACAATGAGTGAATGAGTAAAATTAGATAATAATGTTCAAATTATTAAATTAATAGGAGAATATGCTCGTAAACCTGATGACTGCGACTACGCTGGAAGCAGTTGCGTAGTGAAAAAGGAAGCTAAAATCCAGGGAGAAAGTTACTCTGGTCGCAAGCACAAATCAGACAGTTTTGAGCGAAGAAAACTAAGAAAAGTATATAATAAATTTATTGCAACAACAGTGTCCGAATGGCAAATTCAATCACTATTTGAACCTTCAACAGGAAGAAATGGAGGAACCAGAAGTGATTATTGTAAAGGACAAAAAACCGGATTGGTATACGCACACGAGTCAGGAATCCATGAACAAGCGTCAAGTACGCGTGATAGGTACGTACATTGGGTGGAGGGTTGAAGTGGTGGGGTCCAATATTTAAATGGGGCCAGTGTGTCTCGTGCATGTCTACAGGTAGACTTGGAACTATTTAATGGATTTGCCATTATACACAACGAAATGGGTGAAGGGTATTGCTACTAGATTAAACTGTCTGCGGATCAACTGATGGTGACGATTATTAATTAACTTTAGTTAGTTAGGTATCAATGGGTTTTCTCCATCACGTTATATATCAAAGTTTTCCGAGGGTAAACCAACAGGTTCTCTATTAATAAATGAATCTAAACTCTTAGTGGACTGCTGAAGTTGCAGTTGCAATATTACGTATTTACTTACTTAACTGACCATAAGAACTCAGTACGTGTTACGGCCTGTCGCAAAGGTTCTCTCCAGGCGCATCTGCTTTGCGAGCGCCTTCTCCTGTTGGTCACAAAAAGAGATGATAGGGTGTCCTCAACTTGTTCCTTCAACCGGAGACACGGCCTCCCTCTTCGTCGTCGACCTCTAACTATCGCGTCGACCACCTTTTTCACCGGAGTTTCAACTTTCATACGGGAGACATAGCCAAACCTGCGAAGCCGTTGGGTCTTATCTCTGCGCTACGTCCATACAACTCATAGGGTACATTGTTGGTTCGTATTCGATAGTCGTCGCCAGTACGAACAGGGCCGAAGAATTTGCGAAGTAACTTCCCCTGGAACACCCCAAGGGAGTTCAGTTGACCTGCATCCTTCTCGTGGGGGTTTTTCTTAAGCCATAGCCTCTGTCTATTTAGCGCTGATGATTTTAGTTTTTGAGAACTCGGCATGCTTAAATGTCTGTAAGTGACAAGTTATAGTAATCGAAGATACGATCGACATAGGTTTTGAGTTAAAGAACATTTTCAAAATAGAAATTACGATAAATTTACTTACTTATGAGCATTTGATTTCTGAATAGATTCCCGAACTGGAAAAGATGAAGAGCCTAGGGAGAGTAGAGTTTCCAAACGGAGGCCAACAAGGTCTCCGGAAACAACGGAATCAGATAATGTATGTATCATTTTGATTGTAGCAACTGTAAAATATCTTTGGAAATATACAAAATTTCAACTTTCAGTACGTTGTCAAACGGACATCAGTTAGGAAGGAACTAGTCGTATCGGATACGGACACGGACCACGGCGGAAGTAAGTACAATGAGTGAATGAGTAAAATCAGATAATAATGTTCAAATTATTAAATTAATAGAAGTATGTATTTGTAAACTCGGCGAATGTCCCAATACTGGAAAAAGTGGCGTACTGAAAAAGGATGCTAAAAAACGTAGAAAAGGTTTATCTTGTTGCAAGAAGAGATCAAACAGTTCTGATCGGAGAAAACCAGGCAAAGTACATAATAAATTAATTGCAACAGCAGTGTCCGAATAGTAAATGCAATTGGAACTCAAACTTTCAGCAGGATCCAGAGATGGTCACATTTTCAGAGGAAACCTTAGCCAAAGAGCATGAACTTATGAGGGGTAGGTACATTGGGTGGAGTGGTGAGGTACAGGAATTTTAGACAATGCAATGCAGTCTCGATTGAGAGTTAGTTTATTGATGAATAGCAATTGTCAGGATTTTCTGATAGCATCATATATACGTTTACTCTTTGAATCGAGTACATGCTCGTTAAGACAAATTTATAATGAGCATTTAATTTCTGATTAGATCGCGAAATTATGATGCAGGAGGAGATGACACGTGACCAAAGGACACCAAAGTCTGTATGTATCAAAATGGGGAAGCTGTACCTAAAAGATTGTATCCAATTTCAACTCACGCTTCTAGAGTATTAGAAATCTTGCATCCGGATCAAGTATGCCTACAAGTGAGGAGTCCGTCATCAGACGACACAGAGGCGCGAACAGTACGTACCATGATTGCTTTTTAGGCGACTTAGTTCTAGGAATGGGGTGAACTGTGTGGGGACATGAATTGAGTGGACAGTGTATCTTTGCCATGGAATCGACCACTAGCTGACCAGTGGACTCTTTGCCCATAGACTCTTTGCCGCGTGTTTGTATGCACTCGTCGAGTGCTGTCCGTAAAGACCGGTAAATAAAGCCGAGTCTTTGATTAGATGGCCACCTACAATATCTGGTAATATACTCCATTTTCTTTTGACGAACGGGCTGACGACGAGACATGTCAATCTAGTAATTTGCATTGTAAATATACGTCGGAAAGAAACATTTGCGACATATTAGGATTAACGACATAATCGAACAAATACTCGGACGGTAGGTATCAGTTTACATAAAAATGATCGATTTATTGAATTATTAGATCAATGTGTTTGTCCCAACTGCGGAACCAATGTCCCAACAGTGAAGAATGTCAGAAAACGTAGATCAGATTTGTCTTGTTGTCAGAAGAGATCTAAAAGGTTTGCAGGCGGATATGTAAACATGGTACGTAATGTCCTGAATGCGAAAGCTGTGCCTAAAAAAGCGTATTCAAATGTATTTCACAATTTCAGGAGATAACGGAACAGGTTACAGTTAAGGAGCAATCACCTGGATGGACTTCTCACACCAGTGAAGAGTCCGTAGTTAGAAAGCAAGCACACGTGTTAAGTACGTACAATGGGAGAAGCGGTAAACGACTCAGGTCTAGTTTTTGAAGGACGGTGGACGGACAACGGACGCTGGAATGTCGACTTGACTTGACTTGACAAGATACTGAGTAACACAACGAACGTCAATGATTCAAATTTCAACAGTCTACTCATGGTGGCTAATCTGTATTCGGATGAACTGATCTTGGAATGGTTCAATCATACCAAAACGAAACTTGGCAAGCGAGCTTTCAACACTGTCGCTCACCAAAATTAGCCGCTTTGGCAACAGAGTGTGATTTCCGATTCTTCGGTGCGCTGCTCGTTTATCTATAAAACAAACTTGCTGAGATCAACTAGGTTTACAACGATTTCCGTTTTCTGAAAAACGCCTAACTACGCAGAAGTGGAGGCCCACAAAGGCGTGCCGTAAGACCTGTGGACACCATACTTTGAATCGAAAACGTACGTCGCAGCAATGACGGCAACATGTTAAAGGACTAGAGGGCTTGAGGGACTAGATTACAAAATTTCACAACCGACACTTGCTTTACGAATTGTACTAACAGTGTTTGATTTATGAATAGGTCAGCAAATCGAAGAAGATGAAAGTTATCACGTCTCTTATAGTAGTGTAGAGAAAACTAAAGAACCGATAATTGAAGAAAGGAATCCAACCACAGTACGTATTATCGTGGACTGAAAGAAGTTGTTCCTGAAACAGACTTTTCCAATGAAACTCACTTTAGGATGCCAAAGCACAGCCCTTTGCTGAGGAATTAACTCCCGCATCGAGTATGTATATAACCGAGCTGGACTGGAAACAATCTTACTCAAACGGTATGTATAACGAATGGTTCTGTTAATTATTCATTGAGAATAGTAGACTGGGGAGAATAGCCTATGAATGATGGGACATGTAAAACATATTGAAACTGCTGCTTTTTATTAGCAAAACGAACTGAAAAAGATGAACGTCCAAACGATGATGGGAAACGCATGGCCACGACTCGTGGTATACAGACGGTATACATTGTGTTGAAAGCGTTATCCTATCCATGAACTTCAATTTGTGTCTCGCACTTTCAGGATATAACTTTACGGACCAAACCTGAGGAGCAACCAACCGGAATGGATATGCATACAAGCGAGGAGTACAGGAAACTAGTATACGCAAACAGTATGTATAGCTAATGAATCTGTAAACGATTCGGTTTCGAAGAAAACATAAGTGAAATGTATTGATATTGAAAACAACTGCTTTCTGATTAGGTAAACAAACTAAAGAACATGAGATTCCGCGCTTCGTTGAGAAACACAGAGAAAAGGAAATGAAGAAGGCCACTTACGAACCGAAATCAGAATCAGTGTGTATTGTTTTCGATGTTCCATATGCATCTTCGAAATTGAATTTAATTGTGTCTCATACTTTCAGGATATAACTTTACGGACCAAACCTGAAGCCCAAGCAACCGGGTTGGATATGCATACAAGCGAGGAGTACAGGAAACTAGTATATGCAAACAGTATGTATAGCTAATGAATCTGTAAACGATTCGGGTTGGAAGAAAACAAGTGAAATGTATTGATTTTGAAAACAACTGCTTCCTGATTAGGTAAACAAACTAAAGAACATGAGATTCCGAGGTTCGTTGAGAATCACACAGAGAAGGAAATGAAGAAGGCCACTTACGAACCGAAATCAGAATCAGTATGTATTGTTTTCGATGTTCCATATGCATCTTCGAAATTGAATTCAATTGTGTCTCGCACTTTCAGAATATAACTTTACGGACCAAACCTGACGACCAAGCCACCGGATTTGATTTGCATAAAACCGAGGAGTACAAGAAACTAGTATATGCAAACAGTATGTATTGCTAATGAATCTGTAAACGATTCGGTTTGGAAGAAAACATAAGTGAAATGTATTGATTTTGAAAACAACTGCTTTCTGATTAGGTAAACAAACTAAAGAACATGAGATTCCGCGCTTCGTTGAGAAACACACAGAGAAGGAAATGAAGAAGCTCACTTACGAACCGAAATCAGAACCAGTATGTATTGTTTTCGATGTTCCATATGCATCTTCGAAATTGAATTCAATTGTGTCTCGCACTTTCAGGATATAGCTTTACGGACCAAACCTGACGACCAAGCCACCGGATTTGATTTGCATAAAACCGAGGAGTACAAGAAACTAGTATATGCAAACAGTATGTATTGCTAATGAATCTGTAAACGATTCGGTTTGGAAGAAAACATAAGTGAAATGTATTGATTTTGAAAACAACTGCTTTCTGATTAGGTAAACAATCTAAAGAACATGAGATTCCGAGGTTCGTTGAGAATCACACAGAGAAGGAAATGAAGAAGGCCACTTACGAACCGAAATCAGAATCAGTATGTATTGTTTTCGATGTTCCATATGCATCAATGAAGGTTAATTTAAATGTGTCTCACACTTTCAGGATGTAACTACTACACAGATCGAACGTGGCGAGTTAACATCCGACTTGAGTATGGCTACAAGGGAGGAGTACAGGGAAGATGAATTCGATCAGAGTATGTATAACGAGTGATTCTGTTAGTTACTCAGGAACAGTAGTAGATTGGGGAATATTGCTTATAGGGCGTTATTGCATTTATGGAATGTGCAGCGCTGAGAGAGAGTGCGGTCTAAACGCCTACGAAATAAACAGGAAGAAGAAGATGGAGACGAGTCATGACGATAGGGTTGCAGAATCGGTATGTAGTACTTTCGATGTGACATATGCACCTATGAAAATTAATTTAATTGTGTCTCACTCTTTCAGGACATAACTTTACGGACCCAACCTGCAGCCCAAACAACCGGATTGGAATTTCATAAAACCGAGGAGTACAAGAAACTAGTATCCGCAAACCGTATGTATAAAGACTGAGTCTGTAAACGATTCAGGAGTAGTAGTGGATTGGAAGTTAATGTTTGTGGAACGTGTTTCTCTGAAATCATTTACTCTCTGAACAGGTCAACGAACTGAATTCGATGAACGTCCAATCGATGATGGGAAACGCATGGCCACGACTCGTGGTATACAGACGGTATACATTGTGTTGAAAGCGTTATCCTATCCATGAACTTCAATTTGTGTCTCGCACTTTCAGGATATATCTTTACAGACCAAACCTGAAGGGCAAGCAACCGAATTTGATTTGCATAAAACTGAGGAGTACAGGAAACTAGTATACGCAAACAGTATGTATAAATTTTCAACCTGTAAACGATTCGGGTTGGAAGAAAACAAGTGAAATGTATTGATTTTGAAAACAACTGCTTTCTGATTAGGTAAACAAACTAAAGAACATGAGATTCCGAGGTTCGTTGAGAAACACACAGAGAAGGAAATGAAGAAGGCCACTTACGAACCGAAATCAGAACCAGTATGTATTGTTTTCGATGTTCCATATGCATCTTCGAAATTGAATTCAATTGTGTCTCGCACTTTCAGGATATAATTTTACGCACCAAACCTGAAGCCCAAGCAACCGGGTTGGATTTGCATAAAACCGAGGACTACAGGAAACTAGTATACGCAAACAGTATGTATAGCTAATGAATCTTTAAACGATTCGGTTTCGAAGAAAACATAAGTGAAATGTATTGATTTTGAAAACAACTGCTTCATGATTAGGTAAACAAACTAAAGAACATGAGATTCCGCGCTTCGTTGAGAAACACACAGAGAAGGAAATGAAGAAGGCGACTTACGAACCGAAATCAGAATCAGTATGTATTGTTTTCGATGTTCCATATGCATCTATGAAAGTTAGTTTAAATGTGTCTCACACTTTCAGGATGTAACTACTACACAGATCGAACGTGACGAGTTAACATCCGACTTGAGTATGGCTACAAGGGAGGAGTACAGGGAAGATGATTTCGATCAGAGTATGTATAACGAGTGATTTTGTTAGTTACTCAGGAACAGTAGTAGATTGGGGAATATTGCTTATAGGGCGTTATTGCATTTATGGAATGTGCAGCGCTGAGAGAGAGTGCGGTCTAAACGCCTACGAAATAAACAGGAAGAAGAAACTGGAGACGAGTCATGACGATAGGGTTGCAGAATCGGTATGAAGTACTTTCGATGTGACATATGCACCTATGAAAATTAATTTAATTGTGTCTCACTCTTTCAGGACATAACTTTACGGACCCAACCTGCAGCCCAAACAACCGGATTGGAATTTCATAAAACCGAGGAGTACAAGAAACTAGTATCCGCAAACCGTATGTATAAAGACTGAGTCTGTAAACGATTCAGGAGTAGTAGTGGATTGGAAGTTAATGTTTGTGGAACGTGTTTCTCTGAAATCATTTACTCTCTGAACAGGTCAACGAACTGAATTCGATGAACGTCCAAACGATGATGGGAAACGCATGGCCACGACTCGTGGTATACAGACGGTATACATTGTGTTGAAAGCGTTATCCTATCCATGAACTTCAATTTGTGTCTCGCACTTTCAGGATATATCTTTACAGACCAAACCTGAAGGGCAAGCAACCGAATTTGATTTGCATAAAACTGAGGAGTACAGGAAACTAGTATACGCAAACAGTATGTATAGATTATCAACCTGTAAACGATTCGGGTTGGAAGAAAACAAGTGAAATGTATTGATTTTGAAAACAACTGCTTTCTGATTAGGTAAACAAACTAAAGAACATGAGATTCCGCGCTTCGTTGAGAAACACACAGAGAAGGAAATGAAGAAGGCGACTTACGAACCGAAATCAGAATCAGTATGTATTGTTTTCGATGTTCCATATGCATCTTCGAAATAGAATTTAATTGTGTCTCACACTTTCAGGATATAACTTTACGGACCAAACCTGAAGCCCAAGCAACCGGGTTGGATATGCATACAAGCGAGGAGTACAGGAAACTAGTATACGCAAACAGTATGTATAGCTAATGAATCTGTAAACGATTCGGTTTCGAAGAAAACATAAGTAAAATGTATTGATTTTGAAAACAACTGCTTTCTGATTAGGTAAACAAACTAAAGAACATGAGATTCCGCGCTTCGTTGAGAAACACACAGAGAAGGAAATGAAGAAGGCCACTTACGAACCGAAATCAGAATCAGTATGTATTGTTTTCGATGTTCCATATGCATCAATGAAAGTTAATTTAAATGTGTCTCACATTTTCAGGATGTAACTACTACACAGATCGAACGTGACGAATTAACATCCGACTTGAGTATGGCTACAAGGGAGGAGTACAGGGAAGATGAATTCGATCAGAGTATGTATAACGAGTGATTTTGTTAGTTACTCAGGAACAGTAGTAGATTGGGGAATATTGCTTATAGGGGATTATTGCATTTATGGAATGTGCACCGCTGAGAGAAATTGCGGTCTAAACACCTACGAAATAAACAGGAAGAAGAAAATGGAGATACTTCGTGACGATAGGGTTGCAGAATCGGTATGAATTACTTTCGATGTGACATATGCACCTATGAAAATTAATTTAATTGTGTCTCACACTTTCAGGACATAACTTTACGGACCAAACCTGAAGCCCAAACAACCGAATTGGAATTGCATAAAACCAAGGAGTACAGTATGTATAATTAATGAGTCTGTAAACGATTCAGGAGTAGTAGTGGATTAGAAGTTAATATTTGTGGAACTTGTTTCTCTTAAATAATAATTTTCTCTCTGAACAGGTAAACGAACTGAAGTTGATGAACATCCAAACTATCTGGTGGAATACACCGAGAAGAAAATGGAGAGGACCCCTGACGAACCGAAATCAGAATCAGTATGCATTGTTTTCGATTCTACATGTGCATCTGCGAAATGGGTTTTAACTCTGTTTTAAACTTTCAGGATTTAATTTTATGGACCGAATCTGAAGAGAAAACAACCGGGTTGGATTTGCATACAAGCGAGGAGTACAGGAAAATAGTAAACGCAAACAGTATGTATTGCTAATGAATCTGTAAACGATTCAGCAGTAGTAGTGGGTTGGGCAGTTTGGAATCTGGAAGATAACATAAATGAAATGTATTGATTTTGAAAACGACTGCTTTCTGATTAGGTAAACAAACTAAAGAAGATGAGATTCCGAGCTTCGTTGAGAAATACACAGAGAAGGAAATGAAGAAGGTCACTTACCAACCGAATTCAGAATCTGTATGAATTACTTTCGATGTTACATATGCATCTTCGAAATTGAATTTAATTGTGTCTCACACTTTCAGGATGTAACGTCTACACAGACCGAAACTGACGAGTTAACATCCGAGTCGAGTATGGATAAAACGGAGGAGTACAGGGAAGATGAATTCGACCAGAGTATGTATAACGAGTGATTCTGTTAGTTACTCAGGAACAGTAGTAGATTGGGCAATATTGCTTATAGGGCGTTATTGCATTTATGGAATGTGCAGCGCTGAGAGAGAGTGCGGTCTAAACGCCTACGAAATAAACAGGAAGAAGAAGATGGAGACGACTCGTGACGATAGGGTTGCAGAATCGGTATGAATTACTTTCGATGTTACACATGCACTTATGAAAATTAATTTAATTGTGCCTCACACTTTCAGGATATAACTTTACGAACCGAACCTGAAAAGCAAACAACCGGATTAGAATTTCATAAAACCGAGGAGTACAAGAAACTAGTATACGCAAACAGTATGTATAAGGAATGAGTCTGTAAACGATTCAGGAGTAGTAGTGGATTGGAAGTTAATGCTTGTGGAACGGGTTTCTCTGAAATCATTTACTCTCTGAACAGGTCAACGAACTGAATTCGATGAACGTCCAAACGATGACAGGAAACGCATGGAAACGACTCGTGGTATACAGACGGTATACATTGTGTTGAAAGCGTTATCCTACCCATGAATTTCAATTTAATTGTGTCTCGCACTTTCAGGATATAACTCTAGGGACTAAACCTGAAGCCCAAGCAACCGGGTTGGATTTGCATACAAGCGAGGAGTACAGGAAACTAGTATATGCAAACAGTATGTATTGCTAATGAATCTGTAAACGATTCAGTAGTAGTAGTAACTTGGACGGAATAGCTTTTAGAAGATAACAAATGTGAAACGTAGTGAATGTGAAAACCATTCTTTCTTGATTAGGTAAACGAATTGAGGAAGATGAAGGTCCGAAATTCCTTGAAAAATATACAGAAAAGAAAGTGGAGAGGACCACTGACAAACCGAAATCAGAATCAGTATGTAGCATGTATTGTTTTTGATGCTACATGTGCATCAAGGAAATTGATTTTAACTCTGTTTTAAACTTTCAGGATTTAATTTTATGGACCGAATCTGAAAACCTAACATCCGAGTCGAGTATGGCTAGAACGGAGGAGTACAAGAAAGAAGAATTCGATCGGAGTATGTATAACGAGTGATTTTGTTAATTAGGTTTTCAGGAATAGTGGTAGAGTGGGAAAATTTGCTTATAGAAGATTGCGTTTGTGGAACGTGTATCTCTACGATCAATTGCGGCCTGCTGATGCTTCTGAAAATGTAGGTGAAGAAAAGTTATAACTGGGCACTGTGCTTCAGTGCACAGTTTTAAGTAGGTGCTAATCAATAGCACAAATCCTGTAGATGTTACTTCAATTGAACTGTTAGGATTAAAGGGTTTATGGAAATGTTGAAAAAGAGCACATGCGCATATCAATGAAATTTGATTATCCTATTTGTGAATAGGGGCCCAAGCCGAAATAGATGAAGATGCCAAAGTCAAATACATAAAAATCAACGAGAAAATGGAGACGACATCTGAGGAAACACCAAATAAAGTATGTGTTGTTTGGGATACGACAGCTCGTCTTGAGAAGGCTTATTCAAATGTGTTTCGTTATTTTAGTACGTTACATTTAATGACCTAATATATGAATCGAGAGCGCCTACGAGTGATGAGACCTTAGACAAAGAGCAAATAGATGTGTCGGGTAAGTTCAATCTGAATTTTTATGAGTGTTAGCTCATTACTAAATAGCTTGTTTAAGTATGAAAAATTAATTCAATACACAATTTCATATATTGACTATACATATAATGATATCGACAAGAAGATGTCTGAATTAGTAATGCTTGCAGTTTGTGTTTTAAGTACATAACGTTCGCTGGCATTATGGAAATGGAAATGTAACTACTTAAACCATTTCAATTAGTTGAATGAGAAATATTGAATAAGAAAGCATCAATTGAAAATTAGAACTATATATAAAAATTTGAACTATATACATGTATATAAATATAGAGGGTATTCCGAGTTGGCCTTGGCATGAGTTTTTAGCTAGGCTGGTGTGAGTTTATCACGGCGAATATGGGTCCAAACGTAACACCAGTGCACGCCCAATAAATTAGTAATTTGTTTCCATGTTCCTTCCAACCAACCACTGCAAAGTGTCCATGGCTTTTAAAGTAAGAGCAGACATTCCCATTAACATTCCCATCGTTCAAGTGGCTACCTCGACTGGCTTCGCAGTAGCGCATTCTGTCATACCAATTTTTCAAGACCCTGTTGATGGTTTCGGGCTGCAGCTCACGGATTGCTTGGATGATTTTGGCCTTGAGTGCTTGAATCGTTTCTGGATTGTTGGCATAACATCGGTTCTTCATAGTTCCTCACAAAAGAAAGTCCAAAGGGGTCAAATCGCAGCTACGAGGCGGCCAATAGACATCACCATGACAGCTAATAACACAATTTGGGCACTGTTGGGGCTACACAGCTTTCACTTTGGAAATAAGTTTTCAATATTTCCCAACATTATTCAAGCGTAAATCGACTTATTTCGTTTCGCGGAGGCATAATTCTGACTTTCTGTCAAGATTTCGTGCGCGAAACAGCTGTCAGTGTCAAAATAACCTATGATTTAAAAAAAACATTACATGGCCCAACTTTTAAAAGCAATGCCCCAACACAGTGCATGATACAGCTAGTCATTCATTCCATCTCAGCTGCAACTACCAATCGACTTTGTTCTTCTGATAAGTTAGGTTAGGTTAGGTTAGGTCGGCCACACGTAGATCTTGTTGCGTTCCTAGCGATACCAACTAGAACCCCTTAGTGTTGTAGATCGACGTAAAAGTGATTAGCGCGGATGTGGCGAAGCTAAGCAACGACTTGGGGAGCCCATCTAGCCGAAAGAAGAACGGGACCCCTTAGTGAGAAGGGCACAGTCTTTGGATAGTCGCATCGAAACAAAGAATGTGCTCAAAGTTTTCCTTACACCATTTTCTGACTAGTTGATCTCGTGTCTCTTTCGATGACAATATTTTGAGTCTAAATTGTCCGCATGTCAATAGTTTCTACATCCTTGTAACAATGGTCTTTAAGATCCATTTGTGTGCACGTTTCAATCGATTCAATCGATGATCTATGCGTGTGTATGTATAATTTTAATTTTTAATAACAATCACCGATTTTTTTGCCAGGCATAGAAATTGTCGCTTTCGCATTGTCATTCGACTATTTTCATTTTCATTTGACTCTTTTGCATTCAAAATTGACGATTTCCCATAAACTTGAAATGGTGTAGACTTGAAGGTATTTAAAGAGGAAATCAGACATCTGGACAATTTATATGCACATTATATATGCATACATATAGTATTTGGGCCAATAATACGAAATCATCTTATTTTTCAATAGACCAATGTATTTGCCAAGCCGGATGCCCCAAGTTCAAAAATAAGGCCGGTGGGGAGAGAAAATATTATAAACGTAAATCGATTTTGGCTTTCTTCAGCAGGAAGTCTAAAAGGATTAATGGAAGAAAAAGAAAAAGAGTAAGTAGCGTTTAACTAGCGATGGCTGTGTCTTGAAAAACAACTTCAAAATTATATATCACGTGTACAGGGAATCAGCGAAAAGGTTACATTTAAAGAGCAAACATCCGAATCGAGTATGAATTCAAATGAGTGCACAGTTAGTCAGGCGAATAAAAGCTGTCCGGTACGTATGGTTTTGGATATGAGAAAGTTTTTTATAAAAATGCTAAGATACCCTAAACAGATTCCACCTAAACGGCAAGCGTCCGGATCGAGTAAGAATACAAGTCAAGACTCCATGTTGGCACATCACAGGAGGAGTACGGGTAAGCCATGAGTAGAGACCATGAAATGTGGGCATCGATTGATATTTTATTGATGGGCCACAGTGGTTCGCATCAATTATGTGTCGTATGTCTGTGTGTCGTAGGTTAGGTAGCCATCGGTAACATTGCATATAGGTGATCTTAATTTCAAGTCTTCAATTAACAAGTTCGTAGATAAAAGTAGAAGCTTAATGATAACGCGAGACTTGAAGGACTTAAGTTGGTTGCAGGTTCCAGAGATTCGATTACAAGATAGCAGTGCTGAACAGTGCAATCAATTCAATTTAACTAGAAATTATATAGCTTGAGTAGAAGTAAAAATGTAAAATTTAATTAGAAATTATGTAATGTAATTTATGTCTGAATAGGTTGCACAAATGGAGACTTCCAAGGTATGAGTGGCAGAAGGACAACAGTTGAAGGAATGCAAAACCACATGTCGGGTAAGTACAATGGGTGAATTGTGTGGACATGTTAGGGTGCGAAAAGATCGCTTACTATGAATTGACTGCTTAACAATGACAGATCCCATCGGCAAATACTTGCAACTTGAAAGGACTCCATAAATTGACTGGAATCGATTAAATTTAAGTAGAAATTATGTAATGTATTTTATGTTTGAATAGGATGCCGAAGTAGAGACGTCGACGGTCGGTATTGCGGATGCAAAAGCTTAACATGTGTGCGTGACCGAACAGTTGAAGGAATGCCGGGTAAGTACAATGGGTGAATTGTGTGGACATGTTAGGGTGCGCAAAAATCGCTTACTATGAATTGACTGAAATCGATTAAATTGAATTAGAAATTATTTAATGTAATTTATGTTCCAAGGTCCGTATGTCAGATGCAAAAGCGTAACATGTATGAGTGGCAGAAGGACAACAGGTGAAGGAATGCAAAACAGCATGCCGGGTAAGTACAATATGGGAATTGTGTGGACATGTTAGGGTGCGAAAAGATCGCTTACTGTGAATTGACTGAAATCGATTAAAATTTAATTAGAAATGATGTAATGGAATTTATTTGTTTTTATTTTTATTTATTTTGTAATGTCTGAATAGGTTGCACAAATGGAGACTTCCAAGGTATGAGTGGCAGAAGGACAACAGTTGAAGGAATGCAAAAAAACATGTCGGGTAAGTACAATGGGTGACCAATTCTCACGTACGGAGCACTGGTGTGGTGACCGGCGCTAGAGAAGAACCACAACATCAATAGACTTAGTGCAGTGCAGAGGGCGGCGTGTGTCGGGATCACGGGGGCCTTGAGGTCCTGCCCTTCTGACGCTTTAAATACGCTTCTTCATCGGACGGCCTCTTCGAGCGAATTGAGACTGAGAGAATCATTCCAATGGGCGGACACAGTAACATCCTCACGAAGGTTCCGATGGACCTATGGGGTGGATACGGACTACACCAAAGAATGTGCCGACTTTGATGTTAGGTTTTTCACGCTCTTTCCCTCCAGAAGGGAATGGGAGCGTTACGCATCCTTTTTTACAAACGTAGAAACCTCCCTATACACAGACGGTTCAATGATGGACTGTGGTGTTGGGGCAGGTATTTACTCCAGGGATCTGGTAGTGGAAAAAGCTTTTCACCTACCAGATATATGCAGTGTCTTTCAAGCGGAAGTCTTTGCAATAAGGGAAGCCAGCAGGATTCTCCTACAGCAAGAAATCCAGAGTAGGGATGTTTACATTTTTTCAGACAGCCAAGCGGCCATTAAGGCACTCACCAAGCCCATAGTGAAATCTAAACTAGTCAGAGACTGTAAAGAATTGCTAGGGTTGGTGAGCGGCCGGGTGGATCTTACCATCTGCTGGATACCCGGTCACGCGGGTATCAGCGGAAACGAGTCAGCTGACGAGCTGGCCAAGGTGGGATCCGCCATGGACTCACAGCCCGAAAGGGTGGCACCGCCTTTAAGTGCAAGGCTAAGAAAGTTAAAGGATTATTTCCTGAGGAAAGCGGATAGTAGGTGGAGCAATCTTTCCAGCTGCAGAGTGGCTCGACAGATCTGGCCACGCTACAACTCCCACAGAACCAACGAACTGCTGCTCAATTCTCGTAGGAATGTCTCTAGGCTAACAGCCGTGATCACGGTTCACTGGCCAATTGGTCTACATGCGGCGAGATTGGGAATCCCCCACAACCCTTTTTGCAGAAGCTGCAGGGAAATCAACATGAGGGAAACACTCGAACACTTCCTCTGCGGCTGCCACGCCTTGGCTTTTAAAATACTAAATTCCTTGGGGAACAGTCTGATTGGCTCTCCAGCTGATCTGTCTGAGACAAGACTGAAATGCATCAAGTCCTATTTGGACGATGCGGGTTGGCTTTAAGGCCCAGTATCTTCTCCCACGCAGGGAAGACCCAGTCGAGGAGGCGACAACAAAACGGCACATAGTGCTACTTGAATGTGCTCAGAGAGCACGCAGTCACTGCTACCTACCTACCTACAATGGGTGAATTGTGTGGACATGTTAGGGTGCGAAAAGATGGCTTATTGTGACTTGACTGAAATCGATTAAAATTGAATTAGAAATTATGTAATGTAATTTATGTCTGAATAGGTTGCACAAATGGAGACTTCCAAGGTATGAGTGGCAGAAGGACAACAGTTGAAGGAATGCAAAACAACATGTCTGGTAAGTACAATGGGTGAATTGTGTGGACATGTTAGGGTGCGAAAAGATCGCTTACTATGAATTGACTGAAATCGATTAAAATTGAGTTAGAAATTATGTAATGTAATTTATGTCTGAATAGGTTGCACACATAGAGACTTCCAAGGTATGAGTGGCAGAAGGACAACAGTTGAAGGAATGCAAAACAACATGTCGGGTAAGTACAATGGGTGCATTGTGTGGACATGTTAGGGTGCGAAAAGATCGCTTACTATGAATTGACTGAAATTGATCAAAATTTAATTAGAAATTATGTAATGCAATTTATGTCTGAATAGGTTGCGGAAATAGAGACTTCCAAGGTATGAGTGGCAGAAGGACAACAGTTGAAGGAATGCAAAACAACATGTCGGGTAAGTACAATGGGTGAATTGTGTGGACATGTTAGGGTGCGAAGAGATCGCTTACTATGAGTTGACTGAAATCGATTAAAATTTAATTAGAAATTATGTAATGTAATTTATGTCTCAATAGGTTGCACAAATAGAGACTTCCAAGGTATGAGTGGCAGAAGGACAACAGTTGAATCAATGCAAAACAGCATGGCGGGTGAGTACAATGGGTGAATTGTGTGGATATGTTAGGGTTTCGAAGAGATCGCTTACTATGAATTGACTGAAATCGATTAAAATTTAATTAGAAATTATGTAATGCAATTTATGTCTGAATAGGTTGCGGAAATAGAGACTTCCAAGGTATGAGTGGCAGAAGGACAACAGTTGAATCAATGCAAAACAGCATGGCGGGTGAGTACAATGGGTGAATTGTGTGGATATGTTAGGGTTTCGAGAGAGAGAGATCGCTGACTATGAATTGACTGAAATCGATTAAAATTTAATTAGAAATTATGTAATGTAATTTATGTCTGAATAGGTTGCGGAAATAGAGACGTCGATATTCCGTATGGCGGACGCAGAAGGACAACAGAAGCAGTATGTGTTGTTTGAGATGCGGCAATTGTACCTTGAAAAGCTTGATGTTGTGTTGTTCTTTCAGCGGTTTTCTGAACAGAGTATGTGTAAAAATGACAAACCCGGTACAAGTATGTGTGCGAATGAAGAGGTGAAAGCCGGAGGGCGAAACAGCATGGCGGGTAAGTACAATGGGTGAATTGTGTGGACATGTTAGGGTGCGAAAAGACCGCTTACTATGAAATCTCATAAGACGACTACTCCATATATGGAGCGATGAGTATTGCTGTGACTGCTGGGTTAGGAATATTTTTGTCTGATCAATGGGTCAATTAAAAGTGGAAATAAGACCCATTTTAAATATCAGTGCGTGTTCTATTTTTGAAAACAGTCCAATATACTTGGTCTCATATAACGAAAGCATTTGTTTTACCCACAGGCCAATGTGGGTGTGGCGCTGTATGCGCCAGCGGGAAAAATCCAGGCGAGGAGAAAAAAGCAAAAAAGAAACGATTATCGTTTATGACTTATTTCAAGAATAAGTGGAAATTTGGCAAGGATAAGAAACAGAAGATCGTATGTTGTTTTTTCGGATTTTGGATTTTTGCGGAGCCATTGACATACAAATATATGCAATTTTGTTGTACACTTTCAGGAACCACCGCCACCCGCATGTTCACGAGAAAGCTCGGTCAGTCCGAAGGTATTGGAAACAGTTTGGCATGCGGATAAACAATACGACTGCCGACAGGACATGTACGACCATCGTCAGAGTGTTGGTAAACAATATGCATGCAATATGCCCAGTGCTAGTCGCCGTTCATCTGAATATTCCATGTACGATGAGTATGGACCAAGGTTCAGTAGAGAAACGAGTGAACAACAGTTAGGAAAACAATCAGTACCCGTGTCGAGTTGGTATATAAATGAAAATTATGAGCCCTCGGAGGATATTCGCTTTGATAGTGAGACACGGAGCACGTTTTTAGGGGAAGAAAATAAAGACTCTTATTGTTGTACTGGATCTAATCGTTCGATGAGTAGACAGCCGTCGCGAGCGGGTTCGGAAACGAGTCAAGAGTTTCTTAAAGCACAGTCGAGTTGTAATATGGATCAGTCCCGAGAGGATAGTTGCGATGGTAATCAATCGAAAAAAAAACTTGCAGGCAATTCAAAATTGGTAAATAGCTGTTGTATACTTAAACAGCCTATGCGAGGATCAAGTACACAAGAGGCAACACCGAACTTATCAGAGACAATAACCAATGAACAAAATGACTACGGAGAGTATATTTACGCTCGTAGTCAATCAAGTGGCCAATTTGCAGACGAACAAAGTATAGACAAACCCGTGGCTTGTAGATTGAGCAGGCATGCTGCCGGAAATAATGATTCCCAAGAGGATCTTACCGATAAAAACCTACCAAGGGCCACGTTAAAGCACTATCCCACTAGTTTTATGTTGGAAGAGAGACTGTCTATGAGTCCTAGGCGTACAACAACAGCTAATAGAGGTAGTGAGTATTTAACTGGTACAACTGACCTAGGCAGAGCCTATTCTACTGTTTCCATGTCTAGACAGTCTACGGTATCTCGTAGAAATCCAAATGACAAGTCGACAGTAACATTGGTACCACCTGTGTCTAATACAGATAAAGGTGTGCAAATTGATATGGATATGGATGAAGATATAGGGAATGAAAGTCGGAGATCGACTGGAGCGTCGAACAATGTACGACAACGCTCATACATGGATACAGGAGATCGTTCGACGCAAACATTACCAAAAAGCGTAAGTGTGCAATGTCAATTGGAACTAGATTACGATTACGGAAACAGCTTGCTAGACAGGCGCTCGAGTTTTGACAAGTCAACAGAAACATTGGGTGCATGCGCATTTAGTAAAAATGTAGGTGTGCAATATGAAACGGAAGAAGAACGTCGCCAAAAAGAATTGGCACTAGCAAAGACGAATACGGTTGATAAGATGACAGAAACAATTAAACTAAACGTATCAATCAACGATGTGGCTGTACAATTTGGTGGACGTATGGATTCGGAGTATGGGTCACGAACGGAATTCTTCAGAATCAATGGGCGAGATAGTGAAAACTCTAGAAGATCTTCCCAAAATCAAGAGCGTTCCTCATGTTGTTTCATGCGTCCATCAACGCGTTCTTCAATGTCCCGTGCGAGTGCTCGTCCGAGTGAAAAGTCCCTTGACGCACAGGACAAAGCTGATGTAGAAAGATATTTTGAACTTTTGATGGACAAGTTAAGAAAGGAAGAGCAAATGAAGAATATGTCATGTATTAGGTGTTCTTGCCACGACTCATTGACAGGCTTTTCACCGGCTATGCAAGCGGGTTGCTGTCCAATGTCCAGTGCTCCACCGGTTATGGAAGCGAGTTGCCGTCCAATGTCCGGTACTCCACCGTTTATGCATGGGAATTATCCTCCAATGTCCGGTAGTCCACCGGTTATGCCACCGACTTGCTATCCAATGCCCCGTACTACACCAGTCATGCAAGCGAATAGCTGTCCTATGTCCGGTATTGCACCAGTCATGCAAGCGAATAGCTGTCCTATGTCCGGTACTGCACCAGTCATGCAAGCGAATAGCTGTCCTATGTCCGGTACTGCACCAGCCATACAAGAGAATAGCTTGTCAATGTCCTGTACTGAACCGGCTATGCCACCGACTTGCTGTCCAATGCCCGGTACTGAACCGGTTATGCAAGCGAATAGCTTTCCAATGCGCGGTACTGAACCGGCTATGCCACCGACTTGCTGTCCAATGCCCGGTACTGAACCGGTTATGCAAGCGAATAGCTTTCCAATGCGCTGTACTGAACCGGCTATGCCACCGACTTGCTGTCCAATGCCCGGTACTGAACCGGTTATGCAAGCGAATAGCTTTCCAATGCGCGGTACTGAACCGGTTATGCAAGCGAATAGCTGTCCAATGCGCGGTACTGAACCGGTTATGCAAGCGAGTAGCCGTCCAACGACCAGTACTGAACCGATTATGGAAGCGAGTTGCTGTCCAATGCCCGACACTGATCCGATTATGCAAGCGAGTTGCCAACCAATGCCCGATACTGATCCGAATATGCAAGCGAGTTGCCATCGAAAGCCCAGTTCATGTGAGCATCGGCGACACGGCCCATGTAGACATGGATGGCACCGACCGCATTGTTGCAGGGCAAATATGTATGGGCCCAGCCATTACACTATGTCCACTCCGGCCGTTCTTATATATGAACGTCGGCCAAAATTTTCACCAGAGGCGCGCGGGTCATCGAACGAGGACCGGCCCTCGACAAGTAGGGGCAGACATCATAGTAAAAACCAGGCCATGAGTAATAGCACAACAAAGGATGGGAGATCGTCACGATATGGCCATCAATGTTGTGAGTGGAGTGGAGATGACACATAAAAGAAAATTGATTGCGAACTAAAATTAATAAGTGAAATACGCTGATGTATTTTGTGAAATAAATTGATTATTGTGTAGAAACCAGCGATTGTGAATTGTTATCGATTATTGTCGGGAACGCAGAGGTGCGCATGTGTCTTGTTGTGGTGTTCGAACAAGTAGAAATTGAAGAAGTGAACAAAAGTTAGTACTCACAACTTGCTTGCTGATTCAAATACCAAATGCGCGATACATTATGACATGCCAGTCTTGGAAGTGAAAAATAAAAGATTCAATTGGATTGGCGATATTTGCACAAAAGTTAGTGATCCAGAATAGTTATTCAGTTATCTACTGAAATCGAGAGAAAGGAAACTGTTTGGCAAGAGTTGTCCGCGGATTACTCTCCCAACTGACATCATTCTTGGGGTACAACAATGCTGGGCATTGTCTCAGGAGGTGAGTCGGTGTTTTCTGCTCTTCCACCCGCAGAAATGGTCTGAAAATAAGCCTTGTTGTTTCCCGTTTGCTGAGTCTTGGCTGAGTCCATTGGCCGCAAAACCCATTTTACAGCTGTGTGGTGGATATGAGTGGCTACCTGAGAAACGCAGTTCCCTAAAATTTGATCCGCTAGTCAACTATGTAAACTCACTACTTAATGGACAGAGCGACGGTTATTTATCGAATCCATCTTAAGAGATCAGAGTACATGGTTGGTTGGTTGATTTCAGTAGCGATGTTCCGCCAATCAGCGCATTGGCGTCGTCTAATACCACTATTCCCGGTGAATACTATATGGTATACTTGCTTCTAGCTTGGATTCTAGACTAAATATGTGGCCTCTACATCCAGTCCAAGGGTTAACTGAAGGTGAGTAGCGAGATTTCGGTGGACTTCGTTATTTGTTCGAAATGGTATTGAAAGGGATACCCATTTAAGCTGCGGTCGGTCTTGCTACAACTCTGTCTATTGTATGTAGGCCCGAGTGATCTGCTGACTTTGCAGGATTCCATCTTCTGCCACCTAGTGTTGACTTTAGCCAAAAAGTCCTTCGGGACTTCGCTTTTTGTTGTTGTTGTCCAAAGTGATGGAGTTGTCACCTATAACCGCTTATCAACGACGCCTCCGATGCTGTGAGCTGCCGCTCATAGTAGGTGACAGCAAGATGGTTCGGGATGGTTGGTTTTGCTAATGCCCACTTCCCCTTACTGACGAGGCTGGTGCACCGTGTAGCTGTATATTTGTTTTCTTTATTACAGCCACACAGCGCTTGATTTCGCGTAATATTGCGTGGGAGTGAGTGAGAAAGGATCATCTGAGGGTCGGAATTTCCGAAATGGAGTATATTGCTGGGACAGGGAGTATTTAAAGGACAGTTGGAATTTTGAAGAGTGCGGGACCATGCAACAGGTAGGAGTCGAACCCTAGGCTATTGCACCACGTTAGGCTATCGAGGCTGCCTATTTCTGATGCTTTGACACACATTCGCCAGCGATTTGTACATGAGTCGACGGCTTCCTGGTAGGTGAGTTCCCAAAGGTCGTCAAGGGTACGCGTGCAACCTTCTTTATATGCCACTTAGGGTTTTATGGTAGTTTCAATTTAGGGACGATTTCACTTTGGGGAATTCGAATATTTAAAAAATTAAAGATCTGTAGGGGGTTGTAAGGGGATTCGGGAATTGTCTCGATGCTGTTTTGCGTCAAATAATCGAACGCCCTAAGTCAGGCAGTCATCAATTCGCTCGCGGAGGCGACCACCTCATCCAGGCTGGACTTGGACTGCCTTCCTTGAGCAACTGCCTGGTCCTTGAACAACTAACTTATTACCCTGGTTGCCAGGGCACAGGGGCATTGTAGGCAACTGCAAGGTGGACGAACTAGCCAGTGTAGGCACATTGCTCGCTGAGGCCTCGTCCTTCCTCCCAGTGGGAGCTCCTATTGCATCGATTAAATTGATGCTCAAACCATTCTACCAAAAAGTAGCTACGGAACTATGGTCTGAGGAACAGACATGAAGTATCTCTCGACTAACCTGGTCTTCCTATGACATGAAACTGACTAACCAGCTGCTTAACCTTAGCCGTCACTCAATAAGCACAAAGGTTTCGGTGCTCACGGGTCACTGTCTAAGAGACTGTGAATGCAATTCAACGACTACTGTCGAGGATGCAGGTCCGAGGAGAAGGAGCAGACCGTTCTCCACTTGTTGTGTCAGTGTCCTTCATTAGCCAGAAGAAGACTTAAGTCTATCGGCTCAGCTTTCTTTACAAGTCTAACTGAACTATCGCCTCTAATTTTATCAGGGATATAGCCAGGTTCTTAACGGAATCTTCTTGGTTCTCAGCGCTGTAAAGGGAGTGGCACCATCCACCATAAGATGTGCTTAAGTGAGCTTTTCACGTAGGAGGCTGCCACTCCAACCTAACCTAACCTAATCGATCGGCCTGGAACAGGTGTGGCTGGTTGCATTGTCGTGATGCTTTTGGCAATTCCCTGCGATGACTGGCCTGTCTTCAGAACTGCAGTTTGTGACATACATTCATCCCTGAACAAACGCATGCACGCAACTTACGCTTTGCGCCTCGTAAAGTTAGGACCCCACCACAGAGCCCGTTCGATGCGAGCTCGCTGCGGCGTACAGTCACCCTGTAATGACAATTTAATACCAAACGTTTTATGTATTCTCAACACAAAGAATCAAGTAACTTGATTTGATTTAACTTCAATGGCAAACTTTATTTATTTTTCATTGCGCCTTCAGCGGCTGCTCGGCAACGCGGCTGTGCGATTGCAGCGGTTTCGTTTTCGTGCGAATATACGTTCGCCAGTAGAAGTTGCCAAATAACCAAATCATTTGGATCGTTTGCAGTACGCCAAGTAGCAATAACCAGCGCGGGAATTTACACTGCGGCCGATATATGAGCGGATACATCTGATGCCAGACTAGGAGTGCGAACTGCAACAGCTGCAGGTGCGTGATGTGTCTTTTCCAACGCAGCGCCGTCTTCGTGTTCGGCCGCACGGCAGTCGCGAAGTAATACGCGTACATGAAGCCGTGCACGAGCGTATTTAGGGCTCCCGTACTGATGAAGTGGCCGCCCGTGCCGTAGTAGTGCAGGTAGTAGAAGTTGAAGAGCACCATGGTCACGTGGTGGTAGACGTGCAGGAAGGTGATCTGTTTGTGGCTCTTGCGCAGCACGAAGAACACTGTGTCCAAGAGGTCCAGAATTTTGATCAGAAAGTAGGCGTAGAAATAGGAAATCTCCAACGTTTTAAGCGGATGATCCATCGACAAGGGCACAATGCATCCGTAGTCGGGAATTGTCGAGCGATGCGCGAGAAATTTGAACGCGCCCTACGTAACGGAGAAGTGAGCGTAAATATTGACTGATATGCTCGAGGGTTACTTACGTAAATGAAAATGCCAAAGTTGATGATCACTTGCAGCAAATTGTAGGCCAGCAGCGGGTACTTGAGGTTGTAGGCCGGGCGATGTTGCATGAAACGAGGACCCGCTCTGAGTACAAAGTACAAGTAAACGCCGATCAGGAGCCATACCGGTGGCGAGGAGTGCAGTAGCGGCAGTTGCGTTACTGCGATTTGAATGAAATCTTTCAATGTGCAATCAATTGCAAGTCGGACAGCCAACTTCCGTAAGCACACACGTACCTGGCTTATCGAAACTGAAATCGTTCAACTTGTGCAACATTGTGCCAACAGCAGTTACAGACACACAACGAATACTCTACCGCAATGTTGAACACTTCCGATAACACTAAAACGTTCCGCACTGAAATTTCCTATTTAAATTAGATGGCGTTTCTAGCGTATGTGAACAGAGTTAACCTGTGGCTGCATGACTGTTTCTTTTTTATTTTTTGCAAAAGATCAAAATGAATGGAAAGAAACTCTGTTTTTAAAAAATATGTAAGAATATATAAAGACAATTTATGGAGTTTTTTGGCATTGTAAAATGTATTTTGTTTATAGGTAATTTTGTAATAATTATTATTTTTTTAAAATTTTGTTTATATAAGTTAAACAATAATGCTTAAAAGCGAATTTAAAGGAGCGCTGTCATATAGTTGAAGTACAAATTATGTAGTTCAATCCGTTTTCGAAAGATGTTTCTGACTATTATGATTGGTTCATACAGTGACAGTTGATTGCGATGGTTCCAGAGAGATTCGGGTGTTTTTTTACTACGTTGAATATGTCTTACTTTGTGTTATCTTGCGAACAGCTGATTCCAAGTTAACAAAGAAATGGTTGTTTACATTGGATTATGACTGGGCATGAAAAATTGATGTTCTATGACAACTTCAAGAAGGAAAAATACGCTATGCCCAATCAACGTTGCCATCGACCTCAACATCAACGCCAAAGCTGAATATTCATGGTTCTAAGGTCATGTTGTGTATCTAGTGGGACCGAAAAAAAGTTGTATACTATGAGCTGCTACAACCTGGCGATTCGAATATGTGCGATCGGTAAAGGAAAAAGCCGATTTGGAAAAAGTAAATTTTGTTTTGACATTTATTCATTCATTTAATCCTTCATTCATTCATTAATTCATTTATTCATTCATTCATTCAATCATTCATACATTCATTCATTCATTCATTCACTCATTCATTCATTCATTGATTTATGCATTCATTCATTCATTTATTCATTCATGCATTCGTTCATTCATTTATTTAGTCACTCATTCATTCATTTCTTCGTTCATTTATTCATTGACTCATTCATTCATTCAACAAATTCGAACCAAAGAACACTGGGTGACATTTTTTGCGCCACCCTGTATTTGCAAAACGCTAAAGTGGGATATCTTACCAGTAGTGTCCGACCGAATATTCGGTTTCGGTTTCGGCCCAAATAAGTGGTTTCGGTTTCGGTTTCAGTTTCGGCCAAAAAATGGCCGAATAGCCAAAACCGAAACTTTCTAGAATATTTTTTACATTTTATTGTGTAGCAGATATATAATGAAAGGAGGAATAATTTAGATGCCACCAATGTAAATAAACTTCTTTTTTTAGCATATAATATTAAATTATTTAATTTTTAATATTAGCGAGTAAGGTACGAAAGGGTGATTTTTTAATGTTTACGTTTTTAAAAAATGAATAAATTGTATTTTTTTTAATAAGTATTTATTTATTTATGCTATGTTTGTTTGTTTGTTCTTTATTTACTTAATGTAAAATTCGTTTGTTGAAAAAAGTGCTTGATATGGTGATTTTTATTTCAACTAGGAAGTTTCGGTTTCGGTTTCGGCCGAATATTAAAAAAAAACCGAATATTCGGTTTCGGTTTCGGCCCAAAAAAGTGGTTTCGGTCGGACACTACTTACCAGACTCGCCGTATTCTCCGGACTTTGGTTTTTAAGATTACAGGTTGTTTTGACGGATGCAGCACGATTTGGCAGGTCACCAGTTCACTTCTTTGGAAGTGAAAATTTCGAAATCGAAAATTGGTTCCTAACTTGGATCGCCCAAAAGACGAAATATTTTTCATTTTTTTTTCAAGATGAAATTTGAAAATTGCCTGAGAGATGGGAAAAGTAGTAACTAGTGCTGGACAATATTTTGATTAATCTGTTAATTAATTTTTTTTTGAAAAAAATGCATTTTCGGCTTAAAAACGAACCAAACTAATTGTACTCCCAATATTTTATTTCTTCTGGGGACAATGTTTGTCATTTTGTATGGCGATCAACTTAAGGCTAAAAGACATTACGGAAGCACCATAGGTCTCATAGGTCTTAGGTCTCACTTTCTTTCTAATAGCAACATTTAAACAGCTTTGAGGTTCTTCTTCACTCAGGCACCACTTCATGCACCCAGTTTATCATCGTTGAACGAAACAAAATCAACGGCTTAAATGTATTCATAACGAAAGAACATTCATTTAAACAGCTTATATAAAGAATAAAGATTATATGGAATTTTCAAAGACATAGACTTTTAGAACTATTTTTAAACTATTTTAAATCTTTCAGATTGTGTACACACAGTCGTGTGAATGTTTTAAGATCGAACGATCTTCAATACCAAAGTGCAATAGAGGCGAATTTAAACAAATGTTTATCTTTTTGTGAAATGTTGACCTTTACCGATTTTGGTGTGCTTCATACAGTTTTGCTTTTCTTAAAGTCAAAATGTGTATTTAATAGATAAAAATCTTGGCTTTTAAAAAAAAAATGCATTGTGAGACTTTCCATAACACATCAGTCACTCAATCAAACATTATGCAAATCTGCCAATAAGCTTGGGCTCAAGTCTGAAAGGGTTTAGATTCAGTGCTATGAAGTACGGCGCCAATTGAATCATTTCCAGATTTGCAATAATCTTTCACCAACTAAGTGTTAAATGAAAACAATTAAGTCGTTGCACTTGGAAACTAATTAAGCATGTGTGAAAAAAATATGCTATGTAACATTTATTGCAATGCAATTATTTTCTTTAGCATAGACAAAAAACGTTGATATGGAATTTGTGTTTAATTGTTTACTTACAAAAGGCATAAAAAACGATTTATTACGCACTGTCTAAGCAGCATCCGGAAATTAATATTTGAAAATATATACAACGCAGTTTGTTTTGTGCGTTGAACTTTGTGTGTTTGAAGCGACACACGTTTCCAAGTTCGAATCCTTGCCTTGGTAAACATTAATGGACAAAGTGGCGCAAATTTCTTTACACTATTGGAAGATACTATAATTTTTGCAATTTTTACTGCCAAATGTAAATTCTTTGATATTGAAACAGGGATTCAAATAGATACAAAATCTGCTACATAGGCGAAAATCTGCATGAGCCACAACCGAAATTTGTAAGGCTGCTTTTCCGAGTTTTCTCATTTTGGCAATTTGCAAGATTGTCCTATTTAACCCATCAAGACTTCTTTTTACGGGGTTTTTTGAAGTCACGAGTCTATGTCAACAAACCTCAGATTCTTGAAGCCCTCAAGAAGAATATCCTTCAAGAATGCGAGAACCCATCGCCGTGATGGAAAATTCCACTAAACTGTTATAGAATGCTATAACAGTTTAGTGGAATTTTCCATCACGCCATCATCAATTACATTTTGCTGTTGAGTTAGGGTCCAATGTCTGTTATATTTCTGGTACAGTAAAGTACGGTTTCGGTATCCAATATGAAACTAGTTGACAATGAAAATGACAATTACATAACTTTGTAAGCTATATTATGTGTTATTGTACAACAAAACAAGTATGTATGTATGTATATGTGATGCATACATCTGTGAGGAAAGTTCAACTTAAAGTGTGTTTACTTGAAGGCTGGTTCAAAGTTACTGTTAGCTTGATGTATGTGCTCTGCTAAGGGATTAACTTCATTGTACGAGGGTTGCCTTTTATATTTTTTCAAAAAGGATGAAAATGCATTTTGTTATCATCAAAAATGTTTTTATTGCTTTGCAAAGTATTCTCCTTGAATATTTATACACTTTTGCATGCGTTCAAACCAATTGTCGAAGCACTTTTTTCACTCCGATTGGGAACACCTCCAAAACATGGTTTTTGAATGCTTCAGCAGCATCTTCTGGCGATGAAAATCGTTGACCACGCAATTTTTTTATGTGCGGGAGTAAAAAGAAGTCTTTTGGTGCCAGGTCAGAGCTGTATGGCGGATGACCCATTAAATCGATGCTTTGGCCGATCAAATAGGCTGTTGTGTGAGCGCTTGCATTGTCATTGTGAAGAATGATTCTGCGTCGGCGGTTGTTTTCCCGTATTTAGTTGAACACTTCTGTCAAACAAATTGTTGTGTACCACTCAGAATTGACCGTTCTACGTTGCTCTAATGGCACAGTAGCCACATGACCAGTTTTGCCAAAGAAACAGGCGACCATTTGCTTCGATGTGCTGCATGCCCGAACAACTTTTGTTGGATTTGGCTCGTCTTGGAAGACCCACACGGTCGATTGCTGTTTTGTTTCGGGCTCATACGCATATATCCATGATTCGTCACCTGTCACGATCTTATAAACGTCTTTCGAAATATCGCGATCGAATTTTTCCAGAATTTCTTTGCACCAATCGACACGAGCCTTTTTTTGAGCGATTGTCAAATTATGCGGGATCCAACGAGAACAAATCTTTCTGACAGCTAAATGTTCATGCAATATCGAATGCACGGTCGTGGAACTAATGCCCAAGGATGCCTCTATCTCACGGTATGTCATATGACGATCTTTCATTATTAGTTCACGCACAGCATCGATGGTTTCTGGCACAATGACCGATTTTGGACGACCTTCACGAAATTCGTCCTGGAGCGAACGGCGACCACGCTTGAATTCGTTAAATCAGTTATAAATTGTCTTGAGGGTTGGTGCTTCATCAGCAAATGCCGTTGTTGTTGAGATAATTCACTTCGGAAAGATGAATTTTTCAAGTCACTGTAAACAACACAAATAGCGCTTGAACATCAAAATGTTCTAAGCACGTTTATGGTAAAAAATGACAAAATTTTCAATGGAAATGTCAGATTTTTCGAAAAAATATAAAAGGCAGCCTACGTATCAGTCACACTTCTATAGTGACCTATTTATGCGCTATTTATGCTTTTTTTTATTAAAAAAGTTAACTCTCGTTGCAATATTGTGCAACTGAACCGTTTGAATCCATTTACATTTAATGAAAAATTATTTTTTTTGTCAATTATATAAGATAAATAAAATATTTGTAATTGAGAAATGGATTTTTAAAGTTACGTTTTTTTTGTTAAACAACCAATGATAGACAATGAATTAAATTTCTATAACCATTTTATTAAATTATTTAAAAAATGTCTTCCTGGCTGTGTTTCTATTTTGTATAATTAACGGCGTATTGTACTTAATTTGTACTTATTGTAAATATTTCAAATACTGTAATCGTCTTTTACGTAAAATGTTGAACTTTTTGTTTCATAGTTTGGAATGCAAATTTGTGTAAGCAAATTTCTAAAGTCATGTAATATCATCAACAATAATTCTTTAAAAACAAAACAAAGTTATAGAAATAATAAATATTTAAATACGTATTAATGATATGCAAAATCTAGTAAAAAAAAACAACTATTTTTCCAATAGACTAGTAGTGTGTATCTTGCATTGCATAAGGGAGATCTGGTTTCGCTGTAGATCTGGTTTCGATGGCTTTAGAAAGATAAGATTTCATACTGATAAAACTTCTCAGACAGTTTTGTGATTGCTTGATTCAGTTTTGTTTGAGTGCACATCAAAAATGGAGCTTAGCAAAGATTTTTTTTAACAGTTTTTCATTTCATTAAAGGCGAAAACTCACGCCAGGCAATTAAAAATTTTAATAGTTTTTATAGCTCTGATGCTGATAGTAGCCAGTTTCGTACAATTTTGGTTTCGTCGATTCCGTTTTGGTAAATTTGATGCCAAAGATTCAACACGTTTTGAAAATGTTGATAATATCGATGATTATCGTCGAGTCCGATCGTCACGCAATCACTGTGAAAAAAAATCGACAAAATCTGGAAATCACCAAAGCTGATTGTCATGTAAGTGATATTTCGATTGCCGAAATATAAAATAAATTAAATAAATATTGCAAAATATTAAACAACAATTTTTTCGGAACCACTTGAATAAGGCTGGATACAAAAATAAGGCTGAATACAAAAAGAAGCTCGACGATGAACCGAAATCAAATGGACCGAATTTTCAACTGCGAATCGTTTCTAAATTGACCCATTTCTGAAGTGTATGGTGATTGGTGATGAAATGTGGATCACTTACGACAACGTCAAGCGAAACAGGTCGTGGCCGAATCGCTGTGAGCTGCCGCAAACGGTGGCCAAGCCAGGATTGACAGTCAGGAAGGATTGGCTGTGCGTTTAGTGCGATTGAGAGGGAACTGAAATTTTAAAAGAAAAAAATAATAATAATTTTCGTAAACCTCGTCGAAATTCATCCAATCATTTACCACCTTCGCACTTCTTTCCTGTCTTCCTACACTTTCTTCTGGACGGTTTCAAACCATTCTTCCCATTACGGGGTTTACTTGTCCTTACTATGCACTGAACTGCTCCCTTGCGGCCAAACTCAGAATTCAGAACGTTACTGCAGCAATTGGACTGTTTGGCGATAAATTGCCAAATTAGGGGCGTCAAAATATGCAAAGCTTTTATTTTTTTTCTTTTATTCTTCTTTTATTATTATATAAAAGAGCATATTTTGAGGAATTTTAAGAATATTTTAAGGGAAAAGTATGAAAAGTGATGAAAATGGCTATGGTACATTTTTGCTATTATTTCGATGCGCAAGTATATTCCGCCAAATAATTTGGCTCTGTTGTATTGCTTGATGTGTCGGCTTTCATTATACACCAAATCGTTAATTGATTTACAAAAAATGTGTATGTTTTTGACCATCAAAGAAAACGCCTTAAAATTCCATATTTCCCGACTTTGAGGTCCAACTACCGCGGCATTTTAAAACTTATAAAAATAAGTTGCATCGGAAAAGAAGCCGTGTGATGTTGTTAATGCGATAAGGTGAAAATCATGTCAATCGGTTTTTTGGTTTAGAAATTACGATCAAAAATATGGAAAAAGTAGAGGAAAAACTGAAAAAATGACACGGTACCTATATCTCACTAAATAGAGCTGTTAGAAAAAATCTGAGGATAGATTCGAAATCAGCGCACCCAAATTAGTAAGAAACAGTAGAAAAACTCCATGCAACAGAAAAAAGTGTTTTTTTTTCCTGTTTTTTCCTGTGTTCCAAATTGTCCCGATTCGAAATACTTATAAAAATATGAATAACTTTTGAGAAGAAGCAGGTAGGATTTCAATTCGAACGGATTTTGCACCTATAATCATCAACAAATACAACCCAGATTGCAGTTTTTGTCCACATTTTTGTGCTACCTATCGATGCTTCCTGCCTACCGTGGCCAATAAAAGATAAATTCTGTTCCATCAGGACAAAGTTAGGCCATGCGCATCGATAGTAACTCGCCAGCAGATCCGAAAGCTTTGTTGGATTTTTCTTATGCATCCACCTTATAGCAAATCAAGTGATTACCACCTGCTCCTGTCCACAGATTTTTCTGGTGAAAAAATCTTCCGCATCGACTTTCACAGTTGATTGCCAATAAGGACGAAGGGTTCTCTGAGAAATGCGTAATTGAACACCTTCAAAATGGAAACAAAGTCATCGAATAAAACGGTGCATAGTTATTTGACCTAAATCGAATCATCTAAAGCCTTCAATCTATATCTATATATATAAAAATTAATGTCTGTTGTATGGTTGGTTGCTCACGCGATACTTAAACTCAAAAACCAGACGGCCGATTGAGCTGAACCTTTCGTGGAATGTTCATCTTGACTAAATCTCGGTAAATCACATAGTGTGAAGACCCGACCCGACAGGTGGGCGTGGCACCGCCCATACAACACAAATGTTTAATATGGAATACCTTTGGAATTATAGCTCAGCGAGCATTGAAATTTGGTATAGGATCACCGTTTAGGCACTTTTTTTGGCACTTGTCATGCGATCCACATGTTTTGAATAACCATGGAACTACAGGTCACACATCAATGAAACTCGGTACAAATTTACGATATAGTCGTATTCTTCGACAGGGGGAATGGGGTGGGTTTTGGACGAGGGAACATGGCACCGCCCATACAGCCCAAATTTTTGAAGTGGAATAGCTTCGGAATTTTAAGTCGGACGGCATTGAAATTTTGTATACCGTCGTCCCATAGATGGGTTATTCTATTGGTGAAATTTAATGGGTGTTGGACGAGGGGCGTGATAAATTTTTTGTGACTCAAAATTTCCGCGTAACTTTGGAACTGTAAGTCGCACATCAATAAAACTGGGTCGCACCCTTTGACTGGAAAAATGGCTTGAGCATTGCATATAAGGGGCGTGGCATCGCCCATACCACTAAGATTTAAGGATCCTGTGTTAACCCTTTCGCTATTTTGTTGCCATATTGCAACATGCTACTTTGTGGACGTCTGCATCCTCTGCAAGACTACATTTTTTTGTTGGTCTTTAGAATAGTTTGAAGTTTTATGAAAAATACGAAATTAATAAACTGAATATTTAATTTTAAAGAAGAGAAGTATACACGTTTTTTTAATGGTATATCTTGACAAAGTAAAGGAAGAAGAAGCAGAAAAAATTAGAGAACTTTTTAATTTGACGTTTTCTTTCGCTTTAGATACTTTTTTTTTTTAATTTTGGCTGAAGTAAATGAAGAAATATTTAAATTTTCGTTATGCGTAAAAAGTTTAATGTTTACTTAAACAGCCACAACGATGTGGTTGCTCTCATAGAAAAACACTCTAAAATACAGGGTCCGACTATAAAAATTAAAAAATTTCTTATGGAATGTTGCTAATATAACTACATAGAAGCCTAAGACGTAAAATTTAAAATTTTAACTTTCCCCAGTAAAAACCTGTAGCGAAAGGGTTAACCTTCGCCTTACCAAAGAATTTTTTGTACGTCGTATACCAATACCCACCCAGGTGACCTCAGTGTTTTTTGTATAGGTATATGGCAAATGAAAGTCGGAATCCTCACTTTCCTGTATTACGCATTCTCTGTTTTGTTACTACTTACAATTCAAATTTTAATTTTTGAAAACTAATTTGAATTTTTGGAAAAAAATTTGAATTTTTGGAAAAAAATTTGAAATTTTGAAAAAAATTTAGAAATCAAGATCAGCATGTCAATAAGTTCATCTGGTGCTGTTGACTTGAAAAATTCAGTGTGAAAAAAACTAATAACAATGATTAGTGGAAACGAATTTCGATGTTTGTCTGCATCCATTACGGTGGATGAGCAGCTGTTTGGGTATAGGGGCCGTACTCGGTTCACCCAATATATGCCGTCTATGGTATGTATGGCATTAAAAAGTGTTGGGCCTGTGATTCAGCCACCTACTATCCACTGCATGGACAAATTTACACTGGGAAAGTTAACAACATTCGAGACGTTAACCAAGTTGAGTGTATTGTGAAAGATTTGGTCGGTATATACAGAGGGTCAGGAAGAAACGTTACCATGGATAACTTCTTCACAACATTGCCAATTCCCAAAGAGCTAGCAAATTGGAACATGTCGATTGTAGGTACAGTTAAAAAAAACAAGAAGTATGTTCCCAACGAGTTCAAACCATTACGAACCAGAGAAGTCACGTCAAGCTTATTTGGATTTACTGAAAATGCGACTATGTGTTCTTACGTCCCAGCTAAAAATAAGTCCGTCGTTTCGCTGTCTACAATGCACAGAAATTATGCTGTATCTGGCCCGGGCAAAAAACCAGAAATAATATTATATTATATTCAGACTAAAGGTGGCGTGGACTCAATCGATAAAATGCTGTCTGAATATTCCACCAAAAGAGCAACATTGCGTTGGCAATGGCAATGTTTTACTATATTTTGGATACCGCCACGCTTGCTGCTTTTATTATATACAAGGAGAACAACACAAGGTAGTCCATAAAGCGATCACAAAGGCGGCAGTTCCTTGAGCACCTGGGTGAAGATCTCTGTCTACCCCTAATTTTGAATAGATCCAAAAATCAAAAAGTGGTTGGAAGATTTCAAATCAGAACAGCTATGGAGTGCATATTAGGTATGTATTTTTAGAGTTTGTTTTACCAACAATACAATATTTTCCCCAAATACATAATTAATTTTTTTTTTAAGGAAAACCCGTTACCGGAACTTGCGTGGATGAAGACTTTGAGGCAGATGTTAAACTTGAACGGGACGCAACTGGTCGCATAAAGCTCAAGGGTAAATGCTACATTTGCCATACAGCCAGGCAAAAGAGGAATACACGCCAAATTTGCATGAAATGCAAGAAGCCCATTTGTGCAGAACACAGCGTCTGCCAAACTAAATGTGAAAATTGCCATCTTAATCCGTCCACACCATCATACCAATAATATTTATTTATTAAAACAAAAATTAAATAAAACAAGAATTTCAAATAAAATGCGTACAAAATTTTTAAAACCACTTTTTCCCCTTTTATAAGGCAAGGTAATTAGTATCAGGTGTACAACTTTGCTTCCGCCGTTTTCCGATAGGTGGCTGTACCGGCTGAGGCTGGTTGAAATACATAGATGGTAATGCCTTTAAAGTGAGTGTGGACAGTGCCTAACGAATTGTCATCGCCGTTTCAGTGACAGTTGTTCTTGTTTTCGTATTATTCACGCTCGAAAATGTCCGTTTATGTGCCCAATTCTCGCCATTTGCGGGAAGTTTTACTTTTCTGTTACAATTCGCAAAAAAATGCAGCTGAAGCGCATCGAATGCTCTCAGAAACTTACGGTGATGCTGCTCTGAGTGAAAGAACGTGTCGGGAGTGGTTTCAACGTTTTAAAAATGGTGATTTCGATGTCGAAGACAAACATGGTGGTGGAAGAGAAAAAACCTTCAAAGATGAACAACTAGAAGCATTGCTTGATGAAGATTCGTGCCAAACCCAAGAAGAGCTTGCCGAATCGTTGGGAGTGAGTCAGCAAGCCATTTCAAAACGTCTCAAGGCCCTGGGCATGATTCAGATAGAAGGAAACTGGGTGCCGTACGAGTTGAAACCGAGGGACATCGAGCGCCGTCTATTTGTATGTGAGCAACTGCTTCAAAGACAAAATCGTAAGGGGTTTTTACATCGAATCGTAACCGGTGATGAAAAGTGGGTTCGATACGATAATCCTAAACGCAGAAAATCATGGGGAAAGCCCGGGCATGCTTCTTCGTCGACGGCAAAACCGAATATTCACGGCGCCAAGGTTATGATTTGTATTTGGTGGGATCAGCTCGGTGTGATTTACTACGAGCTCTTAAAACCGGGTGAAACCATCACAGGAGATCGCTACCGAACGCAACTGATGCGCCTTAGTCGCGCGCTAAAAGAAAAGCGGCCACAATATCAAGAGCGACATGACAAAGTCATCCTCCAACACGACAATGCTCGGCCTCACGTCGCAAAAGTGGTCAAAAAGTACCTGGAAACGCTGAAATGGGAAGTCTTGCCCCACCCGCCGTATTCCCCAGATGTCGCCCCTTCTGACTTCCACCTATTCCGTTCGATGGCACACGGCCTGGCAGATCAACATTTTCAATCCTTCGAAGAATTGGAAAAATGGATTGCTTCATGGATAGCGTCAAAAGAGGACTCCTTTTTTCGAGCCGGGATCCGAAAATTGCCGGAAAGATGGGAGAAAGTTGTCGCTAGCGACGGACAATACTTTGAATAATACATCTGTAAGCACTTTTTCGCAATAAAGCTTTTAATTTTGGGAAAAAACGGCGGAAGCAAAGTTGTACACCTGATATATTTGACTAGGGTCACCCGGGTGGGTATTGGTAAACGATGAATATAAAATGACAAATTTCATGTTTAATCATGAAAAATATTTCCAAAAAATTATTTGTTTATATTATTGAAAACTAATTTAAAATTTGTTCAGTGAGTCGAAATCATAACTGGATTGGATTAATACTCCGGCAGATATCAAACAATAAATATCAAAAAGGTCACCCGGGTGGGTATTGGTAAGGCAAAGGTTAAGACGTGATTTTATGAAACTCTGGGTATCAAGGGGCAAAACATGGGTTAAAGTGTTGTATGAAGAAACTTGATTTATTGGGCCCATTGACTTAAAATTTGCATGCAAGTCGCGGGGCCTTGCTAGTACACAAATAAATATTCAAACAATGAGCACATTTTCAAGTCTTTCCCAAAAGCCCATCTATAAAATTATTCATTGGGTTATGATATTACAAATGTTTTGTTGAAACTGGCAACTTGTCAATTTGTCAAAGAAATTTTATGTGTACATATAATTTATTTGAAACTCTCAACGAAATTATGAAGTTTTTGTGTTACATATTCTCGATTTTATTTCGCATAATTATATGTAAAAAATTGTAAAGATCGCATTGTGGGTTTAAGCGTAAAAACCACAATGGCTGGTGAGGTACCACCACCAGGCAAATTTCCAAAGGCAACACTACGGCAGACTCCACTTCCGGTGCTAGAAGAATTCAGTTACAGAGAACTGCAATTCAGTTGCAGTTACTCGAAGACGTTGCAAGATTTCGTACTGTCGGGTGTTCGGCTATTTGAACTGGACGAATTGCCCGAAGGTGCGTATGTCTGATGACTTTCTGACTTTCCAATCGTCGCTCGATGTACGTTGACGACTCTTTGGATGGCACTGGCGAGACGAACAGTGGAATGTTGAAGAAGAAGAATGCTAGGCAAGTTATTTTATATTGTTGTTGTATTTGTTTTCTTTCTGCATAACCAGAATACGCAACCGAGAATGGCTTTGGTCCAAAATTTAAGAACCTCGAATGGCTGGACTTGATTTGGAATTTTCTAATCGTTATAACCATTTTGAGTTGTTCGCTGCTAATGTCAATATTGGGGTAAGTGACACAAAACGGTATTATCTATATATATATATATGCATATATGTATGTATAGTGGTACAGACAAGATCGTTTTGGAGGTTCGAACCCCTCCAAATATTTGTTTGTTACAAAAATCTTGAGAGATAAGTGCAATTGAAAATAGTACTGGGCTCAAAAACTGCATACGGCAACCCTAAATAAAGAAATCCTGTGTGCGTTACTGACTGTATACATATATGTATGTGTATATGTACACATACATACAAGTTAAATTTGTTTATGATCAAAGCAAACTTAAAGCTCTGATCTTTCATATTCGAAGGCATGAATACTTTTTTCTCCTCCTTTCTTTCCATACTTTCTAATATGTATTTACTTTATCCTTTTCAGAATATTGTGGTGTGTTTTTCGTAAGAAATTTTCGAAAAAAGTTCGTGAAAATGAAAATCGAATTAAAAGAAAAATTCGCTTATGTGTGACATTACTACTGTTGCTTTTGACTCTAAGTTTAATGTGAGTGCAATCTGCTCTCGACTCCATATTGAATCTTATACTCAATTCTCAGTATTTCATTACAGAGTTGCCCTTGTCATGGCGTATAAAATGAATGAAATGTTTGGCGATGTAACTAAGCCACGAAGCCGTTTTGTGAATGGTCTAAATGTGAAAGCGCGAGCCCAAGTCGACGGAATCGCACGGCAAATATCAACGCTGCTCAATGAAAATTTCAGAGAACTCAAAACTTACTTGTCCGACTATCTGCAAAGTTAGTATGAGCTTGAATTTCAATAAGTGATTATATGCCGCTCTTCAAGTATATTACACCGTGCGACAAAAATTTAAAAAAAATTTCACACCCGAAAAAATTCATATGGGCGTGAAACTAGACACCAAACATAGTAATACTGTGTACTCAGTTTTTCATTTCTACATCCTTGGTCCTTTCAAAAGGACTTCAAAATTTTTAAGGGGATACAAAATTAAAAAAATATAAAAAATACTTAACTTCGTTAGAACATGGCGATATGTATATCAACTGAAAGAGGAAAGGCTCAAGAATTTAAATAAAATTGATTTTTTATCTACTTGTAAAAAAGGATATGAAAAACGCCCTTTTAAAATTTTAATCCTTTATATCCTTGAAAATTTATATAGAATTTTCTTAAAAAGTAAATATGTTAAAACCCAAAATTTCCTTGATCACGTGTCAAAATTTTATTACTTTAACTTTATTGGTTCGAAAGTTATTAAAAAGAAAAGCGGAAGCTGCAATTCTAATGAAGTACAAAAATTCTAATTTATTTGAGTATCAGTATTTCAATTAATAAAAAGATACAAAATCAATGAAGCGGGAATAATGAAATTTGGACACGTAATCAAGGAGATTTTGGGTTCAAACATACTTACTTTTCAAAAAAATTCTATATCAATTTTCAAGGATATAAAGGATTAAAATTTTCAAAGGACCTTTTTCATATCCTTTTTCTACAAATAGATAAAAAATCAATTTTATTTAAATTCTTGAGCCTTTCCTCTTTCAACTGATATACATATCGCCATGTTCTAACGAGGTTAAGTATTTTTTTTTTATTTTTTATCCCCTTCAAAATTTTGAAATCCTTTTAAAATGACAAAGGATGTAGAAATGAAAAAGGAATGAGTACACAGTATTTCTATGTTTGGTCTCTAGTTTCACGCCCATATGGATTTTTTCGGTGTTAAATTTTTTTTTAAATTTTTGTCGCACGGTGTAATAGTTTAATTATGTTCCTCACGTTTGTTACACTAACTGGCGGGTTTTTCAATGATTAAACAATACTTGTCTGAAGTTGTTAGTACTAAAAGGTAAAGTAAACAGATACCAATTTTGACGTGTATTTGCTCTTCAAGTATATTACAGACCCAAATGGCGATCTGTGTTATAAAAGCTTAGAAATCTCCTGAGCCACCCTAACCTAACCTATATCCCTCACGTTGCTACAGTAACTGGCGGGATTTTCAATGATTAAACAATACTTGTCTGAAGTTTTTAGTACAACAAGATGAAATAAATAGATACAAATGTTGACGTGTATTTGTTTTTCAAGTATATTACAGACCCAAATGGCGATCAGTGTTACAAAAGCTTAGATATCTCCCGAACGAACCTAACCTAATCTATGTCCTTCACGCTGTTACAGTAACTGGCTGGTCTTTCAATGATAGAAGAAGATAAAGTAAACAGATACAAATGTTGACGTGTATTTGTTTTTCAAGCATATTACACATCCAACTGGTGATCTTAGAAATCTCCCGATCCAACATAACCTAACCTATGTTCCTCTGAAAATACAGTCGCAGGAATGAGCTGGTTTTTCATTGAAGAAACAATACTCCTCTGAAGTTGTTAGTACGACAAGATAAAGTAAACAAACACAAATGTTGATGTGTATTTTGTATCTGTTTCCTAAAAAGCCAGAAAATGTCCTTTGAAACAGTACCTTTAAGGGGGAAAGGCACCAAGAAAATATTTGCCATAAAATTCTATAATATTTACTAAATTTTCTGCATACATCAAAGCTCAAAATTTAACTTGAACAGCAGAACTAAGTCAAAACTAAAAAAACGTTTAAGGATTAATTTCGTAATTTTTCAAAATTGCTGCTAAAATGTCCTTTAATACTTTTTTCATCATTTAACAATGAACACCTTGATTAATATTTTCGTTTGTCTACTAACACCAACAGCTACAGTCAGGGATATGTTGGAGCTTTTGAAGATTAAGGGCCGACTGCTCTATATTGGTGAACTGGAGGAATACAGAAACCAATTGGACGATTTGCTAATCAACACAATGCGTTTTGTGGACGGTATGTAAGCAGTTTCACATATGGAAAATTTCTTATTTGTAAATCTGACTTTTCTTTAGATGTTCGATTTTTCGCACGCAATATGAGTGTTGCTTTAGATAAGACAGAATCGGGTCGTCAAATCTACACAATCACTCGTATGAAATATTTTCAGGATTCTGCCATCAAAATGGATGAGGTAATTCAATTAGTTTTGTCTGGTTTTGACCGGAAAAATTCATAAAACTCATAAGAAATAAACAGTGTAAATCAGCGAAATCATCAAGAAAGTTGTTTAACCCATTTTCGGCCGCTACCAGAAATAGCCAATATTTTTTTAATTCCTTTTAAGGACTTACATTTAGGACCTTAATCAAGAATATTTGTGGATTTTTTTTGTGTTTTTTTTTAAATTATTTTTTTTATAAATTAATAAAAATTTAATTTCAAATAAAAACAAATATATATGTATATAATTTTGGTCAAATAATAATCAAGCATGAAAACAAACAATTGTTGGCTTACATATGTACATACATGACGACTTCTGGCCAATTTTCGATTTTTCGACCACTGAAAAGTACGCGGTGCTGAGAGTTAAAAATATTTTCATAATTTTATGGATATCAATTGATTGCGGTAATTTGGTCTTTAGGCTTCGTAAATAATCAATAATAAATCAATAATTTGAAAAGGTTATATATTTTTCAGAATATTCAAAATATGACTAAAAAAATGCTTTTTTTCGTGCCTTCGCCAACATCTCTAAATTTATCTTTTTTAAAAAAAATTATTATTTCGAGGGGTTACCAAAAGACCAAAGCTATTTTATGCATCAAAAGTTCACAGATATAATGTCTAAGTGCAGAGCTACTCTCCTTCAAAGTGGCTGGTCGAAAAATCGACCAGCGGCCGAAAATGGGTTAAATCGACTGCAGCACTTTATTTTTTTATGTATATTTTTTGCAACGCATTTAGTTGGCTAGACTTGACGGACTGCTAGAAAGTTTGGAAAGTATTGTGCAGTCATTAAAAAATATCCATGAAGAAGTGGAGACACTGCTAAGTGAAAGTCGTATGGAAAAGGTTGTTCAAGAAATAAATCAACCCATAATCAATCATTTGGAAGAACAAGGTAAGTGATGTAGTTACACTTTGGTAGTACACTTATGTAGTATATAGAAAGATTTATAGAAAAATTTTGTTCTTGTCAGATAGTCAAATGAGCAAGAATTCATAAAGTTGTCCTTACTTATTGAGTCAAGAATAGGAGATCATTTTTAAGGTTGTGTAGGGAATTTTGATATAAGGCTGTTTTAGCTCCTTGAGCTGAGGAAAGGAGTATATTTTGGAGGTGGTTTTGAGGGCTTTGATTTAAGGATACTCCAGCTCTTTGAGCCAAGAATTGGAGATACATTTTAAGGCGATAAAGCGGATCTTGATACAAGGATGTTCTAGTATTTTGAGCCGAGAAAGGGATATCATTTTTAAGGTTGTGTAGGCGGCTTGGACAGCTTATTGAGCTGAGAAAGGGAATCCATTTTGAAGGTGGTGTGGGAGACTTTGTTATAACGATATTCCAGTTCTTTGCGTTAAGAATTGGAGATCATTTTTAAGGTGGTGAGGGCGGTTTTGATAAAAGAATGTTCTAGGTCTTTGAGCCGAGACACGGGACACCATTTTGAGGATTTTGGTTTTGGCTTTGATAAAAGGATATTCCAGCTCTTTAAGCCAAGAATTGGACATCATGTTTAAGGTGGTGAGGGCGGTTTTGATAAAATAATGTTCTAGCTCTTTGAGCCGAGACACGGGAGACCATTTTGAAGGTGGCGTATGAGACTTTGATATAAGGATATTTCAGCTCAGCTCAGCTTGAAATTAAGGATGTTCTAGCTCTTTGAGCCAAGAATTGGATATCATTTTCAAGTTTGTGTAGGTGGCTTTAGTAGCTTTTTGAGCTGAGAAAGTGTTTAAACCAAGAATTGGAGATAATTTTAAAGGTGGTGTGGGGAGATTTAATAGTGACAGTCTGCAAATACTGGAAATGAATTCCTAGAGAGATTTTGATATTTAATAGATGCTTCATATTACGTTACAAAGATTACTTTATTTGTTTTAATTTATTTGTTATGTATTTAAAGAATTGCAGCTTAATCGTTTCGAGCAAGGAGTGAACAAGAAATTACGAACCGCCATGAATGGTCTGGAGGCAACAACTCGCATCGGCAGCGTTATAACCGCATATCGATTGGGTGTATTATTTTGCATCATAGTAACTTTGGTATGTAGAGTTATACACGTGAAAAATAGACAATATATTCACTATTCAGTAGTTACATACAACAGTGCGTGGTTAGGGTTATCAGTTGAATGAATCAAAGGACGACTAGTGAAAAGTGTCCTAAGGAAGTGTGTGTAACCAAGGAATATTTCTTTAGTATGAAGTCTGTAAAATCCAAAACAATGCATTAACGTTACAGAAAATCGACGTATGAGGTTTGCCATCTGCTCAGTCAAGGCCAACTGAAGCACTCGGCATAAATTAAATTTCTTTTAGAACAACCTTTATTTCCTTAATCATCTTTTTCTCTCTCTCATCCATTATTCCTAAAACTCATATTTTCATCCGGTAACCCTGGCCATAGTTCAAACTGCTAACACAACAACAATTCGATTATTGTTTAACCCATTTTCGGCCGCTGGTCGATTTTTCGACCAGCCACTTTGAAGGAGAGTACCTCTGCACTTAGACATTATATCTGTGAACTTTTGATGCATAAAATAGCTTTGGTCTTTTGGTAACCCCTCGAAATAATAATTTTTTTTAAAAAAGATAAATTTAGAGATGTTGGCGAAGGCACGAAGAAAAGCATTTTTTTAGTCATATTTTGAATATTTTGAAAAATATATAACCTTTTCAAATTATTGATTTATTATTGATTATTTACGAAGCCTAAAGACCAAATTACCACAATCAATTGATATCCATAAGATTATGAAAATATTTTTACCTCTCAGCACCGCGTACTTTTCAGTGGTCGAAAAATCGAAAATTGGCCAGAAGTCGTCATGTATGTACATATGTAAGCCAACAATTGTTTGTTTTCATGCTTGATTATTATTGGACTAAAACTATATATATATATTTGTTTTTATTTGAAATTAAATTTTTATTAATTTATAAAAAAAATAATAAAAAAAAAACACAAAAAAAATCCAAAAATATTCTTGATTAAGGTCCTAAATGTAAGTCCTTAAAAGGAATTAAAAAAATATTGGCTATTTCTGGTAGCGGCCGAAAATGGGTTAATGTAAATTTAATGCTTTGTGTTATCATCTCTAGTGGATCAAAGTTGATTTTTCTCTATTCAAATTGCGCTGTGGAACGATAAATTAATATATATCAGATTACAGATTGCAGTTGGCTTATTGTGCTCGCTGATATTTGGTCTCCTCAAGGACTTTGGTGTGGGGGGCGCGCTAACAAGCAAAGTGCCTGCAGCGAGGATTCTTGCGGCGTGAGTATGACAAATATTGTAGTACGTCGATCAAAGCTTTCGACGATCATATCCGATGAAGCATTGAGTAATGTCGCACTGTTGGTTTTCCAAGGACAATATGGCTGATTTTCATGACAATATTCGCAATCGGAATCATCAGCTCGTACTACTTTCTGCTGGGCATGGTCGTACACAGTGGATTGTGCAAGTAAGACAAACCTAATCGTAATTCTTATCTGCAGGTCTGGTCAGGTCAGGTGAGAGCAGTTTAAAAATTTGAAGTCATAAGGTGGACACTTGTAGTGAGATCTCTGCAGGCCAATACGACAACTACATATTTTTTCATAGACAACTAAGAGCTAGAGCTTTCTTTTGTACGGTGACTTACAGTGAAATTTTGCGTTCAACATTTTTCCCATACACACTAACCCTCAAAAATCATGTTTTGTAGGACATTTTAGTACCAATTTTGAATAAGTATGAAATAAACACTTAAACACATTTTCAGTTTTGGCTTAATTCTGGCATTCAAGTTAATTTCTGAGCTTTGATGTATTCAGAAACCTATAGTAGAATTTTATGGCGAATATTTTCGTGGTACATTTTGTCCTTAAAAAGTCCTGTTTTACAGGACATTTTTGGCATTTTAGAAAAGAAGGGTCAAATTGACCCATACAAATAGGAGCTACAGGGTTAAAATGCTCCACAAAAATGTTCTTCGTAAATTTTACATCAAATTGCTGAACACATCATATACCTAAAATGTGATGTTACATGGTTTTCTTATGCCAATTCACCCTAAGAATGTGCAAAAAGGGGGAAAGTTTGACACCCCCAAAATAAAATTCAGACGTAAACTTTCAAAACGCCGATACACGTATATTTTTTTTTGGCCCCCTCTACTAGAATCCGTTTTCAGAACCTTGTTATTTTTTTTGTGTTGTACAGTGTAATTGAACTGAATTGATTTTGAACCATTGCGTAGATTAGAAATAATTGGACACTATTTAAAAAAAAATTGGCAGCCGCCGTGGCTCAGTTGGTTAGTGCGTTGGACCGCGAGTCGAAGGCAGCGACCCAGGTTCAAATACTGCCTGTAATAACACCTAAAAAAAATAACGGGAAAACTCGTTTCTCCTTCGGTGGCTGTCCTCTCAGCTGGAAATGGCAAACCTCTGAGAGTAAAAATTGCTTATGAAAAAGCTCCCAACTCGCCGTTCGGAACCGGCCTAAAACTGTAGGTCCCTTCCACCCGCGTACAAATTCACACGCACAACACGGGTGGTTGCGGGAAGCTAGGCCTTCGTCTCGTGTAAGCGGGCTGTCGTGCCAGTCAATTATTAAAAATTAAATTATTTTTAAAAATAATTTTTATTTATTCAAATCTGTGGAAGGACAGCGAATAGGTTAAAGTTCGTATAGCACCGGGATTCAATGCAAATTAACTTCAAACTTGGTGGAAGTATTTCGATTTGAATATATTTCGACAAACATTTTGCAGTGTTACGAAAAAAAACCTTTAAAGATTTCTAAAGTTAGTGTTGAAAGTACTTCAAATCACAACAAATGTTTTTAACTTATATGAAAATTACCTTGAAACGTTCAAAAATGGCGTCAAAGTTTGCATAGAAAAACTTTTTTATAGAAACCATGGGACCCATTGACATCTAACTTGTTCAAAGTTAACTTTCGAAAATGCTTTTGTCTTTGTCTATTTTGTAGATCCACACTAGGCAAAAGTCGAAAATTGGAGAGTCCTGGAAACCTCTTGATTCGCCACTGCAAGCAGAAGGAAACGGCTTACGTGACGCTTTTGAACGATAAACTGATGGAGAAGCTTAACATTTCGCTATTTCCCAGCGCCGCACTGGAGCAACTCGAATGCCCATTTTGCGGCTTTGCGGCCAGCAACGACATCTTCGCTACGAACAATCCCGTCAAAATTGTGGAGCGAGCATCCCGAATTAGTAGTTCGCTACAAGAAGCGAACTATGATTGGCTTAAAAACTCGCTCAATTTGGATTACATAAGCGAAGTCTACCAACAAATACAAGACAACAATGCAAGCATATTTGATGAGAACGATCACAGCAATACGAGCTGCGTTTTGCAATACTTTAAGCAGAGCATTGACAATATTGCCAGAGGAAAAATTCTGCCCGGCGCCGAGTTGATGACAACAATTCACAAACACTTGATGACACATTTCGCGCCGAACATAAAGACCACAATTGAACGGTATATGACCAACGGTTTGAGCAAATTGTTCGGCTATAATTTTCGCACCGATAAAGATTTACGAAAGCAACACAAGCCGCATGAATTTCACTCCAATTCTGAGGCTACATTTAAAAATTTATTGGAGGATTTCAAACAGAAAGCTGAGGACTATATGTTCTCGAAGTTGAAGTCATGCGAGCCAATTGTGAGACCATATAGAGCGCTGATGACGGGAACGTGCACGTGTCTACATTTGGGATTGGTAAAGATTTCATTAAGACGAAAGCAAAGATGGGGACAGTTTCTGAATCCCAATCACCCGAATTCCAATCTCCTAAGCACAAATTTACAGATTGGAAAAACCATAAAAGATGTTGCCTTGGTCGGGAATGTTTCGAGCATGAGTGAAGTTCACACTTGACCTTCAAGGTCAAGGTTTATGGTTATTCCAATCTATAAATTTAATAATCTTCTTAGAGACCTTAAGGAAAATAGGAACAATGAAGAGAATACTCATTCCATATTCGCAATTTTCTCACCAATACACCAACCTTGCTTCATTTTTGTTTTCCCTCAGTCTTTGTGACCGGATTATGGCCTACCGCAAAAATGCTCTCCAGTTGGTCACTTTGAAAGATGATAGGGCGTCCTCAACTTGGTCTTTCCACCGAAGACACTGCCTCCCTCTTCGCCATCGTTCATAAGCCAGCTCAGTCGCTGGTTGTTGATTTGTTGTTCTACGTCCATGTCTTCAAACAACTCATACAGCTCGTTTTTCGTTCATATTCGATAGTCGTCGCCAGTCCAAGATTTTGCGAAGCACCTTTTTCCCCGAACCACTCCAAGGGCCGCTATGATTTTCTCGAACACCTTTTTCTCCGAAGCTTCACCGTTTATATGCGAGACATGGCCAAGCCAGCTCAGTCGCTGGATGTTGATTCGTTGTGCTACGTCCATGTCTTCAAACAACTCATACAGCTCCTTTTTCGTTCATATTCGATAGTTGTTACCAATACGAAAAGGGTCGACGATTTTGCGAAGCACCTTTTTCTCGAACCACTCCAAGGGCTTGAACTACGTCGCTAAAAGTTGGTAGTACATCGATCAGGATTTAATGACCCTTGAGCTTAAAGAGATCTTTGTTTTTTTTTCTTAGGAAACCCCCCTGGATCCAGCTTTTTGTGCCTATTTATGTATTTATTTATTTATTTCAAGTTTGATGCAATTCTTTGATATGAATACTTTTTCCTATTTGCAGAATGGATTTTGGATCTTTGCATTTATCATATTCTTCTTACTTTTACCGATATGCTGTTTGAGTCTTTACTTAAAACAACTGTACGAAATTGGCGCCCCTCGCAAACTTCAGTCAGCTCCATTGAATCGCAGAAAAAAGAAAGGTTCTCCACTATTTGCTTGTTGTCAAAAGAAGGAATCCAAAGCCCCTTTGCTGGATGACTCCAATGAACGAAGTGCAGCAACAACAAATCCGCAAAGTTCCTTTTCTAATAGAAGGGAAGGTACCATTGACACAGATTCAACGTGTGGATCGAAATGTACCTGTCCGAGCGATACAACTCAGATATCGCTTGTTTTCAATCGTAATATGACTGGGAATCGGTCAGAAAAGTCTGCAAATGGCGTGACCAGCGTTAAAGTGGCTGAAGACAATGATCGCATCACAGAAAAAACTCCTACGCAAGGTTCCATTGAACGACCGAAGAGCATAATGAAAGACAAGAACGTGAAGCAAAAGACATCCAAGCTTTTCTTATGCTGTCAGAAAAAGGCCCCAAAGGAAGAAGATAAAACAGATGCAGTAAAACCTGACAAAAAGTGGTCATGTTGCAAGAAGAAAGATTCAAAGGCTTCTGTTCCGAGTGAAACCAGTGAAGTTGCAAAAGAGCGCCTAAGCACAAAGAAAAGCTCATCTGTTTCCTTTAAGGAAGAAGAAAAGGAAACATCAAAAACCTGGTTTTGTTGTAAGAAGAAAGACTCCAAAGCATCTGTTGCAAGCGACACCGACGTTAAAGATAAAAAGAAAAAGACCTCGAAAATGTGGCTTTGTTGCAATAAGAAAGCTGCCACAAATGCGGCAGGATGTGGACCAAAGTGCACCTGTATTCCGTCGGTTGAATCTGCCGGTGAAGTGATTGAGGCTGCCGGTAAAAACGAAACTCCACAGGCCAAAAAACCTTCGAAACCGTGGCTCTGTTGCAAAAAGAAAGACTCAAAATCTTCTGTCAACACACCTAATGAAGAAGATAAGATGAGCGAAAAAACTTCTAAGAGGAAATTTTGTTGTAAGAAAAAGCCCTCTAAAACGTCATTTAAAGACGATTCTGGCGAACAAGTTACGAAACGGAATGACAAACCAACCAAAAAATGGTCATGTTGTCTGAAAAAACCTAGTAAGGTCGAACCAAAGTGCGTGCCCGAATGCACGCTTCCATGCAACACTGCGCAGGACCGGACACGGCCAGTGTCCAGAGCTGAACAATTACCGGAACCGAGTACGCAAATGGTGAAACAGCCGATTGCGGATCGGCGAACCAAGACAGTTGAAAAGGTTAAGAAAGAACAAGAAGATGTGGAATCGCCCAAGCAGGCAAGAACAACAGAGCAGCAGGATACGGAAATCGTGGAATCGCGAAAGGCAGCTAGAAAACCACAAACAGTTGAACCACAAATAGTCGAACCACAAATAGTGGAACCACAAATAGTCGAACCTCAAAGAGTAGAACCACAAAGAGTGGAACCACAAATAGTGGAACCACAAATAGTGGAACCACAAAGAGTAGAACCACAAAGAGTGGAACCACAAATAGTGGAACCACAAATAGTTGAACCACAAACAACAACAATGGAAAAACAAGTATTAAAAACTCAGCAAGATGAACTACCAGTCGAAAGACCCCAGCAAGATACACCAACAGATGAACCGAAAGTATATCTTTTGAGCGGACAAACACCTGGAATGGTTCCAATTGAAAAGTACGTACCTCAGTGGGTCTGTAACATAGGGTGTACTTGCAAAAGTAGAGCAAGAAGAAGACGTAAAACCAGACATCGATGCATTGGACCGCAAATGTTCCAACCAATAGGTGGACAATTTACAAACAGACTAAGTCAACCAATGTTCGAACAGTTTGCAGTGCAACAAATATCCGAACCCGGGACATTAATGGGTGAACAGAAGATATTTTATTGGGTACCTGGTGAGCAAGTGTCACAGTGGCATAACCAAACGGACAGTGAGTTTTCCGATGGGGGGCGTGACAGTAGTACCAGCAGTAGAGAGTCGAGACGTAAAAGAAAACTGAGAAGAAGAAGAAGGCAAATGTCAGGACAAAGTCCGTTTATGGGTTATGAAATGCGGGGATCTAGTACAACAATGGGTGGACAAAAGATATACAGCTCGAGTAAGCCAATAGCGGGAGAGTCAATGTTGCAGCCGGATGAGGAAAGGGGTGAACAGTTTTTCGCTGGAGCGCGTGACAGTAGTGTCGATAGCAAAGATTCAAACAATCATTGGGAAATGAGAGGATTGGCTAACCGAGGTCGAAAAACTGTCGAATGGCATGCAGAACCGGAAGTGATGTCATCAAATAGAAGAACAGAAGAATGGGCTCGAGTGCCTAGGTCGAATCTTCCAATACTCAAAGAGCAAGTGTCCCTGTGGAATATGCAAACAGATGAAGAGTTTTACGATGGAAAGCGTGACAGTAGTACCAGTAGCCGAGAGTCTAGGCGCGAAAGAAAAGCGCGACGGAGAGCTAGAAGAAGAAGCGGCCATCAACTTACAGACGAAGTGATGATGCCAGGACAAGGCCCATCACAGTCTACAGATCCTAATGGACAGCAAATTATGGCTATGAAAAATGGGGCACAGTTTCCCATGGCAATGCATAACAGCAGTGGCAGTAGCAAGGATTCAAGGAAAGCGATAGAGAATCCTAGGAGTAGCGAAGATGCAATGGGAATGCTTTTAGACGACGGATTTTCGAATGCACATCGACAGAACACGTCCATAGATGAGAAGTTCGGGCAGCTGACACCGGGACCGGAGGCAATAATGCATGAAGGGCAAAAATATTATTTGATACCTGGCGAACAAATGCCTCAGCGGGATAAGGAAAGGGAACAAGAGAACAGTAGTACCAGTAGTAGAGAATCGAGACAAAGAAGAAAATCCAGACGGAAAGCTGGAAGAGAAAGCAGCAGCGAATATACTGACGAAGAGGAAATGCAGGAACGATACCAAATGCCCAGAATTAGTTCAATGATAAGTAGACATCAAATACATGCTTCGAGCATGTCGCTAGCTGGAGAGCAAAAGGGTGAACAATTCTTTGTTGCAGAGCGAGAAAACAGTATCGATGGCAAGAGTGCTGAAGAAGTAATGAAAAGCTATGCAGAAGAGGACGAGGCGGACGGCATGCTGGACGAACGACAAACGAACACCTCAACAGTTGAACAGTCTCAATCGGTTGAGCACATTCAAGGACAGAAAGATCTGTTGAAGGGAGAGCGTGACAGCAGCAGCGGTAGTAGGGATTCCCAACATAGGTACAAAGCTAAGAAAGGCAGCAATGTACAATTTGCAGACGAACAGATAATGTCGGCAGGAAGTCGGAAATCAGTGGAATTCGCTGAGCCGCAAATACTCGGATCGAGCACCGAAGGAGGCAGATGGTTGAGCAGTGCACTTCAAATGCACAAGTCGAGCATATCGCTAGTTGAACCGCAAACATCTTGGCCTCATATGCCAATGAATGAACGGTTTTCGTATGTGCGACGTAGGAGTAGCACCGATTTCAGGCGCAAAAAGAAATTTAAAGCTAAGCGCAAAGCTAGATGGGGAAGCAGCAGATCGATAAAAGAACGAAAAAGCAGCACCGCACTCAGCAGGACAATTGATGAGCAGGACTTGGATGATGGTATCAAAACGGACGAATCGAGCACATCGCTAACTGAACAATTCGTTAGTAAACTACAAATGGTCCCACCGAACACTGTGAACGATTACCAGTTAGTAGCCGAACGGAGTGCGCCCACAGCGGAAGTGGATGGAACGTCTGTAGAGGCCACGGAAATAAAAGAACCTAATACAGATGCACAGCAAACGTCCCGTCCGAGCACGTCCAGCCGGGAAGAGGCGGAGACACACAGTAAAAGTATTTTGACACAGGTAGGACGCGAGTTGGAAATGCCTGAATCGGCCAAGGCAGTAGTTACGCAACTTAGATATAGGCAGAAGGGTTCCGCATCGCTCATGGGGACTGTGAATCAGCCGACAGATAAGCCAGTTGGTGTCCTCAATCCTACGACGAATAATGAACTCAATTCTGAACAGAAACCCATATCGGAAGTCACTGAAAAACCAGCAGCCGAGCAGAACATCAACGAAGCGAGCAGTTCTATATCTAGGCAGCTGAAATATAGAAAGAGAGTGTCCGAGTCGCAGATACAAACAGATAGTCAGTTTATAGATGCGAGGGATGGAATTGTCGACTGCAGCTCCGACTGCTTTTGTGACCGTAAGAAAAGGTCGATATTGCTAACGGAACGTCGAAAAGCCGGGCGGACTGGTAGTGTACAGAGAAACCGCGTACAAAAAGTACATTCAGCAGACCAATTGACTTACAGACAGCAAATGCCTCGAACCCAAAAACGCACAGTAGATCAGAATGTTCAAGTGAATGAAGACATTTCCAACCAAATGGAACATGAACAAGAAACCAAGGACTACTTAAGAGATCGGTTTATGCGACAAGCGGAAATGACCAGCCAAACTGATCCAATTGGAGCACAAATGTTGTACAGAGATCGGGGATCGCTGGAACAAACGGCTAATCAGTTTGTGCCACAAACTGAAGAACACATTGCTAGTCAAGTTAGCAATGAACAAGAAAGCTCTCCTACAACTGGTGGACAACCCAGGGATAGAAAGCAAAAGACCAGATCCGGAGAACGAAAGACTGATCGATTTGAAATTCGAGAATATGCGCCAGAATACACTGACGTTCAATTTAAAGCTAAGCGAAGAAAGTGCCACAGAAGAGCACCAACCGATGAACAGCTGACGAAGAGAAAGCAAATTGCCGAAACCAAGGGCGAATTACTCGTAGAGGCACAACTGACCGAGCGACCAGAAATGCCCGGGACAAGTAAGCAAGCAGGCGAGCGGCTTCAACGCGAGCACCAGGATGCGGCTGCCTCTGAAAGTGATAGGTTGCGCATATCGAGACGAACATTGAAAATGACTGGCGTTCGAATGTATCATAAGCCGAAAGGTCATAAAGCCTCCGAGTTCAATGTAGATGATTTCAATGTAGACCTTTGATTGGCTGTTTCCATAGTCACGTTCTCGTGAATGATTTCAAGAAATTCAAGAATCTATGGTCGAAGTGTGTTAACTGCCCTGAAGTGTAATGCTCGTGAAAATACTTAGTTGCTAAAGCACAATATATGTGTATGTTATATGTTTAAGTGATAAACTCAATGTGTAGTATTTATTAGGGAGATTGTAGGGAAACCGATGGTACGTGAAGACCAGCTGTCAGCTGGTAAACACGAAAAGGTTGCCTGTTGCAGAATTTGGTGACAGCCTGACGAACTATTTAAAGTATTTGTTTGAAGGCAAAACTTCATGTAGTTTACTGTCGTGTCTTAAGGTTTGTTGTATTTAGTCATCAAGAGGAGGAAGTTTTGGCTGAATAAGAGCATTAAGAGAAGAGCTCGAGATGTAAGTCGATTCCACCAACATGTGTTGTCGTCCAGAAAATCTTAAAAATATTCCACCAATAAGTTCAGGTGAATACATGTCGTTTTGGTAGGTTGAGTGGACGTTATTTACAACAACAACAACAACTACGAACACATTGCTTCCAGGTTGGGGCAAAAAGTGCCCCATATGATCAGCACCGCCATCAATGCCAAGGTGGCACAGCAGCCATCTGATTAAACGAGTAATGTTGCTGTTGCCGCGTTGCTCCTGATGTCATTGTTGTGTGTTGCGCGCCGAGTTGCGAGCATTTCGGTGCGCATGCGCCCAGCACACGCGTTCCCTTGTGCCCGCATGACGGCTAATCGAGCGAGCGCAAGCAAATTTCCGTAAACAACTAAAAGCGAATAAAAATACAAATAATAAAAACAACAACAGTTGGCGACCAAAGTAACCTAATCGTTCGACCGGCCGGCTGGCCGCACAGTTAACCGACCGGCCCATCAAGTTGTGCTGCAATAAACGTCAAAAAGCGGCCCATTGCTGTCCATTTCATCAACGTGTGAAATAAATCACTCAACGTGCTGAAAATCCATTAAATGCAGCGTGCGCGCGGCTCCTCTCCTTTTATGCGTCGAGTTCAAGGCGCCTCGTAACATATAATGTTGCACTGCAGAGAGAGAAACTTGAACAGATCCAGGAGGGGTTAGTGTTGCTAGTGTTGTTGTAGCATACAATTACGACATGTTGATGTAGTTGTGAAGAAAAAACCAGTAAGAGTGCTTCAGCTGCTTGAATTCGATTATAGCCACGTCCCAATTCCCTCGTTGAAACTGGATATTTTTAAATATTATAAACAAAGTTAATAAAAAGGAAGAAAATAAAAAAAATTAAATTTAATTTATCCATTTATTTAAATTTCTTAAAATTTATTTAAAATCTTCCAAAAATCCACTAAGGACCAGAAAAATCCCCTAACATAAAATATAAATCTCCTAAACTTTCTCCTAAAAAATTCTTCCTCCTAAAAATTCTCCTAAAAGGCCAGGAATTTCTTAAATCTAGGAGGAAATCTAATGATCTGGCAACACTGTGCTGGTTCAATTATACAGCCATTCGATATGAATTAAAGTATTTTTCTTTATCTGTTGGGTTCTCTGTAGATCCAGATGGATTCTTGGGAGCCATTTGATCTCGGTGAGGAAGTTGTTAGTTTAGATGTCCTGCTGGATCCGTTGTGAAGCACTTCTATTTGAACTAAAGTATTCTTCTTTACCTGTTGGGTTCTCTGTGGATCCAGATGGATTCTTGGGAGCCATTTGATCTCGGTGAGAAAGTTATGCAAATCGAAGATATGTGGATCGGGTATACTGGCGAGTCTAGCAAAATAACCTGGCCCCATAGTCTGGAGTAGACGTTCCTTTATTGATGAACAGTGGTAGCTCGACTGATTCTATAGCATCCTAATCTCATAGCTTTTGCATAAACGGTCGGTGGACAGTTTCCTTAGGACAATATTTCGTAGAATTCATGGTCACTGTGAAAATGCTTAAATATGTAGGTTCGATATGCTTTTTAATCTTTATAGCCCCACATGTTCACACTAGTTCCGCGATATCTCTTGATGTCTGGATCAATGTCCATTCCAATATATCAAGGGTCCGTGTTTAGCAGTCATCTTGTACTACTATAGCTATAAATTTTTTGGAGTGTTCATGGACACAGGCACGAAGAAATTGCTGTTCATTGTACCTCAGCAACTGCCTCCCTCCTTGACCAAAAAGTGTTCGGGCGCACGCTACTTGAAATAGATCTTGCCAGCCCCACCAATGGGTGATTCCGCCCTCTTCAATAAGCAGCCCTTGACATCAAGTTTCCGAGAGACTCGGGATCTTTTTTAGCCGGTCGCTTTGGTCCGTCGCTTTTGTGGTGCGAAGAATGTAGCTCGAGTTCCAGTAACTCATCCTCCATTTGAGTCGAAGCCTATGTGCCTGGAACGCCAGAAAACTGGGCATTCTCTAATATAGTGAATCGTCCTCTACACATCGCAAATGACTGAGGCACATCCCTCTAACCGTTTGATGTATTCGTTAAACGCGATAAATCCCGTGACGAGCCACACCATAGTTCTCAAATCACGTTTGCTCAGCCTCAGCAAGTAATTTGTCCTACTGGGTTGAGGCGTCTCCAGAAACATCTTCGACGCCCAACACTTCTGTATTCCGTGCCTAGCAGTCGGATACGGATAGATAGTGAAACGAGAAAGATAACGAAACCTGGTCGTCACTAAGGTTAGGCCCGCCTTCTGCACTTCAACGCCTTTAAGGTCCAAAGTGAAGAGGCCAAAGCTGAAGAGTGTGGAAAATCCCCTTCTTGTCCTCTGCTCAGTAGTGGTCGGAACAAACCCGGGCTTTGTATCATCAAACTTCATGTAACACCGGTTTCGAGTACAGGTCGCCATATCCTTATGGGAACACTTTCACAATGACCCGGCAGAGACTGCTTGGTTTGCCTATACATAAACAGCAAAAATCGCTTTAGTACTTCACCTATAAATGCAAATTTTTTGAGGAACTTAAACGGGTTGAGTACTTAAGTACTTGTTCACTCCTCTCGGGAGCATAGAGCCCCCACAATACATTGTCTTGAGTTGGTTACATTAATCGGTTGTGTTTTTCTGCCAGGGTAGGTGATTAGTCTGCCGCAGGTAATGATGGGGCTGCCATCTATCGCCGCTTAGGATCGACGCGTCGCGACGCCTCCGGTGTTGTGAGCTACTGCTATTAGCGCCATTTGTTGTGTAAAGGAGGTGAAGGCAGGATGGTTGGGAACTTCGCTAAGATTGGTTTGGTGCGCTGTTTTTCGCTAACGCCCGCTTCCCCTTACAGGCGTTGCTATTGAAAGTGCCCCCTTCGGAACCCTAAAAATTCTATACGAAACATTTAGAAATTAAATTAATTAAATTAATATAATAATGATCAATCTTAGATCGTTTTTAATTCAAATTGTGTTTTGACACACTAACGATTTGTGTACTTAAGCTGATTTGTGATTCAACACATTGAATACTAAATGCAAAGATTTTGAAAATTACTTTTTTTTATTATATTTCTTTATTTATCAACCATTTTCTGTTGTTGTGACATCACAGTTTGTCGATGCTTGCTTAAATTTACTGCATTCATTTGGATTTTGCTGGCGATTTTTGCATATTTGAATACAGATAATTGAGAAACTGATCGGCAACCAGATCAAACAGATAAGAGCATTTATTTATAACGTAGTTAAGATAAAATGCATGAACTGAATCCACTGAACTTTGGGTGGCCTTGACACTTTGGATTTTCTGTTTACTGTCGATTGAAGTTGAATGCGATTTGGGTAATAGAAGTCTGTCGGATGGTGCGAGACTGGGAAATACTTTGAACTTTGAACTTAATAAAATAACCTTTTAAAAAGAAGGAACTATTTTCTTTTGAAAAAATTTGATTGATCAAATTAATATTGAAAATTGCATTGCACACTAAAAAGTACCATAAAAATCTAACAATATATGAATGATTAAAAAAATTTACCACGTTTTTAACAACATTAGTAGAGCGCTTTGGAGAATCGGAAGAAAAATTTATTTTATTTTATTTTATTTTATTTTATTTTATTTTATTTTATTTTATTTTATTTTATTTTATTTAGTTTATTTTATTTTATTTTATTTTATTTTATTCTATTTTATTTTATTTTATTTTATTTTATTTTATTTATTTTATGTATTTTATGTATTTTATTTCCTTTTTTATTTTATTTATTTTATTTATTTTAGTTATTTTATTTATTTTATTTATTTTATTTATGTTATTTATTTTATTTATTTTATTTATTTTATTTATTTTATTTGTTTTATTTATTTTATTTATTTTATTTATTTTATTTATTTTATTTATTTTATTTATTTTATTTATTTTATTTATTTTATTTTTTTTATTTTATTTTATTTATTTTATTTTATTTTATTTGATTTTATTTGATTTTATTTTATTTTATTTTACTTAAGGGGGTCTTCTGTAGTAACACTTTCAAAAAATCGGTTTTTTTTTTTTTGCATTTTTCAACAGATAATGTATTTATCTATCCTATACAAAAAGGTTTTTAAAGATTTCGGACGGGAAACTGGTTTTTTCAGGGGGGTTTGTGACTCCGCTGAGTTTGGCGCGCTCCCGGCGTGCCGTGCTTTAAATGCGTTTTTCTCGAAACCACGTTTTTCGGACTGGTTCACACGATTTATAATGATTGAGCAAACGGATTTCAATAATTTTTTTTTTCAAATGCTCAGAACTGTTGTCGCTATCGTCCGACGAGCGGTTTTTTCGATATTAATATTTACAAGTTTTGAATGAATTTTTTTCGTCGAAAAAATTGGCCAAAAAAAATTTTTCAACTTCCGAGTTGCGCTATTTTGAAATTTATTATGAAAAAAAAAAAACTCCCGTCGGACGATAAAAGCACTCGTATAGATTACAAAAAAAAAAAAATTTTTCAATTTCATTGTTTCAGACTGGTGCAATCGAGTGAACCGTCAACACATGTTTTTTTGGAGGGCATGACTTTGCGAGGCTGTAGTGCAGCAACTAATGTTTATTTTTACAAACTTAATACAGGATTTTGTAGTTAAAAGTACAATAAAACTTTTAAAAAAAACCGCATTGAAAAATATTAAATACTTTCTTTACAGCGAAAATTCGAAAAACGGCTAAAACAAGAGCCGTTACTACAGAAGACCCCCTTAATTTAATTTAATTTATTTTATTTTATTTTAATTTAATTTAATTTATTTATTTAATTATAAAAAAATTATTGATTTATTTAATTTAATGTGTCTCCAGGGAAAAGCTTTTTTTTAGGAAAAGGAAACTTGATTGACCTACATCAGGTTTCGCGCCTTTAGAGATTTGATTCTTTGTGTTATTGAATTGGAAGTTTTTGGAGGTTTTTCAGTTTGGGAATTTGAGGATTAAATTTTAATGCTCCATGAGAATTTCCCAGCTGGAGTTTGGGTACAATTCGTATAAAATTTTATTCTTACAGCTTAATTCCTATGAATTGCAAGGAAATTGACGAACTTGTGACTGCTTTGAAAGAATTTTCTGGTTAGTTAGTAGCTGGAGTTTGAGTACAATTTATGTAAAATTAATTATAATTAAATTATAATCAGTTAATTAATTAAATTATAATTAATTCAATTAAATATATGATGATGAAACCAATTCACAAGGTGACCTTGACTGAAGGTAGGCAAAGATTTGTATTTTGTCTTATTTAATTTTGTTTGGATTTTTTTGAGTTTGTTTTTTGCAGTGTCTACAGAACTTCTTGAGAACTAAAGAGTTAAATTTGGGAGGTTCATATAAATTTTTCTGGTAGTTCCAAGCTGGAGTTTGAGTATAATTCATATAAAATTGTATACTTACATATATCTCAACTCCAATGAATTGCAAAGAGATGAATTTAGTTTGGAACAGATGACCGGACATAGAGTATGCGAATTTGCTAATTTAAAAGGCAATCTTGACTTAAAGTATTGTAGGCTTTGCTGAAAATCCGTTTAATAATATTAAGATTAATAAATAAATAAATTTAATAAATTTAGGCAGTAAATTTATAGATCAAAATATATTTTTAAAACTCTGAACTATTTACTACTAAACATATGCTGAAAATTTTATTTAAAAAATAAATACCATGAAATTATCTACCAGATTATATTAAACAAAATTTCATTCCAACAATAGTTCTGTCTTGTATTATCATTTTAAGTTCTCAAGCTCTTAAAAACACCCTTCACAACTCAGTACTTTTTTTTTAAGAAAAACAAATATGTTTTACTAGTAAGAGGTAAACAGTGTTTAGACTTTATGACATGTGAAAAATGTTAGTTTACCGACATTAATTTGCATAAAGAAATTCGTGGCATATTTATTATTTAATCTGCTTGTATCATCAGCTTTTTTTTTCCTGATTTTCAGATTCTTTCCACTGCTAAAGTGAAAAATTTGTAAGTAATCAAACAAATTATTCAAGCCTACGCTGACAGCATCATAGATCTGTCGACTTAGACCGACTACAGCTTTCTCAGACACGCTGAAACACATTTAAGCTGCCAATACAGATCGAACAACGGACGCGCAAGCTGCGTTTGGCTTTGAGGCAACATTTTATTTTATTGCCCATAAAGAAATTCAAATTCGTTTTGTTGCTGTTGCTGTTATAATTCACAATTGATTGCGGCTGGCGCGATGTTAAGCAACACAAATTAGTAGTTTTTAAATGGCCCGATAAATACGATACGAATTATGAGAAAATGTAAATTTTGCAAATAAATTCGTTCGAGCCAAAGGCCGCCAACAACCCATATTAGCTGTTATACATTCATACATATGCGAGTATGTATGTATGCATTGATGTTTGTATGTATGTATGAATCTGTTTGTATCAATAGCGAGATCGGTATCGATGAGCGCTCACTAGCAATTTGCATGCGGTCTGTCGAGGCGGCTTGGCGGAGCAACGCTACGCAAAATTCAATTCCCACCACAGATGCGACACACTGGGCCCCGCCGATGCATCCGCCTGCTTAATGTTTTTGGAAAAATTGAAAATTTGCATGGCAAAGCCATAATTCTCAATTGACTGGGCGAGACACATTGGTTGTGTGGCGGGCTGGCTGACTGGCTGGTTGGTTGGTTGGTTGGTTTATTCGTTTGTTACGTTTATTGATATATGAACATATGCACTCGTATATATATCGTTGATGCTGCTGCGTTGTTCTCAATAACGTTGCACTTGAAGCGCTCTACAACGGCAACGAAAACGCTGCGCCGGCGCACTGCAACCACACCAAATTCAGACTAATTACAATGATCAGGCATGGATTTTAAGTTGTCTCTTGTTTTGTTGTTGTTTTGAACAGCAAAAGGGTCGATATAGGAAATTGTGATTATTGTTATAAATTCAATGAATGGAATCAACATGTCTGAGATCACTTTTGAGTATTTAAAAATCTTGCTAGTTTTATCTATTAAAATCAGTAAAGATTTTTATTGCGTAAAATTGAATTAATTGATATGAAATCATGTGAAAAAGAACCCAAATGCGCCTAATGGCAAATGAATTTATGAAATAATAAACGCATCAAACACTTAACAATTCGACACTTAACCAACATTAAAAATTTAATACGAATTTTTAGCGCAATCACTTAAGTTTTGTGACCAAAGCAGTGCCGACTCAATGCGTTTGCGAATGAGCTGCAGACAGGCGCGTAGTCAGATTTATTCTTTGGTGGGTTTCGGCAAAAGAGGGGAGTTTCAAAAGGGGTTCTAGATATTCATTGATCATATTTAGTGCAACTAAAGACTCTCTCAGATTGGTTCAGAGGCTTGTCGGTCATTGCAATGGTTCTTTTGGGGGCCACCGAGTATACTTGCTGAGAAAAAACAAGCTGCATGTTTTACAAGAGAAGTTAATTTCCCGCCTAGTAATTTTAAATACAACCCTGCTACTGTCACCTACCATCTCTTGGTAGACTACATTTAGATTTTGAGCATTATGCGTCATTTACTTTGTGTTTGGCAGTCATTGAAAGCAGACTATGTGAATTTCTACAAAAATGGAAAAAAGTATATTTCACGTGCTGATAAAACTTTATTTTTTACATTAAAAAAACATCACCGAAACCAACTAAAGGCTTGACAAATACTCGTACTATGGGAACTCTGCACCATCAATTTCAATGGTTAAGAATTGGTTTACTGAATTCCGTTGTAGTGGTATCAGCACAAGAGACGCCGAACGTTCAGGCCGCCCAAAAGGGGTTGTTACGCCAAAAATGGTTGATAAAGTCCATGGAATGATATGGGACAAACGGAGAATGAAAGAGCATGAGGCTCCTGAAGCTGTAGGCATCTCAACTGAGCGGGTACACCACATTTTGCATGAATATTTGGACATGAGAAAGCTATCTGCGCGATGGGTGCCGCGATTGACGCGTAACCACTTGAAAGGAGTGTTTGGCATTGTTCAGCCGAAATCCGAAAGAGTTTTTGGGCCACTTCGAAACCGTGGATGAACTATGGATCCATCATTGCACACCAGAGACCAAGGAACAGTCAAAACAGTGAACTTCTCCGGGTAATGGTTTTTGGGATGCATGCGGTGTTATTCAGATCGATTACCTTCAAGAGGGTAAAACGATTCGAAGCCCATTTGAAGCAACAACTTTTTCTCTCTTCCAACAGGACAATGCACCAGTGCACACGTGTGTAGTCGCTATGGCAAACATCCATCAATTGGGCTACGAACTGCAACCCCATCCAGCATATTTTTTAGATTTAGCTTCCTGCGACTGTTTTCTGTTCCCAAACCTGAAGAAATGGCTCGGCGGTCAGAGATTTGGCTCGAATGAAGAGATCATCATTGAAACCTATGCCTATTTTGAAGACCTTGAGAAAACCTATTATTTGGAAGGGATACAAAAATAGAAAAAACAATGAACTACATGTATGGAGCTAAAAGGAGACTAGTTATGTTGAGAAATAAAACGTTTTTTTGCCGAAAAAAATGTCTTTTATTTAAAAAGTTACTGATTTATTTCCCCTTTCGCTATTTTGTTGCCATATGGCAACATGCTACTTTGTGGACATCTGCATCCTCTATGGTTGCAAGAATACATCTTTTTGTTGGTCTTTAGAATAGTTTGAAGTTTTAGGAAAAATACGAAATTAATAAACTGAATATTTAAGTTTAAAGAAGAGAAGTATACACGTCTTTTTAATGGTATATCTTGACATAGTAAAGGAAGAAGAAATAGAAAAAATGAAAGAACTTTTTAATTTGACGTTTTCTTTCAATTTAAATATTTTTTTTTTTTTTATTTTGGCTGAAGTAAATGAATAAATATTCAAATTTTCTTTATGCGTAAAAAGTTTTATGTTTAAGTAATTATGGCAGCCACAACGATGTGGTTGGTCTCATAGAAAAACACTCTAAAATACAGGGTCCGAGTATAAAAATTAAAAAATTTCTTATAGAATGTTGCTAATATAACCACATAGAAGCCTAAGACGTAAAATTTAAAATTTTAACTTTCCCCAGTAAAAACCTGTAGCGAAAGGAAGTTCAAGTCTGAGAACAGATGTTTTAGATATTTTTATTTTATTTTGGTATAGGAAAACTATAATATTTTCATAAAGTCTTAAGGCATGTTTTAAGTTTTGTAAAGCCTCTGGGTTAAGCAAATAATCCATAAACGATTTCTGAGCTCAAGATCGAGATTCAATGCGCCAGCGATCAAATAGATCCACAACTTTGTCAAAGTATCATCGAATATCGAAAAAATTCGGCCGCAAGTGCCATTTGTCGGTTGATATTTTATTTCATACTTAATCCGAACATGTTTGCCTTACAATGCAATTAAAATATGACTACTCGCTTACTAAAGACGCGTTTTTTTTATAAAATTAAATCGTGCACTCTAAATAGTAAAAATCCCCCTAATTCGTGCATGTTGCGCTCCTGGCTGCAAAACACATATCTGACGCAAACCGAAAACGTATTAACCAGAGACGAGTTGAAAACTATTTCAGAGCTCAAAAAAACCGCAAACGCCCAGAATTGTAATGGCCCAAGACGGGAAAGTGCAATGCATGTGTGTGTGTGAGTGTTTGCATCTATGCAGAGGAATGTGCGCACTCCTTAAGCAGTAAAAATGATAATTTTACAATCCACTTAGGCGCAGCAAACATTTATTTCTACATTAGCTGCAGCCGAACCGCAGCCGCGGCCGTCCAGTTGGCAGTGCGCAAGGTGGCCCGCCAGCATCAGCCGCGGCAACGAGACGCATGGCCGACGCGGCCTGTGCTGGCCGGATTGGCATGGCGGGTGCCGGCGAGTATCTTTCAATTTAAGCGGCTGTAGCGTTGGCATTGGCAGCGCAGCCGCCACCTTACAACGCAGCCATCGAGATAAATGGCCGAACGTCTTACACGCGCGTCCCATAACTCGATCGGCCAGCTAGACGACCCACAGCAAGTGCGGCCACAACTGCCAGCGCTACATACTTACACACATACATACATACACACATAGCTGAGGCGTTTGGCTGGCAAGGCGTGCGCACAGTTATCGGGCAATCCTACGTACGCGCACTTGATTGCTTTCAATCAAATGTAAAAAAGCTGGCACTTGACTGCCAGTCGGTTGTGGCTGTTGCGTTCAGTTCGCGATCACCATAATCAATCGAAAAATTGATCGTCGAGGTGCTGCGCGCATGCGCATTGCTTGCTCTGCTTTTGTGGCTTCTTCTTGCCTTCTAGTTTTTTTGCTTTTGGTTTTTCGTATTTGTGGTCGTGAAAATATGCTTTTGTGAGTGTTTTTTCGTAGTGAGTGGGTGGCACAGAGAATGCGAAGGACAAGACAGAAATTCACAAGAAAGAAGTTTTTTTTTTTATGTAGTTGATTCATGTCCATAAAATGTTTCTCCGACTACTTGGGTGCCATATGATTTAAAAAAAATGGTTTGTAGGCACTTGAAATGTGGTAGTGTCAACGAGACTCAAACTGCATCTAATTGGCCATGAAAGGGTTAAAAACAAGGGCCTTTAACCCTTTCGACCCCGAATTTTACCCTGTGTGTCGATATTACTTTTTAGTATTTAAATCATGAAACACTTTCTAAGAAATGTGCACACGAAATTTGAAGTCGCCACGCCTCTTTGTTATAGCTCTAGAGCTAGTTAACTTTTGAACAATTTTAGTTTAAATAAATTTAGTTAAATAAATTTTTTATCAATGCTTTTTAATTACTTTTTAATTAATATTTGTGGAAAAATACAAAATTATCACCTTTTGATTTTATTTAACCATTATTAAAGAAACAGGGTTTTGATCAAACGCGCCCAATTCGTAGACCTCAATTAGAACACAAACTTTTCCTGATATCGCTGCAAATTATTGGAAATTATTTTGGGGATAACAGTAAAATTTTAGTAATTTGCTTTGAATTGACTTCTAGAAATATTAATTTTTTGGTGCCTTAAATTAAACCCATAAATTAATCGTAGCTTTTGCTATAAGATGACAAATAGGTGAAGCTGCTCTCAGGCAACTTTGGAATCGAAAGGGTTAATTTTCAAACACAGTGAGTCGACTTTCTTCTTTTAAGGCTGTTAGTTTAAAGTTGGGGTTAGGGCCCAGAAAACGGTCAATTTCGACAAGAAATCGACCACTTCCACTCACATAGTCAGTCGACTTTCTTTTTTAAGGCTGTCAGTTTAAAGTTGTGATTAGGACCAAGAAAATTCTTAGATTCGAGAAGACTCAACCACTTCCACTCACACAGTGAGTCGACTTTCTTCTTTTAAGGCTGTCAGGTTGAATCTGAGGTTAGGACCAAAAAAATTGCCAAATTCCACAAAACATTAATCACTTTCACTCACATAGTGAGTTAAGTTTCTTCTTCTTTTAAGGCTGTCAGATTAAATCTGGGGTTAGGACTAAGAAAATTTTATAACTCAATAAGAAATCCACCATTTCCACTCACAAAGTGAGTTAAGTTTCTTCTTCTTTAAAGGCTGTCAGGTTAAATCTGGGGTTAGGACTAAAAAAATTTTCGAATTCGATATGAAATCCACCACTTCCACTCACACAGTGAGTCGACTTTCTCCTTTCAATTCTGTCAGGTTAAATCTGCGGTTAGGGCCAAGAAACTTATCAAATTCGACAAGAAAGCGACCACTTTCATTTTCCATGGAACTTGTACACTTAGTCAATGAATAATTTCAATCTTTGAACTTCATATTCATACGCACTAAATAATTCATTACCGAAATCCACTCAGATATTTCCACTCCTTTGAACTCCTTTAAGACGCGCACCCGCCATCTGTTGGCCAGACGGCGAATGTTTAAATCGATTCGCCGGGTAATTAACAGGAAATCGTCAATTCAGTTTCGCGCTCTTAACGTTCTTCATTCGCACAGGGCCTTCCCTCCGCCCTACCGACCCACAGGGCGGCCAGCATTGCCTGAGGACTTGCCAACAGGCGCACATTTTACGCATTGGCAACTTCGTATAAATCTTTCGCTTACGTGATATGAAGCATGTAAAATGCATTAAATCACTTTGGCTGTGCATTGGCCGAGCACTTTGTCTAGTCGGGCTGACAGTCTGACAAAAAGCGAACGACTCGCAAAATCGAAAGGAGAACGCAAAATGTGCCGCGTCCCAGCGGCCGAATGACGCTAAGAGGCCTCGGCCCAAGCGCGCGCGTACAAATCAACTGACACAAAAACCAGCAACAACAACAACAACAATAATAACTGCCGAGTCAAACAGAAGAGTGGAAATGGCAAAAAATGCGCGCGCGCGCGCTAAGTGAAGCCGGTAACAAGTTAATGGAAGCAAATGCATCAAAATGGTTAATTGGATCTGGAACGGAAAATGACGGACACTTTTAGTGTTTGCGGCGGCGAGTAACTAAATCTAATGTGCCGTGGCAGCGGCCGCATTGCACTTTGCAACACGCGCGCACATGAAACCCGACGAGCTGAAAAATAAAACGCCAAAGCTTAACTTGCAACACGCAACACCTGCCTGAGCGCGAAGGGGAGCGGGACGATGCGAAGTCAGAATCTAGAAAAGTTGCACACAAGCTTGGCTGGTGTTGGACAAAAATCAATTTGACTAAAAATCAATTTGATTGATGTACTTCAAAATTGATGTAATTAAAATATTTTTGATCAATTCAGAGTTGTTAATTGTAAACTAATGATTAATTAACTACGAAAAACCAGTACACTTGTAGGATTAAAAATTAATTTGATTGATGAATTTAAAAAGATTGATGATTAACGAAAAGCTGGTAATTGTTTTAAACTTACTTAAAGCAAATTTTGTTTGATTAACTTTGAAAAACCGTTTAATCTGCATACAAATTAAATTGATTGATCAATCATTTGTGACTGACGAAGTACTAGAAAGCCACTTGGATCAATATTTACACTTACAAAATTAATTTGATTGATGGATTTAAAAAGATTGATGATTAATGAAAAGCTGGTAATTGATTCAGATTTACTTAAAGTAATATTTTGTTTGATTAACTTCATAAAACCCGTGTAATCTGCATAAAAATGAAATTGATTGATCAATCATTTCTGATTGATGAAATTTTAGAAATCCACTTGGATCAATATTTACACCAGTAGGATTAAAATTATTTTGATTGATGAATATAAAAAGAGTGATAATAAACGAAAAGTTGGTAATTGATTTAAACTTACATAAAGCAAAATTTTGTTTGATCAACTTCAAAAAACCGTCTAATCTGCATTAAAATAAAATTGATTAGCAATCATTTGTGATTGACAAAATACTAGAGTGCAACCTGGATATGTTTGATTAAATTCGAAAACCAGTGTTGAGTAAAATCTAATACGACCAACAATCAATTTGATTGATGAATTTAAAATTATTGATGATTGACGACAAGACTTACTTTCATATATTTTGTTTGATTAACTTTGAAAAACTTGTGTTATTTGTATCAAACTTAAATTCATTGATCAATCATTTGTGATTGACGATGAACTAGAAAGCCACTTGGTTCAATATTTATAGTTATTAATGTCGAAAAATGTTTGATTGACTTCATAAAACCAGTGCTAAATAAAATCTATTGTAATATGACCAACAATCAATTTGATTGATGAATTTAAAATTATTGCTGATTGACGACAAGTACTACTTAATCTAGACTTACTTTTATAAATTTTGTTTAATTAACTTTGAAAAACTCGTGTTATCTGTATAAAACTGAAATTCATTGATCAATCATTTGTGATTGACGAAATACCAGAAAGCCACTTGGATCAATATTTATAATTATTAATGTTGAAACATGTTTGATTAACTTCATAAAACCAGTGCTAAGTAAAAACTATTATAATACGACCAACAATCAATTTGATTGATGAATTAAAGACGATTGATAATTGACGACAAGGTGCTTCTTAATCCAGACTTACTTTTATAAATTTTGTTTGATTAACTTTACATAATTATTAATTAATTAATTAAATTAATTACAATTAATTAATTAATTAAAACATAAATAAATTAATAAATCATTTCTGATTGACGATAAACTAGAAAGCCGTTTGGATCAATATTTATAAATATTAATGTCGAAAAATGTTTGATTAACTTCGAAAACCAGTGTTGAGCAAAATCTAGTACGACCAAAAATCAATTTGATTGATGATTTTAAAATTATTGATGATTGACAACGTGGTGCTTAGACTTACTTTCCTTATACAAATTATGTTTGATCAACTTCGAAAAACAGTGTTGGGTAAAATGCAATACAACTAATAATTGATTTGATTAATGGATTTTGAATACTTGATGATGACAATTAATGGTAATGTATTTAGACTTAGTTGTGGTAAAATGTTGCTTGATAAATGAAAAATTAAAGGAAAATGTAATCCGAATAAAGTTGATTTTGATTGATCAATCTTTGATGATAGATAAACATCAATTAAGCCACTGGTATTAATATTCACACTTATTGATGTCAAAACATGTTTGATTCAATACGAAATGTTGTTGTGAGGCAAATTTCAAACTGACCAAGAAGCAATTTGCGATATGCATTTTAAATCGTTGATGACTAATTGGCAAACTTGTAATTAAGTGTGTTTGATTAACTATGAAAAATTACTGTTGCACATAAAAGTTGCACAAGTAATGTAACTAAAAACAATCTAACCGGTAATTGAACATAATCTATGATTGAAAACAAGCTAATGATATAATTTACTAATTCTTTACTCCACAACAGTATCTTATATTTAATTAATTAATATATAATATGGCTTCAAAAAGTTTTAAATTATAATTCTTTTGGAATTATAAAATGTCAAATTATAATTAATGAAATTGATTAAACGCGTAAATAAGTGTCAAACTAGAAATGATTAACTATTAAATATTAGCATTAACTAAAATTATTATTAAAATGTAAAATTATTATTAAAATTAAATTAGTGTTGAGCAAACTTCGAGCTGATGCAAAATAAGTTTAAAAAAGTTTTTAATTGATTGACTGACAAACTATAATTTAATTCATTGAAACTTATATATTGTCGAAGTATGATTGTTAAAAAAAAAGTATTTAGTAAAATTCAGTGTGACTGAAAGTCAATTAGATTGATGTATTAAACTAAAGTATCAAACTGATGACTGATTGACAATGTAGTGATCTATTAAGAATTATATTCACATTTATTCACAGTCTTTTAAACTGATTAAAAATGTATAAATTTGAAATAAAAGAGCAGAGTAATACTAATTTGAAATTAAAATCAGTCGGACTTGTATTAAACTTCTTGATGACAGATTGAAAAACTAGAAATCAATTAAGAATAACATTCAAACAAATTTATTTGTAAAATTGTGAGAGTTGAAGTATAAAATTTAAACTTGACTAAAAATCAATTTTACAGATTTGATAATTGTTTGACTGTTAGTCAATTTGATAGTTGATATTTTATTGATAATTTTTCAATCGTTAATCAATTCAATGATTGATTGGAAACTGAACTAAGCTCAAATTTAAATATATTACTAAAATTTTCCAATTATATTGATTTGTATACAAAAAATTGGCGTTTAATTAAATTTATTTGATTCCCTAATTCGAAATCATTGATGAATAATTGACTAGTTGCAATGAAATAACAGTTTATGATAGAAGAAATGTCAAAAATATACGTTAACCGAAATTTAATCAAACTTCAAATAAAATGAATTCACTAAATTCAATTAAAGTAATAATAAATGGAATTATAAAATCAAAGTCCTCGAAGACTAATTAGTGAATTACTAAGAAATTTCGGCGCATTGATATTGGACTATCTGATTAATTGGTCGTTGACCAAAATTCAATTAAACTTGGAATTAAGTAATTCAAAGTCATTGAATATTAATTAATGAATTATCAATGCAATTAAACTTAGAATTAAGTAATTCAAAGTCATTTAATGTTAATAAATGAACTACTTATTAATTTGACTAACTAATTGTCATATTCAAAATGATTCAGAGCTGTAAATCTGACTAAGAATCAATTTGACAAAATATGATCAGTTATATTTGAAATAACAGTGTTTGATAAAATTTAAAATTAAAATTAAAAATTTAAACCGACTAATTACACTGTACAACACGAATACAAATACAAAACAAAAATATTTCATGAATCTGAATTTCATCAAAATTAATCAGTGATATAGCAATGTTTGAAAGAAGTTAATGTTCTAATGGTTTTAAAGGATATTTTTAAAATATCATAAATATTTCGAATTGGAAACTAATAAAATACAATTCATTAAAATTTATCAACTTTATCACTCATAACTTTATTAAAAGTTATAGGGTAATTAAGGACCGCTGATTTCGAATCCGCAAACCGTTTTTAAAACTTAGTTTACGTTTTCGCAAAAAATGAGCGTGTCACTTTTTCAGATTTTCTCTGACTTTTTTCACGTTTTCGATTGTGATTTCTAATCCAATAAAGCGCTTGACATGATTTTCACTTTGTGACATTTACAACACCGCACGGCTTCTTTTCCAATGTAATTTATTTTTATAAGTTTTACAATTCCGCGGCAATTGGACCTCAAAGTTGGAAAATATGGAATTTCATGGCGTTTTATTTAATGTTGGCAGCCGCCGTGGCTCAGTTGGTTAGTGCGTTGGACCGCGAGTCGAAGGCAGCGACCCAGGTTCAAATACTGCCTGTAATAACACCTAAAAAAATAACGGGAAAACTCGTTTTCTCTTTCGGTGACTGTCCTCTCAGCTGGAAATGGCAAACCTCTGAGAGTAAAAATTGCTTATGAAAGAGCTCCCAACCCGCCGTTCGGAACCGGCATAAAACTGTAGGTCCCTTCCACCCGCGTACAAATTCACACGCACAACACGGGTGGTTGCGGGAAGCTAGGCCTTAGTCTCGCTTAAGCGGGCTGTCGTGCCAGTCAATTATTATTATTTATTATTATTATTTAATGTTAAAAAACATGCACATTTTTCGTAAATCAACTAACGAGTTAGGTGTTGAATGAAAGCAGAAACATCAAGTAATACAACACAGCCAAATTATTTGGTGTGATTTCCATTCTCATCGAAATAGTTAATAGCAAAAATGTACCATAGTCATCTTCATCACTTTTCAAACATTTTCCTGAAAAAATTAGGGCCCTCAATATATGCTCTTTTAAGCATATGTTCCATTTATAGTCTGAAATACAAGCAAAAAACAAACAGATTTTGAATTGCTCGAAACAGCAAATAAGTGAAAAACTTTGCATATTTTGAGGCCCCTAATTTTTTTAAGGAACAAGTATGAAAAATTATGAAAATGACTATGGTTCATTTTTTCTATTATTTCGATGAGAATGGGAATCACACCAAATAATTTGGAAACAAATTTGTTCAGATTTTGCATTGACAACTTGGATTTCCTAAAATATCTTTTACTGCACAATTTATTTCTTCTTATTCTTACTTCAAGTTTTTTATTGCAATTCAATAGGAACTGTCCATATTTTCCTGTGATACGGTTTTGAATCGAGGGACTCCTGACTGAAGGCCAGGCTCGAAGTCCTTTGTAAATCTATCCGAATGATGGACTATCTACAAAAACGCAATTTTATTCTTTATTCCTCTTTTTATTAAGCACGTGGAGGAACATTTATAGGTCCTTGTCCAAAAATTAGAGGTTGCGACTTTACAGGCGCCAGTAGCAATGCCAACGCTGCAACCTAAATTTACAACTTTTGTTAGTTTATATGAGTATTTTTTTTTTAATTTGATACTTACCATTATTCCCAATGTCGTCAAACTGAAGGACTTCATGTTGATACTTTCGAAGTGAAAAGACTTTTTCGAACGCGAAAAACGATTCTAACAATTGGCGCTCGAAAAACCCGTATTTATACGTAGATGGCTATGAGGCGACAGTGCATACAAATGTGATATGTTAACGACGCTTATCGGAATTATATAACAAACTCATTCTTTATCGATTCTCTACGCTTAGAGAGACCATTTTTTTACAGACAGAAAATTGTGATTTTCCACACAGTTTCCACAGTATTTAGAGGTTTTTTAATTTAGTGTTGTGAATTGATTGTTTGTCGTCGTTTTGTTGCTGTACCACACCTTGACCTTGAGAGCGGTTTTACGCATCGAGAGAATTCATATATCGCTTACCGATGCACAGTGTGACTTTTATCATTTTTAGGATGCCAAAAATCATAGCAGTCAAACCAAAGTAGGTATGACGATAAAATTTTGCAATAACCATGTAGACATCAACATCGTATTAGAAAAAAAATGGGCGTGATCCGCCTACTTTTTCTTCGACTCCCCATATAAGGTGTAATTTCAGATGACCATTATTTCTAATTTAATAGGGTTTGCCTGGACGGACCTAAATAAAAATAGTCAAAATTTTTTTTTTTTTTAATACTTTTGAATTAGATTTATTCCAAACCATTTAACATTTAAAAAAATTTTTGACAAAAAATTCCAATATCCTGTGATATAAAGGAAACGGCTATTTATTCGGCTAGAATGTGCCCATCTTGAGCGAAAATTATAGCAGAGTTTCTCTACACAGGATTTTAATTTGAAGTGGACAACATGTTTTCCAATTAAACTCAAAATATATTTTAAAACCGCATGATTTTTATATTTTTGATTGGATTTTAGCCAAACATCAAAAAGTTCACTTCGCGGAACTGCCATGTTTGATTGATTGTGAATTAAATTAGTGCAAAAAGGAGCAAAAATTGATTGCAGAATCTGAAACTAGACACATTTTTCATTAATGTGGTTATAAACATCATATGGAACTTTACGGAACTCAATAAGTTTTACTCTAGTAAAAAAAGAAACAATTTTGGGAATCACTAAATTTTTAGTGACTAGCTATTTTAATCGACAAAAATTTAAATAAATTAATTAAAGCTTCAAAAACTTACCGGAGTTTGCACAAAATATTCAAATAACTAAAATCAAAAAGATTTGTGCAAAAATCTTTCTGACAAAAAAATCATGGCACTGTAAACTTCACAAAAAATCTCACATTGAGAAAAGTGTTTCTGCACTTGTCGCAGTGAGACGAATTCGATAACGGTTATCATGTTAACTATTATTTTTCGTTTTGCTTTGAGCATATATTCGTAACACTTGTATAATCCTCAATTGCATACCAAAAAATTTTTGCGATCGGAGAACGTTTTTTTTTTACTTTTGGCATCCTAAAAATGTGCGATTTTGCTTTGGGCAGTTACAAACATCGAGAATGACAGCTAAGTATTTTCGCTTGAAAGACACTGCAAGGTTCCGAAAGTTGGAAAGTTAAATTCAAGTTCAGGGTTCAGGATTTAGCGGAGTCTGAGTATAGTCACAGCAATATCTAACCCAATGGATCGGACAAATTTCATTAGTTGTTTAATTGAATTTCCAGTAAGAAACAGTTGGATTTCCTTCCCACTATACTTATGAATTAATTTCCATTTTCAAACTCTCGAGTAGAAATGCATATCTCTCTCACCTTAATCTGTAATCAAACATTGTTTCTCATACTTGTTTTCAGTTTAAAATTTAAATACGTCTACAGAAAAGCCTTGAATTAAAAGCAATCATCGAGTGCGACAATAGTTCTAGTTGCTTGATTGTTAAATAATGGCAAAATTATAATAATTAATTGAAACATTGCACTGCCAATTAGTATTGCACAAGTCGGGCAATTATGCGCCGAAGGTGAACTGGATGTTTTTCGAAGCTGAACTCGCCGGATACGAAATGCAAATTATGGCCTAGTGAAATTTTCGCTGCCAACTGCGCAACAACCAGTTTGTGTTCTACCTATCTATGACAATGGTTTCAACTAAATTTCTTCTGTAGACATACGTACTCGTACATACATGCAGACATATGTATGAACATATGAGTTGACGCTTGTTAGACACATGCACTACATTTGAATAGCAAATATTTCCATAGAATCGAGCGCAAAGATTGGCCAAAAGCAATTGCAATGCGAAGCTTTTTGTCGAAACACATACATACATATGTGGTATACAGTGGATGGCCGAACAATTAGTACGCTGGGAATATTTAACAAAGGAAAAGTCTGTTCGAGAGTGGTGGAATCAAATTACAACTGGGTTAGCACTAAAATACAGGAGGGAATCTGATTTTTGGATAAATAATAAATAAATAATTTTTTTTTCAAAATTCAAAAAATTTATTTAAAATTTTACGATTTTTATGTCATTTGAAAGAAAAAACTCCAACTAAGAAAACCCCAAACAATCTGTGCAAACAAATATTTAATGTGTGTGCAAAAGCTGTTCAAAGTCGAAACTTTTTTCTAGTGTCCGACCGAAACCACTTTTTTGGGCCGAAACCGAGTTTCGGTTTTTTTTTTAATATTCGGCCGAAACCGAAACTTTCTAGTTAAAATAAAAATCACCATATCAAGCATTTTTTTTTAACAAACGAATTTTACATTAAGTAAATAAAGAACAAACTTAACATAAATAAATAAAAACTTATTAATAAAAACAATTTATTCATTTTTTAAAAACATAAACATGAAAAAATCACCCTTTCATACCTTACTCGCTAATATTCAAAATTCAATAATTTTATATTATACGCTATAAAAAGTTTATTTATATTGGGGGCATCCAAATTACTCCTCCTTTCACTGTATATCTGCTACACAATAAAATGTAAAAAAATTTTCTAGAAAGTTTCGGTTTCGGCTTTTCGGCCATTTTTTGGCCGAAACTGAAACCGAAACCGAAAGCACTTATTTGGGCCGAAACCGAAACCGAATATTCGGTCGGACACTACTTTTTTCACAAAAAAAATAAAACACATGATTTCTGTTTTTTAGTCTACTAATTAAAAAAATTGCAAAAATATTTGGTTAGCAAAAAAGAAAATTGCTAGAACTTTCAATAAAAATTAAGAATTGATGTGGGCATTTTTGCTTTTAATGTTTTCTCAAAATTTGCAAAGCTGAGGTTTCCACATTTAATTTAAAATATTTTTCAAAATTAAAAACCTGAAAATTGGCATAACTTAGAGGAAAATATCTAAAAAGTAAAAAGTGTGAAAGTATGTTCCTGGATTTTTGGGTATTTTTAGAAACATTCTTTCTTTGTCGAATACTGTAAACACATCTTCCGATATTTTCCGAAAAAATCACGAAAAAAAATTAACAAATACACAAAACTAGAAATAAATTAAAATAGAAAATTCATTGAAATGTTTCTAAATAAGAACTAAGTATTAAATTTTTGAAGTGAAACTTCTTTACGCACGCTTGACTTGGGGAGTAAGCTGGCGAACGCGTTACGAAAAGTGTGATCGGGCGAGGCGAACGGGAGTTGAGTGGTTTACGCACGCTTGACTTGGGGAGTAAGCTGGCGAACGCGTGACGTAAGCGTTACATGAAAACATAAAATAAATTTAAATATTTGTAGAAAATTAATATATGTATATGTACATACATCAGGGGCGTAGCCAGAACTTGGTCATGGGGGGGGTTTTAACAAATTTTTTTGCCAGTTTAGTATTACATGTTTTTTAAAGTAAAGTGCACTTTCCAAATAGGGCATTTTGTTGTGGCTTATGTGACTTAATGCATTAAAAACTAAATTTTTTCCCTGATTTTTAGTAAAAATTTCATGAAATTTGGTGGACTGAAAGCGAAGTTATTGCATCTGAAGTGGAAGTATGTTTGTGTCATCGTACAAAAATGTGCATCGAACAAAGATCCAATATTAACTTTTGTTTTAAAAATGTTTAAACTTTAACCGAAGTATTTAAATTGATGGACCAAGTTTATGGTGATTTTTGTTTATACCGTGGTGGAGTTCATAAGTGGTAAAAGCGATTTAAAAACGATTGTCAGAACATAAATGATGACCAAAGTGTTAGCCAACTGAATCCGCGATCACCGTAGATCAAAACTGGGCGGTAATTCATAAAATATTAGCCAAAATCTTCATTGAAATTTTTGAAATTAGATTTAATCTTCGCTTTACTTATACCCACCCGGGTGATCTTTTTAATATTCATGTTTAATATCTGCACAAATTTTGAGGTAATTTTCAATAACATGAAAATATATTTTTTTTTAGAAATTTTGTTCATGTTTAAACTTTAATTTTGTCATTTTTTATACAAATGTACCTGGGTGATCCCAGGCGCTTTCACTACCATTTTGATTAAAACTCACGATAAATTTTTTTTTGCGTACCTCATTATGTGTTCAATAAACCCTCTGGAAAGAAATCTTCTAATATTTTCCATAGTCTCAAAATAAGTCATTAAAGTTAGGTTTTTTTCGAAATACGAACTATCGCCAGAGGAAGATATTAAATACTGAAGTATGAAAAAAATTTTTAAATTATCATATTATATATTTATTGTGAGTTTTACTCAAAATAGCGGCGGAAGTGCCTGGGATCATCTTTAGTAAGGCGAAGGTTAAGCATCTCAATAGCATAAATTTATTGCATTTTAACTGAACATTTGGCTATCGAAGGATGCCATCCCATCTATTGACACTTGTTTTGACTGTTTTTTTGTTTACTAAAAGTCGAATTTTAACCATAAACCACTCCTCGTTTTCACATGATGTGGCGCCGTTCGAATTTCACCTTTTCAAAGAATGCATTTGCCGATGAAAAAAAGCGTTTTGAGAACGTAGAAACCATCCAAAAGGCTTGCACCGACATCCTGAAGGACATTCCGGTCGACAAACTAAACTACTCTTTAGACATGTTTTTAGAACATGCAAATCGCTGTATTAAGCCTAAACGTGACTATTACAAAAACAAATTAGTTTCGGTAAAAAAAAAGTTTTGTTAATATTCTTTTAAATATTTAAAGATTAAAAGACCTTTTTGCTAATGTGGGAATGTACATACGATGCATAGTGATTGAAAATGTTGACAAATTATAGGCTATGGGGGGGTTCTGACACCCTAACCCCCCCCCCCCCCCCTTGGCTACGCCCCTGACATACATGTATATATTGTACACACCAGGGGCGTAGCCAGAACTTGGTCATGGGGGGGTTAAAAAATTGTTTAACTAATAAAGTTAGAAAGACGAAATTCAAGGATGTGGTAGTGTACATATTAGTCCTTAAAATATATATTTTTTTCAAATAAAACAAATAGAAATTTCCGAGGATATTCAAGGATAAAGTTTTTAAAGGACCTTTTCAATACCTCTTCGTTTTTTTGCACGAAAACATTACATTTTCTAAGATTCTAAGGATTTTTCTCTTTCATTTGATATCCATATTGTTATTCTACAATGCGCTCAATTTTTAAAATAATTTTCTGAAATAAATATATCCTTGAAATTTCAAAGTCCTTTTTAAAAAATCCTAACGTCAGAGAGAAAAAACTAAAAACCCAGTTTTACTACATTTGGCCCTAGTTTCGCGAGTATATAGATTTTTTCGTATGTTAAATTTTTGCCCCACGGTGTTATCATTTTTATTGCAAAACTAAAGGGTTTTCATATAATTTCTGTTACTATTTGTAATCATCAATGTTGACGTAACTGATTAAACATACAATTGAAAAACAACTTGTTGCTATAGGTTTCAAAAAATTATGAAAATTGCAAATTTAAAGTCAGGCATTATTAAATTACAAAAGTTTAAGAAGAACAAAATGGAGATTTCAATTCAGCAGTCCATGAGCAACCAGCTTACGGAATTTTATTAAAAAAAAATAAAAATAATTAAAATAAATTAAAATAAATAAATTAAAATAAATAAATAAAATTATTAAGACCACTCCTAATTTTGTTACGCGGTTGTAAGGATTCGAATTACCGTGCGATGGCACAAACCCACTGTCACTTCATTTGCAATAACTCCGCTTTCAGTAAATCAAATGTCATGAAATTAAAAGAAGGAATACTCTCGAGACTTCAAACTATTCCAAAGCCAAAAATAGAAATTGATTCCTGAATTTATAGGTGACTCTGACCTTCATTAAGTTGCATGTTGCTATATGGCAACAAAATAGCAAAACTTTTCATAAACAAATTTAATTGATATTCAGTTAAAAATAAACCTTTTGCAAAGTTTTTATTTATATAGTATACATATTTCCCGCATGTATTCTTAGCAGGGGCGTAGCCAAGGGGGGGTGGGGGGTTAGGGTGTCAGAACCCCCCCCATAGCCTATAATTTGTCAACATTTCCAATCACTATGCATCGTATGTACGTTCCCACATTAGCAAAAAGGTCTTTTCATCTTTAAATATTTAAAAGAATATTAACAAAACCCTTTTTGTACCGAAACTAATTTGTTTTTTTAATAGTCACGTTTAGTGTCAATAGATGGGATGGCATCCTTCGATAGCCAAATGTTCAGTTAAAATGCAATAAATTTATGCTATTGAGATGCTTAACCTTCGCCTTTCTAAAGATGATCCCAGGCACTTCCGCCGCTATTTTGAGTAAAACTCACAATAAATATATAATAATTTATAAATTTTTTTCATACTTCAGTATTTAGTATCTTCCTCTGGCGATAGTTCGTATTTCGAAAAAAACCTAAATTTAATGACTTATTTTGAGACTATGGAAAATATTAGAAGATTTCTTTCCAGAGGGTTTATTGAACACATAATGAGGTACGCAAAAAAAAAATTATCGTGAGTTTTAATCAAAATGGTAGCGAAAGCGCCTGGGATCACCCAGGTACATTTGTATAAAAAATGACAAAATTCAAGTTTAAACATGAACAAAATTTCTAAAAAAAAATATTTTTTCATGTTATTGAAAATTACCTTAAAATTTATGCAGATATTAAACATGAATATTAAAAAGATCACCCGGGTGGTTATAAGTAAAGCGAAGATTAAATCCAATTTCAAGAATTTCAATGAAGATTTTGGCTTATCTTTTATGAATTACCGCCCAGTTTTGATCTACGGTGATCGCGGATTCAGTTGGCTAACACTTTGGTCATCATTTATGTTCTGACAATCGTTTTTAAATCGCTTTTGCCACTTATGAACTCCACTATGGTATAAACAAAAATTCCCATAAACTTGGTCCATCAATTTAAATGCTTCGATGCACAAACAATTTTTTAAAACCCCCCCCATGACCAAGTTCTGGCTACGCCCCTGATTCTTAGTACTTTCAGGTATATTGCAGAAAGATTAATCCAAAGTAAATTAACCATTTTGAGTGCCTTTTCATGCAATTTCATGCAGACAATGAAATCTCTTAACCCTCCATTACTATCGTCTATTTCACTAACGCCATTACTATCGTGGGTGTAATCCACCCACAACTTTTTATTATCCGTTTTACTTATCCATGGAGGTAAAATAAACAAAAACCAAATTTTTTCATAATCAGAACATCATAACATGTAAAAACAAAAATAAATTGTTTAATTTTGTTAATTCATTTGTTTATGTGTATCTCATTTCAAGGAAAAAAAAGATGAAATAGTGATTTAGAAAGCTAAAAAAATAAGTAATAAATATTTATTTAATAATATTTTTCCGACCGAGGTAAAATTTTGCGTAAAAACTCAAACAAAAATCAACAATATACCTACTACTTTTTAAGGTTACACCGTGCGACAAAAATCAAAAAATTTCAAAACACACAAAAAGTCGATGTACTTCCGAAACTAGGGCCCAAATGTAGTAAAACTGCGTTTTTCGTTTTTCTCTCTGACGTCAGGATTTTTTTTAAAGGACTTTGAAATTTCAAGGACATGTTTATTTCAAGGAATTATTTTAAAAATTGAGCGCATTGTAGAATAACAGTATGGGTACCAAATGAAACAGAAAAATCCTTAGAATCTTAGAAAATTTAATGTTTTGGTGCAAAAGGACAAATAGGTATTAAAAATGTCCTTTTGAAACTTTATCCTTGAATATCCTTGGAAATTTCCAAAAACTATTGGAAAAAAATTTTAAAAAAATATATCTTAAGGACTAATATGTACACTACTACATCCTTGAATTTCGACCTTCTAACTTTATCAGTTTAAGATATAACAAATTTAATGTTATACAAATTTTTTACTTATCCTAGAGCATAATTTTTAAGGATTTTCTACTAAGTAAATGGTCTATACGTTATTAAAAAAAATTATCACCAAAAAGTGAATACAAATATGTAAATGTAATTTATAAAAAATAAAACTTCATTACTAATAATGGGTGTTAAGTAGTGTCCGACCGAATATTCGGCTTCGGTTTCGGTTTCGGCCCAAATAAGTGGTTTCGGTTTCGGTTTCAGTTTCGGCCAAAAAATGGCCGAAAAGCCGAAACCGAAACTTTCTACAAAATTTTTTTACATTTTATTGTGTAGCAGATATATAGTGAAAGGAGGAGTAATTTGGATGCCCCCAATGTAAATAAACTTTTTTTTTTAGCATATAATATTAAATTATTTAATTTTGAATATTAGGGAGTAAGGTATGAAAGGGTGATTTTTTCATGTTTATGTTTTTAAAATATGAATAAATTGTTGTTATTAATAAGTATTTATTTATTTATGTTATGTTTGTTCTTTATTTACTTAATGTAAAATTCGTTTGTTGAAAAATAATGCTTGATATGGTGATTTTTATTTTAACTAGAAAGTTTCGGTTCGGTTTCGGTTTCGGCCGAATATTAAAAAAAAAACCGAAACTCGGTTTCGGTTTCGGTTTCGGCCCAAAAAAGTGGTTTCGGTCGGACACTAGTGTTAAGCATCCAGCAATTTTATAACGCCACTACTATCGTGGGTGTAACACACCCAGTGACTTTTTAAAAAAATTGTATAAAAGCATCAGCTTTATTTATGCAACTGCAATGTACTCTAAAACCTTCAGAAATATACAAATGTGGATTACATTATAACTTTATTTTGGTTTTGGTTAAAAAATCTATATTTTACTAAGAAATTAAACTCACAGGGTGGATTCCACCCTGACGATAGTAATGGAGGGTTAAACATGGATTTGAGTTTTATTCGAGAGTCGCTGTTTTCTGGATTCAAATTTCAGTTTGTTAAAAAAATTGTAGCTGGCAAAAATGGTTTAGGCTTAAAAAAAAATTTTTTTGTACAAAATCCCACAAATTTCAATCATGTGTGTACCACTGAGTTGTTAAGAAGATTTATTGCCTCTTTGTGAAACACTTTGAATGCCAATTTGTAAAAATTTTTCTTGTTCGTTCTAATCGCTGGACCATCGACTGTACATGTGAACATGTTGTTAGTTGGTTATTTTGAGTTTTTATGTTTGTGTGTGTGTGTGTGTTGCATGGCGTCTTACAAACGTATTCAATTTCCATTTCCTGCAATTGTGAATTACACTTAAGCAATTGTTGTTGTTGTTTTTGTTATTGGCGGCGGCCAGTTGTGCTGGTGGCTTGCCGACTGTTGACTGTTTGTTGCTTTTGCTCGCTGGCTGTTTGCGCATTGAAGCCCACTTATCTAATTGCGATTGCGCTTCCAGGAACCTGTTTTCCTTGATACATTTCTCGACTCATTAGAACTCAATCATAACTCGGCGGCGCGCCGTGGTCAGTGCCGGATAGTGGCTGCCAGTTGCTGCCTGGGCCAAACCCACAATAATAGGGTTAATATCACACACACACAAGCACACAAAAAGCATTGCCTGCGCTTTCCTTTCCATTTGCGTTGAACGTTTTTGTTGTTGGCTTGTTGCGCTGTTGAGTGGTTGGCGCGCTGACTGCGCTTGGCCCGCAGCAATTTCAACCGAATTGGCACAAATGCTTTAAGAGAAACTTTTATTGCTGCTGTTGTTCGCTGTTGGCCGACCGCCGTTGATTTGACTATGGCCGGCGCGCATGTGCGCCATAAACCGCAACACTTTTGCCTCACATCTCGTACACACAACGCTAGAATTATGGTTGGCCAATGGTTAAGCTGCTATTAATGTAAAGTTAGCTGGCTGTAAATATCACTTGATACATGTATGCACATACATATGTCGGTATGTAAGCACGACTTGCATGTAGGTAGCTCACATTGGCCTTGATACATTGTACTCGCAACTGCGTCAGCGGCAAAACATTGTTTTCGATATTTGATGGAAATTCAAATGACTTGACGGCTTATTTTGATTGCAAATTTTTATGTGAATTGCTTTGGAAATTTTGTGAATTTTGTTTTGATCCCATTGTTATTATATATAATTTGATGAGGTGTATCGAATTTATTATACCGCATTGTAAATCTTTGTTGTGGTTCTTATTGTGATTGTCAGGCAATTTTTGCTCAACACTTGCAATAAAATTGCTGTGTCTATGCTGGTGTTTAATTGAATTTTTAAGCTAAAATGCAAGTCATGGTCTGCCCGGGCGCTGTGCTTTACTGAATCAAACATTGAATTCATCAGTAGAGATTTTCAGGTGGGCGAATTGCGGCCAAACAATCATTACTGCTTAACTTTAACCCCAAATGCATGGGTTCGCCTCAAAGCGGGCTAATATAAAAGATATATAAAATGGAGCCACGTTATGATTTTTTAAACAACAACTAAATCCAAAGTTTTTTTTGCTAGAAATTAATAGAAATTTTTTCAAAGTGTTGTAACTCGATGGCCACGAATGGCCACACATAGAACCTTATTGGGTGATTACTGATACCACATGGAGATCCGTTTATGAGTTGTAGTAGTGATCCGTTAGAATACGAGCGCTTTTGGCAAACTTCAGCAAATGCTTCAGGCCCAGCGTTGCCACCTTACGTAGTCCAGCGAACTCCTGTGCCCAAAGAAGGCAAAGCGTTGTCTTGAGATAGCAAGGCAGAAGCAGGGAACATACTCGAATGTCTTCAAAGCTTCATGTTTCTTACACAAATCTATTACAACTACAACTATAACTATAACTATAACTATAACTATAACTATAACTATAACTATAACTATAACTATAACTATAACTATAACTATAACTATAACTATAACTATAACTATAACTATAACTATAACTATAACTATAACTATAACTATAACTATAACTATAACTATAACTATAACTATAACTATAACTATAACTATAACTATAACTATAACTATAACTATAACTATAACTATAACTATAACTATAACTATAACTATAACTATAACTATAACTATAACTATAACTATAACTATAACTATAACTATAACTATAACTATAACTATAACTATAACTATAACTATAACTATAACTATAACTATAACTATAACTATAACTATAACTATAACTATAACTATAACTATAACTATAACTATAACTATAACTATAACTATAACTATAACTATAACTATAACTATAACTATAACTATAACTATAACTATAACTATAACTATAACTATAACTATAACTATAACTATAACTATAACTATAACTATAACTATAACTATAACTATAACTATAACTATAACTATAACTATAACTATAACTATAACTATAACTATAACTATAACTATAACTATAACCAGGGGCGTAGCCAAGGGGGGGGTTTAGGGTGTCAGAACCCCCCCCATAGCCTATAATTTGTCAACATTTTCAATCACTATGCATCGTATGTATGTTCCCACATTAGCAAAAAGGTCTTTTCATCTTTAAATATTTAAAAGAATATTAACAAAACCCTTTTTTTACCGAAACTAATTTGTTTTTGTAATAGTCACGTTTAGGCTTAATACAGCGATTTGCATGTTCTAAAAACATGTCTAAAGAGTAGTTTAGTTTGTCGACCGGAATGTCCTTCAGGATGTCGGTGCAAGCCTTTTGGATGGTTTCTACGTTCTCAAAATGTTTTTTTTCATCGGCAAATGCATTCTTTGAAAAGGTGAAATTCGAACGGTGCCACATCATGTGAAAACGGGCAGTGGTTGATGGTTAAAATTCGACTTTTAGTAAACAAAAAACAGTCAAAACAAGTGTCAATAGATGGGATGGCATCCTTCGATAGCCAAATGTTCAGTTAAAATGCAATAAATTTATGCTATTGAGATGCTTAACCTTCGCCTTACTAAAGATGATCCCAGGCACTTCCGCCGCTATTTTGAGTAAAACTCACAATAAATAAGTATATAATAATTTATAAATTTTTTTCATACTTTAGTATATAGTATCTTCCTCTGGCGATAGTTCGTATTTGGAAAAAAGGCCTAACTTTAATGATTTATTTTGAGACTATGGAAAATATTAGAAGATTTCTTTCCAGAAGGTTTATTGAACGCATAATGAGGTACGCAAAAAAAAATTATCGTGAGTTTTAATCAAAATGGTAGCGAAAGCGCCTGGGATCACCCAGGTACATTTGTATAAAAAATGACAAAATTCAAGTTTAAACATGAACAAAATTTCTAAAAAAAACATTTTTTCATGTTATTGAAATCACCATAAACTTGTCCATCAATTTAAATGCTTCGGTTAAAGTTTAAACATTTTTAAAACAATAGTTAATATTGGATCTTTGTTCGATTCACATTTTTGTACGATGACACAAACATAGTTCCACTTCAGATGCAATAACTTCGCTTTCAGTCCACCAAATTTCATGAAATTTTTACTAAAAATCAGGGAAAAAATTTAGTTTTTAATGCATTAAGTCACATAAGCCACAACCAAATGACCTATTTGGAAAGTACACTTTACTTTAAAAAACATGTAATACTAAACTGGCAAACAAATTTTTTAAAACCCCCCCCATGACCAAGTTCTGGCTACGCCCCTGACTATAACTATAACTATAACTATAACTATAACTATAACTATAACTATAACTATAACTATAACTATAACTATAACTATAACTATAACTATAACTATAACTATAACTATAACTATAACTATAACTATAACTATAACTATAACTATAACTATAACTATAACTATAACTATAACTATAACTATAACTATAACTATAACTATAACTATAACTATAACTATAACTATAACTATAACTATAACTATAACTATAACTATAACTATAACTATAACTATAACTATAACTATAACTATAACTATAACTATAACTATAACTATAACTATAACTATAACTATAACTATAACTATAACTATAACTATAACTATAACTATAACTATAACTATAACTATAACTATAACTATAACTATAACTATAACTATAACTATAACTATAACTATAACTATAACTATAACTATAACTATAACTATAACTATAACTATAACTATAACTATAACTATAACTATAACTATAACTATAACTATAACTATAACTATAACTATAACTATAACTATAACTATAACTATAACTATAACTATAACTATAACTATAACTATAACTATAACTATAACTATAACTATAACTATAACTATAACTATAACTATAACTATAACTATAACTATAACTATAACTATAACTATAACTATAACTATAACTATAACTATAACTATAACTATAACTATAACTATAACTATAACTATAACTATAACTATAACTATAACTATAACTATAACTATAACTATAACTATAACTATAACTATAACTATAACTATAACTATAACTATACCTATAACTACAACTACAACTACAACTTTCACTGTCTGTCAAACCCATCCTATGAATATGAGCCGCTAGGATGCAATGCCCGTTAATACGTCTAAGACGATTTTGCCGTCTAAACAAGATAGTCCAGTCAGAAAGTTTGGTTCTGCAGTCTGAACAAGATAGTCCAATCATGAAGTCTGTGCAGTTTGCACAAGTTTTGCATTACTTTTGTAGTTTAGAAGATGCTTAAGTTCCTACACGTTCCCTCTGCCGTTCTTTTCATGCTCTTCTTCAAGTCTTCGTAGACACTGCAAAGCACAATGGGACGAGTGTGGCCAAAAGTATCAAAAATTAATTTTTGAATTTTATCTCTTGGATATTATTTTATGATAGTTAATACTCCCAAGTAGAGAAATATGAAAAAGAAGTTTTAAAAAAGTTATTAATAAAGTCACAGGGTGACATTAAAGTTGAAATTTTAAAATAGAAAAAGAAACAGCGAAAAGACTTTCAACTTTGAAATAGTCTGGAGGGCGTAATTTAACCCGTTCGACCCCGAATTTTACCCTGTATCTCGATATTACTTTTTGGTATTTAAATCATAAAACACTCGTGTGCACACGATATTTTAAGTCGCCACGCCTCTTTGTTAGGGGTTAAAGCTAGTTTACTTTTGAAAAATTGTAGCTTAAAACGGGTTAAAAAAATCTTGTATCAATATTTTTTAATTACAGAAAAATTATTTCATATTTATGAAAAAATACAAAATTATCACTTTTTGATTTTATTTTACCATTATTAAAGAAACAGGGTTTTGATCAAATGCGCTCCATTCGTAGACTTCAATTAGAACACAAACTTTCCCTGATATCGCTGCAAATTATTGGAAATTATTTTGAGGATAACAGTAAAATTTTTGGAATTTGCTTTGAATTCATTTCTAAAAAAATGATTTTCCTGATGCCTGCTTAAATTAAACCCATAAATCAATCGTAGCTTTTGCTAAAAGATGACAAATAGGGAAGTTTCTCTCAGGCAACTTTGGGGTCGAAAGGGTTAAGTACGATTTTTTTAGTTTTAGTATCAAATTAAAGTGTGTAATTATTTCTGTCGGGCAATGTCATAAATTGTTTACATCATCTACATTTGTAGTAACCGTTACTCGTTAAAAAATAGCTTATAAAGAGTACAAAGCAAAAATAAACAAAAAACTTTAAAAGTGAACAATTAAAAGGCACGCAAAATGCCGCATCAATGTTTATATATTTTACATACTACAGGTATGTAAAATGAAAAAGTAAAAAGTTTAATTGCTACTATTTGCTACTTTTTTTGTTTTTTGTTTTTTACTTTTGTAGTGGCACTTACGATCAAAATTCATGAAATTTACAAATTGTGGTGTGAAACATCAAAGCTTGATTGCCAGAAAAAACTAAAGAAAATTTTTAATATTGTTAATTTTAATAATTTGTTAAATTAATTTATATTATATTTTATACATTTTTATATTTTTTATTAATTTTATTTAATTTTTGAATAACCTTTATTTACTTAATTGAATCAATTGCATAACTGTCACATTTGCGTTTATTGAGTTTTCTTCGTATGCTGAGTATATCTATACACAATAGGCGTGGCATATCCATCCCATTTTAGATTATGATTTTGTTTTGCCCTGCTGATTAATTTATATTCAATATATCGAAAATATATTTTTATTCGGCACAGATCTTGAGATTTGAATTTAACTTTTATATGGGGAGTGGGCGTGTCTGTCAAACAATTTTGTTAATTTTTTCTTCAGACATATATTTTCATAAAAAAAATCATGTGTACTGAATTTCATTAACCTTGGACTACTCTTTCTACTTTTGGCCACAGCTAGTACTGACTCGTCCCACGGTGCAAAGTGGCATCAGCACTCTTATCAACTGCTCAGCCGGATGGCTGACAGCACTCTTGGCAATTGAGTCCACTGTTTTATGATATTTACTCTATGCTTTTTGTCCCAGGCATACAAAAGAAACTCGCAGGCTTCAATTTGGTTTTGCTATAAACTTGCAATAAAAAGATAAAACGCTGTTTATTCAATAAACAAGAAAATTTTGATGGATTGCAGATTTATTTTAATATTTTAAAGCGATATTTTTAAAATTAGAATTGAGAGTTCAATGCATGTAAAAAATGCACACATTGTACTTTTAATAAAAAAACAGCTCATGTCCTTCTTTGGACTTTCATTTAATAACCCTTCTGAATTATTTTCACAATATTGGAATGAAGGATGGTTGGTTGATTGGTTCTAGTGTCCGACCGAATTTTCGTCTTCGTCTTCGTCTTGGGCCAATTTTAAATCTTCGGCTTCGGCCAAAGTCGCCGAATACTTTAGCCGAAGGTTTTCGCCCTGTAATGCAAGTCAATTTGTTCTGTTTCGAAGTATTTTATCAAATATAGGATTTCATCGATATTTCGGACTCAAGATTGCGATTAATAAAAATGATCTCTAATCAGCTATTTATGCCAATGTAATTGTTAAATTTTTTTTTGTTAGAAATGGAAATCTAAGACTGTTTTTGTTTACTAAAATATATGTGTATATATATATTCTTTTATTAATTCTTAAGTGGAACAAAGAAATTTATAGAGTAAGAATAGCCGTTCTTTCTTTTTTGATCAGTTTCTTTTCCTTAAAAGAATTTTTATTAGTATTCGGCTTCGGCCTTCGGCCTAATATTTTAGTTATGCCGAATATTCTGTTTCGGCTTCGACCAAGAATCCACCTTCGGTCGGACATTAATTGGTTCCGCAATGTTTCGTCATCAAATTAGCGCGTGGTCGTTGTTATGAATACACTATTACCGTTAGGTGCTATATGTGCCCCTATATCCAGTCAGATATAGTATGTTGATGAAGTAGCAAGTTGACGGTTAATTTCGTTAACTTTTCACAATTTATGCTTAACGTCTTTAACCTCCTTCTTGATAAGATTGGAAAGGTACAAAGGAAGTAATGGACGGTTTTCTTCTTCTTACAGCTATGATAGGTGGTATTAAAGTGGGGAAAGACACATTTTAGCTTTAAGCTCTCCAATAGACCAGTGACCTATGATGACCTAAAGGTGAAGGGGAAGAGGAGGCGTATAGTCCACACCTTTTTTATGAATCAGTGCGCTTTGATTTTTGAAAGATCTAAAGATTTAGAAACAACATTATTGCGAATGAATATGTGGCCGCTGTGAAGCCATCAAATTTTTGAAACTGCTGGGCATAAGTGACGCAACAAATCGAACTACGCCTCAACTGAGCTTAGTGCTCAATCAAGTACCATCGGAAATGTCGAATGTGTCTCTTCGAAGGCACAGAGTTGGATTGTTGCAGCGCTTTTGCTGATTCCCAACACTGCCAGCGGAACAACGAATGCACCCAGCCAGATTAATTGTAGCTTTGACTGCAGATCCAACAAATCACATTTATGTAATGGCACCATCGCTCATTCCTGATGAATATTGATGATGGTTGAATTTACATTTTTATTCTGATTTGTCTTATTTTCAATTTCTATCGGACGCAATTGGCAGAGGATCTGCGTCGGGATTTTCATTTCCGCATAGTTTCAGTGCAACATTCTCACTGCCCACATAATTCATTAGTGCATATCAAATTAGTTTAGTTTGTTTGAAGCATACAATGCACAAATACACACACATGCACACATATGTATGTCTTAAGATGAAGGAAAGAGTTGGAAGAATCAATCCACAGGCCACTTGGAACCGCTATTTCTTGTTCTGCACCTTCATGCCCGTCATTGGCGTTCTAGTTGTTGTTATTGTACATGTTGTTGTTGTTGCTTTTGTAACGTTCAATATTTCATTTACCATTTTTCCCACCAACAACCATGATAAATGATCCACAAACGGCACTGCAGCAGTTGCCGCCACCGCCGCCGTTGCCGTCGCTGTCGTTTCCTATGGCCAGCACCAGCCGGCACAGACGCACTGCTACTTGCACCGATTGACTTCCTGAATATTGTAATCTATATTTTTTCTATTATTGCCAGCCAGCCGTACGCCGTGTGTCGCACTCCCCTGCGCTCTCCTACTCCGCATTGGTCGGTTGCGCTGCTTTTGTGGTATTTTAATTACTTTTAACTTTGGCAACGCTCATACAGCGAGCGTGGTAATTCACCAACAACAACAACAATCCACAACAATCACTTGAAATAATACAACAAAAAAAAACAATAAATAAAAACAGAAAAACACAAAATTACAACAACAAAAAGGAAAAGTTACACTGCGGCATGCCGCCGCTCACAGTCCCCGCACAGTGGTTCAGTGGCAGTGGCAGTGGCGGTTTTGCAACACATTTCCATTCATTTTAAATTTAATTTTTAATAATTATAATACATTTTAATTTCTTAAAAGTTTTGTTTTTTGAGTAGCAGTTGGCCTATATACCAGGACAGAGTTTTCTACAAAAGTACTTGACTACAAACGCTAACCTCAAAACCCCAACTATTAACCCTTTCCGGAAATTTGTACGATATATCGTACAATTTTTTCGACGATTTTTTATTTGACAGCGAACGCACTTTTTATGCAACAGCTTTTTAATTTTCATTAAGTAGGTTGTGTTGTATCATTCTGTTTAAAAACTTTAAATCATAATAGCCGTGGCTACACAGCATGAGTGCGTTTTGTAAGCAGCTTTTTGCAAGAATTTGAAAAACCAGCAAATGACGGTACTTCTGCGTAGGAATTTTTAAATATGTAATTCTTTTTGGTACCAAAAAGCGAAACAATTTCAAAGTTTGAATCTCAGTTGAATTATAGAACTTACTAAATTTAACAGTTTTTGCGTCTAAATATTTTTCGCGAGTCTTTAAAAAAATTGTACGATATATCGTGGTCAAGGGTTGCAAAGCTTTGTACGATATATCGTGGAAATGGAAAGCAAAGGTTGCAAGTTATGTTTGCCTTTTTTTAAAGTTATAGGTTTGGTAACAGATTTTTTGCGTTTGCTTGCTTGCCACGCCCATCTGTAAACCACGTGACTAATAAAATTCGACTATTCCGCAATTTTCGATTAAAATTAAGAATTACTAGACGAGTTTCTGTTTTACTGGGCAGACACAGGTTATGTAAGGTTAGACATGCGTACTTGCCACTCCCACTACGATAAAAAGAATAGGCTATATTCAGTGCCTTTCTGTAAAACTGTATGAATTTTAATTGATTCTGTGATTTATTGAGAGGAAAAGAGCTTTGCAACAACAACAACGGTTATATAAGGCCGAATAAATGTGAATCAATTGTTTATATATATAATTTATATAACTTTCGATCAAAATGAAATCACGTTTTGATTTTTTGATGTTATAATTTATGTTTTCTATAAAAAAAATTAATTAATTGTTCATAAAACTTAAAAAAACGAAACAAAAATTTCATGCATGTTTACTCCTTTGTGGACTATTGTACGATATATCGTACAAAATTGATGAAGCTGTAATTCTCAACCAAAATGATTTTTTTGAAATTTTTTTGTATTTTATTACTAAAATGTTCAATAAGAGTCAATATTTTGAAGGAAAAATTTTTATCTCAAGAAATGTGGAAATTGACCGGAAAGGGTTAACTTCTACTTTAACCTAACCTCAATTTATTTAAATCGAACTAGTTGACTTACTGCCTATTTCTACATTTGAAATAAAACCAAAAAACCTTTCAAAATGCCACAAATTTTGTCACTGTAGCCCACTGTGCAACGGACATGTGTCGAATGCACAGCGCCAAGTGACCGAATCATGCGTGTTCGAGCGATCAATGGCCGCTCTTCCCCCCCTGGCGGCATTCAGTTGCAAGCGTTGTAAATGCGCCTCGCCGCTAGCCAGTGCCGTCAGCCGGAGCGGCAGCAACAGCAACAGCAGGAACAGCAGCAGATTGCTGTATTATAAAGCGAACAATTGTGGAGCTCAGCTGATGCGTTAAACGTGCGCCAGTCATTCGGGAAATGATTGTCGATCGCGACCTGTTGAACCTGCGTCAATTTGAATGGCAGCAGTGGCCATTCACGTTGGCAGTTGGCACAACAACAGACACCACAACGCAAGTGAAGGCAGAAGCAGACTGCCACAGTCGGAGATATCGGAGATATAGTCGAGCTGTGGATTGAATTGTTGCGTATTGGAAGAATTCGAGAATTGGACAGTGTTGGCCAAAGAGCGCATTGTGTGGGTTCTAGATTGGGGTAAAAGATTTCTTTGATATATAGTTTTCAATAAAGTATGTAATTATTGAATGTTTAAGAGATATATTCTTAGTAGCTTAGTGAGATATATGTGATAATGTTTCTCAAAAACCCGAGAACTGAGTGGTACTAAGTACAGAGTAAATAACATTCCTGGTTAGATTAGGTTTTAGTGGCAGATATCTCCTGAAAAGCTCATTCAATCACAAAATGATGGCTCATTGTGATTCCACGTTGGGATTGTGAGACTCCCCGTTCAAGGTTCATGGAACCACGAGAATTAAAGTATGAACCTCGATATCTCCCTGACATCTTGGTAGAGTATAGACCGTATGAATTTCGATATCTCCCTGATGTCTAGAGTATAAAGATCCATTAAACTGTAGTAAATGGAAGAACCTGCTGGCCAGCAACGGACATGGGGTGTAGACAGTGTACGCCTCTTCTTTCTCTTTAGAGCGACAATCATGACAGAAGAGAGAAAGAAGAAATTTATAGTTCGTAAGGTGTTTTCCATAGACTAAATAAATAAAATAAAATAAATTAAAATAAAATAAAATAAAATAAAATAAAATAAAATAAAATAAAATAAAATAAATGAAATAAAATAAAATAAAATAAAATAAAATAAAATAAAATAAAATAAAATAAAATAAAATAAAATAAAATAAAATAAAATAAAATAAAATTTAATAAAATAAAATAAAATAAAATCAAATTAAATAACATAAAATAAAATAAAATAAAATAAAATAAAATAAAATAAAATAAAATAAAATAAAATAAAATAAAATAAAATAAAATAAAATAAAATAAAATCCAATAAAATCAAATAAAATCAAATAAGATAAAATAAAATAAAATAAAATAAAATAAAATCCAATAAAATCAAATAAAATCAAATAAGATAAAATAAAATAAAATAAAATAAAAGAAAATAAAACAACATAAAATAAATTAAAATAAAATAAAATAAAATAAAATAAAATAAAATAAAATAAAATAAAATAAATAAAATAAAATAAAATAAAATCAAATCAAATCAAATCAAATAAAAAAAATAAAAATAAAATAAAATAAAATAAAATAAAATAAAATAAAATAAAGTAAAATAAAATAAAATAAAAAAATAAAGTAAAATAAAATAAAATAAAATAAAATAAAATAAAATAAAATAAAATAAAATAAAATAAAATAAAATAAAATAAAGTGAAATAAAATAAAATAAAATAAAATAAAATAAAAGTTAATAAAATAAAATAAAATAAAATAAAATAAAATAAAATAAAATAAAATAAAATAAAATAAAATCAAATCAAATCAAATCAAATCAAATAAAATAACATAAAATAAAATAAAATAAAATAAAATAAAATAAAATAAAATAAAATAAAATAAAATAAAATCCAATAAAATCAAATAAAATCAAATAAGATAAAATAAAATAAAATAAAATAAAATAAAATCAAATCAAATCAAATCAAATCAAATCAAATCAAATCAAATCAAATCAAATCAAATCAAATCAAATCAAATCAAAACAAATCAAATCAAATCAAATCAAATCAAATCAAATCAAATCAAATCAAATCAAATCAAATCAAATCAAATCAAATCAAATCAAATCAAATCAAATCAAATCAAATCAAATCAAATCAAATCAAATCAAATCAAATCAAATCAAATCAAATCAAATCAAATCAAATCAAATCAAATCAAATCAAATCAAATCAAATCAAATCAAATCAAATCAAATCAAATCAAATCAAATCAAATCAAATCAAATCAAATCAAATCAAATCAAATCAAATCAAATCAAATCAAATCAAATCAAATCAAATCAAATCAAATCAAATCAAATCAAATCAAATCAAATCAAATCAAATCAAATCAAATCAAATCAAATCAAATCAAATCAAATCAAATCAAATCAAATCAAATCAAATCAAATCAAATCAAATAAAATAAAATAAAATAAAATAAAATAAAATAAAATAAAATAAAATAAAATAAAATAAAATAAAATAAAATAAAATAAAATAAAATAAAATAAAATAAAATAAAATAAAATAAAATAAAATAAAATAAAATAAAATAAAGTAAAATAAAATAAAATAAAATAAAATAAAATAAAATAAAATAAAATAAAATAAAATAAAATAAAATAAAATAAAATAAAATAAAATAAAACAAAACAAAACAAAACAAAACAAAACAAAACTAAATAAAATAAAATAAAATAAGTGGAGGATTTCAAGAGAAATACTGCCATTTCCCTGATATCTACTTTTAATATTAGAAAGACCACTGCGACAATTTTGACGGTTTTTCATTTTTAAGTATCTGTATTTTCTTGAGTATTTCTATTAACTTTTGTTCTGATGACTTTAATTTTTTTTATGGGTTTCTACAATTAGTTCTACAATTAAGATTCTACATTTACAATTAGCCAAATCCGATGTGTACTTTTCGAGATATCAGCGCATATAATATGTGGTCTTTGTAGGTATGGAAAACTTGCGGTCTTTCTAGTGTTAAATGCATGGCTAGGCTGGAGAAAAACGAGGAGCTCAGGAGTATTTATGTTCTCTTGACCAGTGAGGGATATTCTCATTAAAAGTGCAGGACCGTTTCTGCTTCCTTTTCGGAACGACAATTACGACAGAAGTCATGAAAGACTTTAGTATGAGCGCTGCTATCTATTAATATCTATTAATCTATCTATTAATAACTCGGTTATCTTGGAGAAAAATGAGTATCCTAGAAATTTTAATCTTCTCCTGGCCAGGTATGGACTTCGGCAATCAAGTACAGGACTGTCTCTTCTTCCTTTTTTGAACATCAACTATGACAGAAGTCGTGAAGGACTGCGGTATGAAGTTATAAGTTCATCGATGGACATTGCCATGTAAAGTACAGGCCCATTTCTACTTTCTTTTTGGAACGACAATTACGAAAAAAGTTGTTATAGGGCAACCCTAGTTTCTCAGCAAATTTCCCCATTAGGCAGTGTCCCGAAAGCACAACAATCACTGAGATCCTGGAATACAGCTAATGGTTGATTAACCCTCTGAATCGCATCTGGTTAAGGGGTTTTCAGGTTTGTTCGGCATTGCTGCAGGTATATTTATTCATTCACCCACAGATTCTTTGCATCAACACTACAAAGCTTTAATCTTTCTGAACATATATACATATGTTCACTTTACTTGTACAGTTCGTGAATGCCGCTATGGTGTTGGCTACTCAGTGTTGCCAGATAGCTGAAATGACTTTCTCCTAAATCTGAAAAAAATACTGAAATTACCTCCCAAAAGTTAAAAAAATATCCTAAAATGTTTTTTATAATTTGCGTTACTTCAAAGGAGTAATACTTCTCATAAAAAAATAAAAATATATACCTACATATAATTTTTTTTAATGGAGCCTTTTTATTCATCTTCAGCTTAACCCTTTCAGTCACAATGTCCAATATATTGGACTACAGCCCATACAATTCATACAGAACGGGTTTATTTTCATGTCGGAAAGGGTTAACAACAAAAACTTAACAAAAACAAAACATATAAAAAATGAATGAAATAAACAGTGCCATTTTTGGCGGGATTTCATTGTGACAGCAATAAGTGAGAACGAGATAGAACGAGCTTAGATTTTGTAAGCTTACAAATTTTTAACACAATAGGATGCTTTGACAATTAAAATAGTTGCCAAAATATGTTTTGTTGCCAGTGTTCCCAATACATCATACTGCGTTATCCAAAAATCTCCCAAAAATCCACTAAGGATCCGAAATATCACCTAACATAAAATATAAATCTCCGAAACTTTCTGCTAAAGAATTCTTCCTCCTAAAATTTCTCCTTAAAGGGCCAAGAATCTCCTAAATCTAGGAGGAAATCTTCTGATCTGAAATCTAAATCTAGGAGGAAATCTCCTGATCTGGCAACACTGTGGCTACTCTGGGACCAATCTTAAACTATTCTAAACTAAACTAGAAGGATCATGCTCTATTAAAAATTTATATACAGTGGCGTATACAAGGAGGGGAGCTTTGGGGTTCAAACCCCTCCGAAAAAATACAAAAATTGCTGGTACAAAATATGGTTTCAAATGGTAATTGACTCAAAAGTTGTACGTAAAGCCCCCCTAAATGAAATCCCGTGTGCGCTACTGAATGTATGTAGGTATTGCCTAAAAATATTGCCGATACCCTGTTGATGTGATACACTTTGCACTAAAGTTGGCCAACATTTTTGTCGCTTCTGCGGCTTATTTGGTGCGCGTGTACGCGCTACTCGAGCATTTAAATATCTCAAGAAGCCTGTGAAATGTTTGGCAAATCCGCATTTCGAGTTATCGGCCGCTTCAGGTGATTAAGTGAAATCGCTTTGCTTTTTAGATAAGCGCAGCCATAAAACGCAATTACAACGATGCGCATGCGCGCACGCACATTTTCAACGTGCGATAAGAGTGCAGCCAAATGCCGGCGATAAAAGCCGCGCGACGCAGAACAAAAAGAAACAACAACGACAGCGAAAACTGCCAATGCAAAAGCAACGATCAGCTATGCGTGCGCCTATCGGCGGCTGCATCTCCTCGCATTCTCGTCCAGTGAGTACGTACGCAGTGCGGTCCACTATCGGCGACGGCGGCGGCGGCACATTCCAGCAGTTCGGAGCGCAGCGTTGTAAGCTGACCGGCCGGTGCGTCGCTTAGATGTAATATTTAAGATAAATAATAAAATCGTGATTCCAATTTGAGCTTGAGTGGTTTCAGTCCGCTGCCTTTAATCCGCAGTCGCAGCCAAATCGCCGCGCTTACCTGATATCTTTTGCGCGCGCACACATTTGTGAATGCCACCACCGCCGCCACCGCCGCTGCCACCATTTGGCTGCTAAGTGTTTGCTTGTTTCTTGTTTTTTTTTGTTGCTGTTGTTGGTGTGCGCCAGCGCACACGATCGATCTAATTAAGCGTGGCTTATCGTTCGCCTCATCTGTCTACTAAATATTTTTTTGGGCTGCGTTCTGCTCAAACAATTTTCATAGATGCTGCTGTTTTATGTTTTTATTGTTGTTGTTAGAGTTGTTGTTGTTGTTTGACTTTCTTTGTTTAGTAAGGCGGGTTAATTGGGGAGTACACCGTGAAATGCTACCGACTTACCGCAGAACAGCCCACAACTACTAAATATTTGCTACCATAGAGCGGCCACTGCAAGGCTGGGCGCATCTATCAATGTCTCTTAGATGTGGCTTTGACGACATTTCGACTGGGTGGGGCCCATAGAATTTTCGACAATGTTATAAACTCTGAACTATGTTGAGATGAGCGAGTACACCGTCTTCAATGACCGGAATTGCTTTATTTTGCTATTGAGAGAATGAAAAGAAAAGTGTCAAGTGACACCGCACAAAACTAATTTTGTAATATAATTTTTTAATATATTTTAGTTTTTATAATTTTAATTTTATGATTTAATTTTTAATTTTAATTTAAGGGGGTCAATACGTGTAAACGGTATATTTTTGGAATCGCGCATACGCCGGAAAAAATTAATGCAATGTACAATATTTTTTTTCATTCTTTTATTAAAAGGTAGCAGTGCAAGAAAAAAAATTTTTTTTTTGGCGTGCTCAAAATGGCGGCGGTGGTGGGGTCCAACGTTGGGCCCAAATTCTAGTAGAAGTTGTGCCGGCGACCCAAAATTCATCTGAAAAAATATTGCTATTAGTTATTATGAGAAAATATATGTACCTTCTAAAGAAACTTACAAAAAAAAATATTTTTGTCGAAAATACAAAACTACGCTCCAACCGAAAAAAATTACCTTTTTTTTCTTAATTTCCCCAAAATGGCGCCGCGGATTTCGCCAAAAACAATGAAATTTTTAGTTACTTTAGAAGTTCTATGTTTCAAAAAGTTGCTGCCCAAATTTTAGATCAGGATTTTTAGATTAGGACTAAAACTTGCCGAGATATTCTGCTTCCATAATCAAAAACCAGTGTTTCGAAATAATTCGGTTAAAACTTTGCGTTACCGATATCATGCGGAACGAATTGACCATCAATAAAGCGCTCCTGCAGGGGAACGGGTGATCAGAATTAAAAACCACTTGAGGGGGATATTCTTAAGACCCACTGGAGTCTATTTCACAAAAAAAAACTATTTGAAAATTTTGTAAATTTACACGTATTGACCCCCTTAAGGATCACAAATTCGAACCACTTTGTACAAGGGGTAGTTCGACTTTTCGAAATAATCGAATTTCTTAACATTTTTTAAATTATGTAAAAATTCCAATAAATATTGAAAAGACATCTAATAACTTGAATGCGATGCCATTTTTTTCTTCACTTTACAAAAATGTAATACGTTTTATTCGCATAGAAATATCGAATAAAACGTTTCGCATTTTAATATCATAATATTTTCGTTTACTTTTTAATCGAAACAGAGCCAAATGTTTTTATTTCATTTTTATTTCGTATTTTATTTTTATTTGTGTAAGCAAAAAACAAACCAAAGAAAGTAGGGAAAAAGAAAGAAAAGGGAAACGCTCGCAAATTCGAAGCGCCACTTCGTGCTTCGAGAGTGGACAAAAATAAGAAAAAAAATTATCGGCGATTTTAACGAAAACAGTGTTAAAGGTAAATGTTTATTTAATGCATCCGAAATATTTTATCGAAAAATTGTCGCGATTACGAGATATAGCTCGTCAAATTCGGATATATTTTTACAAAAATTTATGATGAGATACAGCTCGTCAAGGTCTGATATATTTTTACAAAAATTATGAAGGTGAAAATTAAATTTAAAAAAAAATTTGTAGAATTGTAAAAAAATGGAGAAAATATATTCTTGTAGATAGGCCACCAATTTCTTTTAATATTAAAACTACATTGATAGGAACGGAACTTTTGATCTGTTTTTTTGTTTAGTGCAAATATTTTTTTTTACGAATTTTCAAAAACAAAGTTTTATGTTATCAATGAAAATGAAAAATAACAAAATTCAGAAAAGTAATTAAAATCGATTGGTGTGAACTGGCCTAAGTCTTTCTTATGACTTTTTTCTCTTAATTGCGTCTTTTTGCGTCTTTGGAAAATATTGCATTTTCTCCACCCCCTTTCCTTTCGTTCAAGGTTGAAGTTTTTAAAATTGCTCATTTTTAAGGGTTGACTTTTTAAAATACTGATATTAAATAAATAAATATAAATAAATAAATTAAAATAAAATAGTTAATAAAAATTAATAATAAATAAATAAATTAAATTGTAATAAATTAAATAAATTAATAATAAATAAAAACTACATAAATAAATATGTATTAAATAAATATTGACCAAATTTCAATAATAAAGCTCCAGCGGTTTGGGCTCGGGGTGATAAAATAATCGGTTATATGTCTTTGATATTTTTTAAACAATATTTTTTTTGACAATACAAGCAATATTTTTGAAGCCAGAAGTCCAAAATGACTTTTCAGCGAATTTCAAGTACTCCTTCTATTTTTGCCCCAATTTTGTATGAAGTCGAGGCACCAGTTCGCCAGTTTGAATTTTAGAGCATTCAATGCTTTGCAATGTGAGGTTCGAATTTCTGGAAGATTCGAATTTGTGAGAGTTCGAACTTGTGAACGTCTACTTTATATATGCAATTCTGATTAGCAGTGAGCAACTCTTTTCCATAGACAGTTTTACCCTTTTTAAGACCTTCAAATTATCAGAGCTTTTAATCGGTGTGAACCGATTTATTTATCTTTTTCGCTTTTTGGCCTTTTAATTGAACCAAACACTTAACCAGTGGCGGATTCAGGACGGGAGTTTTGGGGGTTGAAACCCCCCGAAATATTACGATCGGCTTTAAAACTACATACAAATTAAAAGGCTTTTTGGCATCTTATGAATATTAAAGATTTACTTTTTGAAACCCCCCCTCTCACCCGAAATATTTTTCTGAATCCGCCCCTGCACTAAACCAATGAGAGTTTCAAATAATTGTACCCAAATTAAAATAGAAATATTGTACATTCAAAATTCCTGCTTGGCACCACAGAATGTACGAATACTCAGATTTTTTAGATTAAAAAAAAATGTGTAGAGAACTTTAAGTTAAGTCAGTACAATGAACGTACTATCTGTCTCAGTAAATATTTTCAAAAACGATTTAGTTTGAATAGGACAGAACATTTGTATGAAAGTAGTTTTAATTTTTAACAAAAATGTCTAAGTACTAATTTAATTTTTAATTTTGTAATATTTTATTTAACAACAACAACAACAACAAAAATGGACGAGTCAAGTATGTATATAAATAAAAAATCAAACTATATTTGAATCGAAGCATTGGTTCAAGAGTGAGTTCGAACAGGTTCATCAACCGAATCAATGGTTTTAAAATAAATGCGAGCCTCCACTTAACAAATTTTTCAGATTCTCAGCTTTGAAAATAATGACAGATTCAACCTCGCTTTCTAGTGCAACACCTTCAACTGACATATTTCTATCATTTCGCGCATATTTCTGCAGACTTGCAATCAATTTGATTTTCATAGTCATCGATAACAATAACAACTGCCCGCCACAATACCGGAAATCAGATGGTGCTTCAATTGTTTAGACATACATATGTATGTACATACATATATTTAATGTCCCAACCGCAAATGACGCCACAGCAGCGAAACTCCGCAGCTGGCAGCGCATGAAATTGTTCATTACAATTGTGGTTGGTGTTCATATGTACGCATGTATGTATGTATGTAAGTGGGTATTAAGACATTTAAATCTCAAAGAATTTGCATGCTCCGCAATTTGTGGGTATAAAAATTACAAACCTCATAGATTTTTGACATTTCCAAGACTCCATTGAATACGTTTTGTTAAGAAAATTGGTTCTGTTGGCCAAAGCAGGCCTAGTTCGTATCGCTTAATTGTGCCAAAATTATACACACTGAAATTCTTTAAGGTAGTTCACTACGGTATTTAATTTTTTATACAATCTTCCAGAGTTACTTTACTTTCACTCCACTTTTCGTATCCGTGTCACAACGTTGCTTGTCAAAACCGAACTTACTTGCAACATCACTCCTCGGATGCCTTTTGTACTTATCTGCCCGGAGCGTAACTCGTTCTTGAACATTCCAGCATCGTCTCGAACCGTCTCTGCAACAATTGCCTCAATGTAATATTGGTAATACGACACCTAAAAGTATGCAAAGCTCGACAAATTCTCAACTCGAAAAATTAAAACTTCAAAGAAATCTAATCCCAATATTTGACTCTTTGAGATGGTTGTGTGTGTATATGTAGTTATGTTTTTAAGTGTGTTCGATGCGATAGTTGGAGGTCGATGGCGAAGAGGGAGACGGTGTCTCCGGTTGAAGGACCAAGTTGTGGAGGCCCTATCATCTCTTAGTGTGACCAACTGGAAAAGGCGGGGAAATTAGGAGAGAGCTGACGCCTGGAGAGAGCTTTTGCGGCAGGCCGTAACCCGGTAACGGGTTGTTATGGCCAGTTGTGTAAGCAAGTAAGTAAGTACGTATTTAAGTGCGTGTGGCAACAATGAAGCTATAGACAAGTAATTGCCACTGTCGTTTCAAGTGCTTTTGTTCATTTGTGGTGCATGCAACGCCATCGATCGGTGCGATCGAATTCAATTCAGTGTTGCCAGATCAGGGCATTTCCTCTTAGATTTAGGAGATTCTTGGCCTTTTAGGAGAATTTTTAGGAGGAAGAATTGTTTAGGAGAAGGTTTAGGAGATTTATATTTTACGTTAGGGGATTTTTCGGATCCTAAGTGGATTTTTGGATAACGAATTATGATATATTAGGAACACAGGCAACAAAACATATTATGGCAATTTTATAGTCAAAGCACCCTATTGTGTTAAAAATTTGTAAGCTTACAAAATGTAAGCTCGTTCTATCTCGTTCTCACTTATTGCTGTCACAATGAAATCCCGTCATTTTGTTTTTGTTAAGTTTATGTTGTTAAGCTGAAGATGAATAAAAAAAGGCTGCATTAAAAAAATTATAGGTATATATTTTTATTTTTTTATGAGAAGTTTAATTCCTTTAAAATAACGCAAATTATAAACAAATTATAGGAGATTTTTTTAACTTTTGGGAGCAAATTTTAGTATTTTTTAAGATTTAAGAGAAAGACATTTCAGGTATCTGGCAACACTGATTCAATTGCAGCGAGTTGGTGCGCAAGAAATCACTGCGTTATGTGTGTGCGGGTTTTTCTTTCTTTTCATAAAGTTGCTATTGTTAGCTTTTAATGCATTTGCCATTTGTGCAACGAAAGTGAAATGCCATTTACATTTTTCATTGGCGGTATTCACGATCGCAAGTTTTCGACCAACAATAAGGATATGTGATGATAATCTGATCCGTTTCTCAGTTTATGTTGATTTTTTTAAGGTCTCTTAGTGCAAACCTTAAAATGTATCGATGTTTTGTTAGCAATTCGCTGACTTGTTTAGGGTTGTATTTGTTAGAAAAAATAATATAACCACAAAGCGATACACTTCTGCAACTTTTACTAGTTTATATAGAATTAACACTTTTTTAACACATTTACACAAACTTAAAGTGCTTGTAACACACTGAGCAAACATTTTTTTTATCTTAGAAAGTGTTGATTGTAGAATTTCTAGATTTTGCTCCTTTGCTAATGGTTCCCCAGATGCTAATGAAACCCTGGACAGTATTGAAAGTTAAGAAAAATCAGCTACATTTGTTAAAGCTGTTCTTGATAGTAATGCCAAAGCTGTAAAAAGTCCGTTCAGTATTTTTTTTAATATTGGGTGTACAAGTAGAAAACCGCCGTTTTTTTCATAATTTGAGGCTTTATTGCGTATAAATAGCTACATACTGATTATTCAAAATATTTTCCATCGCTAGCCACAACTTTCTCCCATCTTTCTGGCAGCATGTGAATTCCGCGTCGAAAAAATTGTTCGTCTTTGGACGCGATCCATGTATCCAGCCAATTTTTGACCTCTTCGTAAGACTGGAAGTGCTGTTCAGCTAGACCATGCGTCATCGATCGAAACAAGTGAAAATCGGAAGGAGCGATGTCTGGAGAGTAGGGCGGGTGGGGTAGGATGTCCCATTTCTGTATTTCCAGGTAAGTTTTTACGACCTTGGATACATGAGGCCGGGCGTTGTCGTGTAGGAGTATCACTTTATCGTGCCTTTCCTTGTATTGTGGCCGTTTTTCCTTCAGCGCTCGGCTCATGCGCATCAGCTGGGTCCGATAGAGAGCTCCTGTGATGGATTCGCCTGGTTTCAAAAGTTCGTAATACACTACGCCGAGTTGGTCCCACCAAATACACAGACCCGGCCGATCCTTGTCTTTCACGTCATAATCACCATTTTTGAATTTCACGAACCATTCTCGACACGTTCTTTCACTGATACACGACTCACTATAAGTTGCTACAATCATTCGACGCGCTTCAGCTGCAGATTTTTTCGAATGAAACGCGAAAAGCAAAATCTCCCGCAATGACGCTTATTCGGTTCAAATTTCGACATCTTCACGCACCAACAAAAAAATGGACAATAAGAATAAACAAGCGAGATGATGTGGAGTTGTTAACCGATATCTTAGCTTGCCATGTGATGTTTCTGATCGGAATTCTCTCACCGATTTCCAAAGGTGGCACCACCCAGTGGAAAACGGCGGTTTTCTACTTGTACACCTGATATTTTTATCTCTATTTTAGATGTCCCGACAGACCAAGAGGCCAATAACTGGAAGTGAAAACATAAGAATTATAAAAACGAAATGTGTTTATTGGGCTCATAACCGGATAACGCCTGCTCAGTAGCCCAGCGTGATGTGCTCTGGGCTCCAATCACTGAGGTCGTGGGTTCTATTCTCACTTAGTGCTTTACCCCGAACTTTCCCAAATTTCCTTCATTTTAATTTTTTCCCATTTCATCAATATTTCCCAGTCAAATCCTGTGCCTTGAGATGAGATCCTATTCTTTCCATCCCATTCGGTGGATGGATGGCAGCACGCAGCAGATTCTCATTTTCAGTAGTCATACAAGCGTAACTACAACACCACCAGAGGTCATTGAAGGCACCAACTCTCTGCTTTATCCATCCTACTTATCAGTAATAGATGCACAGAAGGCATTCAGAAGGCTTTCTCCATACGGAAGTGTCTCTCTTACTTAGGGGACAATGCATAGCCACTTCATCACGGGGGACCACAGCAATGGGTTCCGATGGAATCTGGTAGCGATGAGATCAATTCCATTTGAGTAGCGTAGCCTATACAAGGCAATAGTTTCATTGAATCCCTATGCTCTCAAGTGAAAACCATAGACGTTCCATTACCATTTTCAGTTGCAAATATTCATAAACAAACAGATCAAGTAATGCGGTAAGTATTTAAATTTCAAATTTTGTAAATTATTTTTGTGTGGCAACATTGTTTATTAGAGGCCGCATTATGTCTATAGGGTTATCGCTTTTTATTTGAAACATCAACAGTATCTATAAGAAAAATCATTCCGATAGCTTAACTTGTTTCAAAGTTTTTTAACGAACCAGACGAACAGAGAGACGGACGTACAAACTAGAAGATAGGCAGATAACCGGGTGGATGAATGGACTGACATTACAAACTCCTGGTCAAAGGACCTCTGCACATTGTATAAAATACTATGACGATTTAAATCGTCAGTTTGTATAAGGAATTCACTTCATTTGGACGAGGTTATTCCGGGTTCCAGCGCAGTGGTGTTAATTTACATACATAAAATAACTTATGATACTACAATACATTAACGGGACTAAGAGCTAATTTCCCAAAACCATGTTGTGTTGTGCCCTTTGAATTTGGAAATGAATGAACCTTAACCCTTTCGCTACAGATTTTTACTGAGGAAAGTTAAAATTTTAAATTTGACGTCTTAGGCCTCTATGTGGTTATTTTAGCAACATTCCATAAGAAATTTTTTAATTTTAATACTCGGACCCTGTATTTTAGGGTGTTTTTCCATGAGAGCAATCACATCGTTGTGGCTGTCATAATTACTTAAACATAAAACGTTTTACGCATAACGAAAATTTGAATATTTCTTAATTTACTTCAGCCAAATTAAAAAAAAGTATCTAAATTGAAAGAAAACGTCAAATTAAAAAGTTCTCTAATTTTTTCTGCTTCTTCTTCCTTTACTATGTCAAGATATATCATTAAAAAACGTGTATACTTCTCGTCTTTAAACTTAAATATTCAGTTTATTAATTTCGTATTTTTCCTAAAACTTCAAACTATTCCAAGGACCAACAAAAAATGTATTCTTGCAACCATAGAGGATGCAGACGTTCACAAAGTAGCATGTTGCCATATGGCAACAAAATAGCGAAAGGGTTAACCTAAGAATCTAAAATTTTATGTCGATTTCGTATTTAATTTTTTTATTCATTCATTAAATTCTCATTTTCGCATTTTTCTTTAATTTTCTTAATTTTTTAAACTTTTTTAGAGGATTATAATCTATGAAAAATCACTTTTAATCGATGCAAATTTTGGATTTTTTTTAATGTAATTTTTCTAATAAATTTTTGCCAATAGAGAAGTTAACAATCGATTAACATTGAATGAATGGTAAAAGAAACAACTCATTTTTTCCCACTTGGGGCCCGGAAACCTCCAAACTACAATTAAAGATTTCTTGAAAACGCGATCTAACTTTGAAAAACAACTTTCGCTGTTCGATTCAGTACTCGAATTAGGTCACAGATCACTTGTTGAGATTAAAAAGTTTCCGATTTCCTGCCGAAGAGGCAGTCGTCGAAAGAAAAATTTTGCTTTTTTTGTGATGGTTGCAATTGGGACTCGAACCTGAGTCGCTTTAGACTACCGATCCAAAGCACTAAACAAACTGGCTGTGTGCTAACGCCACAGTTGCCGCGCCTCGTGAACACCGCCACTACTAACGAGATAAACAATTTATGGCTTTCTCAATTGTTCGCTTGGCCTCAGCCATGTGTCAGTGCGTCCAGCGCCAATTGCTGTGGATTACTTTAAATCGATTGAATTCATTTGGGGCGCTTTCGGCTGCTGGCCGCCTGCAAGTGCGACGTTTGTTGTTTGTTGTTGCCGCTGTCATTTTCGTCATCGCTAAAAGATTAAAGTAAAAGTTTATTTTCGTTGCGCTTTGTTTGTTGCAGCTCGACGATTAGATTTTCGGCCGCATTGCACAAGCGCCTATTTTACAGTTACACATTTGCCATTACCAAATTCAAGCTAAATGGCCAGCGAGCAACTGGTCCAGTGCGCTCGGAACATTTCTATGTGCACGCAACATTTCCTCCGTGCAAACACATGTTGGCCGCTGCCTCTTCAAGGCACTTTGGCCAATTGGATGCTTTTACGTATCGTTGACCCATTTGCCGTTTTGCTTTGATATTTTAATGCCTCCATGTTGCGTGTTTGCAACTAAAGCAAAGTATTTGTGATAAACATTTTGGCTGGTGTCTTGTTGTTGCGCGCAGGTGGTTTTTAACTACAATCCATTCGGAACGTTTGTGCAGAATTGTTCTTTTAAATAGGAAGTTTTTCAATAATAGCCGGGAATGCTTCATATGGGACACATGTGTGCGAGTGCTTGTGAAAGGGTTGGATGGATGTGAGGGGGAGCCGAGGAAATAACCTAAGGGAGGTCATTACCTCAAGCACTCAGGCTTTATAGCCCATTGTACTTATGTGAAAGGGTTAAAAATAAGCGGGAATTGAATAAAAAGTGTTGTAAGATTTTACAATACTTTCATTGCGAGTTAAAAGGCATTCAATATCATTGTTTCTAAAGAGATACAAATGGCCCTCCCGGCTTCGTTTACAGGATTTGATCAAATTTTGCATGACTGGTATAAGTCGAACTAAATCTGATCCATGGTATAGAGTCTAAAACTAAACTTTGGACAGTGTAGTTCCAGTGTTTCCAGATCAGCAGATTTCCTTCTAGATTTAGGAGATTCTTGGCCTTTTAGGGGGAGGAATTTTTTAGGAAAAAGTTTAGGAGATTTTGATTTAGTACATTTGACCTCATGAGTGCCACTGAAGCTTTGAATATGTCTAATTTAAAGTGCCTAATTTAATTTAACTAAATTGTATGCTTCAAAGTGTATAATTTATGCAATGAATGAAGGAAGTTTACAAAAGCGAATCTTATATCGATCTAATTTTTTTATATGTTTTGTAAAAAAAAACTGAATATATTTTTATTTCAATATTTTATAACGATTTTGACTATATAAAAAAAATTCTAATTATAAATATTTTTATTTTATTTAGGAGAAGTTTAATTTCTTAGTTTATAATGACAAAAATTAACAAACAAAATTTTAAAAGATTTAAAAACTTTTTTCAGGAAATTTCAGCTTGGGTTTCTTTCCATAAAAAGCAACTAACTTCCCAGAGAAAGAAGTCTAAAGGCGTTAAATTGCATAATCTTGGCGTCCATTAGTTTCTTCTGGAGATAACTTACTCATTTAACTGGCCATAACAACCAGTTAAGGGTTACGACCTGCCGCAAAAGTTCTCTCCAGGTGCCTCCACTTTGCGGACACCTTCCCCGCTTTGCCATATCAAGAGACGATAGGGCATTCTCAAGTTGGTCCTTACACCAGAAACTCGGTCTCCGTCTAAATGTCGACCTCCAATTACAGCGTCGTATACCTTTTTGCTTCCATCGTCTTTTTGGAGCTTCATCGCCCATACGAGAGACATGGCCATGTTTGGGCCTTTAGTGCGTACTGGCATTACTGGTGATGTTGTTGTTGCGCATGTACGACTACTGAAAATGATCTGCTACTTTCATTCACAAAATGGACTGGGAAGCAGAAGAACTTGTCCCAAGTTAAAGGATTTGGTTAGGTTTGGTTGGGTTCCGGATTTGATAGAATGGGATACAATTACAAGAAAGAAAAAATTTGAAAGGAAGGGGGCCAAGTCCTAAGTGGGAATTGGACTTACTAACTTTGGAATAGGAGTCCCAGTGCCCAGTGCACTTCACGAGACGGCTGTGGATTACTGTCTCCCTAAATGCAACCGCTTCGGCTTCGCTGGCGGTGCTTCAATCGGTTGAGAAAATGATTTTCGGCCAAAATTTCCAGCGCCCAATTAGCGAACTCACGGCATTTTCCATGGTCATCCGGCTTCAATTATGGCGCCAGCACCATCTTATCTGGATGTGGGCTCAAATTCAACCACAAAATAAGTCGATGATGCGAAATTGCGCTGATCGGTGCCAAATAGACATTTTTTAGTCTTCTTCAATACTGGCCAAACCAAACCCTTTTTCGTTGGTGGCTCAAGACCCAAAAGTGTAAACTCACGTTTAAACTTTTCAACGGTGCAACGAATCACCTGAGCACTGTAGCCATGATGACGACGAACCTCACGAGAAAACTCAAGTTGGGCATTTACAACTGAGCCTGAATTTCGATAATATTTTTTTTAGAATTTCCACAAGTTCTGCAAGTGCAAAACAATGCCTAATAAAATGGCAAACTTTAATATATGTTTTGATATTCAAACCATATTGATATCTTTGACAGTTTGCTGAGATGTCCCTATTGGAAAAACTTTGACTGCTTTGCTATCTTTTTATTAGCTCGCAAAACGATTGGCGAGTTGCATACGAAGTTTTATAAAAAAATGTTAACAACTTTGATGCATTGTTGTATGAAGTGGCGCTTTGTTCTAAAATGGTGACTATGACTGAACACAAATGTCAATGAATGGATAGCGTTGCCACTTAAAATGTCAGAGCAATAAGTTGTAAGAGTTTGCACAAAGCTATGGAAAAACACTTTGCATTTGTTTTTTTTAATTTTTTTTAAATGCATTTTATTATTATTTTCATAGATCAAAAGTATAAACAGTAATTTCGTAGTTGGTTCTTTGCACTTTCTTTTTAACCCATTTTCGGCCGCTGGTCGATTTTTCGACCAGCCACTTTGAAGGAGAGTAGCTCTGCACTTAGACATTATATCTTTGAACTTTTGATGCATAAAATAGCTTTGGTCTTTTGGTAACCCCTCGAAATAATAATTTTTTTAAAAAAGATAAATTTAGAGATGTTGGCGAAGGCACGAAAAATAGCATTTTTTTAGTCATATTTTGAATATTCTGAAAGATATATAACCTTTTCAAATTATTGATTTATTATTGATTATTTACGAAGCCTTAAGACCAAATTACCACAATCAATTGATATCCATAAGATTATGAAAATATTTTTACCTCTCAGCACCGCGTACTTTTCAGTGGTAAAAAAATCGACCATTGGCCAGAAGTCGTCATGTATGTACATATGTAAGCCAACAATTGTTTGTTTTCATGCTTGTTATTGTTATTTGACTAAAACTATGTACATATATATTTGTTTTTATTTGAAAATCAATTTTTATTTATTTATAAAAAAATTATGTAAAAAAAAACACAAGAAAATCCAAAAATATTCTTGATTAAGGTCCTAAATGTAAGTCCTTAAAAGGAATTAAAAAAATATTGGCTATTTCTGGTAGCGGCCGAAAATGGGTTAATAGCTTCTGAAAAATTAAATATTTTTTTTTCAGTTCACCGACTCTTTGCGGCACATTTTTAAACGCATTCTCCATCTGTTTCAATTAAATAAATCTGAACCTTCGAAGCATTAACGCGCCCATTGCATTAATGTGCGCACGAAATCGTTGCCATTTATGTCGTTGCACTGCACTGTGCGCATTTTTCATGATGCGTTGCGCATGCGCCCAACTGCAGCCACATTCGATGCGGACACGGTGCGGATTAAATGACATTTTAATTGTAAGTACGCTTGCATCTGTACGTTGTCATTCGCAATGACAAAATTAATTTAATTATGTCAACTGAGATTACCTTGAAGTTGCGGCCGCTGCAACAACAACAACAACCTGAGACAGCATTAAAGCATTAGCGCAGTGACAGCATTGCATGTTGCACGCTGCTCAATGCACACACACACACACACACAGAGACATTCAAATACATTTGCACGCAGCAGCAAAACGAAAAAGGAAAACAAATTTAAATAAAAAAAAGTCAGTCAGTCAGAGAACGCAAACAAAGAATGGGCCAAATGTAAAGCACTGCCACACTTACGTTTGCCGCTTGGCGCAGACTTTTGCGACCGGCTCGCATATTGATTTGTTGGCAGCGGCGCGGAGCCACTGTCTGTGCTGCTAAATGGAACGACTAGTTGAACGGTTGCGCGCCCGGTTGCTGCTCGCAATTAATCAAACCCATTGACATTTGCGGCAAGCTGCAAGGGCAACTGTGGCGCAGCCGAGCTTAAAAGCCACCGAGACGCGCTCACAAGCGTTGCTTTATGGCCTTAAACTGGTTGCTGGCAGGCGCCGATTCGTTTGTTTTGAGACGTTTATAAAATTATTTGCAGAAAAATAATCGATTTGGTCATATCTTCTCGCTCGTCGGAGGTCTGAAGCGCAGAACAATATTAAAGAAGGATCTCACTTCTCGCTCTAACTTTTCAAAATAAAACCATCGCTGGCATTAAAAAATTCACCGAGTTTCTTTTTATTTTTTTTGAATTTTCATAAATTTCTTTCTCACTTTTTAACCATTTGAATTGTTGCATATTTGATTTAATGTGACTTAATGCTGAAATGAAAACTGAAATCACACTTTGATCTGAAATCGTTGTGTGAGTTAATGTTGAAATGAAAACTGAAATCACACTTTGACCGCACACGTTAGCGCCGCGTTCGTTCCCCATTCGTTCGCTTCAATATTCGATATCTTCAATTCATTGGTTCATTCATTGGCATTGGTTCATGGGAAATTCATTACATCAACGAAAGGTGTGCATGTACGTGCGGCAATTACTCTGTGATTACGCTTCTCTTTGTAGTCTTCACATTTTCCGAAACATTTCGCGAGCAATCTGGTAAAAGTTAATTCAATTTCGAAATTGTATTACTGCAGCTGCTGAAATGACCGGCGTGTGCAAGTGCCATGAATGAGAGCAGTTTTTCGCTGGCTAATTACAAATTGAAGATGAAATTAAATGCTAATGCTGATTTACTCTGCTACAGTGATGAGCTGATTTTAATTCATTTCAATACGTTTTATTGAAAAAAAAAACGGAATTGCCATAATGAGGTTAAAGGAGAAATGCGTAGCTTAATTTGAAAACGAAGAGAAGAAATGGAGTTTTTAATTCAGAAATTTCTTATACACAAGAAAGAGAGGGAGAGAGAGAAATCGGATTATACAACGAACTTTGTACTCTTTTTGGGGGAAGCACAATAGATCTGGTTTTTGCTTATTTAGCAATAATAAAAATACAAATTGTTATATACATATGTCTTGAGCTCAAATATTCTTACACCTATTAATCTGAAAAATTCAATAATTTAACCCTTTCGACCCTGAATTTTACCATGTGTCTCGATATTACTTTTTGGTATTTAAATCATGAATCACTTCCCTGAGAAGTGTGCACACTTCTCTATGCACACTTCTTCTATCATTACTCTAACTTTATTAGTTCGAAAGTTATTAAAAAAAAGGCGGAAGCTGCAAGTCTAATGAAGTACAAAAATTCTAATTTATTTGAGTATCAGTATTTTAAATAATAAAAAGATACAAAATCAATGAAACGAGAATAATGAAATTTTGACACGTGATCAAGGAAATTTTGGGGTTTAACATACTTACTTTTCAAGAAAATTCTATATAAATTTTCAAGGATATAAAGGATTAAAATTTTCAAAGGATCTTTTTCATAACCTTTTTGTACAAATAGATAACAAATCAATTTTATTTAAATTCTTGAGCGTTTCTTCTTTCATTTGATATACATATCGCCATATTCTAACGAGGTTTAGTATTTTTTATATTTTTTTTATTTTTTATCCCTTTCAAAATTTTGAAGTCCTTTTAAAAGGACAAAGGATGTAGAAATGAAAAACTGAGTACGCAGCATTACTATGTTTGGTCTCTAGTTTCACGCCCATATGGATTTTTTCCAGTGTGAAAAATGCTGTCGCACAGTGTTATTAAAGAAACAGGGTTTTGATCAAACGCGCCCAATTCGTAGACTTCAATTAGAACACAAACTTTCCCTGATATCGCTGCAAAATTATTGGAAATTATTTTGAGAATAACAGTACAATTTTTGTAATTTTCTTTCTTCTTCTTTCTTTCTTTTTTGTAATTTGCTCGAATTAAACCCGTAAATTAATCCTAGCTTTTGCTATAAGATGACAAATAGGTGAAGTTGCTCTCAGGCAACTTTGGGGTCGAAAGGGTTAAATATTTGAAAAATGTGACTCAAAGCGGTTTCGTTAAATATCTTCTACTCGGTAAAAGACAAAGGATCTTCTACTTTGGAAAAGGTAAACATTATAAATAAATCTTATCATAGTTATACATTTCGCTGGGCGGTCCAAAGATTCCATCTCTGGTCCTTAGCGATGCCAGCAGGTGTCCCATTTGCCAGTCGTTAAAGTAGTTGGATCAAGTGATCATCAAACAAATCTAATTCAAATGGATCAAATCAAACTACAGTATTTACATGATGACTTGACTTGATGATATACTCTGGACTCGCCCCTTAGACGGCTTTATGTGGACAAAGAAACAATATGTTTAATTGTATTAATAGTTTTGCCCAAGTTTAATTTTTAACTAAAAACTGTTCTGTAACACCGTGCGACAAAAATCTAAAAATTTCACAACACACGAAAAAATCGATATAGTCGCGAAACTAGGGGCCAATTGCAGTAAAACTGTGTTTGTAGTTTTTCTCTCTGACGTCAGGATTTTTTTTAAAAAGACTTTGAAATTTCAAAGACATGTTTATTTCAAAAAATTATTTTAAAAACTGAGCGCATTGCAGAATAACAATATGGGCATCAAATGAAAGAGAAACATCCTTAGAATCTTAGAAAATTTAATGTTTTGGTGCAAAAGGACGAAGAGGTATTGAAAATGTCCTTTTAAAACTTTATCCTTGAATATCCTTGGAAAGTTCTAATAGTATTTTTTGAAAAAAATATATCTTAAGGACTAATATGTATACTACCCCATCCTTGAATTTCGTTCTTCTAACTTTATTAGTTTAAGATATAAAAAATTTAATACTCAAGTGAAGTAATTGGGTAATCGGCTTAACCGGATTGGACCCATATTTACTTATATACTTTAAAATTAAAAATTAAACTTAAATACAAATTATTTAAATAAATTTAAATTTGAAATTTATTTATGAATTTTTGAACTTATTTGAATTACCTAATCAAAGTTTAAAATTTATAATTCTAATCAAAGCTAAATTAATTGTAATATTAATTAATTAGGACTTATTAGTGATCATCGTTGTGCTCATAGTGAAACATTATTTCTAATTAACTCTAATTCTAATCAAAATTTAAACTATAATATTATTACATAAATTATTATTAAATAAATTATTTGTAGTTTTATTTTCATTTCTACAATGTTATATATTAACCATAACTTTACCTAATTCTTATTCTTATCTTATTCTTATCTATTCTTATTGATTAATTCTAATTTTTAATTTCTTTTATTACGTTTTTTTATACTTTTTTCTAGTTACACACTATTTTATTCTAATTACATTTATAATTAAAATGTCAAATTAAATAAATAATAATTTGAATGAATTGTAATTGTATAATGATTATTTTAATTAAATCCAATTCATTTATTATAACTATAATAAAAAATTAAATTAATTATAATTTTAATTACTTTTTCCTACTAATTTCAACTATAACACAAAATAAAAATAATTAATTAAAAATTTTAATTATTTTTTCCTAATTAATCATTTTTTCCTACATAATCAATTTTGTTTATCAATCTAATTATTTGTAATATATTTTAATTTTTATAATACATATTAGTTCTCATTCAATTTGTACAAAATTTTTACATTTCAATGTAATAGTTATGGCATTATTATTTATTTTCGTTACTTTGTTTTTAAACTATAGTTTTTATTTATTTATTTTAATTTTTTCATTAATTTTTTTATTTACTTTTTTTTAGTGAAACACCATTTTATTTAAATTATATTTATAAATAAAATTTTAAATCAAATGAATAATATTTTGAATGAATTGTAATTAAATAATGATTACTTAATTTATTCTAATAAACTTATTGAAATTATAATTACAACTACAAATGAAATTAATCATAATTTTAATTAATCTTACCGGCTCCATAATAATTTTAATTTTTTATACTGATTATTTTTAAAATTTTTTAATTTTTATCACTTCCCATTCACATGTTCAAGATTTTAACATTTCAATTTCGTAATTATGGGACTATTTTTCATTTTCATTTATTTGTTTTTTAACAATAGTTTTTCAATTATTTATTTTTATTATATTATTACTTTTTTATTCACTTCAAATTAGTTACATACTATTTTAGTCTAATTATATTTATAATTAAAACTTTGAATTAAATAAATAATAATTTTGATGATCTGAAATTAAATAATGATTATTTTTATTTATTCTAATGCATTTATTGGAATTTTAATAAAAACAAAAATAAATTAGTCATAATTTTATTTATTTTTACTGGCTTAATAATCATTGTAATTTATTATTCTGATTATTTTTATTATCTTTTAATATTTATCACTTCCCATTCATATGTTCAACATTTAAATATTTTAATTTCGTAATTATGGGACTATTTCTAATTTTCATTTATTTGTTTTTTAACAATAGATTTTGATGTATTTACTTTCATTATTTTATTAATTTTTTATTCACTTTTTCTAGTTACATACTATTTTACTCTAATAAATAATAACTTTTATGAGCTGAAATTGAGTAATGATTATTTTCATTTATTCTTATGCATTTATTGGAATTATAATTACAACAGAAAATTAAATAAATCATAATTTTAATTAATTTTACCGGCTCAATAATCGTTTTTATTTATTAAATTTAATAAAATTTAATAAATATTAGTTTTGATGAACATAAATTGAATAATGATTATTTTCATGTATTCTGATGCATTAATTGGAATTATAATTACAAAAAAATTAAATTAATCATAATTTTAAATAATTTTATCGGCTCAATAAGAATTTTTATTTATATAATTCATTAATTTGTATACATTTTAAATTTGTATTATACACAAAATTTTCATATTTTAATTTAAAAGTTATGGTATTATTTTTTTTTATTTAAATTTTTTTTAAATAAATTCACATACATAAAAAAATACCCTTTTGTGTGTCGGAAAAATTCAGTATGCCACAAAAATAGTTTACAAGAAACCATTTAACCTTGAAACTACCTTCAAGCACCCTGTACAATATAAATAAAATTTGTATTATTATTATTTTTTAACTTTTCCCAACACACAATTTATTGTTTTCACTTTGCTCCATTATAGTTAATAACGCACCTTGCGGCATTTTTGTCTTTTACAACCAAATATTTCTTGAAATAAATGTACAAAAAAAAACTGCTTAGACTCGGAGTGCAGCACTGTGCGCCAGCTGCAAAATATCAGAAACTTCAAGACATGACATCACAGTGCACGCGCGTTACACGCTCCGAAGCCGACGGAGATAAACTTACAAGTGAACAAAATCCATACGTACACGACCTGCTTGTAAGTTTCAACGGCTGCGACCCAATTATTGCGTGCGTAGCGGTGGCATTCTTCATATGTCATGCGTCAAAACACGCGCCAGCGGAAAAATGTCGATGTCGCTTTGACAAGCGACAGTGCGTCAGCAATGCAGCTTTACTGAGTTAAGATGCAATAACAAAAAAAAAAAAACAAAAATAAAATTATTAAAGATGTTTTGGCGTGAATCGAGAACGACAATGCACTATAGACACGACTTCAGGTTAGGCCACTTTCAAATGTTCCTCTTTTCAACCTTCAAATTAGTAAGAGACAAGTGGGGTTTAGAACCATTTTTAAAAATTGTATATTTTTTTACAGAGTTCACACTTGAATCCTACCGGCACGTAGATTGAAGTGAGAGCTCTCACACATATTCTAATTAGATCCAAAAGATCAATTCTCTGAATTGTAGCTCAATTTCTTCATATAACTTGTGCGACAGCTATCACGGAAGGACGAACGTGATTCCATAGACTCTTCCATACCGCCTCACCTTTTTGCAGTTAGAATCAATTCAATAAAGAAAAAAGTTATGCATCGAAGAAAGCGAGAGAAAGGGACAGAGCGATGAGGAATGCATCTCAGAGCTTGAAACGGCAACTTCCGCGACACCTTGCAGCCAGCACAAGTGACATATTGTGTTGCTGTTTCAATTATGTGCTGCTGCTGTTTGTTGTTGTGTGCGTTGTTTGACAACTCACATGTCAAAGAGCATAAAACGTGCCGCGACCCAAAGGCGCGCGCGACTTCATTCAAATTTCAAATTAAATGAACAGATTGCGCGCACTGCAACAATACCTACAACAACAACAACAACAAATACGCTACTGCACACAATTCTGCCTTGCAGCCCACTTTGCACCGCTCGCCATTGCATCGATTGGCATGTTTCCCATTGGGCGCACTTGGCCGCACAGCTGCAGCGCATCGCTTGTTCGCCTTTGTTGTTGCTGTCTATTTGGCAATGTGCCCAAATATATTTGCGATGAGTTGTCCAGTGCAGCAGTTGTTGACTTCAAAGTTTGAACATTGAAACGTTCACGAAAGAAAGAAGAAAAGAACGCCCAAAAAAAAGAAAACAATATAAAAGAAAGTTTCTAAAACGTTGCAAAAGTTTCAAGTTGCTTTTGCACAAAACTGTTCTTCGTTCGTACTTTTCCTTAGGCATAAAAACCTTAAGTGTTTTTTGTGTCCCATACTTTTAGCCACCACTGTTGCAGCAAACGTTTTTAGTACTCGAACTCTTTCTGGCATTTTGATACCCTACACTAGGCGCGCCATGGTGACAAGCTACGAAAAAGGTTTTTCGTCATGCAGTCCAACTTCATATTTTCTGTCACATATGTCCGTCCTTCGTTGGTGACTCATTCAACGCATTGCTTATCACACCTAAGCTTCACTACATCGCTGACAGACGTGTGTTGTTTTTGTAGCGTATAAACTATTGTATGCACTTCACATTCTCCATGACTTCTCTTCATATTCCTTGACTCTTTCTTTCTATTGCACAATTGTTGCTTTATTTATATTTTTTCTTCTGATTTTACATACCAACGGCATGATAAAGTTTTTATTTTTTTATTTATTTTTTTGAAGTTGTAAATGCATATTTTTCTCACACAACATTGAATGCTGAAGTGTATTGCATGCGATGGGAAAATAATGCCAAATGCAAACAAAGTCGACTTGCGGACGACTTGATTGTCCCCATGACTGACAAGTCGGTCTGGACGGACTTGAGTATAGTCGGCATCACAGCAAAATGCATTCTTGTGCGACAATTTCAGATTTTTCTCCTTTTCAGCCAAAAAAAAATATTTGTGATATGGCACCATTTAGTTAAATTTGGGTGCATATGAGCTGCTTAGAAACGAGTTCAGGGTTCTACTCTGATATGTTGATTGTGAATAGTTCGTATAAGCTACGATTCGCTGATTTATATTGGAATATGCAAGATGATTTAAGAGTTTTCATTTTGTTTTCATAACACTTTGAAGAATCCTTGAAGACGGCATTTTCTTCAATTGTGACTTGAGAAAGCTGAACCCTTACGATGGAGAAAGTTGCAAAACACAAAATCGCAGCGTGAAAACCTACCACAAGAAGCAGGGGCGGATTCAGAAAAATATTTCGGGGGGTTTCAAAAGGTAATTCTTTAATATTCACAAAATGCCTTTTAATTTGTATGTAGTTTTAAAGTCGATCCTAATATTTCGGGGGGGGAGCGGTTTCAACCCCCAAAACACCCCCTGAATCCGCCACTGGCAAGAAGATTTGGTCTTTGAAGGACTTTATGTAAGTAATTATTGTAGTTATTTATGGCCCTTTGTTCCTTCTTGGAATCTTAGGATATATATAATTAAATTGTTAGTTAATAATTCATTTTAATTAATTAATTAATTTTGTAATTTGAATCTGCTAAAATTTTTCTCTAGTAAAAAATCGTCTAATTTTACTTTACTAAAACTTTAGTCTAGTACTAATTAATTTAGTAAAAAAGGGCAGTTGGTCGGCCAAATGACGGAAAATTTTGTTTGGGAAAAATCATATAGAAAAAGTCGGCATGTCTGAAAGTGAGAAAACGGGGACGTTAATGAGACGGTAAATCACGTTCTCTGTGGCTTTCCTTGCATACGCCCGAATCAGGTTTGAGAACCGACCACCTTGGCACCAAAAGATCTACTAAAATGTTTTTTGAAGTTCAGGTAGACTCAAAGCAAATTAACAGAGAACCTCAAGTCGCAGGACAATGGATGGCTGAGTACTGCATTTACTAGGCTGTTCCGACAAGGGGGAAGAAAGGTTATGTTAGGTTAGGTTAAGCTGAAAGACCTTTAAAGCTGAGTCAGATGGTCGATACTCGTAGATTGTAGTAAACTTTTTAACTATTTTTTCAACTATGCATCCGATGAGGATGGAAACATTTTGTACACTTCGTTTAACCCTTATTCTCATACCCGGGTACCCGGGTGCCCACTGCGATGTATTTTCGTGAAAAAAACTGACAAATAATGAAAATTTTTTTTTTACCTTCCGGATCCTCATTATTTAGGTGAAAAGCGAACAAATAATATATTTAAAAAATTTTGTTTTCTATATTGAAAACTTAAAAATTTCATGAAATGGGTACCCGGGTACCCCGGGTGCCAAACGACGTTAGTAAGTTTGGGTGTGAGAATAAGGGTTAAATTCGTTGATCTAAAAGGAATTTTAATTTAAAAAAAAAATTTTTTTTGTTTTGCACATAGGAAGTATTGAGTTATAGAAAGTGTTGTTTTATGTATTATTAAATATTTTAGGTTATTTTTAGATAGAACTCAGAATTTTCTGCGCGCCAAATTTGGCCAAACTTAAACTTCCGTCCTTCTAGAAAGCTTCTTCACTAAAAAGCGACCAGATCGACACCATTATTGGTGTGCTGACGGATCATTGTTTAATTAGTACCCACGCAAAAAGGTTGGGCATGTTTTCAAACCACTGCTGTCGTAGTTGTATAGACGAGGATAAGGAAGGTCCTGCACCTCTGCTTCTTTGTACTTGTTCTGCCTAACCAAGAAGAAGGGCGAGACCTCTGAGCAACTTCTTCGACAATCTAAGCGATCTAGCCGATAGGACTATTCACAGACTTCTAGGCTTCGTTCGGAGTTTAAACTGGTTTAACTAGTAAACAATCTTAAGCTCCACTGTAAGTGGTATCACAATGGGTCTCATGGCCTAAGAGGGCTTCGACTTGTGGCAGCCAATCCTACTTATTTACTTAAATGTAACTCGGCTTTTAGTACCAACATATCCAATCGGGAGTTTAAAAAATACTATTTAGCCGACCAGAACAGAACTTGGCAATTGTGATATCAAATTAACAGCCATCAACTGTCATTACAATTTTAATTAATCGATGACTTATTGTTATGAAATTTCCTGAAATAAATAGTCATCAACTGTCATTACCAGGGAAATGATTTTGAGGACCTAAAAACCTATAAAAAAGGCAAAATAAAATAACGAAAAAGGCACGGAAAGGCACTAAAAACTGCCAAAAAGGCAGAAAAAGGCACTAAAAACTTCCTAAAAGGCAAAATAGGGCATTAAAAACTGTTAAAAAGGCAAAAACAGGCATTTAAATATAAGAAAAAACTACTAGAAAATCTAAAAAAAGGGGGAACGGTATTTATTTTTTAATAATTTTATTTCATCTGACGTATGCAACATACAATAATTATACCTCGTTTTTTGTAAAAGAAAAGGAACATCAAGGTTTTCAAAGATAGTTAAAAAACTAAAACTAAGATATTTTAATTGAAATGTAGGCACATATTTTAAATTCATATTTTAACTTTTCATATAAAAGCATAAAAGCCGTACTTGTATCACAAAAAAATAAATAAAATGTTTGCGCTAACCGAACTTTTTGATTTTGGCATGTTTTTTCTTTAAATTTTCCACTGCACAACAAAAAATAACGGCTTAGGAATGACCACACCAATGTGAAAACATCGATAAGTTAACCAAATTGCAATGTTGCTACTTAATTTTTTTTTAGTTTCAAGGTATTCTTGCGAAACAAAAGGGGGAAAATATTAAAAACGAAAGAAAAATACAAAGGCGCTCGACAAATCTTGAAAAAGGCATGTTGTGGCATTTATAGGTAAAATAGGCACTTAAAAAATGCATTTATGGGTGAAAAAGGCAAACTGCATTTTTAAGGCAAAAAAAGGCAAAATAAAAGTGGTATATTTCTAATCAGGAGGACCTAATTCGTGCTCATTTTCAATCAGAAATGCTCTATCTAGCAGCAAACAAAAAAGGCAATTTCCACAAAATCCTTTCCCTGGTCATTACAATTAAAATTAATTGATGACATGTGATTATGAAATTTCCTGAAAACAATTTGCATTAATTTCTGTAAACTGTAAGTTCAAGAATACACCTTTTGGGAGCTCATAAAAACCCAATAATTTACATAAAAATAATGTAAATGGTTCCTCGAAGACGAACCATTGTCCAGAGCAGTGTTTAAGACACATGAACCCAAACCGAAAGGAAATGATCAGTGATGGATTTATTATAGCAACGTGATGTGTAATTGTTAAGTGAAATTCATAACATTGAAAAATGACATAAAAAAATTATGATCAATTTTTCAAGTAAAACAAGGAAATCGTCTCAAAATAATAACAAATGATGAGCCAAGAAACCCAAAAATGATGAGCTAACAATTTGCATAATTTCTACTTGATTTGATTTCGTGATTATTAGTTATGATTATCAATTTGAATGTGGTTCAAAAGACTGTTTGGGCCATTTTTTTTAATGATTTTTATACAAATTTGAACGCGTGTCAGCAACGACACCAAACCTTTCCGGCACATTTCTTCGACGAAAAAGTGCATGAAATACTTTCGAAATCGTTGCACGCTCTGATTCGAACGAAATGTATAGCCATAAAATTGTCCAAAAGTTTGAAAATTTGCTGCCCATCTGCCGGTCTAACGGCGCGCGTAATGACAGAACGCAACAAACAATTACGCCGTCAATAACAACGCATTTCGAGTGCACCGGCTAACCATAAATCGGCCGTTTTCAAGTTATATCGCGAGCCGAAGGCAATCGACTTTATCGTTTTTCCACGAAACGATTTATTGTTGAGCGGCAAATATTGACGCAGTGGGTGAGTGCGGCACGTCGACGCCAGTCCGTCTGGTCTGATAGCACTGCCGCGCCATGGCACACAAAGCACGCCAACAAATTTCCAACTTGTTTGAGTTGTGCCGTGCAATGCAAGTTGGATAAATACATACATACAAACATGCATTTATATTAATGCTGGAGTACCTATTCCGCTTTGGTAAAAGTCTAACGAACTGAATTGATTTGATTTGAATTGAGTTGAAGAATTGAAAGAAGGAACGCACACAACACGTCAAGTCAATCGACAATCGAATGCAAAGTGCCAGCGACGGAAGCATTTGTTGCTCTTGACCGCTCATTTTCACGCCCAATTAATAATCAATTTACATACCGATGTGTGTGTGTGTGAATGTGTATGGGTTCGTGTGTGAGTGCGTGTGCCAGAAACGCTTTCAATTGCTGAGAGTTGCGTGAGAAGAAGACGATTGGTGAGTTGGACTGCTAACGGAAGCCGGCATTAGTTATTTAAAAATATCACATAAAAGATGCATTTGAGATGTTGATATGCTTGGCACACTGAAACTTTAAACAAGTGCGGCACTTCCTGGTTTTGTTGCTGGGAACACATGCAATTCTTGTTTGCTATAACGTGAAGCCGGTATGAAAAAGTATACCATATGTTTTTGTGATCACTAGTGACGTACAGAGGATTTCATTCTTGAGGGAAGGGGGGTTCGTACACATATTTTGAGGCAAATACTATTTGAAACCTATTTGTTACCCAAAGTGCACCCGGCCAATTTGGATTGTTATATTTTTTTAATAGTATTATTAATATAGGTAACCATTTCCCAGAGTTTTAGTCCATAATAATTAATTCCCGATCTGCTAGAATTAATATACAGTCGTGTCTGGGTATAGTGAACCCCCTTTATAGTGAAAAACTCGATATAGTGAACACCCAAATTTTGATATGGAGCGTCTAAATCATGAACAAAATTTTGAAAGCAATTTCAAGCAAAAAACAAAAAGTGTATTTTGAGCAAATAAAACGAGTTTTTGAACAAAAATGTTAACCTTGATATAGTGAACAACCTCAATACTGTGAACAGGCCTTGCAATAATTAGTTCACTATATCCAAACACGACTGTACTAAGTAAAAACAAACAAACAAACATTTTCAGTAGCAATCCGAGATGAATGAAATTGACATGTATTATAGATATCACTTAGACGCATTACCAGAAAAATTGGTGAACTCAAAAGTGAATATAACCTGAACAAATTTTTTTAATAACAATTAATTATTATATTTTATTTATTTTTTAATAATTATTTATTTTTTTTTTTAATAAAAAAAATTCGGTGAACCTCAAAACAATTTTTATTATATTTTATTAATTTTTTTAATAACTATTTTTTTTTATAAAAAAAAGTCGGTGGACCTCAAAACAATTTTTTAAATAACATTTTTTTGTTACATTTTATTAATTTTTTTAAAATAATTATTTAGTTTTTTTTTTAATAAAAAAAAATTGGTGGAACTCAAAAGTGAATATAACCTCAAAACAATTTTTTTAATTACAATTTTTTATTATATTTTATTTATTTTTGTAAATAATTATTTATTTTTTTTTAATAACAAAAATTGGCGGAACTCAAAAGGGAATGTAACCTCAAAACAAATTTTTATTATATTTTTTTTATTTTTTTAATAATTATTCATTTTTTTTTTAATAAAAACGATTCGGTGGAACTCAAAAGTGAATATGTATAACCTCAAAACAATTATTTTAATAACCATTTTTTATTATATTTTATTTATTTTTTTAAATAATTATTTAGTTTTTTTTTAATAAAAAAAATTGGTGGAACTCAAAAGTGAGTAACATAAAAAAAATTTATTATATTTTATTTATTTTTTTAATAATTATTTTTTTTTAATAAAAAAGATTCGGTGAAACTCAAAAGTGAATATAACGTCAAAACATTTTTTTTAATAACAATTTTTTATTTTATTTTATTTACTTTGTAAAATATTTATTTAGATTTTTTTTAATAAAAAAAACATGGTGGAACTCAAAAGTGAATATAACCTCAAACATTTTTTTTATAAAAATCTTCTTTTATATTTTATTAATTTTTTTTATAATTAATTTTTGTTTTAATAAAAAATTTTTTTTTGTATTTTTTTATTTTTTAATAAATTTTTTTTTAATATTTTGTTTAAGTTTTTTAATACATATTTTATTTTTTTTTTAACAAAAATTTGTTATATTTAATGAATCTTTTTAATAAACTTGTTTTCTTATATTTTATTTATTGAAAAAATTTTTTTTTTAATTTTATTTATTTTTTTAATAAAAAATTTTTTATCAAGTTATAATTTTGTTATAATCAAATTTTTTTCATAAATTTCTTATACAATGTTTAACAACATATATTTTTTCCACATTTTTTTCCATCTTCGCGACACCTAAAATATAAAATGTAATGATTTCATTTTTTTGTAGGTTATGTATGCGTAGCTGCAATCACCAAAGTTTGTTTATAAAATTAAAATTTAAAATTAAGCTTACACAATTTTAATGCAGTCCATTAACACACGCCAACCTGTATACGATTGCTGGAGATTCGTAAAAGAGTCTATAAAATGTTTAAATTTGGAGTAAGACTTCAACCTAAGGTTAGATGCTTTCTACTTGGACTTTAACTTAATTTTTTACTTCACTTATTTCCCACTTTCTCATAGTATCTTAGTTTCTTCTGTGAGCCAAATTCAATCGGCTGAGTGTTTGACGAGAGAGAGAGATGAGACAATCCAATATTTGTTAAGAATAATTTCCATACTTGCTTCATGTTAATAATATTTCAGTTTTTTTTATTCTATTTGACTAAGTATTTGAAAATAGTCAAAATCATGGACATTTTCCAATCTGCCTCAAATGTTCATAGGGAATCATGTTACCAGAGAGGACTAAAAATTATTAAAACAATATTTTTAATGTTTTAATTTAGAATACTAATCACAGAAGAGTTTCTTTCAGAAAGCCATGCAATCAAGTAATAAAATCTTTAATTGATTTATTTAGGCTATTTTTGGCATTCTAGTTAAAAAAAATTTCATAATCTGGGGTTGTTTCTCGGTTCCTCCTCAACTCTTTTAAATCTATCCAAACAAATTAATAAATATTCAACTGAAAATAATTGTAACTTGTCTAAATAAAACAAAATAGCTCCTTGACTTTCTTAAACATTACCTTTGACTTTGATATTCAAAAGCGGAAACTGAAAACTATTGGAAACTGGTTCAACGAAAGTGCCGTTTATTAAGAAGTTAATTAAGAACACATAGTTGTCTAGTAATTTCGACTTAAGAAGTCCTATGGTAACGAAGTCTAAATTTAGTTGCTGATTTTCATTAACCCTAATGTGCCGGAATTTCTTTCCTTCGAAATTAACGACAACTTTTGTTGACTTTTTTACTTTAATTTTTTTACTTAATTACTTTAGCTAGAATTATTTTAAATGTATCGGAATTAAAGTAAAAAGTGAAATGAAAAATTGCTGCTGTTTTTTTCTGCTCCTTATCCTTTATTATGTAAAGATTTGACATTAAAAAAAGTCTATACTTCTCTTTTTTATACTCATACATTCAGTTTATTAATTTCGTATTATTCCTAAAACTTTCAATTATTTTAAGAACCAACAAAAAAATTTTCTCTAGAAGCTATAGAGGGTTCTGATGTCCATAAAGTAGCATGTTGCCAAATCTCAACAAAATAGCGAAAGGGTTAAGTAAGTAAGTAAAAGGTAGCGTACCAATCAGTCGCCTCCAATTGACTGAATTATTAATTCAAATACTTTTCGTCAGTTATTTGCATTCTTCAATAATGACATGTCACCGGATATTGTCCAACGACGTTGCATTGTGGTTTGTTGTTAGTTCTTCTTCTTCTTGTTTTCCTACTTTTTCTTTCTCTCATTTTCGGCGCCTATTTAACAGTTGTACCAACAACTATAAACCGAAAATTTCCACACAATTTTGTTAGAGACTAAGTTTGCCTGGCACGTAGTTTTGTGTGTTTCCGCCTAAACAACAACAACAAAAAAATATGAAATTACCTGTGCTTAAGATATTTAAGCCAACTGTGACCGCGCTGTCGTTTCGTTGTATTAGTTAGTTATTGTTTGATTGTTAAGTTAGTTTTGCTTTTTCACGTTGCTATTAAATAATTTCTGTCACATTTCACACGCGCGCACCGGCAGTGCGATAAAGCTTGCTACACACACACACACACATAACCACAGACCGACCGACAGACAGACAGGTAGATTGAGGCAAAGACGCACCGACAGAAAGACATGCGAACACGCCAAAGCCAAAATTGATTTTATTGTTGATTTCCGTTAAGGCCATTTAGCGTGGAAGTTTATTTACACACACGCACACACACACACACACATGTGCACACAGGCGGAAAAATATATCCATTGATGCATGCTTGCCAAAATGCAGTAAACGTGCCTAACTCGACACCGACGTGCGATTACGACTAACCCACGGCTTGCGGTTTTCCAAATGGTTGGCGTGCATCTGCTGCGATCCCTTCTAGTGCGTCCACACTTAATAGTGAAATTTTGCCTCTGTTAGTTGCCAACACATTTGGCATACTTTAATGACAATCAGAATTATCGATGCGATACCAATTGGGGTCATTAAAAAGTTGACGACTCTGACTCTGACAGCGGCATTTATATGAGAAGCGACAACGTCTTCAGCTTTCTTTCAAGTCTTAGCTCATTAGATTCGAAGTTTTTTGGGGCTACTTCTCTGCGAGCTTAAAATTACACCGTTTGTGATGACTTCCAAGTTTTTTATGACTTAATGTCTGTTTTTAAGTTTACTTCTAAGACATTTGGGGCTACTCTGAACTTACATATTACACCATTTGAGTTCTTTGAGGCTACTTCCAAGCTCTTCAAGACCACACTATGCCTTTTCAGCTCATTTCTATCCAAAGCTTTTTGAGGCTTAACATCTTTTTTGAACTTATTTCTAAGATCTTTGAGGCTGCTCTGACTCCTTACACCTTTTGAACTAAGGTTAACACTAGAATGCCCAAGGGAGTAAAAATTACGTTTATAGAAGGTTGCAAGCGTTCTTGTCTTAAAACATTTTTACTCTACTCTTTGAGTCCTTCAAGGCTATGAGTTTACTTCTAGGAGCTTAAAGAATTATAGCCCCTTTTTGACCTGACTTTAACCCATCAAGCTTCGTAGATTCGTCCACTTATGATATAAATGTCCAAAAAATCGAGCATGACATCACTCGGCCTTTCAGCTCACATTTAAGCCATTTGAAGCTAGTTTTCGACAGAGCTTTATACATGCTTTGCTTGCTTTTGAGTCACTTTAGGTCACTTCTAAGCTCTTCGCAGCTTTTTTAAGCTTTTTGAAATTATTTTGAAAAGATTTTTACATTTCACTAAAAAGGTTAGAATTGAAATAAGTTGAACATTTCTTCTGGCTTCGACTTTTTCATCAATGGGCTTCAGAGGTCATCGAGTCCATTAGTGCAACAATTGGCAAGCTGCCTGTCTTATGCACCTAACTTAACCCTCTCTGTCTCTATATCTATTTCTATCTCTATCTCCATCTCCATCTCCATCTCCATCTCTATATCATCTTTATCTCTATCTCTATCTCTATCTCTATCTCTATCTCTATCTCTATCTCTATCTCTATCTCTATCTCTATCTCTATCTCTATCTCTATCTCTATCTCTATCTCTATCTCTATCTCTATCTCTATCTCTATCTCTATCTCTATCTCTATCTCTATCTCTATCTCCATCTCCATCTCCATCTCCATCTCCATCTCTATCTCCATCTCCATCTCCATCTCCATCTCCATCTCCATCTCCATCTCCATCTCCATCTCCATCTCCATCTCCATCTCCATCTCCATCTCCATCTCCATCTCCATCTCCATCTCCATCTCCATCTCCATCTCCATCTCTATCTCTATCTCTATCTCTATCTCTCTCTCTATCTCTATCTCTATCTCTATCTCTATCTCCATCTCTATCTCTATCTCTATCTCTATCTCCTTCTCTATCTCCATCTCTATCTCCATCTCTATCTCCATCTCTATCTCTGTCCCTATCTCTATCTCTATATCTATCTATGTATATCTCTATATCTATCCCTATCTTTTATATCAGAAATGTCCATTTTTTTTAGGGCTGTACCTAATCCGACCAGAAAGAATAACTGCAATCAATAATTAACTAATAAAATTTTACAAAGTTAATCTCTTTTTATGCTTTAAGGTATACAACTTTTAAGTATTATTCTAAGATCAATAAATCACACAGTTGTCTGATCGAAAGGTTCAAAAACTTCAGATTTTTCAAATATTGCAGTTTTTCTGCCCCGTAAGCCCAAACATGAAGTCTCTTGTCGTTTTCATGTAGAAAATGAACTAAAAAATAAATGAGGTTGTTATTTATTTTCCATTTAAAAATTATTACATTTTGTTGACAAATCTTTATCGCATTGCAATTCTGTGAATGACTCCAGCACTCAAAATGATTCTTAAATGCTATACTCGGCCAAGATTCGCATATTCTGTGTAAATTCATCTGATTCAAGTATAAACGGTAAACATTTTACTTACACTTGGGTACTAAAAGTATGCTTCAACTTTAAACCAGTATGAAGAGTCTCTCAGTGGGTTTTAAACGAAACATTTACACTCTATAACACAATGAAGTTGTTTTGTAAACCCACAACTTGTTTTTCTCCTCTTTGTAGTTTGATAAATAGTTAAGAAATTTTAATCTTAATCTTAATAGTTAAGAAATTACAATTCGATGACATTGAAAAACTGTTCTTGTTTTCGTAGTTTGACAGCTATTCAACAAATTGAAATATTAAATGAACAAATTTCAGTTCCATGATATTGAAAAACTTTTTTCTCTTTCTTTTCGTAGTTTGATAATTGGTCAACATATTTAAATAATAATAAATAAAAAAAATTAAAATTCGATGATACTTAACCCTTTCGCTATTTTGTTGCCATATGGCAACATGCTACTTTGTGGACGTCTGCATCCTCTATGGTTGCAAGAATATAGTTTTCTGTTGGTCTGTAGAATAGTTTGAAGTTTTAGTTTAATGAAGAGAAGTATACACGCTTTTTTAATGGTTTATTTTGTCATAGTAAAGGAAGAAGAAGCAGAAAAAATTAGAGAACTTTTTAATTTGACGTTTTCTTTCAATTTAGATAATTTTTTTTTTAAATTTGGCTGAAGTAAGTAATTATTACAGCCACAACGATGTGATTGCTCTCATAGAAAAACACTCTAAAATAAAGGTCCGAGTATAAAAATTAAAAAAATGTCTTATGGAATGTTGCTAATACAATCACATAGAAGCCTAAAACGTAAAATTAAAAATTTTAACTTTCACCAGTAAAAACCTGTAGCGAAAAGGTTAAAAAAATCTAAATACATTGAAAAAATTTTGCCAAAAAAATAAAAATTCCAAAAACATGAAAAAACTTATTATACATAAAATTCTCGTCCTTTGACCTCTGCCATTGAAAAACTTTTTTTCTTTTCGTAGTGTGATAATTAGTCAACAAATTAAAATAATAAATCAAAAAAACTAAGAACTATAATTTGATGACACTAAACAAATTTAAATACATTGAAAAGCTCTTTAAAAAAAAATTAAAATTCCAAAAACATGAAAAAACTTATAATACATAAAATTCTCATCCTGGCAGAGGTCATTAGATTTGCTATGATTTTTTCATGCGTAAAACTTACTGTTACACGTCATATTGGAGGTTTTATGTATAAATCTATCTGGAAATTACGATAATGAACGATACGACAATGTGATCTACGATAAGTTGATAGCTGAACCCTTGCACGACCAATTCAAAATCATTGGGAATTCTTAATTTTTTTGCATATTAGTGCTTTGCGAAAATTCACAGAATGTTCAGTGAAAGGTCGAAACATATCTGTATGTTCCATTGGTCGTGAAAGAGTTAAATGTGAGTTGATTGAAGCTCGATTTCAAATCTATCTTTCTAAAGTTAAAACGATACGATAGCGATAGGATAATGTGATTTATGATAAGTGGATGGCTTAACCCCTGCACGACCAATTCAAAACCGCTGGGAATTTTTAATTTTTGTGCGTATTAATGCTTTGCGAACATTCAAAGAATTTTCAATGAAAGGTCAAATCATATCTACATGTTCCATTGGTCGTGAAAGAGTTAAATGTGAGTGGATAGATGCTCATTTTTTAATTAGGTTATAGTGAGATTCTGAGAAGTGTTTCAGTTCGATATCCCCTCCGACAATTCAGCCTATCACCAGACGAATGGGCGTACAAATGTACGGACGGACAAGGCAAAGTGGGTTCCGCAGGCAATTCTGATCAGATCATAAATATATTACAGTGGTCTAGTGGTAATTTTAGGGGGTCAACTCTCACAAATATTTGTTGGTTACAAACATTTTGGGTGCTAAATATGGTTTAAAATTGTATTGGGCCCTTCTGTACAGAACCCCCAAAATTAGATCCTATGTGCGCCACTGTGTTTATGCTACAAGTATACACTTTTCCATATTTGTCACGCCTCTTTGTGGTGATGCCAAGTGAATTCCGCAGCGAATACGCTCTGCTAACTCAGTGCAGTGTGCACTTTAAAGAGATTAAACTCGCGGCGTGGATTTAACATTTTGCAATATTTATTTACAAACGAAAAAGTACACAGCCCAGAGGTTGTTGTCGCTATCAATGAACAAACAGTAGGTCACCGAAATGTCACGAAACTGTTACATGCCGACTTTGGCAAGTGTGTTACTGTGAAAATAAAGAAAAAAACAACCAACTGTTCATCATACATTGGGTCGAAAAAAATTAGTCCAGCAAGTCAATATTGATTGAACGCATTTCCGTTGAAGAGTAAATATTTTGTATGTACAAAACAATAAAAACACAGCAGACAACCAACAAACGATGACAGCGTGGAAAGCAAGAACGAATAGATGGATGAGCCGATAGCCCGACAACAACAACGACAGACACCTGGACAAATACGCCACGAGTGCGATACTCCACAATCGGGACAACGCAAATATGCGCGGCGGACGTCGCGGAAGCGTTCAACAGTAAAGCAAGGTGGAGCTTTTCGCATTTAATTACCGTGCGGAGAGTGCGCGTGCACTTTACCACACTAACAACAACAACAATTACAACAAGAACATGTAATGGAGGTCTTACAAAGAGGCGTGAACTTTTTCTGAAAATTATCCACTTGTGTGACTGATTTTAGTTGCACAAAAGCGTGACATTTTCAATTAATTTGAGGTTTTAAATATTTGAAATGTTGGAAAAAATGTGAAACAAAAATTTAATGCAATTTTTAAATTTAAAAAATTTTTAATTGTTGACTTATGGGACTGATTTAAGTTGTATTTTTATAGATTGAAGTAGTATGAACGAGGAAGAAAATTGAATTCACCTTCTATTCACTTGTTCTGCATTATCTTGGAGAAAGAAGGCCGATAGCTCTGGTAGCTAGTGTTGTTAATTTATTGTTATTTTAATTATAATAAAGAAAAAAATAAATAATAATAATAACTCCTTGCGACAACGAATTTTACACACGAAAAACCGGTATTCTCGCGAAACTAGGGGGCTATGTAGTAAAGAAAGGTAGGTATTAAAATTTGTATATACTTAACTAATAAAGTTAGAAAGACGAAATTCAAGGATGTGGTAGTGTACATATTAGTCCTTAAGATATATTTTTTTCAAAAAAAACCATTGCAAATTTCCAAGGATATTCAGGAATAAAGTTTTAAAAGGACATTTTTAATACCTCTTCGTCCTTTTGCACCAAAACATTAAATTTTCTAAGATTCTAAGGATTTTTCTCTTTCATTTGATATCCATACTGTTATTCTACAATACGCTGAATTTTTAAAATAATTTTTTGAAATAAACATGTCCCTGAAATTTCCAAGTCCTTTTAAAACAAATCCTAATGTCAGAGAGAAAAACTAAAAACGCAGTTTTACTACATTTGGGCCTTACTTTTTCGAGTATACCGATTTTTCCGTGTGTTTTGAAATTTTTGGATTTTTGTCGCACGGTGTAATTGGAGAAAGAAGTTTCATCTGGACAACTTCTTCGACAATCTAGAGGATCTAGCCGATAGGACTATTCACAGTCTGCTAGGCTTCGTAAGGGGCTCAAACCGAGTAAGTGGTCTTAAGTTTGAATGTTTGTGGCATTAAAGTAGGCTTTCGTGCCCTAAGTGGGCTCCGCAGCTCTATGGTGCCCTACAAAGTACATACAACCCATAATAAAATTTCTATAAATTTTTATATTAAGATTCATAAAAGGAGTATAAGTATCTACAAGTTGGAAACATTTTATAGGAATCTTTTTGACTCACAAACATTTAAGAAAAATACGGTTAGTAAGAGAACAGCCGCAAAGGTTTTATTTTGGATTCCCATTTCGACAGAAAAAAAGAAAAAGAAAAAAAAAAGTGTTTAGTTTTTTTTGTTGAATCGGTATTTGAGCCTTTGATCCTTTTGGTTATTGGACGAATGTACTAACTAGTTCGTTGGGAAATTAAGGCTACTAAGCAATTTAAAAACATAACTTTATACAAAATCTAGTAATCATAAAGTTTGAACAGTCAGGAAAACCGATTAGAATCATGAGCTATGGTAGTCTGATATCGACGTTGAAACTTGAGCTGGTAGAATAGTTCAGGCAAAGATATGTTTCCTATTACTTAGATATGCAGTTATATGGTTATACTTACTGTCTTTTGTTCAGGCATTTACATGTAAGAAACTTGAATTGCTCGTACAGCCCATAAGGTTCGAAAAATTCAACTTATTCCATACTTCGATGCAATACTTACTTCAGCTGTCCGCATTTTTCACTATTCGGATAGTCAGGAAGATCAATGATCATCAATGATCAGTGATCATATCAATACTTAGATCATGAATTATGCTGTTCTGATATCGGATTTGAAACTTTAGCTGGTGGGATGGTTCAGGCAAATATAGTTTAACAATAACTTATGTAGTTGTATATGTAGTTATACTGTCTTTGGTTCAGGCCTCTACATGTGAGATACGGTTCCTATAGCACGAACGGTTTGGAAATTTGAACTACTTAATTCTACATTGGACTCAATAATCCTGAGAGCCTGAAGTGTTCCGTATTGGATTCGAAATTTAAACTGTCCGCTTAAATGAGTTGGTCCGACTGGTCCTGACCTGAGATTATCTCAGATGATGGTACGACCGTACTGTGCGTATAATTCCTCCTATACGGAGGAGCTCCAAATGCCCAACTTACGGTTGATACTTTTGGTACATTTGGACCTTTTTGTTTCACTTGGTTCGATTTGGAGCTTTTTTATGATGAAAAAAAGTGTGAATGTGCTTTGAATGTTGTTGCAAAAACTACGACAAGACCAGACCAGACACCCCAAACACAAAAATCGCTGGTATAAAATATGGATTCGAATCGTATTCGACTCAAAAGTTGTTCTCAAACCCCCGCCCCCCTAAAATGAAATCCTGTGTGCGCCACTGCACAAGACTGTTTAGAAATCGAAAGAATTTCGATATAAAGATTATATTTTGTTTTTGTGTTAAATTATTATTTGTTGAAAACTAGAAAGAAACTAGAAGCAATTTCATTTTATTCCCATTTTGGGCTCTTTTTAGGCAAAGTTTAGTACATAAAATTTTATTTGAGTAGCAATCATATATTTCTTACAACAGATTCGATCCAAATATTCCCATCTCATTCCGATTCCATCTGAAATTCCACTACAAATTGCAAAAACAATTCAACACTCAACAACACAACAATCTCTGCGACCATTTGAACTCTGCGTATCAGATCGCATTGCTGCACACACACACACACACACATCGGGCAATGCATATAGTGCATCATTATCGACTATGCCCGATGCGTTCATATGTTTTGTAGCGATTTGACTGAAGCATTTTGCAGCGGCACTTTGGTGTTGTTGTCACATTCATTCGTTGCCGTTCATTATGTGGCGATTTGTTGATCTGCCTTATTGGCAGTCTATGCTTTTGTTGTTTTTGTTGTTGTACTGGACATATGTAAATATTGATTATTTGTTGTTTATGTCGCTTGTTTACTATAGGCGTGCGCTGGTTTTTTCGTTGGTGTTGTTGCTGTTTGCCAGCAATCATCGTTTTGTTTATATGTAAATGTTTCTTTTTTTTGGTGAGATTTTGAGTGGTTACGGTACATTTTTTCAATTCTGTGTGGGGTTGTTTTTCACTAACAGTTCAATTTGTACAATATGCAGAATATCTCGCTGGGTGTCAAAGTGTTGAGTACACAGTTTAAGGCAGACAGGTTGACAACAGTGACAGTGATGGCATAAGTATTGGGAAAGCTCTGCGAAAGTCCCTTTGTGGGGCGTAGAAGTGATAAAAAACTTTTTATAATATTCTTTTGTAAATTTCAGCGGAATTTTTTGAATGAAAATTAATTTTTTCTGAAACATGAAACTTTTTTGGATTCTAAAATGAAAAGTTTTTCAAATAAAGGTTGGACTGACGTCCATTGTGTCTCATGTTATGCCTTAAATAACTAGAAAAAAAGTTCAGATCTATCGTCAGAATAATTTATATTTGAACGCTGCCCTATTTAACCCTTTCGACCCCGAATTTTACCATGTGTTTCGATATTACTTTTTGGTATTTAAATCATGAAACACTTCCCTGAGAAGTGTGCACACATTGTTAGAGTTCTAGGGCTAGTTTACTTTTGAACAATTTTAGCTTAAAATGGGTTAAATAAATTTTGTATTAATATTTTTTAATTACAGAAACACTATTTAATATTTATGGGAAAATACAAAATTATCACTTTTTGATTTTATTTAACCATTATTAAAGAAACAGGGTTTTGATCAAATTCGCCCAATTCGTAGACTTCAATTAGAACACAAACTTTCCCTGATATTGCTGCAAATTATTGGAAATTATTTTGGCGATAACAGTAAAACTTTTATAATTTGCTTTGAATTCACTTCTAAAAAAATTAATTTGTTGGTGCCTACTTAAATTAAACCCATAAATCAATCGTAGCTTTTGCTATAAGATGACAAATAGGTGATTCATTTGGATAAGCAACATTCAAAGTCGATAGTTAAAAAATTACAGGAAAATTAGATAAAAAGAAAAAAGAGACAGTAGATAAATTTGGTCAAGATCACAAAAAATACATTCCGGGTTCCAGTACGCAGAGAACAACGAGAAGGCAGATTGCTTTTTTAGAAGAAGCCTTACTGAGTCGGTGTCTTTCAGCTTAAAGACAGACAGATGCCAGTATTGTTTAACTCTTTCGACCCCAAAGTTGCCTGAGAGCAACTTCACTTATTTGTCATTTTATGGGTTTAATTTAAGTAGGCACCAACAAATTAATATTTTTAGAAGTGAATTCAAAGCAAATTACAAAAATTTTACTGTTATCCCCAAAATAATTTCCAATCATATTCAGCGCTATCAGGGAAAGTTTGTGTTCTAATTGAAGTCTACGAATTAGGCGCGTTTGATCAAAACCCTGTTTCTTTAATAATGTTTAAATAAAATCAAAAAGTGATAATTTTGTATTTTTGATATATATTAAATAATGTTTCTGTAATTAAAAAATATTGATACAAAATACATTTAACCCGTTTTAAGCTAAAATTGATCGAAAGTAAACTAGCTAGGGTAAAATTCGGGGTCGAAAGGGTTAATGCTCAGCTGTTGAATGCAAACATACATTCCACTCAAATTACAAGTTTATAGTCTTGACCTATGTACATAGTTCTTTCACAATTTCTTACTACTATGAAGCAAATTTGTCTCCAACTTCTCTGAAGTTCTCGAAAACACACTCAAAGTGTTCATGAACCATACGAATGCAGTCATGGCTTGAGAGTTGCCTTCAAATGCATATAATTGAATTTAAATGTGATCTGACATATGACTGACACCTCTAGCGAGTTGGTTCAATAATGACTTTAAACTTATTCCGCCCTCCAACTGTGTCAATCGGTCCGTGTGTCATGTGTTGGTTTCTAAACAATGCAACATTGCAGGCGTGGTAAATATTGCCACAGTGGGCATGCGCTGGCAATCAACTGTAATAACAGCAACAACAACGGCGCCAAAACAGTTGAGCCAACAAATGCGAATTCAACACCAACGGCTCGTTTGACACTCGAAAGAGACTACAAAAAAGACTACGAAACTTACAAATGCACCATGCAACCACAAAAAAACAAAGAAACTGTGGCCAGCAAAAATGCAGTCAAGAGCTGACAATGTACTCCACATAAAGTTGATGCATTAATCCTTTAGGTGCCATCATATATGTCGGGTTTTATTGAGAATGCTACCAGTCTTTGAATAGTAATTCTTACAGACTATTTAACAGAGGTGAAATTATAACTTAATCTTAAACAGGCAACTTGAAGTTGAGGCGGAAAGTTGCTGATATGGTTTTTATATGGAAATATTTTATTGCGTTTCATAAATTATGTTCGCAAAGCTTAATATTGAAGCTTTTTAAAAAACTTTTCCATCTGGTAAAGCCAAGGACCCAGTGGGGATCTGTCTATCTGAGGCCATGACGGTTAGCCTCTTCCACTTATCAACCTAACTTTCTAACTTGTGGAATTGGGACTTGTGCAATTTTTTGATGTTAGGGACTATATTCCCATTTGTGATGCAGCGGGTTAAGCTTTAAGCTATTAAAAATAAAATTTTATGTGTTTGTAAATTAAAAACGATACAATTTTAATGTGAATACTAATTGAGATGGAAGCTGATTATTAACAGACTGTGAAGGCTTTTAATGTCTTATTTAATTGTGTAGGTTTGGTCGGTTGTTTGAGGGAATTTAAGTTGATGTACTAAACGTGTGAGCAATTATGGGTAGTTAAAAGAGGTCTTATGTTAAAAAATGTGACATGTTTATGTATATATAAAATGATATTAGGTTCAGTCAGATAAAATATGCGGCTTGTCTACTACTCGACTGAAACACTTGGGAGACGCAAAGAGTGTATGCCAAGCCCACTTTTGTTTAGCGTTCGGTAGGGGATGAAAGCAACCAGAGCTTCAGATGAATCTGGCAGTGGTTACCAGTGGTGCAAAACCTACTATGCTCACATGATCTCACTTATGTTTCTGCTAACTAGAATTGGGTAAAAATAAAATAAAATAAAATAAAATAAAATAAAATAAAATAAAATAAAATAAAATAAAATAAAATAAAATAAAATAAAATAAAATAAAAGAAAATAAAATAAAATAAAAATAATAAAATAAAATAGAAATAAATAAAATAAAATAAAATAAAATAAAATAAAATCAAATAAAATCAAATAAAATCAAATCAAATCAAATCAAATCAAATCAAATCAAATCAAATCAAATCAAATCAAATCAAATCAAATCAAATCAAATCAAATCAAATCAAATCAAATCAAATCAAATCAAATCAAATCAAATCAAATCAAATCAAATCAAATCAAATCAAATCAAATCAAATCAAATCAAATCAAATCAAATCAAATCAAATCAAATCAAATCAAATCAAATCAAATCAAATCAAATCAAATCAAATCAAATCAAATAAAATAAAATAAAATAAAATAAAATAAAATAAAATAAAATAAAATAAAATAAAATAAAATAAATAAAATAAAATAAAATAAAATAAAATAAAATAAAATAAAATAAAATAAAATAAAATAAAATAAAATAAAATAAAATAAAATAAAATAAAATAAAATAAAATAAAATAAAATAAAATAAAATAAAATAAAATAAAATAAAATAAAATAAAATAAAATAAAATAAAATAAAATAAAATAAAATAAAATAAAATAAAATAAAATGAAATAAAATAAAATACAATAAAATAAAATAAAATAAAATAAAATAAAATAAAATAAAATAAAAATAATAAAATAAAATAGAAATAATTAAATAAAATAAAATAGAATAAAATAAAATAAAATAAAATAAAATAAAATAAAATGAAATAAAATAAAATAAAATAAAAATAATAAAATAAAATAGAAATAATTAAATAGAATAAAATAAAATAAAATAAAATAAAATAAAATCAAATCAAATCAAATCAAATCAAATCAAATCAAATCATATCAAATCAAATCAAATCAAATCAAATCAAATCAAATAAAATCAAATAAAATCAAATCAAATCAAATAAAAATAAAAATAAAATAAAATCAAATCAAATCAAATCAAATCAAATCAAATCAAATCAAATCAAATCAAATCAAATCAAATCAAATCAAATCAAATCAAATCAAATCAAATCAAATCAAATCAAATCAAATCAAATCAAATCAAATCAAATCAAATCAAATCAAATCAAATCAAATCAAATCAAATCAAATCAAATCAAATCAAATCAAATCAAATCAAATCAAATCAAATCAAATCAAATCAAATCAAATCAAATCAAATCAAATCAAATCAAATCAAATCAAATCAAATCAAATCAAATCAAACCAAATCAAATCAAATCAAATCAAATCAAATCAAATCAAATCAAATCAAATCAAATCAAATCAAATCAAATCAAATCAAATCAAATCAAATCAAATCAAATCAAATCAAATCAAATCAAATCAAATCAAATCAAATCAAATCAAATCAAATCAAATCAAATCAAATCAAATCAAATCAAATCAAATCAAATCAAATCAAATCAAATCAAATCAAATCAAATCAAATCAAATCAAATCAAATCAAATCAAATCAAATCAAATCAAATCAAATCAAATCAAATCAAATCAAATCAAATCAAATCAAATCAAATCAAATCAAATCAAATCAAATCAAATCAAATCAAATCAAATAAAATAAAATAAAATAAAATAAAATAAAATAAAATAAAATAAAATAAAATAAAATAAAATAAAATAAAATAAAATAAAATAAAATAAAATAAAATAAAATAAAATAAAATAAAATAAAATAAAATAAAATAAAATAAAATAAAATAAAATAAAATAAAATAAAATAAAATAAAATAAAATAAAATAAAATAAAATAAAATAAAATAAAATAAAATAAAATAAAATAAAATAAAATAAAATAAAATAAAATAAAATAAAATAAAATAAAATAAAATAAAATAAAATAAAATAAAATAAAATAAAATGAAATAAAATAAAATAAAATAAAATAAAATAAAATAAAATAAAATAAAATAAAATAAAATAAAATAAAATAAAATAAAATAAAATAAAATAAAATACAATACAATACAATACAATACAATAAAATAAAATAAAACAAAAGAAAATAAAATAAAATAAAATAAAATACAATAAAATAAAATAAAGTGAAATAAAATAAGATAAAAAATAAAATAAATTAAAATAATATAAAATAAAATAAAATAAAATAAAATAAAATAAAATAAAATAAAATAAAATAAAATAAAATAAAATAAAATAAAATAAAATAAAATAAAAGAAAATAAAATATAATATAATAAAGAAATGAAATTAATAAAATAAAATAAATAAATAAATAAAAAATTAAATAAATAGAATAAAAAAATTAAATAAATAGAAAAATAAAATAAATAAAAAAATGAAATAAATTAAATTAATAAAAAAATAAAATAAATAAAATGAACAAAATAAAATTAAATTAAATGAAACAAAATTAAAGAAAAAAATAATAAAAAATAAAAATATAACAAATAATATTTAATAAGAAAATAAGATAAAAATAAAATAAAATAAAATAAAACAAAATAAATTAGATTAAATTTAAATAAATGAAAACTCTTTTCTGTCTTTAAAACTTACTAAACACTATGTTACAATTATTATACTTTGAGTGTAGACCCTTGTCGTACCTCCTTACTCATAGACAAAGATATGAAAATAACCACATAAGAAGTTTTAGGCAAAATTGTCAAAACTAAAGATGGGCCATTTGTCTTCTTAGTTATAAGACTGCATTTTTATTGAAGTAAATCTTTTTTTTTTTGAATTTACATTATTTTGTCTGTTCACGAATCCGTTCAACCAAATACATTGAACGATTATTCAAAAATCAAATAAAACTTTTAAAGTTGGCGAAAAGGGTTTTTTTTTTAATAAATTTGACATTTGACACTTCGTGATGAAATGGTGACCATAGTGGAATAAAACTGTTAGAAAATTACTTGAAATTTCAGAGCCAAAGTTCAGAGGCAAGCGAAAAGTTTGGTGAAGAGATGACGAATTTTTATAAATTTCAAAAACTTTGAAAAGTTATTCACTTCGTGATGAAATGGTGACCATAGTGTAATAAAAATTGGTAAAAAAATATTTTAAATTTTAGAGCCAAAGTTCAGACATCAATATTGAAAAATTCTTTGTAACTATGGCTTTGTATGATATTGATTTTTTTTAAATTAATTTTTTTGAAGAAATAAATACATTATTTTATATATACTTTTCAGTAGGTTCAAAATTTTAATGCTAAATTTAGAAAACAAATTGGGTTCAAATCCTTCGCTGCTATGAAAAAACTTTTGATTACACGCCTGAAAGCAGACACCATATTGAGCAATTTTCCATTTCCCTTCTAACTTAAAGTGATAAAAGCGAGAATTAGACTTCATTATAAAATGTGTTTGTTTTAAAACATTAAGATTTCATTATGGAGTCAACGGAGAGCTAAATTAGCTTTTTTTAGTAGTTACGTGTTTTCTATTAAATTCATTTTGGGTGGGAAGTTCTGTACACTTTTGAGACCAATACCTCATATTTGCCACCTTCCTATACCCATCTACATACATTTTTGTTACAAACAGATATATCTTGAGAAGTTTGAATCCCCCTTTTTTGCACCACTCTGACTAGCCAAGAGTTTATAATATATCAACAGCACGTGAGAACTGCGTCAACTATTCACAACCAAAAGAGTTAAATCATTCAAATACGCATCTGCTCGAATTTTCATTTATTGTAAATTTCATTTTAACAATATTTCCACAACAAATTCAAAGATAGGAAGCGCTATTCAAATAAATAAAATTAAATAAAATTAAATAAACAATAATAAATATTCATGTTCGTAGGCAAACACGAACTGCATTAACTGCATTCACTATAAATCGAGCAAAAATTCTTCTCTACTTCTCCGCTTGCCAACAATTCTTGTGCCCTGCAACATGTCAAACAAATCAAAGTAACAAAACCGAATTTGTAAATAAACAAATTGAAAAGAAAAATTGTAAATTTTGTAGAAACCGAACGCAACGAACCTACGAATTGTTGGTGATTCTTTTAATTTGTGCGCGTAAATATTTGAACAGCACCAGAGCAATTTAGTTATGTGAGTGCGAGTGTAAGTGTAGGTGTGAGTGTTATGGCATAAATATTAGACACGCACTGAGAATGTTTTCGACAAGTGTGCCGAATGCTTGGGGAGTACAATGTGGTCGGTTGGGTTGTCTGATTGCCGGTCGGTCAGAAAAGTTCCATACGAACACACCTAACTGCATGTTTGTTGCATTTGCCTTGCAATGCAAGTAACACACACACACACATATACACTCATATGGAACACAAATGACACTGTTAAGAACTAACTGCAAGAATTGAGTTGCAGTAGAGCGGCGGCAGCAACGGACCGAATGAAAATGACAAAACAACACTTGGGCCAGAAGAGAAAATCAATGGAATCCAATTATAGAAATTGCATACATTGGACGTGGTATTAAATTTTCAACGATCATACATACGAAATATGCATAAATCATTGACAATTGCAGAGAAATTGCGACATTTAAAATGTCACGCCGAGGCGTTGCCGGACCATGGAAGATGGTAGGACAATGACTTGCATGACATCATTTTAAAATGCAGAAAGACGAAGGGAGTAGGGGCGGAGTGTTGCTGAGAAACTGTGTGGCGGGTTAGAGAAATGGATGGCAGAGACACATAATTGATTAGAAAAGATGGAAGTTATTGGGAAAAGGTTTGTGTAGAGGTGTGTGAAAGCCAAGGAGGTATGTTGGCAGAGAAAGTGGTTGACTTGGGCAGCGGAATTTGCATAGCAATATCAACTACGTTGACACCCAGAGGATACTAATAACTTTGCATTGGATTTAGTGGAAGGACGAGCTAAGGCTTTGGGAAGTTATAAGCGTCTATTCTGTCGACAGTCTTTTAGGATTTTTGAAAGTTATCTATGTCGAAGCACAATTGCGAATTCAGTAAGAACAATATCTCCCAAACCAAATGGTTATTTCAAATAAGTAACTAAAATTAACAGCATGACACAGTGGGACATTGTGTTTTTCTATCATAGAAAGGCCAACTTATGCCAAACATTATGGTAAACTTTTAAGACCCTATAATCGACAGAATAGTACAGATGAATATGGAATTTACCTACCACAGATAAAAAGGCTAATCGCTGTATTGGTGGTTCGTTGTAGCCAGTTCAAAATTTAAGGCGGTGTTGTTCTTAGAAACATCACTGCACACAGAGTTATTAAGTCTTCATGTCATAGAAGGCCAACGCTATGATGAAAAACACATACAGTGAAACCTGCTTAAGTATCTCCCCCGTTTATGTACCCAACATTTCTGGGCACAATACACTAAGAAGGCTTAGTATTCAACCCGCTTTAGTTCATCAAAAAACTTGCAGTTTTAGGTATGGTTTTATGGTTTTAGGTTATGGTTTTTTTTTAATGGGGTTTTACTGTAGTATCTACATAACTATCACTGAGTTTTAGGTTTTTATATCTGATATATCTCACTGGGATCATCACTGAACCCTGAGACCTAAGGTAAATGCTCGTAGATTGGGTAATGGTAGGTGGGTTGTAGTGGCTCCCTCTGTATGATACACACTTAGACCTCTATATAGGCCTATTGTGGGTTTTGACAATTTCCTTTCAGAAGGTTTTGCCATTGCAAAATCCACATCTGCTTCATGTGAATAGCGATAAAAGTAGACGAGTGTTTCACCAGCCCGAGATAGGAATCGAACCTAGGGCCTCTGATATGACAAGCCAACGTGCTACCCGCTGAACTATCGACACCAAAATCAAATCAAAATTCAAATCAATCAAAATGTCATTATTCTCGATTCATTGATTTTGTATCTTTTTATTATTAAAAATACTGATAGTACTCAAATAATATAGAATTTTTGTACTTTACAATTGCAGCATCGGCCATGTTTTAAATAACTTTCGAACCAATAAAGTTAGAGTAATGAAATTGTGACAGGTGATTAAGGAGATATTAGGTTTTAACATAGTTGCTTTTCAAGAAAATTCGATATAAATTTTCAAGGATATAAAGGATTTAAATTTTGAAAGGACCTTTTTCATATCCTTTTTTTTACAAATAGATAAAAAACAATTTTATTCAAATTCTTGAGCCTTTCTTCTTTTATTTGATATACAAATCGAATACCATATTCCAACGTGGTTAAGTATTTTTTATATTTTTTTTATTTTTATCCCCTTCAAAATTTTGAAACCCTTTTAAAAAGACAAAGGATGTAGAAATGAAAAACTGAGTACACAGTATTACTATATTTGGTCTCTAGTTTTACGCGCATATGGATTTTTCCCGGTGTGAAAAATGCTGTCGCACGGTGTAATCAGTTGGGCTTCATCAAGAAGTCAGATTGGTCAAAGGATTTTATTCAGTTGACACAAATATGAAGAAATACCCCATGAAGAAATACCCCATGAAAGGAATATAGACCACTGAGTGAAAGTTGAAGTAGAAAAAAAACTGAATTCGTGTATGAATTAATTGAAGAGATTATTACAAATTTACTGGAACTCCCCATGGGTCTATTAAGTGATAATAGAATTCGAGAAGAAGTCCAATTGATTTACGGATTGAGTCGGGTAAGAGGTACTTGGATACTGTGCCACAAATAGGAAGGGACTGACCATAGGAATGGAAGACCACTTAGAAGGAACATAGAGAAGAAGCTGAATTGGAATATGGGTTAAGTTAAGCAGGAGACTATTGCAAATATGCCGGAGCTCTTGGGTTAAAGTGAAAGGTGAGAAGAAGTCCAAATAATTTACAGATTCAGATAAGCAAAAAAGAATTGGATACTGTTTCACAAATATGGGACTGACCAAAGGAATATAAGTCAACTTAGAGAGAAGGAAAATAGAGAAGAGGCTGAATTAAAATATGGGTTAAGTTAACCAGGGAACTATTAAAAATTTGCTGGGACTCACCATGGGTCTATTAAGTGATAATATAATTCGATAAGAAGTCCAATTGATTTACAGAAGAGGCATTTGGATATTGTCCAACAAATATGAAGGGATTCATCATGGGGACATTAGACTGCTAAGTGAAGAGGAAAATTTAGAAGAAGCTAAATTGGAATATAGATTAAGTTAAGCAAGAGATTATTGCAAATTTGCAAGGAATCTCCATGGGTCCACTGGACCACTGAGTGATAGTGAAAGTCGCGAAGAAGTGAAAGTTGAAAAAAAGTACAATTGATGTACAGATTCAGTGAAGTAAGAAGGATTTGAACACGCTTCAACAAATATAAAGGGACTCACATTGAACTTGATAAAATGCAGAATTTGTTTACACATTGATTCAAACAAGAGACAATTGGATACTCTTCCACAAATATGAAGCGACTTATAGTACATTGAACCTGTGAGACCAGTGGCTGGTATTGGAGGTCGGTAAGATGTTTAATAGGTTTGCAAATTGAATCAAACAAGAGACAATTGGGTCTCTTCCACAAATATGAAAAATTAAATACAAATTGGACTTGTTAGATCAGCGACTGGTAGTGTAAGTCGATATGAGTAAGATGTTGAATTTGTTTAGAAGATTGATTCAAACAAGAGACCATTGGATACTCTTCCACAAATACTTATGAAGCGACTCACAATGAACCTGTGAGAATACCGCCTGATAGTGGAAATTGATCAAATATTGAATTGGTTTGTGAATTGAGACAAGAAACAATTGGATACTCTTCCACAAATATGAAGAAAAGGAATACAAATTGGACTTGTTAGATCAGCGACTGGTAGTGGAAGTCGAAAAGATGATGAATAGGTTTGCGAATTGGGTCAAACAAGAGACAATTGGATACCCCTACCGACAATACAGGGATTCACACTGAGCTTATTAGATCTTCGAGTACCTTCAATTCATTTAGTTTTCTTCAATTCATCAAACCTAACCTAACTTAACCGAAGAATCTGTCTGCTTTAGGCATTTGAAGATTGGGGCATTAACATCTAATGGTCATGTGTGGATGATAAACTTCTGATGACAAAAATATTGAATAAAAAAGGCTTGAAAGACTGTTTTCGCCGAAGGAAAGTTTCAGAGAAAAGAAGCCTTGGTGGTACCAGTTGAAGTTGGTGTACTCTTAGTGGAAAAATCTTTAGTGAAAGTTCAGCAATGGGTTGTTATGGCTAACAAAACTGCTAAGTATGTCTCAAATATATTTTTGTAATTTTAGAAATTACAATTATTAATCGAATTTCACAATCTCGAATCGATGAGTCAGCAAAAACATTTTGCTTTATAGTGAAAACTTTCAATATGGAGATCTGATCTGATCGGGGAATTGAGTGTGCACAACTTAACTTTGAAACATTCCTCTCAAAAGTGACATATTAGCTATTTGGCTGTAATGTCAATGACAACTTTTCACATCAGTTCAACGCAGGCGGCCTCACCGCCATCGAGCATCGGTTGCATTGCTGCAAATTCCATGAGCTTGAAACGCTCTTTATCAATGTGCTTGTTATTGTTGTATGGTGTGGTATGATGTGACGATATGACGCACCCATAATTGTTGCGTACCTTACCCACATGTATGTATGTTTGTACTTAGGCATGTCCGGGCGCAGCACGCCCAGCGTCAGCGAACAACGCAAAGGTTGAAAGAAAAAGTCGAGGTCTTCACTGATGGCAGATACCACACGCTTTTCTTTTTCACAATTTTCCCTAATGTTTTCTATTTATTTGATTTTGGTTTTTCTGTGTTTTGTTTTTGTTATTATTGTTTGAACAACAACAACAACAACAACAGATAACGTGCGCACCTTTGCAAAGACAATTAACGGCGCTGCATGGACGCATCGTTATTGCTTGACTTAGTACACAATTTTTGTTGTTGGCTGGTCTCGCTGTACGTGTAGTCGCATGTGTGAATGTGTGTGCCTGCAAGTGATATGAATTATTAATAATAAACAACATTAATTGTTGCATTCGTACGCCAATGAAATTTGAATGAGTTTGTACGCGTCAAGTGGGCCCATCGTTTCTGATTTCGTTGTATTTGTACCATCATAGATATCAACGATCGATAGGGGCAGTGCGTTGGCTACGCGATCCCACTTTAGTCCATTTTATATTGACAGCACATCGTTCGGATGTTCGTTTCGTGCAATTATATGTTGGCAGCTCTGGCGACAAAATTTTATAATGACACGTGCAGTTGCTCGCTCGCTGCTCGGCCGTTTAGTGCGTCAATGCCCAAGTTTGGTAAAATAAATTATAAACAGTCAATTTGAATAAATACAAGTAACTTGTTGCTTTTTGTCGAGAGGAGGGAAGTCACGTTTCCGACGTTGCATTGATGACCGCCCAAATGGCACTTTGACTGGGTTTTTTTCACATTGATTTTTTTGGGGTTTTAAAAATCTTTGCTTATGCCATAAGGCAGCAGCAAATTCTAAATATTGTATAATTAATTCTTGACAGCGAAAGCGTCAGACAGACAGCCAGCAAGATGGAAGAACGCCATCGTGAAAAACCAAATCATATTTTCAGCGCTGTCATGTGCGAGTGTGTGAAGAGCATTTTTATTGCACAATCATTGCTTACTTACTTTGTCTTTGTCTTTTTCTCTTTCTATTTATTTAGTTTTTTGTCTTAAAAATCAAGTGCATTTGTGTCTAATTGGAATTCATTGCCCTCTCTGCTGGTGATTGTTTCGATCGTTCTAATGAGGATCAATTGAAGTCCCTTGAAAGAATTCGAATTATAATAGGTAAAGGAATGTAAAAGAGAATTTTATGAAATTTATTATATATTTATAAAACTATGCGGTTGTGGAAAATACTTAGCAATTGTGAAAAACATTAAAAAAAAAAAAAATTTATATTAACTTTTTACATATTGAGATGAGATATGGAATGTCTGTGAGATATGGATATGTCTCAAACACTGGTTTAGGAAAAAAACCATAAAAAAATTTCCATTAAAGCTTTTAGAAAACCTTTCTTCACTCAACTAAATTTTAAAAAACTAAATTCGAAAAAAATTGTATCAATTTATCTGATTAGAAGGATGTAGTTAGGTTAAGGTGGCAATTTGCAATTATTGCAACTTCTTACTCTGGGGTCAAGATTCTTGACGGCTCTGTAAATTTAGGATCTACTGTCTTTTATCAAGAGGTCAAACTTTGAAGCTTTGAAATGAGACTGATGATTACTTCAGAGTACAAAAAGAAGCAATTTACAATGGACCATTTTGGCCTCCATGGAAGTGCAGTCCACGTTGTTCATATCTTTTATCTAAGTTAATCTAACCTTATCTACAGTTATAGAAAGACACAAGAATCAGAATGATCTTAATTTATTTTATTTTAATTTATTTTATTTTATTTTATGTTGTTTTATTTTATTTTATTTTATTTTATTTTATTTTATGTTGTTTTATTTTATTTTATTTTATGTTATTTTATTTTATTTTATTATTTTATTTTATTTTATTTTATTTTATTTTATTTTATTTTATTTTATTTTATTTTATTTTATTTTATTTTATTTTATTGTATTGTATCATATTTTATTTTATTTTATTTTATTTTATTTTATTTTATTTTATTTTATTTTATTTTAATTTATTTGATTTGATTTGATTTGATTTGATTTGATTTGATTTGATTTGATTTGATTTGATTTGATTTGATTTTATTTTATTTTATTTTATTTTATTTTATTTAATTTTTTTTTTAAATTTTATTTTATTTGATTTCATTTGATTTGATTTGATTTGATGTGATTTGATTTGATTTGATTTGATTTGATTTGATTTGATTTGATTTGATTTGATTTGATTTGATTTGATTTGATTTGATTTGATTTGGTCTGATCTGATCTGATCTGATCTGATTTGATTTAATTTGATTTGATTTGAATTTTTTATTTCATTTCATTTCATTTTATTTTATTTTATATTATTATTTTATTTTATTTTATTTTATTTTATTTTATTTTATATTATTATTTTATTTTATTTTATTTTATTTTATTTTATTTTATTTTATTTTATTTTATTTTATTATGTTATTTAATTTTATTTCATTTTATTTCATTTTATTGTATTTTATTTCATTTCATTTTATTTTATTTCATTTTATTTTATTTTATTTTATTTTATTTTATTTTATTTTATTTTATTTTATTTTATTTTTTTTAATTTAATTTAATTTAATTTAATTTAATTTAATTTAATTTAATTTAATTTTATTTTATGTTGTTTTATTTTATTTTATTTTATTTTATTTTATTTTATTTTATTTTATTTTATTTTATTTTATTTTATTTTATTTTATTTTATTTTATGTTGTTTTGTTTTATTTTATTTTATTTTATTTTATTTTATTTTATTTTATTTTATTTTATTTTATTTTATTTTATTTTATTTTATTTTATTTTATTTTATTGTTTTATTTTATGTTGTTTTATTTTATTTTATTTTATTTGTTTTTTTTTTATTTTTGATTATTGATGATTTTTTTCATTTAATATCAGTTTTTCAAGACGTTTATATTGAATTTTGTGATGTTTTTTACGCATTTCTCAACTACCAAAAAACTAAAATTAATTTAAAAATAAAGCCAAAAAACTGGTTCACTTGTATTGGCGCTTGTTGTGTGCATGTGTGCGTGTCTAGTTGGGCACCAACTGGCGTTATAGCTTGCACTCCATTTGGAATGATATTTATTTACCAATCAAGCGAATATGTCCCTTGCATGCGTTCGCCCCCGGACTTGTCCCTTGACGAAATTCAATTACCAGCCCAAGTGCCCCCGCCAAGTGCCCACTATATGCAAATAAGCCACAAGTGCACTCCACCCGAACGATACTCAGCGAACAACAACCGACTGCTACTGTCATGCTTATCGGCAATGCGATGCAACAGCCACCAACAGCAGCAGCAACAACAAACAAAAACGATGAGTAAGTCTGCTGGCCTCCTTGAGCACTTTTTTTGATGAACTCGCTGCTAGAAAATCAAAATATAACCAAAACCACAAATTATTATAATTAAGTCGATGATTCCGACAGCGGCAGTAGAGGCAACGGTTACGGGACGGTGGAGGGCCAAGACAACATTGGCGACAGCGGCGACCCACTCGGCGGGCACAGCTTGAGCAGAGACGAGTGGAAAAATATCACAAATGAGTTACAGCCAAACAGAAGTCGCGACATTCGACTCGACGCATGCGGCACATCGTTGCCAAAAACAAAGCGTCATTGTTGTTGTTATTGTTCTACTCATCATTACTTTTATTGTTAAGAGAAATTAATATGAACGCACGTCAAGCGGAAGGCAGAGTGCCAAGTTGCCCCAAGCTACGCGCTATGTGTGTGTGTGTCAGTGTGTGTGTGTTGGTGTGTTTTTGCATGAAGGTTTGAGGTGCGGCCACATGCGTTACTCACTGTTCAGCGCACTTCAGTTGCCTTCTTCTTATCACGTGTGCTCGTGCTATGTGTTGCACTCGTCGCTGCACTTTAGCTCAGTGCTTCTCAATCGGCCGCTTGTCCCCTGGGCGCCAATTCCACGAGAGGATTCTCGACTGGAGCGAATTTGAACAACATTAGTGTTATCACAAAAATCGCTACAGAAGCGCACACTGATCAAGTTTGAGAAACACTGCTTTCACTCATTACCATAATTTATTTCATTTAGTTATTGATTCCTTGCGCTTCTGTAGGCTGTGATTTCCAGCTGTCAAGTCGTCATGGCATTCCAACGTTCAACACTTTTTGCTTGCAAGCAAACGTTTCAAGCTTTGCATATTCGATGACAAGTTGAATGTGCCTAAAGTGCCATAAAGACTGAAAATCAATTGGTTTGTTGGAATAATTTCTACCTTCAATATTTTGGCACTTCCTGCTGATGAAAGGTAGGTAGGCCGAGCACAATCACTTAGCCATATTGATTACTACTCCTTAATTTCTTAAGCGCGTGTGACCTTTTCATATTTTTTTTTTTTTTTTTTTTTTTTTAAACAGGAACAAACGCGCAGGGGATGACCCCTATTAATGCGAAGCATTGCGTTGGTTCAGGAAGGATATAAAAGGTTAGGAGATAGGGTTATGAGTGAAGTGGTTATGGACTCTTGCCTTGAACCCATCAAGATCATAAGTGCTGGGGAAAATATCCGCAGGGAGACCATTCCACAACCGCGCTGTACGGGCCAGAAACGAACTTTCTCTGTAGTGCGTAGTGCGCTGGAACATCGTTTCGACGTGGAATGCATGGGCGCCAGTGTTCAAACGGGTTGCCCGGGGGAATACCCGGAGTGATGGCATCAAGCTGCTCATCTCCACTGAGCAATTACCGAAAAAGTATCGGTAAAATAACACCACACATGCCACGTTTCGACGATGTTCCAAGGAGTCAATAGAGCTGGATGCCCTACTGTCCCCTATAAGTTTAATCGCACGGTTTTGCACCCGATCGAGGAGCTCCAAATGGGTTTTTGAAGCCCCCGCCCAGAGGTGCGAGTTAAACTCCATTTTGGGTCGGATATAGGTAGTGTAAATAATGCGGAGATCAGACGGAGTGAAATATTTTTTGCACCGCTTTAGGAAGCCGAGGCACTTGGCTGCTTCTTTCGACACGCCAAAGATATGATCGTTCCAACGAAGATCGTTCTTAATGGACATGCCCAGAACATCAAGAGCTGCCGATTCCGCAATACCCACACCACCCATAACCAGGGATGTGTTGGGATGTGGGGAGACTCGTTTGTGGGATAACAGGCAACATTGGGTCTTGCGGGGGTTAAAATCGACCCTGTTCGCTTGACCCCACTTGGAGATTGTTTGAAGGTCGCTATTAAGTGTGTCATTCATACGGCGCCGTCCTCTCTCAATCTCCACAGAGCTGGGACGCTTTGTGAAGGAGTATGAATGACAAATGGTGCTGTCATCCGCAAACGAGTAGATGGGATTCTTCGTCGACGACAATAGGTCGTTGATGAAGATCAGGAAAAGGGTTGGAGAAAGGACCGAACCCTGCGGCACTCCCGCGCTAAGGGAATGCTTTTCCGAGGCTATGCCGTCTATCACAACACGAATAGAGCGATCATGGAGGAAGCTCGTTATCCAACGAGAGAAGATGCTACCGACACCATAGGCAATCAATTTTGACACGAGTGCTTTATGCCACACCCGGTCAAAAGCCTTGGAAATATCCAATGCAACAACCTTGCTTTCACCGAGGTTTAGAATGCTATGGTTCCATTTCTCGGTGAGGACCGCCATAAGGTCTCCCGTCGATCGCTGTCTTCGGAAGCCGTATTGGCGGTCACTTAGCAGTCTATTGTGCTCCAGATATTTCACAAGGTTGAAGTTTACAATGCTTTCCATTGCTTTGGAAAGCACCGAGCAAATTGCTATAGGTCGGTAGTTCGCAGGGTCAGTAGTCTTGCCTTTTTTGGGAACTGGTTGAACATTTGCCACCTTCCAACATGTCGGAAATACACCTGTGGTGTATGACATGTTGAAAAGTTTGCGTAATGGACAAGCCAGCGAAGTAGCGCACTTTTTCAAAACAAGGGCTGGAATGCCGTCCGGCCCTGAAGCCTTATTTACATCGAGATTTGCAAGCACTCTTTTAACTACCCGTGTCCGAAAATGAATTTCTGGCATAGAGCAAGATACGTTTTCGACTACGGGCAGTGGTTGATCGCTGGGGGGCAGAGAGGAATTCTCTGCGAAAATTTTAGCCAACAAATTAGCTTTATCAACCGAGTGAGTGATGATTTGATCATTGTTAAGAAGAGTTGGAATTGAAGACGATGTTTGGTTCTTCACCTTCTTAACGAATGACCAGAAGTTCTTACTACCACGCTGGCATTGAAGAACTTTTTTCCTTTGGCGCTGTTCGTGCAGAAACTTTTGGCGCCTTAGGGTGGCATTGCATCGATTTCTAGCCTGTTTACGCAGCTGTTCAGTGGCGGCATTTTTATTTGCCTGCCATGCTCTGAAAGCTTCCTCTTTAGACCTGACAGCAATTCTGCATGTCTCATTAAACCAGAGATTGTCCTTAGGTTTAATGCAAATTTGCTTATTGGGGATGAAGGACCGCATTCCCAATAATATAATTTCTTCAACCATTTTGGCTGCGGCATTTATGTTTCCATCAAGAAAACACAATTTCCAATTGAAGTGGGCGAAAAAATCGTTAAGTCCACTCCAGTTAGCTTTATCATACATCCACATTAAGCGCTTCGGGGCTAAGGGCGAAGCATTGCGGATAGAAGAGTATGAAAAAGACGCCAAAATGGTGCAATGGTCCGAGTTTCCAAGAGGTGCGTGCATTTCAACATCATATTTTTCATGATGTGAAGTGAGAAAAAGGTCTAGAGTATTGAGAGCTTGCCCCGCAACGCAGGGGATATGCGTTGGTTCATGCACTATTTGAGTCAAGTTATTAGACTCGGCAAAGAGCTCGACAAATAAGCCTTCAGGAGTTGTGTGGCTGGAATGGCGTAGCCAATTGGAATTATGAATATTGAAATCACCAGCAACTACAATTTCACTATTCGGATACGATTCCAAGATATGAGAAATAGAATCAGAGAGAAGATCAAACTTGTTATAAGTAAAATCTCTCCCTGAATTCGGGCTTCTGTAAAGAAAGCAAAAGTGCAGAATGTGCGACTGGATATTGAACTTAACCCACATGGAGCTAAATTCGGCATCCGTCGTGTATAGTTGTTGCTGGCACTGGTACGCAACATTACTGCACACATAAAGGGCAAGACCCCTGTGAGGAGAGAATAATGGCAGTAAGTGGTACCCCGGGATGTGAAAATCCAGTGGATCTGCATCCTCACACACCTGGGTCTCACCTAGTGCCATTACATGGGGTTTGTGGAGATTAACAAACGCGTATACAGCGAAAAAGTTCGCCCTGAGCCCGCGCACGTTGCAGAAGGCTATGCGAAATTTGTCCAGCACCATGACCCGGGTGGGTTAAAGAACAAGGAAAGTAGCCGGGAATGCGATCTGACGCACTAAGAAATTGATTATGCTCTGTGGTAAGTGTTATGCCTTTACCACAGAACAGTCAATTTCTCAGTGTCGAACAAGACCGCATGTAGCGCCACTGAATACGGACGGAGGAGGGAGACATGGAAAGTGAACCACAACAAACACAACGCGAGCAGAGGTCAATGCGGCGGACAGCGAGAACGGGATAACGGCAATTTGTATTTGATAATTTTGTTTTATATTTGCGTTTAGTTATTATTAATTATTTAGGATTATTAGTGATTATTAATATTATTAGTTATTTATTAGGCACACGCGGCGTAGCATCGACGAGACATATCAGGCGGACGAACATTACACACGCGAGGGACGGACAGAAACAATAAAAAACCACGGAGCACAAAACGGCACGTCTGCCCACGCAGACTTGAACTTTAAGAGCTTATGTTTCATTTGTATCCTTCACTATGTTAGTCTCATTTTCACTGTCTTAAAATAGTAAACACTTTGTGTAAATAGGACACAGAACAGTTATGTATGTTTCATGGTTGTACAAGGTCATTAACCCTTGACCTTTCAATAATGCCAATCAATTTTAAAAATAGCTAACCTCAATAGAGATAATGACACATTCAGACACTAGTAAAAAAGTTAGTGAAAATTGTTGTTGTTGTTCAGAAAATGTAGCGTATACTTATTTAAAAAAATTCATTTATATCAATAGCCATTCTGTAAAAAATTTTAAAAATCCACCAATAAATCTGGGTTCAGATTTTTAAGGACTAAATTAATTGTCAGATTTCTGAGAAGTTCCTACTTCTCAAACTTCTATGGTACTATGGTGTTCAGCTCTGACCAGCCTAAAAAACAAAAGTACTTCGATATTAAAGCTTTTTGGTACTTTGTGGACCTCAAAGTTCCATCAGTCGACGAACAAATAAAAAGCGCCTAAAAAAAAAACATATGAAAAAAATTACTAAAATTATTAACACTTTACAATAATAATGATCCCACACTAGTTAACGGCGAATGAAAGTTTTCAGGATGTTGAAGAGAACGAAGCCGACAGACACTCTAACTAAATAAATCATTATAGGTTTGGGTGAAAAGCAAATGAATTGAATTGTTCGAGAAGGATAGCAGCGAGGACACAAAGCAAAGCCTCTAACCTGGCGTACGTCATATCGCTGGACAGCGATTCAGCACCCGCTGAATACTGAACCAATGAGTGCAGTTTTCTCAAACCCCAGGACACAGTTTGAAGCTCGCAAAACCGCACGCAAAACTGTAAAACCAATAAACCAATGAAAGCCAAAAAAGCCTGGGAAGGATCCCACACTGTTGACGATTTATAGACCACGATTTGAAGATATGCACCGGGAATGTCCGTAACCTCCATAGGGAAGGTGCCTCCATGCAACTGAACTGTTAAACATTAATTTCAAAACACTTTAACCCTCTACTGCCCCATACGGCCTTAAGGCACGGTCCACAAAAACGTAGAAAAGTCCATATAAATATTAATTTTTTTTAATGAAATTTTTAGGGCATGTTTTAGATAAATTAAGTTGTCATTTCTTTAATGTTGCACGGCTGTAAGCATCACATGTTTCCCAATATTATCAGTTGAAAGTTGAACTTCGTGGAAATTAGACCGTGCCTTAAGGCCGTATGGGGCAGTAGAGGGTTAATCATAATTTTTACTCATTGAAATCTACCACCTCTTTAGATTGTATATGAAAAGATTGATGTCCCAAGATCCAAGATCCAATGTCGTGTTTCTCGGAACCCTAGTTTAAGAGGTCCAGTTATTCTATAAGTGAGAACAAATTTTTGTACCTGAAATTTTTTAAAAGATAAAACCAACTACATCTTTCTTGGACTCTCAGTTTAGAAGCATCCAAATAATAGATGATCGAAAAGTTTTTTATTCAAAACATTTTTTTATATATTGTAATAGTTTTTATTTTATTTTTGAAATTTACTGATTTACTTTCTGGACTTTCAGCACACATTCAAAAAGTTAAAGAAAATTTGCTATAAATAAAAACTAATTTAATGTTAAAATTAGTAGAACAGTTTGACAATACAATTTTTGTTCAACAAATTTTTCAGTAATTTTGGGCAATTCCTCAGACATTTAAAAAAAGTTTTTTCAGATTTTTATGACGCATTCAAGAAGCTTGTGTAATTTGCTTTAAGTTAGAACTAACTGCATGTTTTTGGAACTTTAAATTAGGAGCTTGAAACGTTAGACACTAAATTTTAATTGAATAATTTTTTTAAGAAACTGTTTGTTTTATGTTTTATATTCCATGGTATTTCAGGGAACTTCAACTTGCATTTATAAAGCTTGTGATATTTTCTACAAGACAGGAGCTTTCACTTCCAGTGCTACAAATGAACGAAAAAATTGGACTTAAACTTCTTTCATTAAAATTATTTTTGATGCAATGTATTCTTTAACCACCATTTGATATTTTCATATTTTCGAGAAAAAATTCCTGAATATTTCTACAACATAGAAACAATGCCACGTTTCTGAGGCCATACGTTTTGATCTACAGTTTGTTGATATTTTGAATCAAAAACCTACTCGATGCATCGTTTTTTCCACTTTTTGTCAGTTTTCATGGTATTTTGTGGGTTTTTTAACACAGATACCGAAGATTGAAAGTTTCTACAATATAGGAAAAATGCCTTGTTTCGGAGGCCAGTTTATTTGATCCACAGATTGTCGATATTTTGAAGCATATTTTGAATCAAAAACGTAATCGATGCATTCTTTTTTTTTCTTTTCTTTCGTCGTATTTTTAACACGGTTCTGGAATAATTCTGAATATTTCTACAATATGAAAACAATGCCATTAGGTTTGATTCATAGATTGTCAATATTTTTAATTATATTTTGAATCAAAAACCTATTCAGCGATTTTTTCCATTTTTTTTTAACCATTTTTAATGGTATTTCGTGGGGTTTTTAACACGAATCTGGAAAAATTCTGAAAATTTATACAATAAAGGGCACTGTCACGTTTCTGAGGTCATTAGTTTTAATCTACAGATTTTTGGGAAGTTGAGCCTAAAATATTTTGAATCAAAAAACTTAAATTATTTTTTAATTGTTTTAATTTTTCATAGTGTTTCGTAGGGTTTTCTTATCACAGATCTGGAATGGTTATACATTTTTATTAAACAAAACTAGAACCAATTTCTTGTTTTTAAAACTCTCGTTTTAGGAGTTACAGATTATTGAGAAGATGACGTTGATATATTTTAAATTAAAAACCATAAATTGTATATCATCAGATCAAAAACCTTATATTTTATAATATTTTAAATCAAAAGCAAAAAATCAAAAAATTTAAATTATTTTTTTAATTGTTTTCATTTTTCATAGTGTTTCGTTGGTTTTTCTTATCACAGATCTGGAATGTTTATGCATTTTTTTAAGCCAATTCGAACCAATTAATAGTTTTTGAAACTCTTGTTTTAGGAGTTACAGGTTTTTGAGAAGTTGAAGTAAATATATTTTAGATCTAGAACCTTTTTGTTTTATTGGTGGTTTGCTCAGTTTTTGATCTTTTTCTTCTGGATTTTGGATTAACGCAACGGTTGGCTAAAGTAAATAAATTTTTTGGAAAGTTTCCCTTATAAAAACATGTTGCATTCATTTATTATCATATGGGAGCATGAAACTCTGTGAATGCCTCAAAGAATAAAGGAGGTATTCTAATCTAGAAATTCGAAAAAATCTGTTTTTTTTAATTGCATATTTTCAAAGTTTAAACCTGTAAGAAAAAGCCTCTAAGAGGATTTACGGAAATTTGAATTTTTTCGGAGTTATAGTTAATTTTGTGACGTGCCACTCAGACTGCTCGAAATGAGACTGTAAACTTTAAACTCGTTTTTCTCGAAACTACTTTTTTCGATACGGACGACATGATATCTCAAATTCTAATTTACCGATTTACTTGAAATTTGTAACAGACTTTCTTAATACTATCAAAATTGTCTCGACGTAGGGGTTTTTGTAATTTATTTTTTTACTATATTTAAAAAATTACCAAAGTTGAAAAAAAATGATGCAAAAAATTCCCTTTATTTTCAGAAGACGTAATTTTGTGCAAAAAATTTGTTTTCAAATCGGCTAAGTCCAGATAATTCTACATCCTTGTTTAATAACCTTAAGAATTAGAAGTTAGGTGAAGAAGAATAGAAGAAGAAGAAGAATAGAAGACGAAGAAGAAGTTATGAATCAACCTTATTTTTGTGTTTCAAATCACGTTAACCAGGAGACACCTTTTTTTTTGAATCCCCAATTTGCTGGCCTCTACCGACTTCAGTTTTGTATTTTCTTTCAACTGTTATACATTTTTATACTTTTCAAGTATCAATAAAAATACTAAAATGATTACTGTTTTTTTTTTACGCCCGTAAAATCACCCCAAAGTCGAAAAATTAAAAATTAAAATTGTTGTTGATCTTTGGAATAGTTATTTTTTCAATAGTTTGAATATTTGGAATAGTTTAAATCATAGTTTGAATAGTCTTGAGAGAATTTTGATTTAAATATAGATACCGTACAGAGGACAAAATTGAATAATTTAAAATTGTAAACTTGCTCAGTAAAAACGTGCAGCAAAAGCGTGAATTATTATTATTTTCTGTTGCTTACAAGTTTTCATATAGAATTTTCCTATAGCTAATATAAAGAGCCCAATTTTCAGCCAAGTATATCAAAGTTTCCATTTAAATATCAAATTGTATGCAAAGGCCAAACTACAACAACAACAACAACCATCAGTACTATTTACCACCACAGCGTTGCTTTGAATTACAAAAAAGTCCTCGACAGAAGGTGAGCGGAAGAGAAAACCACATCAAATTTTATGACATGCAGAAAAGGGGAACCGACAATGGCGCCTAATCTTGGCATTTCATAATTTTCACCGCCATCAGCGCCACCGACAGGCCGCGGCAACGTGCGCGCCACCGCGTGCAAAGTGCAACAAATGCATAGAAGTGCCACGCATAAAAAATGCGCGAAAAATTCCAACGCATACGAGTCGAGTGCAACGAGCAACGAGAAGACCGAACAAGAAAACGTTTTAATGTAAAGTAAAAAACAAACTAAAAAGGAACAAAAAAAAATAATGCAAAAAAAACGCGCACATTGGCAAAATGCAATGAAACGAAATTTAATGCAATGCAACGAAATGAAATGCAAAAGACGCTCACACACACACACACACACACACGTCGCGGCATGTGAATATAAAATGAAATTAAGAAATGCTGCACGCGGTGTGTGCGGTGTGCGCGGCCGGGCGCTGCTGAGCTGCCATTGTAATGCAAATGTTGAAAACAATTTTCAAAAGTGCGCAGCACATGCGCCACGACAGCCGAAGCAGCCAACAGCCCACAGCCAGCAGCGAGCCGCCTGCGGTAAGCGACGGCTGCCCGGCCGGTCGCGTTAAAAAGCCGTGGGAAATGCTCCGCATGCGGCGGTGCACTCGCTCCACAATGCGCGTATGAATAGTTATGAATGCGAATAATTATGAGATTTGCATGGGCAGCGGGCTGGCGCAAATGACGCGCACATCATGTTGCCAGCGCTGATGGATAGCCAGTTGAGGGCATAGATGGGCCGCCGGGCCGATGCGAAGCGCGTTAATAGGCATCAAGTGCGATCATAAGCGGCGGTTGAGGCGACTGTGGCAAGTTGGGGGTGTGGTTATTTTTTAGGGTTTATTGTATTTCTTTGATAGGTCCAATGAAGATTATCATAGGTCCAATGAAGTTTAGATGAAAATGACATCAAATAATGTATCAATTAATTAATAAGATTTAAATATTGCGTCAACCCATAAGCAATGTTTTTTCTCTAACTTTATTGGTTCGAAAAATATTATAAAAAAGGCGGAAGCTGCAATTCTAATGAAGTACAAAAATTCTAATTTATTTGAGTATCAGTATTTTAAATAATAAAAAGATACAAAATCAATGAAGCGAAAATAATGCAATTTTGACACGTGATCAAGGAGATTTGGGGTTTTAACATACTTACTTTTCAAGAAAATTCTATATAAATTTTCAAGGATATAAAAAATTTAAAATTTTCAAAGGACCTTTTTCATATCCTTTGTTTACAAATAGATAAAAAATCAATTTTATTTAAATTCTTGAGCCTTTCCTCTTTCATTTGATATACATATCGCCATATTCTAACGAGGTTAAGTATTTTTTTTATTTTTTTTATTTTTTATCCCCTTGAAAATTTTGAAGACCTTTTAACCCTTATTCTCATACCCAAACTTACTAACGTCGTTTGGCACCCGGGGTACCCGGGTACCCATTTCATGAAATTTTTAAGTTTTCAATATTTTGTTATGATTTGTTCGCTTTTCACCTAAATAACGAGGATCCGGAAGGTAAAAAAAAAATTTTCATTATTTGTCAGTTTTTTTCACGAAAATACATCGCAGTGGGCACCCGGGTACCCGGGTATGAGAATAAGGGTTAAAAGGACAAAGGATGTAGAAGTGAAAAACTGAGTACGCAGTATTACTATTTTTGGTGTCTAGTTTCACGCCCATATGAATTTTTTCCGGTGTGAAAGATTTTTTGAATTTTTGTCGCACGGTGTATTATGGCCCAAACACATTCAAGACGGCAGCGACACGGCCACACAACTTCAAGATGGCGTCGTCTTCGACCATCGCTGTTATCAACTAGCAGGACTCCGCGGCTTTGCACGCAAGTTTGAAGTCAATGGGGCTAATAAATCAAGTTCTTCTTATCCCTTTGTTGATCCCCTCAAATTTTTATGAGAAGCTTATGAAAATGGTATCTAATTATTTCTCATTTGAAATGTTTTGACCATATTTGAAGTCAATTGGTGCATTTAATCATGTTTCCCCATACAAACTCTTAACCCACTGTTGATCCCGTCAGATTTCGATTTTTGAAAGAGTGAAAAAGTGAAAAATACGTGTCGAATTATTTCTCACTAAGAGTACTTTCACGAAGTTTAAAGTAAATGGGCCCATTAATCCATGTTTTTTTTCACAGTTTCTGCATACAAACTCTTAACCCATCGTTGATCCCGTCAGATTTCGATTTTCGAAAAAGTGAAAAACGCGTGTCAAATTATTTCTCACTAAGAGAAGAGGGCACTTTCACCAAGTTTGAAGTAAAAAGGCGTACAAAATCATGTTTTTCATAAAAATTTTAACCCTTGTTTCACCCCGTCAGATTTTGATTTTCAAAAAATTAAAAACAAGTATTGAATTATTTCTTATTAACAGTACTTCCGCCAAGTTTCAAGTCAATAGGTCCATTAATTCACGTTTTTTCACAGTTTAATATAAACTCTTAACTCGTCGTTGCATCTGTCAGATTTCGATTTTCGAAAAAGTTGACAACACGCTTCAAATTATTTCTCACTAAAAGTACTTTCACCAAGTTTGAAGTGAAAAAACGTAAAAAATCACCACTCTTCATAAAAACTGTTAACCATTGGTTCAGCTCTTTAAGTTTTAATTAAAAAAATGAGAAACAAGTGTCACATTATTTCTCACTAAGAGCACTTTCAAAAAGTTTGAAGTCAATGGGCCCATTATTTCATATTTTTTCACAGTTCCTTCATACAAATTCTTAACCCATCGTTGACCCTGTTAGATTTCGATTTTCGAAAATTGAAAAAGACGTATCAAGTTATTTCTCACTTAGAGTAGAAAAGACGTAAAAAATCATATTTTTTCATACTAATTTTTAACCCTTGGTTAACCCCTTTAAGTTTTTATTTTCCAAAAAATTCAAAAAATAAAAAACACGTATCGAATTATTTCGTTCTAAGGCTACTTTCACCAAGTTTAAAGTTAAAAGGCGTAAAAAAATCATATTTCTTCATACTAACTTTCACCCCTTAAAATTTTAACTTTCAAAAAAATGAGAAACACGTGTCAAATTATTTTTGATTTCTATTTTCTATTGACTTCAATCTGTTCAGGGTTTTTTTGTAGTCTTTCCGTATATGAACCTTAACTCTTGGTTCATCCCGTTAAGTTTTGAATTTCGATAAATTTAAAAATACGTGTCGAATAATTTTTGATTTGAAGTATTTTCACCAACTTTGAAATCAATTGGCCCAATAAATCGCGTTTCTTCATGCAACACCTTAACCCATGTTTTCCCCCTTTAGACGCCAAATTTCAAAAAATCCCGTTTTAAGTATGGTTAATTTTTCAAGATGTACCTACAGTTTAAATTTCATGTTTGTAGCTTTAGTGGTTTGGGCTGGGCGATGATGAATCAGTTAGTCAGTCAGGACAAACAATTACTACTGTGTCCAAAAAATAAGGTGACATTTGAATTTAAACTGCGCGCGTCGAAGGATTGCATCGGGAGGGGATTACTTTGAAGGGTATGAAATTGATTTGGAAGAATAAATAAAGAATTTTCAAAATAAATACAATGTCACCATATTTTTTGGACACAGTAGTATATCGCACACCCACTTCAAAAGTGACACAATTCAAAATTTTTTAATTTTCGGGTTTATGTGCTAATACTGTGCACAATGTATTTATCTACCAATAAGCAAAAGCTCGGGATGTTTTGTTGTTGTTAACTGTTGCCAAAATAAAGTTAGGTCTCTCTTCATGTCGAGAAGTTTGATGCTATTTGATCGCTGCTGCTCAATGCAAGAGAGTCCTAATTTAAATTGTGACACTTTCGACGAAATAAATTTTTGTTGAAGTTAATTTTAGGTAAAGTTGTGACAACTTTAGTATATATTTTCAAATAAAAAAATTAATTTCGAATTTTCAAAATTTCTTTTTCAACTTTTTAACTGTCGTTTATAATTATTAAATTCAGCAAAACAGACTTCAGCAGACTTAACTTAAAATAATTCGGTAATTATTGAATTAAAATATCATCAAAAAAGTAACAACTCAAAATTTTGGATTTTCTAGTGTAAAATAAAAGAAGTCTTTGTAACTAATCCTAAAGCATAATCTGTAGGGATTTTCTACTAAATGGTCTATACGTTATTTAAAAAAAATTTTAATTCAGCTCAAAAACAGTTTTTTGCGTTTCCTGAAAAATTATAATTTTTGAGTTGTGTCACCTTTGTAGTGGGTGTGCGATATGTATAGAGTTTGTTGTTGTTGACCCGACCGCCTCTGTCAAAATATAGAATCAAAACGTTCGTATAGAGACGATTATTTTGACGACTGCATTGCTGCGCGACCATCAACCGCAGTTGCGGCTGTTGCCAAATATGGAACTATTCTCTACTTCGTAGGCGATAAAATGAAGCAAAGTCTTCTAGAACGACCAGTTTTGCTACCATATTTTCTTTTGTGCATCTTACGTTAGCTTCTTGACGGAATCTTTGACCCTGACTCACGCTAAAAATCTGCTCAATTAAAATTTCAACAAATGGCCAAACAGCTCTCAGTATTGTTGCGCATCAATTAAGCTTTAATTGCATTGATTAAGCAATTCAAATGCATTGGCCATCTATGTTGGCCATTTTGTTGCGCATTTTCCATGGCCGTGATGCGTTTCATTTCGCATTCACTGCTCAATTGGCCAACAGCAACAATGACATAAAAAGCGGCAAAAACTGCAGTGCCGAGAAATGAACATAAAGTCGCAAGAAGTTTAAGTCGCAACGGCCGAAAGTAGAAAAATGCCGGCACACACAGAGTCGAAGTCATATTTAAAGTCAAATGCCTGCCAATGCGAATTTGCATTCGAGTTGTTTTGTTTTTGCTGCTCTCGGAGTGTTTTTTTTTAGATTTTTTATTTATTTTTTATTTGTTGTTGTTGTTGTTTGCATATCGACTTACAGCGGCGCGACATGGCGCGCGTTAGCCGGGCGGAGCGGTGCGGCGGCTCGGCCATGCCGTGCCAGCACGCATAGTAAACAAACAAAAATAAAAACAACCAAAAACAATAACAACAACAACAAAAACGCGCCCAGTTTTTGCAGTTGATATGGCAATTTTTGTTGTTTTTGTTGTTGTAATTTTTGCATATGTTGCGCGGAAAATGCAAATAAGCTGCATTTGGCGCGTTGCACATACATTATTGCTGTTGTTGTTGTTGTTGTTGCTGCTGCTACTGCTGCTGCTGTTGCCAATGTGCGCGTCGCGTATTTGCGCTGGCAGCAGTCGTGGTTGCTGCCTGACAGTGCCATAAGAAAAATGATCTAGTTTATTTAATTTAATTCATTCTTGTTTCAGTCGAGCGATTTTTTGTGCGCTATTGCTGTTGTTGTTGCTGCTGCTGCTGTATACTCGGTGTTGCTGCCGTTGTTATTGTTGTTATTGTTGTTGGGGCATTTCGAGTATTGTGCTGCAAGCGGTTTTCGCATGTTTGATTTGATATTTTTTATTATTTAATTTTTGTTGTTGTTGTTTTTTGTATTTTCTGTCGGTGCTGTGTAGCCGTCACCTGCCACCGGGCATTGTTATTTTATTTGATTAAATTTTATTATGCAACTTATGTGTTGCGTGCGTCGACGTATGTGTCAAAATATAAAACAGGCGACAACAACGCATACAACAACAACAACAACAACAATATATAAAATACATGTAGTAAATACGAAGCAGCAGTGGCGGCAAAAACACGCGCTAAATAACAGCAACATGCAACAACACACACACTTACACACAATGGCAACAATGGCCATTATAGCAACAACAACAATAACGACAATGCAAAATGTCAACAACAAGAACGCAGCTTTTCATGTGTAATGAATTGAGTGAAAATTGTTTGGTAAATGCGCCTAAAAGTGCGCTACACATGCACAGCTGTGACGGCAAACGCACACACCGACACGCACACACACACACACACATTACTACTGCTTCTGGTATTTAGTTTAATGTTTGCCATTAACTGCGCGTCCCGGGCATTGCCACATCAGAAATGCCGCTCGCTTCACTCTTCTCTCCACTCTTCTCTCACGCCTCGCCCACTGCGCGCACAATTTCCCCCCAACAACAACAACCACTCGTTAGTCCACACACCACAGTTAGTCAATTTCAGTTGGCGCGTTTGGGATTTCTCCATTTTTGGCATTTCAATTGCATTTTCAGCACCACTTCCCCCTCCCCCTCGCCCACCGGGTCCATGCCGCATTTGCAATATTTATTTACACTCATAAAGCCAGCTGCCACTGTAGTGGAAAAAGTCCTTTATTGTGTATGTGTTGGTGTAAGTGGTCTATTGTTGGCGGACCTCGCCTCAATTGTGGATGGCTAAGTTAGAGCCTCAGTGAGCTTGCGGAAAAGAACACACGAGTTGTCTCTAGCACAAAAGCCGATTTATTTCCGTGAAACAAGGTCTTATATACTAAAAAGATATAACTGTTATATTACTGGGCATTTCCAATGCTCCGCCCAAATTTCCAGTAGTTTCTCATCGCGCCAATCACAACGCGGGTCAAATCTGACAACGCGGCACTTTCCCAAAGTGGGCCAGCGCTCTGCGTTGACCTGCGGTAGGTCGGGTCGAGTTACATGCGCGATCGGTGCGAGTGCCCACATATGTGTCGCTTGTGCAAGTGCAGGCCACTTGTGCATGGGTCACTTGACACTTGCAAGTGTAAGCAAAGTGGCGCGCACCGCTCGATGCACGTCGGTCTCACCGATTGGCTTGTGCGCTATAGTGTTGGTATTAGTGGTCACGCGGTACCACTACACCCTTACCCTTAAGCGAAAAATTATTCCTTGGAAAAATTTTTAGAATTTCGGGGGGCATTGGAATTGCTTTACAATGTTGTTATTGAAATGAGTTTACAATATGATATCTATCTTATAAAACGGTTATGTGGTTAGGTTGTGTTCTAATAATAATTGTATGTGTTCTTAAAATATGTTTTATTAATGTCTATGTTTAGTTTCTACATTTATTGTTTATCTCCTAAGTACTTCTTTAGATTGTTGTTGTGTAGTTCTTTGAGTTTTCCATTAATATCTATTATTGTATTTACACCTTTTCGTTCTACTATTCTGTATGGTCCGTGGTATGGACTTTGTAATTTTTTATTTGTCTCTAATCGTATAAAAACTAAATCTCCTATTTCGAATTGTGTTTTATTTGTGTTCTTATCATAATTAATTTGTCTCTTATGTTTAGCTATTTCTATCATATTCCTAGCCTTATCTATGGATGTTTGCAGCCTAACTTTTAGTTCGTTGGCGTAATTGTCAAAGTCATAAATTTGTTTGTTGTCAAATATTTTGTCACTTGGTAGTGACGGTAATTTTCCGAAGACTAACTCGTATGGGGAATACTGCGTTTCGACATGTGGTGTCGTATTATACGCGAAAGTGAAATATGGTACCCATTTGTCCCATTCGTGTTCGGTTGTAAATGCTAGTAAGTATTCATGCAGTGTTCTGTGGTTACGTTCGAGTGCTCCGATTGTTTGATGATGGTAGGGTGTCGAAAAAATTTGTCGCACGTCAAGTAATTGGCATATGTTGTGCATTAGCTCATTTGTGAACTCGGTGCCTCGGTCGGATTTCAACGTTTTGAAACAACCGTACTTGAGAATGAACTGTTCTACAAGAGTTTTTGCTGTCGTTCGTGCGTCCTTGGTTTCCATCGGGTGTGCAATAATAAATTTTGTTAAATCACATTGCATTGTGAGTATGTAGCGGAAGCCATTTGATATTCTCAATGGTCCGACTGTGTCAATGGTAATGGTTTCGAAGCTTTTTGCTGGCGTGTCTGTTTTGACCATTTCTTCTTTAGTGTGCCTAATTGTTTTATTCTTGCAGCAGGTCAGGCAATTGTTGACGAATTCTTTTACCATTTGTCTCATGTTCTTCCATGTGTATCGTTGTTTTAATTTTAGGATCGTCTTTCGAATTCCTAAGTGTCCGGCTGTGCTGGTGTTATGATATTCATCAATTAGTTTGTACTGTTGTAATTTGCTTTGAACATTTCGTGGAGCGTTGTATATAAGTATTTTTGTAGGCGAGCATTTGTTTTTATTTATTTCGTTATATCTCTCCTTGAATGCATTCATTGTTATATTTTCAAACTTAAAATTTTCTCTGCAAAGGGCTAGCTCCTTTATATGCAGGTTCTTTAGTGAACTGTGTAGTTTCTCCAACATTGAATCTAGTTTCAAAGGGTCATCGCTACAAGTCACGTGCACTTCATAATTGTCAATATGTATCATCGGCCGATGCTTTTCTTTAATTTCAAATTTCAATTTTTTCATATTTTTCACGTCGTTCATAGAGGTACATTCCCATATGTAGAGTTGATCAGGCTCTTGAGATTTGTCCTTCCTATTGTCACGTGTATTGGTACCATTATTCTCAGTTTCAGTAATGCGCGCATCTTCAATGTTCTTTGTTTCATTTGCTCTTAGATTTGCTGCCTTGCTCCTTGTAATTGCTAGAATTTCTTTTCGTTTGCCGTCATGTACGTTATCTTCCTGTGTTGGAATCATTGCCTTCAGGGTGTCGCTGTCTATTTTTATGCGTGATAAAGCATCCGCGTTTGTGTTAATTTTTCCTTGTTTGTATATTATTTCGAAGTCATAATCAGATAAGTCTAATCTGATTCTTGTCATTTTCGACGATGGGTTTTTATGGGAAAATAGTGAAACTAGTGGTCTATGGTCAGTTACTACAATGAATTTTCTACCGAAGAGATATGATCTGAAATAATTTATTCCCCAGTGTATTGCTAAGAGTTCTTTTTCTATAATTGGTTTATTTATATCGTGTTTTTGTAGTGATTTGCTTGCATAAGAGATTGGTAAGTCATGTCCTATGTCACCTTGTGATAGTACCGCTTAAATGTGACTTAATTGATTTGTCTGTTATTAAATATATTCGTCCATTGTATGTTCTTCCGCCCCCGGAGGAGTCGAATTCTGTTCCTCCGGGTCGCCCTCGTTTCCCTGTATGTAATTTATTCGAGTTGGGCGACCTTGTCGGTTATCGACATTATTGTTTTGGTAAGCATTTCAATTGCTGTTGGTATATGACCGTGAATTGTTTCTGTCGCTTTGGTTGTTGTTTTGGTAGTATTGGTTTCTGTCGTTCTGGTTTTGATTTCGGTTCTGTTGGTGGTAACTTGAGTTGTTCACATACTCGCTTCGCTGCCGAGTTCCGATTTTGGTCGGTTGGTAGCAATTTGCGTTGTTGACACACTCATTTCACTGCTGGTTATGTGCATTACTGCTATTCTAATATTCCTAATGTATAGTGTAACGTAATGACAATTTGCAAATGTTTTTCTGGTGTATATTTTTGATTTGATAATAAGTTTATTCGTATAATTATAATATAATTATTCTTGTGTACATTTTTTTTTTTTTTGTTTCTTATAAAATTATATATTTATAAATGTGTTACAACGGGTTCTTGTGTACGAGTATATTTTGTTAGACAGTTTCATTCAAAGATTTCTGGGTAGCAAGGATAGGTCTTCTTACAGTTAGCTGGTCAATGTCTCTTGAGTTTAATATATGCGTAAAAGTAGGGCCATATAGTTCAGAGGCATGGCGAAATGAAAATACTTTTGAAAGAATCTCGTAACGATTGATATAAAAATCACGCTCCATGCATTCGTACGGCAGATCTCGGCCATGATGCAGCTCAATAGCCACAGCTAATTTCTTCAAAATTTGTATCATTACTCTCTCAATATCTTCCTCAGGAATTTTTCCGATATATTGTCGGTGTTGTCGTGTGGCAGTCGGGAAGTGCTTTTCGCAAAAGTTTAGACGGTGATTGTAGCCCATCAAATGATCTTGCATGCCATGCTCATCCGAAATAAGTTCGCATAACCCGCACTCAAACCTCGCATATAAGTCACCAGGGCCTTTAAGTATTTTGATTACATACTCAACGCCTATCAGTCCCAGTACGTTGTCATCACTTAGTTTGTGACTAAATTTTTTTGTTGCAAACGCTGGTTGGATTGGTTCGTGCATCTTTGGGGCTGTCTTCTTCTTCTTTGGTGGTAGGTGCTCCTTGAAAATCTGGTCTGATTTTGCGATTCCAAAATCTGGTCTGGTTCAGAAGATGTTCGTGTTGGGCAGGATCTGTTTTGCAGTTGTTTCTTTATTGAGTTAGGAAATCTGGTCTGGGTTTCAGAAACAGAAGATGTGGGTAGAAAGTTGCAGTTGGTTCGAAAGTGGCAGGATCGCCATGTAGTGGAAAAAGTCCTTTATTGTGTATGTGTTGGTGTAAGTGGTCTATTGTTGGCGGACCTCGCCTCAATTGTGGATGGCTAAGTTAGAGCCTCAGTGAGCTTGCGGAAAAGAACACACGAGTTGTCTCTAGCACAAAAGCCGATTTATTTCCGTGAAACAAGGTCTTATATACTAAAAAGATATAACTGTTATATTACTGGGCATTTCCAATGCTCCGCCCAAATTTCCAGTAGTTTCTCATCGCGCCAATCACAACGCGGGTCAAATCTGACAACGCGGCACTTTCCCAAAGTGGGCCAGCGCTCTGCGTTGACCTGCGGTAGGTCGGGTCGAGTTACATGCGCGATCGGTGCGAGTGCCCACATATGTGTCGCTTGTGCAAGTGCAGGCCACTTGTGCATGGGTCACTTGACACTTGCAAGTGTAAGCAAAGTGGCGCGCACCGCTCGATGCACGTCGGTCTCACCGATTGGCTTGTGCGCTATAGTGTTGGTATTAGTGGTCACGCGGTACCACTACACCACAACACTCCATTTTTTCTTTGTTGCTCTTCTTGTGTTAATTTGAAATGCAATTTTTTTCTATTCTTGTTAAATGAAAATTCCGTGCAAATACCAACAACAACTACAACCATGCAAATAAATATCAGTGCGCACTAAAAATCAAAATTTGAATCAATCCTGACAACAGCAACAACAACACACAAAAAACAACATCAACAACATTGTTTCATTAAAATGCATTTACATAATTTAAATGTTGCCATATTTAAGTAAATAAATGGCATAACGGTTTTATTAAGTGCAAACATTTAAACAAGTTTGGCCGCGTCTTTTAAACGCTGCCAAATAGCAAATAATTATATGCAAAAAAAATAAGCTGTATTTGTTTAAAAAGTTTATTTAAAATTCGAATTAATTATTTGCATTAAATTCGTATTGATTTTGAGGTAGTTAGCAATTATGAACTCAAGCGTGCATTGCAATAATTACAAACAGCTGGCAACACCTTTAAAATGCAAACGTGTATTTATGCAATTAGAAGCAATTTGATGGAAGTTTTTGCAGCGCAATTTGGTGAATTATTAGTGGTCTTCACACCGAGGTTGCAGTTCGATTGTTGGTAATTTTTTAAAGTTCTTAACTTTAAACCACCCATTCCGCTTATTTTCGATAATCTGGAAATGGGTGCGTCACAAAGAGCTGATCCAGTATTTACAATTTTTTTTTAATTCTAAACATTTCATTAATGCAAATGAAGGAATCGCTAAATCTAAAATCGTTCAGCATTTAATTTTTAAATCGAGCAAATCGCGATGATTACAGGTAAACAACTTAAAAAATGAAAAAAATTAAATTAATTAAATTAAAAAAATTAAAAAATTTTCAAATTTAAAAATTAAAAAAAAAGAAGAAGAATATCGGCCGTAAAAGTTCCATCAGCGCGCAAATTAAAAAAAATTAAAAAAATATTCACGCAATGTTTCCAAGCAGGGCTGCAAATCGGTTTTGAACCGAACCACCGCCTTTTTTCGGACTTTGCTCCGAACCATGAACCGAACCATTTTTATTTTAGGATTCCCGAACCGAACCAGAAACCACGGCATCCACCACGGTTCGGTTCAAAATACAAAAAAAGGAACAAATTTTACTTGTGCGAAATGCTCAGTCTGGCTATTCTGATGTGAATGAAAGATTCCCCAAAATTGCAACCCTTCGAAAATTGTTTAAATATTTATTTATTTATTTATTTATTTTTGCTTTATTTATCTATTTAGTTATTTATTTATTTCTTTATTTATTTATTTATTTATTTTTTTATTTTCTATTTATTTATTTATTTATTTATTTATTTATTCATTTATTTACCTATTTACTTATTTATTTATTTATTTATTTATAGTTTTTTATTTATTTACGTATTTATTTATTTCAAATCAATGCTATTGCAAAGCATTTAAAAATGTGAAGTTCCTTTCAGTTTTATTTTTTTTAATTTTTGTTAAACAAATATGTATTTAAAATAAAGATTTTTCTATAATATTTGTCATGATTCTATGATAGCTTTGCACCGTTTACTGGTACTAAAAAAATAAGTTGAACCACTTGAACCGAACTGCACCGGGGTTCAGAATCCCTGACGAACCAGTTCGTGAACCGAAACAAGATTCTTCTGAGTGGTTCGAATCACTGAACCGAACCACATCGATTTGTAAAATGTTTTGCAGCCCTGTTTCTAAGTAACGAAAAAGTTGTCAAGCCTACCAGACTGGAACTTTGTTACTCATTAGAGTGGCAGTTCGTTAATATTACAAAAACAAAATATACCTAAAATATTACCAATTAACGACTAACAAATTTACTGCCTCGGCATGAAGACCTTAGTACCATATTCGAGAATCAAAAATTATTGTTGCTAGTCCAAGTTTGGTCAACTTTTGATTGGTTTTTACAGTAAAAAGCGATTTTTTTTTTTAAGTATTGTATATAGTTAAAATAAATAATGGACTTACAAACCAATGCAATATCTGCAAGTTGATTGTCCTTGGTGAATTCAGTCGGATTTCTCTTCGGATTCTTTTCTTCTCCCGGTTAAAAGGATGATTTCAGAAATTTTAAGTAAGAGATATAATTTTTTAGCCATAATTTTGATAGCATGAGCAAATTTTAACTGCCTATATTTTATTTTATTTTATTTAATTTAATTTCATTTCATTTCATTTCATTTTATTTTATTTTATTTTATTTTATTTTATTTTATTTTATTTTATTTTATTTTATTTTATTTTATTTTATTTTATTTTATGTTACTTTATTTTATTTTATTTTATTTTATTTTATTTTATTTTATTTTATTTTATTTTATTTTATTTTATTTTATTTTATTTTATTTTATTTTATTTTATTTTATTTTATTTTATTTTATTTTATTTTATTTTATTTTATTTTATTTTATTTTATTTTATTTTATTTTATTTTATTTTATTTTATTTTATTTTATTTTATTTTATTTTATTTTATTTTATTTTATTTGGGTTGGTTGGTTTGGTTTGATTTAATTTAATTAAATTTGATTGATTTGACTGATTTGATTACTTTGATTGATTTGATTGATTTGATTTGATTTGATTTGATTTGATTTGATTTGATTTGATTTGATTTGATTTGATTTGATATGATTTGATTTGATTTGACTGATTTGATTTGATTTGATTGGTTTGATTGATTTGATTGATTTGATTGATTTGATTGATTTGATTGATTTGACTTTATTGATTTGACTTTATTGATTTGATTTGATTTTATTTGATTTGATTTGATTTTATTTGATTTTATTTTATTTTATTTTATTTCATTTTATTTAATTTAATTTAATTTTATTTATTTTATTTTTTTTTATTTTATTTTATTTTATTTTATTTTATTTTATTTTATTTTAATTTATTTGATTTGATTTGATTTGATCTGATTTATTTAATTTGATTTGATTTGATTTTTTTATTTCATTTTATTTTATTTTATTTTATTTTATTTTATTTTATTTTATTTTGTTTTGTTTTATTTAATTTAATTTAATTTAATTTAATTTAATTTTATTTTATTTTATTTTATTTTATTTTATTTTATTTTATTTATTTTATTTTATTTTATTTTATTTTATTTTATTTTATTTTATTTTATTTTATTTTATTTTATTTATTTTATTTTTTAATTTTATTTGATTTGATTAGACAAATCTTCCAGGAAATATATAGTTACAAATAAATTAAAATAAAGCAAAATATGTCAAGCCACCCATTATGAAATTCCCCAAAGAATATAATTCACCAAACATGTAACTCTCTTCTAGCAAAATTAACTTTGTTATGACGATCCTTGATGCTTCCAACCAGCACTGCACGTTTCAGCAGAATTATCAAACCACATTTGGCTCAGCACAGTTCAGTCATCTCGTCGAGTGAGCGTCTGAATAGCAACTTTTCAGAAGCTGTACCACTGCCGCAGTTTTGCCTCCAATATGTTGTGTGCATATATACAACAGATTTCCCATGAAATAAATATTTAAGAAAGTGCTTCTGGGAACACAAAGGCACTGCTGCCGCTATGTGCGAGCAAGTTGCCCAACAAATTGAATGGTTGGGCTTTTGTTTATGTTGAAACACAAGAAGAGTGCCACAAATTCTACTACAAGTTGCATATGCAACAACAATAACAAAAAGCAACACACAAAAGAAAATATTTTACTAAAAGAGTTTCATTGAACGAAGCTTAAGTTTGCTATGAGAACTGCAAGCTGGAAAATGTGTCCGAGAGAAACTAATACAAATTTGAAAGATTTGCTATATTTTGAAAATAATTTATGCTGCAATGTTTCTGTGGAAATTAGTTAGATTTGTATTATAATTTTTGGTTCAAATTTAACTTATCCCAAGAGCTCTTAAATGAATGTTTTTCTAATAGTTTTATCAGTGACTCTTTTGAAACAAACTAGTAATGGCCTTCAAAGTTTATAAATACTGATGAATTATAAAGTAAAATAATAATTTAAAAATTCATTTCATTGTCTCCAAAAGACCTGCAATCCATTTGAGTGCAAAATTTTTTCCAGCACAGTTCTTAGCTGGCGGGAAAGTACGAACTATGGCACATAAATTGTTATAAAGTGGCTTACGAGCTGTGCTGTGTGCATGTTGTCAAAGCTTTTAAGTTTATGCACCCACACATAGATATAGTTGTATCTATGTGTGTGTGCACATGTGGCATAAAATGCACAAAGGCTTCGACAAACTTGTTGGTGAGACAACATGGCATGTGCCTCCAACTAAGTGTATGTGTGTATGTGTGTGTGTGTGTGGGTGAGGGAGTGGGTGTCAAGTGGTGGCGCGGGTGCGGGGACAACAGCTGCGCTATAACTCAACATTGAATGCAATTTTACGTCATGCATGTCATTTGAAGAAAAATAAAAATAAAATATTGCACATTCTGTGAACGGCAGCGACAAACAAATAGAAAATCAATATGAACTTAATGTGGCACTAAAACACACAAACACGAGTACACACATATACACGTCGTTGTATATGTTTGTATGCATAAATGTGTACAGTGTCTATGGTAGATTGCATTGTGTATTTTTTAGTGCGAGTGTTATAAACGCTTTGGCACTGGCTGCATTAAAATGCCATTTATGCAAATTAAAATAATTACACTTTTGCTGCTCTAAATGGTTCGCTTTAAGTGGAGCATAAAGTGAACTGACCAATATTGAATAGTAATATTCAAATGTATACTGTAACATTTTAAGCTTCAAATTGTGTGTAATTGTTTAGAATAGGAGAAATTCAATAACAATTTTAACCATCAAAATAAAAAGTGTTATAAATATTGATACAAAAAACAAACAAGTAGAAAGGTGATTTAAACCATTTTAAATACTTAAAAAGTATGCAAATAGTAGTAAATAACGCAAGAATTTCTACACAGGTCTTCGGTGAAATTGACTTAAGTTCCTTTTGAGGTTAAAGTTCCGTTTAATGTTTTGAAAGTTTGTAATTCAGTGGGAATTTCTTCAGATTAGAACTTCTAAGGTTACTGTAGCTAAGATTCTTGGTCTCTTCTTTTTGTATTTTTTGTTTGTTTAATAAACATAGGATTTTCTCTTTAACACTAGAAAGACCATTGCGGTCATTTTGACAGTTTTTCATTTTTAAATATTTGTATTTTCTTTAATATTTCTTTTGCTTTGGTGACTTTTATTTTTTTATAGTTAAGAATTTTATTGTTTTATGGCTATTTGAATTTTTTGTTTTTTGTTTTTGTTGTTTAATAAATATAGGATTTTCTTTTTAACACTAGAAAGACCATTAAATATCTGTGTTTTCTTTAATATTTCTATCAACTTTTGCTTTGATGGTAAACAATTTTATATTTTTTAAAAATTTACTTATTACAAATTTGACAAATTCGATGTGTATTTGTAGATATATGAGCGGATATGATATCCAGTCTTTGTAGGTATGGAAAACTTGTAGTCTTTCTAGTGTTAATGCAAGTTACCAGTTGAAAAACACTTTGAAAAATTGTGTTTTCAAAAAGACTGGATTTCCTTGTCGTTTAAAAAAAATACATCACGGTTCAATTTGAAGATATCTACATATATTTATCACATACTAAGTACAAAAGAGTCACAATTAAAAATCTAAAATTTTCAGGAGAAGCAAGAAACTGTTGATCCTGCAGAAGGAACGCAATAAACATAAAAAGAGACATACAGTATTTTTCCAGTTAAAGAAGTGAAAGTGATAAGAATGAAATTTTTTAAGTAGTTAGAGAATTATGTACCATAATTTATTGTGTACTCTGATTAATAGAAAAAAGTAGGTTTTGAAAAATTTTGAGTTGCATCTCGTTGGTACTTAGTATCCGATATGTTAGCTCGATGAAATGTTTGGACTTCAATTAATTTGTCAATAAAAAGATATCAAAAACAAAAATCTTTCATGTCAAAATTCAGAAATTCAGAAATTGTTCAAAGGATCTAGGATCTAGATCGTATGACACTTAAGTGTATACCCTTTAATATTAAAGTGAAGCGTTGTCATTATGTCTTCTTTGCTCCGATCTTCAGAGCCCTTTTGAGGTTCAACAAAGTTGTTACGACCTTTGACTTACATAGTTAGAATTTGCACTTCGATCGAATCTAATTTTTAAGTTCTTTTATGCTATTTTTTGCATTACTTAAGTTATTATTGGTATTTTTGTTTTATTGATCTGTAAGGATCTTCATGTCCATAGTCTAAATAATAGTAAATTGAAGTACATAATAAAAGCACAACAACACCACAAACTCCTGTAGACTGGTCCTCTTACCTCGAGAGGTTCATGCATGGCTTGAAGCTTTCTAAATCTGTATTTTAATAGCGTCTTCTTTAGAACAGATTTTTTAAATTCTAGTTCTAGTTTTAGCTTACTTAAATTTCAGTCTCAACAAACGCAAAACTCTTTGAATTATTTGATCTCAAATAATTTGGCCAACAAAAAATTTTGAAAACAAAAATATTAATAGAAAGTCTGTTCGTGTGAGTCTTATGCTTACCTTTTTGTTATTCTTAGAAAACCATTCAAAGTTTAAAGCGGATGACGCCGACCGAAGGCTATTTCTCACAGTGTTGCGAGTAGTAACAAAAATGCCAAAGTCCAATATTCTAACCATAAAAATCTTAGTATGACGTTTAATTTGAAATACTTCAATTGAAAGAAATTCAAAGTTTCAAGAAAAAATATTGGATAATATAGAAGTTATGAGCTCTTAAATACACTCTCACAGCGTTGAAAAAAATTGTGTACAAACAGCACATTTTTACATTCACTTTGAGGTTCAATATTTCAAAACCAATTATGAGTAAGTCCCTAAAACTTACTGTTGTCTTAAGTTTAATATGATTTATGTATGACAAGTCCAAAATTTCGCTGATTCTTCTCACTTCTCTACCTTCTCTACCGTTATGAAAAATGAAACAAAGAAAACAAGTGAATAAAAGCTGAGCTAAAACTTAAAAGGTGATTTAAAAAAAACAACACTTTATATCACTTTCGAAATTTTTTGATATTTTGTTTTGGCAAGTATGGATGTATATTGTATGATGTAAAATTTTCAACTGCTGCATATTTGTGCGAATGCAAGTTATAAACATTTTTCAGTGAAGACTTCAGTGCAAATTCCTGATATTTTCAACGTTTGGTTGAATGCCAATAGCAATCGGTCAAAAAATGCTGTTGTTGATGGAAAAATTTGTTGAAGATAGCTTTGGAAAATCAATTCAATTGAACGCAATGCCTCGCATTAATAGGGGTCATCCCCTGCGCGTTTGTTCGAGTCTTAAAAAAAAAAAAAAAAAATTACTATTATATTAGAAATAGAGGTGTTAATGAAGTTTCGAGAATATACTTTGATTTGTGCTTCGTACAAACCCAAAAGTTCACAACCTAACTACTTCACTTGTATGGGAGGTGCCCTCTGGTGGTGAATTTTTGAATTTTAAATTATTTTGTATTTGTTGGACTCAAGAATATTGACGATTGCTGAATAAATCATTTAAATCGGTTTAGTAGTATTCGAGATACGATGTTTCCTCGCTTACATTTACAAGTTTCACAACTCCGATTGTATGGGAGACGCCCTCTGGTGGTGCATTGTTGAACTTTAAATTATTTTGTATTTTTTGCAGTCAGGAATACTGACGATTGCTGTATAAATCATTCAAATCGGTTGAGTTGTTTCGAAGATACGATGTCGCTTACTTTATTACATTTCCAAGTGGGTGGCCAATTCTATTGAAAATGACTAATTTTGTATGGCAGCCCCCTTAAGAGTTGGATATAGCGGTTAGGTGTGTATAGAAAAAACCTTCGGAAGGGAAAATAAATGAGGTTCAGTCTTATATATGGTATGTCTGGCGGCAACCTGAGAGCAGTTGGAGCCGACTTTATAAAAACCATTATTTTGTATGGGAGCTTCATTAAGGGTTGGAGATGGGGGGTAGGTATGTTCGAAAGAAATATTCAGAAAGAAAAATTAGTGGGTGTCAGTTATGGATTTTAACCCTCTAAGAGCAACTTCTGAGCAGCTGTGGAGCAAGTTGTCGAATTTTTTATTCCGATTGATTTTAAAATGAGCAAATTTTATTTAAGTATGTACACATATATAAATAAATTTATTTATCATTATTTATTTATTTTAGTATTATTTATTATTTATTTTATTTATTATTTATTTATTTATTATTTATTTTAAAATACAAATTTTATGAACATAGCTGTCACAAAAGCTAAGCCAAAACAATTTTCATTGTTAATATGAATTTTTTTCAAATCCAGTTGTATGGGAGGTGGTGGTAATTTTACTCCGATAAAAAGCAGGAAAAAAGCTCCCAAAAATTTGGAGAAGGATTTATTGGTAACAACAGATTGCAGGCCCATCATCTATGACATCTAGTGGAAAGTAAAAAATTGTTGTCAAGCCTATAATAACGAGCGTCGATAACATAGAAAAACACCGAAGAGATGTTAGAACGTCTCCTATCTTCCAATTCCGTATCAAGCGAACAAATTCTTTTTCCTGGCAACATTCTTGTACATAGTTGTTGTTCCTGACTTCCATATAGCATTGTGTGTTTTTTTATATTTGCCGAAACTCATGAAAAATACAAACCATTTTGGATTTCAAATCTGTAGTTCGATTTTGTTATCGTCAGCAAACAATTTTTGTTGCTTGCATAAGGAACGAGCTTTGTTAGTACCAAGAATTCTTCAGTCCGGTTAATTTAGAGGTACGCAAAGTGACCGACAATGTCTCAAGAAAGCAGAGCAGAGGAGTAGAGGATGTGATCCAGAGGTTCAGTAGGAAGTTTATCAAAAGTATTCACTATAGGAATGTGATTACTTCAACGACTTGTGGAACTTTATCCAAAGCGACTATGGCTCTATGCTCTCCTTGTTGCATAGTTGCCATCTAACTTAAAGTCGTTTGAAAAATCAAAATTCAAGCATGCTTTCAGTGTTGCTTTCAGCTACAACCAAAAGGCAGGGGCGCATTCAGAAAAATATTTTGGGGGGTTTCAAAAAGTAATTCTTTAATATTCATAAAATGCCTTTTCATTTGTATGTAGTTTTACAGTCGATCCTAATATTTCGGGGGGGGTTCAACCCCCAACCCCCTCCCCCCCTGAATCCGCCACTGCCAAAAGGTAATCGACTCCAATTCAATATATTCCTCAGTCTGAAATGACTTTAACGCGTCACAACTTTTACCTCAGCAACGTTCCGTCTCAATTGAAAAAACATTTAAATTTTTTTTAATATGAAAATCATTTTATTTTCGTAGATATTTGTTTTTAGTTGTTTTTGCTGGAAGTATTTCTCTTTTCATTTTATATAGTTTTGCCGCTTGCAATTTCGTTTTAAATATAACATTTCAGTTGCTTAACGCTTTTCGACGCTACAATTTGCATTAAATAAATTTCTATAATTTTATTAATAATAACTATGCGTATTAATTAATATACATATAGACGTGCTGACGCGTTCGCTACAGGCTTAAATTACGTACATAAATTATTACAATATTTTGCAGTTGTTCGCTTAGGAATTAGGAAGTCGGGCGTTCGAAGTTCGACAGTTGCGCGCTACAGTTGTGTGCGTTGTGGCATGTTAAATGCACTGTGGGTATGTAAGTATGTATGTAAGAACCTATGTAAGTTTCTATGTATGTATGAATGTATGGTTGTATGCATGTATTTGTGTAGTTGCAGTTGTAGTTGGGTGTGTATGTTGTAATGCGTTTAGTGCAAGAGAAATGACGAGGCAGGGCGCTGCTTCAATGAAAGTTAAGTTTTTGTTTTTGCACACACACACGCACCTACGTAAGGCTGCTGACAGTACAAATCTACGCTGTGTGCAACCAAATATAAAGTTGTCAGAAACAAGTGTGAGAATCTGCCAGAAAGTATGCTTGAATTTGTGTATAAAATGTGAAAGCTTGCACTTGTGATTGATGGTGTTTAGATGTTTGTGTAAGTGTAGCTGTGTGTGTGTGTAAATAGTTTACTTGTAAAAAGGCCTCTTCAAAAATATACAATTGTAATATAAATATTCCAGTGTATATGTATGTGAATGTGCATGCGTTCGTGTGTGTGTGTGTGTTATGTGCTTTTAGCTAAATTCAGTGTCCTCAAAATTTATAATTAATTTTTTATTTTCATTTATTTTTCACTGACTTTACAACAATTCTATGAGTGCAACTACTCAACAATGTTGTGTAGCACAACTTTCTAATATATTTTAAATATTTTCGCAGGAATTTTACTATGAGAAACTATCAGTCCGCTTACATATAAATCTATGCATGTAGTAGTAGTAGTTGCCGTGGTGCAGTGGTTTTTTGTTTTTTTGTTTTCTATTTAGTTACATTGAGTTTCTTTTTTTGCACTTTTGTGCATCGAGCAAGGAAAGTGCGTAGCTTTTGGCTGTGGGGAAAATGTTGTGTCGATGACATTTGACAGCTGGCAGTTTGTTGGTTGAGCACATGGCTGCCGTTGAGAGCAAGAGAGCTGCTTGCTTTTGGTGTACTCGATGGTATAAATATTTTTGTTTATGCAGTAAGTGATTGAAATTTTGCTGTGTTGCTTATGAAAATTTCAAATAAATCTGAAGCACATTTTGGCTTTGGAAAATATGCGAAATTTTATTTAAAGATTCTGTGGAGCTTTGGCTGTGATGCTGAGCAAGATTACAGCTAACTTTGTTAAGAGTTTACTTGAGAGATTTGTGAGTTGAAGTGGATTTTGAAGTAATAATGGAATTTTAGAAAACCAAAGTGCGTTGCTTGAAATGTTCAAAGTTTAAGTAATCTAAAGTAGATAGCGCTGTGTAAATTAAGAAAACTTAGCTAAAGTTTAGTTGCACAATTAGGGGAATGAATTACAATTAGAAGGGAACCAACGAAATTTAGTTAAAGTTTACTTGTACAATTAGAGGAACCAATTAGAATTACAAGTGAAATGCACGCATAATTTTCTTTCTGAGATACCAACTGGTAACGTTTAGCACTTGAAGGGCATCTCTAAGTAGACAAAATGATCAGGCAGAGTTATATACTTTCATAACTGCCACGAAAGCTCGATAACGAGACTAAAGTCTAACCTTTGTTGTTGTGCATCTAAAATTTTGGCCTAATTCCGAGCAACAGAATAGGTTAAGTTAAGTAATATTTCAGTGGCTGTATGGGGACTTAGGCTACAAAATGGATCCATTGTGTTACTACAAGGACAAATTTATCTATTTTACTGCAAATCGAACAGCTTACACAAGCCAATTCGATTTGTGTATAAACTATAGCAAGTCTCTGATATAAACTTATCTGAAGTTGTCGAAAAATAGAGCAGAAAGTTGAAAGCTTTTTTCATAGGCAACTGACAGTTTTATATGAGATAATCAGTACAGAGCAACTCGCGTCTATATTTCATCTCTAACTGTAATTCAGTTATCTTATCTCACAAGTGAACTTAAAGTGAGTTTTATGAAAATTAATAGCAATTCTTACTGCAGGTTACGTAAGGTTTGCATCTCAACTGACTTCATGAAAAGCTTGCTTGAGTATGGAGAATGGCTCATTGGATTGTTTCAAAATTATCCAATAGTTTTGACAGGAATATAAATGAATGAATATACAGTTCTGACACTAAAGAATGATTGTTTAGTGAGATTGTGAAAGAGCAATGAGCCTAGAATTCTTAGTTTTCTTCTTTCTCTTCACTGTGGAATCGTTTTGCTGAAATGAATAGCACTTTAGAGCAGCTCATAACGGGTTGTTATGGCCAATTAAATAAGTATTTTGCAAAATGCGAAATGTGCCAGCGTTTGCCATAAAAAATATAAAAACAAAAAAAGCAAAAATTATGTAGTAAAGTAAGAATGACCAATAAATATATGAAGACACAAATTATTTAATATTTTGTGAAGAGAATTTTACATTTTGAGTATGAAATTGTTTCATTGAAGCCTCAGTAAATGAAATTGTCTGTATATTTTTTATTTTATAAAGAAATGCAGAAATTTATAAAGAAAAAATTATGTAAGCGTTAGAGTTTACTATCTAAAACGTAGAAAACACGAAGTTATGTGACAGAGAGGTGAAGTGAAAGTAATCAGTTGACATATTAAATAAAATATTTTTTCAAGTTACTTTATATTTTATAAAAAGAAATTTACATTTTGAGCATAAAATGGTTTCATTGAAAGCTTCAGTTAAATTAAATATTTACTCAAAATTTGTTTGTTTTTAAATTTATAAAGAAATAAAGAATGAAGAAAGTTATATAGAAAAATGTATATGAACGTCAGTTTTTAATATAAAAATAAAATATGAGAAATTAAAAAAAAACAGTGTTATCAGTGTAATTAGAAAAATCAGTCGATATATTGAAATATTTACTCAAATTATTTAATATTTTAGAATGAAAATTTTACATTCTGTGAGCATGAAATTGTTTCATTCAGTTCTTCTTTGTTTCATTCTTTCATTCAGGGCTTCAGTTAAATGAAATATTTACTCAAAATGTTTTGTATTATAATTTATAAAGAAATGCAGAATTTTACATAGAAAAATGTATATGAACGTCAGCTTTTACTATAATATGAAAATATCAAAAATGAAAAAAACAGAGTTATAAGTGAAATGAGAATAATCAGTCGATATATTGAAATATTTACTGAAATTATTTAATATTTTATAATGAAAATTTTACATTCTGTGAGTATGAAATTGTTTAATTGGGGCTTCAGTTAATTTAAATATTTACTCAAAATGTTTTGTATTATAATTTATAAAGAAATGCAGAAATTTATATAGAAAAATGTCAGCTTTTACTATAAAAAAAAATATGAAAAATGAAAAAACAGAGTTATAAGTGAAATGATAAGAATCAGTCGATATATTGAAATATTTACTCAAATTATTTAATTATTAATTATTTTATAATACAAATTTTACATTCTATGAACATGAAATGGTTTCATTGAGGCTTCAGTGAAATTAAATATTTACTCCAAATATTTAATATTTTTTATATTTTAATATTTTTAATGAAAATTGTACATTCTGTGAGCATGAAATTGTTTAATTGGGGCTTCAGTGAAATGAAATATTTACTAAAAATGTTTTGTATTATAATTTATAAAGAAATGCAGAAATTTATATAGAAAAATTCAGCTTTTAATAAAAAAATATATGAAAAATGAAAAAACAGAGTTATAAGTGAAATGAAAATAATCAGTCGATATATTGAAATATTTACTCAAATTATTTAATTATTAATTATTTTATAATACAAATTTTACATTCTATGAACATGAAATGGTTTCATTGAGGCTTCAGTGAAATTAAATATTTACTAAAAATATTTAATAATTTATAATGAAAATTTTACAATTTGTGAGCATTCATTGGGGTTTCAGTTAAATGAAATATTTACTCCATACATTTTAAATTTTATGAGGAAAAATGTACAACTGCCTTCGAAACTTCAGTGAAATGAAATATTTACTTAAAATATTTTATATTTTATATTTCACAGAGGAAAAACTGTACATTTCGTGAGCATGAAATGGATTCATTGAGGCTTCAGTGTCACAATCAACTTCTAGTCTTTACTTTCTACTTCTCTCTAATCTTTTTCCAAAGTGTATTCAACATTCTGCTGAAAGATGAGGATAGCTTGATTCGAGCCGGAACTGCTGCTCTGCACTCAGAACTGCTCAATAAAATCTCTTCTACTAATGTCTCACTTAACTTTAAAACCATTTGAACATTATTTTTTGTCTTAATTCAATGCTCACTGATCTTAGTCTGAGTTCTGGTTTACATTGAACTATTCAATTCTGTCTCCTTTCCCAAATCACCTAATTGCTGTGCTTTGCATAATTTAAACACGTTTTTAGTTATTGGCAGCTGACAATTTTAGTTATTCGGCTCAACCATAAAAATCACAGTTTCCGCACAAAATCATTCAACCTCAATGCAGCAGCTGCCCGCGGCACCTTTAATGGCTTTCATATTATTTCTGTTTGCACTGGAATCGCCGCCGCTCGCCACGGCACTTTCCTTGCGTCTCGCACACGCAAAGCACACTTCGGTGAACTTTAGTATTCGCTTTTGCTCAAGAATTAACGCTCTACTATTTATACACAACTTTGCACACATACATGGCTACATAAACGATCGTACATATATATATTGAATCGCTAACGGCTATTTACAAATTAATAGTTTGCGCGCCGCGTCGCGTCGCGCTTTGTCCAAGCCACCGCACGTCAGTTCGTCTTCGCACTTTCGATTCGTTTAACTATTTACGTGGCTGCGGCTGTTTATAGGTAAAGTGTTTGTTTATTTGTTTGTATGTATGTTTGTTTGTTATTAAATTAATTGCATGTCTAGTGATACATTACATTTTTACAACAACAAAAAATATCTATGAAACAATGCTTGTAAAGTTATAGCTTAAGTTTTAAATAATTACAAAATTAGCAAAGTTTATAAAATCGTATTTAAAATTATTTAATATCACATTGAATTTGAAAAGTATTTCATCATCGTCTCTTGTCTCCGTGTGTTGTTGTTGTTGTTGGTGCGCGCGGCTGGCGGTCGTACGGCGTAGGCTGTCGAATTTGCTATGCTCGCGTCCAAACACCACAACACAACACAATACATTCATTTTTTTCTTCTCGTTATTCCTATGGAAAGTCTTTTTTCTGCGGCCGCTTCGAACTGCTGCCGCGGTTAGTTGCGCCGCATGCGCACTTAAGCGTTGGCCAATTCATGCATGCGGCGAGTGCTTGCGTGCCGCTTAACGCTGCTGCGATTGTTGTTGTTGTTGTTTTTATTTGTAGTAAACTGCTTTTCCGTTTCATATGGACGCGCTTTTTTGTTGTTAATAATGCTTCTCGGGCAAACGTAAAGATGGCGGCCAGTGGCTTCATTTCCACATTTGACAAGCCGTGCGCGTGCGTGCGTGCAGCTTACAACGACCACAACAATAACGACAGCAGCCACCGCGCGCCGCAACTTTATACCAGAAACGCTTGTCCATTGTTCTTACTGGGCGCTGTTCCTGTAGCAGTTGCTGTTGTTGTTGTTGCTGCCGCTGTGCTGGCTGTCGACGTTGTGCTCTCATTCATTGTCGCACCTGAGCTGATGCCGCTGTCAGGCATGGCCGCAGCTGCTGCTGCCGCTGCCGCCGCAGCGGATGTCGAGGCTTGGGGTTGCGGTGTTAGCGCAGCCGCCGATGTCGATTGTGTACTCGTGCTGGCCTGGCTCAGGTTGCTGCCGGTGCGCAAATGTATTGGCGGCCCGGCTGTTTGCTGATTGGTGCTTGACAGCACATTTGGCGGAGCTTGCGTCAGACACATTGATGGACGCCACTGCTGTTGCTGCTGCTGTTGTTGTTGTTGCAATTGCATGGCCAATGCCGTGTGATGGCCGGCAGCAATGCGCGCGGCGCTGTTTTGGTGGTGGTGGCCGCGATAGCTGTTCGGCGCGAGCAGTTGCTGCTGCTGCTGTAGGGGATGATGCTGATGGTGGTGTTGTTGCATGAAGTTGGCCGCACTGGCGCCGTTCGGTATCATCGAGAGGGCCTCGTGCTGATCGTAGGCGCTGTACTCGGACTCGATGCTGTGGTAGATGTGCTCCGATGGCGGCCGCATCGGTATGGCGTCGACCATGCGCGCCGCATGGCGGCTGGGGCGTGGCGACGGCGTTGCCGTTGTGGCCGACGAGTAGTTGGCCTCCATGTCCTCCTGGTAGTAGGCGGGCGGCGGCGGCGCCTGGCGAAAGATCACGCCCGGCGAGACGGGCTGCTTGAAGCGTTCGTGATGATCGAGCGTGTAGTTGTTGCCGCGCGGCGACAGCTCAATGGGTATGGCGTAGCGCAGCTTCTCCCAGAAGTAGCGATCGCACGTGAGCAGCCGATTCGACGGCACCGACTTGAGATAGGGCGCCAGCTCGGGCACCTCCTCCGCCTCGCTGGACACGCTCGTCTCCTCGATGATGACGAGCTTTTGCGCGAGGCCGCGCAGCGCCTCGTGGAAGGCGTTGCGGAACTCGAGGCGATTCCACTCGGTGGAGAGTAGGTTGCGCGTCAGCACGAGTATGATTTTGCGCGAGGCGCGCGCCGCTTCGACAATTTGCAGATGGCTCGCTTCGGGCGGCAAATCGCGCTGCTGTATGCACAGCCGGAACGGCGGACGGCCGTGCTCCAGCTCGGCGGCTATGTTGCGACACACGAACTCGTAGTCCTTGGCCGAGTGCAGAATGATGGCGTCGTACAGCTTGCCGGCATCCTCGAAGCGCGGCTCGCACACGCGCACGCCGTAGTGTGCGTAGAGCCAAACGCGCACCGACTCGCGAAACACAAACACAATGATCAGCACGACAATGAGAAAGATTAGCACGAGAACGGCGGCGAGCAGCGGCACATAGCCGCCCGATATGTCTTGCGAGGCCATGTTGCTGGCGCTCTCGAGCAGCTCGCTGCAGTCGACGCCGCTGGACGAGATCAGATCGAGTTGGCGCTTCACGCCCGCGTCCACGCAGTAGATCTCCTGCGCGTCGCGTATCACAATCGCATTGTCCGACACGAACTGCGCGAGCTCCTGCAGGAACTGGCAGCGGCACGACCACGCGTTGCGGCCCATTGTCAGGCCCTGCAAATTGTTGCGGTACTGCAGGCTGGCCAGTTGCGCAATGGGCATCGTGGTCATGCGATTGTTATCGAGGCGCAACACCTTCAGCGACACCAGCGGCGCGAACGTGCCGTTCGAGATGTGACTGAGCAAATTGTTGTGCAGATAGAGCTCGTGCAGCAGCGACAAGTGACGGAACTCGGTGCCGTCGAGCGACTGCAGCTTGTTGTTCTCCAAGTGCAGCGTGCGCAGCATGCTCAGCTCGACGAAGCTGCCGTTCTGCACGGACATGACGTTCGAGGCGTTCAGGTAGAGGGCGCGCAGGTTGCGCTTGCCGATCAGCGCCTGAGCATCGAGCACCGGCAGATTGTTGCCGTCCAAGTAGAGGTCGGTCACATCGCTGGGAATGCGCGCGGGCAGGTTGATGCGGTTCTGCTTGCCGCAGTCGACCACGTTCGTCGACCAGGTAGCGTCGTGGAAGCAGGTACAATTGTCGGGGCAGACCATTTCGCAGTCGCACTGCTCAAAGTCGCAGCAGTGACACGTAGCCGGACAGTGCGACTCGTACTTGCAGACAAAGTCGCTGCTGCTGAGAGCGGCCAATTGGCGTATGGGCGCATTGCGGCTGTGCGGCATCAGACACTCGATGTTGCCCAGGTCGACAATGCGCGGATGCTGGCGCGTGGTCAGGTTGTTGATGCGCTGCAGCCACTCCATGGAGCAGTCGCACTCGAACGGGTTGCCGCCCAAGTAGAACTCGGGCACCGGCTTGTCGGCGGACACGGGCGCCACGCGCAACGAATTCAGCGTAATCTTCGACAGCACATTGGCGTAGAGATCGACGCGTGCCAGACGCGTCTTGTCCACGAAGGTGTTGGCCTGTATCTGGTTGATGATGTTGTTGTTGATGAAGAGCAGTTCGATGGAGTTCGGCACGGACATGGCACCGATTTCGGTGATGCGATTGTGGCTGGCGTCGAGCGTGGTGACGCGTATCTCCTCCTGCAGCTTGTAGTAGTTGCCCAGCGCCTCGATGTAGTTGCCATGTATGTCCAGCCACTTGAGATTGGACGGTATGAAGGCGTAGTCGAACCAGACCAGGTGATTCTCGGACAGATTCAACCAGAGCAGCGATGCCAACGTGGCAAAGATGCCATTGATGTCGGTGAGGAAGTTCTTGTCCAGGCGTATGGCCTCGATTTCGGTGTTCTTGTCGAAGGCGTGCCGCTCAATGGACTGGATGCGATTCTTGGCCAGATTGAGCACGGTGAGACGCGGCAGATCGGTGAACATGCCGACGGTGATGTTGCCAATGCGATTGTCGATGAGACGCAGACCGGTCAGTTGGCTCAGATTCTTGAAGGTGCCGTTCTTGAACTCGGCTATTTGATTTTCGCCCAAGTCCAGTGTCTTCAGCATGCTCAGATCTTGCACGGCATCGGGCACTTCGATCAGCTGATTCGAGCTCAGGTCCAGCTCCTTGAGATCGGAGCAATTGCGAAACGCCTGCGACTCGACAATGTTGATCAGGTTGTTGTTGAGCGTCAGCTTGGTGAGCACAAACAGCCCATTGAACACTTTGTTGTCCAGCGTGTGCAGACGATTCTCGGCCAGGTTCAGCGTGTGCAAGTTGTACAACGGCAAAAAGGCACCGTCCTCGATGTGGCCAATCGAGTTGTTGCGCATATCCAGAATTTGCAAAAAGTACAGCTCCTTGAAGGTCTTGGCGCCGATGCGCGTCAGTGCATTGTTGGACAGATTCAGCACAATCAGCCGTATGAGGCCCGCGAAAGTGTTGTTGTCGATGTGATGGCTTGTCAGCTGATTGCCGCTCAGATCGAGCACGAGCAGCTGCTCGAGCCGATGCAGCAGTCCCTTGGGCAGATCGTACAGCTCGTTGCCCTGCAGATGGATTTCGCGCAGTTCCTTGTTGCCGGCGAATGCATCGGCGGGCAGCGTTTCCAAATGATTGAACGACAAATTCAGTATGCGCAGCGAGCTCAGGCCGGCCAATGCGTTGGCTGCAAAGGTGCTAATGTTGTTGTGCTGCAAGTTGAGCTGCTGCAGACGGCGCAAACGCGAGGCGCCCCACACATCGGGCAGCGCGCGCAGCTCGTTGTGCGACACGTCGAGCACTTGCAGCTCGGCACCACCGCTGGCGCCGTTCAGCGTGCACATCTTCTCCGAGAAGCCCAGATTCTCTGCGGAGCGAATGCGATTCGCGGTCAAGTTGAGCACTTGTAAATTCTGCATGGTGCACCAGACGCCCTCGGGCAGCTGGCGTATGTTGTTGTCGCTGAGGTGCAGCTCGTTCAGTTCGCGCAGCCCATGAAACGAGCCGGCCAGTATTTCCAGCGACTTGCCCGGACCCCAGACGGAGTTGTGCGTCTGCAGCGACAGACGCTTCAGCGACATGAGACCGTCGAAGATGTTGGCGGGTATGCGCTGCAGCTTGCAGGCGTCCACCTGCAGCTCGGCGAGCTTCTGCAGGCGCGCAAACGTGGTCGTGGGCAGCTCGCTGGCGTGCAGCACATCGCCGGAGCACTGAATTTCCAGACGGTTGGCCGTTTCGGCGACCTGCAGGTCGAGCGGAATGTGTGGTTCGATGGTGCGCAGATTGCATTTGATGTCCAGCGTGGTGCGCACAAACTCCCAGGAGCACTGGGCGCGCACGTCACACGCCAGCAACAGCAGCAGCAGTGCGCTTACGACGACGACGACGAGTTGCGGTGCAGTATGCATGGCGTGTGTTGGTTTTGGCGTCGAGTTGAATTAATTTAATTTGAATTTCTTTTGTATGAAAGCGCAGCTTTTCGGTTTATTGGAAGGACTAGCCACCAGTACTTGGCGCACGCGTCAAACGGCAAATACTTTACTTCGAGCTTCTTGCAGAACTCTCACACGATTTGGTTCGAGCACATTTTTTCTGCTATTTTCAATATTTTATTTTTTTTTATTAAAAACAAATTTCAACATTTTCTTGTAATCATTGTCGCTCGGAATTGGCAATTTTCATTTCGACGCGCAGAAATTGTCACTTTTCTCGGCAGCAATAAATCGCTCGGACGCCGCTCACTATCGCTCTTCGAGTCAGACGCGCAACCGTAATCCTTTTGTTGGGTTCGAACGTTTGGTGGTTTTAAGCGATTTCTTGTTATTTCTGACAATTCACTTGTAATTTGAATTTTGTGATTTTTTTTTTATGGACGCGTCGCGGTCGAGTTTGGAGCCGTTTGCGTTACAATTACGTGTGTTGCTTGTTGCGGCGATACGACAAGTTTTCAGCAACGCGGCTTCGTGTGTGCAGTTTCGAATTGTGAACTTCAACAGTTGAGAAGCGGAGCGAAAACTATCACGGAAGCGCTACTTTTTCCAAAACCATGTTTACCGCCTAACGTTTCGAAGAGAACTGATTACAAATGTTGCTCGTTGCGACTCCGTTGGCTCGTTGAAAATGTTGCTGCTGCCACGGCCACAGCCACTGCCACTGCTGCTGCTGTTGCTGTGCTTCAGCGAAATGAACACACACACACACACACATCATGTGGCAGACAGACACTCGCTCGCACACACACGAGCGCGCAGCCAAGCAAGCAAACGACCGAAAGGCAGCCACACAGTCCAACCAGCCAAGTGAAGCAAAGCAAAGCAAAGCAGGGCAAAAGAAACGCGAGGCCAACATAAAGTAAAGCAAAAGCACCGCACAGCATAGCACAGCACGACTACCAGCAACAACAACAACAACAACAACAAAAACATGTAACTAACCAACGAAGAACCTCTTTTGGTGCTTAGCGCGCAGTGTGTTTTGCCGCTGTTGCTACTATTCGTGCTGTTGCCTTTTCTGCACTGGTTGTTGCAGTTGTTGTTGTTGTTGTTGTTGCTGCCATTATACACGTTCACTCTACAAGTTACAGTCACGTACAATATTGTATACGTATACATATGTACATGTGAGTCGTGTGCATGTGACAGACATTCTCGTCGAGCCAACACTCTCGGCGACTCTCTCACACATTTGCGGCTCTCTCACATACGGCTGGCATTTGCCTTATTTTTTTTTTGTTTTTGGCCAGTTGAAGCATTCAGAGAAAAAGACAAGCAACATAAACAACAGCAACAACAATTTGTCGACAATAGTGCTGCTGCAAATGCATTCATGTAAATGCAACAAAGTGCACACAATGCACTCACACGTTGAAAGATGAATGCCCAGTTGGAAAAGGACAACGTTTGGTTGCATGCTGCAAGCAAATATTTTTTTTTAATATTTTCTAGAACGTTTAGTTGTTAATGATAATTGCAGTCACTAACAACACAAGACACATTAAACAGTAAAAACTACGGACTCGATAACAATCAGTGGCGGATTCAGGCGGGATTTGGGGGTTGAAACCCTCGAGATATTGGGATCACTTTAAAACTACATGCAAATTAAAAAGCATTTTATAATTATTAAAGAATTACTTTTTGAAACCCCCCCCCCCGAAATATTTTTCTGAATCCACCCCTGATAACAACACTAGACTCTCTCCGGTCCTTAGCAGGAAATTGTAGAATCCTTTCGAGTACAAGAAAGTGGCCTTCATGTAAAGATATTTTTAAAAAAATCCTCTTCTATATCCAAATTGGAATTACGCTATCAGTAAAAACTCTTCAGAAGCTCATAATTCTCTCTGACACTTTTGGTGCCACTACAATCCCACTGCAACTCTTAACTAATTTAATCAAATGGTACCAGTTGATACTCTTTTCTAAACAAAAGTCTTCAGTATAACTATATCAGGTAGAAGGATACTTAACCCATTAAAGCCGGGTACCAGTTCCGCCCATACACGACCTATAAATGATCAGAAACAAAATTTCAGCTTTCTATCTCTGCACGTTGCTGAGATATTCATTGGTTATTTTGTACCCATTTCCATACTTTTTAAAGTGATCAGCTAAACACGTGAACAAAAGTTGTATTGTTTACAGGTGAGTTAGGAGGCAGATTTTTGTGAAGTTCTAAGGCCACTACGTTTCGCCACATTTTCCACCTCCGGAAAATTAACAATTTTTGGAGTCTGGTAACTCTAGCTAGATGGCGGAATTTTAGGGTGACCTCCACTAGACTAAGGTAGTTCCATCTTTACCCCAACCATCCCTGTTAATGATTTTGAGATATCTCTACCACGAACTTTTCTGTGATTTTTTTAAAAAGTCAATTTTCATGGATAAATTTTTACCTATTAGGCAGCAATGGGTTAATAGATTTATTTTAAAATATTTAAATCAGTAACGCATACAGAATTTCATTTTCAGTGGGTTTCGTCCACAACTTTTGAGTCCAATATCAGTTGAAACCATGTATGGCAACCAACATGTTTACAAGATACAAATATTTCGGAGGGTTTTGAGCCCCAAAATTTCCCTTACGTTCGCCACTGATTGAAATATTGAATTGTTTGCACTTTAAGGCTGAAGTTGTACTATTTTTAAGCATGTATTGGAGGAGAAGAGGAGGAAGAGAGAGGCCAATATCCATCCATTGGCTTTAAGTCGTCTAAAATGTCTCCGTGTGTCGTTGGAGCACATTAAAAATTATGTGCTTCAACAGATCACAGAATTGCCCAATAACACTGCACAACAAAATTAAATTTTTTTAAAAATAACAAGGTTCTAACAACGGATTTTGGTAGAGGGGGCAACAAAAAAATATACGTGTATCGGCGTTTTGAAAGTTTACGTCTGAATTTTTTTAGGGGGGTCAAAGTTTTCCCCTTTTTCACATTCTTATGGTGAATCGGCATACAAAAACCATGTAACCTCACATTTTAGGTATATGATGTGTTCAGCAATTTGATGTAAAATACTAAGAAGAATATTTTTGTGGAGCATTTTAACCCTGTAGCTCCTATTTGTATGGGTCAATTTGACCCTTTTTTCTAAAATGCCAAAAATGTCCTATAAAACAGTACTTTTTAAGGACAAAATGTACCACGAAAATATTCACCAGAAAATTCTACTGTAGGTCTTTGAATACATCAAAGCTCAGAAATTAACTTGAACGCCGAAATTAAGCCAAAACTGAAAACGTGTTTAAGTGTTTATTTCGTACTTAATCAAAATTGGTACTCTTTTTGTGTTGTACAGTGTAATAAAGAATATTACCCATTTGAAGGGTGACACTTCGTAGGCGACAAAGAGAAAGGTTGTGCCTCCATATCAAGTAGGGGAAACCTTACTGTAGGCTCTACTTTTAACGTGACTAATTAGAAAAGGCAATCCTGTAGGGAACGAAACTGCTGGAGTTATATTAGAAAATGCTCTCCACTTTCACATTACACAGAAATATCTGGGGGCATTCAGAAAACAATGAATTTAGGAGGTTTAGAAATGCTCTCCACTTACACATTACACAGAAATATCTGGAGGCTATCAGATAACAATGAATTCGGTAGGTTTAGAAATATTTGGGGGACTATCAGATAACATATATGTAACTCAATGAAATCTAGAGATTCATTTTGAAAAGTAGACTTATGGATGTACTATAGGCCCATGAAAAGGGCACTGTAGATATTATAGATCACAGTGCTTTATCCCATCATAATTTTGTTGGAAGTATGTACATATGTTTTGTTTGTATATAATTAAAAACAGTGTAAGAGTGAGTTCCAATCAGTTCATGAGTCGTTTGTAAGCTTAGATTGGCATAATTTTTTTGTTACGATTTAAGGTATTTTTGAAGCAAATCATTAATTCGCGAGTAGTTTAAAATAATCATAAACCATTGAACCAACCCTTTTCCCCTAGATTGATGGTCACTTCACCCTAACCTAACCTAATCTAATCTAAATCTAGAGAAAGCACGCCGAAAAGAAAAATTTGCAATGACTCCAAGTTTTGATAAAGATTTGCCAGGTTTTTTTATGGTGAATTAAAAAGAGAATATGATCAAAGAACTGAAGACATTGTATCGATATCTTTAGTACGCTTTTTAAGGGTTTCTGGAAGTTGCGATCAATTGCGTTTAACTGTCACAATTGCACACATGCATACTTGAGGTCGTCTAATGACTATTTGAACATTTGAGCAGTGATGCCAGGGAAAAGAGGCTACATGTAGGGAAATTCTGCCTTAAATTTGTGATGTAGGGGAAAAAAGCACAGATTTTTAATATTTACTTAAACGTAGGGAATTTAAAAAATCTGAAATTTGTCTCTATATTTTTAAAAACATTTTATTTCTCTGTTCGCATATCATTTATTTTTGTGATTAATGCGTTCAAATTTTTTTCAATGTGGCAATCTTGGCAAGTAAATTCATAGACATGTATGCTGGAACACACCCACTGGCTAGTAAGGCTTTTCATGTATTTTGTCTATGCCTGAAAATACACATTTGTCAGCATATTTGATTAATTTCAATTTTGCCGCGTTTTCGTGTACATTTTTCAATTTATTTTATTTATTAATCAGATTCTGAATTGAGGAGAGAAAATCGTAAGTTGGTTCAAAAGTTATACTTTTTTAATTTTTAATACTTAAAATTGTTTATAGAACATTGAGCAATTCTTCCGATTCATCTTCTTTTTTGGGAACGGGTTCCACGAAGCGAGCAAAAGTTAAGTATCGAAAGTAAAAATTTAACGACAGCTGGCTGGAAATGGAAGAATTCAAGGAATGGCTTGAAAAAATCGAAACGAATAACTTCAAATGCAAGTGTGCGACGTTTGATTTCGATGTTTGAAAATATATGTAGGGAAACATGTAGGGAAAATTTACATTTGCGTAAGGAAAAATAGGGATTTTCTTGAGATGCGGTAGGGATTTTTTAAAAAATTTGTTGTCATTACTGCATTTGAGAGAGGGTCTAAATTTTTGAATTTAATTAAAGAATTTGCTATTACTTATTGTTGAAAAAATAATTTGAGTACTTCATGTATATGGTATGAATTTCTTTTCAATTCTTAGTTAATTTTAATTTTAATTAATTTAATTAATTTAATTTTTAAATTTTTAATTTTTAATTTTTTAATTATTTTTAAAGCCTTAGTACCATTCATGCAACTTTTCCAATGGGGCCGCCTTCACACACACATTGCACACATGCAGCAAGTAGGGGAAATGCCAGTCAGTGTAGGTGCATATGCTGCAGGCAGGAATGACACGGCATACGCGCGACATGCATGCAAGGCATTCTCTCTGTTGCGCTCTTCTTCTCTCTCTCTCTCTGTCCCTCGTGCATGGTACTTCAGTGCAATTGCGCTCGCGCTCGGCGCAAAAAGTTGCTTGAGTAGTTGTGTATCTGTGTGTGTGGAAAGAACCGGCCGGCCATAAGCAGACACTTAAGTGGGCACATGCAGGCGCACTTCCGTACTTGCGAGTGTATGTGTGTGTGTGTGTGTGTGTCGGTGTGTGCGCCAGCATGCATGGCATGCATGTAAAATGCAGTTTAGCTGCGACAACAGCAGCCAAACGACACTCACGCTGTGTTGATGGCAACAGGCGATTTTCCAATTCTGCAATTTCCTCTGCTGAGAGCGCTCAAGCGGCGCGCATGTGTGTGTGTGTCTGTGTGTGTGGGTGAGTTTGTGTTGAAAAGCAGTGGGAGCACTTTTCAGCATGGAAAAGGGCGATGTGGGGCGCTGCTGGCCGGCGGCCACTGCAGGAAATGTAAATGAGTGTTCGGTGTGTTTTTTGTTACTGTTGTTGTTATTGTTGTTGTTGCTAAACATTTCGGACTCATTGTAGCCACACAGTGCACACGCTGCACACCGACTGGGTCTTGATAATCATTGCGAAATTGTGCTCCAGTTACTATTGCTAATGTCAGTTGTTGTTCTTGTTGTTGTTGTTATTATTGTTGCTATATATTTTGGTGTTACTACCGGTACTGTGGCCATTGCTATTGCTCCTGATTCTGTTCGTTGTTTATGGAATGCAGTTGCAATGCGACACACCACACCCGTTCGAGCGGCTTGTTTTGAAAATATTTTCTGCCCCACATGTATTTTTTTTATTTTTGTTTTTCAATAAAACAACGTTTAGGCATTGATTCAATGATTTTATTGCTGCAAATTTTTGCTACATGCATACAAACATACATGACATACTCGTACATATGTATGTACATTCGTATGTTAAACTCAGACTTATACTAAATTTTATACTTATCCTACTTTTTGCTTAATTTTTGTTAATATGTCACATTGCGTGATAGTTGTTTTGACAGCTTTGGCATATTGACATTTGATACTCTAATTGCGGTTCTTTGCGGTTGGCCTCTGTCACTAGTTGATCAGCAATGCGTTGTCACTTTTTTGACCGTTCAGCTAAAATATTTTTAATGCATAGAGAAATTTAGAGATTCCAAATTTTGACTAATGATTGATCGTTCCAATTAAGCTATCGCATAAATTAAAAATAAAATATTACATAGCTGTTAGATACAAAGAGTTTGAAAACAACGTTCCTCACGCATGAATGAATCAATACAGATTACTTTAGTAGTTAATCAAACCAGTCAGCGAACAAATATTTTGAATCAAAGCAAGAAAATCCAAGGTATTCAAAATCTTCAGAATTGAAAAACTTAGAGCTTTCTTACAAATTTTTTTTTTTTAATTTTGAATCAAAGCAAGAAAATCCGAGGCATTCAAAAGCTTCAGGACTGAAAAACTTAGAGCTTTCTTACACATTTTTTTTTTTTATTTTGAATCAAAGCAAGAAAATCCGAGACATTCAAAAGCTTCAGGATTGAAAAACTTAGAGCTTTTTAAGAAAATTTAGAGTGGTCCTTCTGTCTAGATGCCGGAAATATCATGCACAAAGGAACGAAATTCAACAACTGTCAACGAAATTTGCCCTGAATGTGGATTTACGCAAAAGAGCGAAGGATCCGGCAAACTGCTTTCTTAGACTCCGAAGAGTTTTACTTATTTATTTAACTGTCTAAAACAATCGCAAAAGTTCTCTTCAGTTGGTCACACCAAGAGAAGATAGGCCGTCTTCAACTTGGTTCTTCCACCGGAGACACATGTAAATCTGTTTACTGTTTACCATGTAAATCCAATATACCAATAAAAGCCAAAAGAGCTTCGAAAGAATCTTAACGGAGAGTTTATGATACATGAAATTCAAACTCAGTGTGACCTGAATTCTCATAGAAGTAAAAAGATGCATTTGCATGTGGGACCTACATCTATTTGGTAGTTTCACAGAGTTATTACCAGACATTGTGATATAGGGTCATTAAATGGCGTAACTTTTTTTATGCCGGAGTTATGGAGTTTAAAGCAAAGCAACTTTTCCTGTGGTTTCAAGAAGCTTAACTTCACACCATAGGATAAGTTTGATTTTTTGGCCTCACTTGTCCAGGATAACTGCGATCTAAAGAATCTATTGTGCCCCAACAGGCATTTGGGCAAACTAAAGAAACCTGGAGCTCAGTGGCGCACACAGGGGAGGGTTTTTGGGAGTTTAAACCCCCGAAATATTTTTAAGTTAAAACAGAAATTGAATTTAGAACCGTCGCATATATTTTCAATCATCAATATTCAATCACCAACAACACTACTCGACACGAAAAAAGCACATAAAAATAAAAGTGTTTTCTAGACTAACTTTGGGCCGCTGAACACGAAGATCAAAAAATTTGTGGAAGAATCATTTTCGAAAAATCTTCGAAAAACCATTTTTCCCCTTTTGTTTCAGTAATGAGCACATATCTAGTAAACGAATCATTCGACTAACACAAGCTGTCCGTCAACCAGAAGATAACACATTAACCTTTCCAGAGATATACAGATTGTCCAAATCAGATGAGATTTGAGGAAGTTACTGACGGTGAAAATTGTAAAAAAGTGAATTTTTCGACCATTTTCAAAAATAATAAATTTTCGAATGTTTTTTGTTTAGATAAAAAAAATAATCTCCTTTGCTTTTAAGATCTAAGATGAAAGATATATTATTTGTGCAAATATTAAGCCTAACATCAATAGAATCGAAAGAAAAATGACAAAGTTATGATGCACGGAGTGAAAACACCAACTTTACATTTATTACACCGTGCGAAACAATTTATTTTTTTTGCCGAGACCCATCCAAATGTTGATATAGACGTGAAACTGCAGGTCATTTATAGTAACCTGGCATAGTCAGTTTTTCATTTTCTGGCCCAAAGTAATTTTAAAAGGACTTTCAAATTTTAAGGACATACACATTTCAAATATTTTTTTTAAATATTTGCGGTTGTACAATGATAAAGATATGGATATCAAATGAAAGAGAAAAGTTGTCTCCTTTTAACTAAATTTTTTATTTTGAACTTTCAGGACCGAAATACACGTTTTTGATCTCAGTCTGTTGATTCATACATCTAACATCATACATCTTTTATTCTATTTCAAAGTTTTTAAAAAAGTTACACAAAACCTCCCCCGAAACAAATCCTGCGTGCGCCACTGCTTACATATTTCTTACAAAACTAAATTAAAAATTTTCTCAAACAAAGCAAACTTTGGCTTCTTGGTGGCATCTTCTATGCCTTTGCCCCGCTCTCTCTAGAGTCAAGACGAAGTTAGAAATCCCTACGCTCTCCCTTCTTTGACAACTTGGATAGCCTCAGATCAGTCAAGATCAGAGACTTGCTAGGGTTTATCCTCAAATTGAATTGGCTTGTGTAGGCTTTTTGACTTGCAGTCAGATCACTTTTTTCTTGTGGTATCACAATGGGCCTATTGGGTGGTCTAAGTGTGTCTTTCGGCAAAGCTCCATGGCCAGAGAACTTTAACTCTACCTTAACCCAGATAAGGTGAGTGTTCTACATGTGGGATACGTATATCTCAGGGTATCGGTTAACAAATTCAAAGCACCCTTAAAACATCGGTCGGCATATCTGTTTTAACTCAGAGTGGTATTAGTGCTTTTTAAACCGCAATCCGTAAGAGGAAATGGAGCTTCATTGTTCATATTCTGCCAATCTAAAAATATCGCAAGAATTTCATTGGAATCACAGGGCTATTGAATAGTTAATAGACTTTTAAACAAGTGGCTTAGATTAATCGGAATGACAGTTGAAATCAAAGAAGCCCTATTGAAAACGATAGCCGTAAACGGAAATTGCTTAGCTTTATTTAGTCGCATAGTGGGTTGACTTTCCAACAAGTGGCTTAGATCGATTGAAATGGCAATGAAGAACAGAAGATAAAAGTTGAAGTGAGAAGAAATCACTAGCAATAAATCTCTTCCGTACAAATCTGAATGGAGCAAGTTGATTGTGGCCCTAAATTTCTCAATGAAACTCGAAAATCGATACATTTGTGCTATATAGAAAACCCAGATTTAGGTGCACTTATTGAATCTGCTTGGCTTTAACAATGGTTTAAGTGATTTGAATTTAAAGACTGAATAGATATCTTCTTCATACTGATACGAAAAATATGTTGAAATGGTTTCGAAACGCAAGTAAATCTAACCTAACCTAAGGTGCCAGACTTGGATTCGTTTTCCATAGTTCTTTTTGGTATGTATTGCAGCGCGCGACAAAAATTAAAACAATTAAATAAAAAAATAATAAAAAATAATAATAAAAAACAATAATAAAATAATAAAAAAATAAAAAAAAATGAAATTAAAATAAAAAATAAAAAAAAAATAAAAAATACTTAACCTCATTAAAATATTGCGATATATATATCAAATGAAAGAGGAAAGGCTCAAGAATTTAAATAAATTTAATTTTTTATCTATTTGTAAAAAACGGATATGAAAAAGGTCCTTTGAACATTTTAATCCTTTATATCCTTGAAAATGTATATAGAATTTTCTTGGAAAGAATTTTCTTAGAAGAAATAGAATTTTCTTGCTACAACCCAAAACCTCCTTGATCACGTGTCAAAATTTCATTACGCTAACTTTATTGGTTCGAAAGTTATTAAAAAAAATACGGAAGCTGCAATTGCATTGAAGTACAAAAATTCTAATTTTTTTGAATGTCAGTATTTTAATAAAAAGATACAAAATCAATGAAGCGAGAATAATGAAATTTTGACACGTGATCAGGGAGATTTTGTGTTTTAACATACTTACTTTTCAAAAAAATTCTATATAAATTTTCACGTTTTTCATATAGAAATATTTGAGTCAGCGCTGCTTTAATTTGTTGTTTGTAGTTTGCAACTTTCACCATATTAAAAGTTGGAATGGGAAAATATCGCTACTGGCACTTTGAACCCCCCCAGTCATCTTTTATGATCGAACCAATTAAGTGTAGGCAGCAAATTTGCTTCATAACTTCATTGAAAAAATCAAATGTGCCCATTAGTCGCTGTTGCTGGGGCAGAGTTTGTCCTTACATAACCAAGTATGTACTTCATGTATCATACATACTTACATGCATACATATGTACCTACATAAGTTGTAGTTGATTGCAATTTGTTTTTACTCAAGCAGCAGCAGCACATTACGTCTCAATCTCTCACTTGTAACTAAATTATCTGCGATGGAATTGCATTTCGCTGCCAAATGGCACAAGTTTTTAAAAAAGACTGCCACCATTGCCACCCGCCCGTCCCCGTCCGGCTACACTTTTACCAGTTCCGCTCGCGTTCTTTTCAATTTCAGTGCAGCGCCGCACAGTGAGACAGCCCTATAGTAACTGCGGCAAAAAATGGTTTTGGGCGTGTCGTCCAATTTGGATGAAATTTTCACAGTATATTAACAGATACATATATGAGTAACAATTCCCTGAAATTTCAGCCTCATAACTTCATTACTTTTTGGTCTAGAGCAAGTCAAAGTTGAGGTATGCCAACGCGCTTGAAATATGTTAGTTCAATATGTAATATTCAAAAGCTTATTAATAAAAAAATACATAATAATTATAACTTTAAAGTATTTTTTTAATTAACTTAGTTGTTGTAGAATGAGTATATGAAAAAATAAATTTAAAAAAAAAAACACAAAAAAAAATTTCTTAACAACAGAATTGTGGTGTAAAAATTGAACATTTTGCATTTTCAATGGACTAGGAAATATAGAGCAGCCCCTCGCCCTAGGTGCGGACTTATATCAAATGAAAGATTGAAGTCTCAGCTTTCATTTAAAGTAAAGAACATATAGCAAAAGTTTGCAAAAGTACTTTAAACATACAAAAAATTATTGATAGAATGAAAAAAAAAAATTTTCTTTTTTATTGCATTTCAATGGAAGGTGGGCGTAATAGTGGGCGTGTTATTGTAATTTTTGCATGAAACATTTTAAATGATATAAATTACAGTAATATCAAATTTGAAGGTTGTACCTTAAATATTTTAGAAAATATGGCACTTTTTATGTTGAGGTTGTATGGGTGGTGGGGGTAAAAGTGGGCCAAAGTTCAAAATTTTTTTCCGATAATGTTTGTAACAATATAACATTCAAGTATACCAAAATTGAAAGTTATACCTAAAGTATTACGGACAATACGGCATTTTACAAATTTCGATTGTATGGGAGGTGGGCTTCAGAGCTCTACAATGACTCCTTGTATTTAATGCCGGCGTTGTCTCACTGTGCGCCGTTCAGTTAGTTTGCATGAATCCAGTGCTTATGGGCCATGTTATGTTTGCATCTCAGCACACACACACACATACACATGTACGAGCGGCAGCCAACAAAAACAAGAACAACAGCAACAGCAATGCCACCACAGCCGCTTTACAAGTCCCATAACCCGTTGAGAGTTGCGCTCCCTGTGCGCCACATAGATCGCAGCACTTCATAATTGTGCTGTAGTTTGTTGTTGTTGTTGTTTTTGGTTTTTTGCTTGCTGTCACCAATGGTGTTTTTGTTGTTGCTCCTCGCCATTTCTTCGCTGCTGCTCCGTTACTGGCATTTTTTTCTATCCCCACGTGGCTGCCACCTCCCTTCCCCCCCGCCCCCTTCATTAAGTGGCATTATTATGCCATTCTGCCTTTTGCATTAGCGCAACAAGCTGCTGTCATTGCTGCAACAACAACAACAACAACAAAAACAGGAGCATCATTGCTCGCTTGCTGTCAGCGTTGCACAGTGTCGCGATCCCATATAAGCCGTGGCCAAAAATACTTAGCGTTGCCCTATTTCGGTGAAACTTGGTGAGATTGTTTTCGTGGTGGAAATTAAGAAATTCACAAAAAATCATTAAAATTGGACCACTGCCACGCCCACCTCCCATACGAAAGGAACTGTAATATTGAAATAACTTTCTTAATATTAGTGACAGAATTATGAAATTTTGTATTTGAGCTTAAAATAATGACATAAAAGCTCACACTAAAAAATGGGCGGTCTGCCACGCCCACTTTCAAAAATATTCGTATTTTACCACAACTAAAACTGTATTTTTAGAAGGCTGTTTGCGATACTCGTTCCATGATGTAATTTTAATTGGTAAGCTTTCTAAACCCTTAAAGTGGGCGTGGCAGTTGGAGCATATAGTATATGAAGTGGCCAAAACTTTTCCTTTATGAATTTATGTTTAATTTTTTCAGTTGTGATACCATATTTTGGTATAAATTTTTAAAGTGGGCGTGGCATTCTGCCTACTTTTGATGATAAGAACAATGTGCCAACCTTGTCCTTTATACAGCTCATCATTTCAGCAGATGTTTTGCCGCTACTTTCTGAACGTCGGAAGCCATACTTCGAAAAAAATCACCATTTTTGACTGTAGGTGCCACTGCAAACAGTAAATGTTTAGGTGGGGACGTAAACTTTGCTTTTGTTCATGATTAACATCAACGCCCGTCTTATCTTTAAGTAAATTTATAAGAAAATCAAGTTTTATTGACCGCTTTCTGGATTCAGCTTTACGTCACACTTCGAAGAAATCACGTATTTTTAGTAGAGGCGTCACTAGAAAAATGCGAATAACAACCAAATAGGCACTTAAAGGCAAAAAATTACTCCGGATTATGTTAATACATACTTTTTTGATTAATTTAGGGTTGGAACTAAAAAAGTGTTTTTTGACGTTTTTTAAACTTTTTTCCACCAAACATTTGGTTCTTTGTTAGAAGCAAACCGAAAAACGTAATTTTTCAATGTAACGGGATTTCACAGTTATTTCAAAGCACAAACCAAACGATAGTGCTGCCATACAGGAACAATTCCAAAGTTTTATTTAATATATAACATGACTATATTAGTACATACATTATATTTTTATTCGATTTTTCATTCAGCATAAAGAATTACCCACAAACTTGGAATGAATGCGTATTTTATAACATCAACTTTGAAGCTACATAAAAATGGAACGGAGTAGGATATTGAAGATCGGATAACGGATTTTTCTTAGTTGAGATATTATCTGTCGATTGTCATATTCATTTGAGTCATTTTGTCACATTGATTTTTACCATTTTTGGCCACACTCGCGACACTGTGCGTTGCTGTTGCTGCTGTTGCACACTTGGCTGTTGCTCTTGTTGTTGCTTTTTCTACAATGTTAGCAAATTTGCGCTGCTTGTTTGTTGTTGTTGTTCAAATTTGTATTTTCCACTTTCTAGTTGCAGAGCAGTTTTTGCTAGTCGCCGCTCCTTACAATTGTTTCAATTTCAGTTACAGTGCAATTTCTCCCCACGATGCACGATGTTGTTGTTGTTGTTGTTGCTGTTAATGCAGCAACAGTTGCTTTGCTGCACTAATTTCATCAGCTTTTGCTGCGCGCACATTTTGCCGCATCTCGCGCAGTTACCGAGTTGCCGAGTTATCGTACACATTTTGTGGTTATTGTGCTTATGGTTGTTGTTGTTGTTATTACGGTTGTCTCTATGATTGTTGTTGTTGTAGTTGCATGTTGCCTATGTCATATTATGTTTTATTAATGTTAATGTGTGTTTTCTGCCGTCTGCCTTCTGTTTGCCGCCGTTGACATTCACCCCGCGCACACATTGGGCACTCCACCTCCCGTCGCCATGCAACTCAGCGCCATGGTTGCCACACTTTGCAGCGCAGTTTTTCGGCTTATGCCACTTAAAATTGCATTAAAATGTTGCACGTAAATGTGTTTCTATGTGTGCATGCGTGTGTGTTTCTTTTGTAGTTGTAGAGTTTTCTGCGCGGCAGTATTTTCCAGGATTCCTCCCCCCTTCCTCCTCTCACTTATACTGTACTTTTCCACGCGTTGTTGCAACTTTGCTGCACCATAACGCCAAATTTAGCGTAAAATCCCTAGTAAAGTGTTTTCAACTATTTTCTGGTCTATGTTATAACTTTTTTTTTTAAATTTTTATTTTTGATGCGCACATTTTCGTTCCGTTTTGCGGTAATCTTGTTCGGTTTGCTCGGTTGGGTTATTTGTAGTGTCCGACCGAATATTCGGTTTCGGTTTCGGTTTCGGCCCAAATAAGTGGTTTCGGTTTCGGTTTCAGTTTCGGCCAAAAAATGGCCGAATAGCCGAAACCGAAACTTTCTAGAAAATTTTTTTACATTTTATTGTGTAGCAGATATATAGTGAAAGGAGGAGTAATTTAGATGCCAGCAATGTAAATAAACTTCTTTTTTTAGCATATAATATTAATTTATTTAATTTTGAATATTAGCGAGTAAGGTACGAAAGGGTAATTTTTTCATGTTAATGTTTGTAAAAAATGAATAAATTGTTTTTATTAATAAGTATTTATTTATTTATGCTATGTTTGTTTGTTTGTTCTTTATTTACTTAATGTTAAATTCGTTTGTTGAAAAAAGTGCTTGATATGGTGATTTTTATTTCAACTAGAAAGTTTCGGTTTCGGTTTCGGTTTCGGTTTCGGTTTCGGCCGAATATTAAGAAAAAACCGAATATTCGGTTTCGGTTTCGGTTTCGGCCCAAAAAAGTGGTTTCGGTCGGACACTAGTTATTTGTTTGTAAATAATTGAGTTATACACATGCACTGCGGTTGCATTTCGCATTTTGCATTTCGCTCGCAAACCAGCAGCCAACGAAAGCTGCTTCTTTCACTTTGCATTACAATTTTCGTTCGTTCGTTTTTTCCACACTTTCATTTTCGGTTTTCTGTTTTTGACAATTAAATGTTTTATTCTAAATTTAAATGAGTTCGCGGCAACCTGGAGCGTGCTTATGATTTCATTCGCAGATATGTGAAATTTTGCTATTTTTCGTTAAATAATATTACAACATTTTACTGCTAATAATTGCAAAAATAAAAAAAATTTTACAAATTAAAGCATTATAAAAAACATAGCAAATTGTATGGACAAAATTTTACATATTTTCTTGATTTCATAAAATGTTCCATTCTTGTCACATATTCCACAAATAGGGTTCATGCGTTTAGATTAGATTAGGGAACAGTAACATAAACATTTTCAACTATTGATATCAAAGAAAAATTGTAGATGGGTTTATATTTGAATACTTGAGTTCCCAGCGCCCTAAGGGTACCATTCTACTGTGCCTCTTCAGAGAGCCAACTGCTTGTGTTAATCATTCTCTTAGAGGGAATGCTGCCACTCCAACCTAATCTAACCTTCCATGACATAATCTAACCTAATATTTAGGAAGTTCACATAAGCTATACTTAGTTGACTCATTTTTATACCATATACCGCTACGACTTTGAATCTCACCTATGAAAATATGCATCCATTTAAGTATCTATCAGTACCTTCTTTACTTCTACCTAAAACTTCAGTAACTTTTATATACAGTAACACATCATGCAGAATAAGCTTTCTTTATGAGCTTAACCATCCAAGTCTTCTCAAGTTCTTGTGTACCTCTCACCCTTGAGGACGAATAATTTTTAAAAACTTAAGGGTTCAAGTTCTTCCCTCGAACAGTCTTCAAAATCCAAGTCCATTCAAGTGCTAATCTACCTCTCACCCTTGCAAGCATCTCATCTCGTTGCACAGTCTTCCAGAACGTAAAAATCCAAGTCGGCTCGTTGGTCACTCTTTACGAACGTAACAATCCAAATTTTCTTAAGCACTATTCTACCTCTCACCCTTGTAAGCAACACACCTCATCGGACAGTCTTCAGGAACGTAAGAATCCAAGTCCTCTCGTCAGTCACTCTTTGCCAGCGTAAGAATCCCAATACTCTCAAGCTACCTCTCACCCTTGTAAGCAAGCCACCTCATTGGACAGTCTTCAGGAACGTAAGAATCCAAGTCCTCTCAAGCACTAATCTACCTTTAACCCTTGTAAGCAACCCACCTCATCGGACAGTCTTCAGGAACGTAAGAATCCAAGTCCTCTCAAGCACTATTCTACTTCTCACCCTTGTAAGAAACCTACCTTATCAAACAGTCTTCAGGAACGTAAGAATCCAAGTTCTCTCGCTGGTCACTCTTTACAAGCGTAAGAATCCCAATCCTCGCAAGCTACCACTTAGCTACCTCTCACCCTTGTAAGCAACCCACCTCATCGGGCAGTCTTCAGGAACGTGAGAATCCAAGTCCTCTCAAGCACTATTCTACCTCTCACCCTTGTAAGAAACCCACCTTATCACACAGTCTTCAGGAACGTAAGAATCCAAGTCTTCTCGTCCGTCACTCTTTACCAACGTAAGAACCCCAGTTATCTAAAGCTACCTCTCACCCTTGTAAGCAACCCACCTCATCAGACAGTCTTCCGGAACGTAAGAATCCAAGTCCTCTCGCCAGTCACTCTTTACTACTACTTTACTACTCTCAAGCATTTATCTACTTCTTATCATTGTAAGCAACCCATCTCGTCGAACAGTATTTAGGAACATAAGAATCCAAGTCCTCTCATCTGTCAATCTTCACAAAGGTAAGAATCGAAAGTCCTCTCAAGCAATATGCTACATCTCACCCTCAACAGCAACTCATCTCATCCGAAGCATCCGAAGCGTATAAATGGACGGTGTTAATGCTTGAAAAGAGATCACTTTACCAAGTTTCCAGCGAAAGGAAGAGTAACATCTGTGGTGAAGATATTCAGGCGGAGTGGATGTACCACTGTCCAGCTATGACGAGGTCCAGGTTGCTATACAGCGAGTCAAGAACAATAGAGCAGCAGGGTCAGACGAGCTACCAGCAGATTTGTTCAAGTTTGGCGACGGTAAGCTAATTGGGAAGTTGATGACATGAAGAACATATACCCAACGATTGGAACCTCAGTGCACTTCGTCCTGTGTTGAAGAAAGGCAATGCCACAATATGCTCCGACTTCAGGGGCATTGGCTTTCTTCCCATCGCATATAAGCTCCTAACAAGGGCACTGTGCGAAAGATTGAAGGCATTTGTCAGAGCGCCGATTGGACCTTATCAGTGCGACTTTAGTCTAGCATTGACCAGGTATTCACATTTCAGCATATGCTGAAAAAGACCCATGAGAGTCGAAGTGAAACTTGCCATCTTTTTATCAATTATAAGGCAGCATTCGATAAGGTATCGAATATACGCCGAACTGTCTGAACAGCAAAGCTCGTGAAGCTTTGCAAAATCCGCAGCTCCGTCAAGGTTTGAAGTGACCTCCCCGACTAATTCGATATTGTTCGAGGCAAAGCAAATAATATGTCAAAATGTACTACGTGGTATAGAAACTATATGTCTGTGACTATGCTAGAAGGAACTTTTTGTACTACTACACTTAGAGCTTTCATTGTAGTTTTCTACGTGGCATCAAAATCCTATGTTTGTCACGGGTTTTAAATTTTTATTTGTTTAACTTTTAGTAAGACAAAACAAAAATAATAATTCTCGCGCCTCTTCTGTGTAACGTCGGGTCACTTGTGTTCGGCACTCAAAAAAGTACGTAAAAGTGCTCAAAAAAATTAGAAAAAATTCACAATACCTTATAGAGGATTCTATTTTAAGTATCAATCGCTATAGTACCGACTTTTTAATTTGTTTAAACAATGTAACAGTTTAAACAAATAAAAACGTGGAAAATGTCAGTTTTGGCAGGTTACAAGTGACCCGACGTTACACGTTAAGGGTTAATACATTTTTTTTAAATTTCGAAAATTTTTTTTTCCAAAATTTTTACATTTTGCTGTGTCTTTTTTGCAGCGTTGTCCTGTAACGGAATAATCGCTGTAACCATACCCAAAGTGTTGAGCAACGTTTTGTTCCTATATCGTTGGTTGCGTCTCTCAATAATAGCCTAGCATTAGCGCATATCACGCCCATAATCCGATAACGTTCGCTGCGACTACTACGACGACATAAAACAGCATTAGCCGCCGATTAACCCGCTTGCCACCCGCATCTGCATGTGGGACGCACGCACTTGTGCCAATTTTAGGTATGCAGTGCAGCACAGCGTTGCAAGACAATAGCTGCACAAATACACACACACACACATGCACAGCTGCTGCCCACGCACGCCGATGGGCGAGATAAAGCAACCTAAAGATGCACTTAAGCGGGTCGGCAGAAAGACTTTCGTATGAATTTTTCATAGGAAAACAAGCTGTTTTCTTTTCATAATTTTTCCAACGCTCGACTCCTCTACATACTACCATACATATGCACATATATATGTATGTTTATAAGTACAAGTGCATGCATATTGCTTTTCTTATCCATTTTTGTTGGCTTGGTGGTGGTTGATTTTTGTTGTTGGTTTTTGTTTAATAAATGTAAATATAAAAATTCCAGGCATTGTTTTTGCAAAACTGCACTATGGACGCTGGTTGTATTCGCAGAGGGGGAGGGGCGCGTTGCTGTAAGAAGAGAGTGCCAACGCCTGATGTTGTTGTTGTTTCAGTAGTTGGCAGGCACTTCAAGTCGCCGCCGAGTGACTGAACCCGCATAAGCAAATTTTTGTAGTATTTTTTTTTGTATATTTGTTGTTAACGTTTTTTCTCCCATTTTATCGTTTTGCTTGCTTGGTGTGAGCACACAATCAGAAAATCCAGAATGCTTATAAGAATTATCCGCTTTTGTGCTACGCAAGCACTCACTACGTGTTCGAGTACGCAGCGTGCAGTGAATGTATCTCATAGATACTTTCAGGCGCACTTGACGCGGCGCTGCCGCTGCTGCTGCTGTTGGTGATATTTAGTAATGCAGTTAGTAGCGTTGTTGTTAGTGTTGTTGTTCTAGTTGTAGCTGTTATGTGCTTATTGGCTTTTTTTGCGTTTTTGTAGTGCATTTATTTGCGTTATTGTTGTTGGCGGTAGTGCTGCTAATGTTGTATGCCAATGTGTTAGCTGTTAGTGTTGTTGGTAAATTTTTGCTTTGTTGTTCGTATTTCATTGTAAACTTCAATTTCTTTGAATGCCTTCACTCAAAATGAATATTTGATTTAATTTAACAGACGTGCTGCTTCACTTCTGACTTATTTCCGGTGTTCAATTTAATTTTGAGCTTTGGTGTATTCTGGTAAATATTTTCGTGGTACATTTCTTTCTTAAAAAGTTCTGTATTTAAGAACATTTTTGGTATTTTAGAAAAAAGGGTTAAATTGACCCATAAAAATAGGAATTAAAGGGTTTAAATGTGCCACAAAAATGTTCCTCGTAGTGAAATGAAATTGCTGGACAGTTGCTGTACATTAAATGTAAAATTAACAACTAGAAACGATTAACAATTAGAAAGTAGGAATAATTGAAAATTCAGAAAAATGCGGAATCAAGTCAGGGAAAAATATAACCCACGAGCTCTGTGATGGGAGTCCAGTTCACTTCACGATGCGCTATCGAAGCGGTATTAAAATTTGTTCCAATCTCTTTAACGCTCTTTTGTTGGCAAAAACTTGGTCTTGAGAAAGGACTGCAAAAAGCATCAGCGTCAGTTTTTTTTTTTTTCAAAGATAAAAATTCTACATTAAAAAATAAAGGTTTAAGCCAAAAAATTACAGACGGTAGTTGAAACCCATTCGGTTTAATAAAATATTTTTTAAATAAGAAAATTTATATTTTTACTAAAAACGTTGCCTGCCTTTTTCCTCAACCCAATAAAATATTTATTATTGTTTGTGCGCTTAAAAAAATTTCAGACTTTGACTTTGATGATTTTTGTTATACAATGTATTAAAAAAAATTAAGATTTTTTTATTAATATAGAAACTTACGTACAATCCGTTCGAAAACCCATAAGTAACTAGTGAACGAATAGTAACTTTAAAAATTAAATATTTTAAGTTCTGGGTAACGCGAGTCTGTCGTTCGTTTATTTTATTTTATTATTTTATTTTAATTTATTTTATTTTATTTTATTTTATTTTATTTTATTTTATTTTTTGTTTTATTTGATTTTATTTTATTTTATTTCATCTGATTTTATTTTATTTTTTGTTTTATTTTATTTTATTTTTTGTTTTATTTTATTTTATTTCATCTGATTTTATTTTATTTAATTTTTATTTAATTTTTTTAATTTAATTTAATTTTATTTTATTTTATTTTATTTTATTTTATTTTATTTTATTTGTTACGATTTATTTAACTCCTTTAGGGTTACATATTACATATCGGTTGTTTAACAACAAGATACATAAAACTATTGCAGGTACATGATATTATTTTAAACATATATACTATTTAACTTTCTATACTTAAAAACGAACGAACAATTGACGTTGTTGACAATATAACAGATTTTTGTATAGTCAAAAATTTGTCCGCTAATTGAAGCCTCTCCAGTGTCGTTATTTTATTTTATTTTATTTTATTGTATTTTATTTTATTGTATTTTATTTTATTTTATTTTTTCTTGTATTTTATTTTATTTCATCTGATTTTATTTTATTTTTATTTTATTTTATTTTATTTTATTTTATTTTATTTTATTTTATTTTATTTTTATTTTATTTTATTATTTATTATTTTATTTTTTTATTGTATTATTTATTATTTTATTTTATTTTATTTTATTTTATTTTATTTTATTTTATTTTATATTATATTTTTTTATTTTATTCTATTTTTATTTTTCATGTCTATTTCAATTTCAGTAATTTTTATTTTTTCATACATTTTTTTCTTCTCATTGGCTCTTAGTTCAGCCAAGATTGAAACCCTCAACTCGCTGGCTTGCGGCTCAACGCTTTAACTAACTGGCGACCGTGAAACTCTCACTCGTCAAAATTTCGCCTAACAAATACAACAAAACACAAAAAGCTTCCGAATTGCATTGGCTGCAGGCAGCGAAGTTGCCACTTGTCAGCGTTTTGCTGCTGCATATCAACAAAACAGCTCAGCTTGCAGTCCATTTGTTGCTTGATGGAAAAAAAAGACCAACGCAAAATTTTGATGTTTTTGCTTTCGCTTTGAATGCGCCCAAAGCCGAGTGCGTTTTACATATTTGCGCGTAGTCGTTTTAAATGCGGCCCGCAGGATCACAGCAACAACAACCACAAAAACAACCACCATAGCTCAATGCTAAAAATCGGAAAATCAGTTTGTATGCGTTTAATGCGATTTTCGCATGGAACTAGTACGATTTTTTTCTCTACCATAACCAGCTATTCATACGATTTCTAGTTGTTGTTTTATTTTTTTTTGGGGGTGAATTTCTCTCTTTGCATTTTTGTTGTTGTTGTTGTTGTTGCCGCTGTTTTTGGTTAAAGTTTTTGCTATATGTGGTTTTATGCATAAATTTTCAAATGACTGGTCAGCAAAGTTCTGCACAAAATTTTCATACATACAAGTTTATGCTGGCTGGAGATTTGGTAGCTCGCGCCCGTGTGCTGGTGTGTCTGTGTGACAGCATCTGGGGGGGAAAAAACGTATAATGCTGTCTGCTGCATAACTATGTCAAGCATATGCAATCAAATTAAGCTCAACAAATGCACTCAACTGTGGAGTTGGGTGCGGACGGACACGATGGCCGGGCGTGCTGCCGGCTAACTCCCGGTCAGCATATGCTACGTACATATAACAAAAGAAACTACTACAACAACAATGACAAGAAAAACAGCAGCAAGCAACAGTGGCAAAAAATGCAACAAAAGCTACAGCAGAAGCATGCAACTGCTGCAACGCTTCCAAAAGTGCTTTTTCGTCATTTCCAAACGCTACACGGCTGCCAAGTTTCCGCATTGATTCTAAGCAATTTTGCTGATGGAAGCGCGAATTGTCGCTAATGCGCAGACTAAACTGTTAAACTGTAGTATCGGGCGTGCTCAACTAAAAATTAGTCACAAAATAGTCACAGCACTATGACTTTAGCTGAATCCAATGGCGGTGGTCACGAACTGTGGTAAAAGGGAAAAGTACTCTAGTCTAGTCTAGTCTAGTCTAGTCTAGCCTAGTCTAGTCTAGTCTAGTCTAGTTTATGTCTAGTCTAGTCTAATATAGTCTAGTCTAGTGTAGTCTAGTCTAGTCTAGTCTAGTCTAGTCTAGTCTAGTCTAGTCTAGTCTAGTCTAGTCTAGTCTAGTTTAGTCTAGTCTAGTCTAGTCTAGTCTAGTCTAGTCTAGTCTAGTCTAGTCTAGTCTAGTCTAGTCTAGTCTAGTCTAGTCTAGTCTAGTCTAGTCTAGTCTAGTCTAGTCTAGTCTAGTCTAGTCTAGTCTAGTTTATGTCTAGTCTAGTTTATGTCCAGTCTAGTTTATGTCTAGTCTAGTATAATATGGTCTAGTCTAGTCTAGTCTAGTCTAGTCAAGTCTACTCTAATCTAGTCTTGTCTAGTCTAGTCTAGTCTAGTCTAGTCTAGTCTAGTCTAGTCTAGTCTAGTCTAGTCTAGTCTAGTCTAGTCTAGTCTAGTCTAGTCTAGTCTAGTCTAGTCTAGTCTAGTCTAGTCTAGTCTAGTCTAGTCTAGTCTAGTCTAGTCTAGTCTAGTCTAGTCTAGTCTAGTCTAGTCTAGTCTAGTCTAGTCTGGTCTTGTCTAGTATAGTCTAGTCTAGTCTAGTCTAGTCTAGTCTAGTCTAGTCTAGTCTAGTCTAGTCTAGTCTAGTCTAGTCTAGTCTAGACAAAAGTCTAGTCTAGTTTCAGTTTCAGTTTCAGTCTTAGTCTTAGTCTTGGTCTTGGTCTTAGTCCTAGTCTTAGTCTTAGTCTTAGTCTTAGTCTTAGTCTTAGTCTTAGTCTTAGTCTTAGTCTTAGTCTTAGTCTTAGTCTTAGTCTTAGTCTTAGTCTTAGTCTTAGTCTTAGTCTTAGTCTTAGTCTTAGTCTTAATCTTAGTCTTAGTCTTAGTCTTAGTCTTAGTCTTAGTCTTAGTCTTAGTCTTAGTCTTAGTCTGAGTCTGAGTCTGAGTCTGAGTCTGAGTCTGAGTCTTAGTCTTAGTCTTAGTCTTAGTGTTACTCTACTCTACTCTACTCTACTCTACTCTACTCTTCTCTACTCTACTCTACTCTACTCTACTCTACTCTACTCTACTCTACTCTACTCTACTCTACTCTACTCTACTCTACTCTACTCTACTCTACTCTACTCTACTCTACTCTACTCTACTCTACTCTACTCTACTCTACTCTACTCTACTCTACTCTACTCTACTCTACTCTACTCTACTCTACTCTACTCTACTCTACTCTACTCTACTCTACTCTACTCTACTCTACTCTACTCTACTCTACTCTACTCTACTCTACTCTACTCTACTCTACTCTACTCTACTCTACTCTACTCTACTCTACTCTACTCTACTCTACTCTACTCTACTCTACTCTACTCTACTCTACTCTACTCTACTCTACTCTACTCTACTCTACTCTACTCTACTCTACTCTACTCTACTCTACTCTACTCTACTCTACTCTACTCTACTCTACTCTACTCTACTCTACTCTACTCTACTCTACTCTACTCTACTCTACTCTACTCTACTCTACTCTACTCTACTCTACTCTACTCTACTCTACTCTACTCTACTCTACTCTACTCTACTCTACTCTACTCTACTCTACTCTACTCTACTCTACTCTACTCTACTCTACTCTACTCTACTCTACTCTACTCTACTCTACTCTACTCTACTCTACTCTACTCTACTCTACTCTACTCTACTCTTCTCTACTCTGTCGATTCTGAATCGTGAATGCCTCCACCGTTTTCAGCTATACTACACACAACTGAGTGCATTAGCACCGACTGTATCGCAACGTAGCGTACAAGTCATCGGCGCACCTAATTTCCTTAAAAAATATTTTCCCATTTTGCTTCCATCTACTGTCTGTGATATATTCGTTTCGAGTGTTTTTCCACTGTTATTGTTTCTAATAAAAATTCTCTGCCATAAACGAGAGAAAACTATGCTGTTCCCTTCTTGTCGCTGCTGCTGCTGCTGTACATCGTTGCAATTGCATTCAAATGTGCGCGACCAGGGAAAAATATCACCAAAAAAAAAAAAAAACAGGAATCGCTAAAAGCAACGGAAAATAAAACGTCGAAAGGAAAATGAAAAATGAAAAATATTGCTTAATTGAATTAGAAAATGGCAATGGGTCAGCAGCGCGTTGGCAATACGGCAATTTTTGCGCATTGTTGCTACTGCCACTTTAGTTGTTGTTGCTCCTGCAACTAGTGCCACGTAAAATCTGGTAGTAAATTTCGTCTTAATGCATTTTTAGAACAAAAATTTTCATAAGGTTTTGGTTAAATAGTGAACGAAATCCGTTTTATGGCGCACTTCAGTAGGCCGACTGAACCGACCGAATTCGTTCTGAAGCTCGTTCAGCCGCACATCATGTACGACACATTTGCATAGTTAATTTGCTGCTGAAAATGTGGCAATGTGGTATGACGCAAAATTAGAAATTCTCGGTGGGAAGTTGTGCCATGAACTTTATAGAGTGGCTTTCTTACTGTTAGATTGCAACGCCAGTCGACCTCTTTGGTTCAGTATGGGCCCAGTTAACAATAGAGAGAAACTGTTGAAAAAACTAGGTTGCAGCAAAATATAGATTTACTTGACTTGTGTGAAATTATTGGGTGTACAACTTTGCTTCCGCCGTTTTCCGATAGGTGGCTGTACCGGCTGAGGCTGGTTGAAATACATAGATGGTAATGCCTTTAAAGTGAGTGTGGTCAGTGCCTAACGAATTGTCATCGCCGTTTCAGTGACAGTTGTTCTTGTTTTCGTATTATTCACGCTCGAAAATGTCCGTTTATGTGCCCAATTCTCGCCATTTGCGGGATCAGCTCGGTGTGATTTACTACGAGCTCTTAAAACCGGGTGAAACCATCACAGGAGATCGCTACCGAACGCAACTGATGCGCCTTAGTCGCGCGCTAAAAGAAAAGCGGCCACAATATCAAGAGCGACATGACAAAGTCATCCTCCAACACGACAATGCTCGGCCTCACGTCGCAAAAGTGGTCAAAAAGTACCTGGAAACGCTGAAATGGGAAGTCTTGCCCCACCCGCCGTATTCCCCAGATGTCGCCCCTTCTGACTTCCACCTATTCCGTTCGATGGCACACGGCCTGGCAGATCAAAATTTTCAATCCTTCGAAGAATTGGAAAAATGGATTGCTTCATGGATAGCGTCAAAAGAGGACTCCTTTTTTCGAGCCGGGATCCGAAAATTGCCGGAAAGATGGGAGAAAGTTGTCGCTAGCGACGGACAATACTTTGAATAATACATCTGTAAGCACTTTTTCGCAATAAAGCTTATAATTTTGAAAAAAAACGGCGGAAGCAAAGTTGTACACCCAATGGTATCGGGCGAAGAATCGACTTAACATTAACAGAAACCTAACAGACTAATAAGAGCACTTTAACAGAGAAACAACAGACCAATTCGGTATTTACTTGAAGGCATCTTTGTGAAAGTTTTGCAGAAAACTTTGCCGACATAAGCTTTTTTGATACTCACGATATGACTCCAGGAAAGACAGACTCTTGGAGCCAGGTTCTTCGATAGACCTGCGGAATTTCCTTGATCAAATGGTTCCCAAAAGATTCCGTATGGATCTACAGGGAACCCAACACATAGAAAAGGACACTGGATTTAAAATGAAGGGAATCACAGTGAAGAATTTCGTATAAAATCGATCTTTTTCAGATATTTTTCGATCATCTGCGACTTCTATTCTCTTCATTGCCTATGGCGTCGGTAGTATCTTTTCTCGTTGGATAACGAGCTTCCTCTATGATTGCTCTATTCGTGTTGTAATAGACGGCATAGCCTCGGAAAAGCATTCCCTTAGCGCGGGAGTGCCGCAGGGTCCGCTCCTGTCGCCTACCCTTTTTCTCATCTTCATCAACGACCTATTGTCGTCGACGAAGATTCCCATCTACTCGTTTGCGGATGACAGCACCATTTGTCATTCATACTCCTTCACAAAGCGTCACAGCTCTGTGGAGATTGAGAGAGAACGGCGCCGTATGAATGACACCCTTAGTAGCGACCTACAAACAATCTCCAAGTGGGGTCAAGCGAACAGGGTCGATTTTAATCCCCGTAAGAACCAATGTTGCCTGTTATCCCACAAACGAGTCTCCCCACATCCCTGGTTATGGGTGGTGTGGGTATTGCGGAATCGGCAGCTCTTGATGTTCTGGGCATGTCCATTAAGAACGACCTTCGTTGGAACGATCATATTTTTGGCGTGTCGAAAGAAGCAGCCAAGTGCCTCGGCTTCCTAAAGCGGTGCAAAAAATATTTCACTCCGTCTGATCTTCGCATTATTTACACTACCTATATCCGACCTAAAATGGAGTTTAACTCGCACGTAAGGGCGGGGGCTTCAAAAACCCATTTGGAGCTCCTCGATCGGGTGCAAAACCGTGCGATAAAACTTATAGGGGATAGTAGGGCATCCAGCTCTATTGACTCCTTGGAACATCGTCGAAACGTGGCATGTGTGGTGTTATTTTACCGATACTTTTTCGGTAATTGCTCAGTGGAGATGAGCAGCTTGATGCCATCACTCCGGGTATTCCCCCGGGCAACCCGTTTGAACACTGGCGCCCATGCATTCCACGTCGAAACGATGTTCCAGCGCACTACGCACTACAGGGAAAGTTTGTTTCTGGCCCGTACAGCGCGGTTGTGGAATGGTCTCCCTGCGGATATTTTCCCCAGCACTTATGATCTCGATGGGTTCAAGGCAAGAGCCCATAAACACTTTACTCATAACCCTATCTCCTAACCTTTATATCCTTCCTGAACCAACGCAATTATTCGCATTAATAGGGGTCATCCGCTGCGCATTTGTTCGTGTTAAAAAAAACAAATGGGGGTTCCAGTCAAGCGCCCTTCTCCTCATGCTTTATGGTGGTTTTGTGTGTTAAGTGTGTAAGCCATCCACAGCCAGTTTCCTTTCTTTATCTGCTTAAGTAATAATTCTTTACTCATACGTATCCCGAGATCCTTATTTCGAATTGTTTTTTGGTCAGAATATTCGGCCAACCTTTTGCAAACCCTTATTGTTGAAAACTCGGAACTTCTGTGTGATGATGATTCATTAAACTGAACCTATTGCAAAAATTATATTCTAGTTATTCAAAATTGATAAAGAATGCCTATGATTTTACTTAGTAATTTCCTGCCCGGTGTACTGAAAAGTTATTTGCCATAGGAAGGTCATTGCTGAACAAACTAAAAAAAATACAAGAACAATCGGAATCTTTATATGGTATAGCGTAGTGTGTTGATTGAAACCAACCTGAGCGTCGAATGAACCTGGCAATGAGTTCCTGCAACGTGGTACAAACCATGCTCAAGTCATCTTCCAAGTCTTTCAAGCGGAAATACTTAGCTGTCATACTCGATGTTTGTAACAACCTAAAGCAGAACACAACATCGGTAAGCGATATATACGTTCTCTCGATCCGTAAAACCGCTCTCAAGGTCAAGGTGTGGTACAGCAACAAAACAACGACAAACAATCAATTCACAACACTAAATCAAAATACCTCTAAATACTGTGGAAACTGTGTGAAAAATCACAATTTTCCATCTATAATGAAATGGTCTCTATAAGCGTAGAGAATCGATAAAGAATGACTTTGTTATATAATTCCGATAAGCGTCGTACATTTGTATGCACTGTCGCCTCATAGCCATCTACGTATAAATACGGGTTTTCGAGCGCCAATTGTTAGAATCGTTTTTCGCGTACGAAAAAGTCTTTTCACTTCGAAAGTATCAACATGAAGTCCTTCAGTTTGACGACATTGGGAATAATGGTAAGTATCAAATTAAAAAAAAAAAATACTCATATAAACTAACAAAAGTTGTAAATTTAGGTTGCAGCGTTGGCATTGCTACTGGCGCCTGTAAAGTCGGAACGTCCAATTTTTGGACAAGGACCTGTAAATGTTCCTCCACGTGCTTAATAAAAAGAGGAATAAAGAATAAAATTGCGTTTTTGTAGATAGTCCATCATTCGGATAGTTTGTGTCGAAATTCCAATATATCAACCAATCCTTAGGAAAGTTTGTTTATAATTCCTAAACTTATTTATTATCTGCCGACCCCATGAATTGTTGACGAACCTTTTGTACTGACTCTTCTTTTCTGAGCCTCAAACATTTACAAAGGACTTCGAGTCTGGCCTCTTCAGTCAGGAGTCCCTCGATTTAAAAGCGTATCACAGGAAAATTTGGATAGTTTCTATTGAATTGCGATAAAAGACTTTGAAAGAAAGAAATTGTATAGCAAAAGATATTTTAGGAAATCAAAGTTGTCAATGCAAAATCTGAACAAATTTGTTCCCAAATTCAAAATTGGAGCAACGCTTACATATGAACACTGACAGCTACGACTTTGAGACCAGACTGCTGCAGATTCAAATTCAGGAATGTCATTTGGAAAAATCAAGCCGAAAACACCAAGTCATGAACTCCTAAATATTGCTCCTCTCTTCATAAATCAGCGCGCCAACGACCAATAGAGCTTCGGGTCGGACTGTCAGAGCTTACGCACGCTATGACCGAAACGTACTGCAATTTGTCCACGAAAATGTCTATAGGCATCACTTACAGCATTTCGAGGAGGAAAGACATTTTTAACATCACTATCGTAAATGATTATTTTCTAACGAAAAGTGCCAACTACTATCTGTATGGGTTAAAAAGATGTGAGCATCGCTGACAGAAGTGGACTTGCAATGGAATGGATATGAGGGGAACCGAGAAAGTAAACCCTAGAGCGTTCAATTTCTCAAGCACTCAGGCTAGATAGCCCATTGTGCTTAAGACTCGTGAGGAAAACTGTGATAGACGAGAGTGAGGTGGGGTTAAAGATAAAAAGTAGTAGGGAAGAGAGAGGGACTACAAGTCTTCCTGCACGAACTTCCTGGATTCTTTAATGAATCTCAGGAGATCGCGCAGGGTAAGAGAATGGGCCTCGTCCATCCTCATAATATCAGAACCTAAAATGCGCAATCTCGATCTCGATCAAGATTTTTCAGCGTAGTTTGCAAGGAAAGATGGATGTCAGTAGGCTGCCATCACAAGGGATAGCCGAAGCCTTCTTCGCCCAACTCTTCAACCAGCTCGGTCGCTTCCCATGTTCTACTCTATGCGCGCCGCCGCAGAAAATGTCCTTGGTTTCCGACGCCCACCACCAAGAAACCAATGGTACGACGAAAAGTGTAACGACGAATGCTGAATACAAGAAGGCCCTGCAGTCGGCTGCTACGCAAACCGTACGGGAAAAATACCGGGAGGAGAGGAAGAAAAATAGGTGTCTTTTTAGTCGCAATAAACGTGAGCAAGAAAGACGCGAGCGTGAGGAAATCGAGCAGTGCAGGAACAGGAACGACGCCCGAAAATTTTTCCAGAAAGTCAAGCGTCTGACAGAAGGTTTTAAGCCCGGGGATCTTCCTGCAAACAAGAAAACAGGGATCTAGTTATAGATGCGCTGGGTGTACTGAGGTTGTGGAAGGAGCACTTCACCAAGCTGCTCGCAGGCGACGAATGGAACAATACCGCCAGTGGTGAAGTTTATTTATTTTTATTTATTTATTTATAATTCCGTTAATGACATTGACAATAAACGAACAGGATAAGTAGGAGCGCCTATAATTCAAAGATTTAAGATTTATAAGCTGACAACGGGAACCATAGGAGGGGATGGGTTCGTTAAATTTTGCGTAGACGCTACCAATTGATGACGACGGTGTAGACGTACCACCGCCCAGCTATGACGTGGTCTAGGTCACTATCCCGCGACTCAAGAATAATAAAGCTGCAGGGCCAGACGGGCTACCAGTAGAATTGTTCAAGGCTGGCGGAGGAATATATGCCCAGCGGTTCGAACCTCAGTGCTTTTTGTCCCGTGTTGAAAAAAGGCGACCCAACAATGAAAGATTAAAGCCACTCGCCAAGGCGCTGATTGGACCTTATCAGTGCGGCTTTCGACCTGGTAAGTCCACCATCGACCAGATATTCGCTCTACGCCAAATCCTGGAGAAGACCCATGAGAGTCAAATCGATACCTACCATCTCTTTATTGACTACAAGAGGTCTTGGTCTCGGCAACTGAGTAGCGGAGACCTCTCTCTACCGATAGAGCATTAACCCTATAGGACGCTTATTCTGTCCGTGCTCCTCTATGGCGAAGAAACGTGGACACGTAGCGACACACAAGGGCCGTTTGAGGTGTTCGAGGGGAAGGTACTTTGTAAATACTTCGGCTCTGTTCGTATTGGCGACGACTATCGAATACGAACCAATAACGAACTGTATGAGTTGTTTACAGATATGGACGTAGCGCAGCGAAATAACAGACAACGACTACGCAGACTTGGCCATGCCTCCCGTATGAACGTTGAAGCTCCGGCGACCTCCGGTGGTTGGAGGTCGACGGCGAAGAGGAGGCGGTATCTACGGTGGATGGACAAAGTTTACGAGGCCCTATCCGTCTCTTGGTGTGACCAGAGGCGCCTGGAGAGAGCTTTTGCGGCATGCCGTAACCCAGTAACGGGTTGATATGGCTAGTTTAGTAAGTAAGTATGATAAGTATTCAGTTTCTTTGCTTTATCTGCTTAAGTAAAGGTTCTTTATTCAAAAAATTTTATCCTTATTCACTACGCCTGAGAAGGAGGCCTGCCTCAACAAGACTGCTATATTCCACCGTAGCAGTAGTTCCGTAGTATTTCGCATAAAATCGATCTTCTTCAGATATTTTTCGATCATCTGCGACTTCTATTCTCTTGGGGGTTCCAGTCAAGCGCCCATCTCTACATGCTTTATGGTGGTTTTATGTGTTAAGTGTGTAAACCATCCACAGCCAGTTTCCTTGCTTTATCTGCTTAAGTAAGAATTCTTTACACATACGTATCCGGAGCTCCTTATTTCGGCGTGGTACAAACCATGCTCAAGTTATCCTCCTCATCAAAGAAAAGGAAAGAGAGACAAGAATTACACATACTTATGAATAGATGATGGGGCGCTAAACCCTGAATCCTAAACCTGAACCTAACTTTCCGACTTTGGGACCCTTGCAGTGTCTTTCAAGCGGAAATACTTAGCTGTCATACTCGATGTTTGTAACTGCCCAAAGCAGAACACAACATCGGTAAGCGATATATACGTTCTCTCGATCCGTAAAACCGCTCTCAAGGTCAAGGTGTGGTACAGCAACAAAACAACGACAAACAATCAATTCACAACACTAAATCAAAATACCTCTAAATACTGTGGAAACTGTGTGAAAAATCACAATTTTCCATCTATAATGAAATGGTCTCTATAAGCGTAGAGAATCGATAAAGAATGACTTTGTTATATAATTCCGATAAGCGTCGTACATTTGTATGCACTGTCGCCTCATAGCCATCTACGTATAAATACGGGTTTTCGAGCGCCAATTGTTAGAATCGTTTTTCGCGTACGAAAAAGTCTTTTCACTTCGAAAGTATCAACATGAAGTCCTTCAGTTTGACGACATTGGGAATAATGGTAAGTATCAAATTAAAAAAAAAAAATACTCATATAAACTAACAAAAGTTGTAAATTTAGGTTGCAGCGTTGGCATTGCTACTGGCGCCTGTAAAGTCGGAACGTCCAATTTTTGGACAAGGACCTGTAAATGTTCCTCCACGTGCTTAATAAAAAGAGGAATAAAGAATAAAATTGCGTTTTTGTAGATAGTCCATCATTCGGATAGTTTGTGTCGAAATTCTAATATATCAACCAATCCATAGGAAAGTTTGTTTATAATTCCTAAACTTATTTATTATCTGCCGACCCCAGGAATTGTTGACGAACCTTTTGTACTGACTCTTCTTTTTTGAGCCTCAAACATTTACAGAGGACTTCGAGTCTGGCCTCTTCAGTCAGGAGTCCCTCGATTTAAAAGCGTATCACAGGAAAATTTGGATAGTTTCTATTGAATTGCGATAAAAGACTTTGAAAGAAAGAAATTGTATAGCAAAAGATATTTTAGGAAATCAAAGTTGTCAATGCAAAATCTGAACAAATTTGTTCCCAAATTCAAAATTGGAGCAACGCTTACATATGAACACTGACAGCTACGATTTTGAGACCAGACTGCTGCAGATTCAAATTCAGGAATGTCATTTGGAAAAATCAAGCCGAAAACACCAAGTCATGAACTCCTAAATATTGCTCCTCTCTTCATAAATCAGCGCGCCAACGACCAATAGAGCTTCGGGTCGGACTGTCAGAGCTTACGCACGCTATGACCGAAACGTACTGCAATTTGTCCACGAAAATGTTTATAGGCATCACTTACAGCATTTCGAGCAGGAAAGACATTTTTAACATCACTATCGTAAATGATTATTTTCTAACGAAAAGTGCCAACTACTATCTGTATGGGTTGAAAAGATGTGAGCATCGCTGACAGAAGTGGACTTGCAATGGAATGGATATGAGGGGAACCGAGAAAGTGAACCCTAGAGCGTTCAATTTCTCAAGCACTCAGGCTAGATAGCCCATTGTGCTTAAGACTCGTGAGGAAAACTGTGATAGACGAGAGTGAGGTGGGGTTAAAGATAAAAAGTAGTAGGGAAGAGAGAGGGACTACAAGTCTTCCTGCACGAACTTCCTGGATTCTTTAATGAATCTCAGGAGATCGCGCAGGGTAAGAGAATGGGCCTCGTCCATCCTCATAATATCAGAACCTAAAATGCGCAATCTCGATCTCGATCAAGATTTTTCAGCGTAGTTTGCAAGGAAAGATGGACGTCAGTAGGCTGCCATCACAAGGGATAGCCGAAGCCTTCTTCGCCCAACTCTTCAACCAGCTCGGTCGCTTCCCATGTTCTACTCTATGCGCGCCGCCGCAGAAAATGTCCTTGGTTTCCGACGCCCACCACCAAGAAACCAATGGTACGACGAAAAATGTAACGACGAAAAGTGCAACGAAGAATGCTGAATACAAGAAGGCCCTGCAGTCGGCTGCTACGCAAACCGTACGGGAAAAATACCGGGAGGAGAGGAAGAAAAATAGGTGTCTTTTTAGTCGCAATAAACGTGAGCAAGAAAGACGCGAGCGTGAGGAAATCGAGCAGTGCAGGAACAGGAACGACGCCCGAAAATTTTTCCAGAAAGTCAAGCGTCTGACAGAAGGTTTTAAGCCCGGGGATCTTCCTGCAAACAAGAAAACAGGGATCTAGTTATAGATGCGCTGGGTGTACTGAGGTTGTGGAAGGAGCACTTCACCAAGCTGCTCGCAGGCGACGAATGGAACAATACCGCCAGTGGTGAAGTTTATTTATTTTTATTTATTTATTTATAATTCCGTTAATGACATTGACAATAAACGAACAGGACAAGTAGGAGCGCCTATAATTCAAAGATTTAAGATTTATAAGCTGACAACGGGAACCATAGGAGGGGATGGGTTCGTTAAATTTTGCGTAGACGCTACCAATTGATGACGACGGTGTAGACGTACCACCGCCCAGCTATGACGTGGTCTAGGTCACTATCCCGCGACTCAAGAATAATAAAGCTGCAGGGCCAGACGGGCTACCAGTAGAATTGTTCAAGGCTGGCGGAGGAATATATGCCCAGCGGTTCGAACCTCAGTGCTTTTTGTCCCGTGTTGAAAAAAGGCGACCCAACAATGAAAGATTAAAGCCACTCGCCAAGGCGCTGATTGGACCTTATCAGTGCGGCTTTCGACCTGGTAAGTCCACCATCGACCAGATATTCACTCTACGCCAAATCCTGGAGAAGACCCATGAGAGTCAAATCGATACCTACCATCTCTTTATTGACTACAAGAGGTCTTGGTCTCTGGTCTCGGCAACTGAGTAGCGGAGACCTCTCTCTACCGATAGAACATTAACTCTATAGGACGCTTATTCTGTCCGTGCTCCTCTATGGCGAAGAAACGTGGACACGTAGCGACACACAAGGGCCGTTTGAGGTGTTCGAGGGGAAGGTACTTTGTAAAATCTTCGGCTCTGTTCGTATTGGCGACGACTATCGAATACGAACCAATAACGAACTGTATGAGTTGTTTACAGATATGGACGTAGCGCAGCGAAATAACAGACAACGACTACGCAGACTTGGCCATGCCTCCCGTATGAACGTTGAAGCTCCGGCGACCTCCGGTGGTTGGAGGTCGACGGCGAAGAGGAGGCGGTATCTACGGTGGATGGACAAAGTTTACGAGGCCCTATCCGTCTCTTGGTGTGACCAGAGGCGCCTGGAGAGAGCTTTTGCGGCATGCCGTAACCCAGTAACGGGTTGATATGGCTAGTTTAGTAAGTAAGTATGATAAGTATTCAGTTTCTTTGGTTTATCTGCTTAAGTAAAGGTTCTTTATTCAAAAAATTTTATCCTTATTCACTACGCCTGAGAAGGAGGCCTGCCTCAACAAGACTGCTATATTCCACCGTAGCAGTAGTTCCGTAGTATTTCGCATAAAATCGATCTTCTTCAGATATTTTTCGATCATCTGCGACTTCTATTCTCTTGGGGGTTCCAGTCAAGCGCCCTTCTCTACATGCTTTATGGTGGTTTTATGTGTTAAGTGTGTAAACCATCCACAGCCAGTTTCCTTGCTTTATCTGCTTAAGTAAGAATTCTTTACACATACGTATCCGGAGCTCCTTATTTCGGCGTGGTACAAACCATGCTCAAGTTATCCTCCTCATCAAAGAAAAGGAAAGAGAGACAAGAATTACACATACTTATGAATAGATGATGGGGCGCTAAACCCTGAATCCTAAACCTGAACCTAACTTTCCGACTTTGGGACCCTTGCAGTGTCTTTCAAGCGGAAATACTTAGCTGTCATACTCGATGTTTGTAACTGCCCAAAGCAGAACACAACATCGGCAAGCGATATATGCGTTCTCTCGATCCGTAAAACCGCTCTCAAGGTCAAGGTGTGGTACAGCAACAAAACGACGACAAACAATCAATTCACAACACTAAATTAAAATACCTCTAAATACGGTGGAAACTGTGTGAAAAATCACAATTTTCTGTCTGTAAAAAATGGTCTCTCTAAGCGTAGAGAATCGATAAAGAATGAATTGGTTATATAACTCCGATAAGCGTCGTTAACGTATCACATTTGTATGCACTGTCGCCTCATAGCCATCTACGTATAAATACGGGTTTTCGAGCGCCAATTGTTAGAATCGTTTTTCGCGTACGAAAAAGTCTTTTCACTTCGAAAGTATCAACATGAAGTCCTTCAGTTTGACGACATTGGGAATAATGGTAAGTATCAAATTAAAAAAAAAATACTCATATAAACTAACAAAAGTTGTAAATTTAGGTTGCAGCGTTGGCATTGCTACTGGCGCCTGTAAAGTCGCAAGAGTCGCTAAAGCAGCACGGAAACCCTCCTCCATTTAATTGATAAGCCAATGTTAATCATCTTTTCCCCCATTAATGGGCGCAACGCAAATCCTCCTAGACTTGCTTAATAAAAAGAGGAATAAAGAATAAAATTGCGTTTTTGTAGATAGTCCATCATTCGGATAGTTTGTGTCGAAATTCTAATATATCAACCAATCCATAGGAAAGTTTGTTTCTAATTCCTAAACTTATTTATTATCTGCCGACCCCATGAATTGTTGACGAACCTTTTGTACTGACTCTTCTTTTCTGAGCCTCAAACATTTACAAAGGACTTCGAGTCTGGCCTCTTCAGTCAGGAGTCCCTCGATTTAAAAGCGTATCACAGGAAAATTTGGATAGTTTCTATTGAATTGCGATAAAAGATTTGAAAGAAAGAAATTGTATAGCAAAAGATATTTTAGGAAATCAAAGTTGTCAATGCAAAATCTGATCTGATGTAGACTTGGAATTGAGTGGAACCCTAGAGGGTTCAATTTCTCAAGCACTCAGGCTAGATAGCCCATTGTGCTTAAGACCCGTGAGGAAAACTGTGTAGGGTTAAAGAAAGAAAGTAGTAGGGAAGGGATAGGGACTACAAGTCCTCCTGCACGAACTTCCTGGATTTTTTTAATGAATTTCAGGAGATCGCGCAGGGTAAGAGAATGGGCCTCGTCCATCCTCATAATATCAGAACCCAAAATACGCAATCCCCTCTTAGCGAAGGCACAGAGAAATTGCTCTGTGCTGTCTACCTCCTCCAGACAAGATACGTAAGTTGGATTCTCGATGATGCCCATTGTTGTGGTATGTTGGCCCCAAGGATAGTGTGCTGTGGTAAGTCCGACGATCCGGCGAAGATCTTTTCTTCTATGCCTCTATTATCTGTTAAATAAATAAATAAAATAAAATAAATAAATTCAGAAGGAATACCCTGCCTTCCTGCTTGGGACTAATAAAAAATACTTGGCAGTCCTGCAGCTTTCCAAACTAGACCAACGCTCCCCATGTAAGCTGTTTACATAGGATTTGATCCAGTCCAGGGTGCTTGCTAGACTGTGGCCGATTATTGGTTCTGGTCCCAAGGGCGCGCCCCCTGATCCACAGTTAGCCAATTAATTGGCAGTTTCGTTACCTTGAACAACACAGTGTCCAGGAACACAGATAAGTTGAAGCTTATTATGTCGCGCAACCGACCTAAGCTTCGAAGTCACTCGCCCGTTCTTCAGGGTCTTAAGGGCAGCCTGACTGTCAGTACAGACTCCTATTACGTTTGCCATTCCTTCGCGATTATTCATTCCGTTACCGTTAGAATGATGAAGACCTCCTACTGGAAGACGGTAGCCAGTCAGGTGTAGACTTGTAGGGATTACTTGTGGAAAATTAAAAAAGAAATTTGAACCAACAACAACATTGTCTTCACAATGTCTACACATGTCTGTCCGAATATGAACTTTAATGCAATTAAAATTAATTTGACCAACAATCTTGCATAAGTATTCCATCAAAGTTCTTCGAACTTGCTCGTTCTTTCATATCCTCTTGTTGTATGTAAAGTAAGTATTTAGTATATTAATATCCTTAAATACATACTTTCTTGTTGTTGTTGAGTAATGCATTTCAACGTCAACTTGTAGGTTTTTCGTATAAATTCAATTTAATTCTCTGCTATTGACCATACGTGCGGCCAACATGAATTTACAACAAAATTCTACCACTTCTCGGTGATTTTTCCACATTAAGCAAATTGCCATAAATGCACAGAATAAATAAAAAAATAAACAACCATAAAACGAAAACACACCAAACAATCGCACTGACCGTTCTCCACCTTCGACTACCGTTCAGTCGGAACGTTTACATGTAAGCAAGCAGATATTCAATAACATTTTGCTAATACCCACTTTAGTAGCAAGTAGAATATACAAAAAAATTCAAAGAAAAAAAATTCAAAAAGACAAAAAATAACATAAGAAAAAAACGTACAAATAACAGGCACCTTTTATTAACAGCGTCCATTTGGTTGGCTGCTGCCGTTGCCGCTTCTTGCCGCCAACTCATGCTTATAAATTGCTCTATAATTTTATTTTTACAGCTTCTGCCTTGTCTATAGACGAAAAGAAATTTCGCTATTGAACTGTTAAGCCGCAAACGTAGTCGCATGTGTGTCGGTGTGTGTGTGTGTGTGTGACAGCGCGAAATTGCCATAACATTGGGCTTTACTGCCAAATTACTGCACCATTAGGCCGGCTTAAGCCGCTAGCAGCACTTTGCGTTTTCTTTCCGCATTCGATATAGAAAATAATATGCATTCATATTTAGTGAAGAAGAGATATTTCAACTAAACACCACGCACTGCATAAATAAACAGCAAACACTAATTGCAATATTTTTTTCATAAAAGACATTTTCAAAAATGTTGTTTCTACCAACGAAGGCAAGACAGCTTTAAAAATAAACGAATTGTTTGGAAATCTGTATTTTAACCAGTGGTAGCTGAAGACCAAAAAGGTCTTTTCCACTGAACAGCTACACTTGGCCACAAAGTCAAAGTAATCCTTTAAAAAAATAAACAGTACTTTGGCGTTAATTGCCAGAAATGTTTGGAGTTCGGGCTTTGCATTTAACGAATTTTTTGCTTTTAGGAAAAATAATAATAACAAAGCGAGTGGAGGGAGAGAAGAGAAAGAATTCGGACTTAGAAATATATATGACTTGTGAAATTTGAACTGAAATTTAAATGGAGTTTTTAAACATGGAACAATCAGACAGACATTCGGGTACAAAAAAACGAAGATATTAAGCCATATAACTGTCCATCTAAAGGCAACAAGATTTAGATCTTTATGCGAATTTTTAGCTCATTTGCAAGTTCCTTCTTATGTCGTGTATCTCTGTATTATTGTTGGTATATAATACAAGTAAAGGTAGAAAGATGATGTTCCAGGCGGACCATGAAGGCCCATTGTGATAGCATAAACAATCGAGCTTGAGACCGCTCACTCCTTGAATCAGTTGGAGCTTCTCATGAAGCCTAGTAGACTGTGACTAGTAGTCATATCGGCCCCTTAGATTCTGCCAGGTTGATTCTTCCTTCTTCTAGTTAACGCAAGGCAAGTACATAGAAATTGAAGTGCTCTTAAGGTCCTTTGAAAACCCCAAACTCAACCTTTTTGCCTGGGTGCCAATTAGTTAGTGACCTGTCAGAACACTAATCATGGTTCTGATTTGGTCCCTCTAGAACGATACAAGTTTAAGGTGAGCTAAATTTCTTGTGCTGAAATACAAGTAAAAGTTTTACATAATCTTTTCTCGAAGTTCATACAGTTTGAGTTTTTTGTTTTAAGTTTTTTGATCGCTGATGTTAACTCTTCTGTCTGTCTTCTGTATTTTTGTGTCTGATTGTCTCTTTAATGTTATTATGTCAGTATGTCCTTTTAGTGAATTGGTATGACATAGAGATAGGCAGGCCTTCAGTCATAGTCAGTGGCGCACACAGGGGAGGGTTTTGGGGCTAAAACCCCCTGAAATATCTGTAAGATAGTACAGAAATTTAATTTATAACCGTCGCATATATATTCAATCATCAATAACACTACTCGACACAAAAAGTGCACCTAAAAATAAAAGTGTTTTCTAGACTAACTTTGGGCCGCTGAATACGAAACTTTAGATCAAAAATTTTGTAAGAAGAGTTTTCGAAAAATCTTCGAAAAACCAGTTTTTTCCTGTTGTTTTAGTTATGAGCACATATCTCGTAAACGAATCATCCGACTAACACAAGTTGTTCGTCGGTCAGAAGATAATGCCCTAGTCTTTCCAGAGATATACAGATTGTCCAAATCAGATAAGATTCGGAGAAATTACTGACGGTGAAAGTTGTAAAGAAGTGAATTTTTCGACATATCTTGGATCTCAGTCTGTAGATTCATACATCTAAATTTTATTCTATTTCAAAGTTCTTAAAGAAAGTTACACAAACCCCCTCGAAACAAAATCCTGCGTGCGCCACTGGTCATAGTTATATATCAAATAGCTTAAAAGTTATTCAGCTTGGCTTTTTATTTGTATGTTTAGTGACTGCTGTCAATTTTTCCATAGGTCGCTATATCTATTTCTACCTGACCGCTCTACCCCGATTTTTATTTGATTTCTAGCCGCAGTTGCTTTTGTTGATTTTATTTATTACAGTGCAGAGTCCTTACCGACTAAAAACCACACCGTGTTCGGAGATTTTTCGCCTTTTTTCTTGTTGGTATATCAGTTATAATTGTTCAAGTACAGGGTGGCGCAAAAGTTGTCACCCAGTGTTCAGTGAAATGAATTAAATGAATGAAATGAATGAATCAAATGAATGAAATGAATGAAATAAATGAAATGAATGAAATGAATGAAATGATTGAAATTAATGAAATGAATGAAATGAATGAAATGAATGAAATGAATGAAATGAATGAAATGAATGAAATGAATGAAATGAATGAAATGAATGAAATGATTGAAATGAATGAAATGAATGAAATTCATGAAATGAATGAAGTGAATTAAATGAATGAAATGAATTAAATGAATGAAATGAATGAAATGAATGAAATGAATGAAATGAATGAATGAAATTAATGAAATTAATGAAATGAATGAAATGAATGGATGAAATGAATGAAATGAATGATTGAAATGAATGAAATGAATGAATGAACTGAATGAAATTAATGAAATGAATGGATGAAATGAATGAAATTAATGGATGAAATGAATGAAATTAATGAAACGAATGAAATTAATGAAACGAATGAAATGAATGAAATTAATGAAACGAATGAAATGAATGAATGAATAAATGAATGAATGAATTGATGAATAAATGAATGACCAAATAAATGAATGAATGTAAAAAAAAAATTTACCATCATTAGCAGAAGTTATAGCATCTGCCGGTGAAGTGATGACTTTTGCGCCACTCTTTAGGTATGTATGTCAAATAGATATGTATGTCAGACAGAAAGATAAATACTTAGCTATAGTAACATCTCTGTTAGTTCATCGAAAATACAGTTTGATGCTTCATTGAGTCATTCTTTCTAGTTGTCCAACACCTCTGTGCCTTTTTGTCGATATAACCATTATTTCTCCATAAATTTTTTTGCCTCTTAGACCCATTCCTCTGTCTCTCTACAATGTATCTGTCTCTCAACTTTGTTTCTTATTTACTAGTCTAGGGAGTAGAGGGTTTTAACCAGGCTTCTTCTTTAAAGTTTTTTGGAGCTTTATCCAACATTTTATAGAATCGTTCTCCATCCGCATCCGTACCTCTGATGCCTGTTCCTATGTCTGTTCACCATGTGTCTGTCTGTCTACGTTGTTTCTTGTTTACTAGTTTGTCTACAGAGAAGAGGACCTCAACAAGGCTTTTCCATCTTTCTCGATTTTGAGCAGACACCTTTTACTTGGCATAGAATTGAACTTCTCGTATGGAATCGATCTTCATTTGCTTTTTTTCTTTTGATGTACATATATTCCTATGTCTATCCGCCATGTGACTTTTTGTCTAATTTGATCCTGGTTTGACTTTTGTATCTAATCTGATTTAAAGCAAACACCCTTTAATTCGTATAGAGTCGAGTTTCTCGCATGAAATCTATCTTCGAAGATAATTTAGATTTGTACTACATTTAATTCTCGATGATCTGCGACTTCTACTCCTCTGTGGGTTCTTTTCAAGCGCTACGCTGGTGATGCTATGAGTTGATTTTATTTATTAGCATTTGATTTTTCCATCACAATTTTCTTCTCCATATTTGTCTCAGTATAGGTTTTTCGTTTATCATTGCCCAAAGCTTGTCCAACTTTTCATACCTTGGGTTCTATTCAAGCATTATTCTAACGAAGACCATCTGGTAGTGTTCTTCTTATCGTTTGACCTCTTCACCTTCATTTTTTTTCTTCTAAATATATGCATTAATTAATTTAAAAAAAAAATTTATTAATTTAAAAAATTCTATTAATTAAAAAACTTAATTAAAATTAATTAAAAAAACATAGAGTAAATTAATTAAAAAATTAAAATTAATTAAAAAAAATATATGCACCAGTATCGATTTTTGACTGTCAACACCCAAAGCTTGTCCAAATTTTCATTTGCCCACATATCAGTCTCTCTGTTCGAACCATTTGTCCTACTAACTCTATCTTTAGTTTATTTGTGCCTTCGACTGCCTTTCCGTAGGTATGTCTTTCCGCTCTGTCTGTCTAACCAACTACCATTAAGTAAATGCACTCTATTTTGAAGTTAATCCATCCATCGTTGCCAGATCAGGAGATTTCCTCCTAGATTTAGGAGTTTCTTGGACTTTTAGTAGAATTTTTAGGAGGGGGAATTGTTAAGGAGAAAGTTTAGGAGATTTATAGTTTATGTCAGAGGATTTTTCGGATCCTTAGTGGATTTTTGGGAGATTTTTGTATAACGAAGTATGATGTATTGGGAACACTGGCAACAAAACATATTTTGGCAACTACTTTAATAGTCAAAGCATTGTGTTAAAATTTGTTAAGCTTACAAAATGTAAGCTCGTTCTCACTTATTTCTGTTACAATGAAATCCCGCCAAAAATGGCATTTTTTGTTTAATTCATTTGTTATATGTTTTGTTTTTTTTGATAAGCTGAAGATGAGTAAAGAAGGGTGCATTAAAAAAAATTATATGTATAAAATTTTATTTTTTATGAGAAATTTAATTCCTTTAAAATGACGCAAATTATTAACAAAAAATTAGGAGATTTTTTAAGTTTTGGAAGGAAATTTCAGAATTTTTTTAAGATTTAGGAGAAAGTCATTTCAAGTATCTGGCAACACTGAATCCATCCATCTAATGCAATGCGTTTCAGTTAAAAATTTTCAATTCATACATACTTATTTCAGATATTTGTAAATACAAATTCGAAACAAATTTCTGAATCATCTTTCACCATAAATATGAAATGTTTTCCTAAATCCTGTACTCAGTCTTATAGGGTCGCAAAAACAATACTTCATATTCTTCCTGATCGGTTCTATACGCATTAAAGGATGCCAAAAAATGCCATTGCCTGCAACTATGTTTTCATTGCGGCTGCTGTAAAAATATTTCAGTGCCAAATCTCTGTTATGCTTTGGTCGAAACAAAATAACAACACGAACGCGCTACCCGAACCCCGATGAACCAACCAACGGCCCTTCTTGTTGCCATTGTAAGCATTATCACTCCACAGCTATTCTTCTATTCTTCTGATTTGGTGCTGTGCGGTTGCTCTCTTTGACACAAAACGACACCAACACCAAAAAAAAACAGTCGCAATGTTATTTTTATAAACATTTAATGGCTCGCTAAGACCTCGGCTTAAGCCCACAACTTCCACATTCATGCCGTGTGCGGCTACCGAGATTCGTTGCTATCCCGACCAGATACCGCGCTGTCATTATGACAAGATTGGGTCTCTGACAATAATATTAGCGGCAGCAGGTAGCCGCTCTGTCCATCTCTCTGGCTCGCACTTGCTCTCCCGAAACTTGTTTTGAGCAGTGCACGGCGGCGCTCAATTTTGAGGGGAAATGCTGCGCTCACTCACACCGTTGCACCACACGCACACAGCTGCATTGCTGCGCTCTCAAGATCGCTGCGCCATCGTTGCATCTCTTTTGGGCTCTTGCAGTGCGGCCATTTTTTGTCTCTTTCTGTGGCAAGTGCGCTCCAGCACGCACACATCCAAAGCGGCACTGCTCGCTCTCGTTTCTCGCTCTCGTTTCTCTCTCTCTCTCGCGCTCTCAGCGTGCACTCATTTTTAGTGTTTTCGGCGCCGCTGCATTTCACACTATGACAAAAATTTGTAACGCACACCGCGTACCTGCTGCTGCCGTCCGATATTTGCCAGCAATGCTGTTGCCTGCATCTTGTGGCATTATATCTTTTTAGCTCGAATTTGTACTGCGAGTTGGTTTTTCTGATTTTTGCGCTGCATTTTTGTCATTGCAAGAATATGACTTGCTGCTTGGTGCCAATGTTCGGGGTGCCGCTGCCACTAGATGGCGCTGCCAGGTGCATTTTTGATCGCAGCAACGAGTTGTGGAATGTTGCAGTAAGATTTTTCTACATGAAATGTAGTCTTTTCACTTTGAAATATATTTTCATGGGCGAAAAGATTAATAAAAAAATTTTCGTATTGCCTAAAATACTTATTTATAATAATAATAATAATTTAAAAACAAAAATTAATAAAAAAAAATAAAAAGTCTAAAATAATTTAGATCTCTAGGGCTCAATTTCTCAATCTACTAAATTCATGTCGATGTGTAAATTTATGTGAAATTCTCGAATTGACTAATTCATTCATCATTCATTTTCGTTACTGGATCCGATCTGTATTTACGTAGTTCTGCTTTTCGATATTGAATGCTAAAATTAAAGCTGAGCCCAAATAAAAAAAAATGTTAATCCACCCCATCCACATAAGTGGGTTGTATAAAGAGGGCTGTGATTATATTTGAAGAAGCTCACTGGCCTACGAGACAATGAGTTCTATAAGCTGAAAGTTGTGGCAAGAAGACAACCACATCTTCCTTGACAAAAAAATAATAATTCCTACAGCATCCGTTGGGGCATGGAATGTGCGACCGGTGGCAACAAGCTCAGAAAATAACAGCTGGGCTTTTGTATTATTCCACATTATCCATTATATCCATATTCCATTATTTCACATTCCATATTTAATTTTTAAAGATTTTTTCCTTTTTGATGTCGTTAATTCTTTGAAAGTTCTTGTATGACCACTTGGTTAAAGACTCAGTGATCTGAAAGACTTTATGATCCATTATTTCCATATTCCATTATTCTACATTCCATATTTATTACTTAAACATTTTTACTTTTTGATGTCGCCAATTCTTTGAAAGTTTTTGTATAACAACTTGATTAAAAATTCAATGATTTGAAGAACTTTATGATATTTACATTTTTTGGAAGGTGTTGTGTTGATTCCGGACAGTAAATGTATCAGAAAGTTTCAAATAGAACTTGTGGATGCTTGATTTAACACAAAAAAGATAATTCGATGAATTAGTCAGTCATGACAGTCAGTTTTAGATTGCCAAAGGGTCAGGGAAAGATCGGTTAGGAGAAGATAGTTTAGAAGAACTGATGAGGAAGTGATAACATTGTTGGAAATAAATGGCTTAAGAACTGTGCCCTACCCCAAGGGCTGTTACCGGTTTATGGCCTGTCGCTACAATTTTCTCCAAACGAATCTGCTTTGACCACATCATCTTCGTACAAAATTACCGAACTAATAAAGAAACCAGCCCGATGTGAAAACACCTACTAAGAAGCTCTAATTGGTAGACCCAACAGAGTCTATGTGTGGCCGACTTTACTAGCCAGTTTACCTAACCTAACATTATAACTATTAAATACAATGAAGATCGATAACACTACTCGACAAAAAGTTCAATTTTTCTAGTTTTTTTTCGAAGGTAAAAAAAATGTTGTCGAGACCCATCCAAATGTTGATATAGGCGTGAAACTAGAGGCCTTTCATAGTAACCTGGCATAGTCAGTTTTTCATTTTCCTGATTGTTTTAACCTGTCAGAATCCAATCGTATTGATGGGTGCGAGTTCATTGGTAAATATCTATGAACATTTCCAACTCCTGTAAAAACAGGAGCCCTGCATGTTGCTTACTTTTACTATGGCGAAATTTTTCATTTTGTCTTTGAAATATTTAAAATTCAGAATATCCCAAAAAAATGCATTGTTGAAATGTTGTGCCTTTTTTTTGAAAACTGTCATATACGATTGTTCCGGTTATTAAGAATGGAGTGCTACATAAAGAAAGAAAGCGTTGTTTTTGTGAAAATAATCAATTTACGGATTGGATTATCTCCCGAAATTTCAATATCAACTTGTCACCAAGATTCGGCAATTTGACGTCGTTCGATTTCTTTCTTTGGGGTTTTCTGAAATTTATGTTCTATGCGAATAAACCTCTAACAATTCCGGGATCCAACGCGTCATTGGTGAGTTAGAGCCACATTTTTGTCAAAATGTCATCGAAAACCGACCATGAAGAGCAAATCCCTGTGATCGAAAATTTTACACTTAATTGGAACATGTCTACATTACAATTCAATAAAAATAACACCACTGCTAATAAATTAATTAATTATTTAATTAATATAGTTATGACTTTATATTTGTAAATTTATTTATTTTTCAAACCTGTTTTAATGTTTAACTTATTCTATAGTCTGTAATATCTTGTATCAGTAGACTGAAAGAAATAAATAAATAAATAAAATAAAATAAAATAATAAATAATAAAATAAAATAAAATAAAATAAAAAAATTAAAATAAAATAAAAGAAAATAAAAGAAAATAAAAGAAAATAAAATAAAATAAAATAAAATAAAATAAAATAAAATAAAATAAAATAAAATAAAATAAAATAAAATAAAAGAAAATAAAATAAAATAAAAGAAAATAAAATAAAATAAAATAATAAATAATAAAATAAAATAAAATAAAATTAAAGGAAAAAAAAATAAATTAAAATAAAATACAATAAAATAAAATAAAATTATATTAAATAAAATTAAATAAAATAAACTAAAATAAAATAAAATAAAATAAAATAAAATAAAATAAAATAAAATAAAATAAAATAAAATAAAATAAAATAAAATAAAATAAAATAAAATAAAATAAAAGAAAAGAAAAGAAAAGAAAAGAAAATTAAATAAAATAACATAAAATAAAATTAAATAAAATTAAATAAAATGAAATAAAATGAAATAAAATAAAATATAATAAACTAAAATAAAAAAATAATATAATAAAATAAAAAAATAAAATAAAATATAATAAACTAAAATAAAATAAAAAATAATAATAAATAAATAAAAATTCATTTAAATTAAAAAATGAATAAATGAAATGTGAAAAAAATTTCAACACAATATTAGCAATTATTACCTTAGTAATTAATTGCTTACAAATTTCTATATTTTTTTGAAAAAAATCTCCACACAATATTAGCAATTATAGTCTTAGTAATTAATTGCTTACAAATTTCTATATGCATATAATTTTTATTTCTTTATTTTTAATACATTTAAATGTTGCGATTTCTCTTAAATTTCAATAACTCCACAAACTTTCTAAACGCAGCCGGCAATTATTTTATAGCTTCACTAAGCTTTGCTGTATTAACCATAATTTCTCTGTGCGCCACTTTTTACACTATTACGAAAAATCGGAAAAATTTAGAGCACAATAAAGAAAGGAAAAGGCGATTTGCAGCAAATATTGTGCAGTTAAGTGTAAAATACACTTGACAACCGCAAAATTCATATAACCAGTGAGAGGGGAGAAAATTGCACCAAAATTGAAAATACCGCACACCAAGTCAGAAAGCAACAACAACAAAAAACGAAACAACAACAACTAAAACAGCAGCAACCGAAGCTTGCCAGCCAACCGCCGACACTTTCTTATTGCTTCATTTAGCGTAATTTTACACAGAAATGCAATTTTTTCCGGCAACGTTGTTGTCGACGACTTTTGAGCTGATTATCCGCTGCTGCTGCTGTTGTTGTTGTAATTTGTTGTCGTTGGTGTTGTTGTTGTTCTTGTTGGTTTGTGGTAAAACAAGTTAAGCGGAACGCTCGAATGAAGGAAGCGGCCAAAAAAAAAAACAAAAACGCAACCAGACAGACAATTCAATGGACAGACATGCAAACGGACGGACATGCAGACAGGCAAGCAACGAGCAATGCTAAGCGAACATCGATCGAGCGTTGATTGCTGCACGATCACATTTCACATAAAACCAAAATAAACGCTATTTTACGATATTGTCTTAATCAATGATACTGAACATAACAACAACAACAACAACCAGAGAAACAACAGCAACAACAAGTGGTAGACAGCAAAAATGGCACGGCGAGGCAGAAATTCACACCACCAGCAGCCAAGCAGCAAATGTGTAGACAGGAAAAAAAACATTAAATTTTAACCGCAACAATAAAAGCAACAACAACAACAACAACAACAAGAACAAATTTAGCTTAAGCCAAGGGGACAAAAATGCAAAAGAATTTGCAACGAAAAAAAAGAGGAAATATGTGAAGGCCTAGAAATTGGCCAAGTGGTGCTTCGACCGAAAGGGTAACAAGTTGACAAAAAGTGGCAAAAAGCAAATAAAACATAACAGGATCAACAGCAACAACAAGAGCAACATTAACGTCCGATCAAATATTGTCAACAGCAACTTTGGAAAAAGAGCAAACAAACAAGTTGGGGCGCCAAAAGCGACACCAATGTTGCAGAAATTAAAAAAAGTGAAAAAAATGAATGAAAAAATTGAAAAAAATGAAAAAAAATTGTTAAAAATCCATTAACAAAACGCGCACAAAAACAAAGCGCGGACAGACACGTTGTCAAAACAACACTAAAACATGCGCCGCACAAATGAGTCGACGCGCCGCTGCCGTTGTTGTTGGCCATTGACTGTTGTTGGCCGAATTATTGACACAAAAACACAAAACACTGGTTCGCTCTGCATTGTTGCATTGTTGTTTTTTTTTTATTGCGCCCACCTGTTTTACATTTTCAATTTTCGCCATTCAATTTGATTTGAAAATGTGCCTGCAATTTGTGTTGTATTATGCCAAGTGGGCAGTAAAATTTGAAGTTATGTAGGCATTTGAGTTTTCTAAAAATTTATTGTTGTTGCCAAATTTCCATAAGACAATGTAAGCTCTAAATTGACAGAACTTTTTCATCTCATTTACTAAAAATTAATTTTTTTAGCGTCATTTCTGTACCTTTCCCGCCTCTGCTTGGCGTGCGCCTTCTCCAGTTGGTCACACTAAGAGATGACAGGACGTCCTTAACTTGGTCCTTCCAACGGAGATATGGTCTTCCTCTTCGCCGCTGATTTCCAATTACCCTTGAACACCCTTTTTCGTCGGAAACTCCACGTTGTTTTAATGAGATCGTTTACTCCATTTCACGAAGTGGAAGATTTCTGGCAGCGATAGCGCATCGATGTCAGTAGTTTCCATCAAATCAAATCAAATAAAATAAAATAAAATAAAATAAAATAAAATAAAATAAAATAAAATCAAATCAAATCAAATCAAATCAAATCAAATCAAATCAAATCAAATCAAATCAAATCAAATCAAATCAAATCAAATCAAATCAAATCAAATCAAATCAAATCAAATCAAATCAAATCAAATCAAATCAAATCAAATCAAATCAAATCAAATCAAATCAAATCAAATCAAATCAAATCAAATCAAATCAAATCAAATCAAATCAAATCAAATCAAATCAAATCAAATCAAATCAAATCAAATAAAATAAAATAAAATAAAATAAAATAAAATAAAATAAAATAAAATAAAATAAAATAAAATAAAATAAAATAAAATAAAATAAAATGAAATAAAATAATAAAATAAAATAAAATAAAATAAAATAAAATAAAATAAAATAAAATAAAATAAAATAAAATAAAATAAAATAAAATAAAATACTAAAATAAAATAAAATAAAATAAAATAAAATAAAATAAAATAAAATAAAATAAAATGAAATAAAATAATAAAATAAAATAAAATAAAATAAAATAAAATAAAATAAAATAAAATAAAATAAAATAAAATAAATTAAAATAAAATAAAATAAAATAAAATGAAATGAAATGAAATAAAATCAAATCAAATCAAATCAAATCAAATCAAATCAAATCAAATCAAATCAAATCAAATCAAATCAAATCAAATCAAATCAAATCAAATCAAATCAAATCAAATCAAATCAAATCAAATCAAATCAAATCAAATCAAATCAAATCAAATCAAATCAAATCAAATCAAATCAAATCAAATCAAATCAAATCAAATCAAATCAAATCAAATCAAATCAAATCAAATCAAATCAAATCAAATCAAATCAAATCAAATCAAATCAAATCAAATCAAATCAAATCAAATCAAATCAAATCAAATCAAATCAAATCAAATCAAATCAAATCAAATCAAATCAAATCAAATCAAATCAAATCAAATCAAATCAAATCAAATCAAATCAAATCAAATCAAATCATCTCAAAGTGCAGCCTTTGTAGTCTGAGCCTTGAAAATGCTGACCAATTGCTGAGAAAATACAAAGCTGTGTCCTCGTCTTCCCGGCATGACGAACAGAGACTCTCAGCCCAAAAACAAGTCCCATTCATATGCTGGAAAAATTAATAAGTAATGATGAAATGAAATTAAATGCTCTAACTTTACTTAAGCTTTGTTCTTAATGTCAAACCAAATTTCCACACAACTATGTCAAAAAAAATTTCATGATTACAGCTAAAATTGGAAAAAAAAAGTAGTTAGTGAAGAAAAAGCAATCAAAGTGAACTTAACGCTAGCCGCTTCAAAAGGCCAACACACACACATAAACAAAATTGGGCGTAAGGTTTCAGTTAGGTTAGGTTAGACGCTCAATAAACACGAAACAGTGCCAAATGGTGACGGCGGCATTTATTCATAATCCTTGCCGAGTGAAAAGTGCAGTTGGAAATTGCCCATTTGCGCGTTTTTCTAAGTGCTTCGGTGGCCACATTATGCATGAGCGCTTCAAATCGAGTTCACAATCGCTGCAAATAGCAAAAGCCACTTACCATATGTCAAGAATTTCAGGACCAACGCCACGTTGGTGACGTATGTATGTAACTGTGGACTTCCGTTCAATTGCGTGTTGAGTGAAAATTTTTGCCCTTATTATTTTTTTCTGTTTATAAATACTTAGATGGAAAATGTAACATTTAGGTTGGTTGAGTTATTTGGTGAGAATTACCTTGAAATATTTATTAAGAATTTTTTGAACAAAAACAGATATCGGTATTAAGTAACTGGGGCACATAGAACTTTATGAAGTTTTAAAAGTGATTAGTAAAAGTTGAAAAAAAAATTGTTGTTAGCGCAGAATTTTTTTTATCAGCTCATTTAAAACCACTTAGAAGTGCAAAGTAAAATAAAAATTGACATTCGATATGCGCCAAAACTTAAAATGGTCATAACAGCTTTTAATATATGTAAGCTTTACAGCTTTTAAATTTAGTATTTAAACTTAAAGCTATCTTTTTTAAGACTGAGTTTATTTTGGTCATTTGATCAACAAAAAAATCGTAAGGCGACTCAACACCTTTTGTCAACTGTTGGCATTTGACATCACTTAAAGCCACTAATGCCAATAAAAATTAGCATTAGATATGCGCCAAATCTTAAAATGGTCATAACAGGTTATAATATATGAAGCCTTTTAGTATGTAAATTTAAAGATATCTTTTTTTAAGACTGAGTTTATTTTGGTCATTTGATATTCATAAAAAATCTTAAGGCGGCTTAAGACCTTTTGTCAACTGTTGACACTTGAATTGCGTAGTTTTTGAATGAGTTACGCTCAAATAAATATTCAAAGATTTTAACCCTTTCGCTTTAGGATTTTACTGGGGAAAGTTAAGATTTTGAATTTATCAATTAAGTCTTCTGTGTGGTTAAATCAACAACATTCCATACAAATTTTTCTATTATTTTATTACTGGACACTGTTCGTCACATGAAGACAGCAACCATATCGTTCTGGCTGTAATAATTACTTAAACCAGTACTTTAATAACTTTTTACTTTTTAACTAAAATGGAATATTTCTTGATTTATTTAAGCTAAAATTATGTAAAAAATGTACTTAAATTCGAATTAAGTCGAATTAAAAATTTCTTTAATTTGTTTCTACTTCTTTTTTTTAGTATGCACAGTGATTCGACTCCATACAACCGCTGGACAAAATTTAATTAACTTATTATTTAATAATTTAATTAATTTAATTTATTTATTTAAGCTAAAATTATGTAAAAAATATACTTAAATTGAAGTAAAAAGTCAAATTAAAAATTTCCTAAATTTTTTCTGCTTTTTTTTGGTAAGCACAGTGATTTGACTCCATACAACCGCTGGACAAAATTAGAAGGAGTGGTGCGTTCTTCATAAAATTTGGTATACTAGTTAATCATGGTTTGCTGAATTGAAATCTATATTTTGTTCTTCTTCAACTTTTGTAATTTAACAATGCCTGAGACTAAAATTTGCAATTTTCATAATTTTTCGTCAGTGTTGGCTACATTTTTCAGATTTCACGGTAACGTCAACATTGATAATTGCAAAGAGTAACAGAAATTGTCTTAAGACGCTTTAGTTTTGCAATAAAAATTATAATAATATGTGTAGTTTTTTCAATTTTTCATGCTGATTGAATATTTTTAAGGATGATAGGTGTTTAGACCACTTTTCAAATTGAATTATTTTCAGAGATCGGCAGATATCGGAGGATGTAATTGCATTTTCCGACAAAGAAAGAATGCTTCTTAAAATAAAAAAACATCCAGGAACATACTTGTACATACTTTTAACATATTTTCCCCCAAATTTTTCCAATTTTCAGATTTTTAATTTAGAAAAATATTTTCTATTAAAAATGAAGTAAAAGCCTCAGCTTTGCAAATTTTGAGAAAACATTAAAAGCGAAAATGGCCACATCATTTCTTAATCTATATTGAAAGTTTAAGCAACTTTTTGGTATTTTTAGAATTTTGTTTACTCAATAGACTAAAAAGAAAATATGTGTTTAAATTTTTTTGTGAAAAAAGTTTCACACTAATTAATTTTTAGCACAGATTTTTTCTGGATTTACTTAGTTGGAGTTTTACTTTTCAAACGACATCAAAATCGTTAATTTCTGGAACTAGTAATTTTTTTAATTTTATCACTGTGCATTTTTTGTGAGAAAGTTTCACACTCATTAATTTTTAGCACAGATTTTTTGGGGTTTTCTTAGTTGGAGTTTTACCTTTCAAATGACATCAACATCGTTTAATTCTAGAACTATAAGTTTTTTGAATTTTGCCTATGGAACGAATCACTGTGCTATGTAACGATATAACGTTCAAAAAACGTGCATACTTTACTTCCTTTAAATTTCAATATTCAGTTTATTAATTTCGTATTATTCCTAAAACTTCATACTCTTCAAAAGACTAAAAAAAAGTGTATTCTTGAAACCATAGAGGGTTCAGATGTCCATAAAGTAGCCTGTTGCCATACGGCAACAAAATAGTAAAAGAAGTAGCAGAATTGTCATCATTGGTCTAATGTGAGTTTAGGATACTTAAAAGTAACGTCCAAGTAAAATCTACATCTGATTTTTCTGACTATAATAGAGTTCTTGTTCTGTATAAACAAACCAGTTTCTTGTAAATGCATTAGTTGGTTCTGTTGTTAACTGCTTCTATTAAAATTTTATCAGTTTTGGCTTGACATTTTTTTCCTTCACATCACTTTCCCATGTTTGAAGATGCACCGACACAGAATCTCTGCCAACCAATGCCAGATAACAGCCGAAACGGACCACTTTCCTAGACCCAGCCGCCAAACAGGATACACCGAACTACAACACAGGCACACATTAAAAACAAAAACAACAGCAGCGGCATTGCCCATCACACGTAAATACATAAAAGTGAGACACTATAAAAAGCATTAAGGCGCACAACAGAGACACAGCGAAAGAGAGCAAGAAAGGCCTTGGAGAGATCGCGCTGCACCTTTGAGCATTGCGAGTACGTGAAAGGGTAATTTATGTTTGTTAGTTTTATGGCACCGCAAATGCCAATTGATATGAGGTGTTTTTTTGTTTCTTTCCACGTTGTTTTGTACGTATTTCGTTGGCTACTTGGCCGCAGGCTTTTATGATTGCGGTACTTTTCAGCTGCTTTACGCCCGCCGTGTCTGGCTGCAATAAGGCCGAGGTGCGCTGTAAATGGTTTTTGATAGTTTCGTTGCCACGCCGTCAGGATAGCGGCGCACATTATGGTGCAGCGGTAGCTAAACGGCTACCGAAGTCATTTGGCTGAATGAAAATGGGGAAAATGCGCGGCGGCGGAAGATTGTGGCGATGCTGACCTTTTTTATGCATCGTCGAGCGGAAAGTTGTGTATGGAGGACATTAAAGGATATGCATGCCGATTTTTATTATCAGACAGCCAGCCAGCCGCGGCAAAGACCACAAAAGTTGCATAAAAACGGGGAGGAGAAAAAAATGTAAGTGCAGTCGAAAAGGTTTTTGTGGAACATGAACGAGTTCTCAATGCGCTACGTTGCGGTATGTGAGATGGGAAACTATAGTTGGCGGTGTTGCTGCATTTTTGTGGCAAATCAGTTTGCATTTTCTATATAAAAGTGTATAAATAACTACGTGCGACAGGAAAACTCCGGGAAAAATCCATATGTGTGTGAAACTAGAGACCAAATATAGTAATACTGCGTATTCACTTTTTCATTTTTACATTCTTTGTCCTTTTAAAAGTACTTCAAAATTTTGACGGGAATAAAAAATTTAAAAAATTTAAAAAATACTTAGGCTCGTTAGAATATGGCGATATCTATATCAAATAAAAGAAGAAAGGCTAAAGAATTTAAATAAAATTAATTTTTTATTTATTTGTAAAAAAAAGGATATGAAAAAACCTTTGAAAATTTTAATCCTTTATATCCTTGAAAGTTTATATAGAATTTTCCTGAAAAGTAAGTATGTTAGAACCCAAAATCTCCTTGATCACGTGTCAAAATTTCATTACTCTAACTTTATTGGTTCGGAAGTTATTAAAAAAAGGCGGAAGCTGCAATTGTAATGAAGTACAAAAATTCTAATTTATTTGAGTATCAGTATTTTAAATAATAAAAACATACAAAATCAATGAAGCGAGAATAATGAAATTTTGACACGTGATCAAGGAGATTTTGTATTTTAACATTCTTACTTTTCAAGAAAATTCTATATAAATTTTCAAGAATATAAGGGATTAAAATTTTAAAAGGACCTTTTTCATATTCTCTTTTTAAAAATATATAAAAAATCAATTTTATTTAAATGTTTGAGTCTTTCGTCTTTCATGTGATATACATATCGCCATATTCTAACGGGGCTAAGTATATTTTATATTTTTTTTATTTTTTATCCCCTTCAAAATTTTGAAGTCCTTTTAAAAGGACAAAGGATGTAGAAATGAAAAACTGAGTATTACTATGTTTGGTCTCTAGTTTCACGCCCATATGGATTTTTTCGGTGTGAAAATTGTTTTTTAATTTTTGTCGCAAGGTGTAAGAACAAATAATACAAATTAAAAAAAAAACGAAATTGGAAAGGAAGAGAAAATAAGAGAAAGCCTATCTTTCTCTCTCTCTAGTTGGTGAAGTTATACTTCAAGTCTTTGTTTTCAAAGTCTTTCTAGCCCTATTTCTAGGAAATTGAACTTAAGATATTGAATCAGTTTGAGTGAACCAGGACCTTCAGTTAAATGACTTAATATGAACTAAATTAGGTTTACAAAGCAAAGCGTGACATAATCCCGACATTATTGAGCCATTGGTTCAACGCCCAGAGACTTAATCTCCAATTTATTGGCTGCTTTAGTTTATTTGTATTAGTTTGAAAAAGTCTGCATTAATTGGGATCATTGCCAAGGCAGTGGACTCTATGACAATCAAATTGAAGTGGGTTTTGAAATGCCTTTTCTCTCAACACAATCAGAGAGGATAACATCAAACTCTGCTGGGCGCCTGGCCACTGTGGTGTACCTTCTGATCTGAGCTTCTAATACCCTCTGACCCCGCGAACGAGTGGTAGAATTGTCTCGAAAGAAGTCAGAGCTAACGAATGCAAATATGGTGATAGAAAAATTTAGAAAATTTAATATTAAATTTCAATATTGAAAGAAAAACAATCAAGTGCACCAATAACGAATGGAGAAATGGATCTGTCTACAAGTTCTCATTCGCGTTGAGGCCGAAATTGAATTAAAAGTTAAAGTTATCTTTTGATTTGATTCCCATTTTGAAAAACTTCACAGTCGCAGAGATCTTAACAGTTCACTTAGTCATTGGTCTTTTTGCGGAAAGGCTTAGCTTGTCCCATCGCGGTTACCGTCGTAGCTTCGAGGATGTCGAGCAAATAAGTGCCATACAGCACCTCCTATGCGAGGGCCTGCAATTATTTATTTATTTATATATTTATTTATTACAAATAGCCTAGAATTAAATAACAATTCATACAGACTAACAAACAGTAAAATAGTGTAAAATTAAATACTTATAAATATTATAAGCCTTTTCAGCAATTTATTTAATTTCATAGCATACGTCATTGCTATCCAGGAGGCAGAATGCTAGATGACTTGCAAGGATCTTGCCAGGTTCGTGCAATGCTTAGGTTGGTTTTAGCCAACACTTAATTCAAGATGACTCAAGACTCAGGATGGTTTTCCTACACGTTTTTAGCGCGTCACAGTTAGGCTTTGAGACCTCCGAGTGTACTTGCTAAGAAATTAACAAGATGCCTGTTTTACCCTACTTGAGGTCCTTGTACTATGTCAAAGAAGTTAATATGATTTTTTTAAACCTAACTAAGCACACTTTACGAGGAATTTTAAAGTCCATTGTATTACATGAAACTGATGAGTTTTCATTGCTCCACAGAATCTACTTAAACTGTTATGAAGAACTATTTTCAATTGACACCATCTTTGCAAAACTTTGAGTAGATCCTGTTATGCCAAACAAGCACATAAGTTTTAAAGTCCTCAAACCTAGAAAAGAAGTAGACACACAAAATTAAGCTCAGACGGTCTTTCTAGGCATATTTTCTGCACTTTAAATAGTTTGAAAAAGATTCCGTAACTTTGGGCTATCAGTTCTTTTGGTTGATTTGTTTAAAACACTTAACAAATTGCAGCTCTCGGGCATTTTTAAGTCCATTATTCTATATTCTGTTACCATATATGTATCTGATGTGATTACAGTGGCGCACACAGGGGGATTTTGGGGTTCAACCCCTCCCCCAAACACAAAAGTTACTGGTACAAAAAATGGTTTCGAATGGTATTTGGCTCAAAAGTTATACGCAAAACCCCCTAAAATAAAAACCTGTGTGCGCCACTGTGGGGTTACATGGCTCCATAGAATTCTATGAAAATTCTGTTGAGAATTATTTTCAATTTACATGATATTTTAAAAAATTTAAGTAGATTCTGCGATGTCAAGCGTCCACATCAGTTTCATAGATTTCAAACTTGATTCGAGTAAAAGACAAATCAAAAGCGTTCTTTCATTCCATCTTTCCTTTTCAAACTCAATGCGTTCAAAGTGCCCATTGTAGCGTGCTTAGAGGCAACAGCGGCGCAAGGATATGGCAACGAAAAACGTTAAAGTGACCTAAAATCGATGGTGCAATGGGCAAGAGTTGCTTTTCTCGGCGCTGCATTTGTTGGTGACCCAAATTTTATCGGCTTATGCCATAAAACGTACAGACGATAAGATAGTCGATAGTCGCAGTTATGTCAGTGACGGTTTGTCACCAGCGGCGGCTGTTAGTGGCACAAAAATTGCCCGCAATTCAGGCGCTGCTCATATCTCAATTAAAGTAGTCGACTTTGGACAGCAAACAGGGCTACCTGAATCTATAATTATGTGTGTGTGTGTGTGTGTAGGTGTAGTCACTAGAAGCGGCAGCTGCCACAATCGGCGCACTTGTTCGGGCAGCGCCATTTACATTGCACATCCGGCAACACATTCGAGCCACCCAAAAAAAATTCAATTTCATTACAGACATTCGAGTTTGTCTAATTTTTGTTTCGCCCGATTTGCTTTGCATTTGTCATGGCAAATATCCTGCAAGTAAATTTAGTTGTCCTTCGCTCGTCGCACGCACCTATGCAAGCAAAACTAGCCAACACTTGAGATGTTGCTCTCGAAACTCTCAGGTTTCCAGTCGCATGCCGCATGCCGCACGTTGCACTGATGCAGAAAATCGCCATGTTTGTTTGAATGTCTCTTAGATGCGTATCGACGCAGCGTTTTGAATGCGTTCGAGCGTGTAGCAATCGTCGGCATTGCATTTCAACTGTTTGTTGCTTTTTTCGTGTATATTGTTTTTGGTGTTGTTATTGTTGCATATCGTGCATGAAATGTTTGATGATCCAAAATATCGTTGCCGGCTGATGTTTTTGTTGTTTCTGCCATTGTCGACTGTTTGATTGTTTATTATGCTTAAATTTTTTTTTGTAATTTGAGCTTCGTTTTCCTCTGCAGTTTTTTGCTTTTCAAACAAGCTGCAACGTTTGACTTTGCACCGCCTGAGTGATTGTAGATTGAGCGTGAATGTATTGCAAGCAATTTTTCTACATTTGAAGAATGCAGTTGTACCAATATTGGCTGTGATTTTGTACAATTTTTAATGGATTTTTTAAATCATCATTTCATTTTTTTTAAGGAAATTAAATTTAATTGTTTAATTCATGATACAAAAATATACAGGTAGATTCAATCGAGCAAAATTAAAAGTCATTTGTTTTTTTGACAAATAAAAATCAATTTTTAAGGGTGCAAAAAAAAGGAAGAAATACAGAAACTGAATGAAACACTAATTGTGTGAAATTGCAGCTCTGTAGCAAAAATGAAAATAGTAGTACAAAATTTGTAAACAAATATTTTTTTCCAATTGTCAATTTTATCTGTCGCATTGAAGCTACCTGTATATTTTTGTACCATGGTTTAATTATATTTGTTGTTTTATATATTGTTTTATATATATTTGGAAATTTTTAAAATTCATTCAAAATTTTTTAACCCTTTCGACCCCGAATTTAACTATGTGTCTCGATAGTACTTTTTGGTATTTCAATCATGATTCAACTTGCCTAGGAAGTGTGCACACGACATTTGAAATCGCCACGCCTCTTTGTTAGAGTTCTAGAGCTAGTTTACTTTTGAACAATTTTAGCTTAAAACGGGTTAAATAAATTTTGTATCAATATTTTTTTAATTGCAGAAAAATTATGTAATATTTATGGAAAAATACAAAATTATCACTTTTTGAGTTTATTTAACCATTATTAAAGAAACAGGGTTTTGTTCAAACGCGCCCAATACGTAGACTTCAATTAGAACACAAACTTTCCTTGATATTGCTGCAAGTTCTTGGAAATTATTTTGGGGATAACAGTAAAATTTTTGTAATTTGCTTTGAATTCACTTCTAAAAATATTAATTTGTTGGTGCCTACTTAAATTAAACCCATAAATCAATCGTAGCTTTTGCTATAAGATGACAAACAGATGAAGTTGCTCTCAGGCAACTTTTGGGTCGAAAGGGTTCTTATTTCTTTCTTATTCTTATTTCTCACTTTTTACGGAGAATATATAGGGTGTTCTAATATACGATATATGGTAATTCCAATTAAGTATGAAATAAAATATTCGGCAAATGGTCCCTGTGGCTCTGAAACTGCCTTGGCTATTATTTTTTATTAGATTTTCGAAAAGATTTTGACAAAGATGTGGCCTTATTTTACCGATCACGGGTTGAGTCTCGGCCTTGAACTCAAGAGTTGTTTCTGGTTAATTCGCATGGACCAGATATTTCACAATACCCCCAAGAAAGACATCGCATCACCTTGTCATCGGATTTTTGGGAAATGATTCGATCTAGAAATCGATTTTTTTCCCAATCATAGCAAGGTTTTTTTTCTCTATTTTTTCAGATATTTCACAATACCCCACAAAAAAATCATACCATCTTGGCGACCAGTTGACATGGACATTTCGGCGGTGATTCGATCTAGAAATCGATTATTTTCACATCAAAACAAGTTTTACAAGTTTTCTATTTTTAAGAACAATCGTAGACGAGAGCCGTCAAATTTGAAAGGTTCCACTTGCACAGAAAATAATGCCTCAGAATTTTAATGGTGCATTTTTATAAGGACTCCCTATGCTCCCTTCTGTACCAGAGATGCCTTTTTTCTGAGCAACATAAATCGAATACTTAGGTTAGGTAAGCTTAGGGTGGCAACTTAACCCTTATTCTCATACCCGGGTACCCGGGTGCCCACTGCGATGTATTTTCGTGAAAAAAACTGACAAATAATGAAAATTTTTTTTTACCTTCCGGATCCTCGTTATTTAGGTGAAAAGCGAACAAATCATATATTTAAAAAATTTTGTTTTTTTTTTGTTTTATTTTTATTTTTTTTTTATTTTTTATTTTTTTATTATTTTATTTTTTTATTTTTCTCAAATACTCAACAACAATGTATATTTTAGAAAAAAAATTTTATAAACACTTTTTAATTAACAAAATATTGAAAACTTAAAAATTTCATGAAATGGGTACCCGGGTATCCCGGGTGCCAAACGACGTTAGTAAGTTTGGGTATGAGAATAAGGGTTAACTATGATGCTCACAGAGGTTAGTAGTGGCCTGTTAGCACAAGAATGTATGACCTTGACACAATACCTTGCCCTCCTTGTAGAAGAGGGATATCTCAGATACTACCTTATCGAACAGACGATACGGTTAATGTCGATGGTTGATAGGTTAGAACAGTCAACTAGTAAAGGGACCCCCAAAATGACTGAGTCTCCTCCAGGCCAGAGAAAGGCACAGTGGTACATTAGGTGCAAAAAACGTACTCTTCTTCATTCACAGAGCCACAGTTGTTGTACGATCAAGTTGTGTTAAGATCCAGTAAACAGTTACAGCTGTTACAGTAGAGGCGATTGTGTCACGTCCCAGGCTCAAAACCTCTCTGGTCCTATTATTTACATTAGGCCAATTTTTCCTGGAGACCCCCAGGAACGTTCCAATGCTCACTGCTTATTCAACAGGCGAAGAAATGCTTGTTTAATGTTTAATTCGACAGACATCAGTGATGCATCAATTGGTTCAATTACTTTACTTTCAATTAATTCCCAACCTCTCACAGAGAACACCACAGTCGACCCTGTTTTCGAGTTTGGAGCAATCAGTGAAGATTTCTGCATTGGGGACTGTTACGTCAGTCCTCCCTGCAAGGGATTTTCGGGAAAAATCTGTGACAACTTTTTAATACACCTATGACTACGAGTGTTCTGATGTCCAGCTCAAAGAACTTAGAGCAGCCAATGTCATCTCTCAATGATCTTTAACCAGAAAGCAGCCAACTTTATTTACTGTCAACTTGTCAACTGGTACTCAAATTCACACATCACTATCACATTGTAGGCTGTAAAATGACACTGGAAAAACCTTTTCCACTTTTATTACCTTCGAATAATTAACAAATTAGTTTATTGGTTTCCAATCAACTTTTTTGCATAGCGCCATTTCCGTTGCCATTGTTGCGGTTTGTTTGTCATTTATCGACACCGCTTCGCTGCACGTTTATAACTTAATTAACGCCAACACGACTGGGGGCACTGAAATATGTGTTTTTGGTGTCGGTTTTTTGTTTTGCCACTTTGGACACCCAAAACTTGTGTTTGTTTTTTTATTCGTTTGTCGTTTCGAACACTCGAGTTTTTTTCCTGTTTATGTTATTTTTTCTGCTTTTTGTACCGGACACTGAAATTTCATTTTTGTTGTTTCAGGCACTTACATTTTTTTATTCATTCGTTTGCTGCATTTGTGTTGTTTGTTCATTTTGCAGCCACGACAAAGTTTTGTTTGTGTATTGGCGCTACCACAACAATAAATTGCAATTAATTTCGCTGGTCATTTTTCGTAGGTGTTTAACTTTGCATTATAACTTTTCATTGCATTTTTCTTGAAGGTTTTTTGTTTTATTTTTAATTTGTTTTTTTTTCAATGTGAATTTAATCGATGTGGTGGAATCTTTTAATTTGGTTTGATTATTTTGCTGATTTATTGAAAACCTTTTGGACGTCTAAGTCTCAATGGTTCCAAGAGTTAAAACTTTTTTGATCTTTAAAATAGTTTGAAATTTTAAGAGTGTTCTGGAATATAAAAGTTCGAATGTTTTAACTCAAATCTGAGAAGTAAATTTGTTTTTACTGCTTTCTCCTCACACAAACTTAAACTAAACTCCTCCTTACTAAACTTCAACTCTACTTAAACTTCACTCAAACTTTAAAATTAAAAAATATGTATTAAAATTGAATTGAAGCTTAACTTCAACTTAATTCAAACTTAAATTAAGCTTAACTCAAACTTAATTTAAACATAACGTAAGCTTAACTTAAACTTAACTAAAACTTAACTGAAACTTAACTTCAATTTCACTTGAACTAAACTTGAACTAAACTTATACTTGTCTTAAACTTAACTTAAACGTAACTTAAACTTGACTTAAATTGAACATAAACTTACCTAAGTTAAACTTAAAGACTTCAACCTTAAAGAATTAAACCTAACTTAAATTTGACTTAAACTTGACCTCAAGTTCACTTAACTTTGATTTAAACTCAACTTAAACTTCACTTAAACTTAACTTAAATTTAACTAAAATTTTACTTAAACTTACCTTAACTTAAATGTAATTTAAACTCGACTAAAAATTAACCAATACTTGACTTAACTTTAACTCAACTTAACTTGAATTAACTTCAACATAGGTCAATTTAACTCAACTTCAACTTTACTTGAACTTAACTTAAACTTGATTTAAATTTTGACTTAAACTTGACTTCAAATAAACTTAACTTTGACTTTAAGTCAACTTAAACTTCACTTAAATTTAACTAAAATTGCACTTAAACTTAACATTACTTAAACTTAACTTAAACTTGACTTCAAATTAACTTTACTTTGACTTTAACTCAACTGAAACTTCACTTAAATTTAACTAAAGTTGTACTTAAACATAACTTAACTTAAACTTGACTTAATGTTGACTAATACTTGATTCAACTTCCACTTAACTTTAATTTAATTTAATGCTAAATTCAACTGAACTTAAGTTGACTTCAATTTGACTTAAATTTGACTTTAAGTTAACTTAACTTTGACTTTAACTCAAGTTAAACTTCGCTTAAATTTAACTTAAATTTTACTGAAACTTAACTTTACTTTTACTATAACTTAACTTAAACTTGACTTAATATTGACTTAACTTTAATTTAATTTAAACTTAATTTCAACTTTACTTGAACTAAACTTAAACTTGACTTCAATTTCACTCAAACTTGACTTCAAGTTAACTTAACCTTGACCTTGACTTTAACTCAATTTAAATTTCACTTAATTTCAACTTAAATTTAACTAAAATTTTAAAAGTAAAATTTAAAGAACTTAATTTTAATTTAACTTTAATTTTATTTAAAATTTAACAATACTTGACTTAATTTGAATTTAACTTAAATTTAATCTCAACTTTACTTAAACTTAACTTCAACTTAATTTCAATTTAACTTAAACTTAACTTCAACTTTATTTGAGCTAAACTTAAACTTGATTTAAACATGACTTAAATTTGACTTAAACTTGACTTCAAGTAAACTTAACTTCCACTTAACTTAAATTTAATTTAAACTTAACTTCAACTTTACTTCAACTAAACTTAAACTTGACTTCAATTTCACTTAAACTTGACTTCAAGTTAACTTAACTGTGACTTTGACTTTAACTTAACTTAAATTTAACTTTAATTTGACTTAAAATTTACCAATACTTGTCTTAATTTTAATTTAACTTAAATTTAATCTCAACCTAACTTAAACTTAACTTCAACTTTACTTGAGCTAAACTTAAACTTGATTTAAACATGACTTAAATTTGACTTGACTTCAAGTTAACTTAACTTTGACTTTAAACTTTGACTTTCAACCTAAAATTCACTCAAACTTAACTTAAATTTAACTAAAATTGTATTGAAACTTAACTTAATTTAATTTAATTCAACCTAAACTTGACTTGAAATTGACTAATACGTGAATTAACTTAAAATTAACTTAAGCTTAACTTAAACTAACTTAACTGACCTTAAACTTGACTCAAACTTAACTTAATCTTAACTTAACTTAAACTTAATTTAAACTTAAATTTAAACTTAATTTAAACTAAAACTAACTAATACCAACTTAAACTTGACTTATATTTAACTGAACATGCCGCCTCGGTAAGTCAGCGTAAAGTCCACTGGGCTCCCATTCCAGAGGTCGGGGTTAGATTTCTACCTGGCTTGGACCGGCACTTTCTTAAATATCAAATTTTTCCTTCTTTCTAAAGCATTACCCAATCTACTCTTTTATCTTTGGAGAAGCTCCTATCCTCTTATGCTCCATTCCAATCAGTTATGATGAACAGTTGGAGCAGATTTTCATACCAAGTAGAGTACTAACGCAACAACAACACCGCAACACCTACATCATACAAAAATTAGCTCATTTAAGAAATCAACCACTACGGTTTTCAACAACACATCCTACTTGTTGCGCTCTACACAACCCAGTAATATATTTTCACATACTTTTTATTTTATTTATTTATTTTTATTCATTAAATAATCTAGAAATACAATATAATAATAATAATATAATAATACAATAATACAGTTAAATACTAGCAAATAATTTATTTAATAATAGCTTAAAGTCAGGGGCGGATTCAGAAAAATATTTCGGGGGGGTTTCAAAAAGTAATTCTTTAATATTTTAATATTCATAAAATGCCTTTTAATTTGTATGTAGTTTCAAAGAAGACCCTAATATTTCGGGGGGTTTCAACCCCCAACCTCACCTGAATCCGCCACTGCTTAAAGTTATTTTTAGAAGTGGAAAAGTCTATGGCCAAAGAATTTGAGAGCAAATTTAATTCTTTTAAGGCTCTATGTATTGGAGCATGGCAAGCGTACGCAATTCTGATGCATTCAAGAAAAAATACATCACTGCTCCGAAGGCTTCTATTAGGCTTCTATGGGGGCGAGTCTCCCAGGGGACGACAGAGGGCAGTAGTTCTAGAACTGCTAGCGATGGATAATAATCATCCGAGGTGGCAGAACTGCAATCGATTAACGTAGCATGGGGCCTTGTTGAGGCCGAGTGCATAAGGAGAAAATAAACGACATGGTAGGACTATCACCCATGACTGCTAGTGATAGTCTTATCACTCACCCTGGTAGCCATTCAATCAACTGACATAACGAACTCAAGATATTGTTAACCGTTTCGCTATTTTGTTGCAATATGGCAACATGCTACTTTGTGGACGTCTGCATCCTCTATGGTTGCAAGAATACATTTTTTTGTTGGTCTTTAGAATAGTTTGAAGTTTTAGGAAAAATACGAAATTAATAAACTGAATATTTAAGTTTAAAGAAGAGAAGTATACACGTTTTTTAATGGTATATCTTGACATAGTAAACGAAGAAGAAGCAGAAAAAATTAGATAACTTTTTAATTTGACGTTTTCTTTCAATTTAGATACTTTTTTTGTAATTTTGGCTGAAGTAAATGAAGAAATATTCCAATTTTCGTTATGCGTAAAAAGTTTTATGTTTAAGTAATTATTACAGCCACAACGATGTGGTTGCTCTCATAGAAAAACACCCTAAAATACAGGGTCCGAGTATAAAAATTAACAAATTTCTTATGGAATATTGCTAATATAACCATTTAGAAGCCTAAGACGTAATTTAAAATTTAAAATTTTAACTTTCCCCAGTAAAAACCTGTAGCGAAAGGGTTAAGGTTCTATGCTTCCAAGCGGAGTGAATAAGGAGAAAAAAAACTGAACTTTGAGGCATAACGATTTTAAACATTTAATTTGACTCAATGCAAATTGAACAATAGCGTAAATTTCCCTTATTAAATTGCTGATTAATCGCTTTAAATACTGTTTATTCTCAACTTTAGTACACACCCAAGGACCACTTTGGGCTGAGAACATCTTCTCGCCTTGATCGCAACAGCTGCTGGCACCGATTTCGTTTCGTCTCGCGTTTAATTGGCTGGCTTTTCACACTGTATTAATTTCAATATGTTTGTGAAAATCATAATTGAAATATTCTCAGCTGTGCCACCCACCCAAAACACACACAGACACGCACGCAACTCGGCGCTCCTGGCTCTCGTCCTTTGTGTGTGTGGTGTACGCAAACAGCCCAGCCGTGTAAATGATGTGAAAGTGATAACAGCTGCTGCGCAAAGTGTACTCGCTCTTTACTCGATTTGCGCTTTACTGGCATTTTTTGTTTTGCATTTATTTTTTGCATATAAAATTATGAAAGAAGCACGAAAATGAACGCAGTGATTCTTTTGCTGTAAAAAATAATAAATGCAAAAAAGGTAAAGAAAACAAAATATATTATAGAAGCAGCAGCATGAAGGTGGTAGGTGGAAGGACAAAATCGCTGCGTTGAGAGCATTTTACATTCACCACACAGGATACGGTTACCAGCAGAGTTGCTGCGGCTGACTGGCTGCAATTTGCGGGAGGCGAGCGGCAAGCGGCAACTGTGTGCATAATGAGATTCCACTGGCGAAATCACATCGAGCAGAATAATGCAATATGAACGGTTCGGAGCAAAACGAACAACTATCGAGTTCTCGTACGTACTGTACACACTGGCCGAGGTTCAGCTGAGTTGCGTAGGGATTGTAGTGAGCAGTGATTGTTGGCTGGGCCGTTGCAGTTTTACACTTGCAGGTGCATACAGTGGAGCATGGCTGGCAAGTGATGGTTTGGTGCAGACTATGCGAAGGCAATTGACCCCTTCAGCAGCAACACTTCACAAAGAGTTCCATCAATTTGGCTGTTTTTGCGCTTCATTAGATTAAAAAAAAAAATTTATTTTTATAAAAATTTTCAGGACTTTGAGTGCTGTTCACGGCCACTGTCACACGTAACGGTTGCACTCTTGTGGCGAATACGCTTTGGTGGCGCTTTCGCTGATGCTGCTGGTGTGGCCGTCGCACAGTGTCGCGATCCCATATAAGCCGTGGCCAAAAATACTTAGCGTCGTCCTATTTCGATGAAACTTGGTGAGATTGTTTTCGTGGTGGTAATTAAGAAATTTACAAAAAATCATTAAAATTGGACCACTGCCACGCCCACCTCCCATACGAAAGGAACTGTAATATTGAAATAACTTTCTTAATATTAGTGACAGAATTATGAAATTTTGTATTTGAGCTTAAAATAATGACATAAAAGCTCACACTAAAAATGGGCGGTCTTCCACGCCCACTTTCAAAAATATTCGTATTTTACCACAACTAAAACTGTATTTTTAGAAGGCTGTTTGCGATACTCGTTCCACGATGTAATTTTAATTGGTAAGCTTTCTAAACCCTTTCTAAACAAGTTTTATTGACCGCTTTCTGGATTCAGCTTTACGCCACACGTGAAGAAATCACGTATTTTTAGTAGAGGCGTCACTAGAAAAATGCGAATAACAACCAAATAGGCACTTAAGGGGTTAGGTCCACTTGTAAGGCAAAAAAAGAACGCTTCTTTGCAAATTTTTTCTGAAGACGGGTTTTATTATTTATGACTAAATCTTTTTGTACATTAAAGATACACATTTCAAGAAGTTACAAAAAAATGTTCATGTCAAAATGTCCATAATATTAAGAGATATAGTCAATTTGCTGAGACACCAAAAAAAAAAGACGTTTTGCGGTGATCACGATTGCAGCAGTCTGGATCATCTGAAACCAAAAAAACGAACGGGGATCTTTAATAAATCAGTTAATGCTCAGGATGGACGAAGGGTTTGTTCATATTTTGATTTGTCGCAACATGGTGGACGTTCAAAGTCAACATTTTTTTTTTACCCACATTTTCGTCACTTTTTCGGCTATAAAAAAAAAAATTTCATCGTACAAAAAAATCCTTCGTCCATCCTGAGGACAATTATATGTAAAATAAGTCGTTAAAATTTCAAGAGGATCAATACAGCCGTTTTCGAGTTACAGTGATCACCGACTTCGAAAACGTGGTCTCGAGAAAAACGCGTTTAAAGTTTTGAGTATAGTTTTAGTATAGTCAAAATTATACAATAGAGATGTATTTCAATGTAGTACATCTCGGCGAATAATAGTCCGATTGATACAAAAATACAAATCAGGGAATACTTTTGAAATGTTATACTTTTAGAAAATGTAATAAAAAAAAAATCAATTTTTTGAAAATCATGAGTGGACCTAACCCCTTAAAGGCAAAAAATTACTCCGGATTATGTTAATACATACTTTTTTGATTCATTTAGGGTTGGAACTAAAAAAGTTTTTTTTGACGTTTTTTAAACTTTTTTCCACCAAACATTTGGTTCTTTGTTAGAAGCAAACCGAAAAACGTAATTTTTTATTGTAACGGGATTTCACAGTTATTTCAAAGCACAAACCAATAAATAGTGCTGCCTTACAGAAAGTTTTCCAAAGTTTTATTTAATATATAACATGACTTTATTAGTACATAAATTATATTTTTATTCGATTTTTCATTCAGCATAAAGAATTACCCACAAACTTGGAATGAATGCGTATTTTATAACATCAACTTTGAAGCTACATAAAATGGAACGGAGTCGGATATTGAAGATTGGAAAACGGATTTTTCTTAGTTGAGATATTATCTGTCGATTGTCATATTCATTTTAGTCATTTTGTCACATTGATTTTTACCATTTTTGGCCACACTCGCGACACTGTGCGTCGCTGCCACTATTTATTGCTCCTGTTGTGCCACTGCGTGTCATTGTTGTTGGCTGCTGCTTTGGTCTCCGGTTAATGTACAGTCGAGCAGCTTGCACGCTGGTCGCATTGCGGCCGCATTACGTTACATGCTGGCACTGCGCCCCGAACCCAAAGTGCGGGTGGGAATAAATGTTTGATTATGGTAAAAAATATTAGCAAGCAAATCGACGGTGATGGGAACGCAGGGAGCTCTCTGAGCGGCAGTGCATATAAACGTATTAAAACCACAAAAACAGCAGCAGCGGCCGCAAAGAAAAAAAAAAAAGGAAGCAACGTTCATGTCAATCATTCCACTTAAGTGAGCAGCACAACTCGGAATATCGTCTGCAAGATTCTGTTACATTTTCCCAACTGTACTGAGACCGCCGTAAGCTGCTGCTGCTTCTTCGGTCACTTTGGCCATTTCTACGCAATTTTTTTTTATTTTAGTTCAGTTTTTTCTTGTTGCGTCCTTCTTTGGCACATTTGTGTCCTAGCTTCAGTGCATATCTGGGTTTTTCTTTTTTTTTGTAATTTTGAAATTACAAAAAAACAAACATTTAAAATTTTGCACTCCAGTTGTCAAATTTGCCATGCGTACATACTAATTTGTATAAGCGTTGGCGAGGGGGAGGAGCCAGTGGTGTCGAGGTAAAGTGCAGATAAAGTGTAGAAATTTAATATTACTTTGGAAAGTTCTTTACATTATTTCTCAGGCGTCGTTTATGTGCGCTACACTGCAGCGCAGGACGAGAGTAAAAAAATGTTTTTCAAGTTTTGATTTTTGGTTAAAGTGTGGAATGTTTTTGAAGTGTTTTCAAAAAAATCTTTAACGGAAGACCGACTAAATCTGACCTCTGAAGAACTAATCTTTTTTATAAAGGGGACAAAAGGTGCCCTATAAAATGGCTTATTTTAGAAAATTATCAACCGGAGAATGTTTTTAGTGGCGGAATTCTGTCCCAGAGTTTGCTGTGGTTATAAATGAAATCTTTTCGTATTATAAACTGGTTAAGAAGTAAAAAACAAAACTTTTTTTTTCAAAAAATTTCACTATTCTAACTAGCGAAATATAAATTTTGGGAAGGTAAATTAGTGTAACTATTAGTGTCTCTTTTGGGCCGAAACCGAATTTCGGTTTTTCTTTTACCGAAACGTAAACTTTCTAGTTGAAATAAAAATCACCACACCAAGCATCAAAATCACCATTTTTCAACAAACGACAAACAATTTTACTTTAAGTAAATAAAGAACCAACAAACAAACATAACATAAATAAGTAAATACTTATTAATAAAAACAATTCATTCATTTTTTAAAAACATAAACTTAAATGAAACATAAAATCACCCTTTCGTACCTTACTCGCTAATATTCCAAATTAAATAATTTAATATTTTATGCTAAAAAAAGAAGTTTATTTACATTGGTGGCATTATTCCTCCCTTTACTCTCCTCCTTTATCTGCTCGGCTGCACTAAATAGCGGTTCACTCGCTACACAATAAAATGTAAAAAATATTCTAGAAAGTTTCGGTTTCGGCTGTTTGGGCATTTTTTGGCCGAAACTGAAACCGAAACCACTTATTTGGGCCGAAACCGAATATTCGGTCGGACACTAGTAACTATGAATGTTTTTTATTAAGAAAATTAACCCTGCACACAAATGCATTTATTTATGTCCGATCGAAGGTGAATTTTTGGCCGAAGCCGAAGCATGATATTCGGCATAACTAAAATCGAGCTCAATTTTTGGGAGACTTTTGGAGGATAAATTGAATAAAATGTAAGAATTTTCTTAATTGCACAATCTGTCTGAATAGGATATTACATTGTGAAAACCTTCGGCTAAAGTATTCGGCTGTTTTGGCCGAAGCCGAAGATTTAAAATTTGTCTTATAGGTCGAATACCGAAGTCGAAGACGAATATTCGGTCGGACTTTAATATTTATAAATTTGCTAAAGAATCCGAAAAGCTTTCATAATATTTTAGTTAACAAATTTATCCGTTCTAATCAATCAAACATAAATCTCAGAAGTAAGTAAGTAACTAAGTAGGCATGTAAATAAGTAAAAAGTAAGTAGGTAAGTAAATAAGTAATTAAGTAAGTCAACAAGTTAGTATGTGAGTAAGTGAGTAAAAAAACAAGAAAGCAGTACGACTTCCTTAGTCAGTAAATATGTAAGAAATTAAGAATGTAAGTAAGTTAATGAGTATGTAAGTAGGTAAGTTAGTTATTAAGTAAATAAGCATGTAGGTAAGTACGTAAGTGAGTAAGTGGGCAAGAAAGTAAGTAAGTGTGTAAGTAAGTACGAAGTAAGTAAGAAAGCAATGAAGCAAGTCCGTAAATATGTAAGAAAGTAAGTAAGTAGGAGAGTAAGTAATTGGGTAAGAAAGTAATTAAGTGAGTAAGTAAGCAAGTAAGTAAGTAATTTAGTAAGTAAGTAAGCAAGCAAGCAAGTGAGTAAGTAAGTGTGTAAGGAAGTAAGAAAGCAAGAAAGTAAGAAAGTCAGTAAATATGTATGTAATAAGTAAGTTAGAAAGTAAGTAGGTACGTACGTAAATGAGTAAGTATGTAAGTAAGTTAGTGAGGAAGTACCTAAATAAGTAAGTGTGTAAGTAAGTATGTAAGTAAATAAGTGAGTTAGTAAATAAATTAGTGAGTAAGTTCGTAATTAATAATGCAAGAAAGTAAGGAAATCAGTAAATAAGTAAGTATGTAAGTAAGTAAGTAAGTAAGCAAGTAAGTAAGTAGGCAACTAAATGAGTTGAATCTTGAACTTTCTTTGTTAAAAAAAATGAACTCTGTTCATTATTATTACTATTGATTAAGGCTAGTAAGCACCGCGACCAGTGATGATGTTTTGCAAGCCTTTGTTCAATCTTCTAGGTTGAGGCGCTTTGCGGTTGTAAGTACCAGATATTCTCCGTAGCTTACATTGCTGTCCCTAACTGGAGAAATCTTTTTCTGCTGAATGCAGAACAATCACAGAAACCATGTATGAAAGTTTCTGTTACTTAATGGCATTTCCTGCAGATGTAAGAATAGGAAATTCTCATTTTTTTGAGATGATATCCTAGTAAGCAGCAGTAACCAGTCGGGTAACCAATGAGTATGCGGAGCTTCTCCAGCTTTCTTTTCAGAAGGATTTTTCTAAATACTTCTCTGTGTGCGATTAAGAACCATTTTACTGGACATGGTTCTGTTCTGTTGGTCCATTGCCTTCTAAACTGCCAAGTAACCGGTTACATGGTTACGACAAAAGTTTTCAGCTGAAACCATATCGTCTCCAGTTGGTCACATCAAGAGATGTTAGGATGTTAGGGCATTCTCAACTTGTTCCTTTCACTAGAACCACCAACTATTCTGCTTCCATCCATCTATTCTTCTTTTACTATCTTTCTTCGCCGTCGACCTCCAACTATCGAAAAACTTTTCGCCGGAGCTGTTGGCCCATTGCTCGGCAATTCGTTGATCTACCCATTTCCTTAGCCACTTTTGTATACATTCACAATACTGTAGTTGTAAGGTTAATTGTAAAACCGTATCTTCCTAACTATGCGAAAACATAAAATATTTTATAACAATTTTGACTATATAAAAATAAATTCTAATTCTAATTCTACTTTTGTATGTATCTTCTAGAAAGTCCACAAATAGGTTTGGGGCCTACCAGATGGCGCATTTTAGCTTTTTTTTTAGCAAGGCGGTCAGCTTGTTCATAACCTTTATGTCCTGTGGTTCAGTGTAACTCTAAGGATTTACGGCCTCCTAGTTGACTCAGAAAAATAGAATAGAAATGGGTAGAATAATAACTTTACATAGTATGAATTGTTGTAGCAAAATTGATTCAGCAAACAAATTTGAATAAAGTTAATTAGATCTCGTTTATTTACCGTGTATAATCCTGCCAGTTACTTTGCTGGCGCTTAAGCAATTTTCTATTTAAAATGTATCTTTGCGCTATGTGTTCTTTTTTTGGTTTATTTTTTCTCTCTTACCATTTCGTAGCAGGACACAAAGTGCAAATTAAGAAAGTTATGTAAATTATGGACAACATTAGGGCAACTGTGCTTGTAGGCGCTTGTTGGAAATGGCTGTGAAATAGAAAAATTTCAAAATTAATTTTTTAAAGTTTTAAAAGCACTCAGCCATTACATTCTATTATACTAAAGACATACATTTAGTAGAGCACTTGCAATTTTAATAAATTAGATATATTAGAAAAAATATTAGATGCATTAATGGGCATTTTTTAGATCATTTAACTGCGATGTGAAAAGGATAAGAAGCTGATTTCTATGCGCTCTTAGGTCAACTTTATCAGGATAACTCTTGTCATATTTTGATATAGACATAAAACAAATATAAATAAAAATATATACCCATATCTATTGGAAATGACACTCCAGAATAGTTCACAGCTTGCACAATTTCCCCAAAGGACAATAAAGTTTGCGGCGCTGTGTCAACAGTTTACTATCGCAATGGCAGATGCAATCTTTGAAACGCCACTTAAATTGTGTGGCCTCAAATTTCGAGCAATTGTTGACAAATTTATTGCATTTTGACAGCATAGTGTGCAATTTGTTGGAGGAAATTTCAAGGCTTCTTTGTGCCGCGATATGGCGAGAGCGAGTCGTGTAAAAACTGTTGGAGTCAAATTGCTGACAAGTTGTTGCAATTGTTGTCCTTTCCGGGGGCGGTTTCACAAGTACAAATTGTTGTTTTTGTAATTGTTATATTTAGCATGGTTGTTGTTGTTTCAAGATTATTTATTATGATCATTTTGGAGAATTACAAGCAACTCGCGCTGCAAACAAATTGAAACATGTTCGACATGACTGAATGAATGAATGAGTGTTCCAATGCATTTCAATGTTGCATAAACATACATACATACATACATACATGCATATGTGTACATATGTACATATATGTTTTATTGTGCATCTGTTGCATTTATATGTCAGCATTTGTCGCTGTTGCAGCTGTGCTCAATTTTCTAAGCAGTCCTAATTGTAGCTGCAAGTGTTCCACACTAATAACAACAAAAACAACAACAATCACAACACTTATTTGTGCGCTTGCTTAGTGTCAAGTGTCAGCTGATATCTTAGTTTTGGTTGACAATTTCAATTTCTTTTCGTACTGAATATCAATTTTCAGCACTTAACCGAAAATAACCAGACACACGAATTTCCGCTGCCACAAATATTTGAGTGTGTTGCACTTTTTAATATTTAATGGCATTGCACTTTTCAATTTTTTTTTGTCGTCGTTTTGCTTTTACTTTCCGTCTTGCCATTCTCTTTTACTCGCGTTCGAGTGCTGCTTTCTTTGGCTTGTGGCGGCTTACTTTGCTTATGTACTTTCCGTGTTGTTATTGTGCCATTAGTTCAGTTTGTGCTGCAATGCAATGACCGACGTTTGCGTGTTCCGGCGGCAGTTCCACTGCCACTGCCATTTCTGCTATTAACCGAGTTGTCACCGACGTGGAAGTGCCGTGAAATTTTAATACCGAACGCCAGCATTTCTGCTAATGATATACTTTTCGGTAGGTGGGGGAGGGGTGCGACTAAGAGGGGTGGTGACTTGGCAGCTCATCCGGCGCAGCAGTAGAAAGATAGTGTTGGTAGCTTTGCAAGTTGTTTTATAAAATGTAATTATCCTTTAGATTGTCCTGCGTGGTGGTTAGTGCTCACTGTGTGAGTATGCGGAACATCGGAAGTAGAGTCGTGAGTAGAGAGACTCGGAAGTAGAGTCGTAAGTAGAGAGGTCGTTCTATTTTTAACTAATTTTAATGCAAATTTTGGTTAGTAAATTTTATAAAACTTGAAAGATATTCAAATCTATGGAAATGATTAAAAAACAGCTAAAAGTTGTTCCTACATGAGTTTCTCTGAAAAGAGATTAAACTTAATTCAAGTGGTAATCCTAACTTTGCGTTAAATAAAAAAATTTGATTGATTGATTGATATTTCATTGATTTATCTATAAATTTTGAACCATGGAACCATTGAAAGTTGTCCTCAAATGATATTCTCTCAAAAGATATAAAACTCAAATCAACTGGTAATCCTAACTTTGGGTTAAGTATGAAAATTTGATTGATTGATTTATTTGATTGATTTATAGGTATATAAATTTTATAAAACTGGAAAAGTATTCAAATCTATAGAAATGATTGAAAACATGTGGAAAGTTGTCCTCAAATGAGATTCTCTCAAAAGAGATGAAACTTAAGTCAACTATTCTATTCTATCAGGTGTACAACTTTGCTTCCGCCGTTTTCCGATAGGTGGCTGTACCGGCTGAGGCTGGTTGAAATACATAGATGGTAATGCCTTTAAAGTGAGTGTGGACAGTGCCTAACGAATTGTCATCGCCGTTTCAGTGACAGTTGTTCTTGTTTTCGTATTATTCACGCTCGAAAATGTCCGTTTATGTGCCCAATTCTCGCCATTTGCGGGAAGTTTTACTTTTCTGTTACAATTCGCAAAAAAATGCAGCTGAAGCGCATCGAATGCTCTCAGAAACTTACGGTGATGCTGCTCTGAGTGAAAGAACGTGTCGGGAGTGGTTTCAACGTTTTAAAAATGGTGATTTCGATGTCGAAGACAAACATGGTGGTGGAAGAGAAAAAACCTTCAAAGATGAACAACTAGAAGCATTGCTTGATGAAGATTCGTGCCAAACCCAAGAAGAGCTTGCCGAATCGTTGGGAGTGAGTCAGCAAGCCATTTCAAAACGTCTCAAGGCCCTGGGCATGATTCAGAAAGAAGGAAACTGGGTGCCGTACGAGTTGAAACCGAGGGACATCGAGCAAAAGTGGTCAAAAAGTACCTGGAAACGCTGAAATGGGAAGTCTTGCCCCACCCGCCGTATTCCCCAGATGTCGCCCCTTCTGACTTCCACCTATTCCGTTCGATGGCACACGGCCTGGCAAATCAACATTTTCAATCCTTCGAAGAATTGGAAAAATGGATTGCTTCATGGATAGCGTCAAAAGAGGACGCCTTTTTTCGAGCCGGGATCCGAAAATTGCCGGAAAGATGGGAGAAAGTTGTCGCTAGCGACGGACAATACTTTGAATAATACATCTGTAAGCACTTTTTCGCAATAAAGCTTTTAATTTTGGAAAAAAACGGCGGAAGCAAAGTTGTACACCTAATAACTTTGAGTTAAATATGAAAATTTGAATGATTGATTTATTTCATTGATTTATCTATAAGTTTTATAAAATTTTAAAGATATTTAAATCTATGCAAATGATTGGAACCCTTGAAAGTTGTCCTCAAAGGAGATTTTCTCTAAAGAAATAAAACCTAAGACAACTAGTAATTCTAACTTTGAGTTAAATATGAAAATTTGAATGATTGATTTATTGGAATGATTTATCTGTAAATTTTATAGAACTTGAGAGATATTTAAATCTATAGAAATTATTGAAAACATGTGGAAAGTTGTCCTCAAATGAGATTCTCTCAAAAGATATGAAACTTAAGTCAACTATTCTATTTCAACTTTGAGTTAAATATGAAAATTTGAATGATTGATTTATTTGATTGATTTATCTATAAGTTTTATAGAACTTGAAAGATATTTAAATCTAAGGAAATTACTAGAACCATTGATAGTTGTCCCCAGATTTGAAAAGAAATAAAACGTAAGTCAATTGGTAGTCCTAACTTTGAGTTAAATATTAAAATTTGATTGACTGATTTATTTGATTGATTTATCTATAAGTTTCATAGATATTTAAATCTATGGAAATGATTGGAACCATTGATAGTTGTCCTCAAATGAGAAAAGAAATTAAACCTTAGTCAACTGGTAGTCCTAACTTTGAGTTAAATATACAAATTTGATTGATTGATTCATAAGTAAAAATAAATTTTATAGAACTTTATTGATTTATCTAAAATATTTTATAAAACTTGAAAGATATTTAAATCTATGAAAATTATTGGAACCTTTGAAAGTTGTCCTCAAATGAGCTTCTCACAAAAGAAATAAAACCTAAGTCAGCTGGTAATTCTAACTTTGAGTTAAATATGAAAGTTTGAATGATTTATTTGATTGATCTATAAATCTATAAATTTATAGAGTTTATATCTATAAATAGAAATTATAGATTTTATATCTATAAATTTAATAGAACTTAAAAGCTATTTAAATCTCTGAAATGATTGAAAAGCTAAGTTAGCTGGTAATCCTAAACTTGATTTAAATATGAAATTTTGATTGATTTATTTATTTGTTTGTTAAATATATATAATTTTTATTTATATAATTTTAATATAAAATTGTATTTTATATAATTTAAATTATATTTAAGTATGTTCCACACAACTTGTTAAGAGCATTGATCAATAAAAAACCGAAAACAACTTTTCTGTATCTGTCATCTAACTTACATCATTCTAAATTGGGTTTGTGGCTGATTTGGAGTAACAGCGATTGAAGCAGCAGATAAGATGACGAGACAGGACATCACATTGCTTATTAATATTAAAATAGACGGCCTGTGTTTTATCTGATATCACACTTGAACTCGACTGTGAATTATTGGATTCTCATGCCGATCAGGACCTACTGTGCAACCTGACCGACTCTGGCAGCTGCTCAATAGACCCCTATTTGGCCCTATTTGTAGTCACTGAGTGGAACCTTTATATAAGTCAGCTCGGTGAGGTCATCACCGGACGCTACGCTAATGGGTTCAGCCCTATTGAATGGTTCTCGTTTAATGATGTCTGCTAGAATTTTAGAGGTCATTGGCATACAAAGGATTTGATTTTGGGAGAAGTGAAGCAGTACAAAACTGAATCCAATACCATTTGGAACCATATTTGGCACCCAAAATGTTTTTAACAAACATTTATTTTGGGGGTTTTTGAACCCTTAAACTTTGCTTGCATGCATCACTGGTAGATATGAAGCACTTTCTGTCCCACTGTCTGCCTCTGCAACCACTCTGATTTCGTATCTTTGGTTCCAAATTCATGAAGGATCCAAATTAGGGATCTGCTCTGCTCTATTAAGAGTTTGAAGTGGTTAACCCGGAAAGAGATTCACAATTGATCATTTGGACATTTCAGTGAAAGTACGTGAAAGTAACATAACCTAACCTACTTGGAACACCCTTACATCGGTTTCAATAAGTTGCTGAAGGTTATTATTCATGCCGATTCTGATTTTGCCAACTCCTAAAAAAAAATTTTGAGCCAGTACACCTACTTTTCTGAGACCCTTGAAGCCCACCAACTTTGCTACTACTAGAACTACTTGTCCACGTTTCCATCTAAATCTTAATATTTCTAATTCTAACTTTTACATAATTCTACCTCAACAATATCATTCATTACAGTTCCATTAAAAATGTCTGAAGTTCTAAGATTTCAACAGTTGTTAATATGTAACATAGTAGGAAAAATTTATTGTTATTTAAATGTTTCCACAGTTATGAAAATAATTGCCGGAAAATATTTCCAGCAATTTTACGTGACGGTAAAAACAAATATTGAAGTAGTGTCTCACTCGACGGGTCTAAAGTCTTTCGCACAAACAGTCTGATTACAGATGTCGTGTCGCTTGTCATTTACTGTGTTTGCATTTGTTGCATGTTGACTGCCGTTTACACACACACACACTCGCACACACACACGAGCGATTTCCCCCTGCTGTATGCCTAATGCAACATCTTTGGAATTTAGAGTAGTTATGTGTGTCTACTGTAAATAAACAAAGAACCACAACAACAACAATTGAATCGGGAGAAAATAAAAACAATTGTTTGATTTTTTAAGCCACATGCAAGTACTTGAAAATTAAAATTCCGACCTACTGTCTCCAGTATGAACGGTACAAATGGTCTTGTAGACTTTAGAGGGGATTTTTTCTTTCAATCAAAATGACTGAATTAGACTTGTCGGAGGTTCTAATTTTAACTTAAAAAGTATAAACATAAAATTTATGTAATACTCGACGTTGTATCTCGTTAACTTTACGTATTTGTGTCAGTAGAATTTTGGTGTATAAATTAAGGATTTCATTCGGGGGGGTGGGGGGCTTGTGTACAATTTTTGATCATAATACCATTCGAAACCATATTTTATACCAAAAATTTTTGTATTTGGGGGGGCGGAGGGTTGAACCCCCCAAAACCACCGCTGTGGGCGCTACTATAACCGAGGTTAGATTACAAATGGTGTGGGGAACCGAAGCCACACTTTAACTTAGGTCCTTAAACCTCTTTTGTTGAATACATTCATCTCCAAGAAAAAAGAATGCTTCAGGCAGCCAAAGAGGGAATTTCCCCGTGGAATAAATCGATCCTTGGAGTTAATTCTTCCCAGGAATAGGTTCTCTCTCAGGGTAAGTCCTGTCCTCAGAGCTACATATTTTCTTACCCAAAGCAATTCGACTACTTGATGAGTCTGATATTTTCAATTCCGTTGTGTTTGTCGAGGTGTTCTCCCTCCTTGACGGTGGTATCAATATTCCTGATGAGCCAAATATGGGAAGTGTTGTATCATTTACATCTCTTTCTCAAAGTATACTATTTCATGATCAAAGATCCAACCACAGTTCCGAGTAATGTCTCAAATAAGCTGCATAAAAGAAATATAATTCACACAGTAGTCAGTGATGACCTTAACAAGCTATCAGGTGTACAACTTTGCTTCCGCCGTTTTTTCCAAAATTAAAAGCTTTATTGCGAAAAAGTGCTTACAGATGTATTATTCAAAGTATTGTCCGTCGCTAGCGACCACTTTCTCCCATCTTTCCGGCAATTTTTGGATCCCGGCTCGAAAAAAGGAGTCCTCTTTTGACGCTATCCATGAAGCAATCCATTTTTCCAATTCTTCGAAGGATTGAAAATGTTGATCTGCCAGGCCGTGTGCCATCGAACGGAATAGGTGGAAGTCAGAAGGGGCGACATCTGGGGAATACGGCGGGTGGGGCAAGACTTCCCATTTCAGCGTTTCCAGGTACTTTTTGACCACTTTTGCGACGTGAGGCCGAGCATTGTCGTGTTGGAGGATGACTTTGTCATGTCGCTCTTGATATTGTGGCCGCTTTTCTTTTAGCGCGCGACTAAGGCGCATCAGTTGCATTCGGTAGCGATCTCCTGTGATGGTTTCACCCGGTTTTAAGAGCTCGTAGTAAATCACACCGAGCTGATCCCACCAAATACCATGTTTGTCTTCGACATCGAAATCACCATTTTTAAAACGTTGAAACCACTCCCGACACGTTCTTTCACTCAGAGCAGCATCACCGTAAGTTTCTGAGAGCATTCGATGCGCTTCAGCTGCATTTTTTTGCGAATTGTAACAGAAAAGTAAAACTTCCCGCAAATGGCGAGAATTGGGCACATAAACGGACATTTTCGAGCGTGAATAATACGAAAACAAGAACAACTGTCACTGAAACGGCGATGACAATTCGTTAGGCACTGTCCACACTCACTTTAAAGGCATTAGCATCTATGTATTTCAACCAGCCTCAGCCGGTACAGCCACCTATCGGAAAACGGCGGAAGCAAAGTTGTACACCTAATACTTTATTGAAGTATGATTTCAAAAGTACTTAGTAACGATCTCAATCAGCTGTCTAATAGAAACAGGATTCAAACGACTCTTAATTATGTATCTTTCTTTTTTTCTTCATGATTAATCTATACTACAAAGTTTAGAAGACTAGAAAAACTCAATGTCTCTGTTTACGTTTCTGTCGAACTCAACGTACAGGATCGAGTTTGGAGGTTTAAGCGAATGTATTTCAAATGTTTTTGTCTCAATATTGGCCACTTCCTAACCCTTTATTTCCAAATCATTGGCGAGTTCATTGAGTTTTTCACTGCATAGCATCCGGTAACTCAGTAGAAAGTGAGTCAATGATATTGTTGGATCTGTAACGAGATACGATGTCATGGAGCCTTTTCCCGATTTCATAACATCTGACTCCAGCGTCTTTAAAGCAACCCAATTGTCGATGAAAATTATGATGCAAGTAGGTTATAGTCCACCTACAAAAATTGTATCAAAGACTATAAGACTAGAACTGAATCCATATTTTTTTCTCAAGCAAACATTCAAACTTTGTTCGCGTGCATTTATAGGAAACAGCATGAACACCTTTTCACATGATAGCCTATAAAGATTCAGCTGCTATGTTGACTAGTAGATTTCATGCGGATTGATTGGGAAGCTGCTGCAAAAAAATGGTCTTTCTTTATGCCAGCCAGAAGCGAGCCCTATTAATATGAAGCATTGTGTTGTATGGATGTCCTTCTTTTGAAGGAAGAGTTTATGGTCACTTGCCTTGAATCAGAGAGCAAACAGTGCAGATACAGCTTAGACACAGATACTGTTTATTCTGTGCTTGAACCCACGAAGGTCAGAGGTGTTGAGACAAATTTTTGCAAGGCGTCCTCAATCGCGCGGAACGGGATAACTTTCCCTATAGAATGTGGCGTTGGAATATCGTATCGAATCATATTGTTTTATAACAGTGTTTCCAGATTAAGGGGTTTTCCTCGTAGATTTGGGGTTTATTTGTTTGGAAATTAAGGGGGAAATATTTTACAGACATGTTTAAGTTACTCCTTTAAAAATGTCTGTGGCCAACCAGATTGCATTTTTGGTGCATCAATACCTTGTTCAGATATATTCGCTAGTGGGTTTTTTTTTTAATTTCATGTACCAAATAGAATAAGCAATTTTCATGAAATATTCATTTTATGTGTGCGTTATAAATTTGGGGGGAAATTCTAGTTTTTAGGGGGAAATAGACTTCATTTTAAGGGGATTGCTTGAAATCCATCTGCCAACACTGCTTTGAAAAGATGTTGGATGCAGTAGTGAGAGTTTGGCAAGGAAGAAACAGATTTTAACTCTGTTGAAGGGATCAAGCTACACCTGGTCACTTAATTTCTGTGAACTGTGGACCTGAGATGCTTTTGCATAGCAGACTGTTTTTGGTTCATTCAGTTCAAGAGTCAGAGGGGATAGCCTCGGCTATCTATGAGCATTGTGTTGGTTTTAGATGAACCGTTATGTTATGTTTGTCTATGGAGCTCTTACAGTAATTTTTAAGCATCCTACTCGAATTTATCTGCAAAAATTTTCACCTGGAGCCATGAAATCGCTGGGCATTATGGTAACAGTGGAGAAGCAGATGAGTTGCAAAGCTTGTTTGTGGGATATGGATGAATCATGGAACTGATTTGAAGAAATAAATTTGAAATTAGAATAAATAAAGATGGATATATTTCTTGTAATCATAAAACTTCAGACGTTTTAGAGAAATAACTGAAATTTCGTTCTTATGCCGGGATTAGTTCACGACTGAGTCTCTAAAATGGAATCTAAGAGATCATTAAAGAATTGGTTGAACAAGTTTTAAGCCTTTCTGGCACAATTTGTTATAAAATAATCGAAGGGGCGAATGAGTTACAAAGCTCTTTTGTGGTATATGGATGAATCAATCAATCAATGAATTTAAAGAATTTAAGAAATTTATTAAAAATTATAATAAAAAAGAAGGATCTATTTCCTGCAATCAAGAAGCTTTAGAGGTTTTAGAGAAATAATTGAAATTTCGTTCTGATCCCGGCATTAGTTCATGAATAAGTCTCCAATATGGAACATAAAAAGTCATTAAATAAATGGTTGAGCAAGTGTTAAGCCTTTCTGGCACAATTTGTTATAAAATAATCAAAGGAGCGAATGAGTTACAAAGCTCTTTTGTAGGATATGGATGAAACAATTAATTGAAGAAATAATTTAGAAATTAAAATAAATAAATAAGGATCTTTTCTCTGCAATCAAGAAGTTTCAAGGGTTTTAGAATAATAACTAAAATTTCGTTTTCGTTCCGGCATTAGTTCATGAATGAGTCTCTAAAATGGAAACATTTCTTGCAGGTTTTTTTAAACAATAATTGAAGGAGCGAATGAGTCACAAGGCTGCTTTGTGGAATATGGATGAATCAATGAATTGAAGAATTTAAAAAATTTATTAAAAATTAGAATAATTAAAGAAGGATATATTTCCTGTAATCAGGAAGCTTCAGAGGTTTTAGAATAATAACTAAAATTTCATTTTCGTTCCGGCATTAATTCAGGAATGAATGAATGGAAGATAGAACCTAAGAGGTCATAAAAGAAATGGTTGATCAAGTTTTAAGCATTTCTGGCACGTTTTGTCATACAATAATCGAATGTATTCGAGTTCATGAGCAGCGTTCAAAAGCTGCTTTACTTGTAAGAAATTAGAACCTTTTCAAACGGCCCAAGAAGCCTCGCAAACAAGACTGTAGCGTCAGTCAGAAACCCTCACATGAATGTGTGTCTCTGTGTGTGCGTGTGTGTGTTTGTTTGTGACGCTGCATTTTTCCGAATGCACAGTTGTTGTTTCGCTGCGGCTGCATACATTTGCTCGATTCCATGTTTTATATTAATTGTCACGCATATGCGCGACCACATCGCAGTGTCTCCGCACGGCTCCGTAGCCCAGCGAAAGCCGTTCGCCGTTTGCCGGTCGGCGGCCCGCAGCTTGGCGGCGTGTAAATATTTTGCGCGTAAACAAAGCGGGGGCGCTGCTGGGGCTTTGTTAAATGACCAGATCGTGCGGCTGTCACGAGGAGCGGGTTCTTTCTTCAATAACACGCTGAGCACCGGCTGCTGCTGCCTGCTTGCTAAATATTTATTTCCATGCCGTTTGGCTTCGCCTGTCCGCCTGCCTAGCGTTGAGTTATATGTGGCGTGTGTGTGTTTTTTTTTCTATACTTTATAGTGTTTTTGTTTTTATTTGAAAATGGTAACAAACACTCGACATGATCTCGCTACCCTACGTGCTACGTGTTTCTACTTATTAATGAAATTACGCGCCGCGTTGTCAGCGCTGAGCTGAGCTGAGCGAGCGTGCAGCGCCTCAGCGCCCGTAAAGTGTCATCGCCTGCCGCGGCGGCGGCTGTGCTGCGTGCGGCCAAGTGGCGCGCATTGTAGTTTAATTTAAATTCGCCGCGAATTACATTAGTAGCTGCAGCGTGAAAAGGGTTTTGTTGCGCCGCGCTCACATGTAGCCACCTTCCTGGCCGCGGCTCTTGTCGCTGTCGCCCCGCTAATATATTACATTTTGGTTTTGTCTTAACTGGCGCGCTTTTTGTTGTTTAAATATTCAAACGCACTGCGCCCGCACACACACACACACACACACACGCACACAGTGCAGTGAGCGATTCAGCTACTGTGCGCGCCAACGATGCCATTAGCGAGTCGGCAATCTACCTTCATACGAAAGCCATATCGGAGTCGCTCAGTCGAGCACCACTTGTTAGTTACATATTTAATTATGAAAATCTTGGCTTTTAATTAAAAATGTGGGTTAGATAAGACGGCCGTATGTTGCCGGCTGCTGCGATAAGACTCCACAGAGGATGCGATGTTTGCAGAAGAAAGTGTTTGCTGTGCTGGTCTTTTTGTTGTTGTTGTTGTTGTTATCGGCATTGTCGTGCCAAGGGTGAGCGGTCGAGCATAGAATATATATTTTTTTTTCTTGAAGAAAGTTGCCACTGGAAGCGCAGCGAATGCTTTCGCTTTACTGATAATGAATTTCCACAAAGTGTTTAAATAAAATTTTTTTTCTAAATTTTTCACAAACAAGTGAAAGTGCACAAAATTCAGTGATGACATAATAAAAAAATATATTTTATAACATTTTATTTTTTTTTAACATTTTAATTGCTTTATCTAACAAATAGGAACGGACTACCTGCCATCGAAGTTTGCCTATAGAAAGCAGTTGTATGTGTCAAGTTTAAAGTCAATAGGGCCAGTAAATCGCTCTCGGAACTGAATCGAATTCCACACTTAGATCTCTCTCTTCCAAGATTTATAGTCTTAAGAATTATTGTTGAATTTTTGTTAATTGAACTTTATTATTTTGTAATATTCCCGTTTTATAGATGGTCTGTTAAAATTTATTTTTTGTTTGAATGAATTATAAATAAATAAAAAATAAATAAAATAAATAAATCAAGTACTTCTTAACCCATTCTTGATTCCATTTTTATGAAAAAATTCTTACAAAATAATTTCTCATTTGAAGTGCTTTCACCACATTTGAAGTCAATTGGCGCATTAAATCATGTTTCTCCATACAAACTTTTAACCCATTGTTGACCCCGTTAAATTTTTATTTTCGAAAAAAAAAATGCCATATTATTTCTTACGAAGATATTATTTTTTACTTTCACCAAGTTTAAAAGGCGTAACAAATTTTTTTTTTTCATACAAACTTACAAACTTTTAACCCATTGTTGACCCCGAATCAGATTTCGATTTTCAAAAAAGTGAAAAACACGTATCAAATTATTTCGCATCTTAAATGCTTTCACTAAGTTTGAAGTCAAAAAGCCCATAAAAGCTTGTTTCTCCATACAAACTTTTAACCCGTTGCTGACCCTGTTAGATTAAAAAAAAAAAAAAATTCATATTATTTCTTACTCAGAGTACTTTCACCAAGTTTGAAGTTAAAAGGCTTAAAAATCATGTTTCTTCATACAAATTTTTAACCCATTGTTGACCCCAAATCAAATTTCGATTTTTAAAAAAGTGAAAAAAAGCGTATCAAATTATTTTGCATGTTAAGTGCATTCACTAAGTTTGAAGTCAAGGCCCATAAAATCTTGTTTCTCCATACAAACTTTTAACCCAGCGTTGACCCTGTTAGATTTTTATTTTCAAAAAAATAAAAAAAACGTCATATTATTTCTTACTAAGAGTACTTTCACCAAGTTTGAAGTTAAAAGTCGTAAAAAATCATGTTTCTTCATACAAATTTTAACCCTTGTTGTCCCCGTTAGATTTCGATTTTCAAAAATATGAAAAGCACGTATCAAATTATTTCGCATGTTAAGTGCATTCACTAAGTTTGAAGTCAAAAGGCATAAAAAATCATGTTTTTTCAAACATACCTTAACGCATTGTTCACCCCGTTAGATTTCGATTTTCGAAAAAACAAAAAACACGTGTCGAATTATTTCTTACTAAGAGTACTTTCACCAAGTTTGAAGTCAATGAGTTCATTAATTCATGTTTTTTCACAGTTTCTTCATAAAAACTCTCAACCCTTCACTGACCCTGTTAGATTTTGATTTTCGAAAAATAAAAAAACTTATCGAATTATTTCTTACTAAGAGTACGTTCACCAAGTTTGAAGTCAAGGTGTAAAAAATCATATTTCTTCATACAAACTTTTAACCCTTGGTTTACAACTTTAAAGTTGGATTTAAAAAAAATTAGAAACACGTGTCAAATTATTTTTGATTTAAAGTATTTCTACCAACCTTGAAGTCAATAGGCCTATCGGTTCCATGTTTTTTCGTAGTCTTTCCGTATACGAACTCGTTAACTCGGTTCACTTCGTTAAATTTTGATTTTCGAAAAATTTAAAAACATGTGTCGAAATATTTTCGATTTGAGTATTTTCCCTAAATTTGAAAAAATAGACCCATTAAATCACTTTTCTTCATACAAAACCTTAACCCATATTTTGCCCTTTTAGACCACGAATTTAAGAAATCCCTTCTTGGCGAAGGTTCATTTTTGAAATTTAAGTTTAATTTTTATGTTTGTAGCTACAGCGGTTTGGGCTGGTCGGTGATGAATCAGTCAGTCAGCTAGTCAGTCAGTTAGTCAGTCAGGACAAACAATTATATGTACAATTATATAGATTTACAGGCACAGCGAATCGCTCGGAGTAGAAGTTCAGTTTGTGAATCAACAACGGTGGTGTGAATAGTCGATCGTCCAACTATGACGAGATCTGATCTGCAGAATTGAACAAGTTATGAGCAGAATTATTAAAGGATATATCAGAATTATAAATGATACCCTGTGTGCTTCTAAGTTTGAAGTCAAAAGGCGTAAAAAATCATGTTTTTTCAAACATACCGTAACGCATTGTTCACCCCGTTAGATTTCGATTTTCGGAAAAACAAAAAACACGTGTGGAATTATTTCGAAGTTCTAGTCTTTTCATGGCATTCCAAATATATTTAGGGCCAGTCTGCCGTATTCATCTTCTAGTTTCTTCATTCCGTACTAAATTATTTTCAGCTATTTCGCCATTTTCTGACTACATTAAAATTAAATACTTTTCCGATAACTGATACGAATCTAATGTACATACATACGTCCGTAGATATGTCTATATGTACTATACATAAGTAAGAACCTATGATTATACATATGTGTGTTTTTATGTTTGCGAAAACCAATCACTATTTTGTTTGCACTGCTTGGCACATTCCAGCTTAAAAAAAATAAGAACAAAATCAGCGCGGAAAATTTGTTAAACAAATGACTGACGCCCGCTTTGTTTCTGTTTTAGCTTGCAAAACAATCCCTACAACATGCAACATTTATTTATGGGGCCACTATCGCCAAAGTAATTCATTACAAATGCAAAAAATCAAACATACAAAAGAAACAACAACAAACACGAACGACAAACATAACAAATTCAACAAATGACATTTCCCGTGAAATGCTGCAACATCAACGTGGAGTCCTCTCCACCACTTACGGCGGCAGTCAACTTCGACAGCCGACAGGAGGCAACAAATACCGAAACCAATAATAATAAAAATACATTACCGCGAGTGTTGTTGTTGGCCGTTGGCGCTGCGTCTAATGTCCTCTCGACTTGGCGAGACGGTTGAGTCTGTCCACTCGGTCGAGATTGGATCAAAATAAAATTTGCCAAGTTTGTTTTTGCATAAACTGTGGCGATTTGCATGGACAACAAATTCAATACAATGACAACAATAACAACAATAGCGACAGTAAATTCAGAATTCGCGCAGATTCTGTGTCTGTGTGTGTGTGTGTGTGTGTCACACACACGAAATGAAGAATGAATGAAGAATTGCAAGGTGTGATTTCATCATTCCAGCGAAATGTTGCTGTTGTTGTTGGCGCAGTGGTAATAGAAATGGCAGTGGACACAAATGGCCGAGAGTGAGATACTGACAATGACAATTCACCGCAGACATGTGTGTGTGTGTGTGTGTGTGTGTGTTTGTATGTTCGACGCCTACGAATGCAAAGCGGAAAGCACAACGTTGACAAAAGTGTCGACGAAAGTGCAACGCCGAGGCAGCACCGGCCACTTTCGGCGGCGTTCCATTTTCCGCAGCGCGACGCGGTGCGGCGACGCGTGATAAACATCGTATGGGAAATTGCAAAATGCGAAATAACTCTGCAACAAGAACGCGGCCGAGGACTGCGAGCCCGCAGCCATTAGCACGCACACACGTCGGCATTTAAATGGATGCGGGGAGCGAGTACTCCAGAACGGCCGGTCAGTGCTGGGCAAAGGTGTTGCGGTTAGTGTTGCAATGTATGCTGGTTGTGCACCTTTCGCTGTTGCCGCTCGTCCCGCTCAACGTCGCACAGTGGGGTAATTGATGCCGAAAATGCCGATTAATTCACCCAGGCTATTTAGATATGAAATAACTATTAGGTTTAGTTAATCTAACATTAGAAAGTAAAAAACAAATGTTTTTGGGTATACTTTAGTGAAATTTTTTTTAAAAAACGGTAAAAAACTAAAATAGTTACAAAAGATAAATCTTGCACATTTCTAATGAATGTTAAGTTGAACAGTTTAATTGAAACATTTCATCGCCACTTCTTGCAGACAGTTCAATATCATCATTATGATGATGATTATCATCATTATAATCTTCATCATCAACATTATCATCATTCCTCATTAGTATCAACTCCATAGTTAGCTACTTTGGGCATAATATACATACGATGCACTTTTTTGTGGCAATTTTTTCATACTTGATACAATGGAGTCAGAATTAAAAAAAAATCTATTACAAATGTTTTCAATGGTATTTTTTCAGTCCACTTTCGTAAAAAATTCTCCCTGCAACACTTGAAATCGTTATTCCGTGCTTCTTCCGAAGGTTGGCCGATTGGCAATAAAGCATGCGATATGATTTCCGGTCGATGCAAAAACTATTTGTGGAAAATTTTGGGCATATTTTACCAGGAATAGCATTTTTAAAAATATTTTACAGTTTTTCATCCATAGCTGTGAAATTTTTCTATTTTGATTTGATGTTCACTAGAAACAACCATAAAATGGTGTGAATGTTTTTATTTAGTCTAATTCGATTTCTATTATTGATGCAGATATTTCTGCATTTTGAAAAAACAATAAAAACAACAATAAAACCTTTTGCTTATTTGTTTTCATCTAAAAAATTAATAATTACAAACAAATTTATTTTGCACATTTCTATTTGTTCTCATACATGGCCCATTTGGCCTATGAGTTCGCACACAAAAATCGAAATGCTGGAAAAGTGCGCAACATTCGCGCAACTTTTTTTTCCATAAAATGTTACTGAAATATCTAAGCTATACGATAATGAAAAAAGTTTTGCTCGATCTCACAAGACTCACAACTATATGTCTATGAAGAGGTCCAAACTTGAATAATTATTAGGCTTTTAAACAAAAAATTAAATAAAATGCTTATAAACATTTTTTAACAAAACAAAATACACACTGAAATACATTACTGAAATACCTGAACATGAAGGTTGCATAATTAATTTTTAAATACTTTTTGAAATTCACAAAAAGAAATCGTTTTGAAGTAAAGGAAAAAACGCGTTTATCGCTGTTCGCACAAAAACGGAAAATAAATGTCAACTTTCAGAGTGCTTTACGGGAAAACGGTTAACTATTTTGCAACAACTTTTTCACATTGTGATGCAGAATTTTATCCACTTTAACCCGGTACCAAAAACATATTTGTATCTTTATTTTTCATTTTGAATTAATCGGCACTTTACTTATATATTACCCCACTGTGCGTCGCACACATGCCAAGTGCCCCGCTGGTCTGGTCGCTCGAGCCAACCCGATCGCAGCGACAGAAGTGCATAAATGCAGCCATACATAGATACAAATGCTTGCACACACACACACACACACACATACATAAAAATATCTTGTACAGTGTGTTGCATGGCCGCGTGTATTATTGGTTTTTTGCGCTAAATCATGATCGTTTCGTGACAAATTCTAGTGTCTTTTTTCGCTTAGCATATTTGTTGTTGTTGTTGTTGCCACATATTATACAATACTTGGACTCCAGGAAGCGTTCACATGCACTGAAATTGTTTCGTTTAACTCAATTCGAACGTGGGTTCAAGTGGGCGCTTACGGCTGACCAGAGCTTTGTGTGGCTGTGCACCGTTAATGTTATTGTTTTTGTAGTAATTCTACTTCTACTTCCTGTTATACGACTGTGTGTTGTAATTTACAAAGTTGCCAGACATGTACATTTTTTGTGTTGGTTTTTTTTTCGCAGTTAAAAAATGTTGAATTGATATTTAAATGCGATTCGATGCCTTCAAGAATTTTCTTTTTAGTGCCAAAGGCATATTTTGCCACATCTTGAAAAAAAAACTGAGATTTCAGATCAATGTAAATTGCATGAAATTAGTTTAGAAATAAAAGTGGAGTTCACTCTTCACAGCATTTTAGGTGTAAAGTTGCTATCGTAGCAATCTGTCGCTACAATTGCTTTCGAATTGCGACATTGCGAAAATTCTAAAATTGCATAAAGAGTTATGAGCAGGGAAAGGATTTTGAGGACCTAAAAACCTATAAAAAAGGCAAAATAAAATAGCAAAAAAGGCACGGAAAGGCACTAAAAACTGCCTAAAAAGGCAAAATAGGGCATTAAAAACTGTTAAAAAAACAGGCATTTAAAAATAAGAAAAAAATGTTAGAAAATCTAAAAAAAAAATCTAAAAAAAATCTAATCTAAATCTATACCTCGTTTTTTGTAAAAGAAAAGGAACATCAAGGTTTTCAAAGATAGTTAAAAAACAAAAACTAAGATATTTTAATTGAAATGTAGGCACATATTTAAATTCATATTTTAACTTCTCATATAAAAGCATAAAAGCCGTACCTTTATCACAAAAAAATAAATAAAATGTTTGCGCTAACCGAACTTTTTGATTTTGGCATGTCTTTTTCTTTAAATTTTCCACTGCACAACAAAAAATAACGGCTTAGGAATGATCAAATCAATGTAAAAACATCGATAAGTTAACGAAATTGCAATGTTGCTACTTAATTTTTTTTAGTTTCAAGGTATTTTTGCGAAACAAAAGGGGGAAAATATTAAAAACGAAAGAAAAATAAAAAGGCGCTCGACAAATCTTGAAAAAGGCATGTTGTGGCATTTATAGGTAAAATAGGCACTTAAAAAATGCATTTATGGGTGAAAAAGGCAAACTGCCTTTTTAAGGCAAAAAAAGGCAAAATAAAAGTGGTATATTTCTAATCAGGAGGACCTAATTCGTGCTCATTTTCAACCAGAAATGCTCTATCTAGCAGCAAACAAAAAAGGCAACTTCCACAAAATCCTTTCCCTGGTTATGAGTTATGAAGAGTGAACTCGACTAATAAGTTTAAAAAAAAAATTGTTATTTGGTTTGTTTTAATGTTCTGAATTGGTGTAATTGCTTTCGAAAATACAATTACAGTAGACGCTCACAAATTCGAACCACTTTGTACAAGGGGTAGTTCGAATTTCCGAAATATTCGAATTTCTGCACGTTTTTTAATTCATGTAAAAATCCAAAAAATATTGAAACGATATCTTATAACTTGAATGTGATGCAAGTCTTGTTTTGAATCACATTAAATAATGTAAAAAGTTTTATTCGCATACAAATATCTTTTTATCAGTCGCTTAAAATTTAAATGTAATCCATAAATCCACAGCTAAGCGATTCAATTGAACAATTATGTACATTAAGTTTTTTTATGATTTTATTTTAACGCCCAAAGTCAAAAACATTTTTTATGTTTATTCGACATTTTAATACTTTTTTTTACTGTAAGAAAAATAATCAACAAGACAGTGAGGAATAAAGAAAGAAAAGCAAAGCGCTAGCAAATTCGAACCGCCACTCAGTGCTTTGAGGGTGGAAAAAATTAAGAAAAACAATTATTGCAGGTTTTGACGAAAATAGTAAAATAAAGGTAAATGTTAAGCTGGATCCGAAGTATTTTATCGAAAAATTGTCGCGATTAGGAGATCTAGCTTGTCAAATTCTAATATATTTCTACAAAAATTTGTGAAGGTGAAAAATTAAATTTAGGTGCTTGTATAAAAAAATTGTAGAAAATATATTGTTGTAGATAGGCCACCAATTTCTTTTAACCCTTTGAAGCATACATTTTTCAGATAACTTTTTTTCAATGAAAATAGTCGCCCTGGGGGTTTTCGGGGTCGCTGATCACGAATATGTAATCAAATTTTTGAAATTCAGCAATCCAATATGGCGGATTCAATATGGCCGACAACATTAGTAAAACTTATTCATATCAATATGGAAATTTGTATATGGGGTTTTCCGCGGTCGCTGATTACGAATTTGATATTCTATTTTTGAAATTCAAGTGTCATTCAAGTGACGGTACCAAATTTTCGTTCTTCAAGAAAGGAATATTTTTTCAATTTGATAACAATTAGTACCGCTTTCAGCCGAACCCGGAGACACGAACGAGGACGTAGCGGCAGTTGTCTCCATTTTTTTGTTTTGTGTTTTTTTAATTTTTTTTTTTTGATTTTTGAATTTTATGTTTTTTTTCATTTTTCATTTCACGTTTTTTTTTATTTTCGTGTGGTTGGTTTAGTTTTTGAATTATTTACAACTTTCTTTCAACAAACATGATCTTACATGAATCTTTATCTCATGTAAATACAGTACAATTCAATGTAGAATCATAAAAGTCGAGTCACAAGAACTTTTCAAGTGAAAAAAATGGTAGTATTCTAGGTGGTATATACGTCTTACCACCGTGCTGCAAAGGGTTAATATTAAAACTACATAGATAGGAACGCAACTTTGATCTGTTTTTTTTGTTTAGTGTAAATAATTTTTTTTACGAATTTTCAAAAACAAAGTATTTTTTATCAATGAGAATGAAAAATAACAAAATTTAGAAAGGCAATTAAAATCGAATGGCGTGAACTGGCGTAAATCCTTCTTATGACTTTTTTTTTAAATGAACTTCTCTTAAGTCCAGTAAAAAAATGTTGCATCTTTGGAAAATATTCCATTTCGTCCACCCCTTTTCCTCCCTTTTAAGATTGATGTTTTTATAATCGCTCCTTTTTAAGGTTTGACTTTTTAAAATACAACTATTGACCAAATTTCATCAGAATAGCTCCAGTGGTTTGGCCTCGGTGGAGATAAAATAATCGTCTATATATATTCGATATTTTTTTAAACAATATCTTTTTTGGGAAAACAAGCAATATTTTTGAAGTCAGGAGCCCAAAATGACTTTTCAACGATTTTCAAGTACTCCTATTTTTGTCCCAATTTTGTATGGAGTCGATGCACTGTGCGCCAGTTCGAAATTTAGAGCATTTAATGCTGTAAAATATGAGGTTTGAATTTCTAGAAGATTCAAGAGATTTCGATTGTGAGAGTTCGAACTTGTGAGCGTCTACTGTAATAGTTTTAAAGTGTAGTAAAGACATTTAAAAATTTCATTAGCTCGGTTTTTGGTTCGGTTCAAATGGGGTTTGGCCCAAAAAATCGAATGATTCGATTAAAAAAATATTCGCTTTAAAGAACCTAAAAGTCAATCGTAGCTCTGTTCAAAACTGGATCGTTTCAGAATCGATTCATAGCTCTTAAACACTGAGAACTGCAATTGAACTAATTTTTTTTCAAATACATGTCAGTTTCACTAATTTTGGCAATTAAGTTGGATTTTTGAAGTGAAATTCGTTTTACTGTAATTAAATTATAAAAAACCATTCTTTTTAGAAAATGTTGACATCAATATTTTTAGATAGCTGCGCTTTCTCAATTAACCCCCTAACACACTAATGGGTTTTGGGCAAAAAACCAAATGGTTCGATTCAAAAACGATTCGCTTCAAAGAGCCAAAAAGCCAATCAAAGTTCTGTTCAAAACTGAATCGCTTCAAAATTGATTCAGAGCTCTGAAAATACTGAGAACTGCAAGCGACCTAATTTTTTTCAAATATTTTTGAATGTAAGTACTAATTTCTTATGTTTAGTTTTTTTAAAATTTTTATTTTTGGCAATTAATTTGTATTTTTAAAGTGTAAATCGTTTTACTGTAACTAAACTTCAAAAAATAATTCTTATTAGAAAAAGTTGACATCAATATTTTTAGATAGCTGCGCTTTCTCAATTAACCCCCTAACATACTGTGCACAATTACAGATCTGTCAACATTGAAATGCGTTGAACTTTGACGCGCCGCGTTTGACTGACCCCGTGAAAAGTTGCAGCTTTTTGCGCTTAACACGTTTTTCAAGCTCTTTGCGCCGACCGCCGCACATGATGTATGGAAGTCAGTGACATTATTAACTAAACAAGACATTAACAAGCAACTGACAGCTTGTGAAAAACTCCCTGAACAATAACAACAACAATAACAACAACAGAAACAGCAACAACAACGCCCCAAATATAAAAAGCTGGGCGACAAGGAATCGTTGAGTGCGCTTTGCTGGTTGTTGTTGGCATTGGCAGTGCGAATGAATGTTGTTGCTGCCAGCCTTCTGCGAGTTCGATCGGTCGGTCGGTCGGTCGGTTGGTCGGTCGGTCAGGCAGCTGGCCAGCGGCGCGTGCAATTATCGCACATAGCATGTTGTCGTCTACGCAGAACGAGTGAATGAAGAAGGGGGCTGGACAGCGGCTGTTGGTCGCCGGCAGAAGCCGCATGTGGCTAATACACTTTAAATTAAGCGACAGCGGCTTACAGCAGCCGCAGCACAAATGCGCAGCTGGAAATCGCATGCAGATTTAAATTGACTGCGCTGCTCACATGCTCACTGCGCCGCTCAACATACAATTTTTTCGCACACTCGCACACACACACACACACACACGCGAACAGCAATGCCCGCTGAAGCGTGCGCAATGCGCTTAAAGTCGTTCATAATTAACTCAAACTGCCGGTGGTAGGGTCAAGTTTTTGTAGTGGCGAGAGGGCAAATTATGTGGAGCGTTGGTGTAAAAATGTTGGGCCGACGTTTGCACCGTGACCGCGGAACGTTGGGTCGTTGGTGTCAGCGTCAAAGTGTTGCAGTGTTATCGATGGGTTTTCTACAAAGGACAGAGGGAAGGTGCATTGTTCAATAAGTTTGGGGGGAAACTTGTTTGGAGGGCAAAAGTTTTGAGTCAAGCAATATTTCTCTCCAAACTGATGATCCTTTGGCTACAGTGACGCACACAGGGGGGTTTTGGGGGTTTAAACTCTCCCAAAATACAAAATTGCTGGTGCAAAATATGGTTGAGAATGGAATTGGGCTCAAAAGTTGTACCCAAGCCCTCCAAAATGAAATCCTCTGTGCGCCACAATAGTTACCCAAAATGATAATTAAAAAAAACTTTTAAAGAAATTTTTAATAGCGGAATTCACAATTTCAGGCAAGAAGTTAAAAGCCCAAATCGATTACAACAACACATACTTACATAGGTTGTACTTAGTGAAATTTGTATAAGTCTTGAGGGATCTAAGAGTAATTTAAATGGCGGTATTCACCATCTTTGGCAAGAAGCTGTCAGCACAATTAGACTTTAATAATGCAAAAAAATAGTTATAAATACTTTTACTGTAAGATTTTAGTTCTATTTTCAATAGAGGTATTCACGATATGTAGCACCTAAGACAAAAACAAAGCCTAGGTAGTCGATTTTTTAATACAGTCGCTTCCTTTAAGCCTTCTTAAGGACATACATACATAAGTTGAAGTTATCCAAATTTGGATAAGGCTTGAGGGATTTCAATTATTATTTCAATTTATTTCAATTGCGGCATTTAAAATCCTTGACTTTAATACTACAAAGAAAATAGTTGTCGAAGTTTGAATTGAAAAATCCAGCATTTTCTAATAGCGGTGTTCATGATCTGTGGTAACTGAAGGGGCTACAGTTGTAAATTCACCCTAAACACATAACAAAAAAAGAACAATTTAGTGACAGATTTTCTAATAAAGTTGTTTAATTTGCTAGTCTAAAACACTAAAGCAGATTTTTAGTCTACTTAACCCGGTAGCGCCTAGCGTGACCATATGGTTCCACTAAACATGCATTTAAAAAATGTAATGTTTCAAATATGCTTCAGTTTAAATCGCTCAAAAAGTGTCTTCGCAAAATATATAAGAAAAAGAATTCCGGCGCATTCGGCTTAAGTATTTCTGTCAAACTCAGAATTGCATAGATCGTCTGAATAGCAAACAAAAAATAGCTAAGTTTGTCGATAGCTTAGAGCAGTAGATGGTAAATTTTCCCAGAAACAAGTAAAGCCTGAAACGAATGTCAATGAAGGACCTCCTGATTTGTGATTTGCGACCACATGTTGGGTTCCTTATGGTCTAAGCTAACTTAGTAAGATAAATTTAATTATTAATTATTTAATTTAATTTAATTTAATTTGATTTATTTTGTTTTATTTTATTTTATTTTATTTTATTTTGTTTTATTTTATTTTATTTTATTTTATTTTATTTTATTTTATTTTATTTTATTTTATTTTATTTTATTTTATTTTATCATTTAATTATTCATTTAACTAAAGTAAGTTAAATTTCTTAATTTACAATGTGGACTTGTGCTCTTCTCAACAACATCATCGTTTAGATTTAATTGAACCTCTAAGCGAAATATTCCATGTGGCAACCCTACCTAATGAAGTCACAATTAAGTAGCCACACCAGTGTTGCCACTTGAAAAATTTTTTTCCGACCAAACTTCCGACCAAATCCGACCCCAACCGACCAAATGAAAAATTTTAAATTCGTTTTTAAATTACAATTTTATTTTTATAAATACATTTTGTGTACTAATGAAAATATATTCACATCACAAAACGGACCGAAATTCGTTTAAGCGGACCAGCGGACCAAAGTAAAAAAATCTGACCAATTTTGGTCCGAAAAGACCAAAAGCGGCAACTCTGAGTCACACATAGTAGTCACAAAGGAGTCACAATTTGTGGTTTTGTGGGTCCAAGGTTAATTGTTGTTGCAATTAGAATGGTTGTTGTTGTTGTTGTCGCTTTATCTAACCATTCATTGTAAATACGTTTTGTTGATTTTGCTGATGTTGTATATTGTTTCTTCTACCATCCACGTGGATATTAGAAGTGTTCTTAGTGTTGTTGTTGGTGTTAATATTGCTAATGCTGTGTTTATTGTTGCAGCAATGCAATTTTCTGTCTAACGTTGCTATTACTGTGCATTCTATTGTTTTTGTTGTTGCTTTTCTTGGTGTTACTTTCTGTCTGTGCTTTTGTTATTGTTTGTATTATATTCACTTTTGTTGCTGCAATTCTTACGGCAACATATTCTGGTTGTGGTTGTTGCAGTTGTTGATAATATTATTAAACTTGTTGTTGTTGTTGTTGTGTTCTGACGGCGTGACGGCATCGCGGTTGCAAAAATTGCAATGATAAATGTTGCTGCCACATTATGACTTGTCATAAATTTGCCTTTGTAACCATTACTCATTTGTCACCACACACACACACTCACACTCACACACACTCACGCACACTACCATACAAACACAAACACATACATTCATAGGCACTCAGTCGCGCACACGCACTGATACGCATTTCAGTTTGGCTCATGTCATGGCATTAAACTTGGCTTAGTTGTGCGGCTGCCGGTTGTTGTTGCTGCTGCTGCTGCTGTTACTGGTGCATGTTGCACGTCGCAGCACTGCCATTGAAGCTGGCGGAGCTGGCGCACGTTTCGGCTACAGGCACCGGTACTCGCAGCCGCATCGGCCACATCATCCTTCATCCGCGCATCGCATCCGACAATATGTCAAATATTTGAAATAATCGCTGCTATCAACATCGGTGACATGGTCATCGACGCGACCGTATTTTGCAGTTGTGTAAGCGCACTGCTCGTCGCTCGTCGGCGCTCTACATTTTTCATAAGCGATTATTCTATTTTGTTGTTGTTGTTGTTTTTGCTTTCATTTGAGGCGCAGCGTCTTGTTGCTCGCTGCCTGTTCATTGTGTATTTGTTGTTATTGTTGTTGTTGCTGTTTTTGTTGCACATGTGGTGTGCGCCTGATGTGCGGCATTGCACCGGCTTTGACACTAATCCATGGCGATGTGGCGAGAACATTTGATGGAGTTGTTTTTGCGCTGTGGTTGCCAGTTGCGCGTGTAGAGTCGCAACTTGTGGCATGTCGACGCCGGTTTATGATTTGCAGTGCATAAACCTTTTGCTTCCCGACTGGATTTTATATGAAATTTACCGTTGCACACTCGCATTGCTAGGCCGACTGTCTGACGAACCGGAGCCAGAGCGTCAAGCTGGCGAACAGCCATGAGAAGTTGTGCGCGTGAGCTGTAATTTATTTCACTCACACAATTGGCTGACCGATAAAAAAAAAAACGATGACTAGAATTAACGTGAATGTGTGGCATGAAATTTATTCATGAGATGTGGACCGTACGCGGACCATTAAAGCCATAGGAGACTTAATACTAGAAAGACCAGAAGTTTTTTATATCTACAAAGTAGAGTCTGACCGATACCAAATTTTTTGGCCGATGCCGATGCCGATGCCGATACCAATGCCGATTACATAGAAAAAATAACACGAATGAATTCAATCAAAAACACAGTCTATTTTATAAAATAACAAAAGAAACTATTACATATTGTTTGTAATATTTAGTGTCCGACCGAATATTCGGTTTCGGTTTCGGTTTCGGCCCAAATAAGTGGTTTCGGTTTCGGTTTCAGTTTCGGCCAAAAAATGGCCGAATAGCCGAAACCGAAACTTTCTAGAATATTTTTACATTTTATTGTGTAGCAGATATATAGTGAAAGAAGGAATAATTTAGATGCCACCAATGTAAATAAACTTTTTTTTTTGCATATAATATTAAATTATTTAATTTTGAATATTAGCGAGTAAGGTACGAAAGGGTGATTTTTTCATGTTTACGTTTTTAAAAAATTAATAATGCTATGTTTGTTTGTTTGTTCTTTATTTACTTAATGTAAAATTCGTTTGTTGAAAAAAGTGCTTGATATGGTGATTTTTATTTCAACTAGAAAGTTTCGGTTTCGGCCGAATATTAAAAAAAAAAACCGAATATTCGGTTTCGGTTTCGGCCCAAAAAAGTGGTTTCGGTCGGACACTAGTAATATTCATCACAAAATAACAAAACAACGAGAAAAGAAATAACTAAAAACTAAATAACAACGAGAATAATTAAAAACTAAATAAAATAACAAGAGAATTCAGAATTCTAATACATTAACATGTATTGAAAAAAATAATATATCACATTTATCCACTGAGAGAGAAACAAAGATAGTGACGTAAATATTGCATACAAATTCAGTTTTTTATTCAACTTAAAATTATGATTTTTATATTTAAAAATTTGTACTCTCAATTTGTACAGATGCAGTGGGAAGAAGTCAGAAAACAAATTTGGAAAAAATAAAAGGCCTGTTAAAAAATGCTTCCAATGATATCCACATTAAGAGACGAAATGCATAGACATTTCTAGAAAATCTGTGTTTTTAAGAATACCTAGTTTAAAAAAAAAACGTTTCTAGGAAACATTTATATTAAACAGTATCTAAAAATACATTACTGAAAAGGGGTATAAGAACCCGTTGGTACAAAAAATGAAAACAAAAAAATGAAAGCAGAAAAATAGGCCGATGGCATCATCGACCAAAAAAGGCCGATGCCGATTCTTTTTTTTTCGCCGATGCCGACACCATTTTTTTTGGCCGATACTAGCCGATGCCGATTAATCGGTCGGACTCTACTACAAAGACTACATATTATATTCGCTGATATCTCGAAAACTACACAGCGCATTTGGCTAATTGTAATTGTAGAACTCTAATTGTAGAACTAATTGTAGAACCTGTTAAAAAAATAAAAGTCATCAAAGCAAAAGTTGATAGAAATACTAAAGAAAATACAGATATTTAAAAATGAAAAACCGTCAAAATGACCACAATTATTTTTCTAGTATTAAACAAGAAAAAAACGCATAAAATTGCATTGGACAAAGGGACGTGGTACTAAACATGCAATTAAAATTTTTGGTATAGAATAGTTAAGGAATTACAAGTGACAAAACAATCAAATTCAACATAGATATATAATAAAATTTTATGGACTTTGAACGAGAACAACCCAACCGAAACCATGCAAACAAGCCAATATATTAATATGAAATAATAAATAAAAAATAAGACATACATACAAAATAGATGTCCTGGTAAAAACCTTTCAGTATAAATAATTTGCTTTGGAATCAAGTTTGTTCCAAAGGAATCAAAATGTCCCAACTGTTCTGAATTTAGACTATTGGAAACATTTTGGTTCATAATGGGGGCATTTCACGTCAAGCGGACAACCAAAAAAAAATGAGGTCATGAATTTTGTTTATACTCTGGTCAGTTATACTTCTAGTAGACGTGGATGTGTACACCCAATGATTAAATGTACTAATTCTCCACAATAAAAATTAAAACGTGATCGCCAATAGTTTAAGACTTAGAGCACATACAGTACATACACATAGCTATGAGCACTTTCTAAGCAATCGGGTTTATGCGCTAACATGCTAAAATACTACGCTATTAATATTTTATTCCTTCATTCTAACATGCAAAAATATAAAAATAAACGATTTTTTAAATAAAATATAATTAACAATATAAATATACGCATTTGTTATAATAATGATAAGTTCATACAAAATAGTAATTTCAAAAACTATGATACGACGGTGAAACGCACCAGTAAAGCTTTAATTTTAGTTAAAACAATTCAAAAAAAAAGTGTCGAAGTTACTCAAACATCGATTTGAAATTTTCACTTCCGGTTTACTATACGTAAAAAAATTCAAATTTAGAATTCGACAAAAAAAAATAAAAACTTCAACTTTTTTACTATATGAAACAATACTTTTTAGTTTTTTTTACAAATTAATTGATAAAGATAATAAGCATCCAAAAATTCATGACTTTATTCTTAGTAAATTTTTAAAAGCTCATAACTTAGCAATAAAGCATCATACGAAAAAAAAATTGGGTGTACACATCCACGTTTACTAGAAGTATAACTGACCAGAGTATAAACAAAATTCATGACCTCATTTTTTTTTGGTTGTCCGCTTGACGTGAAATGCTCCAATGACAAAAAAATGTTAAAAAAAAAATAAAAATTAACAAAGAAATGAACAAAAAAAATGTTAAAAACATAATAAAAATTAACAAAGAACGGCAAAAACAGAAAGACCAGAAATTGAGATGGATTAATGCGTCTACTGAAGACACCTAAAAGTCATGCGAAGCGTCTTATGGAAGGCACTTACTCAAAGCTGCGAACCTTTGCATATATTTCAACAAAATGAAAGATGTTCTTATTTTTATAAAGCAAAAGTCACAGGTTTTCAGAAAGTATTTGATTCACACATTTCCTATAATAAATATGAATTTGATTGCAGTTTCTTCTGGAACACTTTTTTTCATATATACGTTTTAATACATGTTTTGAAGTTGTGAGATATTAGCTATGAGAACCAGAAATCTCTTTAAATTGTGAAAGCGTTCTCACCAAAGGAGATTTCAAGACATACTTATTTACATCTACAGTGAAAAATCATGAAGAAGTCGTAGTGATGCAGGACCCTAGGAGGGTTCTTAACTTACTTAACTGATCATAAGGACCCGTTGTCGGGTTACGGCCTGCTTCAAAAATTCTCTCTAGACGTTTCTGTTTTTTTGTTAACTAATTAGAAAAAGAAAATTAGTTAGACTCAGAAGGCAAAAGAAGAATCATTAGATCCACTAATAACATCTGAGACAAGAAACAAAGGCTTTCATTTTCTGTTCTTTAGTTCTTTTACATTCAAGTGACTCAAGTTTTATGACAGAGCAAAGCAAGATATACTGAGGAAAGGGATCTGAAATCTTTAGAGAATGAAGACCACTATTTAAAAAGTATTTTTGGATTCTTTCAAAAGGGGTGCAGTGAGAGATATAATGTAAATTTCAGACAAAAGACGGATACTTCAAACGGGATCTAATAAGGAAAGTGTATAAATAGAACCTTAGACATGTAGGGATCAGAGAATTTCGAACTGAAAGATGACTGGATAGCAGTGATGGTCTTTTCAAAAGTTTTTTCTCAGTAACTGTCAAAGTTAAAAATTACGTTCAAATGCCAAGTATTGAATGTAGTTTGCCATTTCATCATTCATTGTTTTACGATTGAGGAACATGTGAAAAATATTAAAAAATAACAAAAATAAAATAAATAAAAAATAATAATAGAAAAATAAAATAATAATAAAAATAACAACTCAGTTCTAAACCCGCAACATGAAGTTCGTCCTGAGGTCGATTGTCATCATGACTTCAGTGCAGCGGCGTACACAAGATTTCATTTGGGTGAAGGGGTTGCGTACAACTTTTGAAACCACATTTTTTACCAGCAATTTTTGTGTTTGGTTTTGTTTTGGTTTGGGGGTCCAAAGGCCCCCGTGTGCGCCGCTGCTTCAGTGCGTAATTAATTCGTTGCACTGTTAAAAAGTTTAAATGTCAGTACAGTCAAAGCCACCAACCAGACAGAGGTTAGTGCGAAGTGAAGGAAACATGGCCGCCATAGTTTGCAGTATCGTAAAGACCCAGAAATGCCAAGAGAGTCAACTCGGCTTATTTTGCAGTTGAATTTGGGCCTACATCCGGACGACCATAGACAACATCTTGATTTCCCTAATTGGGCGCAGTGTTGCCAGATTCCTGAAATGACTTTCTCCTAAATCTTTAAAAAAATACTGAAATTTCCTCCCAAAATTTAAAAATCTCATTAAAAAAATAAAAATATAGACATATGATTTTTTTTAATGCAGCCATTTTGTATTCATCTTCATCTTAACAACAAAAACAAAACAAATAACAAATAAATGAAATCAAAAGTGCCATTTTTTACGGGATTTCATTGCACCAGAAATAAGTGAGAACGAGATAGAACGAGCTTACATTTTTGTAAGCCTAAAAATAAGTAATAAAATAGTTGCCAAAATATGTTTTTTTGCCAGTGTTCCCAATACATCATACTTCGTTATCCAAAAACCTCCCAAAAATCCACTAAAGATCCGAAAAATCCTTTAACATAAATTATAAATTTCCTAAATTTTCTTCCTCCGAAAAATTCTCCTGAAAGGTCAAGGATCTTCTAAATCTAGGAGGAAATCTCCCGATCTGGCAACACTGATTGGGCGCTGGAAATTTTGACCAAAGATTTGGATTTCGGTCAAAAAAATCATCTTCTTGAGCGCTTGAAGCAATTCCAGCGGAGCCGAGGTGGCCATTTGAATGATTTGCTCTTCCAGTGGCGAATGCAAGAGGGGGTTTTTTGGATTCAAACCCCTCCTAAATATCTGTGTTTTGTAAATATTTTTGTTAGAAAATATGGCTTCAACTGACAATGGGCTCAAAAGTTGTGAACAGAACCCCAAAATGAAATGCTATGTGCGCCACTGTGTTCTTTCATACATAATGACATGAATGTAGCTTCAAATAAAGAAGAATTTGATGTGTCACATTGCTGTTGTTTTATTTAAATATCTTTTCTTATCGTACTTATCTGGTCACCCTATTCCAGGACGAACAAATGCAAGCACAGCCTAACTTAAGAGATATTAATTCGACTAACAAACGACAGCTTGATGTCAAAAATTATGTCAAGGTCTGTGAATTCAGTGCAACCTTTTTGGAATTTGCAAAATTCCGTTTGTAGGGCCAGTCCTGCTAATTCCCAGCATGTCGCACCTGGTCACCCTATTCCAGGACAAACAAATGCAAGCACAGCCTAACTTAAGAGATATTAATTCGACTAACAAACGACAGCTTGATTTCAAAAATTATGTCAAGGTCTGTGAATTCAGTGCAGCCTTGCTGGAATTTGCAAAATTCTATTTGTAGGGCAAGTCCTGCTAATTCCCAGCACGTCGCATTGCTAATCAAGCATGAAATATTTCGCTCTGATTGCCATATGTATGTATGTATTTATGTATGTACATGCAATGATATATGACCAATGGCCATTATGACTAAAAATAAGTGCACTTTTCACTTTATCACAAAAAAATGAGCGAGTAAAAGTGTCACAAAGTCGAGCACTAAATTCGCACTAAGGCTCGCGTATGACAACAGAATAAATTGTGGAAAAAAATGGCAGATATTCACTTTCGGTTAGTGCAACATTTGTGTCGGGCACGTTGAGGCCATTCACAATGACAAACGTTGACTTTACACTTAAGTGGTCAGAGAACATAATTAATGATGTCTAAAGCTGCTTCAAAAAAAAAGCAACAAAAATATGAAACAGCGAAAAAAAACATTAACAGTACTGCGAAAAAAACCAATGAGTGCATTGTGAGCTGAGTTGAAGCGAAAAAATATGCAACTGAACTGGTCTGAAAAGTAAATATGAACACATTGGAAAAAGTGAATACGGCTTAAATGCAATGTTGATGTGTTGTTGCTTTTTGCTGCCCAATTAGAAAATAGTTGAAATTAAAACTGATAAATATTGGAAAGCCCAATTTAGCTGGAACAAGCGCCAAATATGCTCATTGCTTGGTCATTACAACAAAAAAAATCTGTTACGATTTCCATTGCCTCTCAAGCGTTCGACTGTTAAATGAAAGAACTGCTGATCTCATACATGTTTTTCTATACCATTTTTTTTTTACAATAGAAGAACAAAAATAAAATTCCAAATTAAAACGAAAAAAGAAAGGAAAGACAATTCCATTGTGGCAAAACAATGGAAGCATCGCTTTGAATTTTAATTATGGCAGCTTCTTTAAAAATTCTCTTCGCTAGAGTTAAATCATTTGTAAAACTGTCAGATTTTTTGATCCCATGATAAATTTCTGTCCCATGCTGTGCTGTGCGTATTTAAAGTCGAAAGTTAATGCCGAAATGGTAAAAAGTAGCTGCCACAACAATAACAACAAACCATCACTGCCACCAACAACAACAGCAATCAGCAGCATAAAACATCATATTTAAAAGACCATAACCAGTTTGACGTATTGCCAGCCAATACTTTTCACAGTTCTGGTCGCACAGTTGGGTCGCCAGCGCGCCGTTCTAGTCGCGTTCAATGCGTGTGCGCGCCGCCGGTTATGAACGGCGGCGTGTCAAACGCATTCAGAATGTTGTTGTTGGCCGGCCGGCTGCCTCGCTTGGCGGGGTGTTGCGCTTAATTGTGGCTTATTGCCACTGCGGCCAGACCGCTTGGCACTGCCCCCAAACAGAGGCAATCAATACAACTTACAACAACACATACAAGCAGATAAATATGTTTGTGTGTTTGTTTGAATGCTTTTAAACTTTTAAATTTATGCACAAAAAATAGATATAATTGTTTTCTTTTGTCCATATATCGCAAGCTACTTTTCTTGCCCAAAATCTGCTGCCAATGTTGCATATCTAACAACATTTGACACTTGCTGTCACATCACAAAACACACACACAAACACAACACTATTGTTTTGGGACGTGTTAATGGCCCATAACAATAGAGTTGCCATAATAATTATGGCAATTATGCCGTTTGGCGTGTTGTGGGAAATGTGTTGTAAAAATTACAATTTTTAACTTTAATGCCGTTTTACACAGAAAATTGGCGCCGGATTTTGTTCAGCGACAGCATCAAGCATCACTTTCATAACTTTCACTCGCTGTGTGGCGTATAATTTCGATTTCATTATGAGCCGATTGCCAGTTGTGCAGGTAGTTTAATTTTTCAACTTTTAAATGTGTGTTTTTAATGCGTTTTTGTAGGCTAATTTTCACACAATAAAATTTAATAACCCAAACAAAACATAATTTTAGGCATGAAACTTTTATTTTAAAGCCATTTTAAGCTAATTTTAAAACGCGTATTGAAAACTCTCTTCTTTGAGATAAAAATGCACAGAGACTGCTACGGCAGCCAGTTAAAAACAAAAATTTCTAATTGGGAGTTGAACCAAGTAACACTTGTTTCCAGAAGCAATTAACTAACAACTGAAAAATTTAATTAAATACTCTCACAGTTTTCTTTGGCTATGAAAAGAAAAGCTCCTACAAACTGTTCTTAAACTTATTTGATATTGGTTGAATTGGAATAGGAATCCAAGATCTCTTGACTTTTGATTCGAAACTCTAACTTTATTTAGTCTGCGGTGACAGCCAAACTGCGCTAAAGGTTCTCGAAACCCCTTCAAACTACTCAATGAATGTAAGGCAAAGCTGAAAAGTGACACAAAAACCGAGAAACCGAGTTTCGGTTTTTTTTTTAATATACGGCCGAAACCCAAACTTTCTAGTTGAAATAAAAATCACCATATCAAGCACTTTTTTCAACAAACGAATTTTACATTAAGTAAATAAAGAACAAACATAGCATAAATAAATAAATACTTATTAATAACAACAATTTATTCATTTTTTAAAAACGTAAACATGAAAAAATCACCTTTTCGTACCTTACTCGCTAATATTCAAAATCAAATAATTTAATATTATATGCTAAAAAAAGAAGTTTATTTACATTGCTGGCATCTAAATTACTCCTCCTTTCACTATACATCTGCTACACAATAAAATGTAAAAAATATTCTAGAAAGTTTCGGTTTCGGCTATTCGGCCATTTTTTGGCCGAAACTGAAACCGAAACCGAAACCACTTATTTGGGCCGAAACCGAAACCGAAACCGAATATTCGGTCGGACACTAAAAAATGTACAGAGACTGCTACGGCAGGCAGTTAAAAACAAAAATTTCTAATTGGGATTTGAACCAACTAACACCTGTTTTCGGAAGCAATTAACTAACAACTGAAAAATTAAATTAAATGTTCTCACAGTTTTCTTTGGCTATGAAAAGAAAAGCTCCTAAGAACTGTTCTTAAACTTATTTGATATTGGTTGAATGGGAATAGAAATCCAAGATCTCTTGACTTTTGATTCGAAGCTCTAACTTTATTTAGTCTGCGGTGACAGCCAAACTGCGCTAAAGGTTCTCGAAACCCCTTCAAACTACTCAATGAATGTAAGGCAAAGCTGAAAAGTGACACAAAAAACCGAGAAACCGAGTTTCGGTTTTTTTTTTTAATATTCGGCCGAAACCCAAACTTTCTAGTTAAAATAAAAATCACCATATCAAGCATTTTTTTTCAACAAACGAATTTTACATTAAGTAAATAAAGAACAAACAAACAAACATAACATAAATAAATAAATACTTATTAATAAAAACAATTTATTCATTTTTTAAAAACATAAACATGAAAAAATCACCCTTTCATACCTTACTCGCTAATATTCAAAATTAAATCATTTAATATTATATGCTAAAAAAAATTTTATTTATGATACATTGGTGGCATCCAAATTACTCCTCCTTTCACTATATCGTCGCCTGAGAAAACAAATGTCGTATGTCTTACCAGGCTCAATGGAACATACGACACTCGTTTTCTGAGGCGACGATATATCTGCTGCACAATAAAATGTAAAAAAATTTTCTAGAAAGTTTCGGTTTCGGCTTTTCGGTCATTTTTTGGCCGAAACTGAAACCGAAACCACTTATTTGGGCCGAAACCGAAACCGAATATTCGGTCGGACACTAGTTACGACACACTCTGATGTAACGAAATAGTAAAAAAAAACTGGCTAATCTGGGCTCAGCGAGCAATTTAGTAGAATCAGAGCCAGTCGAAGCGCTGCAGTGGTTCTACAGTGGTTCAAGAACCAATCAAGCATCGCTCATTTCAAATTCTACAGAATCGCAAAGTATTTTATGGGAACACTGAGTAAAAAGAGAGGAGTAGACTTTCTTCTTCGACAAGAGAGGAAAGAACTCTGTTAAAAGCCCGAACAGGAAAGCAGGGAATTTCCTCCAGAAGCTGAGAAGGAAAGACCTCCGTCGAATGGTTGGGTTAATCACAGGACACAATCCATGGGGGCGACATATGGCCAACATGGGCATCATCGAGGATCCGACTTGCATGTCTTGCCTGGAGGAGGTAGATAGTACAGAGCACTTTCTCTGTGCATGTCCTGCCTTCTCTAGAACGAGATTGCGCACGCTGGGTTCAGATGTTATGAGAATGGACGAAGTTCATTCTCTCACCCTGTGTGATCTCCTGAGATTCATTAATGAGTCCGGGAAATTTGCACAGGAGATCTCATAACCCTTTCTCCCTTTCCACCCACTTTCTCTTTTCTCTTTCCCATTCCAATCTCCTTTATCAACCTTTTTCCTGAGCCTTAAGTACAATGGGCCATAAAGCCTGAGTGCTTGAGGTAATGACCTCTCTTAGGTTATTTCCTCGGCTCCCCCTCACATCCATCCATCCATCTATCGTCTCATGTTCGGGGCAATCACATGACACAAATCATGTGCAAACATGAGAATCATCGATGACCCCCCACATGCAAATTCTACTTCGAGGACGCAACAGAATACTTCATCTGCCACTCTACAGCATTCTCGAGAAGCAGGAGGTGCATATTGGGCAATGATGCATCGAGTTTGAGCCAAGCTCATGTTCTAGCTCTCCACAACCTCCTCAGGTCTTCATAGAATCTAGGAAGTTGAAGGGTGAAGTGAGGATCGCTAACCACTTCCGCGAATTTTCTTTTCTATTCCTTACCTTTCTTCTACCTTTCCCCAATAAACTGAATAAACTTCACATCAAAATCTGCTTAATTTATTATAACAGGTTTACAATTTCTTGCTAAGGAAGCATCCATGATAGAAAACTTGGCTTACTTTGTTTCGATTACATAGGAACTTGAATCCTTGTCTATTATTTCAAAGCCTAGTTCAGCCAAGATTTAGTTTGCTCAGTAGACTAATTGCCAATAAGTTAGCAAACATAATTAAAAATCTTTTTCCAAAAAAAGGGACATTGTGATTCCCGTAAGTGTAGCAAGGTCCCTTGTCTAATCTCACGTTGGATAATTAAAACTTTTCTAAGTCTGTGCTAAATTTGGCTAATTCATTCAATGTCTTTCACTATCATTGAAGAGCAGGTAAATTTACTTTAAAATGCTGAACATTTGAACCGAAGGACATATTCTATATTATCTGCCGACTCACAGCTCCTATAATAAACCCAATAGCACCAATAGGTCAAGGTTTTTGTGAGTCTAAGATGCGTTGTTTAGAGACCCTTTGGTTAGAATAAAACGAACTTTTGCATATTCTTTACTTTTATGAAATGATTAAACGACTTTGTAGTTGAATTTTACAGTTCTTGATATCTTAATTCTTTTACCAAGCAATGAAACATATGTCAAGAAATTCCTAAAAGAAATTCCTATAAGAATTTCACTGTCTTATGCCCGAAGCACATTAAAGACGGCAACAACAGGACAGCATCTGCCAAAGTATAGAGTCAGAACGTTCCTATGAAGACGATTATTTTGAGGACGACCACCGACCACCGACCGCAGTTGTGGCTGTTCCTAACCTTAGAATTATTTGTATTTTTTAGTAGACAAAATCAAATCTATCTACTATCTATCGACTATCTACTACTTCAAAACTGATGCTTTCGTTGGCGTTTTTATTGGAATCAATTAGGTGACTACACGGCGACGGTTGTTGCTGACACCTTATTATGGTCGTGTGACCCTCTCGCTGCCGTCTTCAATGTGTTCGAGGCATTAGCTCCAGTTGCAATGGTCATTGTTAATATTTTAAACCTGGAATAACTCAACCAACTATTATAATTAATTACACCGTGCAACAACAAATTTTACACACACAAAAAAATCGATATATTCATATATTCACGAAACTACGAGCCAAATGTAGTAAAACTGCGTTTTTAGTTTTTCTCTCTGACATCAGAATTTCTTTAAAAAAAAAATGAAAATTTCAGGGACATGTTTATTTCCAAAAATTATTTTAAAAATTGAGCGCATTGTAGAATAACATTATGGGTATCAAATGAAAGAGAAAAATCCTTAGAATCTTAAAAACAATAATGTTTTGGTGAAAAAGGACGAAGAGGTATTACAAATACCCTTTTAAAACTTTATCCTTGAATATCCTTGCAAATTTCCAATCGTTTTTTTTTGAAAAAAATATATCTTAAGGACTAATGTGAACACTACCACATCCTCGAATTTCGTCCTTCTAACTTCATTAGTTTAGGAAATCAAAAAATTTCAAAACACACGAAAAAAATTATATCCTCGCGAAACTAGGGGCCAAATGTAGTAAAACTGCGTTTTTAGTGTTTCTCTCTGACGTCAGGATTTTTTTTTAAAGGACTTTGAAATTTCAAGGACATGTTTATTTCCAAAAAATTCTTTTAAAAATTTAGCGCATTATAGAATAACAATATGGGCATCACATGAAAGAGAAAAGTCCTTAGAATCTTAGAAAATTTAATGTTTTGGTGCAAAAGGACGAAGAGGTATTGAAAATGTCCTTTTAAAATTGTATCCTTGAATATCCTTGGCATTTTCCACTAGTTTTTTTTTTTTAAATCGATCTTAAGGACTAATATGTACACTGCCACATTTTTGAACTTCGTCCTTCGAACTTTATTAGTTTAAGATATAAAAAATTTAATACTTCTCTCTACAGGATATGGATAATTTCAATATCATTAAGGATGCTGAAATTGTATTTATAGAACCATTTTTGTTGCACAGTGTTATAATATAAAATATATAATATTATAATTATTTAAAAATATTTTGGTTCAAAATCGTTCATAATGATTGAATGATCCATCAACCTGTCAGAGCATCACAGAGAGCAAAATATCATCGATTTGTTGAATGCTTCACATAGTTCTTCAGCTCAGTATAAAATTCCTGACTGTTACAGTATCACATCTTAATACTTTCTGACTGATTCAATGGCGCTTTCATTGCCCTCGTGCCAGATTACTCAGACTCCCAACAAAGTCTGATGTTATGCTTTCGAAAACAGTGCTCAAACTTCCTCCAATCCATTACCCTTTTCTACCCTGAAGCATTGATTGCGCCTGACCTGTCAACACGGTTTCTAAACAATAAAAACGATCTCAAAAATTATATAAGACTTTCATAACTGTAAGTTGAATTTTTCGGCGCATATTTTTGGAGCATTCGCTGATCTCTTTACAAGCACTCTTCATCGCATCAGCAAAGCGATTAGCTTCATGTTTTCTGCTTGAAAGTGCCGAGAAAATGAACAACAAAAACGTTTATTATTAATGATGCTTTTAGTGCTGTCGGCGTTACGAATTTCGCCAGCATCAGACAGAGCCGCATCGCCCGACGCTGTCCGACAATCCGACAAATATTGTAGAAGGAATCGCGCTGCATGAAATGCTATAGTAACGGCAGCCGATTTCATGCGGCTGTGCCGCTCGAAAGCTATTAAAAAGTAGCTGCAACACAGCGCGACCAGACAATAGAAAAGTCATTAATTAAATTTGGTTTGGGGACTTGACTTATTTCGCTGCAACGAAATGTTCGAATTTTGTCGGCCTGACAGACAGAACGAAGCCAACGGAAATCCCAAACTGAACCAATTTGTTTGGCGTGCAACATTTTTCACCCATTTCTTCAAGGCATCCGAATAGTAAAAGTGTTGGCACAGAGTTGGAATGAAACATAAAAGAAATTGAAATGATGTAAGGAAATTGAAAAATGGTTAAAAGGTTACAGACCAATTATTGAAAGTTTTTAGCTTAAATGCTCGAAGCGGCGCTGAAGCAGTGCGCACAGATGAAGTCATTACAGGGAAACTATTAGAGGCGCAGCGTGTGGCGCGTTGCGGTCGAGTTCGGACTCGGCGCGCTGAGGTGAGGTGTCAAATTGTTTAATTGTGCGAGAATTGGGTTGTGTTAACATTTTCCAAAAATAATACATTTTCGGCACTTTTGTTGTTGGTTGGGTTTTGGGCTCTGATTGGGTTTTTGCTGTTGTTTATTGTTCTAATGTTTGATGGTTTGATGCACGTGTAAGTTAGCTGAAATTATTTTAAATTGGATATTAAATTTTTTAGAACAGTTATCAAGAGTATATAAATTTTAAGATTGGGTCAGTGTTGGGTTTAATTTATCTGAGACAATCTGTGTAACGATAGTCCAATTAAGGGACTAAGGGAAGCTTCCTGCTTCAACCGTTTTGAATGTCAAAATTTCAACTCGTATTGGAATCGTTTTATTTGGAAATACAAAATTTGCCCTAATTTAAGAAATTTCTATAATTATTGCTTTATAATAATTATTCCCAATAAGAAATTTTTTACGTCGCCTATAACTATTATCATATAATAAATATTTTTGAGTTGCATAATAACTCTTATAAATATTTCGTTGTCGATAATTATTATTTTGGGATTTGTTTTTTTTACGGTGCTTCATAGCTTTTATTTATGACTTTTTATTTACGTTACCGATAACACTGCACAACAAAATCAAATTTTTTTTTAAATAACAAGGTTTTGACAACGGATTCTGGTAGAGGGGGCAAACAAAAATATATACGTGTCTGAATTTTTTTTAGGGGGGTCAAAGTTTCCCCTTTTTGCACATTCTTATGGTGAATCGGCATACGAAAACCATGTAACCTCACCTTTTAGGTATATGATGTGTTCAGCAATTTGATGTAAAATACTACAAAGAACATTTTTGTGAAATATAATATATATAATAATAAGAAATTTTTTACGTCGCCTATAACTATTATCATATAATAAATATTTTTGAGTTGCATAATAACTCTTATAAATATTTCGTTGTCGATAATTATTATTTTGGGATTTGTTTTTTTTACGGTGCTTCATAGCTTTTATTTATGACTTTTTATTTACGTTACCGATAACACTGCACAACAAAATCAAATTTTTTTTTAAATAACAAGGTTTTGACAACGGATTCTGGTAGAGGGGGCAAACAAAAATATATACGTGTCTGAATTTTTTTTAGGGGGGTCAAAGTTTCCCCTTTTTGCACATTCTTATGGTGAATCGGCATACGAAAACCATGTAACCTCACCTTTTAGGTATATGATGTGTTCAGCAATTTGATGTAAAATACTACAAAGAACATTTTTGTGGAGCATTTTAACCCTGTAGCTCCTATTTGTATGGGTCAATTTCACCCTTTTTTCTAAAATGCCAAAAATGTCCTGTAAAACAGGACTTTTTAAGGACAAAATGTACCGCGAAAATATTCGCCATAAAATTCTACTATAGGTCTCTGAATACATCAAAGCTCAGAAATTAACTTGAACGCCAGAATTAAGCCAAAACTGAAAATGTGTTTAAGTGCCCCCTCTACCAGAATCCATTGTCAGAACCTTGTTATTTTTTTTTGTGTTGTACAGTGTAACTATTATTTTGAAAAATTTTTATTTTATGTTGCTTCATAACTTTTATTTATAATTTTTCAAATTTACGTTGCCGATAACTATTATTTTGAAAAATTTTTATTTTACGTTGAATTACCATATTTTGGGTATGAATTGATTTTTTAATACTTCAAATTGACGAACGCAAATTAACTGCAGAAAACCAATTTCCACCAACAACTAAACAATTAAAAATCTATTCATACTCAAAATGTGGTAAGGCAACGTAAAAAAAAATTTCTTTCATAAAAGTTATGAAGCAACGTAAAAAAAATGTTCTTTGAAATAATAGTTATCGGCAACGTAAATAAAAAAAATAAAAATAAAAACTATGAAGCAACGTAAAAAAAATTTTTTTTAATAGTTATCGGTAACGTAAATAAAAAAATTCATTAATAAAAGTTATAAAGCAACGTAAAAACAAAAAAACCCCAAAATAACAATTATCGAGAACGAAAAAAATATTTATTTCTCATAACAGTTATTATGCAACGTAAAAATTAATTGTCGCAAATAATAATTATAACCAACTAAAAAAAATTATGTTACATTTTAATAGTTACATGGCAATTAATTTCTTATAAAACTTATAATAGTTAAGTCCCTGGTTTTTCCTATATTTTGATATTAGTTACAATAAGGATTCGATCCTGTAAGCGTCGCTTCATGACCCAAACACTTTGGCAGCAACATGACCACAATTGTCAAATTATAAACTAATTTCTCATCATTCCCTTTGGAGACGATTATTTTTACGACTGCAAAGCTACACGACCACCGACCACAGTTGTCGCTGTCGCCAGCCTTACAACTATTTCAACATATTTGAAAGCGAAAAAATCAAATCAATTGTCATCACTGCCTCAAAACAGATGCTTTTGTTGTCATTTTTATTTTAATCAAGTAGCTGACTACATGGCAACAGTTGAACCTGATGACATTTTGTAGCCGTGTGACCCTGTCGTTGCCGTTTTCAATGTGTATGGGCCATCGTTCTTGCCTGTTGTTAACTGCAATAATTTTGAAAGTAGTTCAAGACTAACGTACCATTCCATCCGCTTGAAATGTGTGTTGTAACCAGAGTTGCCGCTTTTGGTCTTTTCGGACCAAAATTGGTCAGATTTTTTTACTTTGGTCCACTGGTCCGCTTAAACAAATTTCGGTCCGTATTGTGATGTGAATATCTTTTCATTAGTACAAAAAATTTACATAAAACAATAAAATTGTAATTTGAAAATTAATTTAAAGGTATCGCAAATTTTTAATTTGGTCGGTTGGGGTTGGATTTGGTCGGAAGTTTGGTCAGACAAAAATTTTTCAAGTGGCAACACTGGTTGTAACACATGCTGGAAAAAACAGTGTTGCATACACATTTCAAAAATGGCTGAAATATGTGGTATCACAATGGGCCTCTTAATAGGCTTCCGACTGTGTCTTTTACAGAGGCAGCCAGCATAACCTAACCTACCGTACCTTACTTCAAGGCATAGAAAACCACCGAGTCACCTAGTCACCTTCTACTATGATAGGTTCCGGGCCACTCGACAGTAGCAGGAAAAAAAGCTGCGGACGAGATGGCAAGAAAGGAAATTGCTTTGTTCCCTTCCGAAGTAGATAGCTCTTTCTCCCTTCCCTCCAATATCTACCCTGTATATGTATAGACAGATTTTGAGTTCTCATGAGTTAGCAGTACCTATTGTGGCACCTGCCGGGCACTATGGCTCTTTCTATCCATGGAGGGAGCGAGATTTATACTATTCCTGAGTTGAACATTCCATCGACAGCTCGTTGAAGACAAATCGTCGCTTCAGAAAACGAATGTCGTATGTTCCATTGAGCCTACTAATACATACAACAGGTAGTTCGTGAGACGTCGTGCCGTGCGGACGTGTTTTTCCTAATCTCTCTGTTGATCATAATTATACAAACACTCGTGCGTTAGTGATTCGGGTCGAGCATCCTGCTGATTATCGTCATGCCATGCGTATGTGGCCATAAGGTCGACCGTGGCCAGCTTAAAGTACAATGTGCCAAGTGCAGTGACATTTTTCATCCAAAATGTGTAAAGCTATTATCGGCCGATATTGAATATATGCAAAAAGCGAACAAGCCTTATTGTTGTACCCAATGCACAAAAGCGCGCCGAAACTCTATTCTATCGTCTCCTCGCTCAACAACTCCGCCAATAGATAGTGTATCGGTTACCAACAACTCAGCTGGTTCGGAGCCCGCAAAAAACTCTTCGCTGCCACCTGCTTCGGCTCCCGAGAGAGCCTATCCGCCACCTGAGTGCGACGAGATAGAAATCAGCTTGCAAGCTGTTCTCAAAGAGCTTAGATCTCTTCGATCTGATCACGAAAAGACGACCGCAATAATTTGCTCTTTGCAAAGCGACAAGGAACTTCTGATTAAAAAAGTTGAAGATCTGCAACTAGAAGTACAAGCTGTTCGTCGTTTACTTTGTGATTTTGATGTCGCTGCTACAATCCCCACCATTGCTAGTGACATCAAAGATCTTCGGAATGATCTGAATAACATGCATGCTAATATTTCTGCAACATCAATACACAATAAGCGGGCGCCTGTTCTTGGCTCAACGACACCGATTCTCTCCTCTGCTCCATCTATCTCTTATGCTGCTGCTGCTGCCGCCGCTGCCACCCCTACAGCCCATGCTGCCGATGCCGTTAACATTTCTTCTGCTTCGCGCTGCCCTGCGCCGCCTCCGTTGCTGCTATCTCATAGCAACCAGACAGCACAGTTGAACAACGATGACGTCTTCATAACTGCTGGCGCTAAGAATAAAAGAGCAAAACGGAATGCGAATAACACTGTCGTTGGCCGCAATGCAAGCCGCGAGTTGGATGTAATTGTCAATCTAAAGTGGGTACATTTGTCGTATTTCAATCCCACAGTGACCACCGAAAGCATTATTGAATATGTACATACTCATGCTGCTATAGATAAGAGCGATCTTTCATGCTACATTTTAGTAAAGAAAGACTCTGCAATTGAAGGACTGAAGAGAGTATCGTTCAAACTTGGCGTAGCAGAAAAGTACTACGACAAAATCTTCGACCCTTCTCTTTGGCAAGAGAATATTAGAGTAAGGCCGTTTACAAATTTTCCAAGAGTAGAGGCGAAACCACTGCAGTCCTAGCGTGCGCCGACGCTGTTATTAATTCTGCAAATGCTACAGAATCCCTACTGTATTATCAGAATGCTGGCGGGATAAGAACCAAAATGCTACCGTTGCTGCTTTTTTCTTCATCGTCTCTCTACGACATCATAGTTTTAACAGAAACCTGGCTCTCTGAATGCCATCATACTGCTGAAATGTTCGATTGTCAACAATATAATGTATTTCGCAAAGACAGATGCTCCCGCACTACCGGTCTCTCTAAAGGCGGTGGCGTACTTGTTGCTGTTCGTTCGAGTTTGCCCAGTACGCAAATTACCCTATCCTCTGATACGTGCTCAGACCAGGGTCGTTTAGATATTGATCAAATTATTGTTAAAATTGTCATAGAAAAATCTCATGAATTGTTCATTTCTGTAAGTTACATTCCACCATTAAGTCCAAACGAATTGTATAAAACGCATATAAGTAACTGTTGCACCATATTAAATAATCTAAACCACAATCAACATATCATAATATTGGGTGACTTCAATTTACCCAATGTTAATTGGTGTTTTGATGAGGATGTTAAGCAATTATTACCATATAATGTATCAAGCGAGAGTGAATGCGAGGTACTCGACACTTTTGCTGAGTTTAATCTCTGTCAGGTTAACAGTGTTCATAACGACATCAATCGTATACTTGATTTAGTTTTTATAACCAGCGATCTAAAATCTGATGTCGAGCCCATTTCTTCACCCCCTCTTCCTAACTCTATCCACCATAAAGCATTATGTGTGAGCTTTAAACTTATAAACTATATCAAATCAGTCATTAATTCTTGTAAAAACTATAACTTCATTAAAGCCGAATTCAATGACATATCACGTTCATTAAATTCAGTTGATTGGGAATCTGCCCTTAACAAGCCCCAATTATCACAAGCCTACTACGTATTTCGAGACAATTTGAAGGCGGCCATTAACACGTTCGTTCCTGTTGTACCAGTAAAGAGTCGTTCCAAGCCGATCTGGTATAACTGCAGACTTATAAATCTCAACAATAAAAAAACTAAAGCATACAAACTGTATCGCAAATCAAACAAAAATTTAGAACTTTATGCAATATACAGTCGGTTGCAAAAAGAGTTTGATACTCTGAACAAGTTCTTATATCACCACTATATCCTTAATGTAGAGAGTGAAATAAGGGCAAATAGTAAGCGTTTTTGGCAGTTTATAAACAGCAAAAAGAAAGACACTGGAATCCCAGACATGATGCATTATTTGGGAGAATCATCGTCGGATATTGATAAAATTTGTAATTTTTTTGCATGTTTCTTTCGATCAGTTTATGTTCCTCAATCTGGAATCGAAACTGACAATAACATAGATAGCAGCGCACTTGTCTTTAAGGGTTTACAACTCTCAGTTGATGAAGTTCTAGATGGCCTTGCGATCTTGCCAAATGACCCAACTTCAGGAGAAGATGGTTTTCCACCTATTTTATTAAAAAATTGTGCACCAGCGTTAGCCCTCCCATTGTCAATAATCTTTAATAAATCCCTGCGGTGTGGGGAGTTTTTACAGGACTGGAAAAAATCCTTTATTATGCCTATCCATAAATCTGGGAGCAAGTCAGATATTTCAAATTATCGTCCGATCTGCAAAATCTCAAGTATACCCAAACTTTTCGAGAAACTTGTTTATGATAGGATTTTCTTCCATATTTCAGAGATCATATCGCCTTATCAGCACGGCTTTATAAAGGGTAAATCCACTTCTACAAACTTGGCCTTATTCTCTAATTTTGTCTTAAAACAATTTGAAACAGGTCAACAATGCGACGTCATATTCACTGACTTTTCGAAAGCTTTCGACAGGGTTAGTCACAAAATCCTTCTTGCAAAGTTGGAATCAATTGGATTTCATTCAAGTATGCTTAAGTGGTTTGCATCGTACCTAACCGATAGGACCCAAATCGTTCGTATAAACAATACAAAATCGGATATCATTAACGTCACCTCAGGTGTGCCTCAAGGCAGCCATCTTGGGCCGTTACTTTTCCTGATCTTTATCAATGATATTCCGGACGTCTTTTTGACGTCGCGTTGTCTGATGTACGCAGATGACTTGAAAATATATAGTCGCATAGAGAACGTATCTGACTGCATTAACCTTCAAGAGGACTTATCAAAACTACATTCTTGGTGTGATGCTAACTCTTTGCCACTTAATGTTGGTAAATGCCAGTGTCTGTCTTTCAGTAGACGTAAAGTCGCGATTAATTTCCATTACAAGATAGGCAATGTTATCCTCACAAAAATTTACGAAAAGAAGGATTTGGGAGTCATCTTCTCCTCGAAAATGTCCTTTTCTAAACATATAGACTTTATGATTACCAAATCTAGGTCCATGCTCGGCTTTGTAATGAGAAATTCAAATGAGTTCCAGGATGTTTTTACTCTCAAGAGTTTGTATTTTGCATTCGTAAGATCGAACCTAGAATATTGCAGCATCATTTGGGATCCATTCTATTCGGGTTATTCGTTAAGGATCGAGAAGATTCAGAAACGCTTCACTAGATATGCCATTCACTCTCTCCGTTGGAAAATGATTATGCCTGAATATAAAAGTAGATGCCTTTTGCTAGCTTTGCCGACATTAGAAATGCGAAGAAAAATTTCCTCGGTAATGTTTATTAGAGACATAGTCACTAGCCATATCAAATGCCACTTCTTGCTTGAGTTAATATTTTTCAATTGTCCCGCACGTGGCCTCAGATTTAACAACATGTTCTACCTACCTTGTCATAAGACTAACTTTAGTCTTAACGAACCGCTTACACGCTGCCTAAGGCAGACAAACCAATTTTGTAAAAATTTAGATATATTTTGTAATTCTAGAGAGAGTTTTAAGTCTAAACTAATTCTGCTGTCACACTTTTTGAGTTGCGATTAATTGTAATTAACATATTTATGTACATAATATATATACCCTAGCTTTTAGTAATCTATTTGAGTTGTACTCTAATTGATGAATTTAAATAAATAAATAAATAAACATTTGTTTTCTGAGGCGACGAAATGGCGCCTCTCGTCCAGTGATGACTGCTGAAGTTGTGGAAATAAAGCAGAGGTATAAATGATACAAGACTTACTGTACCGCTGTCCGGCTCTGCAGGAACGCTGACTCTCTACCCTGGGGTCAAGATTTCTGGTGGACTTAGCTAATGTTCACTAAGCGGTCGAACTGGTTTGGCCCGAATTGACAATGTTGGTAAGCTCGAGAGGAAAACGTGAAAGGATTCACAATGCGCCATTTTTGCCTCAAATTGGAAGGAATGCTTAACCCTTTCGGTTATTCTATGCCATATGGCATAGTCTCTTTTCAGTGCCTGTTTTAGGTCAAAAAACTTGTGGATACTATATTTTTGTTGTTTCTTAGAATAGTTTGAAGTTTTAGGAAAAATACGAAATTAATAAACTGAATAATTAAGTTGAGAGAAGAGAAGTATACACGTTTTTTAATGGTATATCTTGAAATAGTAAAGGAAGAAGAAGCAGAAAAAATTAGATAACTTTTTTAATTTGACGTTTTCTTTCAATTTAGATACTTTTTTTTTTTTAATTTTGGCTGAAGTAAATGAAGAAATATTCAAATTTTCGTTATGCATAAAAAGTTTTATGTTTAAGTAATTATTACAGCCACACCGATGTGGTAGCTCTCATAGAAAAACACTCTAAAATACAGGGTCCGAGTATAAAAATTAAAAACTTTCTTATGGAATGTTGCTAATATAACCACATAGAAGCCTAAAACGTAAAATTAAAAATTTTAACTTTCCCCAGTAAAAACCTGTAGCGAAAGGGTTAATGAGTTGTTTCCAGTAAAAACCTGTAGCGAAAGGGTTAATGAGTTGTTTAGTGAAATTTGAAATTTGCAGCTTTCAAAAGTTTGGACCATTTCATGTCGAAAACATTTTGGCTGACTTGTTTGTTGACAACCTCATGTCGCAAATATTTTTGCTGACTTTTTCGTTGTTTGATTTGGTAGAAAAAAGTCGCTGAAAAACCTTACACACAAAAATTCCTGCTACTTTTTTGTTGATATTGCAATCTCTATTTACGTTCTAAAAATGTTCGTCCTAAATATTTGTTGACATACCAGCGAGTGAAATAAATTCAATCATTTTATTTTCTTTACCTTTAACCATTCATTCCAATGGCTCTAATTAAGTATTTTGCGATGTAGTCATTGTTTGCCTCCGACCAATTTTCTGCTTTCCTTTGCATAATTTGAAAAGCACTTAACCAAATTTTCGTCAAATTGCGTATTCGAATGCGTGCAACATGCGGCAATGCCGCAACGACATGCAACATCTTATACACTGCCCGCAATCGCATATATTCATACACTCACACACACATGTATCGACATCCAAAAAAAAACATCAAGGTGTATGTGTGTGTGTGTGTTTGTATGTTCGAGTACGTTGATTTCCAAATGACACGCGTCCACTACGAGTACACAAGAATGGGAAATGAATGAGGATTGAATGAAAAATCGTTGTCGCAAATGTTGCTCGCACGCCGCACGCCAACAGCGGTGCTGCCACCGTTGTCACCGCTGCCACCATCACTCATGTGTGTGTATGTGTGTGTGTGTGTGCGTGTGGGTTCTGAGCGGGGCGCACGCACGCACATTGCGTCGTGCAACTACTTGAAAAATGCATTTCGAGTGTGCGCCGCATGCTGCATGCCACACGGTGCGACACGTCCTGCAGCCGCTGCCAGCGGCCAGCGTTGCCAGCCGACGGTTGATGGCAGCATTGCAATTGTTCTACAGTTGTTGCTGCATACAAAAATCAAGACAAATCAATGAATAATTAAGAAATTTGTCGTTAGGAAACGTTCCTTTGTTGAGGCAGGAAGCTCCAATGCGCTTGGCCCGTTGTTTCCTCTTGTTGCGTTTCATATGCATGTATGTGTGTGTGTGTGTGTGCGTGGTGCTTGCGCCGCTGCCACTCCAATTAGGCAACACCTTGCCGGCACTCGTTTCGAATGTTTCGACTGCGCTGCGCTACGCGTTTGTGCTCGAGTGGCTTTTCTGCCCATTACAGTTGAGTGCGCGTACGTGTGTTGGTGTGCGTGAGTATGACTGTGTGTGTGTGTGTGTTTGTGTGCATTGGCGTGCATGCATTGTGCTTGATTGCGTTCATAATGAAGGAACAATTTATATGTGTGCATATCCTTGACAAATTGCATTCGAATTGCAATGCGAGAAAGGACAATTTTCGACAGTGTGGGCATTGTTGTACACTGAAAAAAAATAATGCAAATTGTTAAAACTACTTAATTGTAGCAACAAACTTATTTGTAGCAACAAGCTGTAGTAAATTATGGTAATAAATTATCAAAATATTATTGCGGGTACGAGTTTTTTTAACTTTCAAGCTTTATTTAAAAAATTTGTTTTTATGACAATTTTTGTCTACTATGAGCTATGATTTTTGTCCATCTCTCAGGCAGCATATGGATTCGGTGTTGAACAAATTCCTTGTCTTTTGAGGCGATCCAAGAATCAACTCAATTTTTGTCTTCTTTGTACAAAAGAAGTGAAATGCTGCTCGGCCAGGCCGTAAATCTTTGACAGGAAAAAGTGGTAGGTAGAAGAAATGGTGAATAAAATATCCATTTGAAGCGTCTCCAAAGTTTCTTTAACGATCACTATGCAGTAGACGCTCTCAAAATCGAACCACTTTGTACAAGGAGTAGTTATAATTTCCGAAATGTTCAAATTTCTGGTCTTTTTTAATTCATCTAAAAAGTCCAAAAAATATTGAAACGACATCTAATAACTTGAATATGATTTTTGCTACTTTTTCCCTCATTTCTTAAAAAACTGTAAAAACTTGCATTCGCATACAAATCGACTTTTATTGTTTGCTTAAAATTTGCACATAATCCATAAGTCCACAGCTAAGCAATTCAGTTGAACAACTTCATCAAGCTTTTCTTAAAATTTTAATTTTAACGTCCAAAGTCCAAAAATTTTTTTTTTAATATTTTAATATTTTTTTTACTTTTTAATCGAAACTGAGTCAAATGTTTACATACGTAATTATCATTCACGAGTGTGCGGCCAAACAATGTCAGTTAAAAAATAAAATAAAATAAAATAAAATAAAATAAAATAAAATAAAATAAAATAAAATAAAATAAAATAAAATAAAATAAAATAAAATAGAATAAAATAAAATAAAATAAAATAAAACCAAATAAAATAAAATAAAAAAATTAAAATAAATTAAATTAAATTAAAAAATAAAATTTTAAATAAAAAAAAATTTAGTGATTCCCCTCTGACTTTTAAGCAAAATAAACACCAAAACAGGGATGGACAAAATGAAAAGGAAAACGCTCGCAAATTCGAGCATTCAATGCTGACAAATATGAGGTTCGAATGTCTGGAAGAATCGAATTTGTGAGAGTTCGAGCTTGTGAGCGTCTACTGTATGTTCCAATTTAATGCTAGCTACGCCATCTTTTGTTAATCCCTCAAAACTAATTTGTTTCCCAATATACATAGGACCATACATATTAGTTGGATCCATTGTGAATCCCTTCATTTTGGATCCGGTGTCCTCATCTTGGCAAGGAGATTGTGTAGATCCTGGCTCCATGAGTTTCAGTTCTCAGTTTCAATAAAAGAGCTCCTAGATGGTTGACTACATCAATAAGGTCGCAGGGAAATTTCAGTAGACATCTAGCACGACTCAATCTTGTTGAGAACATAACTTGTAGACTGTTATTTAAAGAACGATATGACGAATGTGTATCAGTGTTTGTCAAAACCGAGTTGAAGAATTTAAATTTTGAGCAACTATTCGTAATTGAGGCTGAGAAGGAGAAGAGAGGCAATGAAGGACCCAATAAGTAGACAACAATTCATATATTAATTGAAGATGAGTTATAGACCAACAATCAGTAGAATACAATACATGTTAAATTTATTAAGTAGATGGAAAGTCTTTGGTTATCACAGACCTCCGATCTGTAGAGCAATATGAAATACAAATAAGTCAAAGAAGGACTTAATAGGCAGTCTGCTTCGGTTGATCCCTTAACACTAGAAAGACCCACAAAGATTACATATCATATCTGCTGATATTTCGAAAAATACACATCGAATTTGGGTAATTTTTAACAAAATAAATTTTTTAAAAAATTTTAAATTTTTCACAAAAAAAAATTCAAAGTCACCAAAGCAAAAGTTGATAGAAATACTAGAGAAAATAAAAATATTTGAAAATGAAAAACCGTCAAAATGACCGCAATTGTCTTTTTATTGCATTTCAACTGCAATCGGAAATGATTTTAGGTATTAAAAATATATCAGAATCTGTGGAAATTTTTACAATTTTTCAACCATTTTTTGAAATTATTCAATTCTATATCTATCTATCTAATCAATATGTAATAAGTTCCAAAAATTTCTTAAGGTCTTGAAAAAACTTGCACATAAACAATGTCAAATCATTTGGGGTCTTTCACATAGCTAACTTAATGCAAACACTTTGCGCAAGAATTATGCAGGACAACCTAAAGTGTACAACATTTGTTGCACAGTGTCATTGGCATAATGCAAAATTGCCGAATCGCGCTCCGTGTACTGAACGCTACGACGGCGAATTGCCTTTACGCATTCGCTTCTGTAGAATTGCGCACACACACACACACGCACCGTCACGTCGGCGAATGGTGAAAATACACAGCTCAAAGGGTTTTCCTGCAGCGGCAGCCACTTCATGTGTACTTCACTTCATATGCAGCGAGCGCGGCGCGCACATACAACCCGATCCTGGACTGTGTACATGTGTGCGTGTGCACATAAATTGAACGAACGCAACAATGCCGGACGGCTGACGCAAATGTGTGGACTGCACGTAGCAATTAAATTCGTGATCTTTATACAAATTTTTACTTAAATGCAAACATTTTACAAAATCTACCAAGAAACAAAAAACAACAACAAATAAGCAAACACAGCAATGTGTGTTAAAGTGCTGTTAATTAGAGTGCCGGAACCGGATCAATTGGCCTGTGCGACGGCTGGCATTAGCACTTCCGTCGACGCGCCGGCTGGTGGGTAGATCCAACGATTATGCCGCCGTCGCTGCCAAGTCGTCGAGTATTCGCATTCAAATACGAAAATTCGTAACTTGTTGTTGTTGTTGTTTTAGTGCGTTTAACATGCACGAAAACGTGCACTGCATGTGTTGCAATTGCAGTCGTAGTTATAGTTGTATATAGTTGTTGTTGTACAATGTGTTATATTTATTGTTGTCATGTAGCTGTAATTTTGGTGTGTTTTGTGCGTGTGCCGTCGACATGAATGCAAATTGCACTTGTAGTATGTATTGCTGAATGTGGGAGCGGAACTTCCTTCAGTTGTTGTAATGGTTGTTCTTGTTGTCTCGGCCAAGTGAGTTGTTTTTTCCAAATATTTATATAAGTGAAGCCTTAATTGTCTTTAAGAAGAAAAAGTAGATTTTTTTTTGTATTTAGACAGACATCACACATCTCTAACGCATTTCGAATCCTTGGAAAAAGGATCGATTTTATGAGAATAATTCGTAGACGTTCTGTACGTGCTGATGGCCAGTTTTTTAGAATTGCATTTAATATATTAATAAATTTAATTATTTAATTTTAGTTTTTTCAAATTTTAATTATTATTCTGTTTTTTTTTTAATATTTTTTAATTTTTATCACTTCCCATTCACATGTTCAAGATTTTAACATTTCAGTTTCGTAATTATGGGACTATTTTTAATTTTCATTTATTTGTTTTTTAACAATAGTTTTTCATTTATTTATTTTTATTATATTATTACTTTTTTATTCACTTCAAATTAGTTACATACTATTTTAGTCTAATTATATTTATAATTAAAACTTTGAATTGAATAAATAATAATTTTGATGATCTTAAATTAAATAATGATTATTTTTATTTATTCTAATGCATTTATTGGAATTTTAATAAAAACAAAAATAAATTAATTATAATTTTATTTATTTTTACTGGTTTAATAATCATTGTTATTTAATATTCTGATTATTTTTAATATTTTTTAATATTTATCACTTCCCATTCATATGTTCAAAATTTAAATATTTTAATTTCGTAATTATGGGACTATTTTTAATTTTCATTTATTTGTTTTTTAACAATAGATTTTCATGTATTTATTTTCATTATTTTATTAATTTTTTATTCACTTTTTCTAGTTACATACTATTTTACTCTAATTATATTTATAATTAAAACTTTAAATTGAATAAATAATAATTCTGATGAACTGAAATTGAACAATGATTATCTTCATTTATTCTAATGCATTTATTGGAATTTTAATTAACACAAAAATTAATTAGTCCTAATTTTAATTACTTTTAGCGGCTCATCATTTATTTTTATTTATTTATTTTAAAATTTATTTATTTATTCATTATTTATTTATTATATACATGTGATTTTTAAATATTAAAAAAATTAAATTAAAATTTTTTAATAATAATTATTATTATTATTTTTAAATAATTAATTAAAATAAAAAACTAAAATGTTTAATCATTTTAATTAATAATAATAATTAATTTTAAATAATTTTAAATAATAATAATTTTTAAATAATTAATTAAAATAAAAAAATAAAATTTTAATAATTTTAATTAATAATAATAATTAATTTTAAATAATTTTAAATAATAAATAATTAAATAATTGGGTATAACTGAGAAACAAATTCGTGTTCCTAATATTTTGTTTATTCGTTTTTTAGCAATATATAAAATTATAAATGATTAACTACCGATTTGCTTTTCGCAGAGAATGGAAGTCTTCACTGACATGCCCGATAAAAACTCCTAGTTTATTTTTAATGGTTCTTAAAAAAAATATTTTTTTACTTTTGGGTTGAACTAAAATTAAATAATAATAAAAAAATAAATATTTTTAAATAAAAATTTATGAAAATGAAAGGAAATTGTTAGTAGATAGCATAAAATTTGATCTCTTAATAATTTTAGAGTTTCTCTACAAAAAATATTCGATTGTCATCTTAATAGCTTTTTAATTCCCTCATTGGTTTCTTTAAAATAATCCCCACTGAGTACTTGTATGATTGGTTTTATTGTTTTGGAATTTTCTCAAACCCTCAACCGTCTCATTGAATGCATTCGTTGGTTTATGAATTTCATATTTTAATTCTATTTGCCTCGAACAAAGTTGTGCGATTGTTTTAATTGGTTTTTATTAGTTGTATGTTAATAAATGTTGTTGTTGTTATTATTGTTTGACATGCCACCATTGTGTCTTGAGATTTGTTGCACATTTTGCAGTTTGCATCTCATGTAAATTGATTTCAAATGTTTAATTCGTAGACGTACAAACGTTTGCGTTGTTAGCCGCCGACTGACCCAGTTCGATGTGCCCTGAGCGCTGTGTGTGGCGGCGAACAGTTGCATGCAAAATTCGTAAATGCATGAACATAAATTTGAGGACAGTGGGCGAAGAGTTATGAAAATTCCAATGCAGCAATTATGGGAACCAAATGGAATGGTTTCAAGTAATTGAGATAAATACTTAAAATTTTAATTTTTAATGTAAAATACAACACCAAAAATTTTGTAATATTACAATTTTTTATTTATTTTTAAAATAATTTTTTGTAATATTACACCCCTCACAATTTTAATTTTTTCCTAAAAAATTTTACTCACATATTTGTTCAATTGATCAGAAATTCAAGCAAAGAAAAACATCGAAAACGCATACTACTTAACCTTACTTTATGTGCAAAGCTTTCAACGAAATGTCGCCACAAACAACGCGCTTGAACTCATGAAAATTGCACAAATTTGCCAGCGCTACCTATTTATATATGTCGGTATGTTTTTTTATGTTTTGCATTTGACTGTGTTGCATGCAAGCAGGTCGCAAGCGAAAAAATTCAAAAGTCTTTTCACTCACGCCCCCAGCCGCCGCCGCCTTCGACTAAGCGCTGAGCCATGGCTGGCTCAATGTTGGTGGCAGTGTGCACATGTTGGTGGCATGCGGTAAATTATGCTTTATTTATATTTACATCAATAGTTGCAAACATGCGGAAGGCTTGTTAGTTGTGCTGAATGTTTAAGCCACGATAAAAATACAACAACAACAACAACAGCAAACATATCCAATGCAAAGCAAACGAGCTTACGACAAAAAAAATATAAAAGAAAATGAGCTAAAAAACTGGCGACAGCACAATAACAAACGCTTTATACATACAGACAGACATACATATATACATAAATATATACATACATACATATATACATATATACATACATTGCCAATAAGCGGCGGTCGCAGTTGAAAGCAATGACGTTAACGGTTTATATAGTTGTTGGTGTTGTTGTTGTTTTTCTGTTCATGCAAAGCGCATAACGATAGCAAATATGCAAAATACGCTACTGTTGGCAATGGTGACTGCAACGTAAGATGCGCCGAAAACATAGAAGACTGCAGCGACACGACTACATCTGTCAAAATATAGAACTAGCAGGGTCCCGCACACAAGTTTGAAGTCAATGGGCCCAATAAATCAAGTTCTTCTTAACCCTTTGTTGATCACATCGAATTTTTATGGGAAAATATTCATCTAATTATTTCACATTTGAAGTGCTTTCATCACATTTGAAGTCAATTGGCGCATTAAGTAATATTTCCCCATGCAAACTCTTAACTAGTGTCCGACCGAATATTCGGTTTCGGTTTCAGTTTCGGCCAAAAAATTTCCGAATAGCCGAAACCGAAACTTTCTAGAATATTTTCTACATTTTATTGTGTAGCAGATATATAGTGAAAGGAGGAATAATTTAGATGCCACCAATGTAAATAAACTTCTTTTTTTAAATATTAAATATTAATTTTAAAAAATTTTTTTAAATTTAAATATTAAATTATTTAATTTTGAATATTAGCGAGTAAGGTACGAAAGGGTGATTTTTTCATGTTTACGTTTTTAAAAAAGGAATAAATTGTTTTTTTTTAATAAGTATTTATTTATTTATGCTATGTTTGTTTGTTTGTTCTTTATTTACTTAATGTAAAATTCGTTTGTTGAAAAAAGTGCTTGATATGGTGATTTTTATTTCAACTAGAAAGTTTCGGTTTCGGGTTCGGCCGAATATTAAAAAAAATCGAATATTCGGTTTCGGTTTCGGCCCAAAAAAGTGGTTTCGGTCGGACACTACTCTTAACCCATTGTTGACCTGTTAGATTTTGATTTTCGAAAAAAACGCGTGTCAAATTAATGCTAACCAAGAGTACTTTCAAAACGTTTGAAGTCAATAGGTCCATTAATTCAAGTTTTTTCACAGTTTCTCCATACAAACTCTTAACCCGTCGTTGACCCGTCAGATTTCGATTTTCGAAAAAATAAAAAGCACGTATCAAAATATTTTTAAAGTTTTACCAAGTTTGAAGTCAAAAGGCGTAAAAATCATGTTTCTTCATACAAACTTTTAACCCTTGCTTCACGCCGTTAGATTTCGATTTAAAAAAAAATAAAAAACACGTGTCAAACTTTTCTCCCTAAGAGTACTTTCACCAACTTTGAAATCAAAAGGCCCATAAAGTTTTGTTTCCTCATAAAAACTTTTAACCCATCGTTGAACCCGTCAGATTTTTGTTTTCGAAATAATAAAAAACATGTGCCAAATTAATTCTCACCAGAAGTACTTTAAACAAAGTTTGAAGTCAATAGGTCTATTAATTCACGTTTTTCACAGTTTCTCCATACAAACTCTTAACCTGTCGTTGACCTTTCAAATATTGATTTTCGAAAAAATGAAAAACACTTGTAAAATTATTTCTCACTAAAAGTACTTCCACCAAGTTTGAATTCAAAAGACCCGTAAAACAATGTTTCTTCATACAAACTCTTAACCCGTCGTTGACCATGTCAAATTTTGATTTTCGAAAAAATGAAAAACACGTGTCGAATTATTTTTTACTAAGAGTACTTCCACCAAGTTTGAATTCAAAAAACGTAAAAAATCCCATTTCTTCATACAAACTTTTAACCCTTGGTTCAACCCTTTAAGTTTTGACTTTCAAAAAAATTAGAAACACGTGTCAAATTAATTTTGATTTTAAGTGTTTTCACAAACTTTGAAGTCAATAAGCCAATCGTTTCAGGATTTTTCGTTGTCTTTCCGTATACGTAGTCTTTTCTCATTGTGGACACCGTTAAATTTTGATTTTCGAAAAAATAAAAAACACGTGTCGAATTATTTTTCATGTTTTTTCACAGTTTCTCCATACAAACTTTTAAGCCGTGGTGACCCCGTCCGATTTTAATATTCGGAAAAATGAAAAACACGTATCGAGTTATTTTATATTTGAAGTACTCTCACCAAGTTTAAAGTCAAAAGGCCGTTACCCGCCGTTAGATTTCGATTTTGAAAATAATGGGAAACACCTGTCTAATTTTTATTTTTAAAGCCAATAGGCCCATCCGTTCATGTTTTATTTTGCGAAGTCATTCCGTAAACAAACCTTAACCCATTGTTAGCCCAGTTAAATTTTGATTTTCGAAAAATTATAAAATACGTGTCGAATTATTTTTGATTTAGAGTATTTTCAGGAAGTTCGAAATCAATATGTCTATTAAATCGTGTTTCTTCATACAACACCTTAACCCATGTTTTGCCCCTTTAGACCCCGAATTTAAAAAAAAAATCCCTTCTAAGCAGAGGTTCATTTTTCAAGATATACCTACAGTTCAAATTTCATGTTTGTAGCCTCAGCGGTTTGGGCTGGCGATGATGAATCAGTCAGTCAGTCATTAAGTCAGGACAAATATTTATATTTATAAAACCGACAAAAAATTCCCCACCTTTTGTTGACGAGTGATGTCAACTTCATGATCACATTTAATAATTCCTCACTAAGCTTCCTCGCTAAAATTTAACATACCGCTACATTCGTTTGTAGCGCACAGCCAGTTTGCATACGAATACATTGGCAACTGGAGTTGGAGCTAAAGTGGAGTCGACCCAAAGCAGTCGCAGAGTGCAAACAAAAAAAAAGGACGAAAACTACACTGCCGCACGCTACATTTTAATTGCTCGAAATTGTGCGCAATCTGCATTTTATTGATTTTGAAATGCAATATGTGCAAGTATGCTGAATATGTGTTATTGTTGTTAATGTTGTCGTGCTTGTTGTTGCACATTGACGCCGCTGTTGCTATTGTTGTTCATGTTGATGTTGCCACATTTGTTTAATTACTATAAAAACCACAAGGGGACAAAAACGCTAAAAAAAAAAAAACGAAAATGGCAAAAACGACAAAAAGAAATTGTTGGCGTTTCATGAAAAGGTCAAACAACTTTTAACAAGGAAATGCCAATTTAATTGTTGAAGCCTTTTTACCGTTATGCTGCTGCTGCTGCTGCTGCTTGTGCTGCTGCACTTTGACAGTGCAGTGCAGTGCCATTCAACCATAATTCATGTGCATGTCACTTAAATGTGCAGTCGGCCACACATACTCGTTCGCTCATAAATGGTTAGTTTGTGGGAGTGGACATAGTTTTGTGTGTATCAATTTGCATAATTTATATTGTTGTTGTTGTTCTTGTTAAAATGAGAAAAACTGCTTGAATTGGTGTGTAGTGGATTGTAGAGAAATTTTTGAATTTGCTTGTTTGTTTGCAAATATTAAAAAATTTACTAGAAGTTTTCTTGCTTACTGGGGTAAGAAGGACCTTAGATATACTAGAAACTTGCTTATATATTGGGACAACAATAAGTAGAAAAAGAAGACCATGACGATCATGACCTTTGACCATTTCAAACATCTCTTCAGAAATGCCAACACTCCACTGTTTTTGTTTCAGGTGATTAGAAATGGAGGGAACTTATGCGAGACTTTTGTTAAATTGGTATGACACACATGAACCTTGAGCTCTGTGAATTTTTTTATGAATATTTTGCTACAATAATATAATTTTGTTAATTTTTCCAAACTCTAAACATGGCTAAAGAAATTTAAAAATTATAATTTAGAATTTATTGTATTAAGTTTACGCGTAAAAAATGTATGAAAATAGCCTAAAATACTCTTTTCTATGCTTTGGTTGTTTTATTCCTAAAAGCGATTCAAATGTTAAAATAAAAATGATTCGTTACATGTTTCAAAAATTTATACAAATACAAAAAGTTTTTACGTTTTTTAAAGATTTATTCTTTAGTTTCTTGTTACAAAAAAGCCATCAAGTAGATCATAAATTTATGCGCCAAAAACTTTCAATGTTCGCCGTTAACCCTTTCGCTACAGGTTTTTACTAGGGAAAGTTAAAATTTTAAATTTTACGTCTTAGGCTTCTATGTGGTTATATTAGCAATATTCCATAAGAAATTTTTTAATTCTTATACTCGGACCCTGTATTTTAGAGTGTTTTTCTATGAGAGCAACCACATCGTTGTGGCTGTAATAATTACATAAACATAAAACTTTTTACGCATAACGAAAATTTGAATATTTCTTCATTTACTTTAGCCAAAATTAAAAAAAAAAGAAGTATTTAAATTGAAAGAAAATGTCAAATTAGAAAGTTCTCTAATTTTTTCTGCTTCTTCTTCCTTTACTATGTCAAGATATACCATTAAAAAAACGTGTATACTTCTCGTCTTTAAACTTAAATATTCAGTTTATTAATTTCGTATTTTTCCTAAAACTTCAAACTATTCTAAAGACCAACAAAAAATGTATTCTTGCAACCACAGAGGATGCAGACGTCCACAAAATAGCATGTTGCCATATGGCAAAAAAATAGCGAAAGGGTTAAAGCTATAGACTGAAGCCATACAGATTCATTGTAGGTAAACATTGTTGAGATGATGATAATTTGTTTCAGTAAATTTGCAACTTTACTGTCTTAAGATCCGAATTGGGAAGAATGGTTAAAAATCTCCAGGAGAAAGTGTAGGGGACTAGGTCCGAAGGGGCTAAACAGGAAGCTGAATTTCCAACAGGTGTTTGGAAATAAGATTCGTTTTTGTTTCAGGTGATTAGAAATCGAGGGAGCTTTTGCGAGACTTTTGTTAAATTAGTATGACACACATGAACCTTGAGCTCTGTGAATTTTTTTTATTAGTATTCAGCTATAATAATATAATTTTGTTAATTTTTCCAAACTCTAAACATGACTAAAGAAATTTAAAAAATATAATTTAGAATTTATTGTATTAAGTTTATGTATAAAACATTTATAAAAATAGCCTAAAATACTCTTTTCTATGCTTTAGGTGTTTTATTCCTAAGAGCGATATTTTGCTTCAATAATGTAATTTTTTTAATTTTTCCAAACTCTAAACATGCCTGAAGAAATTTTAAAATTATAATTTAGAATTTATTGTATTAAGTTTACGTATAAAAAATTTATAATAATAGCCATAAATGCTCTTTTCTATGCTTTGGGTGTTTTATTTTTAAGAACGATTAAAATGTTAAGAAAATAAAAATGATTGGTTACATGTTTCGAAAATGAATAAAAATACAATAAGTTTTTCACTTTTTTTAAATTTTCCCTTTAGTCTTCTACTACAAAAAAGCCATCAAGTAGATCATAAATTTATGAGCCCAAAAACTCTCAATGTTCGCTGTTAATGGCATTGAGTAGCCTTTCAATCCCATTTGCGCTCAAAGCTTATATGCAATGAGTAAGAAGAAGAAGAAGATACAAATAGAAGGCCATTTTGGCATTTCTTTTTTTTATTTTCTCATTATCTGCGCATGTTTTAGCACTTGAAACAGCCAACCAGGCAAAACAGATCACACGTCAGCTGAAACGAGCCAACGAGGCATTCAACTTCAAGTGCGTCTCAAATATGGCTAAAAGTGCACCGAGACACAGGAAACACTCGAATTACTGCAACACAAACGAATGCAATCGAAATCGCGTGCACAAATTGAAAACTTATCATAATTTGTTGTTTTTTTGTTTTTATTGGTGCTAACAAAAACAAATAAAAAAAAGATTGATTGTATAAGATTTGCTGGCCGCAAAGTTGGCTAAAACCACAAACACGAGTCGGCGTTGAAGTTACGAGCAAAGCGCAAATTATTGCTTGTGGCGCAAAATTTCAACGCTGACGAACCGAAACCATTGTTCGAAGCCATAATTAATTAAATGCGCTGCTCAACGCACATTCGAAAACTATGCGAATATGAGCGCTGGTATTTGTTATTATTATTGTTGTTGTTGTTGTGCGATTTGTTAACTTTCAGACAATCACTGCAACTGAAAACGTTAGCAAATTGCGTCGACATGAGACAGCGGCAGCTACTGTGGTGCCATTGTTGTTGCATGCCACTGTACAAAGTCGCCACACATGCAAGTTTTGCAGCGTCAACAATGGCAAAAAGGTTAACTTGCCATGGGACATTAAACAGCACAACAGCTGCGTTTGATTATTATTGCCAATGATGAGAAGTTTTACGAGCTAAACAGCAAAGCAAAAATTAGTTTGTTAACTAACAGAGCTAACAAACATAGTTAGTTAGTTAGTTAGTGGCACAAATTGGAAATGCGAATAGTGAAGAGTTTAGTGTTGGAACAATAAAGAAGAAGAGTGAAGAGTGATTTGTTAAGAGCCAAGTTGAGTTGAGAACATTGTTTTAAACTGGAGATCGGTCATTGTAGAATACAAAATAAATAATTATCTTAGCTGATTGCCTTGTAGGATTGGTTTAAGACTTCAAGCGCCAATAGGTTCCACAATATTTGGTACTTTCAGCTTGGATATAAAAATAGGTAAAAAGAAACTTACAACTGAATTATTTTGTAGGTCTACCTTGTCTCTAAAAACTTGTTTGCTGAATTCATTCGACCCAACATGGCCAAGTCTGCACAGCTCCTAATTTTGTGAGAGCTGCACTCAGGGCATATTTTTGTGTAACTTGTAGAGCTGGAATCAAACCATCTATAATGCGAAAATTACAAAATCTTTACGATATCTTACGAGTACTGATATATTTTGAATACTGCTTTCCGGATAACAAAATGCCGACAACTTTCATTCCTTTGTTTTCCTCTTCTTTTCTTCTAAAATTGATATAAGAGGAGTGGCCGTTCAGCTAAAAACTATTTTAAATGTGGGCATGGTACACACTTTTTTACAGATTTTAAGGGTATACACAATTTTTGGTGCAAATGTATTTTACAGATGAAATGAGGGGTCAAAAGTCAAATTTTCGAAAAATTGAAAGGCCTATATTTTGTAAAATCAGACATCTAAAATAATTATTATCCATATTTTTGGAAATAAAAAAATTGCCCTAATTTAAGAAATTTCTAAAAATATTGCTTTATTAATATTAATTAATTCTTATTAATTATATAATTAATTAATTATTCCCAATAAGAAATTTTTTACGTATATTGTTATTATGTAATAAATATTTTTGAGTTGATAAATGTTACAAGAGAGAAGTATATTTTTCGTTGTCGAATAAAATATAAATAAAAAAATAAAAAAAAGCATAAGTAAAAGTTATGAAGCAACGTAAAAAAAAATTCTCAAAACAATAGTTATCGGTAATATTATTATTATTATTTTGAGAAATTTTAAATAAATTTTAAATAAAAAAGTCATAAATAAAAGTTATGAAGCAACGTAAAAAAAAATCCATAAATAATAATTTTTGAGAACGAAAAGAAAAATGTTTTTCTCAGAACAGTTATTACAGTTAAATTATTATATAACAGTTAAATTATTATATATTCTTTTATAATGAAATTATTTTCTTAAAAAACTTATAATAGTTAAGTCTTAAGTCCCTGTGTAAAATATGATTCCAGTTTTAGAAAAAAGGACACCATTGTAAAGGTAATGAAAGGCCCTTTCCTTTGATTTTGAGAAAATCAACTTTAAAAAGAAAACACACCACTCTTTACGATTTTTAAAATATGTGCAATGAGCCATATCTAAAAATATATAATTTATAAAGAGCAAACAAATACCTTCCTTCTTGTTTCATAAAAAGGCCCAATAAAAACGAAAGATCCACTTATGATTTCGACAAAGCCAATTTTTTGTTTTTACGAATTTCAAAAAAAGCGGTCAAAAGGCCCAAGTCCAAGTCCAAGTGCACCAAAAGTAGCAACCGCACACTCCTCTCCTCTCTTCTCCGAGTGTTGCCAGATCAGGAGATTTCCTCCAAGATTTAGGAGATTCTTGGCCTTTTAGGAGAATTTTTAGAAGGAAGAATTGTTTAGGAGAAAGTTAATTAGATTTTGATGCTGATACATTTGACATCATTAGAGCACTGAAACCTTGAATATTCAAAAGAAAAATGTCCAATTTAATTTCATTAAATTGTATGCTTCAAAGTGCATAATTTTTGCAATGAATGAAGGAAGTTTACAAAAGCAAATTTCATACCAGTCTTATATTTTATGTTTTATTTGTGTTATGTTGTTGTTAAGCTGAAGCTAAATAAATAAAAAGGCTGCAATAAAAATTAATTTTTTTCTTTTTTATGAGAAGTTTAATTCTTAAATTTTTTTTAATTTAATAATTTTTAATTAATTTAATTTAAGGTATCATGGCACGTTAGAAAGGGGAATTTTTAATGATTTACAAAATTATTTATTTTTCAGCTCCTTTATTATCAATCTTTTTGAAAAGGTTTAAGGAACACAAACAAAATTTTTTCAGATTAGCCAATCCGGAGATTAAGTGTCCGTAATGGAGGATATGTTTTTTTTTCTACGCGACTTCAGCTCCATCTATATAAGAGACAATATGCTAAAAAAAAATTTTGTTTGTGTTCCTTAAAACTTCAATATATTGTAAAAAAAGATTGATAATAAAGGAGCTGAAAAATAAATAATTTTGTAAATCATTAAAAATTCCTCTTTCTAACGTGCCATGATACCTTAATTAATTTTTATTTTAATTGTTTGTTCTTTTTTATCAGAAGTGTAATTCCTTAATTTATAATGACAAAAATTAACAAAAATTTTTAAGAGATTTTTTAATTTTTTGGGAGAAAATTTCAGTTTATTTTTTAAGATTTAGGAAAAAGTCATTTCAGGTATATGGCAACACTGTCTTCTCCACGCGTTGAACTGATACAGAGTTCTTATGCTGCGTTCCTAATAATTGCAGAGTTTGATCACAACTGGCTCAGGCCCAAGGTCTCCCCTAACATTTTTTAAGTGATCTACTAGTTACATACCGAATTTTATTCATTTATAATTCTTGTTCAAATCTTTTTGCTACGACTGTCTGAAGTGTTTAGACTGTGAACTTTCCATAGGCGCCTCAAGAGGTAATATTACCTTTTTCCAGCCCAAACTCAGACCATGTTGGCTCGTTCTGCTATCATAAACCAGCAGCTTGAAGGCTTTACACCATCAACACGTAATCAGTGCATAAATTGCCGTTTTTTTCCACACCAACGCTCCATAAAAAAATAAGAAAACCAACACAAAGCCAAATATGTTAAGCAGGGAAATTGTGTGTTCATAAGTCGTGCATTCAATATCGTCTAACTGGCTGACCGGCTGACACTCGGCTCGACACAAAAAAACGTGACAAAGCTCGAGGATATTAACGTCAGCACTGACTGCGACAACAATAATACAAACAAAAACAAAAACAATATACTCGTTGTCACAAAAACACTGCTTTGCATATGTCAGTACGTGCGTGTTTGTATGTGTATGTGTGTGTGTCTGTGTTAACGATTATCAATCATTTTGGGATTAAAATTCCGCATGTTGTTTTGTCACTCATTTGTTACAGCAAATGCTGCGCGCATGCTTACAGTCGTCTGTACATATATGTATGTATATATATGTATGTACTTATGCACCACATGTGACAGTTGCAACTAAAACGACAGTGGTGCATTGACCATTTGCTGGGATCGCATCAAAGGTGAAAGGCTCTCAAAGTTTTTTTGTTATTTGGTGCTGAATAACTTTTATTGCCATTTGGCGTACTTTATGACTTGGCTTATTGATTTTTTACATTTGTTCCATTAACCCATTAAAACCTGACCCCAGAAAGGCTTGTGCGATTTCCATAAAATTTTACACAATCTTATTAATTGACCTAATCAAGAAAAAAATCAAGCAAAAAATTCATACCATGTTTTTTTTTTTGTCATGTTTTTCGCAAACATTACACAAATAAACAAAATCAAACATTTGCGGAAAATAAAATGTGCCAATAAAATATCAGCTGCTTGGATTTTGACATTTTCACGCGTTGCGTTGTATGAAAATTAGCAGTGTTTAGGCCCAACGTTGCATTCGCGCAACACAAAACTTAAAGCATATTTTTTGTTTAAAAAATAAAAAAAAAAAATTTTCAAAACTTATTTTTAAATAGTTTAGCATTGCAAAATGCAGCCCACTAAGGGATTTTGATAGGTTTGAAGAATAAGTATTTTTGATTGAATTTCAAAAATTCCCCAAAAAAAACCTTTGACTTTGGATCGAAAAAAACGTATGAATATTTAAATAACTTTGAAATTTGAGTATGGCAGAATCTAAAACGATCAATTCTAATCCAATTCTACCCATTTTCAAGTCTTATGCCTTTATGAATTACTTAATATAGCGAAATTCCCAAACGCTGCGCAAACGCAACACTCAGGGCTTAATGGGTTAAAAATGTTGTGAAATAAAATGTTGGACACTTTTTTAAATATTTTCCTGGGAAATTTGTTTTTCAATTACAAATAGTAGAAAATAGATTTTGTTTTTAATACTTTTAACTTTCAACATAAAATATCGAAAATTTTTTTTTCAGATAAATTTTTTTTTTCAATTACAAGTATCGAAAATAGATTTTTTTAAATATTTTTAAAATTATCACATTTTGTATTTCAGTGGGAACAAAAGTCTTGTATTTTTAGATACAATTTTTTTTCAATTACAAGTAGTCGAAAATAGATTTTTAAAAATATTTTGAAAATTATCATATTTTGTATTTCAGCGTTAACTAAATAGTGATGAGCGTAGCGGTGCATTTTCCCACTTCTGGTAGAGCTACGAACTTTGTTCTTTCTTTCTACCCATTGGTGAGTATCCGATGTACTCTTTACTTTTCCTATAGAGCTACAAATTTGATTTTCTTTCTTCACACTTTACTGTTAGAAGCAAAGAGCAAACTGCTCTTAATTCAGTGAGTATTGTTTTGTACGTTTCGTATTCAACGGTCATTCATGACTTCTACTCATTTGTGGGTTTCATTCAAGTGCTATCTTATTTATTCTAAGAAGCATCGAGCCTCAACAAGACTTTTGATCCGATTTGGCAAAGTTTGAGGTAGTGAACCTTTACAGTTATTTCAGTAAGTATTGACCTTAGTTTAATTTTCCCTCCATGCAATCGTCATCCTTAACACTTCAAAGACCATTCCTGTCATTTTGGCAGTTTTTCATATTTAAATATCTTTTTTTTCTTAAATAATTCTATTAACTTTTGCTTTGATGACTTTGATCTTTTTCATCGGGTTCTACAATTAGTTCTACAATTACAATTAGCCAAATCCGATGTGTTCTTCTCGAGATATCGGCGGATATAATACTATATGTAGTCTTTGTAGGTATGGAAAACTTGCGGTCTTTCTACTGTTAGGAGCACATTTTCTAATATATAATTTCCTTTGCCTTAGTTGCTTTCAGTGTTGCCAGATCATGAGATTTCCTCCTAGATTTAGGAGATTCTTGGCCTCTTAGGAGAATTTTTAGGAGGAAGAATTGTTCAGGAAAAAGTTTAGGAGATTTATATTTTATGTTAGGGGATTTTTCGGATCCTCAGTGGATTTTTGGGAGATTTTTGGATAACGAAGTATGATGTATTGGGAACACTGGCGACAAAGCATATTTTGGCAACTATTTTAATAGTCAAAGCACCTTATTGTGTTAAAAATTTGTAAGTTTACAAAATGTAAGCTCGTTCTATCTCGTTCAATGAAATCCCGTAAAAAATGGCACATTTTCTTTAACCCTAATTCCCAGAAGTGAGCCTCACAGTCTCACTAAAGATTTCAAATGCTGATAAATCCAAAAATTTCCGATTCCATTATTTTATGTAACCCTCTAATGGAATGTTAGAATTATAATGCATTTATAAATTTAACATTTTAGACAATTTTTGTACTTTTTAAACAAATGTTTTCAGTAATTTAGCTCATATAAGCCTGACAGTCTCACTTCTGGATTTACGTTACTTTTAAAATTCTGGGAATTAGGGTTAATTCATTTATTATAGGTTTCGTTTTTGTTGTTAAGCTGAAGCTGAGAAAAAAAAGGCTGCATTAAAAAAGTAAATTTATATATCTTTATATTTTTATGAGAAGTTTCATTCCTTTAATCGTAGACCTACGTTAAAAAAACGACTAATCTTACGTTAGGGTCGTTTTCGACTCTCATATATGGGAGCTAGTACAAAAATGAATATTTATTTAAAAAAAACAAAATTTTCAACAAATTTTTTTTTTCAAAAATAAAATACAATTTTAATTTTTTTTATTTAGAATTTACAAATTTTAAACACTTTCAAGGCATTTTACACACATTACGGTTGCGCTTATTTTTGCAGATATTTTTTAGGCATCCGCTGCAGACAAGCTCTGTTTTATTTTGACATTGACAATTTGACATTTTATCATAATAAACTTTTTTATTTGAAATAAAATAAATAATAATTTACACTTTTACTTGCGTTTGCTATGAAATCACGATGAAATTCTAATTCAAAACACTTCGGCATATAATGGGTCGAAAACGCCCCAGATTGACAAAAATTACACAAATTACAAAAAATGCAAGCCAACTTAGTTCTTAAAATATGAAACGGTTTGATTTCAATAGATAATAGTCCAACTAAGAAAGTCATGAAAAACAGCTTAAAATAATAACAAATTGAAAAAATTTTAAAAGTACAAAAAACATTTGCTCGAAAACGACTCCAACGTAGGTCTACGGTAAAAATGACGCAAAAAATACAAAAATTTTAGGGCATTTTTTTAAGATTTAGAAGAAAGTAATTTTAGGCATCTGGCAACACTGATTGCTTCGGTGTGAATACTTCATGGAGTTTATCTGTTCTTCAGGTTTTCGAATAATATAAAAAAAAATATAAAATGAATAATGGAGCTGCACATTTCATATGAGCTCGCCACCTGCATGTTATTTGTCTTTATGAAGAAAAATATATAAATATATATAATATATTCTTCAGTTGACCTGATTAGATGCGCTTTGAAGAAACTGCAAGTGGTTCTTCCACGAAAAATTTGAAGCATCCTTCCCTCATTCCATTCAATACTGTTGGGTGTATTATCGCACAAGGTTTTTGTCTCACAGCTGACGAATTGCAAACCAAAGAGAATTTCACTGTCTCACAGCTGACAAAATTCGAACCTGCCCGACAGCACATCATATCGCCAGAGTTTATCTCTTCATATTTCAATACAAATTTTCGTTATTCATTTCATTCATTCATTTCAACTCCTTTTCAGAAACATCTAAAATTTCAGTTTTTTTCAATAATTTTGTGAAATTCACAGTTTCATCATAAATATTTTGCACTATAAAAAAACATATAACTGCAATTTTCGAGAGCTGCGCAAAAGGCAAGAACAGTCAGAACACCAGCACAATGTCGGCTATTTCGCAACTGAGTAGGCAGGCTTGGCAGGCGATGAGGTGCGCAGTCTTGATGCCCCGCTCCGCACAATTGGCCAGCGCCCGCACTTTTGTCTACCACCGTTCCAGCAAGACGCCGCGCTCTCGTGTATCCGACTTCGACGACGGCTACCACTACCGCAACGGCGAGCTTCACTACGCACAGACGCTGCGCCACAAACAGGAGGCGACACTGCGCTTCGACCAGTTTCTGCAGCACTTCACCAAAAAGGCGAAAACACAGAGCAACTGGACCGCCAACTATCCCAACTGCAATTGTCTCACTGAGCTAAGGGAGATGGAAAAGCATAAGCCCGCTAATCCACGACCCGAAACCGCTTGCGCAGTCCACGAGTATGCCGTTTCCTACTATGACATGTAAGACGACCTACTTCTGGATTCTTGCGCGCCTCACTGAATTTTGCCCAAAAATTCATTATCGGTAGTGCAGACAAAATCCAAAAAAACAACGACATCCCCCTTTAGGAATGAATATACAAAAAAAAAATTTTTTTTTTTTAATGAAAAATTAAACAAAATCTTTAAATCAAATTGGCGTAATGTGTAAAACATTGTGCCTCAGTAAAATAAAGACTAATTTTATTACATTAATGAGATTAGTTTTAGTTGAAAATGTAACGATTACAAATTTTTGAGTGAACTTCATTATGTAAATTAAAAGAAAATGTATTGTGGAGTTTGTTAAGTTTCTTGATAATTGTTTGCAATTATAAATAAAAATAACAAATCTCCATTTGAAATGCATTTGAGGTTAAGCACGACAGGTCAAGTTGCCGGGATTCTCTACATGGGTCATGGGTTATTGTTGAAGGATGTTCTGCCGAGATGGCAAAGACGGAATAAGGGAAACTTAATAGATTTGAGATGAGATGACCTGAAAGACACAGATCGGAAACCTTCTTTGATGATTAAAGAGGAACTGTTGTCCTATACAAGTGGGGCGTAGTTGACCTATGAAAGAAGTAAAGAGGAAGGGGTAAAGGGGAAGTTGCGTTTTCACAAAGTATAAAAAAATAAAATAAATCACTAATTTTTTGGTCGAATTTTAATTCGAAAAGATTTGCAGAATATGTTTTTAGTGCTGGAAACAATAAATGTGTGGTCAACAGTGGCGGATTCAGGGGTGTTGGGGGTTGCAACACCCCCGAAATATTAGGGTCGACTTTAAAACTACATACAAAATAAAAGGAATTTTTGTTTCAGGGGTGTTGGGGGTTGAAATACCCCCGAAATATTAGGGTCGACTTTAAAACGACATACAAAATAAAAGAAATTTTTGTTTTAGGGGTGTTGGGGGTTGAAACACCCCTGAAATATTAGGGTCCACTTTAAAAAGACATACAAAATAAAAGGAATTTTTGGCGTTTTATGAATATTAAGGAATTACTTTTTGAAACCCCCCCAAATATTTTTCTGAATTCGCCCCTGGAGGTCAAAGATAGTATCAGTGATGGCCGTTCTGCTGCTCACGATTAGAAGTAACGCCGATGTTGCTTCGATGTTCCGAACGGGCGCCAATGTCGCTGTTACTTGCAAGTAGCAGAATGGCCATTACTGGTATAAATTGACGAAATCTTGTTGAGAATGAAACATGTAGGCCATGTCTCGACTATGCGGAGACAGCAACACATATGGTGTGCAATTCTCCAGTCGTGACGAGGTGTGTTTTGGTACAAACATCCAAGAAAGTTGTGGCACAATTAGGACAAAGAACTACTCTAGTTGACCAAGAATGCAGTCATCAGAAGGGAAATCGATGATCCCGTAGACCTCTGGACATGTTCCGATTAAGAGGTCTGCTTCAGAGAATTTCAAGCTGGGTGTGTTGCAATTCCCCAGCCATGACGAGGTGCATTTTGGTACAAATATCCACTCCAAATCCTATCCAAATACCTACTCGAGTTGACCAAGTATGCGGTCATCAGAAAGGAAATCGATGATTGCAGCAGACCTCTGGACATGTTCCGATTAAGAGGTCTGCTTCAGCGAATTTCAAACTGGGTGTGTTGCAGTTCTCCAGTCATGACGAAGTAATTCTGGTACAAACATCCACTTAGGACAAAGACCTACTCGAGTCAAAGAATGCGGTCATCAGAAGGGAAATCGAAGATTGCAGCAGACCTCTGGACATGTAAAGAAAATCGTTCCGATTAAGAGGTCTGCTTCAGCGAATTTCAAACTGGGTGTGTTGCAGTTCTCCAGTCATGACGAGGTGCATTCTGGTACCAACATCCATGCAAGAGTAGAGTTGTGGCCCACTTAGGACAAAGAAATACTCGAGTTGACCAAAAATGCAGTCATCAGAAGGGAAATCGATGATCCCGTAGACCTCTGGACATGTTCCGATTAAGAGGTCTGCTTCAGCGAATTTCAAACTGGGTGTGTTGCAGTTCCCCAGCCATGACGAGGTGCATTTTGGTACAAATATCCACTCCAAATCCTATCCAAACACCTACTCGAGTTGACCAAGAATGCGGTCATCAGAAGGGAAATCGATGATTGCAGCAGACCTCTTACGTGGTCTGCTTCAGCGAATTTCACACTGGGGGTGTTTTTGGTCAACAGGAATAAGGCATAACAAGCCAATACGTTAGTATTTTCGAAAAGATTTGTATCACTTTTAAAAGAAAAAACAATGGTAGATTGACTAAATTTGAAACTGGAATTAAAACCATCATCATCAAAGATAATAGAGGATTTCCAAAAGGTTGGAGCATATTCTTGTGTTGCATGATAGGTGGGAACATATGGCAGCTCTCAAACAAGACCAAATTAGTGTTAGCCCCTTCGAGTTATTAAATCTGAAACTATCCGAGGCGTCGGCGAAAGTGGCGGTTTGGTAAAACCCTACAAAGAAGAGGGTACGTACAAAGTAAGTGGAGAATATCATCTTTCATCTCTACGTCTTTGCAGCTTCGGAAGAAATGGTTCGGCAGATGACTCAGCTATAGTCACCTTTGACCAGTGAGTATGTATGTAGGTAGGTAGGTTGTAGCGGCTGCTTTTGTATAAGACACAGTTATAAGGGTCCATTTTGATACCACAATTTCCATCCGTTTGATATGTGTATACAACACTGTTTTTCAACATGTGTTACAACACACATTTCAAACGGATGGTGGTAGGGGGAGGGGGAGGTCCACCATCTACGTAGAAGATAACTTCCATTAAAAAATTAAGAATACATCATAAGAACCACCACCATTCCCGATATTGATACCACTATTCCCGGTAGGTACACTAAGGTATATTGTGTGGTTTCTTCTGGACTTTATATGTATATATCCATACGTATACTTTATATCCAGTCCGGGAGGGTAATGAAAGATAATAGTGAGTTTACGCTGAAATTTGCTATCTCTTCGAAAGTCTGAAATATAGGTTTTCCCAGCGTTTTCCATCTCCTTCTTGATAGGGCCGGACAGGCGCAGAGGAAATGGTGGACGGTTTCCTTCTCATCCGGATTTTCACAGCTGTGCCAGCTGGTATTGTAAGGAATCCCCATTTTTTCCGCGTGCTCCCCAATGGGCCAGTGGCCAGTGATGACTGCCGTTAGTCTTGCCACACCCCGTCGGCCCTTGTTCAAGAGCTCTGCGGTCTTGTTCTTGTCGTAGGTTGGCCAAAGGAATCTACTGATTTTATAGGATTCCGTCCTCTGCCATCTAGTGTTGGCTTTGGCGAAGAAGTCCTTCGAGACCTCGTTCTTGATAGAGCCCAGTGGGACGTGAACCGTCAGCGCCTCGTTCTCATCAAGAGCGGAGCCTCTTCGAGCTAGCTCATCGGCTCTTTCGTTCTCGTCAATGTTATTGTGCCCTGGCACCCATATCAGGGAAACTCTGAACCGTTGAGCTAGCTCTATAAGGAGCTTCCTGCATTCCCCTAGTTTTGACGATAGAATCGACGATTCCAGTGCCTTGATCGAGGATAGGCTGTCGGAAAGTAATGGTAATGTGGCTTCTGTAGGATGTGTCCGCCAATGCCATCCTGCACGCTTCCCTAATAGCGAGCACCTCCGCCTGGAAAACGCTTGCTGTGTTGGGGAGACGGACACTTAAAGGATACCACACATCCAAGCATTTTGTTCGGTTGTTCGATGGAAGGATACAAAATTGATGAAAGAACTTGTGAGGGGCCGCTTCAGAAGGGGAATGTTTGAAAGGAAAAAATTAGCTGTATAAAATTTCTACAGGCAACGTATTCCACCGAAGTGATAGCTCAATATCGATGACCAAATGTGTATAGATACAAATACCACATTTTCTAAACATTTTAAAATTCTATCCCCTTCCATTGTATGGTCCCATACAGCTTCTTTGAATAGCCAATAAAGAAAACATCAGTGTTTTTTTTAACCGTGAGTTTCAAACTCGTACTTGTTGGATAGTTCTATTTATTTAAAACTCGCTCTCATCAAGAGAGCCATACGTAAACGTACATTCGATCAAACACCAACTACATCCATCCAACGTTTTACGTTTTTTTTTTTGTAATTTTCAATGAAAGTTATTCCACCATAATTTTCGCTTAAATTTTCTTATATGTGATAACGTCGGGGACCACAAAGTACTACAAATTTGTCGATTTTTTTTTCTGCGCATTGAATTATTGCGGCTTATAGTTGATTTTTTTGTTGCTTAGCACAGTGACGCAGCGGTTAAACAGTCGACTACAGTAAGTGTGAGACACACACTGCGGGCAGTCTGAGGCAGTTACATTCGACAGGTCTCAAAGGTCGCGGCGGATCGCGCTGGCACTCCGAGTACGCAGGAAACGGCGTGCACACCTTCTTGCAATCAGATGGGCCCTTTATTTCGAAGCACCGGGGTGGATCGCGAACTTTGCGGCAGCCGGGCCACACGACCTTGGCACACTTGGACGCACTCTTGTTACGGCACATTAGCATCAACATAAGGGACGGGTCGATGGTGCCACCGGGCCGCTTTGGGAAAACCCGCTTTTCCATGGGCTCGTACTTGTGGCGATCATAACAGCACACCTCGCGCGGTGCAATGTATATCTCTGGGCATTCGCACCAGGTTTGCTGATATTTTCGAGTAAGCTTATTCGACTCGGTTGCGTAGAGTTCATCGAAACGCGGGAAAGCATCCTTGCACAGTTCGTCGCAACACTCCGGCTTCGCTGTTTTTGGGAGTTCCTTCTTTTCGCATTTTGGTAATTTGGCGATTGCTTCCTTGCTGCAGCGGGGGGGTTGCCTCTTGGCGCAATCTTTGCGGCCGGGCGGCAGTGCAGGCGGAAACGGTGGTCGCCTCGTCTTAAAGCGTACGGTATTGTAGCTCATAAGCGTTCTGCCCATAGCATTCATGGACTTTGAAAAGCTGTAACCGAAAATCGTCATTTTAAGTGCTGTGGACTTGTAAATTTTGATGTTTCTTTTTTGTTCTTTTTCTAAAATTGAATTTTGGTTGCAAATAGTCGAAATAAATTTTTTATTCTAAAAGAGTGAAAGGTTTGAGAGAATTAAAGTTTTTGAATAAAATTTATTTCATAGATAGCTGGATATATTATTTTCGCAGCAAGTTCAAAAGGCAACAGTTGCCGAGATCCCAAGTAAGGTGGAGGCCATCATGATCCGATACTTTTGGATTACGTAGAGAATCAACTATTCGAAAGACAAAAGATACTCAATTCACAATCTTCTTTTCATACAAGTATCTGTCTTTGGTGCTTACTTTGATGGGTATTGTTTACAAACGGTACTCATAGCTGTATTCACTTTCTGCCCATTTCAGAACAGAAATCATTAAGGTACGTTGGGAGGAAAGATAAGGAAAGGTAAGGTAAATCTTAGTAGCTCGGGAATTTGAGAGCCGATATGATATGTCATGTAAAGTTGAGGTAAGATAAGACAAGAAAATGCAAGTTGAGGGCAAGAAAAACTGACGTAGCGTAAGGTAGGACGCGAATAAGAGTCAGGAAAGCAAGTGTTCTGAGTTCAGTTCAATTGAGAAAAGGCGGTGCTTTCCTAAGGTGAATTGAGCACCACACAGGAAACGTATGGTGAGGTAAGGAGTCGGAAAGGCAGAATTGGTGAATTGAGGTGTGGACAAAAGAAATGATTTCTTACGAATTCACAAGAGTTGAGAACAGGGAATTTTAAAATGCTTTAAAGAGAAGACCACTTTAGTAAACATAAGTTGAGACAGTAACAACCGAGGTGAGAGCAGAGCAGATAAGCTGTGACGTGGATATGAGGGGAGAGGGCAGGAATAGTAAGGAAGTGTGTGTGTGGGGCCAGGAGAGATTAGTTAGGAGGAAGACATGAGAGTTGGGTCTACCTACCTAAAGTCAGTTGAGGGAAGTAAGATAAAATGACGCTTACAGAGTGGTGGGAAGGACTAGAAAGACAAATTGAATTGATGCGTACAGGGGAAGTAAAGAGATTTAAGGGAAGAACATGATACCTGACCAGATGTGGAGAGAACTGGGTAGACAAGTTGAGATCATGACCTAACGGGTACAAGAAAAGTAACGATAGTGTAAGGCAGCTTACGATAACACCGTGCAACAAAAAACCACTTTTGTCAAGACCCATCCAAAAGATTATGTGGGCGTGAAATTGAAGGTCATTCATAGTAACATGGCATACCCAGTTTTTCATTTTCCGATGTCCTTTGAAAAAGACATTTTAAGGACATAATTATTTCAAGGAATTTATTTAAATATTTGCGGTTTTGCAATGATGAAGACATGGGTATCAAAGGGGCGAAGTAATTGTCGCTTTTAGACTATATTTCTTATTTTTAACTTTCAAGACTAGAATATGTCAGTAAGGTACTTTGAAAGAAGTATCCTTCGATATCCTTCAAGTTTTTTAACGAATCCTTTTGGAAAAATTATATGTTTTGGATCTTGCTATGTGGTATAATACATTAAAATTTTATTTTTGTAATCCCATTAGTTCACAGTTAAAGCCTCGATAGTCCAGCGGGTAGCGGGCTAGCTTCTCATACCGAGGCCCTAGGTTCGATTCCCAGCGCGGGCTGGTGAAACGCTCATTTACTTCTATCAGATGAAGCAGATGAGAATTACAAGATTGTATTGCGGAATCGGCAGCTCTTGATGTTCTGGGCATGTCCATTAAGAACGACCTTCGTTGGAACGATCATATTTTTGGCGTGTCGAAAGAAGCAGCCAAGTTTCTTGGCTTCCTAAAGCGGTGCAAAAAATATTTCACTCCGTCTGATCTCCGCATTATTTACACCAACTATATCCGACCTCAAAATGGAGTTTAACTCGTACCTATGGGCGGGGGCTTCAAAACCCCATTTGGAGCTCCTGGACCGGGTGCAAAACCGTGCGATCAAGCTTATAGGGGACAGTAGGGCATCCAGCTCTATTGACTCCTTGGAACATTGTCGAAACGTGGCATGTGTGGTGTTATTTTACCGATACTTTTTCGGTAATTGCTCAGTAGAGATGAGCAGCTTGATGCCGTCACTCCGGGTATTCCCCCGGGCAACCCGTTTGAACACTGGCGCCCATGCATTCCACGTTGAAACGATGTTCCAGCGCGCTACGCACTGCAGAGAGGGTTTCTGGCCCGTACATCGCGGTTGTGGAATGGTCTCCCTGCGGATATTTTCCCCAGCACTTATGATCTCGATGGGTTCAAGTCAAGAGTCCATAACCACTTCTCTCATAACCCTATCTCCTAACCTTTATATCCTTTCTGAACCAACGCAATGCTCGCATTAATAGGGGTCATCCCATGCGCGTCTGTTCGAGTCAAAAAAAAAAAAAGAATTCTGTCAATCAGATTCAGCGTTAAACTGTAGGTCCCTTCCTCCTCGCTTTTTCGCCATCCGCTTGAAATGTGTGTTGTAACATATGTTGGAAAAAACAGTGTTGCATATACATTTCAAAACGGGTAAAATATGAGATATCACTCTCCTCTCCTTCCCTATGCCCCATGGGTATAGTTCAATGGTCCAAAATGAACTGAGTGCTATGGAAGCTTCCTGCCCACCCTCAGGAAAAAGAAAACGCCATGTCACTATGACCGACCTCTAGTTTCACGTCTATATAATCTTTTGGATGGGTCAAAAGTACTGTCGCACGGTGTAATAAACGAAGCGTAAACAGGAGAGATGATAGCAAGAAGGAGCGAAGAGGTGGGATTATATGAAAAGATGATTTTGTACATAAATAACTGGGAACATCAGAAATATTAACGAGACTCATAGTTTACATAGTGAAAAATGGCTTTAAAAATGGCTTTAAAATGCATCTTGAATTATTAGAAGGAAAAAACTCTATTTTTTTCTTTCAAGGTCACCTGGATTCCTGTTTTAATAGAAAAGTTAAAAAAATTGTGCTCAAAGAAGCTTCAAGTTTTGGTTAGAAGATCGGTTTGATTGGATTGGTTAGGTTGGGTTAGGTTGCGGTGGCTGCCTCTATAAGAGACACACTCGGAGGCCCATTATGAGGCCCATTGTGATACCACATATTTCACCCGTTTCCGAAAGGTGTATGCAACACTGTCTTTTCCAACATATTTTACAGCACACATTTCAAGCGGTTGGGGAAAGGGAGGGGAGGAGACCTACAGTTTAACGCCGAATCCGAACGGCGATTGGTAGTTTTTTCGTGCACACTTGGAGGTTTTGCCATTGCCTGCCAAGAGCTCACTTGTGCGATTCTTGTAATTCTCATCTGCTTCATGTGGATAGCGATAGAAGTAGGCGAGTGTTTCACCAACCCGAGCCAGGAATCGAACCTGGGGCCTTTGGTATGAGAAGCCAGCGCGCTACCCGTTGGACTATCGAGGCCGGCGACTGGATTGGTTAGGTTAGAAAAAAAGATATATTGTTTGCACACCTTTTTAAAATGCAACTCCTCCTGTAGCCCCTTGGAAAGTAATGCATTGCTTTGTTTAGGAGTAACCAAATTTTTAAGAAATATTTAAGTATCGTTAAACCAGCAGGTGGCACAGGAAACCGTATCCAAAATAATTTCAATTTGTAAAGTTTATGAGAGACAAAATAAAAACAATTCTTTATTTCTTTATAAATCATTCAAAATCCCAAGTCACAAATCAGTAACAGTCATAGTAACGAAACGAGTACGTGTCACTCGCATTTACGCGCCAAGATCCCACGGAGTCCGTGCAAATCATTTGACAGTTGTTGAGATTGGCTGCAGCGCGGTCAGCGTCAACACTTCGTGCGGCCATGAAACGCACCGGCTCGATGGCAGCTACGCGCCGCCAGGTGGGCATCATCTACCTTTGCTCGATAATGCTTGCTATTCACTCTAAATTTTCGGCTCTTGTAATTGCAGCAACACAACTTAAACAAATCAATAGACGATTTCAAAGTCAAAAATTTTTTCTCCTCTATTCCGCATTCAAAATTCAAAATTTCCTTCAACAACTTCGGTTAAATTTTTTTGCCAACCCTTTCGGTAATAAATAACATAAAAAAAAATTTGTAAAATTTTGCGCACATCTGTTCCGCAAACATGTCTGTCCTCACAAATTGCTTTAAGTCGCTTCGCCGCTTTGCCAATTTACCAATCAATCCGGCCCGATTTGCAAGCTCAATCAAAGCGTATGGGCGCAGCGGCTGCATAATTGAGGGTGAACCACCCTGCGGCGAAAAGGCGCTGGAGGAGAAGAAGAAAACCATGAAGCCGAAGCCCAAGTCGATGTGGTTGAACCCCGAGTGCTGTCTGGACCCGTGCAAGGATTACCTACCGCGTTTCGACGACCTCTACTACAAGCCGACGAACAAAGCGAAACGCAAGTACACGCGCACCTGGTGCGAGTGCCCCCCGATCAAGATCATACCGAAGAAGGTCTGCTGCTTCGACCGGATCGAGCTGCCGCCGATCGAGCGACGCAAGAAGCCCGACTGTCCGAAGACAGCCTGCGAGCCCGAACACGCGACTCGCGGCTGCATGACGCAAGCTAATAAGAAATGCATAAAAATTCGCATACCCGGCTGCTGTCCAGCGCGCGATCCTCCCCGATGTGCCGGTTTCCCGCGGCATCCCGCCGACTGTAGGAAAATCTGTACGCCGTACCCCGCCTTCTCGGAGTGCTCGCGCAAGCCGCCGCGACCTTTGCGACCGGTAGAGTGCAGATGTCTCTATCCCGGTCCCATCTGCTCTACACGTTAACCCCAACTAGCTAAACACGGCGAGCGGCGAATGTGGTCCCGGCACTGATTGTCGAATGTCATTTGAATGAATTAAAGATATTTCAGTAATTATTTCTTGGCGCTTAATGTGACCCCTAATGTCGATGGTTAGAAGTGAGCTGAAATAGTTTAATTATCATTCAAAAGATGTTCAGCAATTTAGCGTAAAAGCAAAGTGCTTTCGATCCATTTATATCGATTATAAGTTAGAACTGAATACATGTGTAAAGCGCACTAGTTGACAGGCTTGTAAGCACTCAATTTAGACATGTTTTGACATATTGTTAACGCTGGAACAAGCAACGGCATAAAACCCTTTATATATGTACAAATAAAAATAAAATTAGAAATGTCCGCCCTACAAAATTAAAACCGTATTTTACGTGAAAGATGAGAGAGAGAGAGGCGGGGAGCTGTGATAAGGAAATGCCAATAGATTCAATGCTAGGTTAGGTTAGATTATGGTGGTTGCCTCTGTAAGAGACACACTCGGAGGCCCATTGTGATGAGGCCCATTGTGATACCACATATTTCACCCGTTTATGAAAATGTGTATTCAACACTGTTTTGTCCAACATACGAGGTGTGACAATTAAGTAATGAGACTGATTCCATAAAAACCAGGAATGATAAAATCAACCTTGATAAAACCCGTATATTTAAAAATTATTCTACAACTCTGCCATCCCCTTCAAAGTAGACCCCTTGGGCAGCTATACAACGATTCCAGCGCGTTTTCCATGCTTCTTAACATTTCTGGAACGCTGCGACTGGGATGTCCGCGAGTACCCTCGTCACGGCCGCCTGGATGTCCGTAATCGACTCAAAATGGGTTCCTTTGACCACCGATTTTGTTCTAGGGAACAAAAAAAGTCACAGGTCACAGGCCATATCGGGCGAATAAGGCGGCTGTTCCAACACGGCGATCCCTTTAGAGGCCAAATACTGGGACACTCTGAGGGCGGTGTGGCACGGCGCGTTGTCGTGATGAATGATCCTCGTCTTCCACGCTTCCACGCCCCTTCTTAAACTCTTTATGCCATCGAAACACCTGGGCACGACTAAGAGCACTATCACCATGCACTTTTACAATTTTAGCGTACGTTTCCGAAGCTGTTTCGCCCAATCTGGCGCAAAATTTTATCGCGACGCGTTGCTCTTGATTTCGTTTCTCCATTTTCGTGACGAGCACCACCAACACACGTCTACTCAACACGACACAGCAGGCGAACTAAAAAAGCTAGAGCGATGGTAAATATATCAATGGTGAGGAGAAGCATGCCGGGGAAGGGAATTTCAAGATCGCAAGTTTACCAGAAGCGCGGCAATAAAATCAGTCTCATTACTTAATTGTCACACCTCGTATGTTACAGCGTACATTTCAAGCGGATGGGGAAAAGCAGGGGAAGGGACCTACAGTACAGAGCGCACCTGTAAGTCTCATCTGCTTTATGTGGATAGCGATAGAAGTACATAGATGAGTGTTTCACCAGTCCGAGCTGGGAATCGAACCTAGGGCCTCGGTTGAGAAGCCAGTGCGCTTCCCCTGGACTATCGAGACCCGCAAGAGAGATCCAATGCTAACAATCGAAAATCTTTAAAACAGATCAACTTATATTCATGGCATATCGAACGAGTGCTTTAGATTGTCGGCCGGTATGTCTTTCAGGATGTCGATATTAGCCTTTCGGATGGCTTCTACGTTCTAAAAACGCTTTCCCTGTAAAAGTCGCACAATGCCAAATACGATGAATATGGGGGTTTTTCGACGGTTTAAATGCAATTTTTAGTAAAAAATCGGTCCCAAGTGTCTAAAGGTGAGAATGGGAATCTAAAAAATTTTTAGTCGTTAGTCAACTTGTGCGGAACAAACCATATATACACAACTCTCGGTAGCTCAAATGTTTGGCTAAAATGCGATAAATTGATGTTTCGTAGAAGCTCAATTTCATGTTTATGAATTTCAATGAAGACTTTGGCTGATTTTAAATTAATTCCAGCACAAATTTGATGGAATCATGGATTTGCGTTGGTCACTAAACTTTTTGCATTGATTGGATTGATGCAGTAAAACGTCTATAAGGTTTAAAACAAAACTTATTAATATGTATTATCTGTTTGTTCGAGGCTAATTTTTGTATCAATCATTGGTACATAACACACAAACATACTTTGACTTTAAATGCAATAACTTCGCTTCTAGTGAACCAAATATCATGAAATTTTGACTGGAAATCAAAAAAGAATGTATCATTGCAATGCAGAAAGTAGGTCATATATAGGTCACACAGACACATATAGTTACCAGTGACGCACAGAGGGTTTCATTTTGGGGGTTTTGCGTATAACTTTTGAGCCGAATACCGTTTGAAACCACATTTCGTACCAGAAATTTTTGTTTTTGGGGGGTTTAAACCCCCATGTGGGCGCTACTGTGGTTGGCGCTACCAGAAAATTCTCTATTTCAAAGGTCCGGTTTACTTTGGAATGCATCTTTTATATTGCAACCTGTTAGATCTTTTGTGATTCCCTAATAGCTTTGAGACAAGATTGAACTCATCTAAAGAATATCTCTCAGACTGTTGTGCGCTAAAAAAGATATGAAAACACAAGGCAACAAACATGTGGAAGAAGTCAGGGAAAATCTGAAAAAGTCAAACACTCATTTTTGGTGAAAACTTGTACTGTTTAGTGTGTTCAGAGCACAAACTGATTATACTCTCATTTTTGGTGAATACTTGTACTGTTTAGTGTGTTCAGAGCACAAACTGATTATATAGTATATGCTATAAGAATACTTTTTCAACAACAACAACAACAACTGCAACAGATAGCGAAACAACCGACTTTAAGACCTGAAGTGATGACATATATCCGTAGTACAGTTACCAAAATCCAAGTTTTGAAACGTTTTGAAGAAACAAAAGTATCAGACCCAGTTGTTTAGTAAAGTCCGGAAGCAGTGATCTACGTTGAGTGGTTCCAAATAAAATATCTCTAAAAGAGAGTCACGTACGCCCAGTTTCTACAACGCTCTGAGGCGCAAATAGAGCTGAGTACTCTACGGTCTCTAATGAGTTTTTGGCATGATTTTGGATATGATCGATAGATGATAGAGATATGATCCATAGATGCAAGTTCAACTCAATTTTTGAATGGATATGGGAGAGAAGACAGACGGTGAGAGGGTGAGATCTCATTAGCAGCAATTTTAACGTGTCCCAAATTTACATTAGAATGAGACTATTAGACTAGAATCTTCAGACATTGTGGAGTCCAGATACGAGTATATATTTACTGGACTAGATGAGGATAATGCTTAAGTACTGAATGCTCAATTTTCGACACGTAAGTCATACAATAGCACAGATATTTTCAATTTTTGCGCAGCTTATCTATCATATACTTATATACAATACATATGTACATGTAATACTTATGTATATATGTACATATGTACGCTCATGCATAACTTATGCCGGAGGAAATAAATTGTTCACACTTAAAATCTTGTTGTGTCTTTTCGCTCTTTCGTTCGTTTAAACTTCAAATTGGTGCCGATACTTAAATCCGCATAGTTTTTATTTTCATTTATCTGTTTTTGTTTTTGTTCAAGTACCTAACATTCGAGCTTTTTGTTTTTTCCTAATGTCCGTTTTTCTGATATGTGAAATTTCAAATGTCACTCTATGACAGTTGACAGTTTAACTCCGGTTGTTGTTGCTGTTGTTTGGCTTAGCGTGGCCGGCATGAGGAATTGAAGATTTACGCGCTCGTTTCTTCGCAGTGAAGGGGTTTCTCTAGAGTATTAATATTATTATTTCAACTCTTTCTCTGTTTGTGCGTTCTACTTTTTGTTATTACTTATAATTTTTTTATTTTTTTTTTTATTAATAACAACACAAAAAGGCGTTAAGTTTGAAGGTTGAGTGACAAGTTGAACTGCAAATGTGCAGAGCATTTACTTAAGCAAACTTAAGCCGAGTGGGCTGAGTTATTGATTATTGTTGTTGTTGAATGTGGTAAGTGTAAAATTTATGCGACAGTAGCCCGCTGAGCATTGATTGCAGTATTTTCGAAACGAAAACAGTGTTTAGTCAAGTTTCTCTTAACCCTTTGTTGATTCCGTCAGATTTTGATGAAAAATGCTTGTCTAATTATTTCTGATTTAAAATTTTTTCACCATATTTGAAGTCAATAGGCCCATTAAGGTATCATGGCACGTTAGAAAGGGGAATTTTTAATGATTTAGAAAATTATTTATTTTTCAGCTCCTTTATTATCAATCTTTTTGAAATTTTTTTACAATATATTGAAGGTTTAAAGAACACTAAAAATTTTTTTTTTTTAGCATATTGTCTCTTATATAGGTGGAGCTGAAGTCGCGTAGAAAAAAAAAAACACATCCTCCATTGCGGACACTTAATCTCCGGATTTAAAAAAATTTTATTAGTTCTTTTTATTAACTTATTTTTTACAAGAATCCACCACAATATTGAAGAAAAATTTTTAATTAAAATACTTTTTCTGGGAAAAAAAGGTGAAAAACGCAGTCAATTTTTGACACTTTTTTTCAAAAAGCTCCTATCCTTTTATTTCTAGCGTTTTTTTTTTTTGCTGGTGAATTCCTGTGTCCGAAACCTTAATAATTATGAATCTTTCTTGTTTTTTTGTTTCAGATTAGCCGATTTCAATAGTACTTTCAACCCATCGTTGGCCTCGTCAGATTTTGATTTAAAACAAAAAAAATTAAAAACACATGCCTCATTATTTTTTTGTGATTATTTCCAACAATTTTGAAGTCAATGGACCCATTAAATCATGTTCTTTTTACAGTTTCTCCATACAAACGTTGATCCCGTCAGATTTTCGTTTTCGAGAAATTGTCGAATTATTTCTCATTTGAAATGTTTTCACATATTTGAAGTAAAAAAATTTATTCAATCATACAACTTCATACAAATTTTAACCTATCGTTGGCCTCGTCAGATTTTGATTAAAAAAATGAAAAACACCTAATTGTTTTTGATTTCAAGTATTTTCAACAATTTTGAAGTCAATGGACCCATAAAATCATGTTTTTCAAAGTTTCTCCATACAAACTTTTAACCCAATGTTGACCCCGTCAGATTTTGATTTTCGAGAAAATGAAAAACGCGTGTCGAATATTTTTCATTTGAAATGTTTTCTCATATTTGAAGTTAAAAAATCCATTAAAACATGCTTTTTCATACAAATTTTCAGCCATCGCTGACCTCGTAAGATATTAATTAAAAAAAAATTATTTTCAAATTTATAATATTTCAAATTATTTTTTATTTCAATTATTTTCACCAATTTTGAAGTCAATAGTCCCATTAACCCTTTGCGACGCAGCATACACAATTGTGTGATCTAACTTTAAAAACACTGCAGCGTAAATTTTGAATTTACAAGCAATTTTGACGTTATGTCATTCGACATTCGAACGAGTATCGTTCGCCAATCGTTTTCCCGTTATTGTGTAAAAAATTAAAAAATTAAAAAAGTAATACTATTGAATGTGTTACATTTGAATAATCTCGTCTCGAGTAATTAATCTCGTAGAAGCAAAAAATTTCACTGGGTCGCAAAGGGTTAAAGCATGCTTTTTTTCAATTTCTCCATACAAACTTTCAACCCAACGTTAATCCCGTCATTTTACATACAACTTCATACAAATTTTAACCCATCGTTGGCCTCGTCAGATTTTGATTTAAAACAACAACAAAAAATTAAAAACACATGTCTAATTATTTTTGATTTCAAGTATTTTCAACCATTTTGAAGTCAATGGACCCATTAAATCATGTTTTTTTTTTACAGTTTCTCCATACAAACGTTGATCCTTGAAATGATCATTTGAAATGTTTTCCCATATTTGAAGTAAAAAAATTCAGTCAATTATACAACTTCATGCAAATTCTAACCCATCGTTGGCCTAGTCATATTTTGATTTAAAAAATAATAATGAAAAACAGGTGTCTTATTGTTTTTGATTTCAAGTATTTTCAACAATTTTGAAGTCAATGGACTTATTAAATCATGTTTTTTTCACAGTTTCTCCATACAAACTTTCAATCCAACGTTGATCCCGTCAGATCTTCGTTTTCGAGAAAATTAAAAACACGTGTCGAATTATTTCTCATTTGAAATGTGAAGTAAAACAAAACCATTAAATCATATTTCTCCATACAAATTTTACACTATCTTTGGCCTCGTCAGGTTTTGATTAAAAAAAAATGAAAAACAACTGTCTAATTATTTTTAATTTCAAGTATTTTCACCAATTTTGATGTAAATAGGACCATATTTTCACCAATTTTGATGTAAATAGGACCATCGGTTCATATTTTTTATTAGTCTTCCCCTGTAGGAAGCTTAACCCATTGTTGATCTCATTAAAGTTTGATTTTAGAAAGATTGAAAAATACTTGTCGATTAATTTTTGATTTGGAGTACATTCACCAAGTTTGAAATAAATTGGTCTTGGAACTAAATGGTTTTTCGGAAGGATTTAAAAGTTGCCCAAGAAATTTGTCTTTTTATTTCTTAAATTTAGTCTATGGGAAAAGATACATATGATAGTTTTTTTCTCATATTGCTTCGGCAAGGCATAGTCCCACTACTTATTTGAAACCATAAATTTAATAGTTAAACGTACGTATGTGTGTGTGTCTGCACGAGTGTTAAAATGTAGACAAATTTGTGAAGATTCTATGGAAAAGAAATTCATATGCACTGCCAGATAAATGGAGAAGTTGACAGCCGGCCTGGCTACAAAGAAACCAACGATACAAGTGGCATCAAACGAAGCCAACAGCGCGTTGAAAGCATGCAATGCCGAAAATATCCCCAATGTCGTCGACGAAGAGATTGTGGGTCCAGCAATTGCGTTGCTGTTACTTAAACGTCACACATGCATAGACGCGGCTTGCGGTGTAGAACTCCCCAAATGTGAGTACTTGGGCACCCCACCGCCGCCCCCCTCCCTCGTCGACCCAACTCATCAACACTTGCCGCCTGCATTCGGCATAATTTCGGCAACTGCCAGCAAACGCCGAAGACCAACTTGTCATAGACTTTTCGTTAATTTGTTTTTGTAATTTTCTTGTTGCTTTTGTATTTAGCTATTCAACTTTTTTTTTGTCTTTTCCTTTGAAATTCATCATCAACAACAGCTCAAGTGGTTTGTCAGCAACATTTCAAACAAAGCGACACATCGCAATCGCAACTCGAAAAGTGCCCATCAAAGCGGCAAATAAAAAAAAGCAACAACAACAACAACAACTGAAACCACAACTGCCGGCCTTCGCCGAAAGTTGGCTAGGAAAAAAAAATTTGTGTAGAGATAAATAGTGTTAAAAAAAAAGAAATGAATCCAAAAAAAAGAAGAAAAATAGGCCGCATTGTCCGAAAAGCGCTTCCTCTGGTCGTGTAGGCAAATGTGTGATGTAGCTGTTGTTGTTGTTGTTATTATTGTTGTGATGATGGTTGTTGTTGTTGTGCTTTGTTTTTCGCTCGTCATGTATTTTTCGTTAACTCATTATTAGAAACTCACTTAATTATAAAAGTTGGCGCTGTTGTTGTTGTTGTTGTTGTTGTTGGCGTAGTTGAAGTTGTTAGTGTTGGTGTTGGTATTGCGATGTGTGCCATAGTTGTTGCTAGTTTGTAATGTCAGTTAAACTGACAACAAATTTCGTTTTGTAATAAATTGCGTTGGCCGCAGCGTCATTGCAGCGCTTTCGACTCGGTTTGTGGCATTTGACGTGCCTCGGTGAGTCGCTTTGCTTCGACTCGAGTCGAGTAGTGTTTTAAGGCGCGTGGATCATGAAGACTGGCCACACTTTTTACCGCACACTGGTTGCACACATCCCCCCATACAAAAATATGCATAGTGCAACTGTCTGTGTGTGTGTGTGTGTGTGTGTACTTTACTCGCACTTGACGTCGGTGCGGTTTGGTATCTTCAAAGCTGTTGAATTTCTCACTTGTTGTGTGAAGCACTGCCAAGGCTTCAATCTCCAGTTGAGAGAGCAAACAACAACAACACCAATAATAGTAACAATTAAAAGTGTCTTTGACTATTATGGCGCAGTTTTTCAAGTAGTTTACCTCCTCATTTGGATTGGTTTTGCTTCAACATTTCATCTTCAGCTTCAGTGCTGGCTGCTTCAATTAAATTTGTAGCTATGCATGTAAATTGAAACTATTTTATGGCATGAAATGCTTTGAATGCGTTTTTTTTAAGGTGCATTGTTTTGCTGTGTACTGAAAGAGTACTGGATTTTTTAACTAAGTTTTATGTAAGTGCTTTGATTTTGAAGCGTTTACTACTTACGCAACACATGCGGACGGCTTTTAATTGTTTAACAGTGAAATAGCGGCCAGCTAACAGTTCAAGGGCACCAAATTATGCATTCATAGCTTTTGTTAGCCATCAATTTCCATTTCAATGTAAAAAGGCCACAATTAAAAATTAGAAAGAAAAGGCAAAGCTAAGACTGTGTGAGAAGGCGTTGAAAATAACTAAGTATTAATTTTGATCACAGCTTAAACAACTTTTAAAATGCTTAGTAAAAGGTGTTTTATTAGTGTTTATAGTTAAAAATATGCATAAAATACTTGCCATATCTCCACATAAAACATACGTTTTGTCTGCATGCGGATATGAAAAATTTATTTACTACATCAAACATTAACTTTTGTAAATAAGAAAATGACCGAAATGAAGGACGTTGAAATGAAGGACTTGTCTCAGATCTACGACGCACAGTGTTGCGAGTAGTGACAAAAATGCCAAAATGCAATTGTATAACCACAAAAATCTGAGTATGAGGTTTTGTTGGAAATATTTCAATTAAGATAAATCCGAAGTTTTATGAAAAATTATTGGATAACATAGAAGTTCTGAGCTCTTAAAGTACGTTCTTCCAGCGTTGAAAAAAAATTGTGTACAAACAGCAAATTTTTGCTTTGACTTTGAGGTTGAATATTTCAAAATAAATTATGAGCAGGTCCCTAAAAGTTACTATTGTCGTAAGTTTCATATAATTTAGGTCTGCTAAGACCAACATTTTGCTGATGACTTTCACCTCTGAGCAGTACCGTTATGATGAAAATGAAGTAATGAAAACGAGTGAATTAAAAGTGAGTTCAAACTTTAAAAGTGATTTTAAAAAAACACTAAATATCGCTTTCAAAATTTTTTGATATTTTGTTTCGCCAAGTATGTACATTATGCTGTACAATTTTCAACTGCGCATATTTGCGCCAATGCAAGTTATTAGCATTTTTCGGTGAAGACTTGAGTTCAAATTCACGATATTTTCACCGTTTGGTTGAATGCCAATGCAATCTGTCAAATAATGCTCTGCTGCTGATGGAAAAATTTGTTGAAGATAGCTTCGGAAAACCAATTACGATTACTATTATATTCGAAATAGAGGGGTTAATGGAGTTTCGACAGTACACTTTGATTTTTTTTCGTACAGACCCAAAAATTGACAACCTAACTACTTCACTTGTATGGGAGACGCCCTCTGGTGGTGAATTTTTGAACTTTAATTAATTTTGTATTTTTGACATTTGGGAATTTTGACGATTGTTGAATAAATCATTCAAATCGGTTCAGTACTTTCCCAGATACGATGTTTCTTCGCTTACTTTACTACATTTACAAGTGTGGAGCCAGTTCCATTGAAAATGACTAGTTTTGTATGGCAGCCACCTTAAGAGTTGGAGATAGCGATTAGGTGTGTATGGGAAAAACATTTGCAACAAAAAATAAATAGGGGTCAGTCTTACATATGGTACGTCTAGGACCAGCCTGAGAGCAGCGGGAGCCCACTTTTTAAAAACCATGATTTTGTATGGGGGCCTCATTAAGGATTGGAGACAGTGGGTAGGTATGTTCGAAAGAAATATTCAGAAGGAAAAGTTAGTGGGGTCAGTCTAAGATTTTAACCCTCTAAGAGCAACTTCTGAGCAGCTGTGGAGCAATATATCGAGATTTTATTTTCAATCACTTTTAAAAAAAGGACATTTTATCTACATACACATTTATAAATAAATTTATATTAAAATACAAATATTTTGAATGTAGCTTTTATGAACTAAGATAATTTGCATTGTTAATATGAAGTTTTTTGAAATCCGTTTGTATGGGAGGTGGTCGTAGTTTTGGTCCGATTTCAGTGAAATTTTGCACAGTAAGTTCTTTACTCATTCAATAACTGTATACTAAATTTCATTTATGTACGCCCACTCCTTCTATTTTTGTCACTCCGCTGTATGAACTCGCAACACTGTGCGACGTCACCAGCTATAGACTATTTTTTGTGGGAAACCGTGAAGGATAGATTTTATGTCCAGCATCGATTGACGGCTTGACGGCCAATATTCGACAAGCCATCGGTGAAATAGAGGCGCACACATTGGTGGATACATAAATGGTCGACCTAGATTGACTTAGTTGTCTAGATTGCCTGTCTGTTAAAGTATGGTTGTAAATCGATTTCGCAAAATCGTACATTTTTTTCATAATATCAATATTTGAAGTCTTGGGAACCATCTCTAAAAATTTCATCACAATCTCAACTCCAAATGCCTCAATGTTTGTTGAATGAATGTTGAACGCGATAGTTGGTTTTCTGGCTTCATGTTCCGGTAATGAATAAATAGATTCTCTGATAAAAAATTAAGTCGCCGGAATTCTTCAATAAAACGAAAACTGTTCAATAATTCATGGATATTAATTTTATTTCCTTTAAAGTTATCTCCATTGCAAGTATTTACAAGTTTACTATCGTAACGTCCATTGTCGGAGGAATGGTTGAAAAACATCTATGAGGAAGTGAAGGAAGATAGCCCCGGGGAGGGTAATTGTAAAGAATTTTTACTAAGTGTTCGGTAATAAGATGATTTTTTTCGCTTACTCCAATCTTAAAAACACTGATTTTGCTGACACTTAATCTGATTTTGGGACCGCCTTCAGCTGCTTTTGGGGATTTTCCTTTATTGCTTCAATCTCAAAACTATTTCTGCGAAAAGTCAGTAAAACCCATGTCGAGTGAATACGGATCTCGTAAAACGGTATGAACGTTGTTTTCGGTCAAATAGTTGCTTACAAGATGAGAAGTCTGTACCGAAAGTTGTCTCCTCAGAATTCCGGCCTCTTGCGACGAACATTTTTTCTCAAACGCTTTCATACACTCATATAACAATCCTTATTTACTGTCTGGCCTGGCGAAAGAAATTCAGAGTCAATCAAGGAAAACGATCAACCGAACCTTAATTTTGAATCAACTCTGTCATGGTTTTTGGGTTTTGGCTCGTATGAGAAGCGCTATTCCGATGATTGTTGGTTAGTTTTGATGTCTTAACTATTCATAGACCCATGTCTCGTCACCGATAATGATGCCGTCGATAGCATTTGGCCCAAAAATAGTATTTATCTATTAATAGATATCAATCCAATGCTGTTTCTGCAACCAATTCAGAACTCTCGGCACAAGCCGTGCTTCAACTCATTCCAAGTCCTGAACATCGGGCATGTCGTTCAGTACCGAGACACCAAGATCGGCTGCTATCTCTCTGATGCTTACACGTCGATCTGCGGGAACAATTTTCTTAACTTTTTCAATGTTTTCTTCTAATTGCCGCTCAAACAGATATTTGAGCACCAGATGGCAAATGTATCTAGAATATACTTATTACAATACATAACTTTCCGGCTTAACCCTTTCGACCCCGAGTTTCACCCTGTGTCTCGATATTACTTTTTGGTATTTAAATCATGAAACACTTTCCTAAGAAGTGTGCACACGACATTTGAAGTGGCCACGCCTCTTTGTTAGAGTTATAGAGCTAGTTTACTTTTGAACAATTTTTGCTTAAAACGGGTTAAATAAATTTTGTATCAATATTTTTTAATTACAGAAAATTTATTTAATATTTATGAAAAAATACAAAATTATCACTTTTTGATTTTAAATAACCATTATTAAAAAAACAGGGTTTTGATCAAACGCACCCAATTCGTAGACTTCAATTAGAACACAAACTTTCCTAGATATCGCTGCAAATTATTGGAAATTATTTTGGGGATAACAGTAAAATTATTGTTGTTTGCTTTGAATTCACTTTTAAATGTATTAATTTGTTGGTGCCTACTTAAATTAAATCCATAAATCAATTATAGCTTTTGCTATAAGATGACAAATAGGTGAAGTTGCTCTCAGGCAACTTTGGGGTCGAAAGGGTTTAGTGTCTACGGAGCTGCGGTAATCAAGAACTAACTTTGCCGTAGAGGACTCACGAACCAGGGACTTGATCTTACTATCACAAAAGAAATCGATGGATATTCACACCAAATATTTTGCTGTCTGATATAAGGTCATCAGTTGGGCAGGCAATAGAAAAGTTTTAGCTCTTAGTTTTTTTTATTGCAGAAGATTCTGCTGCCAATGCTATTTTCCAGTTTAGAGTTGTTTGTGAAGATGTCAATTGAGACATCAGTCAATACACTTTACTCATACCAATCTTTTCTATATGAAAGAGAGACAGTTGTAGTAGACATCTGCAGAACCGTCCAAGGTGGGAACGCTGGTAGAACCCAAGTCTAGTATAGACAAGCGGAGTATGACATGGAGTCTGATTCTGACTCTCGAGCATCAAGCATGGAAGCTCTATCAATAAGAAAAGTTGTCCTTGGTTGCTTTTGTGACTGAACTTTTAAACATGAAATTATGTAATACACTTTGTTGTTTAGCTAACTAACGCAACCTTTGACTACTTTTTTAAGGTTATCCCAATTGTTGTGGTTTAAAAATGGCAAAGCACTAATTGTCCTTGAATTTCCCTTCACCACTTTAACTAACCAATTAACTAATTTGCAATTAAAAACCATGCATTCGAAATCTTTAAAATTGTTTGCCAGCCTTGTTATTTTATTTACATGTGTCTTTTATTTTATTTTGTTACTACTTATTTTCGTATTTTTTAATTTTTTATATTTTTTAATTTTTAATTTTACATATTTACATTTTCAGCATTTTACTATTACAACTTAATGATCATCAAAGCTCTAATCATATTCCATACAAATTATGTTTTACAAAACTGCTAATGATAAATTTTATGAACACACTAAGTTTTCTTGTGCTAAACAAAAAACTAACCACAATGATTAATCAATATTTAAGCGTTGCTAATTGAGAAAACAAAAATCATAAAACCATTAACCTAGTTTTTAAATTCTTATAAAAAAGATTAAAAAAAAATTTTAAAGATATGTAAGAACATTGACCGTTAGCGGTTAAAAATCTGAGTTTTACTTGGGATTTTTTTATATTTGCCGTTGTTCACAAATTAACACAATGTCAAGACAAAAGTTTTATGTAAGCCATAGAACGGTTCTGTGTGAGTTTGTAGGGGAGAGTAGCAAAATTTGGGCACCATTGGGCAATTAAGGTGAAGTTAGGTTCGAGTGGCAGCCTTCTTATGAATGCGGACTTAAATACAAAGTGATGGCTCTCTCTGAGCAGTTTCTGATATTAAGAACAACTTGGATTTCAAACTGAACCATGCTATCAATAATTCATTTTCAAACAAATATAATATGATCGATTAATGTATAATCGATCATAATGTCTTCTGTCGCTCACTCCACACTCACAAATACTTTTAAGCCCCGCAAACTAGTCTGTCGAATATGCCCCACAGTGTCCCCGCTCCCCTATGTGCATATCTACATACAAAACATGGCATTAGCAGCTGTGGATATAGCATTTTGATGGCTTTATTGATTGTTGCCACTGCATAACAATTATGAGCGAGCGAGCGCGTGGCCAACATCAACAATCACAACAATAACAACAATTACGTAAAATTCTGCGCTTTAATGCAGCAGCAAATTTATTTCGTATCATATTTTGTTTTAGTTTTGTTTGTTCAGTTGCTTTATATTGTTGTTGTTGTTGTTGTTGTAATTGCAGCAGGGTTAATAAAACCATTACTTCTGGATGGCAACAATAATGGCAGCTTTTAGGCGGCATTGCTGCTCGCTCGCCGCGCAAAAGCAAAACGCTTTTCGAATGTGTCGCCAGTCACCTTTGGAAGTGAAGTGCACAAACGACGCGACTGGCAGTGGCTTTTGTGCCTGACTGCATTGTGGCCGCTACGCTTTGGCATGTTCGAGTGTTTGTGTGTTTGGGTTTTAAAATGCGCCAAGTATCGCCACTCAATGGGCCACAATGCGACACGCCAGAGGTGGATGCGTTTTTCCGCATTTACATGTGCATACATACATAATGCGTTTTTGTATGTACATATGTGTGTTTATTATGTTCACTCAGCAAAATAAAAACTTTTAGAAATGCGTAAGTTTTTCGATTAGCCCGACATGCATAAACGTTATGATTGTTATTATGATTTTTAACAAATATCCGATGTTTGAAAGATCGATGAGAAGGACTAAGAACAAAACATTTATTTTATTTTTCCAATTTTATAAATTATTTTTATTTGTCACATAGTTTTAGTAAAACAATACTTTTTTATTATATTTTTTTCAATCATTTTTACTAAAAAGAATTTTTTTATTATTTAATTTTTTATTCATTATATATTATATTTATTATTTTATACATATATTATTTTTTTAATTGTTGTTTTCTTTATTAAATTTTTATCCATCATTTTTATTTAAGTTTTTTATTTTAAAATTATTAAAAATTCAATAAAATTTTTATTTGTTTATATTTAATATTATTATTTGTAGTAATTAATTTGTTTGTGATTTTTGTAAATCAATTGTTTGTTGTTATATTTATAATTGTTGTGAATTATATTTTTATTTAAATTTTTCCTTTATTATTATGTTTGATATTTTTTACTTTTCGCTTAAAGCGAACTTCGAGGGACTGGGCAAAATGGTTCGTTTAAACCGAAAATTCGCTTTAACACTAAAAGTACCGAGCGGTCATTTGACGGTTTTCAGTTTTTGATTAACCGTAGCTCGAAAACGGTTTAAGTTACGAATCTTGTTCTCCTTGACTTTTAATATTTTGCACTAACAATATTTTGCAAAATCGTTTTAAACGGGTTCGTTATAAACGAAAAGTACTGTATTATTTTTATATTTTAGTTTTCATTATTTTTATTAAATATTTATTTATCATTTTGATTTTTTAAATTATTATTTATTATTATTTTTAGTAATTAATTTGTCTGTGATTTTTATTAATTATTATTTATTATTTATTTATACTACTATTCACTAATTATTTATTTATATTTTTTAATTACATTGCATTGGCTAAGTAAAACAATTATTTGCATTATTATTATATTTATTACTATTTCTTAAATTGTTTTACTTATTAGTTTTTATTGGTTTTGTTTTATTTGTATTTATTAATTTTATTGTTTATTCAGTATTATATTTATTATTATTTTTATTCAATATTTGTTCAATATTTTTAATCTTATTTTAATAAAGAAATTATTTGCAATTATATTTATTATTATTGGTGTTTATTAATTTATTTATTGATTCTTGTCTCTTATGATTTTTAATTCGTTCTTATATTACTTCTTTCAGAAAATATATATAATTCATTACTATATCTTCTTTGGTGAGTTTTATTAGCAACACTTTATTTTGAAACGCACTGTATAATAACTTTTAATAATTTTGATAATATTGATTTATTAGTATTTATATTTAATATTTTTGTTAAATTTATTAGTTATTTTGACTTTTAAATTATTTTATTTATGAGTTTTTTAAGATTTATGTATTTTGATATTATTATTTTTAAATATTTTTCTTTTATAATTTTAAATAATTTTTCTTTTTTTATTTGTTTTATTGATATTGTTTTAATTTTGGTTTTATTTTGTAATAATTTTTTATTTTTTTAATTTTTTATTATTTTATTATGATTACTTTATTATTTGTTTTGTTCATCTTTTTCATTTAATATTTTTTTTTATTGTAATTTTTATTTATTTTTCTTTATTCACTATCATTTATATGCATTATTTATTTCATTGATTTATTATTCTTTTTATTATTTTAATAAAACAGTAGAAAATATATATAATAGTTAGTTTCTATTATAAATTTTATATTATCTCTTTATTATTTTTAAATTAATTAACAAGCATTTAATGAACTTGATATAAAAACATTATTTATTTGAAAATTTTTTTTAAATCATTTTTATTTTTTCATTATTTTCAACAATTTTTTAGAATAATTGTTTTATTTGGTATATTAACACTTTGCATTTAATCGACTAAAAGCATAATTCTATCAGTTAAATATTTAAATAAAATATAATTTTTTTTAATAATGTTTATGTAATAGTATTTTTGTTTGTTTTACAAATCACTATAACAAAAAAATAAGAATATAAAAAAAGAATTGTTTTGCAAATTGTGTTTATTTATTTGTCTTTTCAACAATTTACTTATTTAAAAATATTGTATATTTAGAAAATTTATATATTATCTACATAAAAATAATATTATCTAATAAAAATAATAATTTTATTCATATTTTTCATTAAATAACAAACAGATAATTTTATCAATTGAATACTTTGGGAAAAAAGCTGACATTTTTTTGCAACGATTTTTCAAGGATTTTTTTAATATGCATATTGTTTTTTATTCTGTAAATTAATTAAATTATTTTTAACATTATACTTGAGAACTAGTAACAAAATTGGTTTTTTTTATTAATTTTCATATGCATTCTTAACTCTAACAATCCTTTTCAAACTCTAAAACCCTACTCCCTTCAACAACTTTTACTAACCACTTTTTTTGGTGTCTAAACATTGCATTGGCTTCTTGCTCGTTCTTTCTTTTCTCTGATTCCATTTACACCGTTTTTCAACTATATGAGTAACCATAAAATTGAATCGCAAGAATTGCAACGGTGTTCGCATTGAAATTTTGTTTTGTTTATTTGTGTTTTTTGTTCTTGTTCAGTTTTATTTTTTGCTTTGCTTAGTGGCTTTCAGACTTTAGCTTGGCTTAAGTGCACTTTAGAGTTCGAAATGTGGTGTTGAAACAAAAAAGTAACCATAAAAATAATAATAATGGATATGCAATTTACTTGGTGCCATTGGTCGGTTATAAAGTCATTGGAACTTTTAGTGTGCGTATTCACTTTCGCTGCGGATAGGCGAGTGTGAAGATTTATTAGCTGCAGAAGTATAAGAAAAGCGTAGGATTTGAATCAAATCCATATTAAGATGTACACTTATTTACATATCGCTCCTTCGCTGCAAGAACGTCATAACTCAAAACTACATCATTCCGAGAAAATTCAATTTTAAAGTTTACCATTACAGGCAGTTCAAGGTATCAACAAATTTTTCATGTCGTCTTGTGAGCAAAGTATTGAATATTTTACAAAGTGGTTTTGACAGATAAAAGATCATAGGCAGATACACACAGGGTTGCCAAAAACTGAAAAAATTTTTTTTGGAGTTATGACGTTCTTGCAGCGAAGGAGCGATATGTACATAAGTAAAAAATGTTTTGAAGGGGAGGAAAGTGGGAGAACGCGGACATATTCCAGGTGGAGGTCTTTGAGATGAAAAGAGCTTTTAGGTCGTTTTTCAACGATTTGTTTTAAAAACAGACAAGATGACCATACAAAGAATAATCTCTGGGAATGAGGTATTCGGTGACTTTAAATTTCACTTCCGGTATTCCAGTTAGCAAATCAGCAGTTTAGTCAATCAGAAAAGATTTCGGAGAGAGGTATCTGAAGCAATGTTAAGAGACCATATCCGCTTAGCTACATTTGGAAGGTACGAAATCGGTCTAAAATAGTATGTAGGCGGGTAGACTTTTGCTAACAGAAATAGGCTTGGAATCAGGTATTCAGTTACTTTAGTTACACTTCACTTCCGGTATTTCAGTTAGCATTCAGCAGTTGAGTCAAGGAAGAATCTGGGGAGAGGGATCTAAAGCAATGTCTTCTTATCTAAAAACAGGACCATTTCCGCTTAGCCACAGTTGTAAGGTACGAAATCTGTCTAAAAGAGAGACGAGCAGAGTTTCGCTTAAAGAAAAAGCTTGGAACGAGGTATTTAGTTACTTTTTACTTCACTGATATCGAAGTTAGCAAATTAGCAGTTGAGTTGATCAGAAAGGAATGTGGAGGGAGAAATCTGCATCAATGTCTTCTTATTCAAATACAGAAGATATGGTCTTCTTAGCCACATTTCGAAGGTAACAAAATTTGTCTAAGAGACGGGTAGAGTTTCACTGATAGAGAAAACGCCTCTGGGAATGAGGTATTCAGTTACTTTACACTTCAAATCAGCAGTTGAGTTGATCAGAGGAGAATCTGGCGAGACGAATCTGTATCAAAGTCTTCTTAAACACGTAAAAAAGACGTAAAAAAATAAAGCACCATATCTGTTTACATTTAGAAGGTGACGAAATCTTTTGGACAAAGTACTAATTGACCTCTCTTTGTACTCTGAATTGAAGACAGATCCAATTTTTGTGTCTACTTATCTATAAAAATTTTCCTATGCTTCCTATGAACCCTCAGAGCGATGACCCCTACGCCAACGAATGCATCCGCACGCCGCCTTACAAAATAATGAGCCACTCAAGACGCCTGCCAAGCTCACTCGAAGTGTATGTGTGTGTGTGTGTGTGTGTTTGTGTGTGTGTGTGTGTGCCCAAACAATTTCAAGCATCCACTGTACCCGACCGCAATTTTTAGCCAAAAACCAGCCAAATCTAAAACAGCAAAAATAACAAAATAGAAGACAACAACAACAAAAAAAACTAAGCTTTGATTTGGCGTCAAAACATTTTGCCTTTAATTGAATTTTAATGACAATGCGTAATAATCGAAATTCGTTATTGATTGTTAAATTGTTTGTGGAATTGTCAGAAGAGCGAATTGTAAAATGGCAAAATCGAAATGCTCCGTTTTAAATTATTTATTTTGATTTTTTTCTCTTAACATTTTTCAATTCTTTTTTAATAATTTTTTAATTTTTTATTGAATTTTTTGTATTGTAATATTTTCGTTTGGCATATTTTGCGGCACTGACAGCCACATTGACGTTGAATGGCCATTGTTGTTTTTGAGGCGCTGGGGATTAGTTAGATTACGCGTTGCATAGAAAGTAGGAGGACTGTTGTTTGGTTGTTTCGCAATTGAAAAGCCAGTTGGGTGGAAAAAAATAACTGAATTGTGAGTGAACGAATGCGTCGAGCAATGTGTCGAGCTGAAGTGGCTTAAGCTCGTAATGGAATTAATGTCACGTGTGTGCGTGTGTGCGTGTTTTGCCATATTCAAATGTTTTTTTTTTTAGCTTTTCAGAAATGTTTGCATAGCTAGTCAGAAATTCACAGAAATTCAATTTGCGTTGATGTAAGTTAATGCTTTTTGTTGGTACATGTGTAACAACCCATTTCACAACACACAAGCCGACGTTTTCGGGCTAAAAAATTGTGAGCCATCACTAAAAAAAATAATATGTGCCAGCAACAAAAGGGTAACTGCCACACTGACATAGCCACGTGTAGTCCGCTTGTAATACAACGGCAATAAATTTTAGCCTCTCACAGTTGAACTACATAACCTCACAACTTTCGGCACCACAACCAGTGTCGTTACTGGGCGCATTTTGCTCGATTTTCTTAGGTAAATGAGCAATAAAAAAAGGCCTCATATTCTCAAGAAATTTACAACAAGTATAACACAAATTGTCGAGAAAAAATTGTACTAAAAAATATTAAACCCCCCAGCACAATGCGACCAGTTCGGCGCAGACAACAAAGATGCCGAAAAAACCACACAGCGAAAAAGAATAAAAATAAACTAATGTTGAAGAAAAAAGCATCAGCATCCTCCAAGCTATCCTATTACCCAGTTGACACTTTTGACATGGCACAAGTGCGTGTAATAATGACTGCGCTCGACTTGACGAAAATCTAGCCAGCACACAATGAGGAGCTGCCGCTGATGAGAAAGCTCGAGCATCTGCACGCACTCAATCATGTTGCGCTGCACATGACACCTTCGATAGCATCGCCAAGCCGCGTCGTTCCCATTCATTTCATTCGCCGAACGGTCAACGCCACACGGACGCAACTGGGCCGTTGAGGTCGTCTGCCAAGTTTGTCTTTCAGCGTGCGAGTGTGTGCGTGTCGTGTTGTTAGTTGTATTCCAAGAAGGTTTCGGACAGCGCATGTTTTTTTTTTGTTCATAGACATTAAATATATTTTATGTTGAATTTTTTTTGTAAGTTTTGTGTGTAAAATGTATTTTTCAACAAACTGTTGGCATTTCAATGTTAATATTATTTTTAGTGTTGTATTTTAATTTCAATACTGAACTTTTATGATTTAAGTTTAAGCATTGAACAATTTTCATTTATTTTCACTCACTACCGAATCATTATTTTCGGTCATGGTGAAAATAATTTTAAACACTCTCTAAAGTCATAACAAAAAGAAAAGATTTCCAGTGAGGTGAACTTGATGCCCATTTGACAGAGAAAATCCCCGATTGACATCCTGTAATTCTCAAATGAGGCACATTTGAAGCTTTTCAATTTTAAAAGTCTCTGGGTATACATCAGTGGCGCACAAAAATTTTAATTTTTTTGGGGGTTCCGTACCCAACTTTTGAGCCCAATACTATTTGAACCATTTTTCACTAAGCATTTTTAATAGTGTCTGACCGAAACATCTTTTTTGGGCCGAAACCGAAACCATTTATTTGGGCCGAAACCGAAACCGAATATTCGTTCGGACACTAATTTTTAATATGTTTTGTCTTACAAACAGAGTTTTAAGGGGGTTTTGGGGTACAAACCCTTCCCAAATATTTGTGACTAGCAAACATTTTGAGCGGTAAATATATTTTCAAGTTATTATTGATTGATTAGACTCAAAATTTGTGTACGGAACCCCTTCAAAATTAAATCAAATGTCCGCCACTGTATACCTACATATCAATAGACCCATTTGGGACCCTCTGATTGTGAAACATCATCATACAATATGTACTGAAGCAGCTGCTTTGGTAAACACTTTATTCAAGTTGCATCATTGGGTCTCACTTTTTCAAAACCTTTAAAGAGAGATTTTTATGGGAGGGAGAAATGTGATACAGCGATATCCGATAACACTTACCATGTTCTGAAAAGGCATACATACAACAGATGTAGAAAAGATCTTTTGGACAAGAAAATGAAGACCTTCAAAAAAGATAAGATCGATTTAAGGTAGGAGATGAAGAAAGAAGATTAGATCGATTGAAGTTAGAAGAACTTCAAAGAAGATAAGATCGATTCAAGATAGAAGATGAAGATCTTCAAACAAAATAAGATCAATTTTAGATAGAAGATGAAGATCCTCAAAGAAAATCTTCACAGAAGATAAGATCGATTCATCATAGACGATGAAGAACTTTAAAGAAAATGAGATCGATTCAAGATAGAAGATGAAGACCCTCAAACAAGACAAGATCGATTTTAGGTAGAAGATGAAGATCCTCAAACGAGATCTTCACAGAAGATAAGATCGATCGATTTAGATAGAAGATGAAGACCCTCAAAGAAGATAAGATCGTTGTTAGATAGAAGATGGAGATTCTCAAAGGACATCTTCACAGAAGATAAGATCGATTCAAGATAAAAGATGAAGACCCTCAAAGAAGAAAAGATCGACTCTAGATAGAAGATGAATATCCTCAAAGGAGATCTTCACAGAAGATAAGATCGATTCAAGATAGAAGATGAAGACCCTCAAAGAAGATAAGATCGATTCTAGATAGAAGATGAAGATCCTCAAAGAAGATCTTCACAGAAGATAAGATCGATTCAAGATAAAAGATGAAGACCCTCAAAGAAGAAAAGATCGATTCTATATAGAAAATGAAGATCCTCAAAGGAGATATTCACAGAAGATAAGATCGATTCAAGATAGAAGATGAAGACCCTCAAAGAAGAAAAGATCGATTCTAGATGGAATATGAAGATCCTCAAAGGAGACTTTCACAGAAGATTCGATCGATCTAAGATAGAAGATGAAGATCTTCAAAAAAGATAAGACAAGATCGATTTAAGATAGGAAATCTTCAAAAAATATAAGATTGATTCAAGATAGAAAATGAAGATCTTTGAACATGAAAAAACGATTCAAGATAGAAGATGAATATCTTCAAAGAATATCTTAAGATCGATTTAAGATAGAAGAATTTAAAAAAAGATAAGATTGATTCAAGATAGAAGATGAATATCTGCAAGAAGATAAGATGGGATCGATTTAAGATAGAAGAATTTCAAAAAAGATAAGATTGATTCAAGATAGAAGATGCAAAATTTCTAAGAAGAAGATTTCATCTATAGATGAAATCTATAGAAAATACAAGAAGCTAGAAAAGACCCCAAAAAATTCTGAATTCAATCGATAAGATAAATCGATTTTTTAAGTAGATCAATAGATCTTCACTGTAGATCTTCGAAGAAAGGCTTTCAGCGGAGGCTCTGAAGGAAAGTGTATTCAGGGATGATCTCAAAAAGACCTCATATTCAAATGATAGAAGACATTGCAAAATTACTGATAATCAATAAATAGAAAACAGAAAAACCAGCGATGTGAGGACTGATTGGAAGGTCAAGAGTGCTAGTTCAACTACTACCAGCAACCCAATGACATAACTCAGGTCTCATTATTTGAGAATTTGGTTGCAATTTGATGTATATTCTCTCCCTTCTTCCAGCATCCGTTTAAAATGTGCTTTGTAACACATTTCAAACGGATGGAATTTGTGGTACCACAACACGTCATATTTTCCTAAGTGGTTTCATATAAACGTAGCCAATCTAACATAATCCCGATTTTCATCTTAAATACAGAGACTGTAATTGGATCACCCTGTATACAGGTTATTGAATAAAATATTTATGTATGTCCATGCATGGAATTATTATTTCTTTCTTATTGTCATACAGCTTAAACACCTCCAAACCACATAGACAACTTGTCATCTTTACTGCACTCGGAATGGGCAGCTTTTCGCTTTGATCTAAATATTTTCTCACATAAAAGATTTCCGAATCAGCTATTCACAGTCGGTACAGCAATTTGTTACGGTGTTGTGTGTCAAATATGTCTGCTCAACACCGTTATTTTTCAGCAACGATGCATAGAACTCCGCTGCTCGAATGGGCCCAGTTGACATGTTGGCTGGATCGTTTTTCGAAATTGAACTGAAAGCAAACCGAAGGAAGCTAACAAAGTGACAAAGTGCATGACACAAAGTAATCATCATCAGTACATGTTTGTATGTGTGTGTTTGTGTGTGTGTGTGTGAGTCACACAAAGATTCAGAGGGGACTGCAGGAGAAATGCTGCGCTAGTGTCTTTGTTTTCTTGATTGCGCTGCGGCATTTTGTGGCATGAATGAAGACCAAAAATTACGACAATTTCATAAGAAATGCTACTACGTCAATGTCAAAAATTCCAACATGTACCCGGCGAGTTGAAGAGTTGAAAATGCTTTTCCATAATTTTATTGGATTTTTTCTTTGTACCTGTGTTGTTGTTGTTAAAGCATTTTAGAAAAGGGCAAGGCGCTGGAACGAGAGAAAAAAATATAAAACAAACGCATTTAACAAAGCGTAGAAGAACAAACAGAAACAATTAATTGTTAAAAGCCGCAACTAGAAAACTGGCCATGACGAAGACACATTACATTTTGGGGCGTGCACAAAGCGGTTATCGGACAACACAACACATACGGGTTAGGCCCAATGCTGAAAGGCCAAAGATACATAATGTGACCGAAAATGTCCCAAACAACAATAACAAAAAGTTTAGTTTTAGTAAAGCAAAACGGAGCTTAATTGATACAAGACTGCGGATATGTGGGGGGAAAGAGACGAAAATATGCAGAAAAAGAGGAGCAGAAAAGGCGAGGAGGTGCACCTGAGTGACAACGTGATTGTAAAATTGCCTTCCTGCGGAAATTTTCCACAGCACTTATGACCTCGATGCCTTTTTATCATCTTTTGAGACAATCCAAAGACCGGAAGGTGCCATGTCTGGTGAATACAGGGGCCGGGGGTGGGAAAGGACATCCCATTAAAGCGCCTCCGTAGTTTCCTTGACACCTTTTGCAACATGGGACCGAAGGTTGTCATGCAGAAAGATCAGCGCTTCTAGTAAATTTATTTTACGAATATTACGACGAACATAACCTAAAAAGTTATTTTGAAAATATGTTAAAAATTACTTTTTTTTTTTTTAAGTATCACACAGGTGGGAAAAAATTTAAAAAAAATGTTATATTATACAACACTTTATGAAGAAAATATAAAAAAAATTTGATGATTGTACCAAAATTCTTACTTAACCCTTTCGACCCCGAATTTTACCCTCTGTCTCGATATTACTTTTTGGTATTTAAATCATGAAACATTTGTCTAAGAAGTGTGCACACGATATTTGAAGTCGCCACGCCTCCTTGTTAGAGCTCTAGAGCTATTTTACTTTTGCACAATTTAAGCTTAAAACGGGTTAAATAAATTTTGTATCAATATTTTTTAGTTACAGACAAAATATTTAATATTTATGGAAAAATACAAAATTATCGTTTTTTGATTTTTTCTAACCATTGTTAAAGAAACAGGGTTTTGATCAAACGCGCCCAATTCGTAGACTTCAATTAGAACACAAACTTGCTGCATATCGCTGCAAATTATTGGAAATTATTTTGGGAATAACAGATAAAATTTTTGTAATTTGCTTTGAATTTACTTCTAAAAATATTAATTTGTTGGTGCCTACTTAAATTAAACGCATACATCAATCGTAGGTTTTGCTGACAAATAGGTGAAGTTGCTCTTAGGCAACTTTGGGATCGAAAGGGTTAATAAAAACATTTTTTGAAAATAATAAAAAAATGTTTGAGTTCCACTGATTTTTCTGGTAATGCGTATAAGTGATATCTATCATATGTTATAATCCATCCAAATCGAATGGATCGGACTAGTTTGAAAGTAAATAATTTTTGTTTTTATTTTTTTTTTATAATTATTCTGGCAGATCCGGCATTAACTACTAATGACTAAAACCTTGGGAAAGTTTTACTTATATTACAACTAATATTAAAAAAAATAGAACAATCAAAAATTGTCTCAGGGGCAACTTGCCCTTCCTTATTCGACTATGGCCTTTGATTGAATTTAATAGGGAAATTATGTCAATTTCAAATTAATACAGTTACAAGATTATCTTTTGTTGTATCAGGACGGACCATATAGAGGTTCGAATGTGTCTCATACAGAGGCAGACACCAGCATCTTCCCACCTTACCATAATTTTTGAACAAGTTGATAAAACCAAAATTGCCATTTATTGATTATTTTCTGTTTTGCATGTCTACAGATCCTATTTGGGACTTAATTGGGTTAACCCAACAAGAATAACACTTTACATTTTTTTATTTTTTATATTCGTTTAAAAACGACTTTTCCCCAAATGGTTTCATTTTCCCCATTTTTTACTTATTTCATCAATTTATTTTATTTACTTATTTAATTTCCAGCTCAATTGTCACAAATGTCCATGGACCAACGCCAACTCTCAGCTCGATTTCCTTTCGAATTCAAATGCCAATGCGTGACCGAATAACTAATGACGTAACATAATTTAACCCAGCAAAACCTGGCACCACACTAACTGACAACTAAAATCGCAATTTTCGCCCAGCCGCAGAGAAAAGGGAACAACACTGTTGGTCGTCGGTGACTTTCCCAGCTACCGCTAACGACTTTCGAATTGGCAGCAAATGGTGCGCGAGCCGCAGCAGCCAAATCACCCAATTTCAAATTAGAAACTACCCATTCGAAATGATCTGCTTGCCGGCCGATCGACCGACTGAACGAACGAACGACGCAGCTCACCGCTGGCCGCTAATGTGCGCGCGCGCGCATTTGGCCGACATGCTGCAGCGACTAAAGCCATTCATTTACACTTTGTTAAATTAACAAAATAATTTGCAAATCGTGCACAAGTGATTTTTAAGCTCATTCTTTACGGCGAAAAGGTCGCGTCTCGCGTCGCGCGTCGCACACCGGCCGCAAGGCCCCACTTGAGCGCTGCTCAACTGCGGAAGTTCGTTTTAAAAATCCGTAAACGCCTCTAAAGAAATACATACAACCAACAACGTCAACAACAACAACAAATGTGTTGAGCAACGCAGCAAAGAAAAATTGTAATTTAAAACGCATGCTTACCGGCACTTCTCCGCCACTTCTCCAACGAGGCACTTCTGGAGCGGCGGCTACCTATGCGCCGCCTGACAACACTCACCAGCGACCAAGTGGTGTTTCGTGTGCGATGTGGTGTGGTGTGGTGTGGTGTGGCGTTGACGCGGTCCTCTAAGCTGTTGACCACTTTCGCAGCCAAACGCTTCTAAATCATTTCCATATGGCGCGGCCTTTCAACGTCGAAGGTGTGTTGCTGTCGTGCGCCGTTTCTCTGTCGCCCTCGTCTTGTTATTCTTGGTTTTGTTTTTGTTATTGTTATTGCTGTTGAAATGTGCGTGTATGCCTGTTGACCGACCTAGCGGAACAATCAGCCAAGCAGCCAGTCAACCGACCAAACCTTCCGTCCGCCCGGCCGCCGTCTCTCCGCTCGACCAGCCTGAAATGTTGCCAACTTAGCAGCCAACTCGGCTTCACACAATCTTTCGTGTGTGATTGAATTTTATTATTAAATTTCTTTCATTCTCGGCTTTTTGTGTTGCTATTGCTGCTATTGTTGTTATTGTTGTAGCGAATGTTTTTTCTTCTTAACTCAAAGCAAAGTTCTCGACTGTGTTGCGTGACTTGATCATTTTGGTCTGATATTATTTTGTTACATTAAAAAATAATTACTGCAATTTTTTTTACTCCATTTCTGCTGCTATATATTTTGTTTTGTTTCTCTTGGGCTTCCTTATTGCATGCTCGTTTTTTACATTGTTATGTGTTGTAGGCTTTTACTGGCAGTTGGCCGGCAATGCATGAAGTTGAAGAGAAAATTAAAATTAAGAAAAATAATTGTAAAACTAATAAAGTTTGAAGAGGTTTAAGCGGAGTTTCATTGAAGAGAAGAGTTGCAAGATATTTTCTTTTAAAGAAAATTTTTTTTTTAATTGCCATCATACTTTGTGGAATTCGATTGTCAGTGTTGTTTTCATGTACAAAATCTAAAAAAATCAAGCAATGCTTGATCAAAGCAATTGGATTATATTAGAGCTGTGAAACTATCGGTGGCACTATCGATAGTATCGATAGTTTCATTTTTTATTTACTATCGATAGACAGTGAGACTATCGACTATCTATTTGTGTGCGGCTTGCTCATCATTAATTTGCTGACGAAATTGTAGAGTCGAGTAAGTGAAATATATAATATTTGTTGATATTTTGCTGTTGGTATTTGTTGTGTTGGTGTTGATGGTTCTTCAGCAACGGAGTAATACTTGGAAATGTTCAATGGTAACTAACAGTTACAAAATAAAGTGAAACAGGCTCATTAAATTTGTGCACATGTTTTTAAAAATTTTAAGTTATTTTTGTATTTTATATACATAACATATATGAATTAGGTAAAATAAAATAATCTGAATTTGAATTTTACAATTAAAATGTATATTATAAACATTTTTTATGATTACAAATGTATAAAATTTATGAATAAAATTTATCGTCTTTGATTTTATGAATAATTTTTATTAAAAGAGAGGTATGGGTACTGGCCAGTATGCATTTTAATAGATCCGTATAAACTTTGATACTATCGTCGATATATCGATAGTTTGAACTATCCTATGAACTATCGATGGTGCCGACTATCGATAGTTTCACAGCTCTAGATTACTTTTATGACTGGTTCCTATGTTCCTACGTACATATATATTTCTTTGGGATAAAAGACCAGTAAGTAGAAAACTTTGCGATCTTTAGTCGGTAGTTCCGTGACCTCGAACTATATGCCACACTTTTGGAGGCAAAACAAGTGACTGCCCAGTGTTTGTACCAACAGTTTATGGTTTTGTAAAACCCTCAAGAGGTCAATACATACATACATATACTACAGACAAAACCTTGGGATATTGTAAAGTTGATGATTTTCAATTAGTGACCTTTCAACTCATAGAAGTATCAACGAAAACTAGGCTATTCTTACTTCTGTTGATTGCTGGGTCTCAAGAATGTCGCCTCTATTTTCCACAATCTGTTACCAGTTAGTCACAGGTAAGGGATCTCCTTGTGATAGTATATGTGACCGTATTAACGGCGATTCTTGATATACCAAAAGAAGTTTCTCTACTTTACTTCCAACGTGCCATCTCTCATAAGTCACAACACCAAATAATCAGACAAATCACGAACTCTAAGTGGAAGTCTATGTGACTGTAGCAGCCTCGCTTCTTGATTTACAGCTAACTATATCTTTCTTCAGTCTACTCTACTTTCAACGTGCCATCTCTAATAAGTCAATCACCTATTCGTCACACGGATAGGGACTCTTAGTGGTAATACATGTGACTATAGTAACCTCGGTTCTTGATTTATAGCTCACCATGAGAGCTCTCCGCAGTCTGCGTTCAAGGTGCCATCTCTATTAAGTCACAACAGCAAATAATCAGACGGATCAGGAACTCTAAGTGGTGGTCCATGTGACTATAGAAACCTCGGTTCTTAATTTAAAGCCAACAACGAGAACTTTACCCAGTCGACTTCACTTTTAACATGAACCCCATCTTTAATAGGTCAAATCTAGATGGGATAGGATCATATTTCGAATGGAAATATGGTCGTCTGTACTTGGATTCACATCAAACACCTTTTCACCGAAAGTTTTTCATCTAAACACTCAAATATGTCAATGAAATTGCAAAGATAAGTAAGTGACCTAAATTTGTATGCCGATTCTGAACGAGGTTTTGAGAGTTTTATGGATAGGTATGGGAAGGCTCACTGAGGAGGAAGGCATCCTGAGGCAAATAAAGCGCTAAGAAAACCACCTGACTGAAACCCGCAATGGAGCAAAAGTCGCAGTCGGCCAAAGAACACCTGGCGAAGGTCGACCCTACGCGAACTAGTCGCTGTCAACAGTCCAGAATCGTGTAAGATGAAAGAGTCTTGTGGAGGACCTATGCTCCCGAGAGGAGTGAACAAGGGCAAAAATAGAGAGGTAACTATTTTACTCTTCTAGGTTTGCTTGCTGAAAGGGGAGTCACCTCAAAAGTTTTTTTATAGAAATTTGGTACAGTCCTATGAAAAAACTCCCACCTTTTTTTTTTTTTGGACTCGAACAAACGCGCAGGGGATGAAACCTATTAATGCGAGGCATTGCGTTGGTTCAGAAAGGATATAAAGGTTAGGAGATAGGGTTTTGAGAGAAGTGGTTATGGACTCTTGACTTGAAGCCATCGAGATCATAAACTTATCGTTCGGAATTCCACTTCCAACATTAACAACATCTGTAATAAGTGACACTTTGAGGGGATAGGATCACTTGAACCTACTTTTGGCATTGGAAGTGTGATCGCCATTGCATCGTTTCACTAAAAATTCCTTTTTACCGGAAGTTCTTCAAGATGGGAATTGAGTTTGGTACTGTAGTTGCAAAGATAAGGAAGTAACCTATAGTATTATGTCAATTCTGAACTACAGATTGGAAGCTTCGACTTTTCTGAAGCAGACAAAATATATTTCAAACATGTAATCTAAAAAAGAAATTGGCACTATATTTTCAGGGGACTCCAACACCTCAGAAAAATAGTCAATTTGGACGGTTAGTTTAGGTTATAGAAAGGGTGCCCCCACTCGGAGACTCTGCTGGTCCATTGTGATTCCCTTCATCTCATTAAAATTTACCGTGAATTCCTGAGACAATTAAAAGCTATAACTGTTCTAAATTTTCAAGGTTAAATCTATTCATTTTTGTTCAAAAAAGTTACGGCTAAAATTTGAGTATCTATCGGACTCAAGTTAAAGACTCAATCATTCATGTTATTTCATATCAACAGAGCTGCATTACTGTGCTAACTTGATTACCTCAAAATATCATCATCGAACATGCTTCAAACAATCTACTAAATTTTTTATAGACAAACCAATTGCCCTCACTTGCCATATTTCGGCAACCTTCTTCTGCTGCTTTAATGATGGCAAATAAATAAATAAATAAATTATTTATATAAAATAAATAAATCAATTATTTATAAACAAATAAATTATGTAATTATTTCATATCAACAAAGCTGCCTTACTGTACTAACTTGATTACCTCAAAATATCATCGAACATGCTTTAAACAATCTACTTATTTTTGTTTTATAGACAAACCAATTGCCCCACCTTGCCATATTTCGGCAACTTTCCTCGGCTGCTTTAATGATGGTAAATAAATAAATAAATAAATAAATTATTTATATAAAATAAATAAATAAATTATTTATATAAAATAAATAAATAAATTATTTATATAAAATAAATAAATAAATTATTTATTAAGAAATAAATTATGCAATTATTTCATATCAACAAAGCTGCCTTCCTGTACTAACCTGATTACCTCAAAATATCATCGAACATGCTTTAAACAATCTACTTATTTTTGTTTTATAGACAAACCAATTGCCCCACCTTGCCATATTTCGGCAACCTTCCTCGGCTGCTTTAATGATGGTAAATAAATAAATAAATAAATAAATTATTTATATAAAATAAATAAATAAATTATTTATATAAAATAAATAAATAAATTATTTATTAAGAAATAAATTATGCAATTATTTCATATCAACACAGCTGCCTTACTATACTAACCTGATTACCTCAAAATATCATCGAACATGCTTTAAACAATCTACTTATTTTTGTTTTATAGACAAACCAATTGCCCCACCTTGCCATATTTCGGCAACCTTCCTCGGCTGCTTTAATGATGGTAAATAAATAAATAAATAAATAAATTATTTATATAAAATAAATAAATAAATTATTTATATAAAATAAATAAATAAATTATTTATTAAGAAATAAATTATGCAATTATTTCATATCAACACAGCTGCCTTACTATACTAACCTGATTACCTCAAAATATCATCGAACATGCTTTAAACAATCTACTTATTTTTGTTTTATAGACAAACCAATTGCCCCACCTTGCCATATTTCGGCAACCTTCCTCGGCTGCTTTAATGATGGTAAATAAATAAATAAATAAATAAATTTTTTATCTAAAACAAATAAAGAAATTATTTATATAAAATAAATAAATAAATTATTTATTAAGAAATAAATTATGCAATTATTTCATATCAACACAGCTGCCTTACTGTACTAACCTGATTACCTCAAACTATCATTGAACATGCTTCAAAAAATCTAATAAATTTTTTTATGGACAAACCAATTGCCCTCACTTGCCATATTTCGGCAACCTTCCTCGGCTGCTTAAATGATGGCAAATAAATTATGTAACATTCCAAAGTTGCCCCTGAAAATCATATTTCACACAACTGTAATTTAACACCCAACTACAAATTGTTGCCTTCTCACTGGCTTTGCAGTGCTTTCAACTTGGTCTGTCGATCACAATGGAAATTAAAATCGGCTGTGTCTGCAGAGACCATAATGACGAGTGCGAACCTTTCGCATACCGCACCTCGAAATGCTAAAAAAATTATGCTGCGAATGGACGCAACGCCGCCGTTCACTGACTCCGCAACGCATTCGCCTAAGTCAACAGCAACAAATCCAAATCGCTGCCAGACAGACGGCAAACAATAAATAGCCAGCAACAACAAAAACGAAAATGTAAATTAATTGCAATTTCGTTGGCTGCCACGCAGAACGTGGTTAACCTTAATTTGTGGTAAGAAATCAAGTTGAGTGGGGAACAACAAAAAGTGAGTATTTGAAATGATTTGCGCATGCGCACAGCAGCCGTGTGTCGCACATGTGTACACAGCGGACCGCTGCACTTAACCCATGTTGGCTTTAATGCGAAAACAAAGCCGAAAGTCAGCTGCACTAATAAAAGTCAAAGTAGCGCAACAAAGCGGTCGTGTCTGTTGAAATGGTCAACAGTTGGGCGGTGAAGTGGGTTGAGTAAAGAGACTTTGATGTGGTATTTTAAATGCTCAAAAAGGGGAGTGGTTTGTATGGAAAAGTGTAGACATAAAGAGCGAAAAATTATTCATGTCCATTGCATAATAAGTTCTGACAGAGTTGGTATCGATTTGAAACTTGGATGAGCTGACGAAAGGTTTGAAGTCAGCACTGTTTAAAAATTAGTCGTGAAGTGTGCACAGTTGCCCTGAGAAATGGAATAACTTTTGTGAGGATATATAATGTTAAGTTAGGTTAGATTGCAATCACAGCTCAAAAGTTCTCTCTTTGTTCATTTGGGACCCTTTGTAATGCTTTAGAAACCTTAAAATATTTTTTCAATTCTTAGTATTTATGATTATTTCAATAAAAATAAAAATTTTCCCATCTTTCAAGCCAAAATTTTCCCTAAAACTCCCAATAAATGTATTTGTAATGCAGCATAAAATTCGACCACGAACGACTAAATCAAATATGCTGAGATTTGTTTGTTTTTATTTACTGTTTTGTGTTGTACTTCACAGCTGCCTAACTGTTTAGTTTGCAGATTTCTTTGCCATCATTTGTTCATAGGTTTTGATTTCTTTTTTTTTTGTTTGTTGTTGGTAATTAATAGGGTTGGCATGCAATAGTTGAGGAAGCGTTGGTTGCGGGGGGTCAGTTGCAGTTAACAAAAGCCCAAAATATGCCAGTGCCAATGACGAGCTGATCACGAATTTTTAATTAAACATCCATTGCCGTTGCGGATACTTGTTTCAATGTGTTTCAATATTTGTGAATGCAACAAACAGCCAAATGAAACTGAAAGTGGAAGCGCTGTGGAATTGGTTGTACTGTGTCATGAAGTTGCAACAGCGATGCCAATAAGATGGGAACTGGTTGAATTAGCCCGGCTGATAGCATCAAATCCAAAACATTACATTTGTTTATTTTTTTTAAGGTTCGATTTAAATGATTATGAAATATATCCCAAAGTTTTTAAAGAAAAACAATTTATTGTAAATATTTTTTCAGAGATGAAACTTTAAATTCTTTTTAAATAAATAAAAAATATTGATAGATGAAGTGTAAAAAGTTTTTAAATAAAATAAAAAAATTGATAGATGAAATGTAAAAATTTTGCGAAATAAATTTAAAAAAAAATTGATAGATGAAGAGTAAAATTTTTTTAAATAAAAAAAAATTTAAAGATGAAATGTAAAAATTTTTAAATAAAAAAAAATTATAGATGAAATGTAAAAATTTTGCGAAATAAATTTTTAAAGAAAATTGATGGATGAAATGTAAAAATTTGTTTAATTAAAAAAAAAAAATGATGATCGATGAAATGTAAAAATTTTTTGAAATAAATAAAAAAATAGAAAACATTTTTTTCATAACAACAATTTTTATAAGATTTAAAAAATTTTTTTTATAGAGATGAACTTGTTTTAAAGAGATTAACATAAATAAAACAAAGAATAAAACTCTTTTAACTAAAACTTGTATTTTGTTTATTAAAAAAGAAATTCAAAGTCGGTGAATTTCAAAAGTCGGTGTACAGCGAAAGTTCATGAAGAGCGAGAGCTGTTGGATGACGAAAATTGGTGAATCAGGAAAGTCGGTTGATAATGCGTGATCGTCAGTAATGAGAGTCCTTGTGAAATTGGTGATGAGAATCTATGAACGACAAAAGTCGGTGAAAGAAAAATCTCAATAAATGACGAAAGCTAGAGGATAATACAAGTTGATGAATTAGAAAAGGTGGTGGATGACAAAAGCAGGGGAACGACGAAAATTCGAAGACAAACAAAGTCGATTAACAAACAAATTCGATGCAAGACAAAAGTCAATGAATGACGAAAGCCAGAGGACAACAAAAGTTTATAAAAAAGGAAAGTTTGTTTATGATAAAACCCATGGAACGAGGATATTTGAAAGACCATTAAAGTAGGTTAACAACAAAAGTCGATGACAGACAAAATTGAATAAATGACGACAATCAGAGGGCAACAAATATTTATAAAAGAAGGAAGTTGGTTTATGTTTCAATCTATGGAAAGAGGATAGTTGAAAGACAAATAAAGTCGATTAACAACCAAAATCGATGGAAAACAAGAGAACAAGAAAAAAAACCCACATTATAGAATTTGCATTCAGGTTTTTAGATTAGAAGAAAAGAGAGCTTAGAACCATGAGAGGACTTTAAAGACGTTCAATAGCCTCACCCATTACTGACAAAATTGACTCTTTATGTTCCCACCAGATAGTCATGTGTCTTGAGTTATGCTTTCTATTTGTTAAAAATTTTTGAACAGTAAATAAGGGAACTTTGTGAATTATGATGAAAAGGAGCAACAGACTTCCGCAAAAAAACGAGATCATAGAGTTTCCATTCAGATTTTTAGAACAGAGAGAGAGAGCCAATAGGCAATCAATAGGCTCATGTATTATCGCCAGATTAAACCTTTGCTTTACTACCAGAAAGTCTTGTCCCATTGAGTTGAACACTCCCACTTCTCTTCCTTGAGACTTGTTCTGATAAAACTTATAATGCCTTAATAAAACAAGATGTATGTAGATCGTCAATGAATCAGTAATGAAGTCCACTCATAAAAGATGAATTCACCTTCTATTCAAGGCCAATCAGTAACAAATAGGTTGTAGAATTCTTTGGTCCTTATCCACCGTTCCTTAGTGCGTTTGATTATCTGAGGACATGTCCTCAATGTCCGAGGACAATGTCCGATGGGCTCTTAAAATCGAATCTCTAATGTAATCTATAGCAGAAGTGGCGAATTTTAGTTGTAATAGTTTTTTGATTCAGTGACTACCAGATTTTCCTGGTAAAAGTAATCTTTTGCCCAGAGTCTATTAGCTATTTGAGTTTTTATTTGATTCTAAGTTCCAGTTAATGTTTGAAGGCGCTTTGCGGGTCTTAAGGTCTCGAAACAATTTTAGTGATAGACTAATAAGGCTTGTTAATGCCTGCTCCGTTAACACCAGAAAAATCGCAAGTTTTTAAAACCTACAAAGACTACATATTATATCCGCTTATATCTCGAAAAGTACACATCGGATTTGGCTAATTGTAATTTTAGAACTCTAATTGTAGAACTAATTGTAGAACCCGATAAAAAATTAAAAGTCATCAAAGCAAAAATTTATAGAAATACTTAAAAAATAAACAGATAAACAGATATTTAAAAATGAAAACCCGTCAAACCGATAAAAAATTAAAAGTCATCAAAGCAAAAATTTATAGAAATATTTAAAAAATAAACAGATATTTAAAAATGAAAACCCGTCAAAATGACCGCAAATATTTTTCTAGTGTTAATGGTCGTCAATGCTCTAACAGTCTGCCAGATTTCCAAATATTGTCCTTCTATTCTAATCAAATCGTCGGCTACGTAGTTTACAGCGAAAATTTCGAGTTGCCTTCAAGTAGATTAATGTAGAAATTTTCTAATCTGAACTTTCGAAACAAAGTTTTTATAAAACTCTTCTACTCTTCTCTCTTCGGTTTTCTTCTAAATGTTTAGTTTAGTACAAACTAAAAAAATTTGAATTTCCTCTCCATAGTCTGCAACGAATCTCTGTCTTTAATTGTCCAAATTTCGAAAAAAAATTATATAAAACTCTTCTCCCTTCGGTTTTCTTCTAAATGTTTAGTTCAGTTTAGTACAAACTAAAAAAATCGAATTTTTTCTCCATAGTCTGCAACCAATCCCTGTCTTTAATTGTCCAAAATTTGAAACAAAATTTTATAAAACTCTTCTACTCCTCTCTTCGGTTTTCTTCTAAATGTTTAGTTTAGTACAAACTAAAAAAAATCGAATTTTTTCTCCATAGTCTGCAACCAATTTCTGTCTTTAATTATCCAAATTTCGAAAAAAAAATTATATAAAACTCTTTTACTCTTCTCCCTTCGATCTTCTTCTAAATGTTTAGTTTAGTTTAGTACAAAGTAAAAAAAAATCGAATTTTTTCTCCATAGTCTGCAACCAATTTCTGTCTTTAATTGTCCAAATTTCGAAAAAAAATTATATAAAACTCTTCTACTCTTCTCCCTTCGGTTTTCTTCTAAATGTTTAGTTCAGTTTAGTACAAACTAAAAAAAAATTTCCGAATTTCCTCTCCATAGTCTGCAACCAATCTCTGTCTTTAACTGTCCACCTTTCAGCCTCTGTCACTCGCTGCCCGCACCAAGCTTTGTGTATAACTGTGTTTATAGCACAAACCTGTTGTCTGTTCCACTGTCTGTGCCTCGAAAAGTCTGTCGAACTCGCTGCCGTTGCCTCCGTTGTCTCCGTTGCAGCGTTGTCCATCGGCCTTTGTTCGGCCACATGCCACATGCACTTTTAACCCAATTCCGGCAGTTGTCAACAAAGACAGCCGCCTGCCACTTAAACATCTCCAACGCTTATCGCATTGATTAATCGTTCGACACTCTCGCCATACGTCCGCCACACAAATGTGGCAACAGTCACCGCAGTCGGCCAGGCAGCGCAGTGTCTCGGCGCGAAAGAACCACTTTTAATATCGAAATGCACCGACTGCGATTAATCAATCCGAACTTTGCCGCATTTGCATTAAGCCACTCGGCAACGATTGTTTTGTTCACATTCTTGCGTTGTTGGTCTGAGTGATGGTTGTTGTTGTTGTTGTTGTTGTGCGCCTAAATCGAAATCTCTCTATTTCCCCAAACTCGATATGGATTTTGTTGACGTTATTAGCTGGTTTGCGTTGTTGATTGTCGCAGCTATTATTTTTCCGGCTTGTGCTTGTTTCGCTCTTTTGTGAAAAGTGTTAAGTGTTCGAACAGATTGAAGTGTGACATAGCAATCGAGCTGCGACAACAGACAAAACGAACAAATCACTTTTGTTTCTTATGGCTGCGACTGTTTTGTACACGTTTGCGATAATAAACACCGATGCGTTACTTTACACCAAATAATAAGAAATAATATAAAAATAAAGAAAGGAAAACAAAAAAAATGTACTTGGGTGCTAGTGAAAGTGATTGATTTTTTTTTCATCTGTAAGTAATCGTTGGCTGTTTGCTTAATTAGGTTTCAGGAAAAAACATTAACTCTGGTATTTGGACATTTGTTGACTTTCATTAGCTTACAAACTTTCCAAAATGGTTATTTTAACACTCAACTAGCAAAACACAAAACAACTAAATAGGCCGAACAATGAACTGCCTAATGGATCGATTAAGCGATATTGGGAAAATGTTTTTATAATGTTGCTACTGAAACATTTTAATGATAGCCAAGGCGCAAAGTAGAGACAATTTATTTAAGTAAGTAGTTGTTGTTGTGTGTTTAAGTGTTCACTAATGTAATGTGAGACGGAAATCGACCTAAAGTAGTACAAAGTTTAGTATTTTCTTCAGAATTGAATTGCGCATGGCTTGATTTTTTTAAAAAAATTTTGAGAAAAAGTTGCAATGAAAAACTCAGTTGACTTTTGATTGTGAGGTTTGTGCTTTCCAAACTTGTTTTCAAAGTCCCCGAAATTTTACATTTGCACAGTGAACCAGTATTGCCGCTTAAACAATTTTTTCCCAACCAAATCCGACCTCAACCGACCAAATTACAAATTTACGTTATCTTTAGTCATTTTTAAATTACAATTTTATTTTTTTAATAAATTTTGTGTACTAATGGAAATATATTCACATCACAAAACGGACCGAAATTCGTTTAAGCAGACCAGCGGACCAAAGTAAAAAATCTGACCAATTTTGTTCCGAAAAGACAACTCTGCAGTCAACTATGAAGAAGGAGGCATGTTATTGTTGAAAGAAGCTAAATTTTATCGATTTGCAGCTTCAGTGATGATAAGTGGTCTTCAAAACCTGATGATAAACGTTTAAAAAAATTTTAGAAAATTTTTTTTCAATACAAAAATCTAAAAACTTATGAGAGAGATTTGCCTCTTGCTTCTGGATGAAAAAAAATATTTTTTGTTTACTCTAAACTAATAAAAATAAAAGTAGTTCCAAAATTTTTTTCTTACCTAATTGACATATTTTGATACTGAATGTTCAAAATAGAAAATTTAGTCAAAAGGCGAAAATTTTTCTCTTTCATTTGATATTCAGATCTTCATTCTTGCACAACCGGAAGTACAAAAACAAATCTTTGAAATTCTTATTTTTCTGATGATGAGAAGTGGTCTACAAAAACTAATGACAAACGTTTAAAAAATTTTTAAATTTTAAAATAAAAAAAAAAAATTTTAATTTTAAAATAAAAAAAAAATTTTTTAATTTTATTTTTAATATAAAAATCTTAAAACTTATAAGAGAGACTTGCCTCTTGCTTCTGGATGAAAAAATATTTTTTTTATTTACTCTAAACTAATAAAAATAGAAGAAGTTCCAAAGCTTGTATTTGTTTTCTTACCTTATTGACATATTTTGGTACTAAATGTTCAAAATAGAAAATTTAGTTAAAAGGCAAAAATTTTTCTCTTTTAAAAAAAATTTTTTAATTTTATTTTTAATATAAAAATCTTAAAACTTATAAGAGAGACTTGCCTCTTGCTTCTGGATGAAAAAATATTTTTTTTATTTACTCTAAACTAATAAAAATAGAAGAAGTTCCAAAATTTGTATTTTTTTCTTACCTTATTGACATATTTTGGTACTGAATGTTCAAAATAGAAAATTTAGTTAAAAGGCGACAATTTTTCTCTTTCATTTGATATTCCGATCTTCATTATTGCACAACCGCAAATATGAAAAAATCTTTTAAATACTTATTCAAATTTTAACGTCCGGAATTCAAGTTGATACACAACTTCCGCTAATACCAAAAGGTTATATAACAAATACGGAACACTTTTCTTCCATAATTAAATTCTGTGTTGTTTTCTAAATCCCCGAAATTTTACATTTGCACAGTCCACTATGAAGAAGGAGTCATGTTATTGTTCAAAGGAGCTAAATTTGAATCGTTTGGCAGCTGTGATGATGAGAAGTGGTCTACAAAACCTAAAGACAAACGTTTAAAAAAATTTTAGAAATTTTATTTTCAATAAAAAAATCTTAAAATTTATAACAGAGAGACTTGACTCTTGCTTCTGGATGAAAAAAAAACATTTTTGTTTACTCTAAACTAATAAAAAGAGAAGAAGTTCCAAAACTTCTATTTTTTTTCTTACCCTTTTGCCATATTTTGTTACTAAATGTTAAAATAGGAAATTTAGTTAAAAGGCGACAATTTTTCTCTTTCATTTGATATTCCGATCTTCATTATTGCACAACCGATAATATTAAAAAAAATTCTTTGAAATGCTTATTCAAATTTTAATGTCCTCTTAAAAGGACATCGGAATCCAAGTTGATACACAACTTTCGCTAATACAAAAATTGTATTTAACAAATACGAAACACTTTTCCCCCAAATTGAAATTCTCTGTGCGTCACTGATCCCATATATACTTACAAGTATGTAAGTATTTATGTACTTTGCAATTGTTGTCATATTGAAAATGAAAAACCAACCGAATCTTTGTAGTGTCGAGACGCTGCCTTCGTCTTAGCGTCTTAAATGCAAATAAACCTTCAGCCAAAAGTGTATTCGGTACTCGAGTCCAAATCTACTTTTACGGGTTTCATACGTTGTGCGTTTATTGCAAATCTCGATTTTATCACCTTAGCTGCGACTTGTGCTTCCTCTACTAAATTTGTATTGTACGTTTTTTGCACATCTGCCCGTCTCGCGTAGTTTCGTTTTATTGGCTCTGCAACAACAAGTTGCAGCGCTGCACTGCCGCAAATATGCAAAAGTGGTCATAATATATTTTTGATAACTGGCTACAGACGCTTCCTAGCCAAGTTTAAGTAGTTGCAGATCGTTTTAACAGCTTTGCGGTATGAATAAAGAAAACTAAAAAATAAAAATGAAATTTTTAAAAAGCCCGCAAAAATCTTGTATGAATTTCTTAATTATGCGCTACACTAAACGACGAGGGTCTATTCACATTGGGATGTGGCTTGTAGCAATGAACAGTGTCCTTGGACACTCTCAGCAATAATAAAAGTTGAAGAGTTGAGTTGAGTGTTTGTTCAAAATCTTTGAAAAAAACTTGACTTAGACAATATGGACGTGAAGAGTAGAAAAAGCATTCGGTGATGAACGCAAGGGGGAAAGATTTTGGCAGTTTAAATGCACCACCCAAATATTATTTTAATTCAATTAATTTTAATGTAATTTAATGAAAAATTGTTGTTAATAAATATGGCTTGAAATGGCTTTGGTTTCAAAAGTTGGAGAAAGGCTTTCGTATGAACCTCCTCAAATTAAATCCTAGGAGCGCCACTGAAAGCATTTTTATACAAAATTGGAATCATTTTTTGGTACCACGAAAAACCTTAGGCCTGTCCGTTGTTTAAAAGTTGGTTCAATTTTTTTTTGGTAGTAACATTGGCCACCATTTTGGCATACGAATCTAATAATCTAGTTTACACTATATTATTTCTATGAAAAAATTAATGATACTCAATTTGAAAAGAATTTTCAAGCTAATCAGAAGCGAGTTGGGACCATAAAATGTAGCCTGCCTAGAGGTCTGTTTGGGTTCAGGGCTCCATTACCAACACAAATGGCTCGAAATCTTCTGGCGAACTATTCAGGAGGATGATAGATAAGAATTCTTCTGGGATTCTGATGTTGACTTCAAACAATTTGTTGAAAATGTCTTTGAATTCTTTATGAAAACTGGCCATCGTTTGCTCTGGGCCAATCTTTATCGCCTATAACTTCCGAAGAAGCAGCACTTTTCTTCCACTTTCCTCTTTCTCAGGAACTTTTTAGAAGCACCCAAGAAGCTTCTCGTGCAGTTTGAGAATGTTTCTTCACGCTCATTTTTTAAATCTTTATACTGTGCAGAATAGTTGATAGTGCTTTCGAAGCTGGCCGTCTCCATTTAACAGCTTCCAGTTCTTCTGCTGGAACTTTATGCATCTCGTCCACGTAATCCCAAAGATCCATGGAGACAAGGACACTACGTATATGTATCTTATATCCAATTCTGGTTGTGATCCCCCAGTTTTTCAATTTGATGAAGAAGATATAATTTCTTCTCCCAGAGATCCATGGAGACAAGGACACTACGTATATGGATCTTATATCCAATTCTGATTGTGTTCCCCCAGTTTTTCAATTTGATGAAGAAGATATAATTTCTTCTCCCGAAGATCCATGGAGACGAGGACACTGCGTATGTGGATCTTCTATCCAGTTGTGGCTGTGATCCCCAGTTTTTCAATTTGATGCAGAATATATAATTTCTTCTCCCCAAGATCCATAGAGACGAGGACCATATACGTAGTTATGGATCTTATATCCAATTCTGGTTGTGTTCCCCCAGTTGTCTCATTTGATAAAGAAGATATAATTTCTTCTTCTCCACCCTTTTTCCCCTTACTCCTTTTCCTCTTATTCAAATTAATTACAAATTATTTTTTTTCACGAGCCTGGGCCCAAAACGTATCGTTGATTGCACGTTTTATTTGCAATTGAAACATTTTGAAATAAAATTTAACCTTTGAAAAACAAAACAACCGGATCTCAAAATCCCTTGTTCTGAAGAAAAGTCTTTTACTGTACTTAAATATATCAACAATATTAAATATATTTAGTTATATTTATTTTATTTTTTATTTTATTTTTATTATATTTTTATTTATTATATTTATAGGATTTAATTTATATACTTTTTCAAAAAAATTTAGTTTTGGCATTTGTGGAGTTGCATTGCTGGTCTAAAACAAAATTTAAATTCGACATTAATCAAAATAAGTCGATCACTTTATCACTTTATTGAATATTTTCAAACACAAATGGTTTCTTTTCAATTCTTCATAAACCATATTGAACCATTTCTGCTCGTTTTGTTACATGTGATACAAATTTTGTTTCGTTATTGGAAAAAATGAAGCAATATTGATTAAAAACAATGATGCAGATTTTTTCCATGAGGTTAGATAATATTAAAAAATAGCAAAAATAACTTTTTGGTTCGACATTAGACAACTAAGTCGTTGAAGACCGGCTGCAATACTTTAATTATGTTTTTTTGAAAACTTGACTCACCGCCACAGAACGCAACGCACGGCCACAGATTAAATCGGCGCACCATCTGACTGCGTTTTATTGTTGCGCACTGCCGCACAGATGGCAATTTTTCGTTGCTGCAGCCGTAAGTTATGACTGCCCGACAACGTCTCTCTGTCCATGCGTCCGTCTGTCAGTCAGCCACTCAAGCAGCTTTTTAGTCAGCTACAGAAACGCTCGTAAAATATCACAAAAGAAAAATATTAAATATCATTGAATTACACATTTGTATTTCATGTGAAAATTTCGTGTTCTTTTGCAAGCGAACGTGTCCGGTCGTAAAAATATTTGACCTTAAAGCTAAATTATTAACACAGCCGCGTACGTGCTTATCCAACGTTGCCTAATTAAAAATCGTATTCTTTTTTCTTTTTTTTGAAGAATTTACGAGCCAAAAATTTCATTATTATTCAAATGGTGAGTTACCAAAAATGCAAAATAAGTACTTAAAAATGCAGCAAAAAATTTGAAATAACAATTGACACGCATAAACTGACACACTTTTTGTGCGATTCGTTTTAAGTCAGCTTAGCTTAACAACTGTCAGTTGGTGCTTGACAAAAAGCTGGAAATGGTGGACGTTGAAAGGTGTGTCAGTTCGTTGCTCTTAAGTCATATATATTCGTAGATATGTCAAAAGGAATCTTGCGAAATAATGTGTGATTCTTGCGAATCTGACTGCGTTTAAGATTTGAAGAAGTTGAACTGTTGTCTGGTCCAAGATGACTTTGAATCTGACTGCGTTTAAAACTTGAAAGAGTTGAACTGTTGTCTGGTCCAAGTCTTGTCTGAAATGCCGTTTTATTGTCTTTTGATAACTTTGAATTTGACTGCTCTTAAGACTTCAAGAAATTGAACTGCAGTCTGATCCAAGATAACTTTGAATCTGAATGCCTTTATGACTTCAAAGAGTTGAACTGTTCTCTAGTCCAAGTCTTGTCTGAATTTCAAAAAGTTTAACTGTAGTCTGATCCAAGATAACTTTAAATCTGACTGCGTTTAAGACTTGAGGATTGGAACTGTAGTCTGGTCAAAGTCTATTCTGAAAATTTGTTGTCTTGTTTAGTCTAGATTGAAGAATGAAATAACTAAGTACAAACCTAAATATACTTACAAATGTCTGGTATGTAATCTATGACTGCAACGATAACTCTAAGGATCCTAGTTCTGAGCTTTTTTCAACCAATCGATGTTGGGAATACAGGGAAAAGACATTGCAGGTATTTTTATACTCTTAAAATCTTTCATAGACAAGAAAGAAGACCAGTTGTTGAAAGAAATTTTGATCCCATCTTTGCTATTGGCTGATTCGGGGTTTGAACTTGGACCACTCGAACTTGCAAATTACCGCTGATCCATGACCTCGAAAAGTACGAATTAAACAACCAGACAAAGCCGAACCACTTTTCTTCTGACATACTTCTTAACCCTTTCGACCCCAAAGTTGCCTGAGAGCAACTTCACCTATTTGTCATCTTATAGCAAATGCTACGATTGATTTATTCGTTTAATTTAAATAGGCACCAACAAATTAATATTGTTAGAAGTGAATTCAAAGCAAACTACAAAAATTTTACTTTTATTCCCAAAAAAATTTCCAATAATTTGCAGCGATATCAGGGAAAGTTTGTGTTCTAATTGAAGTCTACGAATTGCGTGCGTTTGATCAAAACCCTGTTTCTTTAATTATGGTTAAATAAAATCAAAAAGTGATAATTTTGTATTTTTTCATAAAAAAAAAATATTGATAAAAAATTTATTTAACCCGTTTTAAGCTAAAATTGTTCAAAAGTAAACTAGCTCTAGAACTTTAACAAAGAGGCGTGGCGACTTCAATGGTTAAATAAAATCAAAAAGTGATAATTTTGTATTTTTCCATAAATATTAAATAATTTTTCTGTAATTAAAAAATATTGATACAAAATTTATTTAACCCGTTTTAAGCTAAAATTGTGCAAAAGTAAACTAGCTCTAGAGCTCCAACAATGAGGCGTGGCGACTTCAATGGTTAAATAAAATCAAAAAGTGATAATTTTGTATTTTTCCATGAATATTAAATAATTTTTCTGTAATTAAAAAATATTGATACAAAATTTATTTCACCCGTTTTAAGCTTAAATTATTCAAAAGTAAACTAGCTCTAGAACTCTAACAAAGAGGCGTGGCGACTTCAAATATTGTGTGCACACTTCTTAGGCAAATATTTCATGATTTTAATACCAAAAAGTAATATCAAGACACAAGGTAAAATTCGGGGTCGAAAGGGTTAAAATTCAACTCTAACGGATCGGTCAGGCATACAAATAACTTATGTCTACCATATATGAAGAAAATCGCCCAATCCATGCGTTGGCATTGATTTACAAAAAAGCAGCGCGCCAACAACTCAGCGCTCAACCTCCCCACGACGACCACAAAGCGATACCAAATGTGGTGGCCGCAGCGGCGGCCCGATCGACCTTATCGGGCAGTGCGCGCGGCAGGGCACCGAATGAGTTCGTTGTGATCGTTAAATGTCAGCGCCGGGCTATCACCACGATGCGCCATAAGTCAAACATGAAACTTGAGACTTCTGTCTGACGGGCCGTATGACTTATGTAAAATCAACGGCCAAACAACACCGACATGGATGATGCATGGCAAGAGACGAGAACTCGCCGAAAAATCCCCACAACGACAACAAACAGCTCGATAAAATTCAATACTTAATAAATTAAATAAACCACAAAACATATACGAAACAGGACCGGAGAGCCATGTGAGAACACGCACTCGATGCGGCCTGCAGGTAGTAACTAATTGGACCCGAACGGAGGAGAGGCACAGCGGTTCGAAGAGTGGGCCGCAATGCCAATGGACCGTCGCGCGTTGCGTGAAGTGCGCAGTTGACAGCGTCAACAAACATTGGGAGCCACCACAACACACGCCGTGGGGTTTCTTTCTAATCAATGAAATTGTTCGCATTAATTGCGGCGCAACGCATGCGACAGACGCACACACGGGGTACGCGTCACAGTGGCCGAAGGGGAGCATAGCATTCGTATGTGACTGGCGTGCAGCAGCCGATGAAATGTTGACGATAAGCCAAATGTTGCGACGGCGTCTGGAAGAACGAAGAACGCACAAGGGCCGCAGCGCTGGGAAATATATGAAAATGACGTCAGATTGTCATCTCGCGCTGGCGTGCTGAGAACGCGCAGAATCTCCGCTGCATACTTCCCCAGATAAGAATCTATAATTTTTGGGAGAAAAATATCAAACCAGCAAAGAAACAACAAAAACGTTTATAAAACTGCGGATGCGTAATACGATCACACCAAAACATTAAATAAAAGAGAAGAAAGCATAAAAATTGAAAAAGACTTAATAAAAAAATTTTAAAAATTTATAAATGCGACTTTTGTTTCATTCTTGGCTTGCGACTTGATTTGCAATGAGTTGAGTTTAGTTTTTTTAAGCTTGTTAGGTTTTTTGGTTCACATTTTTGTATGGATGGACAGTCAATGCAGATCTTATGAAAAACTTGCATCAAAAAGTTGTATAGTACCAACAAAAATATGGGCCCATTAGTTTTGACACATCTTGATTGATTTTGTATCTTTTAATTATTTAACCCATTGCTGCCTAATGCGTAAAATTTTACCCATGAAAATTGATTTTTTTTTTAAATCACAAAAAAGTCAATGTTTGAGATCTCTCAAAACCATTGATAGGGATAGTTAGAGTAAAGATGGAACTACCTTAACGTAGTGAAGGTCACCCTAAAATTTCATCGTGTCGTGTATGAAATATTATCAAAATCGTTTGGGCGGAACTGGTACCCGGCAGCAATGGGTTAAAATACTGATACTCAAATAAATTCGAATTTTTGTACTTCATTAGAATTGCAGCTTCCGCCTATTTGTAAATAACTTTCGTACTAATAAAGTTAGAGTAATGAAATTTTGACACGTGATCAAGGAGATTTTGGGTTTTAACATACTTACTTTTCAAAAAAATTCTATACAAATTTTCAAGGATATAAAGGATTAAAATTTTCAAAGGACCTTTTCCATATCCTTTTTTTACAAATAGATGAAAAATTAATTTTATTTAAATTCTTGAGCCTTTCCTCTTTCATTTGATAAACATATCGTCATATTCTAACGAGGTTAAGTATTTTTTAAATTTTTTTATTTTTTATCCCCTTCAAAATTTTGAAGTTTTTTCAAAAGGACAAAGCATGTAGAAATGAAAAACTGAGTACGCAGTATTGCTATGTTTGGCCTCTAGTTTCAAGCACATAGAGATTTTTCCCAGTGTGAAAAATGCTGTCGCACGGTGTTTTGTTTCAGTTTATGGCAACCCTGTGTGTATCTGCATATGATCTTTTATCTGTCAAAACCACTTTGTAAAATATTCAATACTTTGCTCACAAGACGACATGAAACATTTTTTGATACCTTGAACTGCCTGTAATGGTAAACTTTAAAATTGAATTTTCTCGGAATGATGTAGTTTTGAGTTATGACGTTCTTGCAGCGAAGGAGCGATATATAATTAGTGCTTGCTCAGGCTTCGCTGGTCCCAAGAACCCGTTGAATCATTTCGACCTGATTTTGAGCTCAAAATTCTGGGAACATTAACGGGAGAGAGAGAGTTACATAGATATTTATAAATCCAAATATCTCGGGAGTTTCAGTTTCTATGACGATTTTTCTCCATAACAAAAAAAATATCTCTTGAAATATTTATATTTATTTATTTATTATATATATTTATTTATAGGTACATATTTATGTATAGTATTAACAAAAATATGCGCTCATTAGTTTGGACACATCTATTTAATTTTATTTATTACTATTGCTTGCTCAGGGTTCGCTGGTCCCAAGGATCGTTGAATCATTTCGGCCTGATTTTGATCTCAAAATTCTGGGAACTTCAACGAGAGAGAGAGAGTTACATAGATATTTATAAATCCAAATATCTCGGGATTTTCAGTTTCTAAGACGATTTTTCTACATAACAAAAAAAAATATATTTTGAAATATTTATATTTATTTATTTATTATTTATATTTATTTATTAATTCCAAATTTTTTTTTTTCAAAAAACTGATAGGATTTTTTTAAATCCTCATATGATGTAAAGATTTTACAGTCTAAAAAATTATGTAGAGACTGGAACAAATAATAGCTAGAAATTGTTAGATATGTGAGCAGTGGCGCACATAGAAGGGTAGTTCAAACCCCCCAAACACAAAAATTGCCGGTACAAAATATGGTCTCGAATAGTATTTGGCTCAAAAATCGTATGCAAACCCCTCTGTGCGCGCCACTGCATGTGAGAGTCAGGCAGTACATCCCAGACAAGCTGCAAAAGCTTTTCGTGAGCTACCAAACTTGTATCAGTGTTGCCAGATACCGGAAATGACTTTCTCCTAAATCTTGAAAAAATACTGAAATTTTCTCCCAAAAGTTAAAAAAATTTGTTGAATTTTTTTTAATAATTTGCGTAATTTTAAAAGAATTAAACTTAAAACATTAAACATAATAAACAAAAATATATAATTATGTTACATATAATTTTTTTAAATGCAGCCTTTTCTTTATTCATTTTCAGCTTAACAACAAAAACAAAACATATAATAAATGATTTAAATAAAAAGTGCCGTTTTTGGCGGGATTTCATTGTGACAGCAATAAGTGAGAACGAGATAAAACGAGTTTACATTTTGTAAGCTTACAAATTTTTAACACAATAGGCTGCTTTGACTATTAAAATAGTTGCCAAAATATATTTTGTTGCCAGTGTTCCCAATACATCATAGTTCGTTATCCAAAAATCTCCCAAAAATCCCCTAAGGATCTGAAAAATCCCCTAACATAAAATATAAATCTCCTTAACTTCCTCCTTAACAATTCTTCCTCCTAAAAATTCTCCTAAAAGGCCAAGAGTCTCCTTATTCTAGGAGGAAATCTCCTGATCTGGCAACACTGACTTGAAACCTTGTTTGCCACACAAAATGTTTGCAATAAACAGATATTCACTGCATTATTAACACTAGAATGCCCAAGGTAGTCATGTAGTCATTTTGACTACATTGACGTCTTTTATTGTAAACAACTTTTGTTGCATCGCTTTCTAGAAAAAAAATCTCACATGACCTTTATTAATTTTTAAAGCTAAATGGAATAAATAAATTAAAAATATTGTAAAAAAATTATTTACCCCAATTTTGCAAAATTTACCTTAAATGACCAAAAGTAGTAATTTTGACTACCTCTACACAATTTTCAGCAAATCTTACTGATAATAGACAAATATGCATCTTCAATTGCGAAATATGAAAATTTCAAATAATTGCAAATATTAAAAAAAATATCATAGTAGGCTGTGACAATTCCCAAGTTTTTCAATCAAAAATTCACTCACAAAATTCATTCACAAATTCCAAATTCCAAATTTCATTCCATTTTATCCCATTTATGTGTAAAGTGCGCCATTATATATAAAAAAATAAAAACTAAATACTTATTTTATTTTAATCTCGTGTACATTTATTCATATTTGCTACTTAAAAACCAATAAAATAAAAAAACCCCAGTAAACAATATTGTAGTCAAAATGACTACATATGGGCATTTTAGGTAGGTCAGATTGTCGGGCATTCTAGTGTTAATTCATTCTCTCTCTCTCTCTCTCTCTCAATATTAACCGATTTCTTTTTTCCTGACGGAACGGTGACTTACAGCCATAAAAAAAAACTTGAAACGCGTAATTTGTAGCGTACAAACAAGTCGCTCGAACTGGTTGAAACGTTCCTTCTACTGAATTTATAATCGTTTGAGTTTTTTTTTTGAAAGTGTTGACATTTTGAGAAAAGCAGTTAACTGCCCAACGCTGTTCTTGCTGTCTGTGTGCGGTGCACCCGGCTTCCTACCTACAACTGTTACGGATTCTTTATGCTTATCTCTTGGCATATTTGTTGTTGTGGTTGTTGTTTCGTCGTACTGACCATTGTACCATCGTTCTGGCCCCAACCGAAACAGCCAGTCGCCGCAGTCAACAGCAGCCGCCGCAGTGACAGCGTTTATCGTTTAACACGAAAAATAATTTTCGCGCTTCCTTCACGGCGCATTTCGCTGCGGCTGCCACAGATCACATTATGATAAATCATTTCATTTTTGTTTCTTCTTCATTATAAAAAAAAAACAACCAGAGTTTATGTGTGTTTGGTCTTTGTTTTATTTCATTTGGGGCTTTATCGCTTTATGTCAAAAATTAAATTTTTCATACTTTCTGCCGTTGATACTTTTTTTCTTCAAAAATGTTGATTTTTCAACCGAATGATTTTTATATGTGATCTGCGCATGCGCACTTTTTGCGGCAACTCGGCAATTGGCGCACAAAAAGGTTTCGAAGTGATTTTTCTTATAGATAAAAATTCACGTTTTTAAGGCTACTTTCCAGGTACTCAAATCATTTGCTGACTGTGGTTTTTGCTGCTTCGCCGCAACTGCGTATATCACTTTTTCGTATATCAGTTTTTTTGTGCTCGTAACTTATGACAGTTTTGTTACCTGTCATTGCTGTCTTGCAAAATCTTTTGATTGAAGTTCGATATGGAATATTTTGTTGCACTTTGAAACTCTCTAAAATATTTGCTCTCAAATTCTTAATTGGCCACATCATTCTTACTGGGAAAAATAAATGAAATAATACTTCAAATTCAACTCTAAATTGTTACAAATGTGCAACAGTGTCAAATTTCAAAATCACTCAAAATATTTACATCTGCCCAATAAATTTGCTGGCGTAAAATAGAAACAAATATTCAATTAAATTTTATTGGTGTTCTTTCCAGTCAATTTGTTGTCTTCGAAATAAGACAGCAACATTTGCATTAATTCTATGACATTTGAAATTACTTCATTAACACATGGCAGCAGCATTCGTTGCGGTGTTGGCTGTATGTGCCAGCAACAACTATCTGGCAATTAACATATGCTAATCATCGATCGGCTACTGGATTCTAGTTGCTCTACGAGAAAGAACGAAAAAAGAACAGGTTTTTTAGTATTTGTAACTGGCATTGTTAACGAGACATTATTGCATCGTTAATTAGTGGCAAGTTGCAAGTGGCGCATTAGAATGTCGAGTTTTGTATGAACGACCAACGAGCAAAAGCAAACAGTTTGCAGCTTTGTTGGGTAATCATTCAAAGTGGCTGCAAAGTGTACCGGCTTTCAACTTCCGATTACTTACTCAGGTTGTCTTGAGTCTATTTGAGATTGTCTGCAGCTAGTTTGAGCGCTGAAAATGAAATAAAAATTTGTAAAAACCATGAGTCGACTACATTTCTTCAGATCAAATGTTCTCCGAGACTAATTTAACCCTTTCGACCCCGAATTTTATCCTGTGTCTCATTACTTTTTGGTATTTAAATCATGAAACGCTTCCCTAAGAAGTGTGCACACGACATTTCAAGTCGCCACGCCTCTTTGTTAGAGTTCTAGAGCTAGTTTACTTTTGAACAATTTTAGCTTAAAATGGGTTAAATAAATTTTGTATCAATAGTTTTTAATTACAGAAAAATACTTTCAAATTTATGAAAAAATACAAAATTATCACTTTTTAATTTTATTCACCCATTATTAAAGAAACAGAGTTTTGATCAAACGCGTCCAATTCGTAGACTTCAATTAGAACACAAACTTTCCCGATATCGCTGCAAATTATTGAAAATTATTTTGTGGATAACAGTAAAATTTTTGTAATTTGCTTTGAATTCACTTTTAAAAATATTAATTTTTTGGTGCCTACTTTAATTAAACCCATAAATCAATCGTAGCTTTTAGTATAAGATGACAAATAGGTGAAGATGCTCTCAGCTAACTTTGGGGTCGAAAGAGTTAAGGTAAACTGATGGCAACAGAAGTATCTCTGCGTGCCAAATTTGGCCAATCTAGATAGCTTCTCACTAATCAGCGACCAGAATAGAATTTTGATTGGTGTTCGAACGGGTCACTTTTTAGTTGACATCCACGCAAGAAGGTTAAGGCTATTTTCAAATGACTTTTGTGGCAGCTACATATATGAACCAGGAAGAGGAAGAAAATACATCTCACCTTTTATGCACTTTTATCCAAAAGAAGAATAAATCTAGGCAAATTCTTCTTCGACAGTCTAGGGGGTTCTAGCCAATGAGACTATTCGCTGTCTTCTAAACTTTGTTAGAAGGCAGTGTTGCCAGATATCTGAAATGACTTTCTCTCAAATCTTAAAAATATACTGAAATTTCCCCCCAAAAGTTAAAAAATCTCATAGAGTTTTTTTTTATAATTTACGTCATTTTAAAGGAACTAAACTTCTCATAAGAAATATTGTTGAATTTTTTGAATTTTAATATTATTATTTTGTAATATTACAGTTTTTAGATGGTCTGTTAAAAATGTATTTTTGTTTAACTGAATTATAAATAAATAAAAAAAATAAATACAAATAATTTTTTTTTTAACTCGAACAAACGCGCAAGGGATGATACCTATTAATGCGAAACATTGCGTTGGTTCAGGAAGGATATAAAGGTTTCTTTTAATTCAGCCTTTTTTTATTCATCTTCAGCTCAACAACAAAAACTCAACAAAAAGAAAACATATAATAAATGATTTAAATAAAAAGTGTAATTTCTTGCCGGATTTCATTGTATCAGAAATAAGTGAGAACGAGATAGAACGAGCTTACATTTTGTAAGCTTACCAATTTTTAACACAATAGGATAATTTTACTATTAAAATAGTTGCCAAAATATGTTTTTTGTCAGTGTTCCCAATACGTCATACTTCGTTATCCAAAAATCTCCTAAAAATCCACTAAGGATCCGAAAATCTCCTGACATAAAATATAAATCTCCTAAACTTTCTCCTAAACAATTCTTCCTCCTAAAAATTTTCCTAATAGGCCAAGAATCTTCTAAATCTAGGAGGAAATCTTCTGATCTGGCAACACTTTTAGAAGCTCTTACTTGTTCAATGAGTGAGCGGTTTTGGACTGACCGCATTTGGGTTCCGCCTTGCGATAGCCACTCAGACCTACCTACCTACACACATTAAAGTTCATCTTTAGGCCTCCTATTCTCTATTCTCTGACCTTGAGCAGAAGAATAAGCACAACCAACGAAAAGGTAATCAGCCTACTGAAAGTTCTCAATTTTTAAGTGGAACTGACCTGCACATCTATCTTTCTCGATTGACCAGTCAATCTTCCTAAAGTGTCCCATGAAAAGTTCTATTCTATTCTAAGGCTTTTCTTATCCGAAAATCGGTAAGAGTCCATCAGAAACCTTGAGGACTCCACACAGGATTACATTTTGGGGGAGATTTTGCGCACAACTTTTGAGCCGAATACCATTCAAAAACATATTTTGTACCACCCCTGTTTGTGTTGGGGAGGGGTCAGTTTGAAACACCCAAAACCCTCTATGTGCGCCAATGCTGGTTGATCTAGCCAGTCTCACTGTTGGATGATTCTGCGGCCTTCAATAGGCAACTCTTGACATCAAGTTTCCAAAACACTCTGAATCAATTTAAGTCGGTCAGACGCTTTTGTAAAGCAAAAAATGTCCAGCAACTCCAGGTCAAATAGCTCAGCGTCCATTAGAGTCATCCTGCCAAAGCATTTATGCCTGGAACGTTCGAAAACTGGGTATTTGCTTATATAGTAAGCAGCAGTCTCGTCCTCTAGACACATGTTGCTAGTGGCCGAACCACTTCCCCCTACTCAGTTGATGTACACTTTAAGTGGGATAAATCTCGAGACGAGCCGTTCAATGGTTCTCTCAAAACACGTTTGATCAGCCACAGCAAGTAATTGGTCCATCAATAAACATCTCCAACTGCCTACATCCTTGTAGTCCTTGACAATCGTAGTGTTTCTGTTGTGGATTGCCACTCCAGCGGCTTTGTGCTTCGCCATATTGCAACCAATCGTTGGCTGAAGCCCCACAAACCGAGTCGGCAAGACAGCTCTAACTAATGTATTGGCTTCCTCAGGTCTCCTAACATCAGTCGGAGTGACCTTACTGCCTCCATGTTCCATAAATATTGTCACAGAAGGTTGCAATGGGCGAATTAGCAAAACATCTCAGTGCATCTGGGTTATCCTATCTCAAGATCGGGGAAAGATCCATCAGAAGTCTCAAGGTTACCTTACAGCCTTTAAGTTTAAGCTTTCTAATATTTACACAAGTAAAGTTAAGTTGAGTTAGTATCGTTCAATTTTAGAATCAGTAAAATTTTGAGTTTGGGTAATTAAAGTCAGATAAATTCTAATGTTAAATGTTGATGTCACCTTTGAATAATAACTCAAGGTCATCATTCATTATGAGGTCACCATAATTTAATCTTCAAAAACAAATATTTTTAGCATAAGTTCGCAGAAGACCTTTTCGCTTAAATCAAAAAAATATATTTCATTCATACTTTCGGTTTGATAAAACAAATTTCAATTCACACTGCATACGTTTAAAACTTAATTTGCCACCTAATTTATTGCATTGTTAACACCGCAAGCGGTCACAGATACGGTAAAATTCTTTTGAAAATACTGCAACAAATTGGTAAAAATTAACATTTTAATTAATGAAAGCGTAAACATTTGCATAAACACAATCAAAACAAAACAAAAAAACCAAATATGGAAAGTTGATGTTTAATCATTTTGGGACCCACGCTAAAAATATGAATAAAATTATTTAAAATAATCAAAATTTTTATTTATGACTTAAGCGATTAGCTTTAATTGAATTAAAAAACTTAACGTGTTAACTTAAATGCATTTTGATGTAATTTCTGAGGCTGGGTGAATTTAAGGTTAGGTAGGGTTGACCAATGGATCAATTAAACAAAAGAGGCACTTTGTGAAATCGATTGTTAAAGGTTTGCATCAGATTGTTAAAGATCGAAATCAAATTAAAAAATGTGTTGGCAAAATCAGCGAGTAAAAAGACAGAGAACCAAATTGAGTTTTGTTTGATTTATTGGCTCGAAATGTCTGTTTTAAAATTACAATGACAACTTTGTATTGAATCGATTACTTTTACCAAATAATGCTTGAATAATAATCAAAAATAATCATTACGCATTTGACATTTTAATCAATCAGCTGTTCAGGTGGTTACCGCTGCGCCGCACACCACAACTTCCCACTCATGTTGACGTTGTTGCGTTCCTTCCGCATATCTTTACGTACGTTCCCAGCCTACTTGAGTCGCATTGCTCTCGCTCCACGCGGTGCTTGAGTGCTCGACAGTCGACTGTCAAGTTTGTTGTGGTAGCACCAATTGGTAGTTGCCACTTGACACAATATGGTAATTGCTCAATATTGGTGCCCACTTTTGTTTCAATTTTCGTATTGAAATTTTGTTTTTATTTTTGAATGATCGATGCGTTGCATGATTTGACAAAAATCATCACAGTAATTTTATGTATATTTTTGTTAGTTTACCGTATGTGCATAAATAAATAAATAAACGATTTTTTGCAAGTTGAAAAAGTTAAGAGAAAAGTGCAAAATCATTTGAATATTTTCTGAAAGTATAAAAAAATGTATTCAGTAATAATTGTTTTTAAACTTTAACATATACAAACTTAATTGAGGAGACGAAAGTTAGTACAAAGAAGTAGAAAAATTTACATTTTGAGGATTTTTTATGGAGTGGTGCTACAATTTGTATGATGTTTTTAATGTGAATATATCAAGGCAGCTTTTAATAAGTTTAATTACATAAATACTGCTCATATTTTCCAGAAGAAGCAACTGTTTCCAGTTAAAACCCCTCTAGGCATTCAAAAAGAGATCGAGTTAGGACATAAGTCTTCAAGTAGTCCACTTGTGATACCACAAGCATATCTGTTCCAATATAAAGTTCTCGGGGCAGTTTTTCAATCCGAATACCAACTACATGTAGAGGTTTACACCCATCCATCCTACGAGAGCTACTGGGCCATTCATTTCGCATGCCAACCACATCTGAAGATCCACAAAAAGATATTAGTTTTTATTGAAAGGGTAAAGCATTGATAAGCTTCGCTTTGTGAGATCCTTACTTCAGATCTCTTTTACCTAATACTGGAACCTTTAATCCGCAATGCAATCACATGTGGAGATCCCCAGCAAGTTTTATGATTGATGGGCTTAAAGCAATGAAATCCGCTTTGTGAGATTCTAACTTTTCATCTTTTCTACCAGACCTACCTACGACTGGGACGTTCAATCCACAATGCCATCACATGTGGTGATCCACAACAAGTTGTTTTATGATTGCTGGGCTAAAGCATTGAAATCCGCTTTGTGGGACCTAACTCTTCTTTTTTTACCAGACTTACGTAGCACTGGGCTGTTCAGTTCACGTTGGAATCACATGTGGAGACCCACAACAAGTTGTTTTTTTATTGATGCTTTTAGGTATTGAAATACGCTTTGTGGAGTCCAAACTTCTCATATTTTCTATCTAACCTACAAACACTGAGACGATTCTAGTTCTAAAAGCTGCACTTCTCGAGCTCTTTCGGTGAATTTTTTTTTTAAATTAGTATGAAAGGACAATCTGTTATTTTGTTATAGTCGGTAATAGCTCTTATTCTTAGACCGAATTAAATACATAAATTAACTAATTAATAAATTAACTGCTCTTTGTCGTTTCAGGCTCTAAACTATTCAGTTCAATGTGTCGTTCAACCGAAAAAATTATTGTTTAGTAACATTTAGTTGGAACAGACGAGAATTACAATTGTCAATTTGGATTATTGGGTACTGTGTTCGTACAAATCAAAACTTGATCACCCATGTAATGATTTTGATTCTGAAAAATATCCTGAGATAATTTTTAAGTCATTTTAAATTAAGCTACCAATTCTAGAGCAAATTTTTCTCAGATCTCTTTTGGTATCTAAACTTTTATCGAATCTCTTTTGGTATCTCCAAGAAACCGGTCAGAGAAACATATTTAAAATGATCTCAATAGGCTAAAGTGGAAAGTTTTTTAAGTTTCGAATTATTCAGACCCAACCATTGGGCGTAAGAAGTTCACATATAGTCACGGAAGTGGTATACATCTGTTGGTGCCTTTCATTCATACATAAAGCCGCATGAACAATAGAAATGTACGTAAATGGGATTATAGTAATTAAGTTGGCTATGTTTTGACCCCAATTTCTCAGTACAGCCTAATTTGGCTTTTCAAAAGCCTCACCAAATGGTTTTATACGAGTACAGTGTATACAGAGTTCATTTTGGAGGAGAGTTCTGTACACAACTTTCGAACCCAATAACATTTGAAACCATATCTGACACCCAAAATGTTTTTAACAACCAGACCAAGGTGGGGTTTGAACCACCCGAAACCATCTCATTTTTTACCGTAGGAGGTCGAAAATCTTCATAGAAACTGCCATAGAATATTTTTGGTTCCATCTTCGTAGAAGTATCTACCAGCCTGCCGTATACTTACCGACTGAAAACCACTTCTTGTGTGGGAATTCGCCAAAGCGAACCACATAGAGAGTCTCTTTTCATACCTATGAAGTTTCTGACCGTTCATCTGCCGTATTTTATTTATTTATTTGTTTCATATTACATTTTTTGTTGCAAATATAAAATATAAAACTATCTTATTGCTAGGGTCTCACTACAATTGTAGAACTTCCTTTTGAATACATTTTGTTCACAAAGTTTCAGTTCCTCTGGCAATTCGTTGTAAGACAAACAATTCTTATCCATTTCTGTTTCCACTTTAGGTAGTTTGAATTTATTTTTCTGTCTGGTATCAAGGACCGTAAGGATCGGTCATCCAACTAATCACTAATCACGCATTTTATCCAGTAGATATTTCCAATAGATTTTCCATAAATTGTTCCCTTTAATTGTTGGTTGTTCCAGAATGCACATATTTCTATTAGCTACAGCGGGACACTTTCGCACTATTGGCGCGATTGTCTCGTCTTCTTGAAGCACAGCCTAACTAACAGTTTACTCTCTCTTGGAGAGATTTGTATTTGTGCATCCTGAAGTTACCTACAGTCACTCGAGACAGCTATCTATGAGATCTCTGATCAAGAGTAAGAACTCTTCCGGCTTCGCGACAGTGGGTCATCCCATTCCACTTATTACGGTGTACTAAGGTCTTTCAGGTGCCGACCAGAGCTTCGACCCTTGAATTGCTTAGTTCAATTCTTGGCTCAGATCCACAAAAGTCTTGTTCTGACTCCTTCTTAGCTAAACCATACGTCAGCTCATTATCTCTTGAGTTCTTGGAGACCTTCGACAGGCAGTTTAGAGATTGAATTGCTTAGTCCAATTCTTAGCTCAGTTCCACAAAAGCCTTGTTCTGACTCCTTCTTAGCTAAACCATCTGCCAGCTCATTATCTTTTGAGTACTTGGACACCTTCAACAGCCAGTTTAGAGATTGAATTACTTGAATTGCTTAGTCCAATTCTTGGCTCAGATCCACAAAAGTCTTGTTCTGACTTCTTCTTAGCTAAACCATCTGTCAACTCATTATCTTTTGAGTACTTGGACACCTTCAACAGCCAGTTTAGAGATTGAATTACTTGCATTGCTTAGTCCAATTCTTGGCTCAGATCCACAAAAGTCTTGTTCTGACTTCTTCTTAGCTAAACCATCTGCCAGCTCATTATCTTTTGAGTTCTTGGACACCTTCGACAGCCAGTTTAGGGGTTATGTTCCGTTGTTGCATGAATTTAATCACCTTCTGGCTATTCAGCGCTACAAGAATGATCCTATTCGACATTTGACTATCCAACGCATGAATCAGTTCAACTTTATATCCGGCTACAGACTCTTGGGGCAAGGTTCTTTGGGGGGGTCGCGGAAGTAGCAGATGCACAGATAACCGATCTACACAACTTTCTCGCCAAGACCAAATGGTTCCCAAAAGATCCCGTTTGGATCTACAGGGATCACAACAGATAAAGGAAGGACACCGGGGTTTTCCGAAAAATGAAGGGATTCACAATGGACCCAACAGGGTGTCCGAGTGGAAGTGCTTGCCGCACATACCAATTCCGTAACCTAACCTAACCTTTATCCGAAACTAGTTCAGCTCAGATCTTTCTTTGTTTGTTTTTTTGGGGATTTTATTTACAGAATTTCATCTTAGTGTCTTCATTGATTCAGTTAATAACAACAAATGCTATTTCTCCTCAACTAAAAACCTTCACCTAATATAAAATCTTGTGTACCCCAAAAATTCTGTACCCATCAGTTTGGGACAGTCAAAATGCCTCTTCGACGTGCATTGATTGTGTGTCGTCGTGTTGGAGCTGTAAACTACTTAATAATGTCAAAATTGAGAAATAATCTTTGCTGAGCTTAACAACATCTCGTCTTTCTTTCAATATTATTTACGTGAAAGGTTTTAGTTTATTTGTTTTTGTACTGTTGATGTTTATTTTTTTTTTGGTATCGTATTTAAACTGTCAGGTGTCTAATTCTCATGTCAGTGTCATTATTAAGATTGAAATATATTCAATGGCGTGCAGTGTCTCAATGAATGAATGACTGACTGACTGATTCAAGAAATTGTCAGCAACAAACGTTTGTTTGTGTAGCAATGCGATATATTTACGGTGAGTATGTATGTGAGACCATGTCAGGAAGGGCCGCCTGATTATAATAATTTTGTAATTTGAGCAGTGATTTTGTTGTTGCTGTTGTTGTTGACTTGCTTGTACGCTTACAACATGTCAAATGAAGCATTATTAATTTGTTGTAATTACAAAAACGTAATAGTATCATATGTCAGCGAGATTGGTGTGGCCGTTCGAGGCGGCCAAAGGGGGGGGGCCGCTGCTCGTGTGACTCTCGAACACATGTCCGCTCCAAGACGTGACCCACGTAAAGTCGACAAGATGCCCCGTGCAGAGGATACGACGGTCGCAGCCGCAAACTGTCATTACGCGTGCATTATTTATGGAAAAGATGCGCGTCGCTGCGTGAGCTACAAATACGAGTACATACTTCAGCAATCGAGCCGTTAAGTTAGCCGAAATTGCTTAGCGAAAATCATTGCCCACATTAAATTAATAAGCACCTTCGAGCAGCAGCGTCCGGCATTTGACGGCGACGCACAGTGTCGCGAGTGTGGCCAAAAATGGTAAAAATCAATGTTACAAAATGAATATGACAATCGACAGATAATATCTCAACTAAGAAAAATCCGTTATCCGATCTTCAGTATCCTACTCCGTTCCATTTTTATGTAGCTTCAAAGTTGATGTTAAAAAATACGCATTCGTTCCAAGTTTGTGGGTAATTGTTTGTGCTGAATGAAAAATCAAATAAAAATATAATTTATGTACTAATATAGTCATGTTATATATTAAATAAAACTTTGGAATTTTTCCTGTATGGCAGCACTATTTTTTGGTTTGTGCTTTGAAATAACTGTGAAATCCCGTTACATTGAAAAATTACGTTTTTCGGTTTGCTTCTAACAAAGCACGAAAAGTTTGGTGGAAAAAAGTTTAAAAAACATCAAAAAACACTTTTTTAGTTCCAACCCTAAATTACTCAAAAAACTATGTATTAACATAATCCGGAGTAATTTTTTGCCTTTAAGTGCCTATTTGGTTGTTATTCGCATTTTTCTAGTGACGCCTCCACTAAAAATACGTGATTTCTTCGAAGTGTGGCGTAAAGCTGAACCCAGAAAGCGGTCAATAAATTTTGATTTTCGTATAAATTTACTTAAAAATAAGACGGGCGTTGATGTTAATCATGAACAAAAGCAAAGTTTGCGTCCCCACCTAAACATTTACTTTTTGCAGTGGCACCTACAATCAAAAACGGTGATTTTTTCGAAGTATGGCTTCCGACGTTCAATGAAATTAGCGGCAAAGCAGCTGCTGCAATGATGAGCTCTATAAAGGACAAGGTTGGCACATTGTTCGTATCATCAAAAGTAGGCAAAATGCCACGCCCACTTTAAAAATCTAAACATTTATATCCATCAAAACAAAAATATGGTATCACAGGCTGAAAAAATTAAACACGAATTCATAAAGGAAAAGTTTTGGCCACTTTATATATACTTATCCTCCAGCTGCCACGCCCACTTTAAGGTTTTAGAAAGCTTACCAATTAAAATTACATCGTGGAACGAGTATTGTAAACAGCCTTCTAAAAATACTGTTTTAGTTTTAGTGAAATACGAATATATTTGAAAGTGGGCGTGGCAGACCGCCCATTTTTAGTGTGAGCTTTTATGTCATTATTTTAAGCTCAAATACAAAATTTCATAATTCTATCACTAATATTAAGCAAGTTATTTCAATATTACAGTTCATTTCGTATGGGAGGTGGGCGTGGCAGTGGTCCAATTTTAATGATTTTTTGTAAATTTTTTAATATCGACCACGAAAACAATCTCACCAAGTTTCACCGAAATAGGACACGCTAAGTATTTTTGGCCACGGCTTATATGGGATCGCGACACTGTGCGACGCTTTCACACGCACACGAATTGGCGGCACAATTGTCCGAAAAGCGAACCAATTTTCTGTTAAGTGTCCACTTTAAATTTCCCTCAGTGCGCTACACTGGTGGCTGGTCGTTCATCTTATGACAGCATTTAACGCTACATAATTGGTCCTGTGTCACAGGCTGTCACACGTTTTTTGTGATAAATGCACGCACGTTTGTCACAGCGCGAGCGTGCGTCCCAAACGCAGACAAATTGGCGCGCAAAGCTTCTAAATGGACCGCAAGAATGTGCAGCCGCGACTTCACTGCAATCTTCATTAATGCGCTTTTCGGCGTCTTAACGTGTTTGCCTAAATCGGCCACATATGTACATACTACATGCCTACATATTTATTTAATATTTATTATTGCACCGCTCAATGTGGCGAGCCATAAATTTGCGTCGACATTTCGCCGCATTTTATTACAACTTAATTTGCGCAATTTGCATTTTTCCAAAGGCCCCACCGTGCGTCAGGCGACAAATGGCCCACCAAAAACTTGACAGCTTCGCGCCAAAAGCCGCGATATGGAAAGCAAGTAGAAATGATACTAAGAGTTACGTCATCCAGACATGGGAAGTCAGCTACATCAAGAGATGAACTCTCGAACAACGAGGTGTTTAAAGTTTAGAGATCACCGCAATCCTGTCCCGTGCGGAGACTCAAAATGAGTTGGAAATGTGCCTCGAGTGAAAGTGACCTTGAATGTCTTAAAGTAAGGGCGCTGGGGATATTTATACGTTAACACACTCCATATGCTCTCTTCCACGTCTCTGTTTCTGAACCGATATGAGATATGTTTTCACTAGTAGGAAGAGTACCTCTCAGATATCATAGCCTGACTTACCTGGATCCCGGGACATGCAAGAATTGCGGGTAACGAGACCTCGGACTCCATAGCTATAATGGGCTCTGAGGCTGCGTTTATGGGCCCTGAGCCTGTTCTGTCTCTCCCATCTGCGGCTCTCAAAGCCACTGTTAACTAATGGGTCACTGTGAACCAGGAGCGAGCATGGTAGGCTGAGAGCGGCTGCAGGTGAATGAAACTGTCCTGTTATCTCTGACAAATGCTCACAGTTTCTTCTGTCACTATGCAGAAGGGACTGTAGGCAGTTGGTCGAGTTGATGAGGGGCCATTTTCTATGGGCAAAGCATATGGAAAAGGTAGGCATATCTGACAGTCCACTTTGTCTGTGGAGAGGACGATGAGACGGCGGACCACTTTCTGTGTGTCTGAATCAGGTTTGAGACGTTTGGCACTAATGTGTTGAGAAGCGACCACCTTAGCTCGTTGGCAACTCAGGATCTATTCAGATTTTTTTGGAGGTCGGGTAGATTCAAAACACATTAACAGGGAACGCTTGCTAGACTGTTCGGACAGGGGGGGGGGGGAAACCTCTTTTAGAGGAAGAAAGTCTCACCTCTTACATGTCCAGACTCATAAATGTTGTTTCATTTGATTGAGAAAAGAAGGTAGGTTCGTTTCCCTAAAAGATTGCATTCATTGGTTGCAGTTTTCAGTTCAGTTTCTTGTCCCTATTAATGGCGAGCTTTGTGTCCAATAAGGAAAGATGTACGAACTGGAAGATAGGGTTTTATACTGAGAGTTTTATACTAGGGTTGAATACTGAGTGCTGCGCTAGACTCTTCCAACAAGGGGGGAAAAAAGCCTCTTTTAGAGGAAGAAAGTCACACCTCTTACATGTCCAGAGTCATAAACGTTGTTTCATCTGATTTTGAAATGTTGTTATTTAGGTTCAGTTCCCTTACAAATCGCATTCATTGGTTGCAGTTTTCAGTTCAGTTTCTAATCGAGCTATGTGTCCTATCTGGAAGAATTTACGAACTGGAAGATAGGTTTTTATAGGAAGAACTTATGAACACTTAACTTGAACACATCAAAGTTATAAATGCCTTGGAAAATTTTCGCATAATGACAAATGTAAAACAAATTTTGAAAATCTGAATATTTTAATATATCTACAATTGTCCACTCTCGAAGACTATCCCCTTCAGCTGTCGGAAAAAAATTGCACTATTCTCTGAACAGCATCAACGAAGCGAAGCCCCAATTCTGCGCCTGGCCGCTTAAATTGCTTCAATAATTGCTGCAATGTTTTTTTTCCACTTTGCGCTCTTCTTAGCGCAACGCACAACGAGGAACTCGGCACTCGGCACTTGGTCTGCGTGCTCTGATGTGCTGTTGATGGCCGGCGCGGCCAACTGTGCCGCCGCCGCCGCTGCAATTGAAGGTGTAACCATAAAGTTCGCGCTGACAACTGTCCAAACGGGTTTCGGTATCGAGGCATTTATGCACTTACAGATACGACGCCGACACCGACACTGGCACTGACACTGCAGCCGCCGCCGCCGCCATCGACATTGGCATCCGTCGTTGTTGGCCAGCATCGGCGACCCGGTCCATGGCCACACCGCAGCGAATGCCGCGGAACGAAACGGCGTGGCGGACAGTTAGCTGGCGAGTGTGAGATAAGAAAATAACGTGTCATAAAGGAGTGTAATTTTGAGCTTAAGGCCAAAATGCAAAACAACAAAACATTACAAACGCTGCAACAACAACAACAACGATGACTAAAAAGCGAGAATGCCACAATGGCCACAAGACAAAGCTGGAAAAAAATGACAATTATGAAAAGTTGAAATCTGAAAGCAGCAACCGAAGAAATGGGCAGCGGCGACAACCAACCAAACAAACGAACAAAAAAAAAACAATAACAAAACTGTGCCTTCAACAATAGCCGCGACTGGGTGTGAGATGTAAAGTTACGACGCGACTGAGTAATACATAAAAATGTAAATTTAGCGCAACGTAGCGCGGTGAGCTTGAAACACCTTTTTGCCGGTTATTGTTGTGGTTGTTGCTCTGCTTTTCATTTCATTTTCCTAGAGACTACACACAAAAAAACAACAACAACAACAACAAGTGTAACTAAAGCTGTAGAAAATGACTAAATAGAAAATTCATAGCTAATAAATTACAATTTTAATCATGTCACAAAGGCCCATTGCCACACATTCACATTTCATGTGTGCGTGTGTGTGTGTGTGAGTTTTTTGGCAGCCGCACTTAATGCGTGTCGTGCAATCGGTTGCCGACAGCGTCCGAATGCAGCGGCGCATTGTGTACGCACCGATTTTTCGTTTTCAGCTTTTGACTAATCCAGCAAAATGATAAATTATGACTTAAATCAGCTTTGTTAAATTTCAACTCATCATTTACTAAACTGCAGCTTTTATGTGTCGGCGAGCGAGAGGCAGAAGCGCGAAGACAATGAAATAACAAATTGTCACAATTCGTTAAAAGGTCGGCGGAAAGCGCAATAAAATGAACAACAACTTGTAGGACTGATTTTTTTGAACTTTTTTGATTATTTACAGCTTTTTGTTACACCCACAAACCACGCCTCCTGTGGAGAGTTCACTTTCAAGGGCCAACATTTTGCATGATTATGAATCAAGTCAACAACAAAAATATGTCTGCTGAGTGATGAGTTATATGGGTTGTATTCGAATTCGAACCTACGATACTCTGATTTGAGGTCCAATGGACATTTTGATGTATTCATGTAAAATGTGTGTGTGGTGTGTTCATGTAAAAATTGCCTTATTGTGACAATGGTTTAGGCCCATTTTCTCATCTAACCTTTTACCCTTTCGCTACAGGTTTTTACTGTGGAAAGTTACAATTTTAAATTTTACGTCTTAGGCTTCTATGTGGTTATATTAGCAACATTCCATAAGAAATTTTTTACTTTTTATACTCGGACCCTGTATTTTAGAGTGTTTTTCTATGAGAGCAACCACATCGCTGTGGCTGTAATAATTACTTAAACATTAAACTTTTTACGCATAACAAAAATTTCAATATTTCTTCATTTACTTCAGCCAAAATTAAAAAAAAAAAGTATCTAAATTGAAAGAAAACGTCAAATTAAAAAGTTCTCTAATTTTTTCTGCTTCTTCTTCCTTTACTATGTCAAGATATACCATTAAAAACGTGTATACTTCTCTTCTTTAAACTTCAATATTCAGTTTATTAATTTCGTATTTTTCCTAAAACTTCAAACTATTCTAAAGACCAACAAAAAAATGTATTCTTGCAACCATAGAGGATGCAGACGTCCACAAAGTAGCATGTTGCCATATGGCAACAAAATAGCGAAAGGGTTAATGATTCAACAATTAAGTTTTTTCTCACTTTGAAGTGCCTGATAAATTTTTTTATTTTCTCAACTACCTACCTGACAAATATAAATTAAACAGGTCTGATTTTTTGGCCACTCTGATCTGCTATGGGCAACACATTCCTTTTTTTTTGACAAAAGTTTGAAAAAATATCAAAATATATCAAAACCAATGCGAAGTAGTTTTTTGAGCCATAATGGGACCAAAAAAAATTTAATTAACTTAGATGGAATAAGTACCAAACGATTTCCTATGTGTGGATATAGTACATAGGCCAAATAAGATTAACCACACCCCTTTTTTGCGCCTACTATAGTAAAAAAAACTCAACTTTGGTATACTTTTGTATGGCAATATGAGTATCAGACGATTCAGTGTGTCACTGTGACAAATATAGATTATATAGGATCGGCCACGCCTACTTTCTGCGTCTACTAAACTATCAATACGAAGCAATAATACATGTTTGTAAATCAATATTAATATAAAATTCTATATTATGTATATTTGTGTATAAAAGGCTGACCCACGCCCACCCGATACGCCCACTATATTGACAGAAATCAGCTATGGTATATTTTTCAGGGCGATATGGGTATCAAACGAATCAGCGTATTGTAGGCGTAAAAATATAATATATAATGCTGTACCACGCCCACCTCATACGCCCACTATAATGACAGAAATCAGCTATAGTACATTTTTCAAGGCGATATGGATAGCAAACGAATCAGAGTATCATTGTGACAAACATAGGTTCTATGAGATTGGCCACGCCTTCTTTGCGCGCCACTAAACCAAGAAAACGAAGCTACTATAGATGTCTGTAAAGCTATATTGATAACAAATGATTCAGTGTTTCATGAGGGAGGAGGGGGCATGGGCAGTGCAAAATTTTCTTAGCCTACGGCTCCCTGCCACGCCCACCATAGTGGCAAAAATCAGAAAGCGAAAATTTGGTTCTACTTCAAACGAAATCTAAGACATAGCTAAAACATAGCTATTTACTTTTTTCAGAAAGTAAATAGCTTTCCAAGACTAACTTCAAATATTTTAGTACTGAAAAAATTTGTTAACTGCTGATAAACACAGTCTAACTATTAATTTGGTTCAAAAGTTGACAACCTTACAACTCACGATTGTATGGGAGACGCCCTCTGGTGGTGAATTTATGAACGGAAATGAATTTTATATTTTTTTTACTGAAGAATGTTGTTCATTACTGAATAAATCATTCAAATCGGTTCAGTATTTTTCGAGATATGATGTTTCCTTGCTTACTTAACTACTAAATTTACAAGTGGGGAGCCATTTTCATAGAAAATGGTCAGTTTTGTATGGCAGCCCCCTTAAGACTTGGATATAGCCTATAGGTATGTTTGGAAGAAACACTCGGAAGTGAAAATAAAAGAGTGTTGATCTTACATTTGACACCTGTTCGGCCAACGTGGGAGCAGTTGGAGCCTATTTTATAAAAATTATCTTTTTGTTTGGGAGCCCCATTAAGGGATGGGGATAGGGTATAAATATGTTGGAAAGAAATGTTCAGTAGGGAAAACTGGTGGGGGTCAGTCATAGATTTTAACCCTATGAGAGCAATCTCTGAGCAGCTGTGGTGCAAATTGTTGAATTTCCCAGCTTTTTTGTTGACCACGATTCGACGCCATTTAACCCCATGTGTTTTTTTCACCAAACCGCATAAAATGAGAGGTTCCTGATCACCAAAATAAAAAAAGGGGACTAAATCACGTCTAATGTACATTCTTCATATGAAACTTGGATATAAGTTTTTGAAACGACAACTTATTCAAAGTCATTAATATTTTATAAATTTTTTTCAAATTGGTTTTCTGCTATTAACTTGCGTTAAAAAGAAAACCTTATGTTTATTAACATTTAACAAACAACAGCAAAAAATTGTCAAGCCTGCCAGACTGAAGCTTCGTTACTCGTTAGTGGTAGTTCATTAATATTATTATACAAAAACAAAATATACATAAAATATTACCAACTAACGACTAACAAGGATAATGTTTTAAAAGGACATTTTCAATACCTCTTTGTCCTTTTGCACCAAAAAATTAAATTTTCTAAGATTCTAAGGGTTTTTCTCTTTCATTTGATACCCATGGTGGTTATTCTACCACCATACCCTGTTATTCTACAATGCGCTCAATTTTTAAAATAATTTTTTGAAATAAATATGTTCTTGAAATTTCAAAGTCCTTTTAAAAAAAATCCTGAGAGAGAAAAACTTAAAACGCAGTTTTACTACATTTGGCTCCTAGTTTCGCAAGTATATCGATTTTTTGGTGGGTTTTCAAATTTTTTGATTTTTGTCGTACGGTGTAATAATTTATGCTTTTGAGGGTTAAAAGTGTTTCGTGAAACCGGCAGAGAGTGGGTCTGTGATATGTTCAGTAGAAAGGGTCAAATTTTAATAGAATATGAAATTGTCCAACAACAAATTTTTGTTTCAAAAAGGGTGTAGCTAAGTCTATCTCGCTGTAACATAACCTAGATTTCTGCTTGAAATATGTTACCCTGGAACTTGAAATATGTTACCCATAACTTTGCAATAGAATTAAATTTAGATGTATGAATCTACAGACTGAGATCCAAAACACGTTTGTTTTCAATACCTGACATATTTTGGTCCTGAAAGTTCAAAATAGAAAATTTATTTAAAAGGAGAGAATTTTTCTCTTTCTTTCTATGGGTATCAACCATATCTTCATCATTGCACTACCGCAAATCTTTAAAAAAATATTTGAAATGTGTATGTCCTTAAAATTTTAAAGTCCTTTATGAAGGTTTTTGGGTCAGAAAATGAAAAACTGACGTCTATATCAACATTTGGATGGGTCTCGGCAAAAAAAAAGGCTAAGGTATTATCTTCTGACCGACGGACGGTTTGTGTTAGTCGGATGATTCGTTTACGAGATATATGCTCATAACTGAAACAACAGAGAAAAAACTGGTTTTTCGAAGATTTTTCGAAAACGCTTCTTTAACAAATTTTTTTATTTTCAATTTCGTATTTCGTGGCCCAAAGTTAGTCTAGAAAACACTTTTATTTTTAGGTGCATTTTTCGTGTCGAGTAGTGTAATCAATAAACCTGACCGCTGCACTTGCAGTGATGCCGACTAGATTCCATTTTTTTTAATATTACATCCCCATTTAGTTTTTTATTTATCTTGCAATCATTTGTGAAAATATTTTTAGAATTTTAAAATCCCAAAGATTTCACACTAGTGGACACAAATATTTACTATGCATTTAGTCATTACTTTCATTTTTATTATTGAGTTTTATGTTTGAAAATACTTAAAATTTATTTGGGTTTTTATTTGGGCAATGCACCAAAAATTGCATAAAGATCTAAACACATAAATAGATATATCTGCTTACATAGGTACAGATGTGTGTTTGTAGATAGTTTACCTACCGGCGATCGAATGAAAATTGCTTTCGCATGATATGTTCGAATGGCCAATACGGCAAATACAAATAAAAATAATTTAGTGCCTGTGTGTGCTTCGCTCCAGTTATGTCAGGCGATTACAACACAACGACTCCATACCCACACGAGTGTTGTTGGTGCTAGAAAAAGGGTAAAAAATTGTCAAAAAAAAATGTGAATAAAATAAACTTACAGTTATTGGGCCAATAAATTTCAGGCACGCACCGGCACTGCAACCACTGCACTCATTGCACTCTGAGTCGCAATGGCTACGTGCTGTCCGAGCGGAATTGGTGCGCATGCGCAAAGCTGCACTTGGAGTTATCGAATATTATTTATCGCTGTGCATAGTTAAGGCATCTGATCGGCAATTTGATAATATGGTGCGCACTCTGAATACTGCAAGCTGACTTGGACACAACGAAACGGCAAATTTTGTCTTATGGCTTTTTTTCAAAATCACATTAAAAATTCGCATAACGAAAATATCGAAAGCACGTCAATGGTGCCGCCACAAAGGCAGTAAATCTTGCGCGCAAAATTTATGGCACCAAAAAAAAAAAGTTGAAAAAATAAAATGCAGCACGCCAGTAATTACGCCTAAACTGCAACTGTACAACAACGCATTAACTGTCAAAAATCACCTTCAGCCGTCAACAGGCGCAGCAACAAAGCGCAATAAAAATTGCTAAGTGATTAAAATCGGTGTTAAAAACGCATGCAGCCAAACGATTTTTATTAGATTTCCCAACAAAATTGTGGAAAAATGCCGCGCGGTGGCGGTTTGTAGTCGTTTGGCGTTGGCGCGAAAAAAATAAAATAAATAAATTTATGGCCCAATAAAGCAGCGGTCGATCCAGTGGCCAGACGATCGATCTACATGCGTTGCTGCTGCGTCGCCTCCATGTTGCACTGTTTGACTATCTGTGTGTCTGTTGCTCTGACTGCTTTGCATTTGACGTACATACATATGTACTTACATATAAATCAGGTCTGGCTCGCTTTATATCAATTAATCGTACGCGCGCACACGCTGCTATCGACTGGCAGAATCTATATCAACAATTTCCCGCTTACATACGCGTACATATGTTAATAATTTGCAATTGCATTTGTTGCTGCCGCTATTATGGCCGATAACGACGTGCTTACCAACAAAAATAGATACACAAAAAAATTACAAAAAAATATTTTTTTTTAAATCCTAAAAAAACTTCAAAAACTTTGAAATAAAATAGTCAAATAGTCAAATGCACAAAACGTGCATTTGGCATTTTGGCCAACTGGTCAATAAACGCGACTAGCTGTTGGCACCTGAAATGTGTCAAATTGTTGCGCCTGCAGCTACGAAAAAATGCACTTATTTTGTTTTTACACCACACTCTAATCGTTGTTGTAGTGGTTGTTGCTTATGTGGCACAGCTGGTTGCAAATTGCCACCATTAGACACAGTCACAGCTGCCGGCGTAATTTTCAAGTGGTTTCCATTATTTATGCCAAGAAATCGAGCACTGTTTGTATGTCAATCAAATGGCCAATGTTGCGCAACATTTGAACTCAGTCGAATTCGGCAATTATTGAACGATACTATTTACGATTAGAGCGAAAATTCAAAGTGCGGTAAGAAACTTTAATTAAAGAAGTTCCAACAGGGTGTTGAATTCTAATGCAGTGAAACCCGCTTAAGTACCCCCGCCGCCTTTAATTCATACCTCGCTCAAGTATTCCATATTTGTGAACACTATACGCTAAGTGCAGTTAAGTACTCAAGCCGCTTAAGTACCCCAATAAATTTACATTTACAGATAACACTACTCGACAAAAAATGGGTCAATCGCCTGCACCTAAAAACAAAAGTATTTTCTAGACTAACTTTCAAAATAGAAAATTTATTAAAAAAGATACAACAATTTTCCTCTTTCATTTGATACCCATATCTTCATCATGCACTACCGCAAATATTAAAAAAAAATGTTAAATGTGTATGTCCTTAAAATTTTAAAGTCCTTTAAAAAGGACTTTGGGTCAGAAAATGAAAAACTGACTATGCCAAGATACTATAAATTACCTCTAGTTCTACGTCTATATCAACATTTGGATGGGTCTCGGCAAAAAAAAAAATTGTATCGCACAGTGTAATAAATGTAAAGTTGATATTTTCACTCACTGCATCATAACTTTGTCATTTTTCTTTCAATTCTATTGATGTTAGGGTTAATATTTGCTCAAATAATATATCTTTCATTTTCGATTTTAATACCAGAGGAGAAAATTTATTTTTTCTATAAAAAAACATTCGAATATTCATGATTTTTTAAATTTGTCGAAAAATTCACTTTTTTACAACTTTCGCCGTCAGTAACTTCCCCAAATCTCATCTGATTTGGACAATCTGTACATCGCTGGAAAGGCTAAGGTATTTTCTTCTGACTGACGGACAGTTTGTGTTTGTCGGATGATTCGTTTACGAGATATGTGCTCATAACTGAAACCGCAGGAAAAAACTGGTTTTTCGAAGATTTTTCGAAAACGCTTCTTAAACAAATTTTTTGTTTTTCAGTTTCGTGTTCAGCTGCCCAAAATTAGTCTAGAAAACACTTTTATTGTTAGGTGCATTTTTCGTGTCGAGTAGTGTAATTTACTAAAGCGGGTTTTACTGTACTTGGATTCTTTAAACTTATTTAACATTTCATCATTGAATACTTTCTTCGTTGTGTTTAGTTTTGCGGAATCCATTTTAATTAATTTGGGTACTTAGAAATTTTATACATAAAATCAAACAGCATTTCAGAGATTAAGGTTAGGATGAAGCGGCTGTCAAGACATAGAAATTGTCGAACGACAAGTTGAACTTTTACGTATCATACAAAAATTGTGAAGAAATATACTTCCTGTAACACTGGGAGACCATTGTAATCTTCATATCTAAGGAGAAGAAACTCATTTGTATTTTTCCTGAGTAAAATTTGTATACATAAATTCAAACAATACTTTAGAGGTTGAGGTAAGGGTAAAGCGGTTGTCAAATGACATTTTGAATATTGTAGAAAATATATTTTCTTCAACATCTGTACCTCACTCCCACTGGGAGGGCTTGGCGATCCACTATGATCTTCATATCTGAGGAAACTCATTAGTATCTTTCTTGAGTAAATCAATTCAACTTCCTGCAACATCTGTGTGTTACTTCCACTGGGAGTCCTTGGCATTCCATTGTGATCTTCATATCTGAGAAAAAGAAACCCATTAGTATCTTTCTTGAGTCAAGCAATTCAACTTCCTAAAAATTTTCACTGTATCCGTCTGCCTCGTAAAGTACTTTCACATGGCAGAGAAAGCATTGTATATCATTTCATCGCATCTCCTTTAGACACCAATGAACTAATTGTTCCATTCTCCAACTATTTAATTGTTGAATTTTAAGAAATAGTACCAAGCCATAGTTACTCTCCATGAGTTTATCAATTGAAATGAAATAATGGAGATAAAACTGACTAAATGAGTAAAGTGTTTAGTAATCTGCCGATCCCAACTCTAATTCCATCCTTTCCTTATCCTTCTGTACTTATGTCTACCTATTTCTGTTCCACGGTTTCGAAAAATGTTTAACCTTTTGTATTCTTCATATGTTTCGTAAGTCAATCATAGAATAAACCATAGAATATTAAATAAACAAATAGAAATTGAGCTTTGCTCATGAACGGAGTACGCCACACTGTTTAGATCTCAATCCTGAGATTTCTGAGTTCTCGTTAGTTATTCTTTTGAATCAATTTATTCATGAATAGGTCTGCCCTCTACAGTGTACAGAGTCCAGTTCACAGGCAGCTGTTCACCCAACAAAGAGGCACAAATATTTAGAAATTTACGAGCTTTACGAGAAAACAGAAAAGAGAAACAAATAAACCTTAGCTCCAACGTTGATATTGGTCCCTTTGGTCTATTGATTCAAAATCAAACAGTTCGTTGTATAAGAAAATAAAAATTAGCTATAAATTGTATATGTAATTGTCAGTCCCTGTCTAAACACAGGTGAGAAATTCTAAGGCACAAATTCATCAATTTTTCACATCTTCAATCTTCCTTAATCGATCTTATTTAATATAAAGAATTAGAAGCCCTTAAATCAGTCAATATGAAAAGATCTGCTGGTATAATGCCCAAAGAGACGCTACCATAAAAATTTGGCCATGTTGTTGGATTAAATTATATGTTTTCAGTAATATAGAAACTCGAGGCCAAAATTAGACAGCAGTGAAAAGGAAGGCAACAGTTTTATTTAACGGATCAAGTGAAGTGTTCTGTTGGATAGATACATTTTTGTGAACTAATAAGTTTTCTGATCTGTGTGACAGATAAATACTAAGTTTTCTGTAAAATAGAAATTCGAGGCGAAAGGTTAGCAGTCGGAAAGCGACAACTCTAATCGAATGATAAAGTGGAGATAGATGTGCAACATGAAAGTCGGACACAGGAACAGTGTGTCTCTATGTTTGATGAACCGCGTCGAAGATGCTATGGGATTCAAAGGTCAGAAGACAATGGCAAAGAGAAAGAAAACATAGTCATTGAGGCATTGTCTTGTTTGCAAAGATCAATGAGAGAGATCAGAAAGAAACGATTCAATATAAAAGTCGGAGGTTGATAAATAGTTGGATCATGTTTTTGCTGTATAGGTCACATTGAGGAAGCTTTGTGACATGAAAATCCAAAACCAACGACAATGAAGTCAAGAAGAAGAAAGCCATCCAATGTGAAAGCTAGAAAATTATGGCGAAATATGGATATGTTCTTTCTTTGAAGACTTTCTGCGGAGGTGTGAATTCAGCTTGGAAATCAAAGGACAACGAAAAGAAGGGAGACCATATCTCTGACGAAAGTATCTACTTGAAGATTCAATTGACATGAAAGTAGTAAAATGAAGATGAAACAAAGAGGAAGTACATACATAAATCTGTTAGATGAGCCAAGTGGAGAAACCTCTGTCCAAGCTTTGCCTAATAAAACCAAACCAAACTTGCAATTTGTTGTCTTGTTCATTGCGATAAAACTCGACAATTTTCCCACATTTCAGCGCAATAAAAGCAACGAGTTGAGCACAACTTGATGGCATTGTCGTTTGCATTGTTCGCAGACAATGCAAATTGTTTGTGTTGCGACTTCATCAGATCGACGCATCAAATCATATGCAATATTCCACACCGGCTGACGCAACTTTCCACTCCTGCGCGGCAGCAAAGTTTCACTTGCAGCACTTTTTATGCTTTTCGCGTCTCATTGCTACTTCGCGGCCTGTTGACTGTTGGCTGTCTGATGACAATGTTGCCTTACCAGCCAAGTTTTGTACATAAAACCCCATTGACCCAATTCTCAGGCAATGCTATATGGCATTGTGTGTGTGTGTATGTGTCTATGTGTGCATGTGTGCAAGTGTTGGCATCTCTGTTTATGTGTGAGTCAGCTAACACTTTAATTCGATTTGATTTGTGCAAGTGCCGAGTCGATTTTGTAGGGCATTTTCAGCTCGTAATTGTTGCAGGTAATTGCGTGTGCTGCTGTTGTTGCTGCTCTGCGGCGGCTGTCAGTGTTGCTGACACTAATGCAGTGTGGCTGCGCTCGCTTAAGTTGCTGATCTTTTATGAGCTAAAGCGTGAAACTTGAGTTTATTGGTTGAATAAGTTCGGCTTCAATTTGAGCATAAAGTGTGCTGCATACAAATTATTTTCAACTCATTGCATAGGTGAGTAGTTATTACGCTTGTTTAGTTAGCAGTGGCTGCAAAAATTAATTGAAATTAATTGTAGTGAGCTATGAGCTATTAGTTATATGATGAAGTTTCATTAACCTCATTGCTTTCTGGCATTCCAACAGGCATCAACATTGCCTACGCATCGGCAGACTTCTTTGAGAAAATTGTGAACAAGGAGATTTTTTTGAGGACACTCCAGCAACCAGAGAGCCTTGAAAGTCTATAAGAAACCCAAGAAACACAAAAACCGTGAGAACCACTGGACTTCTCTTAAAAAAGTCTTCGACAAATGACACAACTCTGTTGAGAAAACCAGAAACCCCGGAATTTGCAAACCCAAGACTTGAATTTAATTCGAAAAGACTTGAATTGAAATCTACTAGATTACTGCTACTAGACTAGACTAAACTAGACTAGACTAGACTAGACTAGACTAGACTAGACTAGACTAGACTAGACTAGACTAGACTAGACTCTAGACTAGACTAAACTCTAGACTAGACTAAACTCTAGACTAGACTAGACTCTAGACTATACTAGACTCTAGACTAGACTAGACTCTAGACTGGACTAGACTCTAGACTAGACTACACTCTAGACTAAACTAGACTAGACTAGACTCTCGACTAGACTCTAGACTGGACTAGACTCTAGACTAGACTAGACTCTAGACTGGACTAGACTCTAGACTAGACTACACTCTAGACTAGACTAGACTAGACTAGACTAGACTAGACTAGACTAGACTAGACTAGACTAGACTAGACTAGACTAGACTAGACTAGACTAGACTAGACTAGACTAGACTAGACTAGACTAGACTAGACTAGACTAGACTAGACTAGACTAGACTAGACTAGACTAGACTAGACTAGACTAGACTAGACTAGACTAGACTAGACTAGACTAGACTAGACTAGACTAGACTAGACTAGACTAGACTAGACTAGACTAGACTAGACTAGACTAGACTAGACTAGACTAGACTAGACTAGACTAGACTAGACTAGACTAGACTAGACTAGACTACTAGCTCACTACTTCACTTCACTACTTGAATTACAATCTAAAAAGAGTTGAACTTCTTTGAAAAACGATACCCACAGGTACCACGAATCTTCTATAAGTAACCCGAGAACTACGAGATTCTATAAAAAACTTAAGACACACAAAAATCGTGAGAGCCACCGGAATTCTCTTTAGAAAGAAATACTTCGACAAATGACACGACTTTATTGAGAAAACCAGAAATCCCGGACTCCTTTTCAAAAAACTGAAAAGTCAAGACTTGAATTTAATTCAAAAAGACTTGAATTGAACTGAAATCTACTATAACAATTGTCTACTAGACTTTAATTGAAATCTAAAAAGAGTTGAACTTCGCTGAAAAACGATGTTCTTTGAATCGTGTGATTTCTTCGAGAAATCTGAGAAATAAAACATTTCTCTCTCTCTTCTATGCGGAATCCGAGAGCCACGAGATTCTGTAAGTAACTTAAGACACACGAAGGTCTCAAAAACCACCAGGTTAGGTTAACTCAGATAAGCTGAACCAAGTCAGTAATGCATAGACCATGTTGGGTCTCTAGCGGTATCAGTTAGAGCTTCTTAATGTCGCTTAAAAGTGGTCAGTGAGAATCTGGGTATTCCTAGCGAAGTTAGGCAGAGAACTCAGAGAAGAAGAAAGCCCCTTAGTGGGTAAGGCGCAATCTTGAGATAGCTGGATAGAAGTAAAGAATGTGGAAAGGTTTCCTTGGCCCATTTTCTTTGCATTTCCTGCCAAAAACTACCAGACTTTTCTTCGAAAACTGTGAACCATGACTTTCATGAGGAAACTAAAACTGAGGAATCCTCTGGAAAATCCGGAACCGAGAGACTTTTATGAAAAAAAAATTTCCACGAGAGTTCTTCGTACTCGAGTAATCAAACCTTAGTGCCTCTGTTCACAACTTACCATATATAAAAAACTAATCATCCAAAACTTTTCAGGCATCCTATTACTTTAGTTAAGCATCAATTTCCACTTTGTATCGCCAGATGTTTTAACTTTTATATGTAAATGAATGACTGTCATACACAATGACTTTGTCTTTTTTCGCTATTAATTTGTTGCTATCTAAATTGAGCAAATCTTCCTCAAACTTTTTTACGCCAACTTTTAAGCAATATACGGTTTTTCAATATTCAAATTGGTCTTAGTTGAACAACAATAACAAAGATGTGTGTATAGGTTTTAGCAACAACTCTGGCCAAGTCACAATAGCCAATACGTGTATATGTATTGTTGTAGGTTGGTGTTTGTTAAGAGTCTGCCATATGCCACACAATTGATGCCATTGAAATGGTGCCACCGGTAATTGCCTTATAAAGAAGGGTAAACGGCTCGAATTTCGAATATGCCACTTGGGCCACTTGAACGCTCATTATCAAGATTTTCAACTTGACAACTGAGACGAAATTTTCAAGCCTTTTTGTCACAGCACCATTTAGCCTTAGCACCTCAACAGTGGCTTCTGCTTGTGTTCGTTCTGCAACTCAACGGTTAGACACCATAAAAACAATTTTTGCCACCAGGCAACGAGCCGATGCCAGCGAGATGCTTAACAGTAAATTGCATGCAACATTGCGGCCAAATTGTGCAAAAAAAAAAATAAAATGAAGAAGCCACCACTTTAGCTGAAAGTTAAGTCTAACACCTAAGAAACGAACAATTGTTGCTGTTTTCGTTTAAGCAGAAAAAAACAAAAATAAAAAAGGAATGAATGACCCAACAAATGCATAGCAAATCGGGCAAAGACAAGGGCCAACTGGTAAAATGACAAAAAAAAAAATACATAAATTCATTTGTATAGTTAAACAACAGAAGCTATATGGGGAGGTCCCTTTTCATGCGGTTAGTTGGGTTGAAGAACTTGCTAGGGTTGTCGTATTAGATGTGCTATATTCAAAGAGGAATGTTTATGTGAAAGAGTATCTTTGCTCCTGGTGCCCACAAGAAGGCTTAATTATCCATTTAATCTATTTAAAATCTTCTCTTCTCAAATCGGAAAGTCTCAGACAAGACTCTTTGACTCCGTCATAGCTGTACCTAAGCCTATCGAACACTTTCTTATCTCAACTCGGAAACATTTGAAGTCTCAGATGAAACATATAACACTGTGAAAGCAGTGCTTTGAGCTATGGAAGATCTTCTCATCTCAACTCGGAAGCATTGAAAGTCTCAGACTGGACATATAACTCTATCAAAACTGTGTTTTAACGTATCGAATACCTTCTCATCTCGACTAGAAAGCACTGAAAGTCTCAGAAGGGACACATATGTAACTCTGTAAAAACTATGCTTTAAACCATCGAAGATCTTTTCGTCTCAACTCGGATAGTCTAGTTTGCTCTAAGCTATCGGAGACCTTCCCATCTCAACTCGAAAGCACTGAAAGTCTTAGAAGGGACACACATGTAACTCTTTCTTCAACCCATCGAAGACCTTTTCATCTCAACTCGGAAAGTCTAGTCTGCTCTAAGCCATCGGAGACCTTTTCATCTCAATTCGATAGCACTGAAAGTCTCAGAAGGGACACATATGTAACTATGTCGAAACCATGCTTTGCCCCATCGAAGATCTTTCCATCTCAATTCGGAAAGTCTAGTCTGCTCCAAGCTATCGGAGACCTTCTCATCTCAACTCGGAAGCATTGAAAGTCTCAGACTGGACATATAACTCTATCAAAACTGTGTTTTAACGTATCGAATACCTTCTCATCTCGACTAGAAAGCACTGAAAGTCTCAGAAGGGACACATATGTAACTCTGTAAAAACTATGCTTTAACCCATCGAAGATCTTTTCGTCTCAACTCGGATAGTCTAGTTTGCTCTAAGCTATCGGAGACCTTCCCATCTCAACTCGAAAGCATTGGAAGTCTCAGATGAAACATGTAACACTGTGAAAGCAGTGCTTTGAGCTATGGAAGATCTTCTCATCTCAACTCGGAAGCATTGAAAGTCTCAGACTGGACATATAACTCTATCAAAACTGTGTTTTAACGTATCGAATACCTTCTCATCTCGACTAGAAAGCACTGAAAGTTTCAGAAGGGACACTTATGCAACTCTGTCAAAACCAAGCTTTAACCCATCAAAGATCTTCTCATCTCAACTCGGAAAGTCTAGTCTGCTCTAAGCTATCGGAGACCTTCTCAACTTCTCGACCTTCTCTCAACTCGAAAGCATTGAAATTCTCAGATGGGTCATACAACTCTGTCAAAACTCAGCTGGGACTTATTAGTAAACACCCATTTCAGCTGAGAATCCCTGAAATTAGACTCATAAAATGGGCGTGGCTGCACGCAGGGTGTCAAAAAGTCAAGCGAAACCCACCGACCGACTGTCTGAGACTGTTTTATCCGTTTAGCAGTTTAGACTATGTGCATTTAATTAGCGTATCTGACGATCGGCGAGCGCAGTGCCAGTCAATATTAGTGCAGGAATTTTAATTGCTATGGCAACACTTACACTTAAGGACACGCCAACTCGACGATGTGCCGTTGTCTGTCGTGCAATATTTATAATTGCCTGCCGTTAAGCGAGGCAAGGCAGGGCACAGCGAAAGAAAGAGTGAGCCCGCAAACGTCAGATATGCTCTGACGATTCAGTTGCCATGCCAGACACTTTCCATGTCGAGTTTAGCTGACTGTGGAGCATTAAGAGCTGTGGAATATTTTATGCAAAGTCGTAAGCGCTCATATTTAGTTAATGCATGGTTAGCGCTTAAATTGGTTGGCATTAATAGTTGTTGCTATATTTGCTGGTACAGGAAAGTTGCATAGAAGTTGCACAGCGGCAGCCAAGTTAAAATATCTCGGCGAATGTTAGTAAGAAAATATTCTGAATGAAAATTCTCTGAGAATAATCGTTAATATTGCACATATTGAAGCTTCTCTGGGAAAATTGGAAACCAGAAGATTCATCTATGAAAATTGTTTACCTTCGGCGAGCCAAAAACCAGGGACTTTTCTAAGAAACGAGGGAACATGAATTTTTTTATAAACTTGAGAACCACGAGGCTTTCTTTAAAAACTGGGAAACTCAAGATCCCTTTAAGAAAACCGAGAGGTACAATATTTCTTTAAGAAGCCTGAGAGTAAAAATCTCGAAGACAGCGAATCTTCTTTGAAAAAGTTGAAGACCGTGAAACTTCTCTGAAAAAACAGATAGTTGGGAAACTTTCTTGCCTGCTTAACCACAAGATTCATGAGCTTTCTATGAGTAACATAAGAACAATGCGACTTCTCTAAGACAACTAAGAAGCATTGAATTTCTCCAATGAACAGGAAGATCGTGAGACTTTTATCAAAATACAGAGAATCACGGGTCTGCTCTAAGTAAACGGAGAATCTTAAGAAAACCAAAACTTTTTCACAAAACCAAATTACGAGACTTTTTTTAAGAAGACAGGAACCCGTGAGACTTCTCTCAAAAAACAAAGTGTCACTTCTCTGATGAAAAAAACCCCAGAACTACGACACCTAGAACTCTGCACCACAACAATAAACTAAGTAAACTGAAAGCCACGAGACTTCTTTGAAAAAACAAAAAAAAAACAACAAAATTCTTTGAGAAACCCGAAAAAGAAGACTCTTTGAAAAAATCGGAAAAACAAAACTCTATGAGAAACCTGAAAGCAAACAATTTTTTGAGAAAACCGAAAAAGAATATTCTTTCAAAAAAACGGAAAACACAAAACTTTTTGCGAAAACCGAAAGAATAAAATTCTTTGAGATACAGTCGTGTCTGGGTATAGTGAACACCTCGATATAGTGAACACCCAAATTTTGACATGGAGCCTCTAAACTTATAAACTTAAAGTCCCTTCAAAGCAGGAGAACTATCCTATCTCTTTCTTTCGTTTTCGATATAATTAATGGCTCTGTAAACTGTCCTGCTCTGTTAGGCAGGATTTTCTTTAATTCGCCACTGAGTTTCCTTCGGAGCCCTGTGCCGTTTTATGTCAGCTTCGTAAGAACGACTTATGCGCAGAATGCTCCTCTCTCCAGAGCATTGATCGAGTTCAATGGACTTTTTGTGTCCTTGGACCTCGACTTTGCGCTTCCAAAATCCAAATTCCTTGAGTCTCTCAACCATTCCCTTAACTAGCCCACGTTGTACTTTCCTTTAGAGGCTTTTTTGTTTTTTAGTCTTAGTGCCTTAGTATGTAAGGACATTTTTGTATAGTCTGTAAGAATTTGTTGTTCATAGACTGAATTAAATAAATAAATAAATAAATAAATATTGAACAAAATTTTGAAAGCAATTTCAAGCAAAAAGCAAAAAGTGTATTTTGAGCAACAAAACGAGTTTTTGAACAAAAATGTTAACCTTGATATAGTGAACAACCTCAATACTGTGAACACGCCTTGCAATAATTAGTTCACTATATCCAGACACGACTGTTATTGAAAAAGAAAATTCTTTCAAAAATCGAAAACCGAGAGAGTTATACTCTTTGAGAAAATCGAAAATAAAAATTCTTTGGGGAAACCGAAAACTCTTCAAGAAAACCGAAAAACCAAAACCGAAAAGCTAAAAGTCTTTGAAAACCGAAAAATCTGAAAAAACGGAAAGCATAAAACTCTTTGCAAAAACCAAAGACTAAAACTCTTTGAAACAACCGAAAATTCAAAATTCTTGAAGAAAACTGAAAAATCAAAACATTGAAGAACCGAAAACGTAAAACCCTTTGAGAAAACCAAAAAATAAAAATTTGAAAAACCGAAAAACTAAAACTTTTTGAGAAACCCGAATAAGAAGATTCTTTGAGTAACCGAAAACCAAAAACTCTTTGAGAAAACCCAAAAATAAAATTCTGTGAGATAATTGAAAAAGAACCGAAAACACAAAATTCTTTGAGAAAACAGAAAATCTAAAACTTTGAAAGACCTTTGAAAACGCAAAAACTATGAGAAAACGGAAAAACAAAACATTGAGAAAACCAAAAACTTAAACTCTTTGAAACGACCAAAAACACAAAATTCTTTGAGAAAACTGAAAAACCAAAACTTTGAAAACCCGAAAACCTAAAACTCTTTGAGAAAACCAAAACCAAAATTTGAAAAACCGAAAACCCAAAACTCTTCGAAAACCCAAAAACTCCGAGAAAACGGAAAACACAAAACTCTTTGAGAAAACCAAAAACTGAAACATTTTGAAACAACCGAAAACACAAAATTCTTTGAGAAAACCAAAAAACAAACATTTGTAAAACCATAAAGCCAAAAAAAGTTTTTGAAAACCCAAAATCTCTGAGACACCTAAAACACAAAACTCTTTGAGAAAACCAAAAACTAAAACTCTTTGAGAAAACCGAAACCACAAAATTCTTTCAGAAAACAACAAAAAAATAAAATTCTATTAAACAACCAAAAACCCAAAATTCTTTGAGACAGCCGTGAAAGAAAATTCTTTGAAAAACTGAAAACCCAAAACTTTTTGAAAAGAAAACCAAATCTAAAACTATTTGAGAAATAAATAAACGTAAACTCTAACAACCGGAAACCTTTTGGGTTTCCGGTTTCTTTGAGAAAAGCGAAAATTAAAACTTAGAAAAACCGAAAAAAACCTTTTGAAAACCGGAAAAAAAAACTCTGACAAAACCGAAAAACCAGGAGGCTCAGCTTCGGCGTTTCCTCCGGGAAGTCCGAAACCGTGGTTTCCGTTCGCAGTTCTCAGGAAAACCGAGAAACTTCTCTCAAAAAATAAAGTGCCAAAGAGAACTGCTCTAAGGAAACCGAGAATTTCGATATCTTACTGAGAAAATCGGTAACCCGAGAATTCTTATAGAACAACACAGATCTACTAAGCTTCTCTCTCCACCCGACACACCGAGAATTACGACACTTCTCTGTCAGTTAATCGTTTCGAAAAAATGCATAAATTCATGCTGAAAGCTTTTGCCTACCGAAACCTGCTTTACTCGTACGCTATCGAATTTCAGGGCCCGATTTGATTGCATATTCTTTCCAGCCAAAGTTCATGTACTGGCGATGCTACACGTTGCGCCTGGCATGCGATAATAGTAATAAAGTTGGCCGATATGATGGCAAAAAGAGTATCTGCACACGGCGAGATAACTTTAAATAGCCCGGACGGTGCATGCGCGCCGCGAACGCATTCGGCGCGTCTGACGCGCTACGTGCGACTGCAGGATGTGCGAGTGTTGCGAGTGGTGTGCAAAGCCGAAAGCGGAAGATGCGACACGCAGATTAGAAGGCGCGGATCCAGCTAAGTGCAGAGCGCTGCACAGGGCCGAGGACGGCGGCTGCGCGCATAAACGAGACAAGAATTAATGTAAAATTACAGCAACGCGAAGCAGATAACGCCAGCGATAGCAGCCACCAAAAAGGTGATGATACGTGCGCTAATAGCGCAAAAGTTCAAACCGAAAAAACACCAAAAAAAAATTAAGTAAAACATAAACTTGCGAGTGGATGGCAGACGGCCAGGAGTGCAGGGGCGCGCTGCAACGTGTGCGTGTGACTTGCGCTGCTGATAAGACGCCGTGCAACTGATCGGCAGCGATGCAGGCCGCGCTGCAGTCGTTGGGCGCTGATAACGTTGAGTGGAAAACGTCATTTTGGCAGAGTTTAGTGCTGTGCGCAGCAAATGGCCGCAAAGAATTATTTCTTGAAAAAATCAAACGAAACAAGATATCGAATACAGAATACCGTAGAGGGGCACGAAAATTGTCTGCCAATTTATTGGAGCCCTTTATGCAACGCTGCCAGACAGCTGCAAAGCACCGAAAACGCTACAAAATTGCAGCGGCACGTATTGAATGCGGCCAACGTGCAACACGTACACAAATTTCACACTCGCTCACAGGGATTAGTTGGCGTAGATCAAGTCGACTAGGCAGCCCGTACTCAGGGTCAGTCAGTCTTTCGGTATGCCGCCCCAGCGACCAACCGTTCGGAATCGAGCAACTGCAACACGTTGTTGTGATAAATTGCAACGATAGCAAAAGTAGTCGAACTGCAGTGCAGGAACACATCGCCGCCGCACAGTCGTTGGGCAGCAAAAGTGTGTGGCGTAGTGTCATCCTCACGCTGCGTTCGGCACATGCACACGTGGACGTGCCAGACACGCCATCAAAAATGAATAAACAAAATTTCGAATTTCGAATGATATGAAAATCGGTCAAAAACGAAGTGCCCGGGCACTGTACGCTTTCAATGTCAGGAGTTGTCAGTCTCAAAGCTTAAGCTGAACTTAATGTGAGGGCCAATGAAGATGTAAACGGAATGTTTTTGGTATTTAAAAAAGCAATGAAGCTAACGATTGGCAATTTTTGTTTAAGCTGAGCTTAGTACAGAACAAATGGTGCCCAATTTGGTACTTTTTCGATACTAAAAGGTTCTAGTATAAGTTTTTCTGAGCTGAGCTTTACTTCAGGTACGGAGTTGCCAATTCTATATTCGGAGTTGCCAGTATTTTCTCTTCTTCTTCCAAAGTGAAGCTGTTTATCTTCCAAATAAATGAATCAATCTTAGAGAATCCCAATGTTTCTTGAACAGATTAGGTTAGGTTATGATGGCTGCCTCTGTACACACTCGGAGGCCTATTGTGAGGTCCATTGTGATACCACATATTTGACCCGTTTTTTGAAATTTACATATATATATATTGAACATATGTTACAGAACATTTCAAGCGGATGGGGATAAGCTGAGCTTAGACCAGGACTGAGCTAAGATCAGGTACGAATAATGCCCGATTCGGTACTGCCTCGATAGATACTAAAAGTCTCTAGTATAAGTTTTCCATATTCAAATCATGATATTTTTATGTTTAAGCTGAGCTTTATTTCAGATACGGAGTTGTCCAATTTTTATTCGAAGTTGCCAGTATTTTCTCTTCTTCTTCCAAAGTGAAGGTGCATATCTCCTGAATGAAGGAATCAATCTTAGACGGCTAAGTGTTAGGGCCTCCCTTTCTCCCTCTGTAAGAGACTTACTCGAAGGCCTATTGTGAGGTCCATACCACATATTTCACTCTTTTTTCCAACATTTGTTACAGAATATGTCAAGCGAATGGGGATAAGCTGAGCTTAGACCAGGACAAATGATGCCCGATTGGCACTAAATGCATTTTCGATACTAAATAAAAGTCTCCAGTATAAGTTTTTCATATTCAAATTAAGATATTTTTATGTTTAAGCTGAGCTCTATTTCAGGTACGGAGTTGTCCAATCTATATTCGGAGTTGCCAGTATTTGTTGTTCTTCTTTCAAAGTGAAGCTGTTGGTCTCCCGAATAAGGGAATCAATCTTAGAAAATGCAAATGTTAATGCCAGAAAAAAGATTACCCGATTCGTTACATTTTCGAGGTCTACGGTTTAGTTTTTGATTTTCAAATCATAACGTTGAAACCCGTGTTGCCAGATCAGGAGATTTCCTCCTAGATTTAGAGGATTCTTAGCGTTTTAAGAAAATTTTTAGGAGGAAGAATTGTTTAGGAGAAAGTTTAGGAGATTTATATTTTATGTTAGGGGATTTTTCGGATCCTTAGTGGATTTTTGGGAGATTTTCAGATAACGAAGTATGATGTATTTTAGTTTGCCAAATATTTTAATAGTCAAAGCACTCTTTTGTGTTTAATATTTTTGGGCTTACAAAATGTAAGTTCGTGTCTATTTTGTTTATGTTTATCTCGTTCTCACTTATTGCTTTCACAATGCTTCAAAGTGTATAATTTATGTAATGAATGAAAGAAGTTTACAAAAGCGAATTTCATACCGATCTCATTTTTTATATGTTTTATTTGTGTTAAGGGGTCCTCTAGTACAAACGTTGTTTTTTAAAGCTTTTTTGGGGATTTTTTTTTCAGAAACTACAAATGATAATGCGATAATTCTTCGTATATTTATTCTTTACATATTGAATTATAAAAAAAAAAAATTTTCCACGTGCTACCGCGAACACTGTTGGGGTCCGCCAGCTGAGTACCGGCCATGTTTTTTTTTGTAAGGGTGCGTTTGCGCCATCCTAACTTTGTCCCTGTTCGTCTGAAATGTAATCCAAAAATTGTCTCTTAAAAAGCATTACTGCAATTAAGGGATGACTTATAATGAACCCGATCTGATCAAAATTGGAAACGCGGCATCGTTTTAACTTTTTTTTTTCGAAATTCGCCCTTTTTTTGCTCTAAAAACTCCCCCCAAAAATCGGCTAGTCAAAAAGTTTCGAATACAACAAAATACGAATCAAATGAATCGGCCAATTAGTTTCGACGGAATCATGGCGCGATGGTCAAAAAATGTGTTTTCGAGAAAAACGCGTTTAAAGTTTTAAAACCGTGTACGTGACTTAGTGAACGAGACGGATTTGAGGCTCTGTATCTCAGAGACGTTTACGAATTTGACAAAATCCGTTCGTATACTTTTTCCATGATAGTTATACTATAAAAATATGAAATTTAAAAAAAATCGATTTTTTCAAAATTTACAACTAGAGGACCCCCTTAAGTTGATGTTAAGCTGATGCTGAATGAATAAAAAGGTTGCAATTAAAAAATAAATATTTTTATGAATATGTACATATATTTGTATTTTTCTATGAGAAGTTGAATCCTTGACAAAAATTATATCATACAAAAAATTATAGGAGGAAAATTTTTGGGAGGAAATTTCAGTTTCATTTTAAGATTTAGGAGAAAGTCATTTCAAGTATCTGGCAGCACTGGTTGAACCTAAAAATCCCAAATTTCATATTTAAACTAAGCTGGTGGAACCAATAAGGAAGTTATTGTTTTAACCCTTTCGACCCCAAAGTTGCCTGGGATCAACTTCACCTATTTGTCATCTTATAGCAAAAGCTACGATTGATTTATGGGTTTAATTTAAGTAGGCACCAACAAATTAATATTTTTAGAAGTGAATTCCAAGCAAATTACAAAAATTTTACTGTTATCCCAAAATAATGTCCAATCATTTGCAGCGATATCAGGGCAAGTTTGTGTTCTAATTGAAGTCTACGAATTGGGTGCGTTTGAGCGAAACCCTGTTTCTTTAATAATGGTTAAATAAAATCAAAAAGTGATAATTTTGTATTTTTCCATAAATATTCAATAATTTTTCTGTAATTAAAAAATATTGATACAAAATTTATTTAACCCGTTTTAAGCTAAAATTGTTCAAAAATAAACTAGCTCTAGAACTCTAACAAAGAGGCTTGGCGACTTAAAATGTCGTGTGCACACTTCTTAGGCAAATGTTTCATGATTTAAATACCAAAAAGTAATATCGAGACACAGGGTAAAATTCAGGGTTGAAAGGGTTAAAATCAGGAGTTGCTAATATTATAATTTCTTTGGTTTTTCCAGACACAGTATCGATGCTACTGATTTGTCCAATGAGGAAATCAATCTTAGGATAGAAGTCTCATTCCATGCTCTGCCTGTAGTAGCGCTCGCCAGCGCTCGGACACGCCACATGCCACAATGCTCACATGCCACAGCAGTGTCCAAAGAATTCCGCAACGAGACAAGTTGGTACGATGGAAAAATGATGTATCCGAAAATTCTACATAATGACTGTGACCAACAATGCATCAAAGCGTACAACAAGCCGAAAAACGCTGACAGTCGGTGAGGCAACCAAAAAAAAAATTAAACAAACTGAAAAGAAACTCTAATACGTGTACGTCGCGCTTGACCACAACTTCCCACATGGGAAGCAATGCCGACTGCAACTATGCAACAGCCACGCCACGCCAACCAGCCCAATCAAGCAGCCAACAGGTAGTGTTGCTTGCTGGTAGTTGGCTTCATCATGCGCGTCATCATCGTCAGCGGCGGCGGCCACGCCGTCAAGTTGCGGCCATGCCCCGCAGCAGTCAGCGTGCGGTGCTGTGCCGCGTCGCGTCGCGTCGCGTTGCGCTCTAAGCAGCTTACAGCGCGCTCGCTTGATGCATGGCTGCGCGCCGCCTCGCCAACTCCACCGCCGACACTGATATATCTGGCAAAAAACCATCATCATCTTATTAAAGAGTGCCAACTTAATTTGCTAGGTTATGTTGCTGCCAGGTTTCAACCTGCATTCACGCCAGTCACACACACACACACACACAAACACACTTTGCCACTCCACTTGCCGCAAAGGCGCGCAAAACGCTGTGCCGCATGAAAAACGCAAAATAGCAACAAGTCGTAGAGAAATTGCAGCTACAAAAACAACAACAACAACAACAACATTAAAGACAAGGAAAAACAGTTGTTGGCTAAAAAGTGGGCAAAATCAAAGAACGACGACGAGGCTGGAAAATAGGTGTTGAAGAATCACTTTTTCCAATCTTATGCAATAATGGGAGGCAAGAAACAGTTATATAAAACGATTGCGTGCCAACGAAGAAATTGTGGTACGGCGAGTTGGCTTCGGAGTTGGAGCGACTCTGGGCTTAGGTGCAATGTTTGATGCGGTGCGATGGTGGCGTGGCCGTTGGTGTTGGTGGACAGAGTCGACATTGGCGCAAAGGTATTTGGAAAAAATAAAAAAAAATAAATTAAAAGAACAAAAATAAATTAGAAATTTTTTTTTTAAGAAAAACCGTTCACAACAAGTCTAGCGAGGAAAAACATGTGTCGGCATTTTAGCGATGCTAACGATTTGAAGCTGGGAAATGGCTGAAGACTTGTTACAAAGGCGACACGTATCAAGTGTGGGGGTGATTTGAATTGGAACTAAAGGGACTAGAGGGGAGGAATAGAACATGAAAATATGTAGGTAGCTGGGTAGGAGTGACTGCTCCAAGGCGGAGCCCACTTAAGACATGAAGGTCCTCATTGAACCAGTTTGAGCTCTCAGTCTAGTGGACTGTGAGTAGACTTATCGGCCAGATTCCCTAAACTATCAATCAAGAAGTTATCCATGTTCCACTTTCTTTTGGCTAAACCCAGCCAAATGCATAGAAGATGAAGCAGAAAGTGCAATCTTAGAGTTATGAAAAAAGTACAACTCTTTGCAACAGTGTAATGTGCAACTCGGCAGACATGCCATTTGCCAGCTGTCATACTACTGTGTCCAAAAAATAAGGTGACATTTGAATTTAAACTGCGCGCGTCGAAGGATTTGGAGAATTATTTTTTTTTAGTTTTTTGAACGTTATGCGTCGTTTGCGTAACGCTATCCGCCTAAAAAGGCCGGAATTTTGGAAAGACAATTCTTGGTTTTTACACCACGATAATGCACCATCCCATACTGCACTCGTAATAATAAACTCGTAATAGAGGAAATTCAAGCCGCAGCGAAGACGGAACTGAAGGCCTTCCCGGAAAGTGACTACAATCAGTGTTTCGAAGATTGGAAAATCCGTTGGCATAAGTGCATTGCATCGGAAGGGGACTACTTTGAAGGGGATGAAATTGATTTGGAAGAATAAATAAAGAATTTTCAAAATAAATACAATGTCACCTTATTTTTTGGACACAGTAGTATAACACCGTGCGACAAAAATTAAAAAAATTTTCACACCGCGAAAAATCCATATGTTCATGAAACTAGAGACCAAACATAGTAATACTGCTTACTCAGTTTTTCATTTCCACATCCTTTCTCCTTTCAAAATTTTGAAGGGGATAAAAAATAAAAAAAAATATAAAAAATACTTAACCTCGTTAGAATATGCCGATATGTATATCAAATGAAAGAGGAAAGGCTCAAGAATTTAACTAAAATTGATTTTTTATCTATTTGTAAAAAAAGGATATAAAAAAAGTCCTTTGAAAATTTTAATCCTTTATATCCTTGAAAATTTATATAGAATTTTCTTGAAAAGTAAGTGTGTTAAAACGCAAAATCTCCTTGATCACATGGCAAAATTTCATTATTCTCGCTTCATTGATTTTGTATCTATTTATTATTTAAAATACTGATACGCAAATAAATTGGAATTTTTGTAATTCATTAGACTTGCAGCTTCCGACTTTTTTTTTTATAATTTTCGAACTAATAAAGTTAGAGTAATGCAATTTTGACACGTGATCAAGGAGATTTTGGGTTTTAACATACTTACTTTTCAAGAAAATTCTCTACAAATTTTCAAGCCTATAAAGGATTAAAATTATACAAAGGACCTTTTTTATCTCCTTTTTTTACAAATAGATAAAAAATCAATTTTATTTAAATTCTTGAGCCTTTCCTCTTTCATTTGATATACATATCGCCATATTCCAACGAGGTTAAGTATTTTTTATATTTTTTATATTTTTTTTACTTTTTATCCCCTTCAAAATTTTGAAGTCCTTTTAAAAAGACAAAGGATGTAGAAATGAAAAACTGAGTACGCAGTATTACTATGTTTGGTTTCTAGTTGCAAGCACATATGGATTTTTCCCAGTGTGAAAAATGCTGTCGCACGGTGTAATCAACCAATAGATTCAATCAGTTGTCCGGTGCACGCAAATCGACCACTTGAACGACAGTTGCGCCATAATGACGAATGGTGTTGACTTCATTGCGGTCGTAACAGCTCAATTTTTTTCACTGCATGTTGCACGCAAATTGCAACCGTCGAACTTGACACTTTTGCTGTGAAAACAAAATGTTTTCTTGTTGTTGTTGGTGGTTTCTATATAACTTTATTATTGTACAACTGATGCCAATGATCTGGTCCAGTGATGATGCTGGCTGCGCGATCGTTATATGCAATTGTCATTCATTGTTATTGTTGTTGTTGTTGTTGTTGGCGCTGGTCCGCGCCGCTCATTGTTTACACGACAGTTTTGCTTGTACAAACATTGAGAATTGAACATTTCGAGACATAAACAAAATAAACACGCGCTCAGCCGTGTTGCAGCGCCAACAATGGCAATTATGGTAACAATAACAACAACAAGAGAGGCAACATTTCAGCTTCAGTTGTGTGTGTGTGTGTGCGTGCGCTCCATACGCGCTGCCGCAAACCACTTGTGGCGCGCCCCATTGACGTCAGTTGATGTCTCAATGTTTGGTTGTTGTTGTTATTGTTGTCAAATTGCTGCCTTTAACTCGCTCGAACTGTGGGCCGCCGCCGCTTTTGGACTACTCGAACTAATGCATTTCACATTGCTTTGTCCACTTGGAGCTGCGACTGCGTGCTCTATCGGCAGCGGCTACCATCTGTACAACAATTATACATATTTATTTATATACCCATATGTACATATGCACATAAGTATATGTATGTATGTCCGTATGTTAATGTATTTCTGGTCTTTGTTGTTTAGATTTTGGACGCTCATTAATTGCGACTGCGTGTTGCGTGTGTGCTGCCTTCAGTCCTTCCGTAGAGTTGCACGCCAATCCGTGGCGGCAGCACAATGAAATAAAGTTTTACTGCCCAGTTGCGCTCGTACACAAATAAGTGTTGATCTTGAAAGTCGCACTTGAGTCTCGCCGTAAAGCAGACGAATTTATGTGAGGTCAGTTTTCTTTGGTTCGGTGCATATTTTATGTCTTCTGTTTATTTTTCTTGGCCAGCGAACAGCAAATTTCATGAAACTGAAAATCGCCCAGAAGGTTTCAACTTCAACTTGACTTTGTTGTTGGAGTATTTTTTTAATTGTATTTTTTCAAGATTTTCGTGCAACATTGCCAAGTCGTTTATTTTCGTAGGAATTTTGCACTTCAAAAGACCAAACAAAAAATTTCTTTTAAAAATAAAACACGTGTTGCAAGTTTCAAACTAAATTTTTGTATTTTTGTAGAAGCAACAGAGTTTATAAAAACCACCATAAAAGATGGTCTTGCCTGAAGATTTTTTCAGAAAACCGGCGTTTAACGAAGAATTTTATTTTAAGTGCAATTTGTTTTATTTGCAGTAGAATTGAGACCAAGAAAGAAAAATATTTTGATTTTTATTAAAAAAAATTTTTTAATTAAATACAAATTTGACACGAATAAAGAAATTAAAGAATTGATTTTTTATTAAATTATAAAATTTTAAAAAACTTATATTATGACCACATAGTACTTGGCTACAGGTCAACCGAACTCAGGCAGTATTCATTTTAAGAAACTGGAAATTTATCATTAACGATTTTACAGAACTAAGAATTTCAATATTTTCAACAGCCACTCACAAGAAATTCATTCATTTTAAGATTTTGGAAGTGCATAATTTAAGATTTTGGAAAGTTGCAAATTTTGAAAAATTTTTAATACCAGCTTTTAATCATTTCTTTCTGACTGATCAGATTTTTAAGTTCATCACTAAATTTTTTGGAAAATTCTCCAATAATTTTTTCCTTTCTATAATGATTCTGGCTATCAAATGTTGAAAGATTTTAAGTACCAATTTATAACCATTTCGTTCTCACTAATCAGACTTTGAAGTTTGTCACAAAATTGTTGGGAAAGTTCTGCAAAATTAGAATTTTTGCCTTTGTAAAATGATTTTGGCTATCAAATGTTGAAAAATGTTTAGTACCAATTTTTAATCATTTTGTTAATACCAATTTTTAATCATTTTGTTCTAACTAATCAGATTTTAAAGTTCATCACTAAATTTTTTGGAAAGTTCTCCAATAATTTTTCCTTTCTATAATGATTCTGGCTATCAAATATTGAAACATTTTTAGTACCAATTTTTAATCATTTTGTTCTAACTAATCAGATTTTAAAGTTCATCACTAAATTTTTTGGAAAGTTCTCCAATAATTTTTCCTTTCTATAATGATTCTGGCTATCAAATATTGAAACATTTTTAGTACCAATTATAATAATTCTGGGTAAAAAATGTTAAAAAAATTTTAGTACCAATTTTTAATAATTTCGTTAATACCAATTTATAATTATTTCGTTCTAACTAATCAGATTTTGAAATTCACCACTAAGAAATTTAGAAAATTATAAAATTATAATTCAAACATTTTTAAAAAATATTTTTCAATAATTTTGTTCCTTTCCATAATGATGCTGGGTATTAAATTTGAAAAGATTTTATAGAAATGTCTATTTTTAAAAATTTCTAAAAGCCATTTACAACCATTTTGTTCAAGATTTTATAGAATTAAAAAATTATTAAAAATTTTCAATATATAATTTTACAAATATAAGATTTTGGGAATTCATCATTATGGATTTAAGAGAATTACAAACTTTTAAAAATTTTTAAAAGCTATTAGGAATAGAAAGTTTAAATAAATATCTACTCATTAAATTTTAATAAATTTATAATTCTCTGGAAAAATAATAACTTAATTTTAATAATAATAATTTTTTAATAATAATAATTTCTTGTGTTGTCTTGTTTTTAAAAGTTTCCAAACGCGATTTTCAGTCACGTTATGATTCTGGGAATACATTCATTCAAAATGTTAAACATTTACAAATTTATAAACATTATTAAATGCGATTTTTAAATATTTTTTACATTGAGATTTTTGATAATTTACGTTGAGATTTGAGAAAATTTGCATTTATTGCTTTCGAAAAAGCAAAAACTATTTCGTATTATTTTTATAGAAAAAATTTATGAATTTTCACTGTTGGGAATCAGAGATCTACGAAAAAACATTTATGTCCATCTTGGAAGAGTTTAGTGGGCAAAATACTGTCAACGCTGGGTGTGACAAACGGAAGAGATTTCATTAAGTCAGCCTTAGATTCAGCATTTCTTAAGAAACTCACTCACTATGTATCAGGAAGCTCTAACAAAAACCATAGTCGACACCAAAGTCAAAGGTCAATAAAGAGAAGAACTGCATTTTTCTTGTTGAAAATTCTCGCTACCGTTGATTTCGTCTGCTGTGAGAATGTTCCAATTTTGTGCCAATAAATGCTACACATGTCAACATTACCCAGAAGCGCAATAAACCCAGTTCCGCCAACACTGGCCAACACACAAAACGCCATCCAACCGTTGCCTATCTACCATCGAACGCGTCTGCCAGTCAAATAATAGCAACAACCACAAAAGTCGGTAGCCGAAAATTGACCGAAAATCCCTCAAAATATGATAAGATTTACACACTTTGTTCGAAAACCAAAAAAAAAACAACAATTTCCAGGAAGCGCAAATTTATTGCTTCGTGCAACAATATTGTTGCGACATACTGTCAGCGACACATTGTCAGACTGTCAACGCCTATTTTGACTCTGCAGCCACCAAACACGACGCTCGGCTTGGACGCGTACACTTTTCAGGTGCACTGCAACAAAGCGAAGCAACAAACTATACAACAAACATTTAACAACACTTTCCCATTCTTCAAACACGCCTTCCCGACATTAGATACGCGTACGTTTCCTAGTTGAGCGCTGCGCATTCGCGCATCCTTTTGTTCTTTTATTATGCGTAGCTGCTCTGTTCTGCTTCTTCTTATTGTTCTAAGTGTTGTTAGTGCTGCTGCTTTAGTCATTTGCCGCGCAGTTTAGTCAACATTGCGTCGAGGCGTTTTTACTGCGGCTATCGCTGTCGCTGCGCCAAAGTACAAAACGTTCCCCCGTCATAAAAGTGTGTCCACGTATCGGCGCTACACCAAATCCTGTATGTATGTATTTGTATGTGAAATGTATGTGTGTGGTATTTGTGTGTGTTTGGGCTCGCTTGAGTTCAGTGCGACTGCTTATAGTGCCTTATAAATATTGAAATTTATTAACTCAATAAAAACGGAGATTTTCGCCTGCCAATTTGTGTCACATGGCGACATATTTAAGCACAATATGCATGTCTATAAGTATGTGTGTGTGTGAGCATCTGCGTCCGTGAATTACTATATTGTTGCCTTTGTTGTCTCCTGTGTTGTGAACAGTTCCCGTTTAGTGGACGGTAAATTTTCATGTTTTAATTACCAGCAGTTTATTTTATATCATCTTGACATATATCTACACAAATTAATACATACATACAGCATATAAAATAAATATGTATGTGCATATAAATTGGTATTTATTTATGTTGCTATTCCTTCTTGACGTACAAACAACACTTGGAACGTGGCAACACTGCACGTAAAAGACGTCTCTATGTATGTATGTATGAATGTTTGTCAGTACGTTCATATTGTTTGGCTAAATGACGCTTCGCATTTAATTGATGTCTATTGGTCACAGATGTTGCTTTGAATTAAATTATTTAAGAAAAATTGTATGTGAGAACTTCTTCCAAAAGTTCCTATTGTGAAGTACAAAATTGACTGTTTTTCAAGACCAACGAACTGGCACAAAACAATTAACTAAAAAGGAAAGTTTGCTTTCATTTCATTTTATGAGTTGTGTTCTGAGGGCTCAATGTCTAATAAGTACCCAGGCACAGTGGTTGGGACTGTTGACGAGGACAAGGAAAGGAGAAGATAATTTTGTCTTCTATGCATTGGTTTTGCAGTCTCTAGAAGAAGAAATATTAGGTTAGGTGAGGTAGGGAAGGGTGTGTGCGGCAGGACCGCACTTCCACCCGGAGGCCAAAATGGCCCATTGTGAATCCCTTCTTATGGTGTTCTGGAGCTAACCAATAGTCTCAGTCAAGGGGAAACCAGTTCGACCTCTTAATGAAGGAGAGCAGATTCAAGATTTCGACTTTCGCCGCGCAAGCCAGGTCTGTCAGGAATCTTGACCCCAAGGTTCGGAGTTGGCGTTCCTGCAGAACCGGGCAGTGGCACAGGAAGTGTTATATCGTCTCTACTTCTTCTTCATCTCCACAGCTACGGCAGACACCACGGGACGAGAGGCGCCATTTTATAAGCATAGATCCAATAGCGCAGTGTCCGGTGATGACTCCAACGAGCTGTCGAATGGAGGTACGACTCAGGGACAGTACGAATCGTGTTTTCGTCAAGGAGAGGGAGGGCCACAGTGTCCGGCAGGTGCCGCAGGGCAGATATCGGAGGAAACACAGATGTATCCACTTCGGTGGCAGACAAGGCGACCCCTTTTCTTGCCATCTCGTCCGCTGCTTCGTTCCCTGCCACTCCTGAGTGGCCCGGAACCCAACAGAGAGTGACCTGGTGGTGCCCAATGCCTTGAAGTGCGGTACGACACCTCTGCACTACCTTTGATTTCACAACAGCTGATTCCAGCGCTCTAAGCGCCGCCTGACTATCCGCGAAAATGGTGACATCTGTGGGTGGTAGCCCACTGCCACGGATAAGTTCGGCAGCCTTCCAAATTGCATAGATCTCTGCTTGAAAAATACTGCAGAGCTCCGGCAGTCTGAATGACATGTGGGTCTGCAGTACATCGGAGTAGAGACCAGCTCCAGTGCCTTCCTCCATTTTGGAAAGAAGAAATATTAAGAAGAAATATTAACTTGGGTTACTTCTTTGTTGACAATTCAGGTCATCTAACGCATAGAATAATGCATTACTTAGCCTTAGAACCTGATTTTAGAAGCTAAAACTTACTATGTGAGTGCAGAAAGTTAGAGTACTATTGATTGTTACGATATCACAATGGGATTTCATAGCCTAAGTAGGCAGCCATTCTTACCCAATACCCAGTGCTCAATACCCAATACTCAATACTCAATACTCAATGCCCAATACCCAATACCCAATGCCCAATGCCCAATGTCCAGTGCCCAATACTCAATACTCAATGCCCAATACCCAATACCCAATACCCAATACCCAATACCCAATACCCAATACCCAATACCCAATACCCAATACCCAATACCCAATACCCAATACCCAATACCCAATACCCAATACCCAATACCCAATACCCAATACCCAATACCCAATACCCAATACCCAATACCCAATACCCAATACCCAATGCCCAATGCCCAGTACCCAATACCTAACACCCAATACTCAATACTCAATGCCCAATACTCAATACTCAATGCCTAATACCCAATACCCAATGTCTAGTGCCCAATACCCAATACTCCATACCCAATGCCCAATACCCAATACTCAATGCTCAATACTCAATACTCAATGCCCAATACTCAATGCCCAATACCCAATGCCCAAAACCCAACACCCCATACCCAATACTCATACGCCTACCAAATGACAAATATCAAATACCCAATAATTAATATCTAATAACCAATATTCTATCAATATCCAATACCTAATACTCGATACCCATACCTATATCGAATGATACCCAATACCCAATGCCCAATACTCAATGCCCAATACCCAATCCCCGATACCCATACCCAATACTTAATACCAAACACCCAGTGCCCAGTACCCAATACTAAAACCCAATACTTAATACCCAATACCCATTGTCCAATGCCCAATCCCCAATAACCAATACCCAATTCCGAATACCCAATACTCAATACCCAATACCCAATACCCAATACCCAACACCCAGTACCTAATACCCAATAACCAATATCCATACTCATACAAATACTCATACCTACATGTGTCCAGACGCACACCCATACTTGTCACATGTTCAAATTACAATACAAATCCATCCCATCCTAATCAGTACCGGTTATCTACGTGTACCCGTTGTTGTTGTTGCATGACGTACGAGTATAGTAAGTGGTGTTATCGCAACAAATAGCTATAAAACATCATGTTTAATAACATCACAAGATTTTGACATATCCAGACATTATTTCACTCACTGATGTCCCAAAATATTCAATGCCATGTCTCAATCAATGAAAACTCTTCATATCATACGGTTTTATGTATGTATTACACAACATATATGTACTAGCACCCGCTCAATAAAATGACCAATAAATACAAAAAAAATAAAAAAATTCCATATCGAAATTTGTGTCAATCACACCTATGAAAGCATTTGTCTGTATGTAATATTTATTAATTCCACATGTACTCTAACGCACTTGTCGTTACCGACAAACATGTGTTTCTTTTTGCGCTGGAATTTTAACGATTATTTGCCGCATGTACAGTACAAACAGTACATTTCAATATTTATGTCAATTCCAATACACAAAAATAACCACAAATAAATAAAAAAATTGAAAATAATTTTTATATTCGATGCACACTTCAACACATAAAAATTGTTCGCCTGCGAGTGGATGTCAGCCGTGAAGTTGTGAGCGCACTGACGCGTCGGGTGTAAGAAATTACACATAAAAATTATGTACATACCCACATATTATCGAAGCGATAAGCACAAAAACATACTTACATACATACATTTACTTGTATGCAAGTGTGCACAGTTTTTTGTTTGAATGCACTTGCTGCATGAGGCAACAATGTGACAGCAGAATTGTGTTAACTGAAATTATGTAAAATCGAAAATTTGTATTACATTTGTTTCTCTGAAGCAGCATCAGTGACTGCTCGAGATACTCTACACTTTTAAGGATTTCTATGTATTTATACATTTTTAGTAGTTTACGAGTTGTCAATATTGTGTCTTTAGTTTCTCAATAAGAACACAATTGAGACTAATAAAATAAACCATGCTTAAAGACAGACTTCAAGTATGGGACTTCAGTCACCTCAGCTGACAGTCTATTACACTACTCGACAAAAAATGGGTTCATCGCGTGCTCCTAAAAACAAAAGTATTTTTTAGACTGATCTTCGGCTGCTGAACACGAAACTGAAAATCAAAAAATTTTCTTAAGAAGCGTTTTCGAAAAATCTTCGAAAAACACGTTTTTTCCTCTTATTTCAGTTATGCGCACATATCTCGTAAACCAACCATCCGACTAACACAAGTGGGCCGTCGTTCAGAAGGCAATTAACTAACCTTTCCAACGATATATCGATTGTCCAAATCAGATGAGATTTGGGTAAGTCAAGGTATATCAACATTTGGATGGGTCTCGGAAAAATAAAAAAATTTTTTCGCACGGTGTAATAAATGAAAAGTTGGTGTTTTCACTCCGTGCATCATAACTTTGTTATTTTTCTTTCAATTCTATTGATGTTAGGCTTAATATTTGCTCAAATAATATATCTTTCATCTTAGATTTTAAAACCAGAGGAGATCGTTTATTTTATCTATAAAAAACGATTCGAAAATGTATAATTTTTGAAAATGGTCAAAAAATTCACTTTTTTACAACTTTCATCGTCAGTATCTTACCCAAATATCATCTGATTTGGACAATCGATATATCGTTGGAAAGGTTAGTTAATTGCCTTCTGAACGATGGCCCACTTGTGTTAGTCGGATGGCTGGTTTATAAGATATGCGCTCATAACTGAAATAAGAGGGAAAAAACGTGTTTTTTCGAAGATTTTTCGAAAACGCTTCTTAAGAAAATTTTTTGATTTTCAGTTTCGCGTTCAGCAGCCGAAGATTAGTCTAAAAATACTTTTATTTTTAAGAGCATTTTTCGTGTCGAGTAGTGTTATATGCTTAGATAGTGTGGAACTGCCTTGCGCCGAAACATAATGGAATCCAACTTGTCGGAGTTCTTGGTCATTAGATATGTAGCCAACGAAAACCCAGATAAGTTGACCACTGAAGACGCTACCATCGTGCTACCATCTTTTTTGGGGCTCTTTTTGAACTTCGTTAGACAAATTTTACTATACAAGAATAAACTTTAGTTCCGTGGCACCGCCTTCTTAAAGCCAAATGATCTTTTAGATAGAAAAAACAAGAAATTACCATAATACTGCCTAAGGCTTCCGTTTAGCAAAGATCTGTAACTGAATGTGTATTTTTCCCACTAACACTTCTTATACGTTTCCTTCCAGATTACATTTCAAATCAAGATCCATTAGCTCTCAACAGCATTTTTTCACATTTAGTGCAAGTTCGAAGCCGCCCTCCTCCCTCTCGCAAGTAACTAGAGTCGACATATTCATTCAGATCATAATTCAGGGAGTTGTAAATTTTTATTTTTTTAAGTGCTGGGGAAAATATCTGCAGGGAGACCATTCCACAATCGCGCAACAACGTTTCAACGTTCGTTTTCAACGAACAACGTTTCAACGTGGAATGCATGGGCGCCAGTAAAGATCTGTAACCGGAATTGAAAGCTGCTCATCTCTACTGAGCAATTACCGAAAAAGTATCGGTAAAATAACACCACGTTTCGACGATGTTTCAAAGAGTCAATGGAGCTGGATGCCCTGCTATTCCCTATAAGCTTAATCGAACGGTTTTGCATCCGGTCTAGGAGCTCCAAAAGGGGTTTTGAAGCTCCGCCCATAGTTGCGAGTTAAACTCCATTTTGGGTCGGATATAGGTGGTGTAAACAATACGGAGATCGGACGGTTTGAATTCAGAAAATCGGAGGAAGTTTCAACTCAACTTAATTTATTGGTGGTTAGAACATTAAATCGTATATCAGCGAACCTTAGGGTCAAACCTCAAACCCTTTCTAGCTGGTAAGTGTCGTGAAGCATAATTTAGTGCATTGTAAGTTACACGAAACGTCATAGCGGCCTATGGGTGTTCGAGAGGAAGATGCTTCACAATATGTTGGGCTCTATTTGTATTGCTGACGACTATCGAATACCAACAAACAAAGAACTGTATGAGCTGTTCAAAGACATGGACGTACCACAGCGAGTCAACATCCATGTTTCCCGTATAGGCGATGAAGCTCCGACAAAAAAAGGTGTTCGACGCAGTAGTTGGAGGTTGACGGCAAAGAGGGAGATCACTTTGTCTCCGGTGAAAAGACCAAGTTGAGGATTTTCAGGACCTGACTATTGTAGAGGTGGTTAGAGGGCTGTTCAGGGTCATGAGTCTGGCTGTCGCTGCAGATAGATCTGTGTAGAACAAAGTTCATTGCCTCAAGTATGGCATGCACCTCTGCCTGAAACACAGATACACGCGAGACGGGGGCAAAGAACCGCCGAACCCCAGTTGATTCGACGAAGACACCAGAGCCAGAACCCTGTTCTGTTCTGAAGCCATCCGTGGATATACGGAAGCTGAGTTTGCCGGGCTTATTCTCAGGGTCTGACCAAGAGTGAACCTCAGGCAGCAACACCGTATACCGCTTTTTTAGTATGACGGTTGAAGGCATGGAGTCAAGGGGCATAGAATATTATCCAGTGCCGAACAAGCGCCATAGCATTGACCATTATGTTTTAGTCTTCAGATGGCTTTGAGGGCCTCTCCTTGGACGAAAAGATCAAGTGGAGGCAGATTCACCAAGGCATCTAGCAACGAGCCAGCAGTAGTCGGGAAAGCTCCCGTACAACATATGGCCACATTACGCTGCAGTTTTGATAAGGTTCTTCTGACCCCTGCTAGAGAAAGTCTGCTCATCCAGTCTACCGATGAGTAGAAGATGATGGGTCTAATCATAGCCGTATAGATCCAGAGGACCTTACTAGGGGAACGACCACCGATGCGTAGGAGATGATGGGTCTTATCAAAGGCATATAGATCCAGAGGACCTAACTAGGGGAAAGACCCCACGTTTTTTCAAAGACACCTTTGCACTGCCAGAATGCCGACAGTGCTTTTGATGTTTTTAGTTCCACATGCTATTTCCAAAGAAGTTTGTTATCTAGAATAACTCACAAATATTTGACCTCTCTGAATAATTGGATAGTGACCCCCTCGAATGTAGGTAAGATGAACGTTGTGAGCTTGAAACACAATTCCACAAAGTCTTAGACTTTTCTTTACTTTTCTCTTTCAATTCAAGTGGAGTTGCCTGAAGTGAAGACTTGTATTTCATTTACAAAAATTGTAGAGTGTAGCGTACGACTGAACATGGTCGCATCGCACAGATTGCAGTACATTTTTTACTCGTAAATATGAATGTAGAAGCGCGTAAATATGAAATGCCCACGCAGACCACAAACTATTAAATGCATTTGACACATAAAATGTGCGTTTGATGTGGAAACTGGCACCACCAAATTAAGACTTGTCTTTGCACCAAAATACCCATCATTGCGCCAACTATATATATATCTACATATATGCACACATGTGTGTATTTGTATTTGTATGTGTATGTGTAAAAGTAGGAGTGTTCTTTGAAGCTTCTGTGGCCACGTCCGTGGCAATGAACACACGCTGGTTTCGGTCCCCTCTGTCGGCTGTGTGGCTGTTGGCTGCTGTTCGTTTGACAGGCCGCCAGCCACCGTCACTGCCTCCGCCTTTGACAAAAGCAGCCGCCAACAATGGCACAGTTGGTGGTGCATTTATTTCGCTCAAGTTTTATTTTTGTTGTTTTTATTTTTCACATTTCACATTTTTTTTTCATTCATTTGCTTTTTCATAAAAAATGCTTTAAAAATAAATTTATATGCATTTTGGAAAAATCATAACGTAGCCGCGAGAAAATCAGCTCATTTGTCCTAATAACAGAAGCGATGGTTTTCTTCAGTTTTTTCTGGTTCTGTTGCGACTGAATCGTTTTGCTTCCACTTTGGTGCGCTCTCTGAAGTTACAACAAAAACAATTTGAACTCTAAACTTTCTTGCATTGTGCCATTTGTGGATTTGAGAAGAAAATTTAAATGAGAATTGGCTCTTTTTCGTAACCGAACGGCCACAGCTGGTTTTTATTAGATAATTTGTTTTCGAACAAAAAAATATATAATTTTTTCTATTGATTTGCGGTTTGTATGTTTTTGTGTAGTCGTCTTAATGTTCATTCGAAATTTGCTTTAATGAACTTTTAAACACATTAACATACGCACCGATATGTAGATAAGTACGCTTAAGTTTGAAGAAGCTTCTTCAAGTTTTTTTTATTTTTATTTTTGGGTCATGTTTTTTTTTTTAATTTTGGGCGGAATTTTTGATGCGGAACTCGATGCCCAGTTAATGTGCTATCAAATTTCTTTTGCATTTGCATTGAAAAGAAAAGATTTCATTGAGAATTTGTAGAAACACGTTCGGTGGGTGGGGCGCTTTGTTTGCTTTCTTTTGGCGTTGATGGTTTTTCGGTTTCCAGTGAAGTAGATATCGATTTATTTGACATGATAAAAGCAGTAAATTAAGTTGTGTTTTGTTATTGAAAACATAGAATAAAAATTTGTTTCTTTTTTTTGTATTTCAATCATAGAAATTGGAATTGGAATCACATTTTTCTATAGGGATATAGCAAAATATAGTGGAGAGTTTTAATAGAAATTTTTAAAAAATTCTTAAGGGAAATTTTGATTTGTCTTGCCTTTTGCTTTGATTTGTTCTGCTTTTAGCTCTAATAAAACCCAATATTTTCTCATTTTCTCATCTCTCTCACTCATGCATCAAAAACTGTTTTACAAAAATGCAAGAAAAATTGGAATATTTTTTATTTGAATTTTTCTAAAACAGAAAAATTGGAATATTTTTTATTTGCATTTTTCTAAATTAGTTTTGATGCCTAAGCCACAATTCATTCATTTAAAGCCCCCACAGGTCAGACGTTACATATTTTAAGCCGACAGACATTTGCAACGATCACGCACACTTCACGGCTATTTAGACCATAATTGCCATGAAGTTTTTTTTTATATTCTATTTAATTAATTTTTTCAGTTTTTTATTTATACATCTAACTGTATGCATTTGACTGGCTATTGTAATTTTTCTATGGTTCGTGTGCTGTTAAATATTTTATATGCAACATTTGGCTGCGCTAAATGCCAATGTGAGGATTTGATGTTTTTTAAGGGTCTTTACATAGTCCACGCTTCTATTATTCGCTCTAAATATTTGTTATTTTTTTATAAACGCGCCAGCGACAAACCACAATGACATCTGTTTTGGGGCAGTTTGTGCGTGCCTGAGTGAGATTGTTTGGCATTAATTGCCACACAAAAGTGATCTCGAACGGGCATGACTTGTTCTATCGTACGGAATCATAGGGAACCCTTTCAGGCAGCAGAGCACGTTTTCTACATTTTCATAGCGTTTAATCCTTTGTGGTTTTTTGGTGGTACAATTGTGCATAGAGCAGCTGTTTGAGAATAGAACAAAACAACTTTTCATGGGGGGAATTTAGGAGAAAATATTTATGTATATTATATTAAGAGAACAGCTACAATTGGGATCGAATGCGAAAAGCCTTGTTGAGGCGCTATGGTGGTCTCTGGAGAAGTTAAAGTACTTAGAAATGGCATACAAAATGGGAGCAATAGCTCTGGAGGGAATGGAATTAAAAATAAAATGGAATGGAATGGAATGGAATGGAATGTATATGAGGGGAGCCGAGAAAGTGAACCCTAGAGGGTCCAATTTCTCAAGCACTCAGGCTAGATAGCCCAATGTGCTTAAGACTCGTGAGGAAAACTGTGATAGACGAGAGTGAGGTGGGGTTAAAGAAAGAAAGTAGTAGGGAGAGAGAGAAAGTAGCTCTATCTACTACAAGTCTTCCTGCACGAATTTCCTGGATTCTTGAATTCTTTGATTTGAGGGTATGAGAATAAACCTTGTCAATCCTCATAATATTAGCTCTACAGGGACTTTGCGCTGAGTTCCTCTATCACTCCCATAGAGTGTGTAGTATCAGGTTTCTAAATAGTTTGCTGTGGTCATCAATGTGGGATCCTTCCGAGGCTCTTTTGGCTGTCATTAGTATTGGGTGTACAACTTTGCTTCCGCCGTTTTTTTCCAAAATTAAAAGCTTTATTGCGAAAAAGTGCTTACAGATGTATTATTCAAAGTATTGTCCGTCGCTAGCGACAACTTTCTCCCATCTTTCCGGCAATTTTCGGATCCCGGCTCGAAAAAAGGAGTCCTCTTTTGACGCTATCCATGAAGCAATCCATTTTTCCAATTCTTCGAAGGATTGAAAATGTTGATCTGCCAGGCCGTGTGCCATCGAACGGAATAGGTGGAAGTCAGAAGGGGCGACATCTGGGGAATACGGCGGGTGGGGCAAGACTTCCCATTTCAGCGTTTCCAGGTACTTTTTGACCACTTTTGCGACGTGAGGCCGAGCATTGTCGTGTTGGAGGATGACTTTGTCATGTCGCTCTTGATATTGTGGCCGCTTTTCTTTTAGCGCGCGACTAAGGCGCATCAGTTGCGTTCGGTAGCGATCTCCTGTGATGGTTTCACCCGGTTTTAAGAGCTCGTAGTAAATCACACCGAGCTGATCCCGCAAATAGCGAGAATTGGGCACATAAACGGACATTTTCGAGCGTGAATAATACGAAAACAAGAACAACTGTCACTGAAACGGCGATGACAATTCGTTAGGCACTGTCCACACTCACTTTAAAGGCATTACCATCTATGTATTTCAACCAGCCTCAGCCGGTACAGCCACCTATCGGAAAACGGCGGAAGCAAAGTTGTAGACCCAATATTTTGGTTGAAGTACACCCTAAACTTAATGTCTAAGCTATTGGACACTTTGCACTCATTAGTTCTATTCTAGTTCTGTCCTATCCAGGAAGGCTTTGTATCAACTTGGATTGGACCTTACAAACAGTAATCCGTGTAGATCCTGCGGAGCCAAGAAGATCGTTTCCCAACACATGAGTATCAATCTCAAACTTGATACATTTTTGGAAAGAGTTTTTTCCATTTACTGCAGAAAAAATGTGTCTCTATTTAAGGTCTCTGATCCTGTTTAGCTTAGCTACCCTGACGAAGCATCAACTGAATTACAGGAACCCCTATGCTCTGTAAACTCTAGAGAGTCTCTGTGGAGTCTCCAGAAAGGAGAACCAATAAATGAAAACTTTGTTCATTGATGTTACTGTCGGTCAAGCAGTCCTATATTCGTATTGTTTATACATTATGGTCTATAGAGCCTCTAGGTAGAATCTTAAGAGTAAAATTGGGGCTTGCTGAATCGTAATCGAAGAGTAAAGCTGCGTACGATTATGACTGATCGAGGCTCAAGTTTCGCTTGCGGTATTTGGTTAGTTGGTTGGTTGTAGTGGCTGCCTCTGTATGAGACACACTTCGGCCTATATGGGCCGGTTGTGGCTTGAGGTATTTCCTGGACTTGGTTTTATTCGCTATATGAGTATAGGTCTGGTTGATCGACAAGCAATGGTCACTATGGTGTTTCTGTACTCAGATGTCGCAGTGATCTTGGCTAACAGTGCTTAAAATACAATTTCCCCTCAATGATTTCTATCGTTGTCCTGGCTGTGTAAATATAGAGGACGATCACTGAATACACACCAACTCACAAATATTAAACAGTTTCATATATTTTTTAAAACTTGGTAAAGTCCATAAAGTTGTATTCAGGGACTTAACTATTATAAGTTTTTAAGAAATTAATTTCAATGTAACTATTACAATGCAACATAAATTTTATTTGTTGATTATAATTATTATTTGCGACAATTAGTTTTTACGTTGCATAATAACTGTTATGAGAAATAAATATTTTTTCATTCTGGATAATTATTATTTTGGGATTTGTTTTGTTAACGTTGCATCATAACTTTTATTTATCATATGACTTTTTTATTTACGTTACCGATAACTATTATTTTGAGAAATTTTTTTTTACGTTGCTTCATAACTTTTATTTATGATTTTTTTATTTACGTTACCGATATCTATTATTTGAAAGAACATTTTAATTACGTTGCCTCATAACTTTTATAAAAGAAATTTTTTTGATTACGTTGCCTTACCGCATTTTGAGTATGAATTGATTTTGAATTGTTTAGTTGTTGGTGGAAATAAAGTTTCTGCAGTTGATTTGCGTTTGCCAATTTAAAACAATTAAAAATCAATTCATATCCAAAGTGTAGTAATTCAACGTACAATTGTTTTTTTTTAATAATAGTTATCGGCAACGCAAATGAAAAAAATCACAAATAAAAGTTATGACGAAACGTAAAAAAAAATTCTCAAAATAATAGTTATCGGTAACGTAAATTTCAAAAAGTCATAAATAAAAGCAATGAAGCAATATGAAGCAATGTAAAAAACAAAAATCCCAAAATAATAATTATCGACAACGAAAAATATATTTGTTACCGATAAGAGTTATTATGCAACTCAAAAAAATTTACTACATGGTAATAGTTATAGGCGACGTAAAAAATTCCTTATTGGGAATAATTATTATAAAGCAATAGAAACTTCTTAAATTAGGGCAATTTTTTTATTCCCAAAAATTTGGATAATAATTATTTTAGGTCTCTGGTTGTATTTCTCTATTTAAATACTGTTAACATATTGTGGTCGAATTCATATCAAAAAATTGTTACCAAGACTTACGGGCGTTTCCTGTCAATGATTTCAGTCGTTGTTGTGGCTCTGTGAATTCAGATGACGAAGATTGAAAATACACTAATAAATGGTTGCATTGTATTTTTTAACGATATTCGGAAAAGTCCAGATAGAGTTTTGCTACTTTATTCCAATATAGTGAAACGATTGTGGTCGAATTCAGGTCAAAAATGCAAATTTGAGTCGTTGTTGTGGCTCAGTAACTATAGAGGACGACGATTGAAAACACACCAATAAATGATTACATTCGTACATATTAAAAAAAAATTGGGTAAAACCCAGAGAAAGTTTTGTTACTCTATTCGAATCGTTAATGTGGCTCAGCGAATTTAGAGAACGACGATTGAAAACTTATGTATATCATTTACAGAAAACTCAGTGAAGTCAAAAGATAAATTTGTTCCTCTATTCCAATTCTGTCAACCGATCGTGACCTGATTCAAGTCAAAGCATCGGTTGCCTTCATTTTAGCGAAACTTAAGATCATTTCAGTCAATGGTTTAAAAGATCAATGGTTTAAAAGATGCTGAAGTCTTATGGGAAATCCGATTAAATCAAAGCTGATAAATTTCAAAGTCTTTGTAGGAAAATACACCTTTACCGAATCATTCAGAGCTCCTCAGTTGAACGAGTTATTGATTCAAATTGGGGCCTTTTTTGAGGCAAAGCCAACGAACTTTCTACACTGTGAAGTAGTCTCGTTAAGGGGTTATATACAAAGTTAGGGAGAAAAAGTGAGCTAAGTTTGTGATTTTTTAAAAAGGTTTTAAGCAAGTTTTATTGGATAAAGCAAAATACAATGTTCTATCATAGTATTACTATCGAAGAAATAAAAACACTTTAAATTTTGAGAAAATTTTGAAAATTGTCGGAGTTATGACATATGCCTCGCAGCGCCTTTTTTTTGCAGAGGCTTGCGGTGAACGTTCTCCAAGGCGAACCGCTCAACTGAAATCAAAAAAGGAAAACAATTATTTAAGAAAAGTGTATTCTGGTGTACTTGAACGATTTGGTTTCCCAACAAATTTTTTTTTAATAAAAAAACCACGCTGACAGAAAAAATTGATTTTTTTTTGGTGGTCAAAATTTCAAAAAAAAATTCATTGCAAAAAGTTAAAAATTTTCGGATGGAAAATGAATCGTTCAAGTACACGAGATCGTAAATACAAATATTTGAAAAAAATTTTTTCGAAAATCGGATAAAAAGTTTTTGAGATATCACGTTCACCGCAACAGTACTTTTGAAAACAACGCATTCCGAGATAATCACGTTTAGAGTTTTGTGTCAACTTCATTCGTGCCAGGACCAGCGCGCTGCAAACGGCTGTAATTTGACAACCAGTGATCCGATCTGGATGAAATTTTGCACAGATATTTTCAAAATGTACTTTCAGAAAATGCCAAACAAATTTTTTCGATTTTTCGAGCCCCAACTTTGTATATAACCCCTTAAGTAGTCTCGAGTTAGTAATGTTTTAATGCCTACAGTATTGTCTGCTTTTGTAAGGGTGTTCTCTTGTAAGTTGAAGAATTCTTCGAACTGAGGGGATCTCCTTCTTTTGGATCAGATATGGCCCAAGTAAACTCCATTTAGGAAACCAAACTAACTTTCCTCAAGTGCTTATTTGAAATAATTCGAATCCACTATGTTATGGCTGACTTTGCTGTCCCACCTTTGACGATAGAACATCTGTAGAATTTTTTTTCGTGAAATTTGAAACGCTGCAAGGAAAGCCTTCAACTGTGAGTCCATGCTATATTGCTGCCCACTCTCACATATTTTCAAGGACAACTATATAAGATTAGCCATGAAATTTCAATTTCCTTAGTCAAACGTGTTTACAGAGAAACAAAAACCAAACAGCGCGTGCCATTTGTTTGTGTGACATTTCAGCAAAAGGACATGAAATGCTGTTGACAGTTTGACCATTGAGAGACGACAACATACTGTCAAAGGTAAATTTTTCGCGTGCAATGTTCAATAAGACTGCAAGTAAATTTTCCGCCGTTCAGTACTTTTGTTCGAAGGCGTTTTGTTCAAACATTTTCCCAACTCAACACAACCAACGCTGCCATAAAACGCCGGACAAAGTTCCTCGAATCAAGAGCAAAAATCTTTATGGCACACTTCATTGGAACGCTGCATGCGCTGGCGTGCAGAGCGACGCAGCTCACAGCAAGTGCAAATATTCCAAATTTACTGTGCAGGACACACACTGCGCCTTTTTAATAACACACTGACGCATGTCGCAAATTTGTTACGCTGCCATCGCCACACTAACTCGGCGTCAACTAAACTGCACGTTCACTAAATCTGCAGCCCGCTGCTCCGCCCACCCGCCCTGACTGGCTGGGCCAACTATGCGCTGCGTTGAGACGCTTCGTTTATATTTTATTCAGCCACTGCTCGACTTGTCGCCATTCGCTCTGCTACCTCACAAATTTATTACCTTAACTAAATACTACCTTTGGCTGTGACGCGCTTTTTATGTTGCAACATTAATTTTACTCAAACTGTTAATTTCTTGCTGCTGCCAATGTCGCTGTCGTGTTGTACGCCGCGGCGTCTGCCTGCTCGGTGAGTTGGTGCGCTGGTACCTGTTGATCCTTGAATGCCGACACGTGCAAAACTTGGTTACTTGCGCAGCCACAGCACAATTTACTATATCTTCTTTATACAAAAAATAAAAAAATTTAACAAAATCGTTATGCATAAATTTGGGTGTTGCTTACTCAGCTAAGAAGGAACCGAGCAGCAGCAGCATGAAAGTGTGGTAGTCGTAGTTGCAGTGGCAGTCGCTGTCGCTTTGCGAATTTGAATATAAACAATAAATTAAAGTTTTATGTAAGGAGTTGCCACAGTTTGGCAAAACACGCTGTAAGCTTGCGAGCTTTTATACAACTTTGACTTGCACACAAATTCGCCAAAAGTCGTGAAGCATGAATCAAGTGAAAGCAAAATTGAGTCCGTGAATAAGTCTTTTGGTTATGAATAGTTGTATTTGAGAAAAAATAGGCGTAACAAAGCAATAAATAGTTTACTTTTATGTCTTTAATAGCTTTAAGAGTAATGAGTCATGAATCAATGACAATGTTTTTAATATATATTCTTGAATTATAGGTAAAAAAGTTCACAAATAATGATTGAATGAGGAGGTTTTAATTATGAATCAAGCATCATAAGTCATGAGTAAGTAATAAATTGTAAGCAACTATGAATCATGAGTTATGAACCATGAATCGATGGTTAAGATTAAACAGTAAATTTTTTAAATATGAATAAAAAAGCATAACAGAAAAATAATGAAGAGATGTTGACTATGAATCAAGCATTATATGTCATGAGGAAGTAATGAACTATAAGCAACAAGGACTCATTAATTTTGAAACATGAATCGATGATTAAGAAATATGCATAAAAAGAATAACAAATAAATAATGAAGAGATGTTGACTGTGAATCAAGCATTATATGTCATGAGGAAGTAATGAATTGTGAGGAGGAATGAGTCATGAGCTATGAGTCTGGAATCCATAATTAAGATTAAACAGTAGGTTTTTCAAATGTTGATAAAATAGGATAACAAACAAATAATGAGGAAATGTTGGCAATGAATCAAGCATTATATGTCATGAATTGTAAGCATCAATACGTCATTAGTTATGAATCATGAATCTATCACTAAGATTAAACAGTAGATTTTTTTAAATGTGAATAAAAACAACAATGACTCATTAGATTTGAAACATGAATCGATGATAAAGAAGTATGGATAAAAGAGATTACAAACAATTAATAAGGAGATGTTGACCATGAATCAAGCATTATATATCATGAGTAAGCAACAATGACTCATTAGTTATGAATCATGAATCTATGATTAAGATTAAACAGTCAAATTTTTAAATATGGATGCAAGAGATTACAAACAATTAACGGGGAGATGTTGACCTTGAATCAAGCATTATATGTCATGAGTATGTACTGAACTGTGAGCATCAATAAGCCATGAGTTATTAATCATGAATCGATGGTTAAGATTAAACAGTCATTTTTTTAAATATGGTTAAAAGAATATAACAAACAATTAATGAGGAAATGTTGGCAATGAATCAAACATTATATGCCATGAGTATGTCATGAATTGTAAGCATCAACGAGTCATGAGTTATTAATTATAAATCGATGGTTAAAAATAGATAGTAGGTTTTTAAAATATGTAAGTAAAATATGTAATATGTAAATAAAAAAGGATCACAAACAAATAACGAAGAGATGTTGACTGTGAATCATAAATTATATGTCATGAATAAGTAATGAATTGTGAGTGACTATGAATTACGAATCGATGGTTAAGATTAAACAGTAGGTTTTTGAAATGTGGATAAAAGATTATAACAAAAAAATAATGAAAAAATGTTGACTATAAATCAAGCATTATATGTCATGAATTGTAAGCATCAATACGTCATTAGTTATGAATGATGAATCTATGATTAAGATTAAAAAGTAAATTTTTTTAAATGTGAATAAAATAAGGATTAGAAAAAAATAATGAGAAGATGTTGACTATGAATCAAGTATTATATGTCATCAACTGTAAGCATTAATAAGTCATGAGTTATTAATCATGAATCTATAGTAAACGTTAGATTTTTAAATATATATAAAAAAGGTCACAAGCAATTAGTGAGGGGATATTGACTATGAATCAAGCATTCTAGGTCATGAGTTATTAATCATGAATCGATTGATTAAGATTAAATAGTAGGTTTTAAAACATGAATAAAAATTGATTACAAATAAATAATGAAGAGATGTCTATGAATCAAGATTTATATGTCATGATCATGTGAACAATGACGCATTAATTATGATTCATGAATCTATGATTAAGATTAAAAAGTAAATTTTTTAAATGTGAATAAAAAAAGGATAACAAAATAATAATGAAGAGATGTTGACTATGAATCAAGTATCATATGTCATGAGTCAGTAATGAACTGTAAGCAACAATTATTTATGAGTTACGAGTCATGAGTTATGAATCAAGAATGCTTGGTTCATATTAAACAGTCATTTTTTAAAATGATTAACAAAACACAAATTTAATTAACAAAATAAAATAATTACAATAAATTCATGAGAAGATAATAATTGAGAGCCAAAGTAAAAACATGACAAAATTTTACATGTTTATAATGACTGAGAAGATTAATTATGAATCACCATCAAATGTCATGAGTATTAAATTATTACCAACAATGAATAAAGAAAAAGATGTGGTGAATCATGAGTGATTAAGAATATTCAATGCTTTTGTTTGTTACAATATTTTTATTGCTTCTGTTATTCTGACTCAAACATTATATATAATTTATTAACTATAGAAATATTTGAAGAATATTCAAGTGTACATCTTAATTTCCAAGTCAGTTGTCATTAGTTTAAAATATGAAATCAAACCATATAACTTAAGAGCTTTTACTGTGAGGTAACTTTGTTTTCATGGGTTTACATTCTCGGTTCACCCATCAGGTTTTTTTCTTATATAACGAAAGTATAAAGTTTTTCCTTATTCTATCAATCCTTATTTTGGCAATACAATGCATCCATGGTGGCCTTAGTGAGTTCCTTGAACGTGTAAGCCTCACTTAACTGTTTGAGATACTTGAAAAAATCATGAACGGCTATGAACTTTATTTACATATTTTTTACAGTCAACGAAATACAAACCCTTAGCATTCAGGAAAGTAATTGATTGAATGAAGTTTTATTTGTAATACGCACAAAGTCCTTATTGACTCTCTGTACCTACTTCTAGAGGGTTCAAATATTTCTTAAAAAATTTGTAATGTAGTTAGATCGCCCATCCTCTACACCTTTCACCTGTACACCTTTTAGTTTAGTATTACTTTTAACCCTTTCGACCCCAAAGTTGCTTGAGAGCAACTTCACCTATTTGCCATCTTATAGCAAAAGCTACGATTGATTTATGAGTTTAATTTAAGTAAGCACCAACGAATTAATACTTTTAGAAGTGAATTCAAAACAAATTATAAAAATTTTAGTGTTATCCCCAAAATAATTTCCAATAATTTGCAGCGATATCAGGGAAAGTTTGTGTTCTAATTGAAGTCTACGAATTGGGCGCGTTTGATCAAAACTCGGTTTCTTTAATAACGGTTAAATAAAATCAAAAAGTGATAATTTTGTATTTTTCCATAAATATTAAATAATTTTTCTGTAACTGAAAAATATTGATACAAAATTTATTTAACCCGTTTTAACCCATTGCTGCCTAATGGGTAACATTTTTTTTTTTAAATCACAAAAAAGTCAATGTTTGAGATCTCTCAAAGCCATTGTTAGAGATAGTTAGGGTAAAGATGGAACTACCTTAACCTAGTGAAGGTCACCCTAAAATTTCGCCATCTAGCTAGAGTTACCAGACTCCAAAAATTGTTAATTTTCCGGAGGTGGAAAATGTGGCGAAACGTAGTGGCCTTAGAACTTCACAAAAATCTGCCTCCTAACTCACCTGTAAAAAATACAACTTTTGTTCACGTGTTTAGCTGATCACTTCACAAAGTATGGAAAAAAGCTACCATTGCTGCGTAATGGGTACAAAATACCTAATGAATATCTCAGCAACGTACAGAGATATAAAGCTGAAATTCTGATCATTTTGGGTCACTTCTAGGTCGTGTATGAAATTTTATCAAAATCGTATGGGCGGAACTGGTACCCGGCTTTATTGGGTTAAACCAGCATTCAGTTTTCATTTTCTGTGCTTCACGTGGAAAGGGATTTCTCTGAGCCCTGAAAACCTTGGTTCCATTTTTAGAAGTTCAGAAGTTTTACTACAACATACGAACCCTACGTATTCTCTATACAGAGCTGTGCATCTTTTAATAGTAAACCATTATTCATTTTTTTGTTTCATTAAATTTATTTTATTTATTTATTTTATTTTATTTTATTTTATTTTATTTTATTTTATTTTAATTTATTTTATTTTATTTTGTTTTATTTTATTTTATTTTATTTTATTTTATTTTATTTTATTTTATTTTATTTTATTTTATTTTATTTTATTTTATTTTATTTTATTTTATTTTATTTTATTTTATTTTATTTTATTTTATTTAATTTTATTTTATATTATTTTAGTTTAGTTTATTTTATTTTATTTTATTTTATTTTATTTTATTTTATTTTATTTTATTTTATTTTATTTTATTTTATTTTATTTTATTTTATTTTATTTTATTTTATTTTAAATTATTTTATTTTATTTATTTTATTTCCGTGTTTCTAATGGAAAAACTTTTCCTGGTCCCTGAAGATTTAAATCTCATTTTTGTAAGTTCGAAAGTTCGACTACAAAATGCAAACTACTTATGCTATGTAATGCTCTCTGTAGAAATCTGTACATCTCTTGGATTAGTATTAGTGCATCTTGTCAGATTTTAGGGGCTTTTTCCATTTTCAAAAATCTCTGTCTTTCATTTCTTACATATAGAAATATCTAATTAAATTTTAGTGCCTAGAATGCCGGTATGGTGGTTTTTGTTTTGAAGCAACAAGATTCTTTGGAATCGCAATCCTGTCAAAGTTTGTTTGTTTGTGCTTTCCGTGGGATATTAAGGACTTTCTTTTCATCTCCAGAAATCTTTTTTCAAAATATATATAGAAATATTTGTTGAAATTCCAGTGCCTCGAAAGAATGTCGGTGGGGTGGTTTTGGTTTTGAAGCAACAAGCTTCCTTGGAATCGTAATACCGTAAAAGTTACAAAGGTAAGTTAAAGGTAAGTTTTTAATTTTTTTTGTTTCGAGCAATTCAAAATCTTTTTATTTTTTGCTTGTGTTTCAGACTAGAAATGTAACATATAAAAGAGCATATTTTGAGGCTCCTAATTTTTTAAGGAAATTTCACACATTTTGATGAAAATGACTATGGTACATTTTTGCTATTATTTCGATGCGAATGTGTATTCCGCCAAATAACTTGACTGTTTTGTATTGCTTGATGTTTCTTCTTAAGATATTCATACACTTCGTAACTTGATTTATGAAACATCTGTACAATCTTCGCCATCAGAAAAAACGCCTTGAAATTCAATATTTTCCTACTTTGAGGTCCAATTACCGCGGCATTTTAAAACTTATAAAAATAAGTTGCATCGGAAAAGAAGCCGTGTGGTGTTGTTAGTGCGATAAGGTGAAAATCATGTCAATCGGTTTTTGGTTTAGAAATTACGATCAAAAATATGAAAAAAGTAGAGGAAAAACTGAAAAAATGACATGGTACCTATATCTCACTAACTAGAGCTGCTAGAAAAAATCTGAGGATAGATTCGAAATCAGCGCACCCAAATTAGTAAGAAACAGTAGAAAAACTCCATGCAACAGAAAAAAAGTGTTTTTTTGTTGTGCTGTGTAATTTAACTTTGAAAATGCGTTTCGTTGGACTTTAATCGAAGCCACTATGTAGTATTTACTAGGTTGATCCATATTCTATTCACCCAAGAATTACGCATTAATCAAGCTCCATTATTCATGCAACATCAATAAACAGAAATTTCACCGCTGAACCACACGAAAGGCCAACTCAGCCATGTCACATCCGATTTGTAAGAGCTGGCAACTCTGCATCAAATTATTTAAATGCAGACGTAAGCACAACGTGCACGCTAACCCACTGCTAAGTTGCGCCATAAAGGTAACACATAGCAGCAGTAAAAGCAAATTGCACACTTCAGCGCACTATTCCTACGTCTTCCCACTCCCCCAAAAAACTGCCGTTTGCACTTACAGCCCCAGCAACAGCGGGGCGACCAGCACATCTTCGCTCAGTATTTGCATACTTATGTGCAGCGAAAGCCACTAAATTGTCAACTCAGCCAAAACTCATTGGATTTCTGTGGACTTAAGCGCAGCGCGACTGAGAGCGAGCGACACGTCTCGCTGGCTGCTGCTGCTTAGCGTGGACTAAAACTAAATTATAAATGAATCTGGTGGGCGAGAGGGCCGGCGGCCGGCAAATGAGGCAAGCGACACTAACTTTTCTAACAGTCGCCACCAGCAGCGCCAGCAAAGGACCACAGCACACAAGGACTGCTAACGATGGCCAATGTCGCCGCTGCACCGGACCATCGTCGGCGACTGACAGCCGCGCCGCTGACAATGAAGCGTACGTTGGCGACGCGTTGTAGGTCCATTCGTCGACATAATAATTTTATACGATAAGCGCTAAGAGGATTTATGAATCGCCTTTTGTAAGCCGATTACATTTGGCGTCGTCTTGCAGTCGCGCACTCAAGAAGTACGGCACGCAGACACCTACTATATGTATGTGTTACTACTACAACAACAAGTGCCCGCATGGCCAGGCACCTCAGCGACAACGCAAAAGGAATGCAAAACCTTTTACGAGCGCATTGTTGGTTGCTTTTATATTTCTGATTAGACATTTGCTGTGGCTGTGCTGTGGCCCGGAGGCGATTTCCTCTCGGCTGATCGATTAGGTCCAGAGAGAGGGTAAAGGAGAGGGAGTGTACGCTCTGCAGATATTTCATTGTTGGTGCATGATCAGCGCTGCGATTTGGTGTACGAGTACTGGCAGCAGAACTTCCGAAAGTTTTACTTTGTATTTTAAAATATTCCTTGATGGTAGTTTTCTGATGGCAGTGTTGCCAGATTAGGGGGTTTTCCCCCTAGATTTGGGGTTTATTGGTTTTGATTGGCGGGAAATTTTATGATAAATATTTTAGGGCGAAAATTTAGTTGGAAATATTTACTTTTTAATATTTAATATTTTACAGGCATTTTTAACTTATGCTTTTTAAAATTTCTGTGGCCAACCAGGTTGCATTTGTTGTTGTTACATCAACACATTGTTCAGATATATTGGCTAGTGGGTCTTTTTTAATTTCATGTACCAAATAGAATGAGCAAATTTCATTAAATATTAATTTTATGTGTGCATTATAAATTTGGAGGGAAATTTTAGTTTTTAGGGGGAAATGGACATTTTAGGGGGATTGCTTGAAATCCATTTGGCAACACTGTCTGATGGTGCCTTTATCAGTAATGGGAATCTTTATTTTAACTGTCCTGTTATGTCTCTGTTTTGGTGTTTATTTTGCACTCACACATTAAATTGAATGAAAAAGGGGAATCACCAAATTAACACTGATTGGCTCACGAATGATTATTACGTATGTAAATATTTGACTTAGTTTCGATTAAAAAGTAAAAAAAAGTATTAAAATGTCGAATAAACGTAAAAAAAATTTTTTTGGACGTTGGACAGTAAAATTAAAATCTAAAAAAAGCTTGATAAAGTTGTTCAATTGAATCGCTTAGCTGTGGATTTATGGATTATATGCAAGTTTTTAGCGACTTATAAAAAGAGATTTGTATGCGAATAAAACTTTTTACATTATTTAATGTGAAGAAAAACAAAAATTGCATCACATTCAAGTTATTAGATATCGTTTCAATATTTTTTGGATTTTTTACATGAAATAAAAAAGGTGCAGAAATTCGAACATTTCGGAAATTCGAACTACCCCTTGTACAAAGTGGTTCGAATTTGTGAGCGTCTACTGTAATTTCAATTTCAAGTTCGTTTCCTAGTTCATCCAACTTTATGTCTGTTCTGAATGGTTAAATTGATTGGTACAGAGTATAAATAATGGTGGAAGAGTCTTGTGGAGGCCCTATGCTCCAGAGAGAAGTCAGCAAGCAAAAAATTAAAATAAATAAAACACCTACAATTTGACCCTTTATAATACCCTGGGAATCCAACCCCTGTTAAGGGTCAAACTATACAGAACTTAGTATGAGACGTAGGAAAGCAATTAATGTCGATCTTTCATATACTAGAAGAGTTCTAGAGGCACATATGATAGTTTAAGTTATAATAATCCTGTAAAGTATAGTCCAGTTCCAACTGAGTTCCGAACCATCTGGATCCTTAAAAGTATGAGCTATAACTATGAAGCCATTAACCCTTAGTAGCGATTCTTTGTGAAAAGAAGGATTGGTCTTAAATTTCACTTAAAACTAGAAAGACCATTGCGGTCATTTGGACGGTTTTTCATCTTTAAATATTTGTATTTTCTGTAGAATTTCTATCAACTTTTGCTTTGATGATTTTTATCTTTTTATCGGGTTCTACAATTAGTTCTACAATTAGGGTGCTGCAAATACAATTAGCCAAATCCTGTGTACTTTGAGCTGACTGATCTTTTAGAAATAAACGTCTTAGGAAAGAAAATTCTTTTAGGTCTTGTAAAATCGATAACATTTCCTGAATAAAATTTCATAAAAAGAGTAAAGGTCGGTCTTAAAAGCGATGACAAAGGCAAAGTATAAAAGAAGGTAAATGCACGTTTGTTTCTTCTTTTTGTTCGTTTGTTCAGGTTTTGTAAAATCGTGAAGTAAAACCATTCTTTATGCTAGATTACTAAAGTTGCCTCTCCACACACACACATACAGCAATCGATTGCAAAAAAATATGGAAGGCCCTTGCTTATGTTGTGCTAACGTCTGCGGAATCTTGGGACCGATCATGTAGGAGAATTGCTCTTATAATACTCATACAGAGACCCGACATACGGGACTGTTTGGTCATTCAATGATGCCAACAACTATCCCTCCATCCAAACAAGACAAGTATTGGCCGAGTTTCATAGCCCATGCCTGGACATAGCTGAGGGCTAATATATCCGCCTTCATCGTGAAGTAAGTTGCGCCACTATGAAGATACATGGATTGTGATCGGGCTTTAGCGTGTAGAAGTCTCTTACTCGTTTGAGTACTGAGTTCCTCTACTGTAAAAAACACACAGCAATAATGTTCTGCAAGTTTACTTCCATTTACATAGAGTCGATATATGGATCGTCCAAAGCATTATTACTCGCATCTGCTGTACTAAGCAGCTAAAGAGTTGACCAACTTCATCCTTACTTCTAACTTGAAGCAATTGAATGGTTTGGTAGATTGAACTGTGATTTTGTAATTTTTGTTGTTCAACCTCTGAATTGCCTGGCATGGCTCTACAATATGTGGTACGAAGGACAGTGAGGCCTGTATGACTGTGTCCTTGGACACTTCAAACAATATATAATGGCTTTTCAACCGAGGACTCAATACTCAGGTCTTTTGTATTAGCTTTAAAATGCTTAGGTCCGCCTCAAGGTGGGGTTACCTATAGATATCTTTAAAAAAAATTGCATATACATTTTTTTATATATACTTTTTTGAAACAACAAAATTCAAAATCTTTTTGCTAGAAATTTTTGATAGACATTTTCTTCAAAGTGGTTTTCTGCTTATAACTTGAAAGAAAGAAGAAGTGTTAAGCTGTATTTGAAAACTACCTAATTGAGAGATTTGCGAAAGCTTATCTCATCTCTAAGATGTTAATATGTGTGATCCTGATCGTCACTTGGGTTAGAAGAGAGAAATTGTTGTCACAGGTAGTTCCATTGATCTCTTTGAGTACGATTATCTATGAATAACAGTATTTTGTTGTTGTAATTACTAACAAGAAATATTTAATTCCAATTCCACAAGTGGTCAAATTAATCTCTTTCATTATATTGAGAGCACGGTTGCATTCTTATTTCATTTGGGCCTTTGGGCCGCTTTTGTGTAATTCGGGCCTTTTTTATAAAAAAGTGTGTCAAAAAACAAAATGAAAGACTAAATTTTTGAGGGCAATCGGTAAACATTTTTATATAAAAGTTATTTTATGTTTTTGTGTAAAAAAAAAAAATTTGTCGAAAATATAAAATTCATATTCGTTCCCATTTTGGGGCTTTTTTAGGAAAACTTTGGTTCGAACAATTTAAGTTAAGTCAGTATTGCCAGGTCAGTACATTTCCTTCTAGATTAAGAAGATTCATGGCCTTTTAGGAGAGTTTTTGGGAGGAGGATTTGTTTAGGAGGAAGTTTAGGAAATTTTGATGCTGATACATTTGACACCATTAGTGGCACTGAAGCCTTGAATATTGAATGCTAAAGTGTCTAATTTATTTTAATTAAATTGTATGCTTCAAAGTGTATAATTTATGCAATGAATGAAGGAAGTTTACAAAAGCAAATTTATACCGATCTCATTTTTATGTCTTGTTTATATAAATTCTTGTTAAGTTGAAGCTGAATGAATAAAAGGGTTTCAATAAAAAAACTGAATATATTTTTATTTGTTTATCAGAAGTTTAATTCCTAATTCCATAATAATAATTCCATAATAATAATTCCATAATTAATTTATTTAATTAATTTAATATTTTTAATTAATTTATAGTGAAAAAAGTTGGAAACAATTTTTTTTGAAATTTTTTCAATTTTTGGGAAGAAATTGTAAGATTTAGGAGAAAGTCATTTCAGGTGTCCGGCAACACTAGAGGCGTCTCTATTGTTGATACCGTTGCTGTAATTTCTTATAACAGAAAATTAATTACAATTTCATAGTCAGTTTCCTTGATCTCTTTGATATTTTATAAATTTTATGTGTTGATGTCGCAGCCTAAAATACACTACAGTGATTTGATGAAAATTGGTAGACTAAAATATTATTTAAAATATAATTAAAGCATTCGAGAGTAACGTTAATGAGTCTTGAGACTTTTCGTGTCTGCTTGTAGCTGGTCCTTTCGACTTAAAAGAGGACATCAGCTGCGTATATCTGAGCTTGAAAAAGTACAGACTCGTGGAATCTGCTTAAAACTAGATACTGCTTGGTATATGGAAACAACATTAGCTAAACAAAATTAAGAAACATCCTTTGCTGATTCCTTTTCCTCATAAATTGAGCTAATTATTGCTTTATTAAGCATCGTCTCAGCTAGCGTAGCAAATTCTTTTCCCACTTCCGGTTTCAGAGTTCCAGTCTCACCTTCATTCAACGCAACTCAACAACTAAATGATTTAACTTAACTACATCATTTATTTTAGCACCGAAAAAAGTCCCACACAGCGCGTCGTGTGTCACACTTCCCGCCCTTTCCGTTCGATTCGTTGAACTCGGAGTAAATTTGCGCTCGGCCTGCGTACAAATTAAAAATAGAAGCAATTTATTTTGCATTTTACACGCTTATCAAAGCGTAAATCTACGCAGGACGGTGACAATTTCACAAAATGCCCATTTAGAGTGTCAACGTAACAAGACAGCCAACAACAACAACGCTAAACGACCAGGTGGGTGCACTGAATGGCTAAATGTGGCGACTGAACACAACTTTTGAGCAACAACTGCTGGCACCAACAACGAAATGTTAATTTAGTGTGACTAAATTTATGTGCAGCACTGCTGCTGGACACACGTTTCCAATCGGTTACGCCGGCGACACAACAAATTACAGCGAACTGCGGCGGCGAGCAGATACGGGCAGCGCGTCTACGGGTCGCGCACGCGTACATCACACAACGCACTGCGAAATTCCAACGAAAACATCCAGTAGGAGCGAAGTGTAGGGAAATTTTCACGGTGATAAAATGGAAATTCGACGCTGACCTACCGTAACGGCGCGCACAGTGCGTAGGGGCGCATCGTAAATTTGCGCCGTCGCAGCTACGGGCGCATGCGCACAGTCAATGTGAGCTAGAATGTCTTTTGTTGGGCAAATTTTGCAGCTTCCGTATAGTCAGAAGGCTTGAAATCAGTCTGCGTTTGACTTTTGGCCCATTCGATTTGTGACTATTTGGGCTGAAAATTCCCTGAATTTGCCTTTTGTTGTTGACGCATGTTGGCCATGTTTTGTTTACATTGCGCCTTGGGAGTGTTTCTTTGTTGAAATTTTTTTCTTTAAATTGGCTTCTTTTACAGCTGGGACGCTTTACGATCTGCCAACAAACTCTTTGAATAGTCGCTGTTCGCTTCTAGCGTGCTGCCGCTTTGCTTCCATCACGCAGTGCACAGTGTGTGTGCTGGCCTGCTGTTTCGACATTTAAGTATTTTTGTTTATGATTTTTCTCAACTACTTCAATATTTTTCGCTGTTGGCAAAACTCACGCAGAGCATTACCGCCTTTTGCATTACCCCGCGCTGCCTGTAAGCGACAATCATGCTGATGTTTTGGTATTGTTGTACCGCCGGTGTTGCTGTTGGCTGTCTACTGTCATCGAACGATCCATTATTGTTTGTATACGTAAACAATTAGTACCAATTCTAGAGCCATTTGCGGTTCCTTTCTTTGTTTCAAAAGAAGCCTCAGGTGTTTTTCAGTGTGTCCACTGCCTTTGCAGCTGTTTCGACATGCAAAAGGTGCAATTTTGTTCAAAAGTTCACATAGCATAGTCTCTCAATAGGACCAACTTGTGTTGAAGGACTTGATCCTTCGAATCCCCAAAAGTATATTTCGAGAATAAAGAATGAAATATTTTTTATAGACAAACATTATTCTAGTCAGATCATTTCCACTCATTATTTTTCTTGTCAATCGACAGTTTTTAAATTGAAACACTTTTCTACGAGTAAACATTTATGCCGCAATAGTGATCACATGTTATACAAAGTTTTTTCCAAGCATAGGTTAAAACGTTAAGAATGATGTTAGACAACACTTAGTCGTAATTTTACTCATTCGAAAAAAATTAATGAACAGAAATCGCTTCAAGACGTAGGGAAGTAAAGTGATCCTTGATATCTGCTTCATAAAGCGACTCTAAATACTGAAAAGATCTGTGCAAAGCGCTTCAGTATTCATGAAGGATCTCTGCAAATCCCTTCAGTATTCATGAAGCATCTCTGCGAATCGCTTCAGTATTCATGAAGTATCTCTGCGAATCATTTCAGTATTCATAAAGGATCTCTGCAAATCGCTTTAGTATTAATAAAGGATCTCTTCGAATGGCATCAGTATTCATGAAGGATCTCTGCGAATCGCTTTCGTATTCATGAAGGATCTCTGTGAATTGCTTCAGTATTCATGAAGGATCTCTGCGAATCGCTTCAGTATTCATGAAGGATCTCTGCGAATCGTTCCAGTATTCATGAATCATCTCTGCGAATCGCTTCAGTATTCATGAAGGATCTCTGCGAATCGTTCCAGTATTCATGAATCATCTCTGCGAATCGCTTCAGTATTCATGAAGGATCTCTGCGAATCGCTTTACTATTCATGAAGAAGCACTGCGAATCACTTCACTATTCATACTTCACTATACTATTCACTTCATTATTCATGAAAGATCTCTGCGAATCACTTCAGTATTCATGAAGGATTTCTGCGAATCTCTTCAATATTCATGAAGGATCTCTGCGAATCGCTTCAGTATTCATTAAGGATATCTGCGAATCGCTTCAGTATTTATGAAGAATCTCTGCGAATCGCTTCAGTATTTATTAAGTATCTCTGCGAATCGCTTCAGTATTCATGAAGCATTTCTGCGAATCGCTTCAGTATTCATGGAGGATCTCTGCGAATCGCTTCAATATTCATGAAGGATCTCTGCGAATCGCTTCAGTATTCATGAAGGATCCGTGCGAATCCTTTCAGTATTTATGAAGGATCTCTGCGAATCCCTTCAGTATTTATGAAGGATACTTGCGAATCGCTTCAGTATTCATGAAGGATCTCTGCGAACCGCTTCAGTATTCATGAAGGATCTCTGCGAACCGCTTCAGTATTCATAAAGGATCTCTGTGAATCGCTTCAGTATTAATGAAAGATCTCTGCGAATCGCTTCAGTATTAATGAAAGATCTCTGCGAATCGCTTCAGTATTCATGAAGGATCTCTGCGAATCACTTCAGTATTCATGAAGGATCTCTGCGAATCGCTTCAGTATTCATGAAGGATCTCTGCGAATCCCTTCAGTATTTATGAAGGATACTTGCGAATCGCTTCAGTATTCATGAAGGATCTCTGCGAACCGCTTCAGTATTCATAAAGGATCTCTGCGAATCGCTTCAATATTCATGAACGATCTCTGCGAATCGCTTCAGTATTAATGAAAGATCTCTGCGAATCGCTTCATTATTCATGAAGGATCTCTGCGAATCACTTCAATATTCATGAAGGATCTCTGCGAATCGCTTCAGTATTCATGAAGGATCTCTGCGAATCCCTTCAGTATTTATGAAGGATACTTGCGAATCGCTTCAGTATTCATGAAGGATCTCTGCGAACCGCTTCAGTATTCATAAAGGATCTCTGTGAATCGCTTTAGTATTAATGAAAGATCTCTGCGAATCGCTTCAGTATTCATGAATGATCTCTGCGAATCACTTCAGTATTCATGAAGTATCTCACGAATTCCCTTCAGTATTCATGAAGGATCTCAGCGAATCGCTTCAGTATTAATGAAAGATCTCTGTGAATCGCTTCAGCATTCATGAAGGATATCTGCGAATCGCTTCAGTATTCATGAAGGATCTCTGCGAATCACTTCAGTATTCATGAAGGATCTCTGCAAATTCCTTCACTATTCATGAAAGATCTCTGCGAATCACTTCAGTATTCATGAGGAATCTATGCGAATCGCTTCAGTATTTATGAAGGATACTTGCGAATCGCTTCACTATTCATGAAGGATCTCTGCGAATTCCTTCACTATTCATGGAGAATCTCTGCGAATCACTTCAGTATTCCTAAAAGATCTCTGCAAATCGATTCAGTATTCATAAAGGATTTCTGAAAACCCCTTCAGTATTCATGAGGAATCTCTGCGAATTGCTTCAGTATTCCTGAAAGATCTCTGCGAATCGCTTCAGTATTCAAAGTCCCTTCATGAAGCATGTATCAAGGATCACTTCAATCTCTCAATAAAGCTGTACTCGTTACCGGGAACACTGGCGCATACAGGATATAATTATGGAGGGGCTTTGCGTACAACTTTTGAGCTCAATTCAATTTGAAACCATGGGGGGAGGGGAGGTTTGGGGGTTGAAACCCCCTCAAATACAAAATTTGCCGGTGCCATTTCATGAAAGCAATTTGTACCAGCACATTTTGTATTTGAGAGGGTTTCAATCACCAAATCTCCCCCCTCCGTCCCTTGTATGCGTCATTGGTTCGAAATCATCGCTCTTAAAGCAGTGTTTCTAAATTACGCAAATTTCCCATAGATCTGAGGCAAAATCAGCTTTTTAGGCAAAAGTAAAGGAAGCATAATTAAGGAAGAATTGTTAAGGAATCGTTGAGGATCAGAGGTAAAGAGGAGATCGTGTCTTCGTTGAGAGAGATCAATTGGAAGAAGAGATGATAGCATCTTTCGGATGGCTAACTGAAGCAAGCATACCTGAGGTATTTGAAGATTTTCTTGCTGTCTCTCAGCCGGTCATTGGTTGAAAGACCCAGTTAAAAAACAACTTGTCGCAGCTTCTCTTCTCGACTAAATACGGAAGTTCACGGTATCTGTTTAGACTGGCGCTAACTTGGTTTTGGGTATCAAAAAGGACCTTCTTTGGTCCCCGAATTACCTTCGTTGAATAGACAAACCCAACGCTATTCATGTTCCATGCTTATTTGTAATTTTGTTCATCATACATTACATTACATTAAAGTATAAATAAACTTAAAGTAGGCAAGCACTTCGTTTCACCAGAACTGAACAATAATTCATGCAACACGTTGCCAAAAACAACCAATTCACAGCTGCCAAAGACAACGAATGACGCCAGTCGACTTTGTGCGCAGCTCAACTAGTGAGTGCACTTTGTGTTCCGAGTGAAATGAAATGCAAGTAATGCGACTTACAAAAATCAACAACAACAACAACAGCGGTAGCAGCGAGCACATTTGCGCATGCGCAATTTAGATTTGCCACGCTTCTCTGCGTTCGTTTGGCTGTGCGCTTCCTTTCGGCAGTGCATCCAGTGAGCCCAAAAGGACATTTCATTAGCACTTAAACATTTGAAACGCATTTCAAAAAATTCTTAAGCCGCTCGGACGGCTGCTCATTTCGTCGACGCATCCTGCGACGCTGTTCCTGGGCACACTTTCGCTACGCCTCAGCGACAGCAAATGAACGCAGCGGCCTCAAACTGTTGCGCCGTCGCCGACAGTCGTGTTGCACCAGGCCGTTGAAAATTTCGCATTCGTCACATTCGATTTGTGCTCGTTTTGCCGCTCTCGGACTGCCGCACGCGTAATTGTTCGAATAATCTGTGTCAACCTCGTAAATCCGGACTGATGGACGCTGTTGGGCTGCGCCACTGAATCGTCTCGGCTGGAACAAATTTCTTATTTGATATTTTCTTTATGTGATTGGCCGCTTTATATGAATTTATTTATGCCATAATTTTTCGACGAAAATCAAAATCCACAGCTGCACTTTTGGGTGTGGCCAGTTAATGCGACAGAGTGTCGAAATGCTGAATATGATTTTTGTTTTTACGACTACGGGGTCCTCTGGACTTTTATGTCAACTTTAATATTTATGCTGATTTAATGTAGAAAAGAAGTTCAATGAAGAATTTGAGGCCAAGAATATTTTGATGTCAAGGATAATTTTTGAAATAACTTCTTATGATGTTTAGTTTTCTATATTAGCCGTAGACATGTAAAGCCAACAATTTGATATGATAAGTGATGATGAGACAGTTGCTGGAAGTAAATATAGTACAATACTATCCATGATAAGTGATGATGGAATTGTTGCAAGATCCAACGATAGTAGACAGTAGACTGTCCCAACATCACTTAATTTTATATGTACGTACTTTTTCCAACGATGAGTCGATAGTGATCTACTATGCTTGCTAAAGTGGTTCTAGAAGAAGCTGAAACATTGCACCAAAAATTGTGTCCGAAGGAGAGAAGACATTGTGAAAAATCTATGTACTTATGTCCCAAGTGAGATTCAAACAATCACTGATGTCAGAATATTTGAACTTTGGTATAGGGATCCATATCCTTAAAGGAGGGACGGTATTCTGAGTGAGCTAAGTATATCAGAAGCGGGATACTAACATTCAATGAAATTAGAAAAGATAACAAAATGTTTTCACTTCAGAAGCGGGATACAAAATTTCAATGAAATTAGAAAAGATAACCAAATGTTTTCACTGTGGGAGAGGAATCATAACACCGTGCGACAAAAATCAAAAACATTTTTCACACCGGAAAAAATCCACATGGGCGTGAAACTAGAGACCAAACATAGTAATACTGCGTGCTCAGTTTTTCATTTCTACATCCTTTGTCCATTTTAAAAGGACTTCAAAATTTTGAAGGGGATAAAAAATAAAAAAAATATAAAAAATACTTGACCTCTTTAGAATATGGCGATATGTATATCAAATGAAAGAGTAAAGGCTCAAGAATTTAAATAAAATTTATTTTTTATTTATTTGTAAAAAAAGGATATAAAAAACGTGCTTTGTAAAATTTTAATCCTTTATAGGCTTGAAAATTTGTAAAGAATTTTCTTGAAAAGTAAGTATGTTAAAACCCAAAATCTCCTTGATCACGTGTCAATAATGCCTTCTATACTTTAAGCATTACACCGTGCGACAGCATTTTTCACACTGGGAACAACATTCGATGATGCTGGTGAAGATATCAGAGTATTTGTACTTTGGAATAGTAATCATAATGTTTAAAGGGGGAAATGCATTGTGCAAGAGCTTTGAGTGTTCAAAGTGGGCTTCAAATATTCAATGAAAATATCAGATGACGCCTGAGTATTATCTGGTGATCTGGTGGAGATACCAGAGTATTTTAACTTTGGTACAGAAAGACTTAGAAAGTTCAAAGCCTGAAAAATGTACATATTTGTAAACAGCATCACCTGGAATATAAAGAATTGTGTTAGCCATGTTCATTGGCCCATACGTAAAGTGGGAAGACACAGTTCCTTACGAATTGACAATATTGGAATGAAAATCGGTTTGTGTAGTAGTGGGTCTCCAACTAAGAACTGATGAGAAAATTATTGTGGATTTTATGAGATAAGAAAATATTCATAGTTAGAAACTTAACAAGTTGAAGCACTCAATTATGGATATTCAGGAGGGATTACTTTAAAGATAGCAGTCTACAAAGAAGCTTACTGGCATTATTGACCACCTATAGTGATTTTTTGATAAAGCGACAATTTAGTCGAATCCGACCGTAGCAAAATTATCGATGAAGAATATCCAGAGAGAGAAAAATTGTATGTAACTGAAAACACTGTTTTATGACACGATGCCTTTGGAGGTATTGTTACAGATCGAAGGCTTAGTGGGTTAACCTTCAAATGCCAAAAATACCTATTAAAAACTAGCAAAAAGACTCTGGAACTAGAGGCTAAATTATTTTTTAAAAATTGTATATGGATTTGGTTTGTAGATAGTTAGCTATGTATATGTTAGTCTGCCTCAAGACGGGGTTTAACTTGAAGATAGTTCCATATATGTTAGTTCTTCTTCAGGCAGACCTATGGTTCTGAAGGATAGAGACCCAAACTGTAATCAGTTGGTATTTGCCTAAGAAGTTTTAATGCTTATTGCATTGCACTATGGACTGTGGACTATGTGAAGTGAAGATTTTAAATCTTGAAATAAAGTCTACACTAAAGATCTGTGGTTATGTAGTCAATACAGGCATCTTGCCGATATTTCGACTAGTGCCAATATATCGACTAGTGACAAGCTGTCTGTCTTACGTACTTAATTACAGATCTTCAGTGGAGATTCTATTACAAGATATGAAATCTGTACTTCACATAGTCCTAAGCTATATACTCGCAACGTGATGATTGACTTCATGACAGACATTGGTGGAAAAAACTGTCAAGAGGAGGAGAAAAGTGGAAGAAAAAGGAGAAGAAGAAAATAAATGCAGAAAAGAAATTGAATTCGAGTTTGATCCTATTTGGTTGTGCTTAGATATCAGTGAAATTTTTACTATAAAAACTGCCTGGGTCGATTAGTCGATTATAGTCGATTTAGAACAACATAACCACATCTGTTTGCACGCATTATTACATTACATAACATTACATTACATTTAGTGTCCGACCGAATATTCGGTTTCGGTTTCGGTTTCGGCCCAAATAAGTGGTTTCGGTTTCGGTTTCAGTTTCGGCCAAAAAATGGCCGAATAGCCGAAACCGAAACTTTCTAAAATATTTTTTACATTTTATTGTGTAGCAGATATATAGTGAAAGGAGGAGTAATTTAGATGCCAGCAATGTAAATAAACTTCCTCTTTTAGCATAAAATATTAAATTATTTAATTTTGAATAGTAGCGAGTAAGGTACGAAAGGCTAATTTTGTCATGTTTAAGTTTTTAAAAAATTAATAAATTGTTTTTATTAATAAGTATTTATTTATTTATGCTATGTTTGTTTGTTTGTTCTTTATTTACTTAATGTAAAATTCGTTTGTTGAAAAAAGTGCTTGATATGGTGATTTTTATTTCAACTAGAAAGTTTCGGTTTCGGTTTCGGTTTCGGCCGAATATTAAAAAAAAACCGAATATTCGGTTTCGGTTTCGGCCCAAAAAAGTGGTTTCGGTCGGACACTAATTACATTACATCACATTTCATTACATTACATTAGATTACATTAGATTACAGTACATTACATTGCAATACATTAAATTACATTAAATTACATTACATTTCATTAAATTACATTAAATTATTCATATGAAAGTGAATTGCGATATTTTGACTGATTGGAGAGTGGCAAATCAGTCACAACTTAAAAAAAATTTCCCAAAATCGCGTTTTTTCCTAAATCAATTCACAGCACACATCTCTACAACTACTACAATAATATCATTCATACCACTATATTCTTTAACTGAAGAATTCTATATATCTATTTTGTGTCAATTGCGTTGCTTTTGCAGGATCAGCAGGACAGTTTTTTACCTCTCCTGAAATTTTAAGATTTTTGAGTTGCAACTCCTTTGTTTTTAGTTTTTTTGTTTTCAGTGTTGCCAGATCAGGAAATTTCCTCCTAGATTTAGGAGATTCTTGGCCTTTTAGAAGAATTTTTAGGAGGAAGATTTGTTTAGGAGATTTATATTTTATGTTAGGGGATTTTTTCCGATCCTTAGTGATTTTTTTTTGGAGATTTTTGTATAAAGAAGTATGATGTATTGGGAACACAGGCAACAAAACATATTTTAGCAACTATTTTAATACTCAAACCATTGTGCTTAAAATTTTTGTTCTTACAAAATGTAAGCTCGTTCTATCTCGTTCTGACTTATTGCTGTCACAATGAAATTCCGCCAAAAATTTCACTTTTTTTAATTCATTTGTTATATGTTTCGATTTTGTTGTTAAGCTGAAGATGAATAAGAAAGGCTGCAATAACAAAAATTATATGTATATATTTTTATTTTTTTATGAGAAGTTTAATTCCTTTCAAATGACGCAAATTAAAAAAAATTTGGAGATTTTTTTAACTTGTGGTAGGAAAATTCAGTATTTTTTTTTAGATTTAGGAGAAAGTTATTTCAGGTCTGGCAACACTGGTGCGATATCAATTTGTCTTAGCCAATAGACAGTCATATGATTCTACATACTAAATTTTACAATCAAATCCACTCGCTTAATGACATTAAAATGCCGAAATTGCCGTCCTTCAAATAATAAACACAACAAGCCATATTTTTGTGTGCTTTAAGTAGTCATTCAACCTGTCACTCCAACCTAACCTAATCTTGATTGCTTTAATGAACTCGTTTATGAATTCAGTTGCTTTTAAAAAATGAGCGCTTTTAATTTGCAATCAGTTCAATTAAATAAATTCTCAAAATATGCTCCAACTGAATTTACAAAATTCGAACATAAGTACTGTTTTTAATTGTTCCCAAATTAGAGTTTTAAAAAATTAAAAGAGATTCACCGATTCACCGATTCAACGTTCGCCAGTTCCGTCAATTCCGCATTGTAGAGATTGCCGCTTTTATCTTCGCTGTCGCATCTTCCATTAAGCAGATTCCCTTACAGCGGCCCTGAAAAATGTGTTACAAGCTTTAATTAAGCCAGTTGCAATCACGCCCCGCGCCAGTCAGCAGCAGCAGTGTCCTCGCAACAAATCACGTTCGTGATTAATTTCGCGCTTTCACACCTCGGCCTATAATCACAGTGCAGCGTTACAAAAACTGAAAATATATATGTATGTATGTACAACTGAAACAACAACAATAACAACAAATTGAAGTAATGTACAATGAAAACAAAAGCTGCAAGGCGAAAATTATAAATACGTTAATCACATTTGAGCCTAAAGCCAAAGCGGGCACACAACGCTGCCGCATTTTCGGTCAGACGAAACCGACTACGAGTACAGCTGCTCGAAATCGTTATCATTTATAATTTTGCACGCTTGCAGGTTTTTATTGCCGTGAAATTGCCAATAATTACCAGCAACAATAACAACAATTCGGAATGCACCAAAAACAAACCGACACCGCAGTTGCAGCGCATCGAGTTAAGAGTGTGTCGAGTCGAGTTGAGTGGAGTGAAGTTGTCATGTAGAGCAATTTTCATATATCAAAATATGCAACTACAGTTGCCGCACTTGACGGAGTTGACCGCATGTGGTGGCTGGCAGCAGTCGCAGCAGCTTTGCGAATCAATCATTTTGATGCGTTCGAGTCGGCGCAGACTGACGTAAATTATGATGACCTGTGCAACGTGTGAGCCCAGAAGGAAAGTGGGCTTGAAAGCTTAACTCAAATGAAGTGCCTAATGGGAGAGGGAATTTTCAAGTATTGATTTTATGAACCAAGTCAAGGCGTAAGAGGCTGTTTTAGTAAGTTTTGGAAGAAGAGTGTGTTGGCCCTATAGACTTAGATCAGTTGGAGGAATGAAAAACGAGACTTGGACTTTGTTTGAGCCAATGCACAGTGATTCGTTCCATAGACAAAATTCAAACAATTTATAGTCTCAGAATTTAACGATTTTGATGTCATTTGAAAGGTAAAACTCCAACTAAGAAAACCCCAAAAACTCGGTGCAAAAACTTAATTAGTTCCTGTGCCAAAGCGGCTCAAAGTTGAAGCTTTTTTCACAAAAAAATGTAAACACATATTTTCTGTTTTTTAGTCTATTAAGTAAAAAGAATTGTAAAAATACATGGTTACCTAGAAGTTGCTGAATCTTTAAATATGGATTAAGAAATGATGTGGTCAATTTTCGCTTTTAATATTTTCTCAAAATTTGCAAAGCTGAGGCTTTTACTTCACTTTTAATTCAAAATATTTTTCTAAATTAAAAGTCTGAAAATTGGCAAAACTTAGAGGAAAATATATAAAAAGTATGTGAAAGTATGTTCCTGGATTTTTTTTATTTTAAGAGGCATTCTTTCTTTGTCAGATAATGTAATTACATCTTTCGATATCTTCCGATCTTAGAAAATAATTCAATTTGAAAAGTGGTCTAAACACCTATTTTTCGTCAAAATGTATTTTATTTATCCCTAAAAGTATGCAATTAGCATAAAAAATTGAAAAATCTGCATCAATACAAAATATACATCTATTATATATTATCATTTTTATTGCAAAACTAAAGGGTCCTCATACAATTTCTGTTACTTTTCTCAATTATCAATGTTGACGTTACCGATTAAATGTAAAATCTGAAAAAGCTAGCCAACACACTCGTTGCTATAGCTTTCCAAAAATGACGGAAATTGCAAATTTAAGTCTCAGCCATTGCCAAACTACAAAAGTTTAAGAAAAACAAAATGGAGATTTCACTTCAGCAGACCATGATTAACTAGTATACCATATTTTATGAAGAACGGGCCACTCCTTCTAATTTTGTCCCGCGGTTGTATGGAGTCGAATCACTGTGCAATGGTTTAAAGACATTAAATCAAAACATTTTTAGAATAAGGTTATTGAGGCATTAAAGCTCCAAATTGCCAGCAAAAACTGAAATTGTGAGACAATAGTTTTTAGTCTTTCATATCTCAAGCAATGTTTTTCTTAGCTTCTAAAAGGTATCAATAAAAATGCTCAAACCCTTGAGGCCTTTCAAAACCAGCTGCTGTCAATTCGTGGTTGTCCTGATGGCAGAGAAGCGAACACTTATTCTTATAGAGAAATCGAGCGTTTCGAAAACAAAAACAAATTTTGCTTTTGCAATCACTAAAACAACACACACATTCATTCAAAAGGCCGCTCTGGGTGGTAGCGCTGAAAAAACAAAAATAATATTAGCGCTACTTAAAGACCAAATGGGAACATAAAAAAAACAACAAAAAAAAACATACACCCTAAAAAAGGCTGGCAAAATAGTTAAAAGTTTTTTACTGCCACGCAGGGATTCAATTAAGCAGGGATTAACAGCGAAAAATTTTGAATGGGGTAAGTTTCTTTTTGCCGCAAGGACTCGTCGCTCATTTTAAATGAGTTTTTAATCTCTAATCGTTTTACAATGGGTATGTAAACATAAACACGCAACACCAGCAACAATAAGTTGAAGGATCAAATGCAAAGACTATGATGGACCCAAAGCCGAAAGAGAGCAATGTGCGCATCTATGTTCATATTTATTGTTCATAACAAAAGGGAATCAGTTTCTGGTAGTAATATCACATGATCATGAAGTCTATGTTTTTCTGTTTTTTGACCAAAATTTAGTTGGATGTCCTTATGGATCCATGAATGAGAATTACGTGGGTTAAAAGATAGACTGATACTTTCAGGGGGTATTGAAAATTGGAGACTAATTTCTTAATGTTCTGATTGTATGTATATAGTAGGTAGGAGATCAATTTTGTAAGAAGGTAGTTAAGTAAGAAAGTTGTTGTTGCTGTTCCGAAGGCATTACTCAATGCCAAAGAGATCCATTGCGATACCACAATTTTCTGGTCTCATATGGAACTCGCTTCCTAGTGCCATCAAATGTATTTCGGGTAGTGGTAACTTTAAGCATCTACTCTTCAAACATTTCTCATAACAATTCAAACTTTTCTCTCACTCTTTACCCTACTTCTCTACTTTCACTTACTCATAGTTAAGATTTTTCTTTGTAAATTATTAAACATTGTAATAATATTGTATTTATTGTGTAATGCTTAAAACGAATGTGTTCCTAATTGGCATGCAAAAGATTGTATCTTATATGCCTCTATTATCTGTTAAATAAATAAATAAATAAATAAAATATCTTCCGCTAACAGAACCAGTTAGAGCTTCTAACAAAGATAGACTATGAATAGTCCTATTGGCTCTATTTTCCTGGTTGTCCTAGAAGAACTCGCTCAGTTTGAGAAAAGTAACAGAGAGGAGGAGAAACAGACACTCTTCAGCAACTCTTCAGAATATTTGTAAGAACTCATTTAGGTTACGTCATTCTTCATCTTCGGCTATGCTTAAAAGTTGGAGCTATTTTGTAACGATTTCTATAGTATTTGTATGGATGAAGAAGAGAAAGTAAATACATTTCTCCTCCTATGCACTTGTCTTGCTTTATCCCGAAGAAGGATGAACCAGGTAACTTCTTCTTTAACAGGGAATTAAGTCGGTAAGACTATTCACAGTCTACTAGGTTTCGTGAGAATTTCAAACTGGTTCACTGAGTGAGCGATCTTATGTTCGATTGTCTTGTGGTATCACAATGTACCTTCATGACCTAAGTGGGATCTGCCGTGGGGTCGCCACTGCTGCCTACCTATTTACCTACCTTCTTCTTCGAGGTTTATGCTCAACCCCTCCTACTGAAATATTCCTGACGCCTGATGGTCGTACCAGAGGATAATTCGGACTTGAAAGGGATGGTTTTAGGGTTTCAGTACGGTTAAAGTCACACAGGGACGGGGGCCTTGGCTTTTGATGGTTTCCATCTCTTTAAAAAATCTAAAAAAATCTCTTCTTCTTGTCAGAATTATTTTGTTCAAGTTGGTCGCTTAGAAATATAATTCGGTAGATTTGCAGTCCTTACAGATAACCAACCGATGTACAACCTGCGTACATCATACATCATAAAAATTGTTTCTTTTATTAAGAGGGGACTTCTTAGGGTTTGATTGTTTACTAATTTTATTTTGATTTTTCAATAAAATTTTTTTTTTTAATAAAAAATATTTTTTTTTAGTAAAAAATATTTTTTCGATATTCATATTTGCAATAAAAAATATATTTTTTTTATATTCAAAATTTGTCTCCACATCTCAAGCAGAGCCAGCAATTAATGAAAAAAGTATTAAATGAAGGTTTCATGCTTAAGGCTTTTTATTTTATTGGGGGAAGTTTTGAGAAAGTTTTTTTGTTTGAAAAGCCCCTTAATTTTTAAACAGGAATATTTGCCAAAAAGACAGTATAGTATTTTTTGCAATATTTTACTCAATACAAGATTGTTATAAAGAAATTTTTATTATTATTATTATTTCATTTTATTATTATTATTTCATTTATACATAAAAAAGGTTGTAACAAAAGGGGTAGGGGGAGTACATCAAAGCTCTAGCTCTTTAACACTAGAATGCCCAAAGGAGTCATTTTGACTACATTGAGGTCTTTTATTGTAAATAACTTTTGTTGCACCGCTTTCTAAAAAAATATCTTACGTGACTTTTATTAGTTTTTAAAGCTAAATGGAATAAATAAATTAAAAATATTGTAAAAAAATTGTTTACCCCAATTTTGCAAAATTTACCTTAAATGCCCAAAGGTAGTAATTTTGACTACCTATTTACAATTTTCAGCAAATCTTACTGATAAATAGATAAATATGCATCTTCAATTGCGAAATATGAAAATTTCAAATAATTGCAAATATTAAAAAAAAAATCATAGTAGGCTGTGACAACTCCCAAGTTTTTCAATCAAAAATTCACTCACAAAAATCATTCACAAATTCCAAGTTTCATTCCATTTTATCCCATTGATGTGTAAAGTACGCCATTATATTTTAGTGAATTTTCTTTGTAAACCATAAAAAATAAAAATGAAGTACTTATTTTAATTTAATTTAATGTGCATTTATTCATATTTGCTACTTGAAAACCAATAAAACTAAAAAAAAAGTCAGTAAACAATATTGTAGTCAAAATGACTACATAGGGACATTTTAGGTAGGTAGATTTTCGGGCATTCTAGTGTTAAGTTTTCAAACTTTTCGTGTAAAGGTCTACAGAGACCCCTTTAACCTTTATGTGCAAATTACAAAAAACTCAGACCTGCTGGACTATTACTTTGTTCGGCAAAAATGATATATACGACGTCCTCTTCCAGAAATATACGGTCGTTACTCTGTTGCAGAAATGCAACAAACAAAAGACAAACCACTTTGAAACTTTGCTAGGAATATTTTGCTTTGTAAAATTTTTTGTATTCAAATAGAAAATATTTTTGAAGTAATGATCCACTGATGTTGTAGAACTTCTTGGAGATGTTTTAGTTCTGATGATTAACTAAAGTTAAAAATATTTTTGTATAATTTCAGATTTAATATATTCATTCAATAATTCAACTTCTTCTTCAAAATTCTTCAGCTCACATTCTTTAAAGTCTCAAATTTTTCAAATATTAAATATAGAAAATTGTTAAGCATAAATTTCCCAATTTAATTTCTCTCAATTGCCACACACACATTTAAATCGATTCAACTGCGTGTTAAAGCACTTTGAGGCAGCTCAAACAACCATGCCGAAAAAATTGCATAAATTCCAAAATAATCTACATGTAGGAAAATCCACGAAAATCAACGGATATTGGCGAAATAAATCAGCAAGGCATAATTTGATTCGACCTTCTCACTCCTGTCGCCGCTCAAGTCGATAACAATGCCTTCGAGCTCAACGCAATCACGCCACATTGCGCGCAGTAAGCGGCAACAAAGCCGTCAGCATGTGTTGCCACTTTGCACCTGCCGCCCCGCCTCCTTGCCACTTGATGTTCAATACCATTTCACTGTCAATTTAATCACCTGCCAGCGCAAGATGTGCACGCAGATACGTCAAAATGCGCAGCGCGTTCGCAGCCAGCGCCGCCTTTCGTGCGTGAGTCAATAGCTGCGCTACTTCCGTTTCCGTTAGACGTGTTTCGGTTGGAGACAGCGAAGCGTGGTTGCTTATTGTCTGCTTGGCTGTCTGTCGCTCAGTTGCGACTTTTTCATTTCCCTAATTCTTTTCATGCATGTTCGCGGGGAAAAAGCAAATATCTGCGCTGCAATCGAAGCGAGTAGCGAATGCTGGCAGCAAAATGCGGGGTTCACTGTGCAATAATAAAAACAATAAAGTGTCAAATATTCGTTGACTTGATAAAATCTGACAAAATCTTAAGATGACCTTTGATATCTTGAAAAGCTTGTTGTGGACTTTAATTTTATTTAAAAAATTTTGCATTTTATTTTTCATCTAACCATCAAATTATTAGCACTGAATTTTTGAGCACAAATTCTATCACGAACAAATCTTTCATGTGTATTAAAAAATAATTTGGGTCAGCAGTAGCTGCAGTCTGCGTGGCAGTGTTGCCAGATCAGGAGATTTCCTTCTAGATTTAGGAGATTTTTGGCCTTTTAAGAGAATTTTTAAGGAGTAAGAATTGTTTAGGAGAAAGCTTAGGAGATTTATATTTTATGTTAGAGGATTTTACGAGAAACTTAGTGGATTTTTAGAAGATTTTTGAATAAGCAAATATGATATATTGAGAACACTGGCAACAAAACATATTTTGGCAAATATTTTAATAGTCAAAGCATCCCATTGTGTTAAAAATTTGTAAGCTTACAAAATGTAAGCTCGTTCTCTCTCGTTCTCACTTATTGCTGTCACAATGTAATCCCGCCCAAAATGGCACTTTTTGTTTAATTTATTTGTTATTGTTGTTGTTGTTTTGTTTTTGTTGTTAATCTGAAGATGAATAAAAAAAGGCTGCATTAAAAAAATTATTTGTATATATTTTTATTTTGGTTCCTTTAACCTTTATTCCCAAAAGTGAGCCTCACAGTCTCACTAAAGATTTCAAATGGTGATAAATCCAAAAGATTTTCGATTCCATTATTTTATGTAATCCTCTAATGGAATGTTAGAATTATATTGCATTTATAAATTTAACATTTTAGACAGTTTTTGTACTTTTTAAACAAATGTTTTCAGTAATTTAGCTCATATAAGCCTGACAGCCTCACTTCTGGGTTTACGTTACTTTTAAAATTTTAGCAGATTTTTTTAACTTTTGGTAAGAAATTTCAGTATTTTTGTAAGATATAGGAGAAAGTAATTTCAGGTATGTGGCAACACTGTTGCGTGGTTGCAACTGTCGCCTGGCAGCCATTGCTGCATACGAAATTAGTGCAGCAAGCAAAGTTTTATCGAAAGCAAACACGGCAGCGAATTTTGTGTGCACTGCTGACACAGATTTTGAACAATTTCGATTGCACTTCCTTTTCATTAGTTCAGAGACACACAACTGGCTGCACTTGGGGAATTTGTATTTCAACGCAGCAACGGCAGACTGGACAATCGAACAACAGAATACAAGGCAACAAAAAAAACTCGATTTCTTGCGTTGCTGACCCATTGTGTCAAAGTGTCAATCAGACCAAAAACACACACAGTCCAGTACGAGCTCGTCGTATATGTTTTTGGGTGGCGGCATTGCTATGCAAAGTTATTGAAGCTGTTATGCAGCACGTGCCACATCAGTGCCAGCATCGGTCGGTCTTGTTGTTGCAGTGCAGCTAGTTGGCTTCATTATCCCCAACGGATTTGCCGCTGCCGTTGCTGCATCTGCAACATTTACATACAAGCAAAAAGATTGCAATGTGGGTGTGTCTTAAATGGCAACCAGTGCATTATTCCTCCGGCTCGCCGTCGGCCGTTTGCTGCAAGCATTCTACTCTAATGTCCGCTTAGCCAGGAATACGGCAACGTTTTATTTATTTGTTTATTGAAGTGCACCGAGGATAAGGAATTAGTCGAGTGTACGTACGCAGACGGACGGCAAAGAGGCGGCGGCCGGGTCCATTGGAAATTGCATAATCCAATTTGTGCTCCAGTTTCCGCATTAGTTGTTGTTATTGTTGCGCAAAGCATTGACAATGACAAAGTAGTCGGCTCCCACAGGTAAATGGACGACTATTTATTAACGAAGAGAGATGCGACTAAACGAGCGTTGAAGGAAATAACTTTAAATTTAGTTTATTGTTAGGGGAGTTGTTAGTGTTGTTGGTGTTGTTGTTGTTTGGTAAAGCACACATAAAAATATTTTATGTGGTAACAAAAATACAATTTTATGAGATTTAAACTTTTAATGATTCATGTTTTATGTTGATAAAGCTTTTTAGTTCTAGTTATGTTGATAAGCTTTTTAGTTCTAGTTTTGAACTAGTTGCAAGACTGAAAATCTAACCAAAAGTTATAGAATTAGATTGTATTTTTGGGCTTTTGTCCAAAAATACAAACAAAATAGACTTTTGTCGATGACCTCAAAGAGATGAACGTGCAAAACTGGATCGAAAAATCTGAAGAAAGATAGTTGCGAAAGCAGTGGTCCATCCAGGACTGTCATGCAAAGGAAGAAGAAGAAGAAGTTTTTTTATTTTGATTTATTTATTTAAAACGTGGAACAAATAATACAATTATTTTTTCACGAAAAATAGAGTGCACTGGCTGCCAGGACCTTTGGCTCGCAGATGGAGAAGAAGTTTATTGCTATCATTATTGACTTAGCAGTCATAGTTGAAAGTTCATAGATGAATTATGAAATTCAGTTCAATTCAAAACTCTGTACTTACTTACTCAACTGGCCATAAGAACTCGTTGTGGAGTTGAGGCCTGACGAAAAAGTTCTCTCCAGGCTCCAGTTCGTCACATCAAGAGATTATAGCGTGTCCTCAACTTGGTCCTCACCTAAAACGTGGTTTACCACTTCAACGTCAACCTTCAATCACAGCCGAACACATTTTTCTTCGGAGTTTCATTGTCCATACGGGGCTCTACACTATCTTAGGTAGGATTATTATACTATCTTAGAAATATTGGAAGGTAGGTAGTCATGAATGCTCCGAAGGGAGCACAACTAGGTCAAAGAGACCCATTATTAAAGCATAATTTTTTAAACTCATATCTCCTGCTCAAAGAACCAGTTTGAGCCTCTAACGAAGCTGAAGACACTGAGAACAGTCTTATCAGCTTCATTCCACAGATTGTCGCAGAATTCACCCCGGTGAATATTTCCACTTCCAGAGAATGCAGAAAAAGTAAACATTAGTAGAATATTAAACTAATTTTTCTCCTCTTCCTCATCTTCCTTACTTCTGCAGAGATCACTGGAAAATAAAGCCAACCTTTTGGCGTTGGTACCTCTTAGTGATCCATCAGAACACCAATCATGGTCCTCAGTTGATCCTTTTTAAGTCAAAGAATTTCTTTAGGACTGCGGGAGTTATGTGTGGCCAGATTTGGAGAGTAATAAAACCAGTATTACTTCCTTCTCATCAGGAGTTACTTTCTTTTATGGGGTTTGTATAAGTTCCAAGCCTATGTAAAGAGATATAACTCATTCTAACCTCTTTTAAAGCTATAATCCTAGTAAGGAGATATAACTCATTCTAACCTTCTTTAAATTCTAATAAAAGGACAGTTAAGAATTAAAGTGATGTAGGATTCAGACAAGAAATGAACCTGTTTAAACCGTGGGGGCTAGTTTCTTTCATGGGGCTTGAAAGAGTTCGAAACGTATAAGTTAGAAGAGAAATTCCGGGCGTTACCACATTTTGGCCAATCAACCCCGTAGTTCCCTGTTGATGAAGCTCATCTGCCCTATAGTTGCCTGAAGTCAGTACACAGGATATATTTTTTTGGGGGAGTTTTGCATACAACTCTTGAGCCGAATACCATTCGAAACTATATTTTGTACCAGAAATTTCGGGTTTGAACTACCAAAATCACCCTCTCCTCAACCCCTGTTTTCGCCAATGCCTGGAGTGTCCTTATATCCTGAAACACTGCATAGAAGAGTGTGAAGCTGAATAGCGCAAAAAAATTTAATTTTGTTAAAACTGCATCCAGAGCCCAGAGTCAAATGAAGAATGAATCGATTCTTCCAAACGGCCTTCTTACCCAACCTGGTCTAAGTCAAAAAACCACAGTCTAGATTAACTTTCTGTGACCATAAGAAAAACGAACGATCGTGAATGACTTACTTTTGCTCTAAATCATAAATTATATAAACAAAAATTTTAACTACAAAAAAATTATATTAAAAATATAAAATTATTATAACAAAAATTTAAAAAATCCAAAGAAAAATCATAAATTTTATTAAGTCATAAATTATATAAAAAAAATTTAAAAATACAAAAAAATTATATAAAAAAATTGTATTAAAAATATAAAATTATTATAAAAAAATTTTAAAAATCCAAAGAAAAACCATACATTTTATTAAATCATAAATTATATAAAAAAAATGTAAAAATACCAAAAAATTATATAAAAAATTATATTAAAAATATAAAATTATTATAAAAAAATTTAAAAAATCCAAAGAAAAATCATAAATTATATTAAATCATAAATTATATTAAAAAATTTTAAAAATGCAAAAAAATTATATAAAAAATATAAAATTATTATAAAAAAAACTTAAAAAATACAAAAAAATTATATAAATAAATTACATTAAAAAAACTACGTTCTGGCGTAATCAAATCACGCCTCGTTTTCGGTCAAATTGCAGTTGAAATTTCAATGTTTCTAGTCTTTCAAAATTAATTATTATTTACAAAATATAATTACTATAACAACATTATTGAATTATTTAATAACAGCCACGCCTCCTTAATGGCATCAAAAACCCACATGCCAAAGCAAATATGCTCTCGCACCTCCCATACAATGTGTAAAAACAACCAAAGGACATCTCACACATGCATCGTAAAATGTTTGCTCTTTCAACAGCAACAACAACAACTGCGGCACACAAATAGCGACACACATTTTCGGAACGAATTTCGAATTAGTAATGCATCGGCTACATTGCAATGACAATGCACAGGCGGCCACCAAAGAAGGCGACTGTCACCCGGCGCGAAGATGAATGCGCCACAGCGCTGCGAACGTACCGCAAAATGATCAGCACGCCAGCCGCGTACGAGGGCGACAAATGCTAAATGGAACAAAACAAATGTCACAAGTGTGACAGCAGCAGCAGCAGCGAGGAAGAAGCTGTGCGCTCCCTCGCTGCGATTCGTATGGGCCACCACCGGAAAAGTGCGCACAGCGAGCAGCGATCAGCCAAGAGTCTGTGGAGTCTTTGAAGTTGCCTCTTCGTTCTAACGGCAGACAATGTGTCTGCCATTATCCTGGCAGCAGCAGCGGCATTATCCTTCATGCAGGATGCGTGCGAACCGTGTAACAAGTGTAACAAATTTCTTACCCGCTCATTGACTCTGCCGTTGCTGTTGTATTTGTTGTTGTTCGGTTTAATTGTTGCGCTACTTTTCATGTGTTGCCGCCTGTGATTGTGTCTATTAACGCTTGGAAGACAGGCCGAAAGTGTCAAGAAAAAGGCGACACAAATTCGTTACGCGCCTTGCGCCATTGACTTTTAAACTGCGAGTATTTTGTTGTTGTATTATTGTTATGTTCGTGCTTGTGCAACACATTGGCTTTTCTCTAATGCAATGTGTGTGTTCTGATTTAATAATTTTTTTTATTATAATTTTTTTAAGACACTGTTTTATTTTTTGCCATCCACATTGCCGCCAAAGTGTGCGCTGCCAACGCGAATGCAAAGTTGCGCCGACGCGCTCTCAATGCACGGCTGTCATTTGTGATGTGACAACAACTGCCGTCGTCTGTCAGTCTTTTTGCTTTACTATGTAGATTTCCCCTTTTTTGGTTGGTTTTTAGTAGCGGAAATTTTGTGTGGGTGTCGTTTGTGCCATTATTGATGTATTCAGTGCGGTTTTTGCGTTTTATCTGTTCAAATGTCACTGTCAGCACTCACTGTGCGTCGCGGCACAATCATCGCCAGCGCGATTTCTTTTTAGTACTAAATACTTGATCCATGCCCACACACGCGCAGGCTGCACAGTGCCAGTTGAAGTCGGTTGCCGCTGACAGCAATGATGTTGTTGTTGGTTTTGTGGCATATGTACGAAACTGTCGGCGATCTGTTGAGTGTTCCATGTGAATTGACAGCGTAGACAGAAAGACTCCAAACAGCGAGATGCTCAGTTTGAAGAAAAGAAATCAGAATCAGGGTTTATCAATTGCAATGAAGTGGGGTCTGGCATAGAAGCCCAAGTATCGAATTGTGTTCAACTTTCCAAATATCAGCTCAATCCTTATTCAGGGCGTTTTTTTATATATCATATATACAAATATTCATTCCTTGAACCCAGCAAGATTTCTTTGAAGCCACTCCTTTATAATAATCTGAGAGACTATAAATTTTACTCTAACTTTGGATTTTTAACTGTATATGACACCAGGTCAATACCCATTATTAAGCTAAGGATTATTGGCCGATTCTTTGTCAACCGAATTGGAGAAGGCACCGAGGTATTGGCCATTGGTTACATGTGTCTGGATGACGATGAGACAAGTGCTCATTTTATTAATGAGTTCCTGGTGTTAAGATTTCTAAGACACATGCAAAGGATGAGTCACTGTGATTCGAGTTACCACAGTTCCTTTCGTTGGATCAGCCAATAGAGATCCAGAGTCTTGGGAAAATTTATGATGTGCTCCGCTGAATTGAAGGTCGCAAGATCACCCAACGATCGGACTTGCCAAATCTACTTCAGGTCTTCAGAGTCTTTGATCACCCAACGGTCAGACTTGCCAAATCTACTTCAGGTTTTCAGAGTCTTGGGAAAACTTTATGATGTGCTCCGCTGAATTGAAGGTCGCAAGATCACCCAACGATCGGACTTGCCAAATCTACTTCAGGTCTTCAGAGTCTTTGATCACCCAACGGTCAGACTTGCCAAATCTACTTCAGGTTTTCAGAGTCTTTGGAAAAATTTATGATGTGCTCCGTTGAATTGAAGGCCGTAAGATCACCCAACGATCGGACTTGCCAAATCTACTTCAGGTCTTCAGAGTCTTTGATCACTCAACGGTCAGACTTGTCAAATCTACTTCAGGTTTTCAGGGTCTTTGGAAAAATTTATGATGTGCTCCGCTGAATTGAAGGTCGCAAGATCACCCAACGATCGGACTTGCCAAATCTACTTCAGGTCTTCAGAGTCTTTGATCACTCAACGGTCAGACTTGCCAAATCTACTTCAGGTCTTCAGAGTCTTTGGAAAAATGTATGATGTGCTGAATTGAAGGTCGCAAGATCATCCAATGGTGAGACTTGCCAAATCTACTTCAGGTTTTCAGAGTCTTTGGAAAACTTTATGATGCGAGCCGCTGAATTGAATGCCGCAAGATCATCCAATGTTGAGACTTGTCAAATCTACTTCAGGTCTTCAGAGTCTTTGGAAAACTTTATGATGTGAACCGCTGAATTGAACGCCGCAAGATCATCCAATGGTGAGACTTGTCAAATCTATTTCAGGTGGTTGCGAGCACCAGCCCTTGCTAGTCAAAAAGGGAGGCAATAGCCAAAGTACAATGGACAGAATTTTCTAAATGCCTGTGTCCTTGGGACACTTCCTACAGCATTATATGTAATAAAAAAAGAATAAAAGCCCGATGCCGATACAGCATTAGCAAATAGTCCTTAACATATCACTAATAACGTTGTTGAATTCAAGTCAAGTCACTAACCCTCCATACTCAGCTTACTGGCTCTTGATAACAAAAAAAGTAAAACACTAAATATTTTTAATATAAATTTTATGCCACATAGGTACAGAAATTTAAGAAAACGAGCATGTAAGTTTATTATAAAAATCTAAAAAATCTATATAAAAATTTAACAAAATGAGTATGTCTATGTTTATTAAAAAAGTCAAATGTTGAGAACTTACCGCATATAATTCTAAAAACATGTGTTACTTAACATTTGCCCTCACCGACAGAAATCTTGTACATGTCTCCACGATATTACATAGCTATTTCCAATTAGTTCAGCTTTAAACTGTGTCAGGCATATCCTGACAGAATTGTGTTAATAGTTTTCTTCAAAAAGGGAGAAATTAAAATTTCACGGCATTTACCTACTCTAAGTAGTTGCGGTTGCGGTTAGTTAGTTTTGTGGTTAATGAAGTGTCTACCCAAATTGAGGGAAGACATTTCAAGGATCTCTTCTTGCCTCTAATTATGATTTCCAGCCCATGAAAAATGTTAGTAAATAGCAATTAACAGCTAAGTGGAACTCCACGAGACAAGACAAAGGAACTCAGGCATGACGAGAAGGGATCGCGAGAGAAAAGGAAGGAAAAACTCAGTGTACTCATAAGCAAATCGAAGAGAAGGTAGAGATGATTATAGAAGAAGGGTCATAAGCAACTCGGGGAGAAGGTAGAGATGATTATAGAAGAAGGGTTAAAAGTCAACGTATAGCTGAAGTAAGGATAGTGTGAGTCCTCGATTCTAATTAGTATTCATAATCGGTGGAATATGGTATATGTAGGGCTAAAGTTAAAGCTTTTAGTATAGGTAGATAGTTTTGGTATAGAGTAATCTAAAGGTAGAGCTAGAGGTCATTAGGTAGAGCTAAAGTTAAAACGAAAGCTGAATTTGAGATGAGAGATAAAGTAATAACTAGTTACAGGTGGAGATGAGCTAAAGGTGGGAAAGAGGAGCCAAAAGAGAAAAGCAATCCAACAGTTTGAAGAGAGGAAGATGAGATTAAAAGCGTAACTGAGGAGTGAGTAGAGTAAATAATGAGAGAAGTGGGTGGTTACAAACTGGAGTTAGAGTACAGACAAGAAGAAGCTAGAAAATGGAGATTAAGGCAAAAATACATATATTGAGGTGTTGGATATTATTGAAATTTTTGGTGTAAGTTATGAGATATATAAAAGTATAGTTAGGTGGGGCCAAAACTGAGACCACAACCAAAGCTGGAGTCAGGGCTAGAAGTGAAGAAGGTTGAGTTTTAGCTACAAGTAGGGGTAGAGAAAGCCAATAGTTATTACAACTTTAAATAGAAGTAAAGGAATAGTTAGTGGTAAAGCTGAAAAGAAGGATGAGATGGAAGAGTAGAGTAAAGGAGAATGCAGTGCAGAGAAGAGTGAAGAGGATAATGAAGCGGGAAGAAGATGCAAATAGAGAGCAAAATAAAGTCGAAAAAGAAGAGTGCAACGAAGAGGATAATGAAGGGGGAAGAAGATGCAAATAGGGAGCAAAATGAAGTAAAAAAAGTGGGGAAAGTAAAGAAGAGTAGAGGGAATTATAGAGGAGGAAGTAATGGAATAGTTAGAGGTAAAGCTGAAAAGGATGATGAAGGAGTAGAGAAAAGGAGGATGCAGTGCAGAGACGAGTGCAGTGAAGAGGATAATGAAGTGGGAAGAAGATGTAAATAGAGCGCAAAATTAAGTCGAAAAGAATATGGGAAGTAAAGGAAAGTAGAGTGAAGTATAGAGGAGGAAGTAAAGTTAGAGGTAAAACTGAGAAGGAGGAGGAGGGGGAGGAGTAGACAAAAGTAGGATGCAGTGCAGGGAAGAAAGCAGTGAGGAGGATAATGAAGTGGAAAGAAGATGCAAATAGAGAGCAAACTGAAGTCGAAAATAGTAGGGGAAGTAAAGGGGTGTAGAGTGAAGTATAGAGGAGGATGAAGTGGAGAGAAAGATAAGTCGAAAAGAGCATTAGGTGGGGAGGCGAATGAAGTGGTGGAGAAAGCGTGGAGTATCACAGTATCAAATAAATAAATAAAAAAATAAAAAATAAATAAAAAAAAAAATTGAGTTGATGGAATGGAGGTAAATGTTGAAAGGAGGGTGAAGTGAAAAGAAGCATAAAGTGAGGAAAACGATAATGTGGAAAAAAGGATAAAGTGGAGAGGGGGATGAAGTAAAGAGAAGGATTGAAGAATGAAGTGGAAAGAAGGGTTAAGTGAAAATTAGTATGAAATAGAGAGACTTACAAAATGAAGACAACGATAAAGTTCGATGGAGGATACAGTGCGAAGGCGGACGAAGTTAAACGAAAGTTAGAAGTATAAAGTGGAAAGAAGGTTAAAGTGGAAAGAAGGTTAAAGTGGAAAGGAGACTTAAGAAGAGAGAAGAATTAAGTATTGCGGCAAAGTGGTGGATGAATTGAGTATTACCGTTTAAAATGAAGATGATGGAATCGTTAAAAGTAAATTTAGAAAGGAGAGAGAAGTGAAAAGGAGGAAAATGTAAGATACAGTGCGGAAAGGTACGAAATAAAGAGAAGGTTAGACGTATAAAGTGGAGACAAGGGTGAAGTGGAAAGGAGGATGAAAAGGAGAGAAGGATTAAGTGGGATGGCCAAGTGGTAGAAAAAGTTAAGTATTACTGTTAAAAATAATGATGATGAAATAATTAGAGGTTTATATGGAAAGGAGGATGAAATGAAAAGCAGAATAGAGTGGGGAAAACGTTGATGTGTAAACTATGATGAAAGGAATATAAAGCGGGGAGGAGGATGAAGTAGAAAGAATGGCAAAAGGATAAAGTTGATGAAATGGAAAGAAGGGTAAAGTGGAAAAGCGATAAACTAGAGAAGAGAATGAAGTGGGGAGAAGTTTTAAATAAAGAGGATGATGTAGTTGTAGTAAGCGAATATTAAAGTTTAAAATATAGGTGAACAAATTAGAAGTAAAGGTAAAAAGAAGGACAAAGTGGAGAAGCGGATGATGGGGATACGAAACGAACTAGATAGGAGGATTATGTGTTAAAGAAAAAAATATTACAGTTTGAAATAGAGAAAAGATTAGGATGAAGAGCTGAAAATGGTGAATATGATAAAGTGCGATGGAGAGGAAGTGAAGAGGAGAGTGAAGTTGAGCTTGAGCTCTAAGAAAGAGAGGAGAGGAGAATGAACTTGAGCTTGAGATCTAAGAAAGAGAGGAGAATGAAGTTGAGCTTGAGATCTATGAAAGAGAGGAGAGGAGAATGAAGTTGAGCTTGAGATCTATGAAAGAGAGGAGAATGAAATTGAGCTTGAGCTCTAAGAAAAGCTCAAAGAAGTGAGTGTTGAAAGGTGGGCTCACCTCTGATAGGACCACTTCTGAAAGCTTACTTACAGCATAAATTCTTCCCTTTATTACATTACTTTCGTAACTCTGACTATCGAAATTTAGAAAATTGAACTCAATGCTACTAACCACATATGTATGGATATATTTTGTAGATACAAATTTCATGTATAATTTGTTGTTGCATTATGTATGGTAATTAACTCTGAAGTATGTACAGAGGTACGAGTAGATATGTAGGTTTGAATTCAATCAATATTTTCTCATTCACACTGACTTCATTGCCAAATGAAGTAAATCAAAGTACTAATGACTTCAAAGCTCCACATAAACAATGGAATTGTTTTTATTAAAATTTTTTAAGCAACTCACATCTGTCGAAACTGGCAGCTGGAATGTTTCCCACCTTTATTAACCAATTTGCCATGGGTCTTACCGAAAACGGCGAACGCCCCAACAGCAGCCAACAAAAATGCCACACATCATCAGACTAATTGCGTATTTTGTAATTGTAACAATTTGACCTGCGAGTACAACATTTCGGCAGATAACAAAAAATACTAAAAATGAAAAAATGATTTTCAAAGAATACAAAAATTTCCGAACCGCCATTGTGCAACGTTTGTAAGATTCTATGAAAATAACTTGAAAATAACCACGCCCGCTGCGGTTTGCGTTGGGCCAATGCACGCTTTGACGATGACGACAATGACAATGCAATTTCGGCCAACAATGGGCTAAGTGAGCGGCCGCCCTCTCCGGCCCAACCACAACAACCACACATCTAACCTCGGCGCTAATGCGATTATGGACCGCCGCGAAGCATGCGAAAGCCGGCACACAGCGTGACAGTGCGACAGAAAACGCAAATGTCATCTTTGACATTGTCGAGTGTCGAGATGCTCGTGTGTGGCGCGCAATGTCACAGCCGCCAAGTGCGAGGAGAGCAAAGAGCATCGCCAATGCGCGAGAGCGACTATGGAAATGTGCGGCAACAGCGACAGGGCTCGAGTGTGCGGCGTGTACGGTCGTAATTAGTTGCAATGCTTTTTCCGTAATTTGACAGGTGTGTGTCCCCATGGACCGGCTGCGGTGAGCAGTGAAGTGAAAGCCGCAGCGCGACACACAACTTGTGTTCGTCTGTCTGTCTGTCTGTTGATTTTGTGCCGCTCATGGATTTTCCCATCGACAATCAGCTACTTTATTGTCTTTTGTCCACTGGCGATGTGTGTCGCTTCTCTAACTTTGTCTTGATCCGTTTGTTGTTGTTGTTGTTGCATTGACAAAGTATTTCCCAGCGTTTTAGCTCAAATCCTACAGTTGCTCATCTGGTCGACTGACATTGTCTGTCGGTCTGTTTGTTTTCATTTGAAAAACATTTCGCTCACTTGCATTGCGTTTGTGTACTTTTTGCGCCCGTCTGTCTGTCTGTCTAGTTGGTTCTTTGTTGTGTTCGAAGGTTTCAAAAGGTTTCAGTGGGTTTTGCTTGCTGCTCTTTTTTGTGTCGGCACGTTTTATGTTTTCACCTTTGAGTGCCGATCGATCGCTCTGTTTACCTCAAATTGGGCTAAATTGTGCAATAATAACTCAACATTAAATACTTTTGTCGGTGAGTGGGTCTTTGAAGACGGCCGTGTGTGTGGCCAGTTGGATGATCGTTGAAGAATTAGAAATCGGAACGTTTTACAGTTGTTTGAATAAGTAAACAAAAAGATGTTAAATGGGATAATTTTAAAGTTGTTGGAGTAAATTAATACAAATAATTAGAAACTAAATGTTTTAGAGTTGTTTAAGGGGGCTTTCCCGTTTTTTCGTCGAAAAATGAGGTGTTTTTCAAGAATTAATTTTGGAAAGACAGTTTGATAAAATGTTGTAATTTTTTTTTTTATTTTGTTTTTTGTTACAATAGTGAGTTGAAAAAAATTTTTTTTTTGGAAAAAAAAAAATGGCCGCCGGCTTGCCAAGTACTTATGTTGCCTTGTTTGGAAAACATACTCCCAGTTTTTTACACTTTTCTCGGGTACGGTTTATCTGAAATCAAATTGACCATCATTTTCATTAATTACATAGTTTTAGTTATCGCACATCGGAGGATTTTTGAAAAATTTCAACTTGGTGAAATTTGGCGCAAATTTGAAAAAAAATAGATTTTTTTGCAAAATTTTGGTACTAAAAGTGTTGTTAAAAATCGAAATTTCACAATATTGAAAAAATCCTATGATGTGCGATAGAGAATTCATTTGTGAACACGGGAAATACAGTTTTATCCAAATCGGTTCATTAGATCCGAAAAAAAGTGTAAAAAACGTCACAAAAACATGGTTTCGAGAAAAACGCGTTTAAAGAAAAGCGCGGAGCGTACGCGAGGCTGTGCGCGCCGAAACATTTTTGGCTATAACTTCAAAACTATTGCATATTTCATTATGAAACTTTGGCTTCATATTGTTATAGTATTTATAAATCGATTTCTGTAAAAAAAAAAAAACGATTTTTTGAAACCGAAAAACGGGAAAGCCCCCTTGAGAGGGTCAATACGTGTAAACGGTATATTTTTGGAATCGCGCATACGCCGGAAAAATTAATGCAATGTACAATTTTTTTTTTCATTCTTTTATTAAAAGGTAGCAGTGCAAGAAAAAACAATTTTTTTTGGCGTGCTCAAAATGGCGGCGGTGGTGGGGGTCCAACGTTGGGCCCAAATTCTAGAAGAAGTTGTGCCGGCGCATAAAAAATCATCTGAAAAAATATTGCTATTAGTTGTTATGAGAAAATATATGTACCTTCTAAAGTAACTAACAAAAAAAAAATATTTTCTCGAAAATACAAAAATACGCTCCAACCGAAAAAAATGACTTTTTTTTCTTAATTTCCCGAAAATGGCACCGCGGATTTCGCCAAAAACAATGACATTTTTAGTTACTTTAGAAGTTCTATGTTTCAAAAAGTTGCTGCCCAAATTTTAGATCAGTGGGACTAAAACTTGCCGAGCTATTATACTTCCATAATCAAAAACCAGTGTTTCGAAATAATTCGGGTTAAACTTCGGGCGTTCGGCTTCATGCGGAACGAATTGACCATCAATAAAGCGCTGCTGCAGGGGAACGGGTCATCAGAATTAAAAACCACTTGAGGGGGATATTCTTAAGACCCCTGGAGTCTATTTCACAAAAAAAAAAAATTTGAAAAGTTTGTAAATTGACACGTATTGACCCCTTAAATAAAGAGAGAGTTGAATAATTTTCGATTTGTTGGCATAAATAAAAAAGCATTTTTTCCATATTCCTTGTGAGGATGACACACTCGGAGGCCTATTGTGAGGCCCATTGTGATACCACCAACTAGACCCGTTTGAAATGAGTATACAACACTGTTGGGGAAAGGGGACCTACAGTTGGACGCTGAATCCGAACGGCGGTTTTTTTTGGCAATTTGAAAGAAGAGTGTTTCACTGGCCCGAGCTAGAAATCGAACCTAGGGCCTCTGGTATGAGAAGCCTGCGCGCTACCCGCGGACTATCGAGACCAGCGCTTTCGAAGGTAGTTTTTCATTAGTTTCTCCTGAATCTTTCTTGTACCACTGCGTGGCTCTGCGGGAACACCGACTCGTAACCCTGGGATCAAGCTTCCTTCCAATCCCGACATAATTCGAATTCTCGGATCTGTTGCCTTTCAACTGTTGGGATTGGGCTATAAGTTAGCGCCAGAGGAAGGTTGGTAGATAGGTGTGGCTGCTCCAGGAGGAGCATACTTAGGCCAGGCGGCCCATTGTGATACCACATGCGATCGAGCATCAGATCGCTCACTCGTTGAACCAGTTGGAGCTATTAACGAAGCTTAGTAGACGGCGTATGGTCTTATCAGCTAAATCTTCTAGACTTCCGAAGAAGAAGTTGCCTAAGTAGGTCAGCCTTCTTCTGGATAAAGCAGGACAGTTACATAGTAAGTGAGGCATATTTTCTTCCTCCTCCTCGTCCAAACAGCTGCGACAGAAGTCGTTCGAAAACAGCCTCATCCTTTTTGCGTGGGTGCCGATTAGGCAGTGACCCGTAAGGACACCGATCATGGTTCTGATCTGGGCTCTGTTTAATGAGAGGACTTCTTTAGAACGTCGAAGATTTAAGGTTGGCCAAATTTGGTGCGCAAGGAGGCTTGTGTTGCCTTCAACCCATCTTAAATTTGTATCGTGTATAGAGCTCGCATGGGTACGAAGCTTACATGTTAAAAGACGGACTCCGAGCGTGGTCATCTCTAGAGGAAACAAGAAGGGATTTGCATTCCATTTTGGGCTTTCGTGTGGAAGTGCACACAGCCTTTCCTATATAACCTAACCGAACCTTCTCCTAGATAGAAACCGTGTAGCTTCTAACTATGACCTTACGACAGTAAACTTAAGTAAGAGTATGCAGACTTTTGAACCCGAATAACTTAACGCTGTTTCTAATGTAATCTTTGATATGGAATTCGAACAACCAAATGGTGTTTCTAAGGACATCTTCGACATTGTATCCAAATCCGCAGAGGATTTCCCTCGAATAGTTCTAGTTATTGAAATGGTTAGGATACTTAGGTTATGTTAAAGTGGTTCTTATGTACGGACTTTACCGAAATATTTACTTAAGTCAGAGATGAGTTCATTGTTTTATCTTAAAAAAAGCAGTGGAAAAATTCTTCACAAACCATTGGAGTGTAATTTGTGGACGAACCTCTTCCAATCTCCAGTGTTGACTGACTGACTGGGGTTTTCCAACTCATTGAAGAAGGCGAAACCTAAAGCTTCCCAACGAAACGTTAACCTAAAAAAAAGAGGAAATGAAGAGAAAAGAAGAGGAATTCTAGAAATCTAGCTTCCCAACGAAACGTAAACCTAAAAAAAAGAGGAAATGAAGAGAAAAGAAGAGGAATTCAACAATTCTACATTGAAGAAACAAGCAAAAAAGACCATTTACATTCTCGAAAGACCCAATGTGATATTCTATCACACAAACCAGTCTCGTTATATCCCAAAACGTTTCTCGTTGTGGATCTCGCAAGTCCCAATGTTGTCTACTATCCCACAAACTGGTCCCCTCATAAGTGAATACATTCCTGGTTATGAATGGTGTGCAAGTTGGGGAATCAACAGCTTTGGATGTTCTGGACATGTCCAGTAAAAATGATCTTCGAGGGAAGAATAAAAATTTTGAGGTGTCGAAAAAAACACTCAAGTGCTTTCTAAGGCCGTCCAAAAAAATATTTCACTTTGGCAGATATCTGCATAGTTTTTAACAAAGGATTTTCTTGACCATTTGGAGTTCCTTGACCATGTCCAAGCTTATTGGGAATAGTAGGTCATTTAATTCTACTGACAGCTTGGAGCATCGTCGAAACGTGGCCTTATCCTTCGGTTATATTTATTTTTGGTATCTGTTCAGAGGAGATGAACAATCTGATAGCACAGTCCAGGTATTCTCCAGAGCAACCCGTTCAACTACTGGAACTCATGAATTCCACGTTGAACCGATGTTTCACTGCCCTATGAATCACAGAGGAAGCTCAGCACCTCAAAAAATTGTGGGTCATTTGTTTCCTATGAATGAAACAACTTAGATGTGATGACTTTGAAGATCCTTTTTTCATTGGGATACACACTTCAATTTATGGCTTCATAAATTTTGTATGAAAATGATTTTTTTGCTAATTTTTCTTAACTTGAAACATTAGTAAAGACATTAAAAATGTAATGGGGGCATAAACGTATAAAAATACCAACTAAAATACCGCTAAAGTTTTTGTGAATAAGTATGGAATTGCGCTCAAATGCCAAAAATCCATAAACATGGCCTCTAACTTAATGGGGGAGTATACCTTTTCGGTTTTGAAAAATCGAAATTTTTTTTTTGCTTAATTCATTAAAGTAAACCCTTGAGAATGTGTTTGCAAAGCGATTTGGCAAAATTCGCAAAATTTTTTGAGATATGAGGCTTTTCCCTGGCGCGGTCAGGCTAAACCAGTGCCAGTGTAAACTGATTCCAAAACTTTAAACCCGTTTTTCTAGAAACCATGTTTTCAAAGTCGGTGGTCATGATTTCTCGGAATCAATTCAACGGATTCACTTGAACTTTCGTATATTCCAAGCTAAGGGTAGTATCTCGTCATTAACGGATGCTTTTTTTGATATCTCAATTTGCAAATTTTTTCCGCCTTATTGAAACCAAATTTTCAGTCAAAAATAGAGATTTTTACTTTAAACGGCCGCCATTTTTTTTTAAATTTGAAATTTAAAAATTCCATCCGTTAATGATGAGCGACAAGCCTATAGTTCAAAATGGTGAAACAATTTTGACTTTCAGATAAATCCCAGAGGCTCAATCGTGACCACCGCGGAACGCTGCAACAAGGAGACCGTAACTTCGAGCAGCTGTGGGAGGATAGTGGTGAGGGGTGGATGTATAAAAAAATTTAATTTTGTACACTAATACAAGTTCTTTCATTTACAAAAAACCTCATCCGTCTATTGGTATTCATTTGCAAGTAAAAAATTGTCAAAAATGCCCTCAAAAAACGCTCGAAAGGGTATAGTCCCTTAAGGGGCACAACTAGTTTGACCGCCTGAAAAAAGGAGATTTTTGTGAATTTTGAATTTTGTGAAGTATTGCATCGAATGTTTCAAAATTTTGCAGATATATTTATGCATAAATAATGAATACAAAGTAATTTTTTCAAATGAAAATATTCGATTTTCAGCAAATTATCCACCATCTCCTGAGTCTTCAAAAAAAAACGTTCTCCCACTGCTGCAGTGATTGTAGCCTTCGCAGTGCCTGAAATCAAAAAAACCAAAAATTTTACTTAACTAGGTTATATTTCCTATACAATGACCCTCGGTTGTAAAAAAAAATAAAATGCAACAAAATGGCGGTTTTTTGAAAAAAAAATTAAAATTTTGCTGAAAAATCTGATGGTTTCTGGCCTGGCATAATTATACTTTTCATCCTATCATTAAACTGGAGGGTCATTGTATGGAAAAACAAATACACAATAAGCTAAAAAAAGACCCAAGTCGATCGGATGATTTGTTATCAAGTTACAGCTGCAGCAAATTTGAAAAATGTAGTTTTGAGAAAAACGCGTTTAAAGATAAAAGCGCCATTCTAAATAATGAGAAGCTGCTATGTAGAAGGCTGTAACTCAGAAACTATTGAAGATTTTCACTTAAGATTTTAATATGTTATTTTTAAAGGTATAAATTATCGAAAAATGCAAAAACAAAAAAAACGAAATTTTCAAAATTTCAAACTAGTTGTGCCCCTTAAGGTGAGTTCAAGCTAAACGTCCCTTTACGGCATTTCACACCTTCGTCTAATCACAAAGGCCATGAAGAGACTTCAGTCGAAAGAGTTGGCTTGCAATTTCGGCGCTTAATTTTTGCCATCGATTTGTTACACTTTTGTGAATGATTGCAACTGCAACACAATATTCACAGCTTTCAGCGTTTCTGTGCGTCTAACTTGACTTTTTCTTCACTCCGTTACAACCAGCTCCGTCCTTTCTATATTCTGAACCATTCATAACGCCTACGCGCGCGTCTGTCAAATTAAGACGAATTGAATGGGCCGCATCTTCGACGGTTGCTGCTTGCTGATGCGGTTGGCGGTGGGTTGATAAAGAGGGAACTGAGGCAGGAGGGAACGTTCTGTTCAGCAATTGTTCGATAACGCCACAACGCTCTGCCAGTACGCTTCGGCGCCCCTGCCGGCCCACCGGCTGCTGCGTACAGCTGGTGCCAACTTGACGTTCTCGACCACCTCAACAACCGTTTCCATGCGCCATTCGGCAGCGATTTGTGCATATTCGGCACATTTTCTGCTGACTTGTGTTGCATGCAACGTCGATCCGTTACGGACGGCTGCAGTCGAGCGACTCTAATTTGTTGTCTATGTGCGCAGTTGTGTGTGTGGCTGAGTGTTTGTATGTGTGTGTGCATTTTCGTCACTTTTCGCATTCTCGATATCCTTATTTCAGTTGTTGTTGCTGTTCGCTGTGCTCATTGGAGCGCATTGTTTTGACCACCGCTGCAGCGATGACCGTTGCGCTGTGGGTGCGTCGACGCATAGCGTTTTCGATTTTTGTCCGTCTCCAACTAATTTCGCATGCATCCGTGCTTACGAATGAAGGTTTCTGGGTGATGCTGTCGATTTCGTGCCAACGGCAAAGGCGCACAGTGCGTTGTTGCACTGCCGCCAAAAGCGAATCTTCGTCGCTTGCCACTGTGTGTCACTGGGGAACGCGTTCTGTATCGATTGTTAATTATGTTGCCATTAGTTTCGGTCGGTTGTGTTCACAATTCCTGCATGAAACCTTCAACTTTGAACAGATGTTCAGTGGAGTGAATGTGGCGAAAATTTTAAAACATTTTTGAATTCGCATGTGGAAGTCTCAAGGTGGATTGTAAGAAGGTCTGTGGGCATTGTATGTTTGAAAAATTTCATAAATAGTTTTTTATGATTTTTCGAGCTTCTTTTTGTTGTTGTCAATAGTGAAAATCTTTACATTATTTTTAAGAATATTATTTATTAAGGTTGCATTGCTTGTAACGGTAACAATCGGTAGTAAAAAATTGATTTGTCTGAAAAAAAAGAATTTTTAAATTTTTATTTCAAATTTATATCTATTACAAATTTTTTTTTAATTTTTCGGTTTCAATGAAAATATTATGCGTAGCTGTGAATTTGTTTTTAAGAAAATAAATACAAACTTTTAAAAATTTAAAAGAACCAAAAGCTTTTTCATTGCACTCGTGCCAAACTGGTCTCTAGGCTTCTAGCCCAAAGGACTCTAGTTTTTAAAACTTTGAACTTATTCTTTAAATATCCCCACAAATGATATTTTTATGATTATCAATAATGAAAATCTTTACACTTTTTTTAAGAATATTTTTCATTAAGGTTGCATTGCTTGTAACGGTAACAATCGTTAGTCAAAAATGGATTTGTTTGAAAAAAAAATAATTATTTAAATTTTTTTATTACAAATTTTTTTCTATTAAAAATTTTTTTATTTCAATAGAAATATCATACGTAGCTGTGAATTTGATTTTAAGAAAATAAATACAAATAAAAAAAAATTAAAATAAAAACTAAAGCTTTTTCATTGCACTAGGCTTCTAGCCCAAAGGACTAGAAAGTTTTTAAAATTTTGAACTTATTCTTCAAATATCCCCACAAATGATATTTTTATGATTCACATTCAACGACTTTCAAAGATAATCTTCATTAGACAATCTTTGATGATTTCTTTTCTCTTTCAACTAAATATTGAAAAAAATTTTAAACAGAGGCGATTCAACTTTAACAATACCTGGAAATTATTTTGGACCTGTAATCAAAAAATTAGTTTCAGATTTTATTTTTAAGCGATTTTATTATTAAAAAAATTTATGCTTATGGGGTTAAAAGCGCCATTGTCTTTATAAATTAACGACATTCAACTAAGGATTCTCAACAAAGTGATTGCCTTTTATTATTGCATCCAAATTACGATTCTCAATAAACGATTCTTCAAAACGCGACAACTGTCTTCTATAAGTTTTCAACTAAGAATTCTTAACAGCGCCATTGTCTTCTATAAGTTTTCAACTAAGAATTCTTAACAGCGCCATTGTCTTCTATAAACTAAAGTCATAGAATTAACGATTCTCAATGTCATCATTCCATGTTTTCCATTATTTTCCAACTCAACAATTCTTAAAAGCGCAATTGTCTTCTGTTAATTTTCAACTAATGACTTTCTACAATTCTCATTTAAACCATTCTCATTCAAGAACTTACAACGATTTTACTAGAATCAACTTACGATTCTAGCTAAAGGATTTGGAACCAATGGTACTCAATTGTCGATTAACTTCTTTTACCTGATGACTATTACATGTGTGTGTGTGCTCAATGTTACCTGATGATTTTCAACGATTTTCAACATTTATTAAGGTTGAAGTAAAAACGAGGTGTCATCACTTGGATCGAGGTCTCTGCCCAATTTTGCCAAAAATACACGTTTTCTAGTAGTAGTACTACAACTCGCGAACAGATCTTCAACTGATATCGCTAGGGACTTAATAGAGATCTCTATGTGGCCAACATGGTCAGCCAATTACATTTACCAACCTTTATTTGGCAATAACTTTAAGCTTTTAAGTTAATTTAGCGGCTTGAGATGTTCCAATAATGAGTTGTAGTCAATTTTATTCCAATTATTTGTACTCTAGGCAGGGGCGTAGCCAGAACTTGGTCATGGGGGGGGATTAAAAAAATTTTGTTTGCCACATGTTTTTTAAAGTGAAGTGCACTTTCCAAATAAGGCATTTTGTTGTGGCTTATGTGACTTAATGCATTAAAAATTAAATTTTTCCCTAATTTTTAGTAAAAATTTCATGAAATTTGGTGGACTGAAAGCGAATTTATTGCATCTGAAGTGGAAGTATGTTTGTGTCATCGTACAAAAATGTGCATCGAACAAAGATCCAATATTAACTATTGTTTTAAAAATGTTTAAACTTTAACCGAAGCATTGAAATTGATGGACCAAGTTTATGGTGATTTTTGTTTATACCGTGGTGGAGTTCATAAGTGGTAAAAGCGATTTAAAAACGATTGTCAGAACATAAATGATGGCCAAAGTGTTAGCCAACTGAATCCGCGATCACCGTAGATCAAAACTGGGCGGTAATTCATAAAAGATAAGCCAAAATCTTCATTGAAATTCTTGAAATTCGATTTAACCTTCCCTTTACTTATACCCACCCGGGTGATCTTTATAATATTCATGTTTAATATCTGCACAAATTTGAAGGTAATTTTCAATAACATGAAAAAATATTTTTTTTTTTAATTTTGATCATGTTTAAACTTGAATTTTGTCATTTTTTATACATATGTACCTGGGTGATCCCAGGCGCTTTCGCTACCATTTTGATTAAAACTCACGATAAATTTTTTTTGCGTACCTCATTATGTGTTCAATAAACCCTCTGGAAAGAAATCTTCTAATATTTTCCATAGTCTCAAAATAAATCATTAAAGTAAGGCCTTTTTTCGAAATACGAACTATCGCCAGAGGAAGATACTAAATACTGAAGTATGAAACAAATTTATAAATTATTATATATTTATTGTGAGTTTTACTCAAAATAGCAGCGGAAGTGCCTGGGATCATCTTTAGTAAGGCGAAGGTTAAGCATCTCAATAGCATAAATTTATTGCATTTTAACTGAACATTTGGCTATCGAAGGATGCCATCCCATCTATTGACACTTGTTTTGACTGTTTTTTGTTTTCACATGATGTGCCACCGTGCGAATTTCACCTTTTCAAAGAATGCATTTGCCGATGAAAAAAGCGTTTTGAGAACGTAGAAACCATCCAAAAGGCTTGTACCGACATCCTGAAGGACATTCGACGAACTAAACTACTCTTTAGACATGTTTTTAGAACATGCAAATCGCTGTATTAAGCCTAAACGTGACTATTAAAAAACAAATTAGTTTCGGTAAAAAAAGGGTTTTGTTAATATTCTTTTAAATATTTAAAGATGAAAAGACCTTTTTGCTAATGTGGGAACGTACATACGATGCATAGTGATTGAAAATGTTGACAAATTATAGGCTATGGGGGGGTTCTGACACCCTAAACCCCTCCCTTGGCTACGCCCCTGACTCTAGGATTCGTAACCAATGACTTTGACTAAACAATTTTAATAATTCCTTCCTTGCAATATTCAATTCATAATTGAAAACTGTACAAAATTTCAAGCTAATGACCTTCAAGTAACCATTTTCAATTCAACACTTTCAACTAACTATTTACTTTCAACTAATGTTTCAAACTAAGAACTGGCTTCTAATAATTTTCAAATGTAGTTGCATCAGAGCTTTTTATTAATTTCAAACGGAACAGAACTATCTATAAATGATTTAAAAATAGTATTTAACCCTTTCGCTATTTTGTTGCCATATGGCAACACGCTATCTTATGGACGTCTGCATCCTCTATGGTTGCAAGAATACATCTTTTTGTTGGTCTTTAGAATAGTTTGAAGTTTTAGGAAAAATACGAAATTAATAAACTGTATATTAAAGTTTAAAGAAGAGAAGTATACAGGTTTTTTTAATGGTATATCTTGACATAGTAAAGTAAGAAGAAGCATAAAATTCTAGATAACTTTTTAATCTGACGTTTTCTTTCAATTTAGATACTTTTTTTAAATAAATAAAAAATAAAAAAATAAATAAATAAATAAAAATAAATAAATAAATAAAAATAAATAAAATAAATAATTTGGCTGAAGTAAATAAAGAAATATTCAAATTTTTGTTATGCGTAAAAAGTTTTATGTTTAAGTAATTATTACAGCCACAACGATGTGGTTGCTCTCATAGAAAAACATTCTAAAATACAGGGTCCGAGTATAAAAATTAAAAAATTTATTTTGGAATATTGCTACCACATAGAAGCCTAAGACGTAAAATTAAAAGTAATTAAAATTTTATTTTTCCCAGTAAAAACCTGTAGCGAAAGGGTTAAAGAACAAACAGTATTGTGCTGGAATTGTATTTTGGTTACGAAAAATCCAAGCTAAAAGACAGCAACAGCATGAATGTTTTTCAATTCGAGGCTATTCAAATGACTGTAAGATTGTTTGCAAGTTTAAAAATAAATTAAATACGAATTTTACAGCCAATATCCCAAAGTGTTCAAAATCGACACCCTAAAATTTTTTAATGTAAAGTGCCACCCCCTAAAAAAACCCGTTAAAAACGTAAAAATTTCAAGTAAAAATGAATGATTTAGAAAATGTATGAAAGATTATTAAATTTAATTTGAATTAAATATAAAATGACTGAAAGCAAAATGAAAATTGAATGGTAACGAATAAAACGGTAATTATATGGAAATTAATAAACAAAACTGAACTGAACTTTATTCCTCATGATAGGATTAGAGAAAAATTTACTAAGAACTCTTTAAATTAATTTGATTGACGGTCCCGAGCAACAAAAAGGCATTTTACCGATATAGGACCACAAAACAATGAAAAAAGGGGGTGGCACCTTACAAAGAAAAAAAGGTGGCACTTTACATTTTTATGCCATTTTGGAAATCATTGTATAAATTTTTTCCTTTTACGATATGTTCGGATATCATTTCGGATTATGAAAAACTATTAAAAATTAAGTCCAACACTGATATTTACCTTAGTTTTTTATAAGTTGTTGGTTACTTTTTCACCGCAAGAAAAACCTTCAGTTTTTATTTTTAAGTTTTTTCTTAACAAAATTTGACACTTTTTTTTACCCAGACCGTGTTATTGCGTCTGTTCCCTCAAAAACCACATTAAAATTGATGTTGCCAAATATACCTTAACCCTTATTCTCATACCCAAACTTACTAACGTCGTTTGGCACCCGGGGTACCCGGGTACCCATTTCATGAAATTTTTAAGTTTTCAATATTTTGTTTATTAAAAAGTGTTTATAAAATTTTTTTTCTAAAATATACATTGTTGTTGAGTATTTGAGAAAAAATAAAATAATAAAAAAATAAAAAAAAATAAAAATAAAAAAAATAGAAAACAAAATTTTTTGAATATATGATTTGTTCGCTTTTCACCTAAATAACGAGGACCCGGAAGGTAAAAAAAAAATTTTCATTATTTGTCAGTTTTTTTCACGAAAATACATCGCAGTGGGCACCCGGGTACCCGGGTATGAGAATAAGGGTTAAATGACGGTAGGAATTTTTTTGCTTGGATTGCTGGAACGTCGAAATCGAGCAGGGGTGGCACCTTACAAAGAGTGGCACCTTACAAAGAATTCCCCTACAAATAAATAAAAATTAAAAAATTTAAATCATATTAACAATCTAACTAGATGGCAACGCTGGCATTGCTACTGCTATCACTGCAGTCGTTTGCGATTAATTGGGATGAAGACTACGATACTTTAGATGACATATTGAACTGATTTGTAATTACAACAAATAAGTGTTTATGAAGATAAACCATAATAAAAAAAGAAAAACCATTAATTTTCAGTGCGTGATGTAACTTGACTTTTCAGACATTACGAACCTTTTTTTCATTAAAAAATTCATAAATTCTTCATACAATTCGGTGCTCAGAAATCTGCTCGTATTAAAGGCTTTTATTGAATTAACTATTTTTGTTACTTACATAAATTCTCCCACTTAATGATTTATGGGCAACGATGCGTTCGATGCGGTGTTGCGCGCGGATTATCGGCGTCGAAAGCCATCAATCGATCAATAAAAAGCTGTTAACCTAATTTATTTAAATTACAAGCCGCCACCGCCGCCACCAACAGACAAATAAAAGGCCGCAACAGAAATGCGCATAAATGCAGTTAATTAAATTAAACAATGCAGAGCGAGACGGATGGGCGGTCGGCGGCCGCTAAAACAAATGCACACGACACGACATGGCAGGGCGCGCGATTGGGGCGTTCACGCGCCTCCAAACGCACTGCGCACTGGGCGTGCGACAGCCGCGACACTTGTCGGGGCGGCCGGCCGACTGTTCGCTGGATGTTTTGTGATGTTGTTGATGTGTTGTGATGTTGTTGATGACGCTGTTGTCGATGGCTGTGCGATGATAAATTTAATGACAATGACTTAAACTCATTGGCAGCTGTTGATGTTTCTGTTGCTGTCATTTGCTCTATGCCATACTTATTGTTGTAGTTTTTCACTTTAACGATTATTTTATACTCGCTAACACGCACTCACACACACACACACACACTTATTGCGTTGTATGTACATGTTGCGTATGGACAATAAAATGCATTTCTTTTTAATTCAATATGCGCTGCGATTTAAATGGGTCGGGCGCGTGCGCGCTCGCTCAGCTGACAGCTACATAACTACAACAAAAATACGCAATAGCGCTCAAACATGCGCGCTTAGCTTTTACCGTCCCACATTGAATGCGGTTTAGGTTTCACACAACACCAACAACAAACATTAAAAAAATGAGCGGTTTTATCATATTGTCATTCTTCGTTGTTTTTGTTGTTGTTGTTGTTGCTATTGCTTTCGATTTCATTTAGCCGCCAGCGCACAGTCGGTAGGTGGTCCCCCATGCATTTTGTTGAAACGTTCATTCGTTTGTCAAGCGTGTTGTGTTGTTGTTGTTGTTATGATTTTATTTATCTACAAATGTCATTCATTTGATTGTCAATTTGTTTGACATGTTAAGTGTCATAAAGTATCGCTTCAACATGCGCCGCAGCATTGTCATTTCGGGGCGTCAACAACAATGCGCTGCGCTGCACATTGGGAAAAAACAGGCAAAAACGCTCGCATTGGAGCAAATCCAAAAGTTGCGAATCTGAATTTTTTTTTTACTTCTCGTAATATAGATAGACTAGCGAGACAGCAAATCAACTTTTCAAGTCTCTTCATCCCATGACCTGGACTTTACGGCCTTTCAAAGTTGAACGTTTTATTATATTATTTTCACTTCTAGCAAAATATCGTTAACAAGGCTGTCTTCAGATGCCCGTAGAATCTATATTTTTTAATGAAATCCCATAATTTTTCACATATTTAAGCAATTAATATATCAAAAAATTGTATTTAAAAAATGTTTATTTTGACAAAAAAAAAATTTCTAACCTTTCCCTAATTTTCTGATAAAAATGAGAAAATCGGGATTTTCTCTGGACTGTAACTTTTGAGATTCCACAACATTCCACGAAATACGTATACACTGATTTGGTGGGACATTCAGCTAACTGATGGTACCAAACTAATCTGCGGAGTCCTGCGACTAAATGAATGCGAACAATTTTCGCATGCCAACCCAAGCACTTTTTGTACTCAGTTCTGGTGAGCAACGATATATTTTTAATTGCTGAGCAAAACTACAACGTATGAAAAACAGCACGGCTGGTGTTGAAAGGAATAAATATGTATTTAAATATATAGAATTGAGATATGTAAATATATATCGCATTGATTTATCTATGTCCGTCTACTAATATGTCTTCCAATTCGTGTGTCTGATGGAAGGTATTCATAATAGCTTTCGAAAAAGGTGGGACACGAAACTGAAATTTCATACAAACACTTGGGAAATCATGAGAACAACATATTGCCTAAAATGGGCGTGGTTTGCCCATTTTTTAACAGGGTTGCCATATAAAGATATTTTTCTAAATATGAACTTTTAAATATTTACCGTCCGTTTAGGGATATTTTTGTCTGGAAATAGGTGTGACATGCCTCTTTAACCCCTTGAGATACATAATAAGTCATTATTTTAACTTTTAGTGAGGAAAGTTATACTTGTCAGTTAACCTTTTCCGTGCTATATAAAAGTAAATGAATAGTTTAGAGTTTTTAAGAAAGAGTTTGCCTACTTTTATAAAAGTGGGCTAAGTGTCTCTAAAGAACATTTTAATGCATGACAATAAAATTTTAGCCTATTTTAATATTGTTAAAAATAAATTCTGTATGGAGAGTAGGCGTGGTCGTGGGCGAATGTTTTTCATTTTTGGAATAAATCATCTTCTACTTATGGGAAACCGTTATGCGAAAATTCAATCCTTTATCTTTTTTATTTTCGAAGTTATTAAATTTTTTGTTATACATTCGAAAACCATAAACCGTGCTGCGATAAAGTGCTCAAATTAAAAACCCTAAAACACGTGTAACTTTATTTTTGATCTTCTACGAGAATCAGTTATCAAAATATTGACTTATTTTTTTTTTCTTCTGATTATGCATATTCCTAAAACTCTTAACTTCCGACTGTAGGGTACCAGCTCCTGGTAGGGGTAATTAAAAAAAATCACACCATACAATTCTCTGAGAAATCCTGAAGGTAATAGCGAAATTTCAGTTCTCTAGTTCAAAAACTATAGATTCTAAAGCTCAAAACAGGCGATGCGAGCGTTTTTGCCGGTTTTTTCCCAATGTGCGCTGTGTGTCTGCCGTATTGTTGTTGTTTGCCTGTTGTCTATCAGCTGGTTGGTCAGTTTGCTTTGTGTTGTCTTTGAAGTTGTTTTTAATATGCCACAATATTTGGCCCCGCTTACTGCACGCGCCCGTGTGTTGCCTACATTTCGAAAGCAGCTTAAGTAAGCGAAATTAATATCTTTCGTTCGGCCCGGATAAGCGCGCCTTGGTCCGCTCACATTTTAATGTGTACTTTCATGGGCGTCCTGAGGCGCGACTGGCAGCTTTTGTTGTGCTGAGGTGTCGCTCATTGCTGCCTTAAGTGCATTTTCATATTTTCTGAAACGTTTGGTTGTGATATGAAGTAATTGAAAATTGCTCTGCAAAAGCCTAAAATCGACATCAAATTGAACAGTCGAGAGATAATTTTGTATAACAATTTTTTGAATGATGAATTGAATTGCATTAACCGAAGTTATTTTAGACTGTCTGCGAGTGAAAATACGAAACTCAGTTATTTTAGTTATTTCTTGTGATTATGGTTGTAAACATAACTAAAAGAGACAAAAACTACACCTTTTCAAGTTGTATATCAGAAAATTTAACTTGTATTTCAGCGTTTAAAATTTTATTTTAGATTTCAAAATGTAATTTAATGGGGTTTCGACAATACATTTTGATTTTTGCTTTGTAGAAACCTAAAAGTTGACAACGCACAGTGATTCGTTCCATAGACAAAATTCAAAAAATGTTTAGTCTCAGACTTTAACGATTTTGATGTCATTTGAAAAGTAAAACTTCAACTAAGAAAAATCCAAAAAATCTGTGCAAAAATTTAATTAGTTTCTGTGCAAAAGCGGCTCAAAGTTGAAACTTTTTCACAAAAAAATTTAAACATATTTTCTGTTTTTTAGTCTGTTAAGTAAAAAGAATTGTAAAAATACATGGTTAGCAAGAAGTTACTAAAACTTTCAATATAGATTAATAAATGATGTGGCCATTTTCGCTTTTAATGTTGTCTCAAAATAAAATATTAAATAATAAAATATTTTTCTAAATTAAAAATCTAAAAATTGGCAAAACTTAGAGGAAAATATCTAAAAAGTATGTGAAAGTATATTCCTGGATTTTTTTTTTATTTTAAGAAGCATTCTTTCTTTGTCGGATAATGTAATTACATCCTCCGATATCTAACGATCTCAGAAAATAATTTTATTTGAAAAGTGGTCTAAACACCTATTTTTCGACAAAATTTCTGTTTTTCATCCCTAAAAGTATGCAATCAGCATGAAAAATTGAGAAAACTGCAAAAAAGCAAAACTTACGTCTAGTATTATCGTTTTTATTGCAAATTTAAGTCTCAGGCATTGCCAAACTGCAAAAGTTGAAGAACAACAAAATAGAGATTTCAATCCAGTAGACCGTGATTAACTAGAATACCAAATTTTATGAAGAACGGACCACTCCTTCTAATTTTGTCCCGCGGTTGTATGGAGTCGAATTACTGTGCAACATCGCAAATCCAACCGTATGGGGAACGCCCTCTGGTGGTGAATTTCTGAACCTTAATTAATTTTGTATTTTTGAGTACTCAAGAGTGTTGGCGATCGCTGAATAAATCATTGAAATCGGTTCAGTAGTTTCCGAGATACGATGTTTTCTCGCTTACTTAACTACTAAATTTACAAATGGGGAGCTAATTCCATAGAAAATGGCCAGTTTTGTATGGCAGCCCCCCTTAAGACTTGGAGTTAGCGGGTAGGTATGTTTGGAAGAAACATTCGGAAAAGAAAATAAATGGGTATCGGTCATACATTTGATACATCTGGGGGCAACCTGGGAGCAATCTTAGCCTATTTTATAAAAACGACCATTTTGTATGGGAGCCCCATCAAAGGTTGGAGATAGGGCGTGAGTATGTTTGAAAGAAATGTTCAGTAAGGAAAACTAGAGGGGTCGGTCATAGAGTTTAACCCTCTAAGAGTAACTTATGACTAGCTGTGGATCAATTTGTCGAATTTCCCAGCTTTTTTGTGAGCCTCGACCTCGATGCGACACCATTTAGCCCCACCCTAGTCCCAAAATTTGAGATGTTGCGGAGCATCGAATCGAAAAATCGTGCACTAAATCCAGTCTAATATACATACATACATACTTAGCTGTCATTCCCGAACTGCCCAAAGCAGAACACAACATCCGTAAGCGATATATGCATTCTCTCGATCCGTAAAACCGCTCTCAAGGTCAAGGTGTGGTACAGCAACAAAACAACGACAACCAATCAATTCACAACACTAAATTAAAAAGCCTCTAAACACTGTGGAAACTGTGTGAAAAATCAAAATTTTCCATCTATAAAGAAATGGTCTCTCTAAGCGTAGAGAATCGATAAAGAATGAATTGGTTATATAACTCCGATAAGCGTTGTTAACGTATCACATTTATATGCACTGCCGCCTCATAGCCATCTACATATAAATACGGGTTTTCGAGGGCCAATTGTTAGAATCGTTTCACTTCGAAAGTATCAACATGAAGTCCTTCAGTTTGACGACATTGGGAATAATGGTAAGTCTCAAATTTATAAAAAAATATTCATATAAACTAACAAAAGTTGTAAATTTAGGTTGCAGCGTTGGCATTGCTACTGGCGCCTGTAGAGTCGCAACCCAAGATAAAGGAGCACGGAAACCCTCCTCCATTTCATGGAGAAGCCAATGTTAATCATCTTTTCCCCCATTAATGGGCGTAACGCAAATGTTCCTACACTTGCTTAATAAAAAGAGGAATAAAGAATACAATTGCGTTTTTGTAGATAGTCCATCATTCGGATAGTTTGTGTCGAAATTCCAATATATCAACCAATCCTTAGGAAAGTTTGTTTATAATTCCTAAACTTATTTATTATCTGCCGATCCCATGAATTGTTGACGAACCTTTTGTACTGACTCTTCTTTTGTGAGCCTCAAACATTTACAAAGGACTTCGAGCCTGGCCTTCAGTCAGAGTCCCTGGATTCAAAAGCATATCACAGGAAAATATGAACAGTTCCTATTGAATTGCAATAAAAGACTTGAAGTAAGAATAAAACGAAAGAAATTGGGTAGCAAAAGATATTTTAGGAAATCAAAGTTGTCAATGCAAAATCTGAACAAATTTGTTCCCATATTAAAAATTAGAGCAACGCTTACATATGAACACTGACAGCTACGACTATGAGACCAGACTGCTACTTAACGTATTGCAGATTCAAATTCAGGAAAGTCATTTGGAAAAATCAAACCGAAAACACCAAGTCATGAAGACCTGACAATTGCTCCTCTCTTCATAAATCAGCGCGCCAACGACCAATGGAGCTTCGGGTCGGACTGTCAGAGCTGTCAGAGAATTTATCCACGAAAACGTCTATGGATCACTTACAGCATTATGAGGAGGACAGACATTTTTTACATCACTATCGTAAATGATTATTTTGCAACGAACGATGCCGACTACTATCTGGATGGGTTGAAAAGATCTGAGCATCACTGACAGAATTGTGAAGACTTGGAATGGAATGGAAAGGATATGAGGGGAGCCGAGAAAGTGAACCCTAGGGGGTCCAATTTCTCAACCACTCAGGCTAGTAAGCCCATTGTGCTTAAGACTCGTGAGGGAAAGTGGGATAGAGGAGAGTGAGGTGGGGTTAAAGGAAGCAAGTAGTAGGGAAGGGAGAGGGACTAAAAGTCTTCCTGCACGAACTTCCTGCCGCAGAAAATGTCCTTGGTTTCCGACGCCCAACGGGTTCAATGATGGGTTAAAAAACATGAAAACATTAAAGTAGGTATTTCAAATGGGAAATAGTTTTTCACGTGTTTTAAAATTTTTTTGAAACTCAAAATCTGACAGGATCAACGGTGGGTTAAGAGTTTGTGTAAGCAAACATGATTTAATAGATCCATTGACTTTAAATATGGTGAAAGCACTTCAAATGAGAAAAAATTTGACAAGTATTTTTTCATAAAAATCTGACGTGATCAACAAAGGGTTAAGAAAAGCTTAATTTATTGGGCCCATGGACTTCAAAGCCGTCGGGCCCTGCTAGTATCTCATATTACAAGTGGTTGGGTATGTTAACAAGTAAAATTAACACACCTAAGGCTCCAAAAACCCCAGAGAAACTATGGAACAACATCTGCAATTACAACGTTGGACAGTTTGGTGCGTTTTTTGGGCCAAAGACAACAACGAAATCGATATTAGTGGGGTTTATTTGATAACATGATGAACAAATTCATTTAAAAAAAAAGACAATTTGTAAGATGAATTGGCCGAAATTGTTGATTAATAATTTTCTAAAAAATTATCTAAAAAATCAGGACTAAACCACATATGGGACCACAACAATTGTTACAAAAATATTTAAAAATTTCTAAGTATCAAAAAGTGCAGCTGGCTGACCATAATTTCAGCTAACCGGCCAATACTTAAAAAAAAATAGAATAAACAGAAATTACAGGCCAATATTTGGAGAATAGAATATGCAAAAATTCATTCAAGGCCATCTAAAATTTGCATACACTCGTTTGTGTTTTTATAAATTCGACTACAATTCACTGCACTGAACTAAGACACTTGTGCACGTTTTGTGCATCAACAAAAATAAACTAAAAGGCATAAACTCAAAACGATTTTAGTCCATTTCATGCCATTCGATTGCATTCAATGCCTCCTCCACTTCACTTCGCTGCAGTGCTGGGCGCGCGTAAGCAGCTCACATAAATAACAAGCAGTTTCTTTGCACAGCATCGGAAGCTGACCCCCTCCCTCCCTGCTCGACCGAGTCGCGGCAGTTAGTGTAAATCCGCTTAAAATGCACTAAAGAAATGGCAGCGGGAAAAAAGCGGAAATTCGAAGAGAGCGTAAAATGCAACAAATGCCAGCGCGCCACCAGGCATCACAGTCGCCAATGTGGGCAATGCGCGCGATGATGAGCAGCCGGCAGCCAGTAGCCACTTTGGGGAGAAATTAAAAATTCAAAAAAAAATCCAACAACGAAATCAAGCAAAACTTAACTGCACTGAACTGAACTGAAACTGAGCGCGCAACAGAAACACATGTCGCAGATTTGTTTCACTTTCGGAAGCACTTAAGCACTCAGCGGCGCATTTGTTGCGCGCACGGACGGACGGACGCACAGACCGGGCATGCCGCTGGCACGCTGACAGACTGGCTGGTCGGTTGCATGCCGCACCGATGGGGCTGACTGTGACTGCATATGCAAAGAGTGTCGCTTCATAATGCGGCGGTATTTTTTCGGCAAAACATGAGCGACAGCGGAGTTGTGTGTTCAATGTGAACAATGTTTACATGGCGATGTAAACAAATGAGATAATATGAAAAAAGTCTACAGGGAGTGTCAAAATGTTTTGTAAAATTTGAATTCAATCATCATCTTTGTAATCAAAAGTTTGTGTTGTTGACTTGATGATGCAAAGAAATAATTTACACTAAACATTTAAATGTCAAAATGATAACATAAGCAAAGCTGATGTAGAGAATGTCAAAATGTTTACATAAGCAAAGCTGATGTAGAGAATGTCGAAATGTTTACATAAGCAAAGCTGATGTAGAGAATGCAGGCTATGTAAACAGTTTTACGAATTAGGTACTAGAAGTGTTCCACGTGCAAGTCTGAAGTCAGTGGGCCAGATAAATCAGGCTTCTCTTAAGTCTTTGTTGACCTGGTCAGATTTTGATGACAAATTATTATTATCTTATTATTTCCAATTTTAAGTGCTTTCATTTTATGCAAATCATGTTTATCCAAACCCCGTCAGATTTTGATTTTCAAAAAAATTAAAAACTTGCATCGAATTATTTCACACGCGAAGTACTTTTATCAAGCTTGAAGTCAAAAGTCCCCAAAAATCTTGTTTCTCCATATAAATTTGTAACGCTTTGTTTACCGCTTTAAATTTTGTTTTTCCTAAAAGTAAGAAAGACGTGTTTAATTACACTGTGCAAGTCCAAAATTTAGACATGGGGGGGACCTACTGGGTGAGTTTTCTATAGGTATACTGAGTTGAGATCCACCAGCCGTTTGGTAAGATTGGCTCTAGTTTATGAGAAATCCGACTTTGAAGTTTGCTCATGTTAGTCCAGTTTGTCGCTTAAGTAGGTCCTAAATCGTTCCGAATATCGCTTTACTGTCTTCGGCAAGTTTGTAGATATTTTAACGACCAAAACATTTGCTTAAGACACCAATCAAAAAAAAATACATTTAAACTGTGTAATTGCGATATGTGCATTTTGTTGCGCAGCGCAACGTGGCGTATGAGTGTCATTTAATTATAATTAAAAATACATTCACATGACACTCATACGCCACGTTGCGCTGCGCTCAAAAATGCACATATCGCAATTACACAGTTTAAATGTACTTTTTTTGGATTGGTGTCTTAAGCAAATTTGTTGGTCGTTAAAATATCTACAAACTTGCCGAAGACAGTAAAGCGATATTCGGAATGATTTAGGACCTATTAGAATTTAAACGTTCGAAGACTTAAGCGACGAACTCGACAAACTTTAAAGTCGGATTTCTCATAAACTAGAGCCAATCTTACCAAACGGCTGGTGGATCTCAACTCAGTATACCTATAGAAAACTCACCCAGTAGGTCCCCCCCATGTCTAAATTTTTGAGGGCAAATTTCACGCACAGTGTTATTTTCTATTTAAAGTGTTTTCATCAATTTTGAAGTCAATAGACCTATCCGTTCATGTTTTCTCATGGTCCTCCCGTATATGAACCTTAACCCATTGTTGAGCCCGTTAAAGTTTTATTTTATGTAGAAAAATTAAGTGTCGAATTATTTTCGATTTTGGGAATTTTTAAGCTTGAAATCAATAACAATTAAATTATGTTTCTTCATACAACACCTTAATCCATGTTTTTCCTCTTCAGACTCGGAATTAAAAAAAAAAGCAGTCTTAGCAAATATTCATTTTTTATATGAAACGTAAAAAAAATGTTAAATTATTTTAAGTGGTTTATTTATTTTAAGTGTTTTCACCAATCTCTTTTATGTGGTTTGGGCTGAACTATGATGAATCAGTCAGGATAAATTATTTCTATAACTAAAAGTATAAATAAGTAAAAATTATCTGTATAAGTTGAATTTTTTATTGTTGACTTGGTGATGACATTCTTGTTGTTGACTTGCTGATCTACAGGAAAATGTAAATTACACCAATTAAACCAAAAATTGTTGACTTGATTGTTGAATTGAATTTAAATTAAATGAAATTTAATGAAATTAGTTGAATTAAATTAAATCCAAACAACAATTACATCAAAAATTTCTGACTTGATTGTTCAATTGAATTGAATTTAAATTAAATTTAATTTAATGAAATAAGTTGAATTGTCAAAATTGAATTGAATGAAATTGAATTGAATAGAAATTAAATATAATAGGAATTAATATAATGAGTTCGATTGAATTAATTTATATTGAATTGAATTTAGTTGAATACAGTTGAAATGTGATGAATTGAATTAAATTATCTTAAATTAAATTGCATTAAATTTATTAAATTCATTTATTTCAATTGAATTGAATTGAATTGAATTGAAATGAATTGAATGGAATTAAACGGAATTGAATTGAATTTAATTGAACTAAATTGAATTGAGTTGAATGGAAATAAAATGAGTTTTATTAAAATAAATTATATTGAATTTAATTTACTTGAATTGAACTGAAATTAAATGTGTTGAATTGATTTAAATTATATTAAATTCAATTTATTTGAATTGAATAGAACAGAATTTAGTTGAATTGAACTGAAATGCAATGAGTTGAATTAATTTAAATTATATTAAATTCAATTTATTTAAAATGAATTGACCTAAACTGAATTAAATTAAAATTACTTTTGATTTGTTAATTTGTTTGTTTAAATTATATTGAATTGATTTTAGTTAAATTGAACTGAAATTAAATGAGTTGAATTGGTTTCAATTATATTAAATTCAATTTATTTGAATTGAATTGAATTTAGTTGAATTGAATTGAACGGAAATTAAATTAGTTAAATTGATTTAAACTATATTAAATTCAATTTATTTGAATTGAATTTATTCAATTTATTTGAATTGAATTTAATTCAATTGATTTGAATTCAATTTAATTGAATTGACTGACCTAAACTGAAATAAAGTTAAATTACTGTTGATTTGTTTTTTTGTTTGTTTAAATTATATTGAATTGATTTTAGTTGAATTGAACTGAAATGAAATGAGTTGAATTGATTTAAATTATATTAAATTCAGTTTATTTGAATTGCATAAAATTTAGTTGAATTGAACGGAAATTAAATGAGTTGAATTGATTTAAACTAATTAATTTGAATTGAATTTAATTGAATTGAATTGACCTAAACTGAATTACATTTAAATTACTTTTGATTTGTTTATTTGTTTGTTTAAATTATATTGAATTAGTTTAAGTTGAATTGAATTGATTTAAATTATATTAAATTCAGTTTATTTGCATTGAACTAAATTTATTCGAATTAAATTTAATTGAACTGAATTGCCCTAAACTGAACTAAATTTAAATTACTTTGGAAAAAAATTCAAACATAAAAATTAATTAAAAATTAAATATTGTAATGTAAACTGTGTGCTGCTGTCTTTCTGGTGTTTTTATTGTTGATTTCTCTACATGGACAAAGAATTCACACGATTAACTGCTGATTTGCCTATCCAGAAAAAAATTTAAACTTTGATGCATGTAGTTGATCGAGATCAGTTGAAACTTTTATTGTTATTTAGATTATGAATTTAATAATTTTGATAAACATAAATAAATCGATTCCATTAATGTTAGCTGATTTACTTTCATGTAAACTGTCTGCATCAATTGATTATGGAATTGAATTTAATTGAACTAAATTGAATTGAATTACATTAATTTAAATTTAATTAAATTGAGTTGAATTGAATTGAGTTGAATTGGATTGAACTGAATTGAATTGGATTGAGTTGGATTGGATTGAATTGAATTGGATTGAATTGGATTGAATTATATTGAATTGGATTGAATTGGATTGAATTGAATTGGATTTAACTTGATTGAGTTGGATTTAATTGAACTGAACTGATTTGAAATGAATTAAATTGGATTTAGTTGAATTGAATTGAATTGAATTGAATATTGAACTTAATTTTACTGAACTGATTTGCAATGAATTAAATTGGATTTAGTTGAATTGGATTGAATTGGATTGAATTATATTGAATTGGATTGAATTGGATTGAATTGGATTGAGTTGGATTGAATTGGATTGAATTGAATTGGATTTAATTGGATTGAGTTGGATTTAATTGAACTGAACTGATTTGAAATGAATTAAATTGGATTTAGTTGAATTGAATTGAATTGATTTGAATATTGAACTTAATTTTAATTACATTACCTTTTAGAGAACATTTTAAACTCTTAATGTGAACGTGGCCGACCACCGATGTGGGTTCTTTGAGCTCATTCGAAAGAAGATCTTGCGGAGATCTTTGGTTATCTTCGCGTGGGCGATGAGGAACAGCGAGCTGCAATCAATAGCAGCCGATTTGTATCAAATATAAATTGATGACATGCTCATGTAAACAAAGGAGGTCATCTAAACAAAAGTGTAATATTTCTGAAAATAAAACAAAAAACAAATATCACAAAAAGTAAAAAAAGTTACTCAAAATAATTAACAAGTTTTATTGTTGAAAACAATTTTTTTCTACTCTAGTTTCCTCAGAACTATGTAAACTATGATTATGGAGTTTTGATTTCTGTAATAAGTCAAGTAGCATTAGTACAAAAATTCAGTTAATTACTTTGACAAAGTAGATAATCAACGGACTCTTGTAAACTATAATAGCGAATGTAAAAAATCACAGTATTTGTCAGCTGCAAATTTTTTAACAGAAAGTTTGTATAAGAACTGGTAACTTAACCCTTTCGACCCCAAAGTTGCCTGAGAGCAACTTCACTTACTTGTCATCTTATAGCAAAAGCTGCGATTGATTTATTGGCTTAATTTAAGGAGGCACCAACAAATTAATATTTTTAGAATTCAAAGCAAATTAAAAAAATTTTACTGTTATCCCCAAAATAATTTCCAATAATTTGCAGCGATATCAGGGAAAGTTTGTGTTCTAATTGAAGTCTACGAATTGGGCGCGTTTGATCCAAATCCTGTTTCTTTAATAATGGTTAAATAAAATCAAAAAGTGATCATTTTGTATTTTTCCATAAATATTAAATAATTTTTCTGTAATTAAAAAATATTGCTACAAAATTTATTTAACCCGTTTTAAGCTAAAATTTTTCAAAAGTAAACTAGCTCTAGAACTCTAACAAAGAGGCGTGGCGACTTCAAATGTCGTGTGCACACTTCTTAGCAAAGTGTTTCATGATTTAAATACCAAAAAGTAATATCGAGACACAGGGTAAAATTCGGGGTCGAAAGGGTTAAACAAAAAACAATGTAGAGAATTGGGGTAATTAGACACACTATGCAGACAATGTCAACAATGTAAACATTTTAGATGCGTAGGTAATGTTGGTAGCTTTATCCAACCATACCTAACAACAATTAAAAAAATAATAAAATTAAAAAATTTCAGTCGATTGATTTCATTTAACTTCAATGCGCATATTATCTAATTTTATATTTCACATGTAAACTTTTTGACCCCCAGTCATTAATACAACTCGTTGATTGACATTGTAAATTTCTACCTACTCGTACAATGTCAACAATTCGTGCCAGCGCTTCTCAATCGATGGCATTGCAACACTTGTTTCTATTTTTTGTCAGGCCGCCTGTGTGTGTGAGTGTTTTTTGTACTTTTTCGTCGCTTCGAAAGCACGAAGAAGACATTGAAACTGTGGAAAGTGTCGCCTAAAAAACAAATTGATTATTCCCCTTTGACATTTAAGCCCATTATTTATGCGCTATTTGCGATTACTTTAATTCGCTGAATGCAGCGGCACCGGCACTGACAGTCTGCCGCTTGCATTGCCATGTTGTCGATCTTTTTTTAAGCGTTGTCTCTCAAAAATGTGTGGTTTTGTTTCTGTAAAATTTGTTGTTTCTTTTGAAAACGAAAAATGTGTTTACTTGATGCCGCGCTTTGTTTTAAAATGTCTGTCATTTTTGTGTGCTTTTTACGTTTTGTTAACAATGTTGCAAGTTGGTTGTTTTCGGGCGCTCACTTCCTCTCATACAACAACAGTCGCATGTATGAATGTTTTTTACATGTATGTGTGTGTTTGTGTGCCGGTAGATGCGTGTTTCCAAAAATGTTTTTAAGCCTATTAAAGCTTAACGGCATAAAGTGCATGATTAATAATTTCGCAGCCATTTGTTAGCGACTCTTTATTGCGCTGTCGCGTTGCTTGTGGACTTCCCGCTTGAATGGTCATTGGCATTCAACGTTCGAATTTCACTGTATGCCGCCAGCTGATTAGTCGACCACAACTTTGCGTTCGAAAGTAATGTTGGGTATTTATTCAACAAATTTATGGCTTCTGGTCTTTTGAGTGGAAAAATTCGTAGGTGTTTGGTTTGATTTTAGAGGTAACGCTTGAGGGAAACTATGGTTTGGCCAATTTTTGTCAGAGAGCTGAAAAGTTAGTTGGAATCGATAGTTATTTATATCTATTTTATGCAATAAGAGTCAAAATGTATACATACTTACATTTTTTTTAATTTTAAATTAAATTTAATTTAAATTTTTTTTAAATCACCAATTAATGACGGTGAAAATGTTTGTAGTTAGTGAAACGAATATAGATTTTTATATATTAAAAGTAGGTACGAAAGTTTGTACCAACAAACTCTATGCTTAGGAAAAATCAGCTTAGGCAATCTAACGCAAGAAGGATTCGGGAGTTCAAAATCTCAAAAAAAATTTATGTGTTAGAAACATTGAGCGTGGAAAAAATCTCCAAAAAAAATTTTTTTGTTAGAAACATTGAGCGTGAAAGATATGATTTCAAATGCCATTGAGCTCAAATGCCATTGGGCCAGGGGCGAATTCAGAAAAATATTTTGGGCGTGGCTTTCAAGAAGTAATTCTTTAATATTCATAAAATGCCAAAAAATGCCTTTTAATTTGTATGTAGTTTTAAAGTCGATCCTAATATTTCGGGGGGTTTCAACCCCCAAAACGGCCCCCCTGAATCCGAAACTGCATTGGGCTCAAAAAGTTCTCTACAAACCTTTTCAAAATGAAATTCCCTTTACTCCACTGGAATTAGTTATGCCTGAGGCCCGACCGAAGTTGGCATTTCAGCCGAAGCCGATTAATCAGCTACAATACCGACATTCGGCTGAAACCGAAGCTGAAGCCGAAGGTGAATAACTTAAGGAGAAAAGAAAATAAACGCAATTTCTTTTTCATTAAAAAAAATATAAAAATTAAATTAAAGAAATATTTAAGAATAAAATAGTAATTCATTGAATGAATGTAACAACAAATATAATTACAAATTAAAAACATTCCAACAAAAAATTTTTTCCCATATCGAGCTATATCTATACAAAAAATGTTTGCCTTCGGCTTCGGCCTTCGGCCTGTACCCTGGCCGAAGCCGATTGTTGGCCGAATGTGCATTTTTTGGCCGAATGTGGCCGAGACCGATGATGAAGCCGATTAATAAATTTTTTTTTCGCGGAGGAGATGGAAAATCTTCGAAGGATACAGCCGAACCAAAACTCCCAAGCACAAAAGTTGCTGGTACAAAATGTGGTTTCGAACGGTATTCGGCTCAAAAGTTGTACGCACAGCCCCCTCAAAATATATTTGTTATTGTTGAGCCCAAAAATTCTCTACTGCTCCTTTGTCAAAACAGACCTCAGACTGGGTCGTCGATATTGCAAATTAAATAACTTTTTAACAAGAATTAAATTCAAATTTGTACTCAAAAATCTCAAAACTGCCATTTCTTTTTTTTCGCGGAGGAGATGGAAAATTTTCGAATTATACACCCGAACCAAACCCCCCAAACACAAAAATTACTGGTACAAAATGTGGTTTCGAACCCTTAAAAAATGAAATCCTGTGTGTGCCACTGACTTTCACACAAAAATTTGTTATTGTTGAGCCCAAAATTGCTCTTCTGTTCCGTTGTCAAAATAGAACGCAGACCTTCGAGATTGTAAATGAAATAATTTTTTTTACAAGAATTAAATTAAAATTTGTGCCCAAAAATCCCAAAACTATCATTTACAATAACATAAAAATATTAATAAAAATCAAAGCGTTGTCAGGTGCCATCAAAAAGCTGTCAACATTTAATTATTAATAGCGCCGCAACGTTCCAGCAACCAGTCGCACTAAACACTAAATGAAGTCATCAAAACGCCAAACTTTACTTTGTTTTGGCTTTCTCTGTGTGTGTGTACATAAAAACTCTCGCCCGCCAAACCTTAATTAATTCATTTAATGATTTCATTTAACGACAACCACCTGCAGCGTTAATGATGCTGTAGCCATATGTGAAATCAATTAATTTGTTTCCGCCATAATTGTAAATTGCCGCCGATGCTGTAAATATTTGCTGGCCGATTGCCGATTATAGCAACGATTAAAAAACACTAAAAATAAATAAAAGCAAACTTGTATGGCAACACAATCAAATTTTAATTACTACACATAATTAGTTACATATGTACATATGAAAAAATTGAAACAATTTTACGAAAAAAAAATATAGCAATTAAAAACAAAACAAGAAAAAAATATAAATAAATAAATTTTCTCTCCTAAAAAGGTGTGGGCCATGTTATGCTGAATTAGGACAATGCACTACAATTTCGTGCCATAAAATGTTAATGTATTTAAAGTGTTAGGCGGGACGGCACAGATATAACAACAAAGCAAGCAACAACAACAACAACAATGAAAGCGGCAACATTGTAGACCAAGCCGCAGTTGTATTAAAACGAGTTTTGCAAATTAAAATTTCATTGCAATTAATTGAAAAAATTGTAACACAAACACACACACACACACACACACAGATACACAATCTGCAACCGACCAGTGTCGCATGTGCTGGTCTGTGGCCGGCGCAGCAATTTGGCTGCACATTGTTGCAGTGTCGAGAGTTGATTGCAAGCAATTTATTTTATGCGCACACACGCATGTGTCCAGGCGACGTCTGGGGACACAGAGGGGGGAATATTTAATTTTTAGCAAATGTAGTTTAGTTACAACAATTTTGCATGCAACAAATATGCGCGAGCCGCCAATGGACCAAACGTCCGACAAGCTTTGCTCTTTCTCTTTGCTGTTGTTGGTGGTCTAAGCTAGCGGAAATTTTTGGCACAGGCTGGCAACGCTCGCAGCCGGGAGTGCAGTGTGCTTGGCGTGACATGTCGAACATGGCCGCAGGGCGCCGGGCATAAGCACGCATTGTGTGGAATTTATTATAAATCGTTGCGAATTCCAACTAGAAAATTTGCCATGGCAATCCTGTTGGTGGGAGGATGCAAGTGATGGGGAGTGTGGTGTGTTGGGCGGAATGTCTAGCCACATGTTTTCAAACATGTTCAAGTAAAACTCTTTGGTTTTGTCTGGTGGGCAGAGAAAGCAAAAATCTATTATTTACTGATAGTATATGATTTGATCCAAATGTAATAATCAATGTTGAGTGATAATAGTGCGCATTAACGGGTTAACCCTTTCTGGTCAAATTCCGCATTTCTTGTGATACAAATTTTCTTTTTAAAATATTGACTCTAATTGAACATTTTAGAAATAAAATACAACAAAATATAAAAAAATAATTTAGGTTGAGAATCACAGATCAATTAATTTTGTACGATATATCGTACAATGGTCCGCAAAGGAGTAAAATTTCATAAATTTTGTGTTTCGTTTTTTTGAGTTTTATAAACAATTCATTGGTTTAATTGAAAGAACATAAATTATAACAAAAAATCAAAACGTTATATAAATTTTATATATAAACGATTGAGCCTAATTTTTTCGGCCGCATGCAACCATCATTGCTGCAGCCTACTTAATAAAAATTAAAAAGCTGTTCCATAAAAAGTGCATTCACTATCAAATAAAAAATCGTAGAAAAAATGGTACGATATATTGTACAAATTTCCGGAAAGGGTTAAGTAGACATTAGTAGCCATAGACATGTGGTTTCAACCGGTGGCGCAAAGGAGGGGGAGGGGTGTTTAACAACCCCAAAAAACAAAGATTACTGGTGCAAAATATGGTTTCAAATGGAATTGAGCTCAAAGCCTCCCCAAATTGAAATACTGTGTGTGCCACTGGTTTCAACAGAGCAACGAAACATGATGCATACTGCACAAAACTGTACTGTTTTATGTGTAAAAGTGCCCAAATAGCGAAGTTTCAGGTTTGATTGCCTCAACTTGACCGCCAAATCCGCCCATGAAACGATATTGAATACATTTACTTTGAGGTTAGGTCAACTCATACTATGTCTAAATTTCGTATGAAAATTAGAAATTTATAATTTCAAAATTTTAAAGCGAAATACATACCGTTAATACTTATCTACAATGGCGCACGCAGAGGGGGTTTGGGGCTTCAAACCCCCAAATAGAAAAACGGCTGGTACAAAATATGGTTTCGAATGATATTCGGCTCAGAAGTTGTACGCAAAACCCCCACTAAATGAAGTCCTGTGTGCGCCACTGCATACCTCCAGGTGAAGTAAAAAGAATTCCATTATTTTTATGTGTAATTGAAGGCTTCATTAAGGATAATTTGAATATTCTGATTTAGGTTAAAGAAACTTGTAGGTTTTTCAGATAACTTGTAATTTTTAAGGCAATGTCATTATGCTTCTCTCCAAGAAACCATCATCCCTATTGGCAAAAAACTGGGACAGTAAATTTTAACAAACTTTTTTTGAGAATAATTTCTCACCAGCAAAATTATTAGCCATAGACAGTAACAGTTGGTGCCAGGTCTGGACTATAAAATTGAAGCATATAAACTTCCTAAACAAACTTCCCCAATACTTTTGGTGAGTCCTTATGGAACACAATTTCTCTACTATACAAAAGTGGTCAAAGGTGGCTGCTCCTTCAAATGGTCAAATTGTTGATGGTACAGGTCTGAGTTAAGAGTTTGAACGTAAACGAGCAGCTCATAGTACAGGGTTTTCCAACAAGAGGTGTTATTTTGGTATTCAAAGAAAAATGCCATTTTTGAGATAAATGTTCGGATGTTTATTTCATAATAAAGAGGAAGGTATGCCGTTAATAATGAAAAACAACATCAGCCAAATCGCCACCACGACCACCCTTACAGGACCATATCCTTTTCATGAAATTTTCCATAACCAAATCGCAAAGTGGCTGCCCTATGTCCTCGATAGCCTCACGAATTCTATCTTTGAGGTCTTGAATCGACGCTGGGCTGTTGGCGTACACCTTATCTTTCACGTGGCCCCAAAGGAAGAAGTCGCAAGGTGTTAAATCACAAGATCTCGGTGGCCAATTGTGATCACCTCTTCCAGAGATAACACGGTCCGGAAACTTTTCCCGTAAAAGAGCAATGGTTTCGTTGCTTGTGTGGCACGTAGCGCCGTCTTGTTGAAAGTAAACGTTGTCCAGATCAATACCATCCAACTCCGACCATAAAAAATCATTAATCATCTCTCGATAGCGCAATCCATTCACCGTAACTGTTGATCCAACCTCATTGTCGAAAAAGTAAGGTCCAATGACCACGCCGGACCATAAACCGCACCAAACAGTCACACGTTGAGGATGGAGAGGTTTCTCAAGAATAACTCTTGGGTTTTCCGAGCCCCAGATGCAACAATTTTGCTTGTTGACGTAGCCACCGAGGTGGAAATGGGCCTCATCAGTCAAGATGATTTTTCGATGGAATTCCGGATCATTTTCATGCATTTCAAGGACCCAATCAGCAAAGACACGATGTTGTTGATGATCGGTCGGCTTGAGTTCTTGTGTTAACTGAACTTTATAAGCCTTAAGACCCAAGTCTTTATGCAAAATACGGTGTAATGACGTTTTTGGAATGCTCAATTCCAAAGAACGACGAGGAATCGACAAACCTGGGTTTTCTTCAACACTTTGGGATACAGCAGCAATATTTTCAGTCGTTCTTGAGGGACGTGCACGGGTTTTATTCTTCACATCACTAACTTGTCCCAACAGCTCGAATTTTTCCAGCAATTTCTGTATTGCGGTCCGACAAGGTGCTTCACGACGACCCAAAAATGCTTTAGTTTTGCGAACTGTGACTGTGACTGTGTGTTAGATTTTCACCATTTTTGTGGTGAATTTTAATCATTTCAATGCGTTGTTGAAGCGTGTATCGTTCCATTTTTAGTAATGGCGTAGTTTCTACTTGTCAAATGTCAAAGAATAAAAGCTTCAAAAGTGACAGCTACCGAAATACCGGGTGATTCAAAATAACACCTCTTGTTGGAAAACCCTATAGAAGATTCCCTGTCAACCTCAAAAAACACACAGCAAAATCTTACTGATCTTCAATACGGGCTTGGCCACCATTTTTGCGGCTCACTGCCATTTGATCGCAATTGTTTTCGCTTGATGTTGTCATAAGTAATCCACATTTCATCACCATTCACCATTTCAGGAATGGGTCGATTTTGTTGCAATTTGGAAAATTCGCTCTATGAAGTTTTTACTTTAACTCGTGTGACATCCATTCATAAAGCTTCTTTTTGTATTCAGCCTTATTCAAGTGGTTCCAAACGGTTTTTTGTTGAAAATTCCACTCCTCAAGGAGGACTCAATGTTTTCCATGACTTAATTTACTTTTTGGACAAATGTCCTTGCAGGGCTTGGACATCAAAATTACCGAAATGGAACCAATGAAATTAACATTGGACATGATTGGCTGTTTCAGTGTGAAAACCAGGACCGCATGGGGAGTCTTGGGGGTTCAAACCCCTCCCAACTATTTATCTGCATATTGTAAACATTTCAGGTTGTAAATATGGTTTCAACTTGTATTGGGCTCCAAATTTGTATACCCTTAAAACGTAGCTGGAGTCTTCAGTTTTCATAAATGGGGTCAAATCCCACCATTGATTCCACTCTACCTTGGCTCCTGGATGTTTTCCAACCATTCTTTCCACTTAGGACCTTACGACAGTAAACTGGCAAATTATTAAAATTTGTATTTGTACCAAAATGAAAACCTCAGTGCGCCACTGATCAGAAACATAAAACCTATTCAAATTTTTAGTGTGGTTTTGCCTTTATTGAAGAAAAACTCTAAAATACCTCATGTGTATGACTTACTTTCTTTACGTTGGTGTCCATCTTTGATGCGCTCTCAAACAAAACTGAGTCAAGCAATCATAAAACTGTCTGAACAATTTTTTTACTACGTAATCTTATCTTTCTAACACCATTTAACATTATTCGATTGCACTTATACAATGCGAGATACACTAAAAACAACCTGAAATCTAAAAACTTACATCTTTTGTAGTATTCAGTGAAGTAATGTGCAATTGTGAGCTGCAAAAAACTAATCGAGCGAGTGCGCTAGACTTTAATAAACCAGATAACAATTTGAGGAGTGTTGGGTTAATGCATTAGTGATATTTTTTTTTTAATATTTTTATATCAAACATAAATATTTTTCCTATATTTATGAAGCAATAGTAAGCCATGTAAAAACTGCTCTACTGTGCTTCGACTACACGTTGCATCTAGACCTCAAAACTACCTTCAGTAAGTTTTCTAACAAATACCAAAAAAAATGTGAAATTAGTGAGTTAACCATTTCATTAACCCTTCCGCTACAGGTTTTTACTGGAGAAAGTTAAAGTCTGAATTTTATCGATTTAAGCTTCTGTGTGATTATATTAACACCATTCCATATAAATTGTTTTTATTTTTATTACCTAACCCTGTTTCTCAGAGTGTTGCCATACGACAGCAACCATATCGTTGGGGCTTATTGCTTAAATATATAATTTTTCACGCATAACTAAAAATCGAATATTGCTTTATTTACTTCAACTAAAATAATAAAAAAAATTTATCTGAATTGAAGTAAAAACTCCAAATAAAAAGTTATTTTATTTTTTCTGCTTCTTCTTCCTTTACTAAGTAAAGATATTACTTAGATATTATTTTTCTCTTCTTTAAACTTAAATATTCAGTTTTTTAATTTTGTATTATTCCTAAAACTCCAAAATATTCTGCGGATGAACAAACACATGTAATCATGAAACCATAAATGGTTCAGACGTCCACAAAGTAGCATGTTGCCATATGGCAACAAAATAGCGAAAGGGTTAATCATTCAAGTAATCACCATTTGATTTCTTTTTATATTTGAGGATACAAATGTTTCTGTATTTTTTTACTAGTTCTATGGACTGAGAGGTCACTGCTGAAAAGTGTAAAAGTTTTGTTAGCAGTTCGTTGGCCTCTTCAAAATTACAAAATCTCTCAAATACTAAACTGTGCCGTTCACACTGTCGTTCACTCTGATCACTTCCGGTCGCATTCTCAAAATAGTTAAAGCATTTTTGCCGCTGGCATTAATTGTTTTTGCAAATTTACTTAAATATTTTCCACTTTCATTGCAATAAATTTTGGCCCAAACATGATTTGAGGGCGTCAATTGGTCAGCCAGCTGCAAACTGCACACACATATTTTAAATGCAAACATCTACAGTAGACGATATCATTTCGCCAGTGCGCAACTACCTTAAAGCCCAAAGCCAAATGCACTGAACACGGCCGGCACGAGCAGGCAATCAAATGTGGCGTACTTGTGCGAAAGCGATGGAGGAGCCGGTGCCACCATCTTTTTTTATCAGATATCAGAAACACCTGCTGCCAGCCACCGCCAGCCAAGAGCGACCAATATTGCTACTGCAGCCGGCTGCCGTTGCCGCTGTTACATTTAATAAAAATCTCGCTGCACTCGCAACGCTGCACCGCACCGTCTGGCAATGCATCAAACACGCAGCTCGATCCGTTCCGACGTGGCTTCCTGTGCGCCGGCGTTCGTCTGTTCAGTTCTGTCGGCTGCCACTTGGCGCACAAGTGGCGCACGGAAGCTGCGCTGCTCCGTCAGGCAGGAAACGAGGCTTAAATCAAAATTGGGCTCGGAGGCTTAATGGCGGTGCGCCATGTTCGCCGCATTGCCAACAGCTGACTGGCTGTTGTGATTGTGTTTTGTTTTTTCTTTTGTTTTTGTTGTATGAGGCGAGGCTTTTTGTTGGCTGCTGCCAGTGCTGCCACGTCTGAGGAAGCGTAAAAATTAATTAAGTTGACTGCTGGCATTGGCGGCTGCTTCACATGCACTTGCAGCTTCCCATGACGAACGATGTGTGTGTGTGTGTGTGTGAGTGTGTCTGTGTCAGTTATAGTTGAAATTCGTTTATAGCGTTGCCACTCAACTCAACTGCCATGGTTCAATCGAAGCGGCCAACTGCTGCTGGCTGCAAATTGTCATCTGGCACTTTTCGCTTCGACTTTTGCCGCACTTCATTGCATTCTTCGCGCACTCCGGTGCAGCTTCAACTTCACATTCAACCAAAGTGCGAAAATTATGATCATGATTTTTCAACTTTAACCCATTTTCGGCCGCTACCAGAAATAGCCAATATTTTTTTAATTCCTTTTAAGGACTTACATTTAGGACCTTAATCAAGAATATTTTTGGATTTTTTTTTTGTTTTTTTTTTAATTATTTTTTTTATAAATTAATAAAAATTTAATTTCAAATAAAAACAAATATATATGTACATAGTTTTAGTCAATATAATATAATAATAATCAAGCATGAAAACAAACAATTGTTGGCTTACATATGTACAGACATGACGACTTCTGGCCAATGGTGGATTTTTCGACCACTGAAAAGTACGCGGTGCTGAGAGGTAAAAATATTTTCATAATCTTATGGATATCAATTGATTGGTCTTTGGTTAATTTGGTCTTTAGGCTTCGTAAATAATCAATAATAAATCAATAATTTGAAAAGGTTATATATTTTTCAGAATATTCAAAATATGACTAAAAAATGATTTTATTCGTGCCTTCGCCAACATCTCTAAATTTATCTTTTTTAAAAAAATTATTATTTCGAGGGGTTACCAAAAGACCAAAGCTATTTTATGCATCAAAAGTTCAAAGATATAATGTCTAAGTGCAGAGCTACTCTCCTTCAAAGTGGCTGGTCGAAAAATCGACCAGCGGCCGAAAAATCGACCAGCGGCCGAAAATGGGTTAACTGCACACCGGCTCACACATGCCGGCACTTAAGTGTCGTATTGGCAGCATTTGTGCAACACTCTGCATTGGCAGGCGCAGTTTTTTTTTTTTGCTAGCTTTCAAACGCACATTTTGCCAGTGTTGCATATTTAATTAATGAACTTTCGCATTCACCTACGATTTACTTCTTTCTCTTTTCTCCTTTCAACCTGTTTCTCTTTTGCTTTTTGCACATTTCTAATGGTTCATCGTTGGCATCGGCTTGACCGGCAAATGGGCGCTGGCTGTACGTTTTTCTAGGCTCGCTGGTGTTGCGTTGTGTGGCCGCGCCGCTTTGTGTGTGTGCGGTGGGCGTTGTCTGGGTGTAGGCGGAAAAATTATTAATTTTGATTAATTGCCATCGATTGCCCAGGGCTGTGCAATTCACATTTACATGCGCCAAAGTTCTGCATGAAATTCAACGTTTTCCGCACGGCTGTTGCTCATTGAAAAAGGTGTATGACACTGGCTGATTAATGAAGTTTTAACTTTGACTTGAGCCAACTGTGGGAATGGCACAAAAATGGGCTGGCATTTTGTTTTCTTTTTCTTTTTTGAACTTTAATCATTTCATTAGTTGGCATTTATAGCAAATAAAAGAAATTAAAAAAGATTCAATAAATTTGGAACTTGAATTTGTTTGAAGATTTGTGTTTGTGCTTAACCCTCATATGCATAGAATCGATTTAAGACAGTAATACCTCGCTTTGCGTCGTTTCGTTTTGCGTTTTTTCGAAGTTGCGTCGCTGCTGAATTAGTACTAATTTTCACTGTGCGTCGTTAGATTTTCGAAGTTGCGTTGTTGTGGGTTCGAGCCTTTAATTTTGTTTTTGAAATTTTCTTTTTTTTCTAAAAGATGGCACGAGTTATGTTTCTAATTGCGCCATGCCATCAAAACTCGGGGATCCCCTTTCTAACTGAAAATCAACGCATTTTTAATACAGTTTTATTTTCACTTTGTTTTGCTAATTTTAGAATTCAGTTTCAGTTAGTGTGTTGTGCTTTTTTTTTAAGGGAATAATAAATTTTTATAAATTTTTACGGGTTGTTTCTGGTTACAAAAAAGTTAAATATTTTTCCAATTTATTTATTGTCAGAGTGATATTATTTTTGTTTTTTAAATGTTTATTTTGTTAAATTTTCTTTTCAAAAAGTAGTATTTTCGTAACCCTGGAACCTATCTTCGATCTTTACATGGTTTGCTATAGAAAATCATGATTCACTTTGCGTCGTTTCAATTTGCGTCGTGTTTTTTTGGAACGTAACCACTACGCAAAGTGAGGTATTGGTGTATCTTCAAATTAAATACCGTTATAAGTTGTTTAAGCGACAATTAACAATTTTTGCTAATTTTTGAGGATTAAGTTAGTTTTCACGAGAAGACTACTAAACAAACCTTACCAATGTATCCTTTGTTTGAAATTCTAATTTTCTAGAATTTTCTGGTAACTTAATAAAAAATATTAAAGCAAGAGATTAATTAAAAAGAGGAGCCAATTTTTCCAGGAATTTTTAGAATTTTTTTGTAACTTTATATAAAATATTGAGGTGAGAAATTAACCGAAGAGAGGAGGCCATTTTTTTAGATTGTATTTCGACAATCTATATCTATATATCTATCTATATATCTATCTTTCTTGTTAACTCTTTGGCTTCCAAGTTTTAATTTTTGTTGAATAAATCATTGATGGTGAACTTAAGGTACCAACACGTTGTTTAAGCCATTGGAAAGCTTACAAATAGGTCCATATTCTAGACCAGTGATGACCATTCTGCTATTCGTGAATAGGAGCGATGCCGACGCACGCATACAAATATAAAGCAAAATGGTGCCAAGCACATTGAAGACGCCACCAACACGACCACTTTTGCCAAAATATAGATTCAGAAAATTCTTATAAAGACTGTTATTTTAAATACTACATGGCCACCAACCACAGTTGTGGCTGTCGCCAACCTTAGAACTATTTTATTTCGTATGCGACAAAACTAAAGCAATTGGCATCACTGCTTCAAAACATTCATTCAAAACATGTTTGAACAACAATTAAAATTTTTTTTAGTATTTCAATTAAAATTTACTAGTTTCATACATTTTTTTCAATTGACCATGGAACCATAAAACAATAGACGAATAGATAACAAAACAAGTGCGAAAGCTTCCATTAATTTTAAATTAATAATTTAATTTTTATTTAATATAATTTAATTTTTATTATAATCACTTCGACGACAACGTCGTTTTACAGTCGTGTGGCCCTATCATTACCTTTTTTAATGTGTTCGGGCCATTTGGCGAATGAAAAACATGAATGTGGTGCTGTTGCTTTAATTTCCATTGTAATCAAGTAGTTGACTACATGGCGAGGGTTGAAGAAGATGACATCTTGTAGTCGTGTATCTCTGTCACTGCTGTTTTCAATGTGTTCGGGCCAATAGGTGCAAAAAAAACAAGAATGTGGTACTGTTGCTGCCGCTTTAATTGGAATGAAGTAGCTGACTACACGGCAGTGATAGAAGCCGATGCCATCTTGTCGTCGTGTGGCTCTGTAGCTACTGTTTTCAATGCGTTCGAATCACTTGGCGAACAAAAAACATGAATGTGATATTGTTGTTGCCGCTTTAATTGTAATCAAGCCATCAGCGATCTTGTAGTCACAGGCCATCTCTGTCATATTACGAGCAAGTCTATAAATATGACCGTTAGTCGCGTGGACTTTAACCCTTTCGGGACTATTGGGATAATACGTCCCAGCAAATTTTTAATGCCCCTCAAAACAATTACTCAAATCTTACGACCCACGTAAAATATTTTTTGGATTTCGGTGTTCCCGCATAAAAGGATGATTTCAGAATTTGTGAGCATCCAATATAATTTTCTAACCCCAACATTCATAGCATGAGAAAATTTCTACTGAGAGTATTTTGGATTTCAAAATTAAACTCCGTCCCAAAAGGGTTAAGACAGCTTTGAATGTTATGTAATCTTAAGATTGCTAGTCTGTATGGTTTCAGGCGATTATAATAGACTGTAATTAAATTAAATTATGTGAAATAATAAGAAAAAAATTTGAAATGAAATTATATGAAATGAAATGACATGAAAAGATCTGAGTTCATATGAAATAAAGTGAAATGAAATGAAAAAAATTTTGATAAATAATAAAATGAAATAAAATAAAATAAAATAAAATAAAATAAAATAAAATAAAATAAAATAAAATAAAATAAAATAAAATAAAATACAATAAAATAAAATAAATAAAATAAAATAAAATAAAATAAAATGAAATAAAATAAAATAAAATAAAATGAAATAAAATAAAATAAAATAAAATAAAATAAAATAAAATAAAATAAAGTAAAATAAAATAAAATAAAATAAAATAAAATAAAATCAAATAAAATAGAATAAAATAAAATAAAATAAAATAAAATAAAATAAAATAAAATAAAAAAATAAAATCAAATCAAATCAAATCAAATCAAATCAAATCAAATCAAATAAAATAAAATAAAAAAAATTAAATAAAATAAAATAAAATCAAATAAAATCAAATAAAATCCAATCAAATAAAATAAAATAAAATAAAATAAAATAAAATAAAATAAAATAAAATAAAATCAAATCAAATCAAATCAAATCAAATCAAATCAAATCAAATCAAATCAAATCAAATCAAATCAAATCAAATCAAATCAAATCAAATCAAATCAAATCAAATCAAATCAAATCAAATCAAATCAAATCAAATCAAATCAAATCAAATCAAATCAAATCAAATCAAATAAAATCAAATAAAATCAAATAAAATAAAATCAAATCAAATCAAATAAAATCAAATAAAATCAAATAAAATAAAATAAAATAAAATAAAATAAAATAAAACAAAATAAAATAAAATAAAATAAAATAAAATAAAATAAAATAAAATAAAATAAAATAAAATAAAATAAAATAAAATAAAATAAAATAAAATAAAATAAAATAAAATAAAATAAAATAAAATAAAAAAAAATAAAATAAAATAAAATAAAATAAAATAAAGTAAAATAAAATAAATAAAATAAAGTAAAATAATATCAAATAAACTAACTTAAAAAAAATAAAATAAAAAATAAACAAAAAAAGTAAAATAAAGTAAAATAAAAATAAAATAAAACACAATAAAATAAAATAGAATAAAATAAAATAAAATAAAATAAAATAAAATAAAATAAAATAAAGTAAAATAAAAATAAAATAAAACACAATAAAATAAAATAGAATAAAATAAAATAAAATAAAATAAAATAAAATAAAATAAAATATAATAAAATAAATAAAATAAATAAAATATATAAAATAAATAAAATAAATAAAATAAATAAAATAAATTAAATAAATAAAATAAATAAAATAAATAAAATAAATAAAATAAATTAAATAAATAAAATAAATAAAATAAATAAAATAAATAAAATAAATAAAATAAATAAAATAAATAAAATAAATAAAATAAAATAAAATAAAATAAAATAAAATAAAATAAAATAAAATAAAACAAAATAAAATAAAATAAAGTGAAATGGTCAAATTTTATCATGAAATTATATGAAATGAAATCAAACGACAAATAAGCGTATTGAGGTAAAATTAAGCATTTGAGGCAAAAATTTATTAAAGCATAAAATTTTGGTTGAAGATAAAAACCTGATGAATTAAAATTTCACTACCTCAGGGACTTCAAGGACTTACAACGAACGGAAAAAAAATCGGAACAACAGTTCATTCAGTTCGTGCGTTTATGGCTCTCAACAAAAAAAAAAATTTTACAATATGTGGTGGCAAATCATTTGTTAATTGAGATTTAAGTTAATGCTGATCGAAACTGATCCATTATGTTTCTATCTCTTGTGCTTAAAAAGACAAACAAATCACAAACTGTAAGTACTGTGTGACTAAAGATTCATAAGTCGATCTCTGTTCAAATTGATTGTCCCTAGCAGCCGCTTCTTGAACCACCATCCTCATCGAACTGACTCGTTGAGCCCACTGCATTCTCTCACCATCAAAATTTGCCGCTCTAACGTCCCTTCTTTCACCAATCAAGAGTACCGCAATTGCTAGTGCAAACTTCTACTGGTACTGGTACACAGTTGCCAGCAGCATTTGCCGTTAAAGCGACCTGGCTGCGCTATAAACTTGATTAGGAATATGCATGAGATGCAGCCAAGCGATATCGCTGGGCTTTAATATACTATAGCATGTTAATGTTCGCACTGCAATGCGCCGACGACTAAAGTGGCGGCGGAAAACACGGCCATCAGCGTCACCATCGCCGACACCATCAATTGCCGCACGCGCAGTTGCGCATGCGCAAACCGTAACAGCGTCGCCGCATCGACTAATTAACGCTACACCCAGCGCTGGCGCGAAAACGCATGCTGGCGTTTTCTGCGAAGACCGACAACAGCAGTCGGGACAATTGCAATGTCCGACAAACACACACACACACACACGCACACAAGTGCGGCCAGTCGTTGAACTCGTCAGTCAACATTGGCGCAGCGAGCAGTGGAGGGGCGCGACCACAAACAATAGCATCAATAGTGTGGAGATTAATTGAATCATTCACACTTTGAGAACGCACACAAACACACACACACACACACATACATACTCAGGCGGTCTCGCAACAGGAACAGGACGCGTCTTTTCTGTCGTTATGCAGATATGCCGCTTGCATAATTTACCTGTTGCCAACACACATGGGACTGGTTTTCGTTGTTGTTATTGTTGTAGTTGTAGTTGTAGTTGCAATGATGGCCTTATTCCTGTGCGTGGCCAGAAATGATCTATCGTTTTCCATTCTAATAGAAATTCATTATTTTCACTGGCCATGTCGCGACGTGTGGCGCGCCAGTTTGTTTTGACGTTGCAGCATAAGAAATGTTGTGACTTTTTATTAGTTCATTAAACGTTGCACGCATGCGCCTGATTTATTTATGTGCATGTTGCGTCAAGGGTTCTTGGCAATTTGGTTTGGTTTGGTTTCTTGGTCGCTTTGATTAATGCATTGCAGCAATAGAAATTGATTTAAGAGTTCGAGTTTAGCAGCAAGTAAAAACATTATGTGGAGGGGTTTTTGCCTTCGATTTAAAAAATATGACATTTCAAAAGATTTAAAAATATTTTTGTTTACCTTTTAGGGAAGGTAAAGTCCTTGATACGACTGTGGGATTTGGCTTTAAGTTTCATTTGGTCAAAAAATTCAAGAATTCTTTAGGCAAGTCTTTAATATCCGGTCTCTTCTTTGGCAGTCCTTTCCGCAGTCTCCACCGTCACTCTTAGTAATTTGATTTGACTTTTGCTCTTTTTGTAGGGTTGCCACACCACTCAACCATATTGCTCTCATATTTCAGTATTCTATTTTGACAGTGGTGAAAATTACTCAGTGTTGAGTACATATTTTTAGTTCATCTTTAGATTTTGCATCAGCCAAAAGCCTTTGATGCTAGTGCTCACATTTTTTGCAGAATACTTTTTTATCGTACAAATTTTAATAATAATAATAATAATAGATTTTTGCCATGAAACTATATTTTGAGGCGCTCGATGCGATTGTTGGAGGTCGACCGCAAAAAGGCAGACTGTGGCTTCGGTAGAAGGACTAAGTTGAGAACGAAGGACTAAGTCTCTTGGTGTGACCGACTGGAGAAATAAGCTAGTGGCTACGATTGAAACAACGTCAAACACCGTCGCTCCATAATAATATGCAACTTTCTCACCAAAATCGTAATGAATATCATTCCACAGCCAACGTATTTACCTGATTTAGCTTCCTGGGACATTTTCCTGTTTGATTGACTCGAAAAAGTATTACAAAGAAATGAGTTATAGCAATGAAAATGTGATAATACAAAAATAGAAGACGGTTCTGATCCGAAAATTTAATACCACAAATCTTGAGAACAGGATCAAGTGCTGCCTTAATTGCATTAAAGTGGCTCGAGTTTGAAAGGATGCAACAGTATTTTCTTGAAAATAAACGTGTATTTTTAATGAATGATAAGAGAGAACTCTGGACGGAAGAATCAAATCGAAAAGAATGCACAGAGTTCGATAGAAACTCTCTCTTTTAGAGAGAATGCCAGAGATGAAAGAATCAAATCAATAAGAGTCCCAGTGTATGGTCGTACCCACTGTTAACTTTCCGTTAGAGAATATGCCATGGCATGGCATGGCAGAATCAAATCTATTAGACCTTTATCGATTTTGGTCAGACCTCTGTTAACTTTTCTTTTGAGAATATGACATCGATAGAAACATCAGATCGAGAAGAGCTTGACAGAGTTTGGACGGAAACGTTCTTTAAGGAAACGTTCCTTTAGAGAACATGTCATGCATGAAAGAATCAAATCGAGAAGACTTTCTCAGAGTTTGGACGAATTGAGTGGAAACGTTCCTTTAGAGAACATTCCTTGTATTCAAGAATCAAATTGAGAAGACCTTCACAGAGTTTGGTCGGACCATTGGAAGCGTTCCTTTAGAGAACATTCCATGTATTCAAGAATCAAATTGAGAAGACCTTCTCAGAGTTTGGACGGATTCAGTGGAAACGTTCCTTTAGAGAACATTCCATGTATTCAAGAATCAAATTAAGAAGACCTTCTCAGAGTTTGGTCGAACCCACTGTTAACTTTTCTTTTGAGAATATGACATGAATAGAAAAATGATGCCGAATGATGCCATTGGAAACGTTCCATTTGAGAACATGTCATGGATAGATGAATCAAATTGAGAATACTATCTCAGAGTTTGGTCGGACCCACTTGAAACGTTCCTTTAGAGAACATGCCGTGCATGGAAGTTTCAAATCGAGAAGACCTTCTCAGAGTTTGGTCGAACCCACTGTTAACTTTTCTTTTGAGAATATGACATGAATAGAAAAAATATGCCGAGAAGACCTTTACGAATTTTTTTTGGACCATTGGAAACGTTTCTTTAGAGAGCATGCCATGGATAGATGAATCAAATTGAAAAGACCTTCTCAGAGTTTGGTTGGACCCACTGGAGATGATCGGACAAAATTTAAGTGAAAAATTCAGTGAAAAATTATTTTTAATCTGGAAAACTGTTTTTTAAATTAGTTTTTTATTAATATCTTGGGCTTACTTCAAGTAGAAATAATTTTGAGTAGAGAAGAGTTTTATGCACAAGAAATTAAAATAAAGTCAAAGTCGATTTGTTAGAAGAAAACTTTAACTTTAGTCAAAAATTCAGTGAGTTAGTTTGGATGTCTGTGAATGAAAAGGGAAAAAATTACTACCGGAAAACCCAGATCGAGAAAGGCTGAGTTTGAGTTTGACTGCTGAAAAGTTATGAAAACATTGGGAAAATTAGGAGTCTGTAAAATACTTTTTAAGGAAAGGAAGTTGACAAAGGGCTGAGTTGGTTGAATTGATTGGTTCTACGGGCCATGTTCAATTGTCCAATTAACGCGTAGATGTCGTTTTGATACCGTTTTGATATCATCAACCCAGTAGTATTGTCTTGTGCAGAATTTGGTTTCTACATTCAGCCCGAGATGATGAAGGCAAATACCAAGTTCGCGATGCACTTCGCTATCTCTCTAAATTTTTTATATATTGAATAGTGTCTTTCGTCTCCTTCTCGACAAGGCCAGACAGGCCCAGAGGAGGTGATGGACGGTTTTCTTTTGATTGGGGTTCTCACAGCTATGGTAGCTGTTGTTAAAGGGCATCCTTTTACCTCTAATTCCCAGAATTTTTAAAGTAAAGTAAACCCGGAAGTGAGACTGTCAGGCTTATTATTACTGAAAAAATTTGCTTAAAAAGTACAAAAACTGTTTAAAATGTTAAATTTATAAATGCATTATAATTCTAACATTCCATTAGAGGATTACATAAAATAATGGAATCGGAAATTTTTTGGATTTATCACCATTTGAAATCTTTAGTGAGACTGTAAGGCTCACTTCTGGGAATTATAATTAAGCTGCGTGCTCATAAATGGACCTGTCGGAGGCCCTTATTTCGTAGGCAAATATATTTTTTTTTTAATTAAAATTTTTCAATTTTTTGTTTCAATTTTTCTCAACTATTAAAAGTATGAAAAATTCAAATTCCACTCAAAATTCCATAAAATATCTGTAATTACTTATAATTTGCTTTTGCGTTGTTAATTTTAGCTATGAAAAATATGCATAGTTAAGGTTTTCGACTTTAAAACCTACGTTTCATGTTGGCGTAGGTACTATGTGTGCAAAAAACACACACACACCCACACACAGAAAATCATAAACGCAACCCACCATTTGCTAATAAACCAACGAATGTCTTTTCGTTTGCAATCTCTGCACTCTTTAAGTATTCAAAAAGCATTTTAGTGGCTGCTGCAACAAGGGTTTTACATTTTTTAGGTTTCGTTTATGAAATGCCATGTCATAAAAGTATTAAACATATTTTTACTGCCCGAAATGCGGCCCAAAGTGGTGGCTCCTTATTTGTGGTTGTCGTAAAGGCACTGAAACTCTTTGGCCGACGCACAGTGTTTCGACTCCATACAAAATTGGGACTAAAATAGAAGGATCTGAATTATTTGGGGCTACTGACTTCAAAAATGATGTTTGTTTTCCAAAAAAAAATATATAGTTTTAAAAAAATCGAATCGAATCGAAAATTCAACCTTTAAAAAAAGCGATTTTAAAAAATTCGACCTTGACAGGCCGGAAACGGGGTGGTGAAGCTTATATGGACGGATATTGTTTTTTGGTCGGATTGTTTTAAAATTTTGTATATATATACTTAAAGAAAAATAAATTAATACGTATTTCAGCGTTTTTCTATATTCGACCTTTAAAAGGTGGAAAGAGGGCGATGAAGTTGCTTGATAGAAAGCTTTTTTGTTGTTATTTCCGTAGAACTTAACATAGAGATGACTCAGCTATGAAGATGCAATGCTATAGTGAAATTTCCAGGATTATAGAAAATAATTGCCATTTTTTAAAAAGTTTATTCAGTTTCACTATCATCAAGAATGATGTTTTTAATCCCACACAAACAGTTGAATTGAAATACAACTATTTTACAAAAAGTTTTCTCCCATAGCTTCCTTCTTTATTGTAAACAAGTGTAAATAATGCAACGTAATTTTAACAAAATTGCCTTCCTTAACTTTTCTTCTTATTCTCAGAAAGTATTAGCATTAAATCACATTTTAGCAAAAAATGTCATAATAATGAAAACAAAAGTAGGATAATATGGCTCTAAACGGGTTAAATGGGTAAACAAACCCCATTTTTTTATAAAACGTTACTAATTTGTGACATTGGCTTTGTTAATATAGACATTTTCATATTTTATGAAAGAGTTCCGTATGGCAACTCTGCCTTTAGTGGGTGGACCATGCCCATTTTTAATAACGACTGTGCTACTATACTATTTATTTTCAGTTACATCACTTTCTGGGCGTTACAAGCTCCGTACTAAAGTGAATGTATCGGTGGGCATGTCAACGTAGGGTACAAAAATCCAATTTTTTTAGGTAGAGTAGTTTACAAAAATTCTATTATTTTCCAAGATCGCAGGAAATCGCAGAATTTTTTTTATTGATCCAAAAGAAGAAAGTCCATTCTATAGGATTACGTAAAAAAGTAGGTGTGATAATGCGCGATTCGACATTTGCGATCTACATAGTTTTTAATAAAAAAAAATGTTTTGTTTAAATAACGTACAACCCTGTTTTATATAACTTTTTTTTCAAAATAGCTCATGAAATGATTTTTTGGACTGTTATAAGTGCATAGCAGTAACATTTTCCCCGATTGAAGCGAAAATAGTGTTTTTGTAACGTTTTCAATTGTTGACACTCAATATTTCTAGATTTTGATCAACTTGTAAATGCTATAACTCTCTCAAAATTTACCCGATTAAGAAATAATTTGAGATCTTGCTTAATGAAAGTATTATCTTTCAAATGACATCAATTTCTTTGAAATCGGTGACATAAAATTTTTCTATTTTTGCCCCCCTTCGGATCACTGTGCGACGGGCCGTGCACTCCACACGCGGACGTCTTTGTTACGGACAAATCGACATACTCGTTCATATGTACATTTGTATGCAATAAACATTTCCCTTTGGCATTTGCTGTTGAAAAGCAATGCGACTACTTGGACGGTCGCCGGTATGCATTATGGGTTAGTTAGTTAGTTAGTGAGATACGAGACGAGACGGGACGGCAAAGCGGCGAGCAGTAAAAACAAATCATACGCTGCCACACTCTCGCGGGATTAGCTTGGCTGGAGATGGCTGCCGGTGGCTGCTGCTGCTGCTTATTGCTCTTGTTGTTGTTGTTGTTATTGTGCTGCTGTATAATAACAATAAAACGAGCCGGCCACTTCACGCCGCCGCCGAAAAAGTCACATTTGAATTGCCACCAATTCCCTGCGCTAATAAATTATGTGCTATTCCTTGGGCCGCGCAGACAACCCGCTCAGACCGGATCGGACCCATTCAAGAAAAGCAACAAAATTATGGAAAATCTCGCTTTAATTCCGTTCAATGATAAAAGACAATGAATTCATGTGAATGCGTTTGCGCTGTTCGCTGCTCGACGATCCGCCCATGCAGCGCGCACACAAAGCGACCACAGCATCGCCGAGTGGGGGCCGAGCGCGGGTGACAGCAAAGTGTTATTCTTTAGAAAATCGATTGCTATCGAATGCGTCTTAAATGCGCCCAATCCATCGAATGTGTCGCATACAAAAGCGCGCGCATGCGCACTGCCTCGCGCTTTGCTTCCACGTCCGTTTGTTCATCCGTCCGTCCGTCCGTCCGGCTGGCTGGCTGTCTGCGTTTGTTCATTCAGTGTTTTATGCGTCGAACGCTGGAACTGCGGTCCGACTTCAATTGCCACGGCTGATTGCAATCTGTGGCCGCTTGCACTGCGTCCCTCTGCGTTTTGCGTCTTTGAATGCGTTCAACATAAAATGCGCGCCCGTCAATAACTTAAAGGATTAAAGGCATCGTTAAATCAGTTTTAAGGCATATTTTCTCCGTCCAAACAAATCATTTTCGTCTTTTATCTGCCACACTTGCATAGAGCAGAGACGCGCTGCGCCTGCGCCCCGACCGCATCGCTCTTTGCTGCTCTGCTTTGTCTGCTGCTGTCAAAATTTTTTTTACATATTTTGTTGTTGGCGTATTGGTGTGTGTGTGTGTTCGTTTATTGTGGCCGCGGCAGTAGTGACATAATTGGTGCACATGCTGTATGCCTTTTGTCAGTTTATGTGTGAAAGGCACAATTTCAAAATCGAATTTTAAAGGCAATTTATGTCGCTCGTAATTTAGAAAATCACAATAAATTTTAATTAAATATTAACCGCTCAATGGCAATGTTTTTTTTTTTCGTATTCTAAGAGCAGCTGGTGGGTGTACAAAGCAATGAATTGTACGTTGCTGTGGCGCTTTTGAGATGAAGAAATGAGAGAAGACTTCCGATAAATTTTAAGTAGTTTTGTTGCGCCATGTTTTCCACTTGAAAAGTATGTTTTTCTAGTTTTTAAGTAGCAATTTTTAATGGCCCAATTGAAAAAGTATTAGAAGAGGGTTAGAGGTTTTCCATTTTCATGGAATGAGTAAAGTTCAAGTTAAGCTGAGATCGACATGAAGATTTATGTGAGAGAGATAAAAGTAAAAGTGTACTTAAAGTACTTAGATTCCCTCGGGCAGATTTTTATTTGGCTTTTCCATCGAATGCTTATTTCATTAAACTTTCAAGCTTCGATGGTAGCTTCACTCGACTAATTAAGAAATCTAGACTTTTTACTTCAAATTCTGATCATAACTAAGTTCTCTAAATTTCAATTTTCTTTTTCTTCATCAAGGAGTTTTTGATTTTTTTATTGTTCCATTTTTTATTTATTGTTTATTTATTTATTTAATTTTAATTTATTTGATTTTAATTTATTTATTTTATATTATTTCATTTTATTTTATTTTATTTCATTTCATTTAATTTTTTTTTATTTTATTTGATTTGATTTTAATTTATTTTATTTTATTTTGTTTTATTTTATATTATTTGATTTGATTTGATTTGATTTGATTTGATTTGATTTGATTTGATTTGATTTGATTTGATTTGATTTGATTTGATTTGATTTGATTTGATTTGATTTGATTTTATTTTATTTGATTTGATTTGATTTGATTTGATTTGATTTGATTTGATTTGATTTGATTTTATTTGATTTGATTTGATTTGATTTGATTTGATTTGATTTGATTTGATTTGATTTTATTTTATTTTATTTTATTTTATTTTATTTTATTTTATTTTATTTTATTTTATTTTATTTTATTCTATTTTATTTTATTTTATTTTATTTTATTTTATTTTATTTTATTTTATTTCATTTTATATTATTTTATTTTATTTTATTTTATTTTATTTTATTTTATTTTATTTTATTTTATTTTATTTTATTTTATTTTATTTTATTTTATTTTATTTTATTTTATTTTATTTTATTTTATTTTATTTTATTTTATTTTATTTTATTTTATTTTATTTTATTTTATTTTATTTTATTTTATTTTATTGTATTTTATTTTATTTTATTTTATTTTATTTTATTTTATTTATTTTATTTTATTTTATTTTATTTTATTTTATTTTATTTTATTTTATTTTATTTTATTTTACTTTATTTGATTTGATTTGATATGATTTGATATGATTTGATATGATTTGATTTGATTTGATTTGATTTGATTTGATTTGATTTGATTTGATTTGATTTGATTTGATTTGATTTGATTTGATTTGATTTGATTTGATTTGATTTGATTTGATTTGATTTGATTTGATTTGATTTGATTTGATTTGATTTGATTTGATTTGATTTGATTTTATTTTATTTTACTTTATTTTATTTTATTTTACTTCACTTTACTTTACTTTACTTTATTTTATTTTATTTTATTTTATTTTATTTTATTTTATTTTATTTTATTTTATTTTATTTTATTTTATTTTATTTTATTTTGTTTTATTTTATTTTATTTTATTTATTTTATTTTATTTTATTATTTTATTTGATTTGATTTGATTTGATTTGATTTGATTTGATTTGATTTGATTTGATTTGATTTGATTTTATTTTATTTTATTTTATTTTATTTTATTTTATTTATTTTATTTTATTTTATTTTATTTTATTTTATTTTATTTTATTTTATTTTATTTTATTTTATTTTATTTATTTTTTATTTTATTTTATTTTATTTTATTTTATTTTATTTTATTTTATTTTATTTTACTTCACTATTTTATTTTATTTTATTTTATTTTATTTTATTTTATTTTATTTTATTTTATTTTATTTTATTATTTGATTTATAGTGATTTTATTTTCTTTTCTTTTGTTTTATTTTATTTTTTTTTATTTGATTTTTATTTTATTTTATTATATTTTATTTTATTTTATTTTATTTTATTTTATTTTATTTTATTTTATTTTATTTCATTTATTTTTTTTTGTTTATTTTATTTTATTTTATTTTATTTTATTTTATTTTATTTTATTTTAATTAATTTTAATTAATTTTAATTAATTTTATTTAATTCAGTTTTTTTATTTTTTGTTTTTTTTTCTATTGTTCTATTTTTGTAAGGCCTTAACTTGACTTGACTTGATCGAGACCTGTGGCAAAAGTGCTCTCCAGTTGTCTCTGTCAATCTTACATAACCTAATATTTGATGCCTTAAGTAATGACAGCAAAAAAATTACCCACAAGGAGCAATATTGCAAATCGTATCCTTTCCCTTTCAATCAACTCACCGCTCTAAAGCAGAAGCAGAACAAATTCACCAAGTATTAATTTTTTTTAAGGTGCTAAAAATTGCTCGTTACATTCTCACAAAAGTGTTATTTCTCCAACACACTCACACACAACGGCACAAGTACAACAATTTTTCAACTCCACAGCCCACTGTGTGCACTAGCAAAGTAATGGATGAAGCCATTCGAAGCGTCAGCAACAGCTCAATTAAAAGCAACAAGCAGCACAAAATTGCTGCCGCCGGCCACTGCACCACACCACACTCGAGCCGTCAGCAGCGGCACTGCCGCCGCCGCCGCCGCTTTAATTGCAAATAAAACAAGAATTTAATGAATACGCAATGCAATCGCAATCGTATTCAATATGACAAATTAACGACGCGCGCGCGCACATAAAAGTTTATTCACCCATTCGGTGGCATGCGGACAAAGGCGAAAATCAAGGCGCACCACAAAAGGCGGAAGAACGCGGCAAACGGCGCGCTGACAGACACGCTGCGCGCTGCTCGCACGCACGCATGCGCAACGCCAATTATGCGCCGCCGCTGCAGCGAATCAACGCAGCAGCGGTTGCGATTGCGATTGCGCGTACGCACCGCACATCAAAAGCGCGCTTACGCTTTTCCATCAAACATAATAAATGTGATTATAAACTGGAATGGCAGCTTCTAGTTTTCGTGCCACTTGCCCGCAACGTGTCTGCGCCGGCTAAATTAACACTCGAGCGGATGCGCGCATTTTGCACTAAGCCGCCGCAGTCGCTAATCAGCGCGCTGCCGGTGTCTGCCGCTAAGTGCGATGCAACTACTAGAAAATTTCGGTTACACTCGCCGACTTTGCTGTGCATCAGTTACGCGTGTCCGTGCGCATGAAATGACTTCTTAATCATTGCTGACACAATGAAAATTGTTATCACATGAGAGGACAACTAGACACGTTGGCAATGTAGCAGAGCTTTTTTTAATGGATTTTCGAATTTTATGATTGGAATCGTTGGAAGAATTTTGATTGGCAGACGATAATGATTTAATTATCGAGGAATTATAGCATATTGAAAAATGAGACTAAAGAATGTAATCGGATTTATAAAAAATGGTTACATTATTCTGATACAATAACAGTATTTTAAAATCAAAAGTTATTCTTGGTTTAAAAAGCATATCAAACAAAGCGATTTTAAATTCTCAACAGCGGATTCGTCGGGGGTAATGTTGCCAGAATTTGATAATCGAGCAGTTAAATGTGTTAAAAACTATGAAAATGTTCGGGTTTGAAGTCAATGGTTCCATTATTCTCGTACAATAACAATTGGTACTTTATAATAGAAAATTATTATTGGTTTTAAAATGTTAATTTTGTTCTTTTCAAATCCTTAACTTCTCACCGTGTTTTTCAATAAATATGAGGAATTTCAAGGAAGGATTTGTTGTCGGAATCTGATCTTAGAGTAGTTAAATACGTTCAAAAGTATCTGTAATCAAAGTAACCGGGTTTGTAGGCCATAGTTACATTATTGCTCATTTAATAACAATATTTTAAAATAAAAAATTTTTATTGATTTTGAAAGCATAGATTAAATATTGATTGAATATGAGTGAATTCATCGGAAGATTTTGTTGCCAAAATTTAATTATCGAGCTGTTGAAATTAGTATAAAAGCACCGAAAACAAAAGTAATCGGGTTTGTAGTCAATGGTTACGTATTCACATAAAATAACCATATTTTAAAACCGAAAATTATTGTTGTTCTTAAAAGCAAAGATCCAACGTTGATCTTGCTCTTCCTAAATATTTGCCTCATCAACGTATTTTCGTTTTCATGAGTGGATTCATTGATAGGATTTGTTGTCAGAAGAGAACGATTTAAGTATCATTAGAATAAAAATATTTTAAAACCAAAAATTATCTCTAATTTTGGAATCACGGAGCAAATATTGATTCAATTCTTCTAACAAATTTAACTTTATTTCCTTCATCAGAGACATCTTTTCTAAGACATCTGAGACATCTTACGTAAGATCCTAGTAAAACTTATCCTGTGAACTTTGTTCCTTATAATTTTAACCGCCACTGTACGCTGTTATTTATAGATTCGTTTTAAGATGTTCCAATTTCGACGGAGGAATCACAGACTCAAAATAATTGAAGAATATGAGCCATAATGATTTGGATAGAATTTCTTTTAGGCATTAGAATCTTTGTAGAAGACATGAGAATTCACAGATTGGGATCCAAATTTAAGACAACTCCACTCTAATAACTGACTCGAAAAGTCGCAAATTCCTATCCTTCATATCCAAAATAAATTGTGAAAGCACGAATTTGAGTACCTCAACCTCAACAGAGAACTTAAAATTTCACAGTTTTGGCTTTAACTTATAGAAAAAGTCCTATATAACTCATAGATATCTCAATCTTTGCGAACGATCCAGAAATTTTCAGCTTGGTTTAAGGCAACTCAACTTAAATGGGCGGTTTGAAAATTCCCACATTCGGATCCACTATACAAAATAAATGTTCAATGCTCGAACTTAGGTATCTCAACCAAAAGACTTATAAGTTCATAGATTTGGTTCTATCCTACAGAAAGTGCTCTCTTTAATTCTTAGATATGTCAAACTTTAAAAAGGAATCGTGAATATAAATCCATCACGCAGAATAAGTTCCGACGATTTGATTTGAGTCGACTTTCAGTCTTGGAAGAATGCCAATTAATTGACGAATTCGGATCCATCATACAAACTAATCATTTTAGATTCCAGGGCTTTTAAACTCAGAAATTTGGATCCATCATACAAAATAAATCTTGTAATCTAGGTTTCAATAACTCTTCAGCGTTTTAGTTTTCTCACAGAGCTTGTAAATTCAAAACTTTGGATTCATCACAAAATAAATCTTGTTGTCTAGGTTTCACTAGGTTTTGGGTATTTCAGTGTTATCACAGGGCTTGAAAATTCACAGGTTCGGATAAATAGGTTTGAGTAGCTCTTCCGCTTTTCCGCTTTCTTTTGTAAATTCACAGGTTCCGACTCGTCATACAGCGTAATATTTTTTGTATAATTTTGAAGCTCTTCAGTTGTTCAATCTTATCACAGAGCTTAAAAATGCATGGGCTTGAATCCATGAAATAAAAAAAGGCTTGTTAATTTGACTTGTGCGGATTTTAGGTACATTAATCTTAGAAGAAGTAAAGAAGTAAATTCACAGATTGGAATTAATCACAATAATTATGCGCTGCTGATTAGGTTTTCAGCACTTTTAGGTACGTACCTCAATTTTAAAAGAGGGCCTCTAAATTCATAGAATAAGTTTTGCCTAGTCAGGTTTGAGTCGACATGAAGTATTTAAATTTTGACAGAATTCAGCTCGGAATTTCAGAGATTAAAACCCAACATAAAAAACCTTAATTGTGTAGGTTTGAGTAGCTCTGAAATGACTTAAACTTCAAAGAGGACTTGAAAACTCCCTAATTCGGATCTGTCATACAGAATTAGTCCTTATGATATGCTCTGCATCTCTATTAAGAACCTGAAATTTTTAGGTAACCAAAAACTCCGCTGAAACCTTTGAAGCAAACAAGCGAACCAGACGACAATTAAAGACCCAGGCGCCAGCTCAATCTAGAGCCAAAAAGTAAGTAACCTGTGATCCAACTAAAGAAATATTACGTACAAGTTTTATACGATTAGAAACATTGTGCAATTCTCCCCAATTATTTATTGTTTCGTTTTAATATTCCACACTTTTTATAGTCGAAAATATATTCTGATGAAACCGAAGGGGGTCGCTACTGTCATCGAAATTTATGTCCAACTGCGGCGGCTCGAGGTGTCAACGCAAGCTGTTATAATGCTCATAAAATCCGCATTAAATTTCCTACATTAAAAACCAAATCAAATAAACTTTGAGCTTATGACTTATGGCTACAAAAACAACAAAACTATAAAACACTTTTAATAATCTCGACAACAATTAAACGAGTTTTGTTCACGACTCGTACAACTCGGCGGCTCGACAGAATGCAGCCATGCAACGAGTTAAGCGATAACCTCACTTTCCAGTCGATTGACTTTCAACTCGACTTGGTTCACAGTTGCATGCGCATTGCTGTCCTAAAACACACACAAAAACTTGACTACAAAAATAAAAAAAAAACTAAAAACAAAACGAAAAAATTCGTTTCTCAATTTGGTGCAGACAAGATTTGAAAAGTAGCTTCTTTAGGGGTTTTTTGTGGTTTGTTTTCTTAGAAATATTTATGTTATGACGTGACGCCTAAAAAATTGTTTCCACTGATAACACGCAACGTTATTAGCATTCAAAACATGCCTGTGTGTGTGTGTGTGTGCCCGTGCGTTGGTTTGGCCTAAGCTGCTCTGATTTTATGGTTACAATTTTTGGCGCCTTTCAAATGTTACATTTACATTAGTTTAAAGTAATCTTTTTATATGTGGTTTTACTTTAAATGAAGACATAAAAAGCGGTGACATTTCCTGTTCAGATTAGTTCGTGTAAGAGAAAAATACAATACAAAAATTTTCAGAAATAAAATCTTCATGGCTGCGGGTTCGTGCAAGTTTGACCGGCACTGACTGACAGCACAATAGCCGGAAAAATATCTGGAGCTGCTACAAAAGAGCGTTAACTGCAGTAAAGCGTTCTTTGGTTAAGATATGTTCCTTATTTAAGTGTGGCAATATGTCAGATTTTTGTAATTTAGTTGATGTTGTTGTTGAGCTCTTAACCCTTTAAAAATATTGATGGAAAGGTGTCGATTCAGATGAGCTGTGACAGGTATCGCCAAGGAGGGCATAGAGCTTAAAGAACTCATAATTCCATTAAATGTTGGATCAATATGGCCCACGTACAGAGCACCAAGAACTATTTAGAAACCCCTTTCTCTGGATTGCGCCTCAAGTATGCCTTTGCTCTTCACTTCCTATTCACTCTCATCGCATACAGTAGGCCGCCTCGTTTTTGCAGTGAGCGCTCTGCGAGGTTTGATTTCTTACTGAATACGTTGCCATCATGAAGGTATATGAACTGGACCTCACTCAGACGAACTAAGGATCCTCAATTCATTTAGGCTACTGGACCTCTGCAGCATCTTTCGAGCTAATTCGCGACAGTAGATTACCACCCACAGATGTCAACATTTTCGTAGACAGTCTTTAGAGCGCTGGAAGCAGCTGTACTCAAATCGAGAGTAGTTCACAACTGCCTTACCTTCCTTCAAAGCATGAGGTATCACTCAGAGTGGCAGGAAATGCAACATGGGACAGTATACCAAGAAAGAGGGTGTTAAGTTCTTACTTAACTGGCCTTAACGATCCATTACTAGCTTACGGTCTGTCGCAAAAGTTCTTTCCAGTTGGTCACACCAAGAAATGATAGAGCATCCTCACCTTGGTCCTTCCACCGGAGGCACAGTCTGCTCCTTCGCCGCGTCGAAGACCTTTTTCGCATTGTCCAATATTAAGTGCATAATTTTGTGCTTCTTTCTGTATGTGAACAATGATAAGTTGATGGGTAAATATATAAAGTCCTCATGTCGTAGCAGGACCGATGCAGCACTTGCAAGCACTATGGCTGTCCCCGTCCTTGAGGAAAACGCGCTTTGTACTGTTCCCGAGTAGATCCACCTTTAAGCAGCTCGTTGGAGTCTTGGCGCCTTCTTCTAGTGATGTCTATGTACATAAGTTATGGAGATCAGAAGGAAGTAGACACAATAAAATACTTTCTATGCCACTAGTCGATACTCTGAGTTTAAGATTCTGAGCTCGCTAGTTCGAAATTTCGCATCTGCTCTTCTTTATTAAGAGGTCGAACGGATTATCGTGGACTGACACTATCGGGTAACTCCAGAGATTCACAATGAGCCATTTTTGCCTCTGAGAGGAAGTGCGCTATGCACCGTTTTCCCTACTTAACCTAGCCTTGGAGAATACGAGGTGTGTCAATTAAGTAATGAGACTGATTTTATTGCCGCGCTTGTCGTAAACCTGCGACCTTGAAATTCCCTTCCCCGGAATCCTTTCCCTCTCCCTCTTAGTTCGCCTGCTGTGTCGTGTTGAGTAGACGTGTGTTGGTGGTGCTCGTCACGAAAATGGAGAAACGAAATCAAGAGCAACGCGTCGCGATAGCGTTGCGTTTTGATAGCCGTGGAATCGTCCACAAAGAATTTGTTCCATCTTGGCAAACCGTAAATCAAGTCTACTATCGCCAAGTACTCGAAAGATTGCGAAAACGAGTCAACAGACATCCCAGACATCGCTTGTAACTGGATCCTTCATCACGACAACGCGCCGTGCCACACCGCCCTCAGCGTGTCCCAGTATTTGACCTCTAAAGGGGTCGCCGTGTTGCAACAGCCGCCTTATTCGCACGATATGTCACCCTGTGACTTTTTTTTGTTCCCTAGAACAAAATCGGTGGTCAAAGGAACCCATTTTGAGTCGATTACGGACATCCAGGCGGCCGTGACGAGGGTACTCGCGGACATCCCAGTCGAAGCGTTCCAGAAATGTTACGAAGCATGGAAATCGCGCTGGAATCGTTGTATAGCTGCCCAAGGGGACTACTTTGAAGGGGATGGCAGAGTTGTAGAATCATTTTTATACACGGGTTTTATGGAATTAGTCTCAATACTTAATTGTCATACCTCGTAGGTCACATATTGGTAAAGCGATTCTCTGAGTAATATCTACGATACTGGCGTTCATGGTTTTCTCTACGTTATTTACCAATGAAAATTTTGCTTAAATAATATTGTTGAAGCTTGTTTTATTCCCTTGGCTGGCAATTCTAAAGATTCGGCGTCTATACTGAAGTTGTCTAACGTTATCTTTGAAAATATACTAACGATTCGCTGGTTATGCCTACCGAGTATTAAGACTGGTTAGGAGTTCAGGTCCCTTATTGTTTCTTAAATGAAAAGGATTTCCCTGATTTTTTCTTATGATGACTGTATGGTTTAATTCGAGTAGGTTCTTGTACCTAATGGCCCTTGTATCTAATGGTTCCTCACTGAAGCTTTCGTATATGGTATTTGTACGTTCCAGGCTTGAATATGTGTCCTTCATCTGGTCTCCATACTATGCGTGCCATGTTGCTAAGCTTTGCACTGCATAATTTACGTTTTACATGAATCTATGAATCGCTATGAATCGAGATGCTTATTGATAAACTTAAAATCCTTGCAAAGTAGGACAACAATCCTGTCTTTGTCTATTGTCTTCGATGTACTCCGCGGTGTTGTTGACTGTCCCGCACTCCACAAGAGGATTTTTCTTAATATTCCAGCCAGATCTCTTCGTTGCTCAGAGTTCTTTCATGTTGGCATTTTTGGGGCTCTGTATGCTCGAAATGCACCTATTTCCAGAGCCTTAATTGAATTCAATAGAATCTTCAAATATGTCGAGATTAATTTTTTATTTTAAAAAATAGATTTATGTATTCTTTAAATCTTTTTTATAAGTAGTATAGTATAGTAGTATAGTATATATTATATATATTTTATAATAGTATGTTTTCTCCAATTCTTGCGTACATTTAAAATGTGTTCAACTTAACCTATAAGAATTTTTACTGTATTCATTGCCTAATTAAATAAATAAATAAAAAATAAATAAATCAATAAAAAAATAAAAAAATAAATACTTAAATATAGAAATAAATAAATAAATAAATCAATAAAAAAAATCAATAAAAAATGAATAAAAAATAAATAAATTAATAAGTAAATAAATAAATAAATAAATACAAAAAAAAATAAACAAACAAAAATAAATACATCAATGAATTAATAAATCAATAAATATATAAATAAATAAGTAAATAAATAAATAATTAAATATATAAATAAATAAGTAAGTAAATCAATAAAAAATAAATAAAATAAATAAAAAATTAATCAAATATATAAATGAATGAATAAATAAATAAATATAAATAAAAAATATATATAAATAAAAAATAAATAAAATAAATAAAAAATTAATCAAATATATAAATATATAAATGAATGAATAAGTAAAAAAATAAAAAAATAATTAAATCAATTTATAAATCAATAAATAAATAAAAACTAAATAAATATGTAAATAAATAAATTAATAATTAAATAAATAAATAAATAAATAAATAAATCGATAAATAAATAAATAAATAAATACATAAATAAAAAAATAAAAGAAAAAATAAATAAATAAAAATTTATTAATTTAATAAATAAATTAATAAATCAATAAATCAATAAATATATAAATAAATAAGTAAATAAAAAAATAATTAAATAAATAATTAAATATATAAATAAATAAGTAAGGAAATCAATAAAAAATAAATAAAATAAATACAAAATTAATCAAATAAATAAATAAATAAATAAATCAAAAAATAATTAAATCAATTTATAAATCAATAAATAAATAAAAAAATAGTAAATAAATAAAGAAATAACTAAATAAATAAATAAATAACTAAATAAATAAATCGATAAATAAATAAATAAATAAAAAATAAATAAATAATTAAATAAATAAATAAATACGTAAATAATTAAATAAAAATATAAATAAATAAATAAAAGAAGTAATACAAGAATTAATACAAGAATTAATTAATTATTTAACTAATTAATAAATAAATAAAAAAATAAAATAAATCAATAAAAAATAAATAGATTAAAAAAAATTAATAAAATAAATAAGGAAATAAATACATAAACGAACAAAAAAATAAATAAATAAAGAAATAAAAATTAAATAAATAAATTAATTAATTAATAAATTAAATAAATGTATACCAAACTTATTTCACTAAAGCCAGAAAATTGCACACTATGGGTGTCGCTGCTTAACCTTTTTAGTGCCGGAGGCCGATATATCGGCTCTTGCTGCACTAGCGAGAAGTGCCAGAGCCGATATATCGGCCCGCGCCTTGTAGCGCTTTACTATTCGCATTGCGGGACAACTCTTTCTCAAAATAATTTTGTAATACGTTATAAATAATCTAATTTCATTACGAGAGAATAAAAAAAAAATAGTGTTTTGTTTTAACTCTTTGTGGACGTTTATGTTATCGGAACTTTTCGGCAGCGTGTTATGTAAACAACTGTTTGAAGACTCTTGCGAAATAGCGTTGCATTGCCACAGCGAGACGTAGGATCAGTTATTGCCTCCTCGATCGTTGTTGTGAACAGTATATTTCGTCCCAGTTGCAGTTTGAAAGCGTCATTTTTGTTATTGCCGTTGTTTTCCGCTTGTGTCAAATATTGTTGTTTTTGACAAACCAACAATTAGCAATACAGGATTTCGAAAATTCTATTTATTCTCTATTTCATCCTTAGTATACTGCTTTTTGAATCATGTAAATATTGTTTCTCGTTTGGTTTTTATAAGCATTTTCCCAAACACTAGTAAAACTGTGAAATTCGGCCGGTTATTCTCGCATACGCACCTCTTTTTCGCCCGGCACTAAAAGGGTTAAGCATCTCCGAGACATAACCGAATTCATCTTAGTATAATTTTTATGATAACGTTAGGAACTGTGGCACTAAGCAGTGCAGAAAAAGATACACGTTTTTTATCAATCAAAATCTCCATTCGGTATGGTAGCCGATGTCTTAAAATTTTTAGTATTCAGAACAAAAAAATCAACTTTCTATTGAAGTTCGTAGTTAACGTTAGAATCTCTATTGTAGAATGTAGTTAGTATTGTTGTAGATTAAGCAGCTCTACATGTGACCTCTTCAGTCTATCAACAGAACCCAAACTAAACCAAACGAGAACTAAGAACTTATCAGATCGACTACAACAAGTGCTGATCGTTTTCGAAATATACCCAACAGCGTTGCATTCAACAATTTCTCATGGCATAACCCAAAAACCCCAACGTGTAATGCATAATAATTGACAAATGTCAACATTTCGACTTTTCACCGAAAATGCAATCCATTCATTTCGATCACTGCCATCGAATTGATAGCATCATTGAGGCGTTCTTGCATTGATGACGCATCGTCCTTCGTGCGGTCGCAGATGCTGTGTTCATAGAAAATACCGATGCGTATGACATTAGCGATAAGCGAGTAGAAGAGTGTGGCGACGAGGTGAGGCGGCTACGGCAAAAGTTGCCGGGGCATTATGTCATTTAATTGTGTGGACACAGCGTTGCGGTGCGTGCGTAATTTTTATGTTTTCCGCAGTTCTCTCAGCGACTTGGCTTCATTATTGAGTGGTGGCAATCGGCGGACAAAGCAAATAAATTATCGCCGAAAATATAACGTCGCATACGAGTGCACGTACGGAGCGCTGCCGCACGTCTGCACGTTGCCACATCTCCATGTCAACTGTATATAGTTTAATGTGCATGTATATGTGTGTGTGTGTGTGTGTGTGTGTGGGTGATATGCAGTCCAGCAGTGGCGGCGTTCGTGTAGCGTGAAGCTTGCTCGATTTGCGGCTTGTTATTCTTTGCGTATTTTATTTCTTGTCTGTAATTTTATTTCACTTTATTTCATTTCGGCTTGCCACCTCACCGGCGCAGACCACACTTCAATTCGCCACTCTGGAGTCCATCTCGTCGGTCCGTCCATTCGTCCCGTGCGCTACGTGACGCACATTACGTGCCGGCTCGTCGCTCGTTGCAGCGCGATGCTATCTGTTGTCTTTTCCCCAAAAAATTGCTCAATTTTTACCGTATTCAACTGTCGGCCATCACACACACACACACACACACACACTCACACGCACACTTTTGAATGAAATATCTGTTAACTGTTTTTCTGCCTGCCGCCCCGATGCTGGCTGGGTGTGAGGTGTGATGCTGCCTGCTACCAGCAAATAAACTACAAAGAAATATATATAAAAATAAAATATCAACTGCAGAAAAAAGTAATGTTTGCATGGCTTCGTTTACTCAGAAGATGCTGACACTTTGATACCGCTGGGGATGTGATCCTTTGTGTTTTCCTGTCGCTCGTGTTCCCACTGATTTCGGTTGCCTTTTCAACGTTAATTTATGACTAAATTTTTATTTCATTCGTAGAGATTCACTCGAATATTTTCTTCGGGGAATTGTATTCGTGTGGTTTTTCGACATTTGTATTGCCTGCTTGCCGGCTTTCCTTCATTATTCTTTCGTTTGCCGCAATCACACGTTCAATTCGCCGTAATTACTCTCCAGTGAGCTTCAGATTTTTCCATCATTTGCTTTAATACATAACACGTTAATGGACTGCAGAATGTGGCCCAATTTCGTTTGAATGCCAACGCTGGAGACATTTCACCAAAAAGACTAATGAGTATTGATTGTGGTAGACGTTTGGTGGGGTTTTTGATTCATTCAAAGATGGGACTTAAGTTGGAAAGTACAATATGGGGTTTTAAGGGCAGTGCGTGAAGTAATGGAAATTTAATAATTACACTGTGCGACAGCATTTTTCACACTGGAAAAAATCCATATGGGCGTGAAACTAGAGACCAAACATAGTAATGCTGCGAACTCAGTTTTTCATTTCTACATCCTTTGTCCTTTTAAAAGGACTTCAAAATTTTGAAAGGGATAAAAAATAAAAATATATAAAAAATACTTAACCTCGTTAGAATATGGCGATATGTATATCAAATGAAAGAGAAAAGACTCAAGAATTTAAATAAAATTTACTTTTGATCTATTTGTAAAAAAAGGATGTGAAAAAGGTACTTTGAAAATTTTCATCCTTTATATCCTTGCAAATTTATAAAGAATTTTCTTGAAAAGTAAGTATGTTAAAACCCAAAATCTCCTTGATCACGTGTCAAAATTTCATTACTCTACCTTTATTAGTTCGAAAGTTATTAAAAAAAAGGCGGAAGCTGCAAGTCTAATGAAGTACACAAATTCTAATTTATTTGAGTATCAGTATTTTAATTAATAAAAAGATACAAAATCAATGAAACGAGAATAATGAAATTTTGACACGTGATCAAGGAAATTTTGGGGTTTAACATACTTACTTTTCAAGAAAATTCTATATAAATTTTCAAGGATATAAAGGATTAAAATTTTCAAAGGATCTTTTTCATAACCTTTTTGTACAAATAGATAACAAATCAATTTTATTTAAATTCTTGAGCTTTTCTTCTTTCATTTGATATACATATCGCCATATTCTAACGAGGTTAAGTATTTTTTATCCCTTTCAAAATTTTGAAGTCCTTTTAAAAGGACAAAGGATGTAGAAATGAAAAACTGAGTACGCAGCATTACTATGTTTGGTCTCTAGTTTCACGCCCATATGGATTTTTCCCAGTGTGAAAAATTTTTTCATTTTTGTCGCACGGTGTTATGATACAATTTCAAGGCATAACATGGAGTCTTATTATATTAGAACAATGCTGTCTTTGTCAGGGACTTAATTATTATAATTTTTTTAAGAAATTAATTGCAATGTAACTATTACAATGCAACATAAATTTTATTTGTTGATTATAATTATTATTTGCGACAATTAATTTTTACGTTGCATAATAACTGTTATGAGAAATAAATATTTTTTTCATTCTCGATAATTATTATTATGGAATTTTTTTTTTTTACGTTGCTTCATAACTTTTATTTATGATTTTTTGTTATTTACGTTGCCGATAACTATTATTTGAAAGAAAATTTTTTTTACGTTGGCTCATAACTTTTATGAAAGATTTTTTTTATTTATGTTGCCTTACCACGTTTTGAGTATGAATTGATTTTTAATTGTTTAGTTGCTGGTGGAAATAAGGTTTCTGCAGTTAATTTGCGTTTGTCAATTTAAAACAATTAAAAATTAATTCATATCCAAAATGTAGTAATTCAACGTAAAAATTTTTTTTTCAAAATAATAGTTATCGGCAACGTAAACGAAAAAACATCATAAATAAAAGTTATGAAGCAACGTAAAAAAAAAAATTCTCAAAATAATAGATATCGGTAACGTAAATTCAAAAAGTCTTTAATAAAAGTTATGAAGCAATGTAAAAAAAAATCCCAAAATAATAATTATTGTCAACGAAAAATATATTTGTTACTTATAAGAGTTATTATGCAACTCAAAAATATTTATTACATGATAATAGTTATAGGCGACGTAAAAAATTTCTTATTGGGAATAATTATTATAAAGCAATAATTATAGAAATTTCTTAAATTAGGGCAATTTTTGTATTCCCAAAAATATGGATAATAATTATTTTAGGTCTCTGGTCTTTGTCTTTCATCTTTGATGTAGTCCGTGGTATGGTTGACTGTCCCACACTCCTCGAAAGGATTTTTATCTCCAGAGCTTTTATTGAGTTCAATACAATCTCCAAAAATACTGAGATTGATTTTTCAGTTTCAAAGAATCGATTCATGTATTCTTTAAATCTTTTTTATAAGTAGCTTAACTTTTGTTTTCGTTAATTCTTACGTATATACAATGTGCAATTAAAATGCTTTTAACTTAGCCTGTAAACATTTTTAATGTATTCATTGGGTAATCTAAACTAAATAAATAATAAATAATACTATATAAATAAAAAAATATAAATATACAGTGGTGTCTGGATACAGTGAACTAATTATTGCAAGGCCTGTTCACAGTATTGAGGTTGTTCACTATATCAAGGTTCGAATTTTTGTTCAAAAACTCTTTTTATTTGCTCAATAACACTTTGTGTATATAAATCCAAGAGATCATTAAAATAAATTAGTAGGAAAAAATAAATGTATGCTTATTGAAAGAATTGGCGAATAGACGTTTGCTTCTTGCGTTCACAAAGTTGAAAATACACATAAAAAAGCCCACTTTCAACCACAATCGGTATGCATTCGACAAAAAACATAACCACTAAGGTCAGGGAACAGCTGATTTTGTAACAATTAACAGCAAAAATCCAAATTAGGGGAATACCCTCTTTCATTTTTGATTTCTTCTTGTGTTTTTGTTGCTTTTTGCTTGAAATTGCTTTTAAATTTTGTTCTATTTAGAGTACTCCATGTAACAATTTGGGTGTTATCGAGGTGTTCACTATATAGGGTGTTCACTATACCCAGACACGACTGTATATAATTTTTTTTTAAAGAATCTAGAAGCTGGCACCAAACATGGATTAGTGTACTCAACATACGACAAAGTTTCAGATAGTCGATCTGTTGAGTCCCATGAAAACTTTTGTTGAGTTATAGAGTTTTCCCTATGAAACATAAACCTCAACAACCCAACAGATCAGGTGTCTACTCTCTTTAAGAAGCCTTTTTGATTTCTCCATAAACCAGAGAGCCATTCTACAACAAAACAGACAAAAAAAAATCTTATCACTTCCACTTCCACTTCATTCGTTTCAGTTTGCTCACAAAAGTCATTTCCAGTTTCTTCTCATAAATTCAAAAGCGTTTCCATATTTGCGTAAAATAGAACAGTTTCCAAAAGTGAACGCCCATTTGTTGGCATTCAGTTGGATGAACCTCGTTTTTATGTCCTTATAACTGTACTTGAATGCCAACAAGCACTCAGTCAAGCCAGATTTGGCATAGTAGACCACAACAAATTATTATTCAGTGTTGCCAGATACCTGCAATGACTTTCTCTTAAATCTCAAAAAAAAAATACTAAAATTTCCTCCCAAAAGTTAAAAACATCTACTAAAATATTGTTTATGATTTTCGTAATTTTAACAGAATTAAATTTCTCATAAAAAAAATTTTTTTATTTTATATTTTTTTTATATGCCAGATTTGGCATAATAGACCAAAACAAATTCTTATTCAGTGTTGCCAGATACCTGAAATAACTTTCTCCTAAATCTAAAAAAAAAATACTAAAATTTCCTCCCAAAAGATAAAAACATCTACTAAAATTTTTTTTATGATTTGCGTCATTTTAAAAGAATTAAATTTCTCATAAAAAAAAATGTTTATTTTATATATTTTTATATATTTGTAAGCTTATATCTCAAGCTTAACAACAACAACAAAACAAAAAAAAAACAACAACAAAAAATATAACAAAAGAATTAAATAAAAAATGCAAGATTTCATTGTGACAGAACGAGCTCACATTTTGTAAGCTTAAAAATTTTAAACATAATGGGGTGCTTTGACTATTAAAATAGTTGCCAAAATATGTTTTGTTGCCAGTGTTCCCAATAAATTATACTTCGTTATACAAAAATCTCCCAAAAAATCACTAAGGATCCGAAAAATCCCCTAACATAAAATATAAATCTCCAAAACTTTCTCCTAAACAATTCTTCCTCCTAAAAATTCTCCTAAGAGGCCAAGAATCTCCTAAATCTAGAAGGAAATCTCCTGATCTGGCAACACTGTTCGTATTGTATTAAAAACTCTGCACAACAGCAACAACAATTTGAGCCTATAAAACGTGCCCACTCCAACCTACTTGAAAATCCTCTTAAAAAACCAAAAAACGATCAAACTGCTGCCGAGGATATCACTTTCATCGCCTCTGCTTGGCTTTGCTTGCCACAATTAGCATGAACGCCACGTTAACGGTTTCAACAATTTTTCAAACATGAAACAATTTTTTTTTAGTTGTTCTCTTTTTTGGTTGAAAAGCCATCTTTACACAATTTTTGTCTATTATTTTGTTTAGCTGACTGCAAGATTTAGTGGAGCAAATTTTCTCACTTCTCAGTAAGTTGCGCTGGCATGGAAATAGAATCATTTCCATCTACTCAAATTACGACAATAAGCACAAAACGCTTCACAAAAATGTTGTTAACAAAAAACAAAAACAAAAAGTTAAATTTTCTCTTTTGAATTTGTGTGTGTGGCACAATGCGCAAGCGCGCTAAATCAAATTTCCACAAAGCAACAACAAATTGCGGCAGTCAGCAGACCTACTGGAAGTGTTTTGCCACCATGGCAGACAGTCAAAGAGTTCGAACACGATCAGCAGTGCCACAGTCTACCTGTTGAAAAAGGCACAAAAAAAAACATAAAACTAAAAAAAAAAAATTTGGAAAAAAAAGTTTGTCCGTTGGCTGTTGGCTCGTTGTTGCGTGGTGCTGTTTGGTGTGTGCTTGTATCCACCCACCGATTATGTAGTTTAGATACAATTTCATTTGATTTTTATTATTCGCCAGTACCACAACACAAAAGTGTAAAAAGAAAGAGCAAATCCGCATTAGAACTTCCTACTCCTCAGCTTTGTTGCTGCTGGGGCTAAGTGTGCCGCCCAGACAACGCTTTCGGGTTGGCTTACAACACGAACTTGCCACATTGCTGGTTAAGTTGGCTGAATGTTTTGCTTTGGCTCACCCAGACTTGGTTCGCACTTTCAGCTACTTTGTTGTTGTTAAACTATTGAAAAAAGATTCAGCTGCGCAGCGTTTGTTTGGACTTTTATTGTTATTTAATGACCTTCAGATAATGTTCCGGCACGCGGCCCACAAAATCCTAAGCGCTACGTTCAATGAAATAACAAATTATGCGTTTGAATTTGACTTCCTGTGCCTTTCATATGATTTAACTATAAATATTTGATCGCTCTGACGCTTCAGAGCGCCAACGTCTGAGAGCTGTCCTCATTAAAAAGCCATTAGTTTGATTTTAGAAATTAAATTGCCCACACTTTAGAGTCCTCAAAATAATCATTATGATAGTGTTTTAGTTTTAACACTACTTTCAATTAGACCAAAGAAGCCGATGCCTACTTTTAATCGACTCTTAAAATTAGAGGAATCATAAAACTTACTTACCTGCCGAACTTGTCGAAGCTGAAGTAATAAATAAACAACAAATTATTTCTTATACAACTGAAAATTGAAGTATACTTCCAAATTAGCAAAAGAAATCTGATCTGATTCGAAATTTTAAAATTCCAACATTTGAAGTCGCCGCGCCTCTTTCTTAGAGTTCTAAAGCTAGTTTACTTTTGAACAATTTTAGCTTAAAACGTGTTAAATAAATTTTGTATCAATATTTTTTAATTACATTAAAATTATTTAATATTTATAGAAAAATACAAAATGATCACTTTTTGATTTTATTTAACCATTATTAAAGAAACAGAGTTTTGATCAAACGCGCCCAATTCGTAGACTTCAATTAGAACACAAACTTTCCCTGATATCGCTGCAAATTATTGGAAATTATTTTGGGGATAACAGTAAAATTTTTGTAATTTGCTTTGAATTCACTTCTAAAAACTTCTTCTTCTACTTACATAAATTAAATCCATAAATCAATCGTAGGTTTTGCTATAAGATGACAAATAGGTGAAGTTGCTCTCAGACAATTTTGGGGTCGAAAGGGTTAGGAAGGGAATCACCATGTGCCAATTTGGCCTTCGAGTGGAAGTGTGGTCTCTGCACACACCCTTCCCCACCTAACCTAACTACTGCGTATGATCCTCCGAGTGGAACAAACTCCTCCGTATGCGAAAGTTTATTACTGGGTTCTGTAAAGCGCTCTTTGTGCATTCGTTTCTGCTAGGTAGGAGGTGTTACTGGAAAACGCAAAGGTTGGTGTCTTTGATGTGTTTTTTTATAAATAATGTAGAGTTGGGAAACAATCACAAAGAAGGATTAATTATAAATTAAGGAAAGTATGGTAGAAATCGAACTTATGAACTCTGGAAGATGAAGAAGATCGGTGATCGGTGAAGATCGGATTCTGCGAGGATTTTTTTAAAGAGCCTTTTTTTTATTTATTTATTTATTTTATTTATTTTAAACATTTATACAACAAACAATTTATTTTTTTTTACTTTTCCTAAGTGAAGTGGTTTGAAAATTTGTAGATTTCTCTTTGGTTTTTTGTTATCGAGCTTTATTGTGTATTGCCGTTTTATTCTACAATAAAAAAAGGAATCAATACTCAACATTTGGTGATGTTTGGACTAATGCTTCGAATTCTACAGTACAAAAGTGGCAAACATCCAAACGGTTTTGCACGCCACTGTAGGTAATCTTATAATTTACTGGTTTGATTAACTTAAGAAAGCGGAAAAAATGTGTTTCAATTAATCCCAAACATATTTAAGTTCTTAACTTAAATACTCGATTTATTTATCGATTTATTTATTTGATTCAACTTGCTTGGATTTCTACTTAATTTAAACTTTTCTCCAAGGCGTCAACAGTTGGGACTTCTGCCGCAGTTGCCATAATTAGTCACGAAGACGAAGATGGAAATCCCTAGGCTCTCCCTTCTTCGGGCTCTCCCCACCTTTAGCACCTTTAGGTGGGGGTGTACAAGCTTTTTCCTAATGGGTTCTTTGGGTCCATTTGGACCCATACTAAACTTCATGCTTATTTGTTTTTTTAGTTTTAAAATATAATATTTTTATATGGAAGAACTTTAGACTGAAAAGAGTTCTGATTTTGTTGTTTTCATAATAACATTCAATGTTATTTCTATTCTATTAAAATCAGATTAAACGTTAAAAATGCAATTCATGTATCCAAGCAAAAAGCCTTTGGGGTCTGAATGGTCCCAAAGGACCAATTCTAGGAACTTAGCGGGGTTAAAAACTTGATTGGACGTATTATTCCAGTAGTCCAGAAAGGGTTTAAATAGTTTGAAATCTTAGGAAAATATGAAATTATTAAACTAAATGTTTAAGTTTACAGACGATAATTATACACGTTTTTTAAATATTATTTCTTTACATAGTCAAGAAAAAAAACAGAAATAACAAGTGAATTTTTTAATTTGAATTTTTAACTCTAATTCAGATAGATTTTTAAAAAAATAAAAAAAATAAAATTAAAAAAAATAAATAATAAAAAAATAAAATAATAAAAATAAAAAATAAATTAATTAAAAAAAATAAATAAAATAAAAAAATAAAATAGATAAAAATAAAATAAAAATAATGAAAAATAAAATAAAATAAAAAAATAAAAAAAATAAAATAAAAAAAATTAAAAATTAATAAAATAAATAAAATTTTATAATAAAAAAAATTTTTAAATAATTTTTGAACAATTTTATGTTTGTATAAATATTATAGCCAGACAAAAACAGGGTCCGATATTAAAAATGAAAAAAAAACTATTTACTTATGGAATAAAAGCTATTTAGAAAAATGGAGCAGAAATAATAAGTGACATTATTAATTTGTATTTTTAACTTCAGATAGGTTTTTAAAATAATTTTTAAACAATTTTATGTTAATTTATATTATAGCCACAACAACAAGCATACCGTTGTCATATGACAAAAACAGGGTCCGATAATAAAAGTTAAAAAAACTATTTACTTAGACAAAATCGATTAATTTGAGATTTTCCCAGTAAAAACCTTTAGTGAAAGGTTTAAGAAAAGTTTATCAAACTGGTCTGCAAGCCAACGTTTTTCCATCCCCAAAACCGGACACCTATTGCGAAGTAATTTATTCATATTGTGCGGAATAGAAAAATTTAAGAGTAAACTGCAATAGAAAGTCAAGTAAGCAAAATTGCATACATATTGTGCTACATAGTCAAGTGATTAGAAATAGCTAAAGTGTCCCCCATAGATTCCTTAATTCTTTAAAATCCTTACAGCAATATTTCGATCCACTGTACATTAATCACTCATTAAAACACCACTTTCCACTTAAGCGATATGAAGTTCTGACAACACTGTTAAACTAACTATTAATTTTTTACCCAAAGGTATACCTAAAAACATTTAAAAAATACCAAACAAAAACTGTCGAAAAAACTCAGTCATTGTGCCTGAAATATGAACAACGATAATGACTTGTCACAATTTCTGACAAGTTGCGGTGCGTCAAGCGTGAACACGGCACAAGTTGGATGGGGAACAGCGCCACGGTCAAATGGTTTCTAATGAAATTATTTCCACCTCGCCCGGAGCAAGAATCACAAACGAAATGGAAATTTTACTTGTAATAATTGTAATGAGCAGATAGAAATCAATTTCAGCCAAAAGTGCCAAGAGATAATCATTCGAACAAAAACAGAAAAGGATCAAAAGAGCGTGTCAAATTGTATAACGCACAGTGGAGAAATGAATGATTGCTGCCGCAAAAAAAACCATGCGGCCGCTGTGGATATGACATTATTTGAGAGCTGAAGAGTGCTGTTGAAGAGGATGTGTCACTCAGCGTGAGCTGGAATTTTGACAGGCAGCTGAAGTGCAATTTGTCACAGCTCAATGCATTAGAAAGCATTAAAGGATTTTCTCAAATGTTGGGGTCGGTGGTGATAATAGCAAAAGTAAACCACGTTTTCAACTGGTCGATTGCAAACAGGTGGAAAATTATTAAATTTTAACTGTGCATATTGAAAGCATTCGACCAACAATGTTGCCCTAATGACACGTCACACGTCACGGCTTTCGGTTTGCATTTTTTACATTTGTTATCATTAATTTCCACTTGACTTTGTACAAAACAAATTTCTTATGAAAAATGTACACACAACATTTGCACACAATGCCGCCGAAACGCCATGTGTGACAGCATTCGAACACAAAAGTGTGACAACGCCCCACCGCCAGTCGGGCAGCATGTGCGCGCGTCTTACGCGCTCGTCCTCGGGCAATGCCATATCGACGACGTCTCATCAATATTCATGTCACTTGGCAGCATTGTCTCTTAACCGAGAACGTGTCAATGTGTTGTCAATGATAAGACAACACAACACAACACAACACAACCAGCGGCAACAGCAATCAAACAGCCCAGCCCCGTCCAGCCCCAGCAGCAATGAATACGATGAACACGAAGCCAGCTAAAGGATGCAATGCACTCTATAAGGTCTTCCTTGTTTTTCGCTCTTTTTTCACGTTGGCCCTCGTTTGCACGTATTTCGTTGCACAACAAGAAATGAAGTAATAAAAGCCAGTCCGTAACAAGAATTTATTCTATTATCAAGTTTCGCCGAAATGCATTACAAATACGATGCGGTGCATTTTTTATGTCTACACAAAAGGAATTATATAAAAATTCCATTTAATATGCATTAATATTAAAAGTTGTTTTGATATGACATATGATAAAACTCGACCAAAAATTTTTTTACAAAAATCGATCGTAAAAAAGTATTTTCAGTAATGTCCTAACATCATTTTGAAGACAACAGGAGCAGACTTTTTTGTTAAAAATTTTGGTTTGAAGCGTTTCAAAAGATCCACAAGTAACACTGTGCAAGTCGAAAATTCAGACATGGGGTGACCTACTGGGCTACTTTCTATAGGTATACTGAGTTGAGATCCACCAGCCATTTGGCTGGATTGGCTCTAGTTTAAGAGAAATCCGACTTTGAAGTTTGCTCATTTTAGTCGAGTTCGTCGCTTAAGTCTTCGAACGTTTAAATGGTAATAAGTCCTAAGTCGTTCCGAATATCGCTTTACTGTCTTGGGCAAGTTTGTAGATATTTTAACGACCAACAAATTTTCTTAAGACACCAATCCAGAAAAATACATTCAAACTGTGTTTTCGACAAAAATGTCCCAAAAACCCCACTTTCGTCGAGGCATAAAAATAGTATAGCGAACCCTCGTGAAAAAAATAAATGAGTATGCTTTTATATAGAGGGTTGGCTCCTGCATCTAACAAACTAAAAATTTTGCCTGGGAAATGCACAAAAAAGGCGTGGCTCGGCGTCAAATTTCAAAGTTTTTATCAAAAAAACTCAATTAATGTGCAACTGATTTACACGATATAGGTATCAAACGAATGGTATTTTTCATACCTTTCTTTTGATGTGCAACATTAAATACGTAAGATGCACTAATAAAAAGTTTTAAGCGAAAAAATCATTTCTTTATAAAAATTTTTTTTTCTCGAATTTTTTTATCGAAAAAATCCATTACTAAGGTACAATAAGTTTGCTACAATATTGTAGCCTGTGAAATTCCCTTTACAATGAAATTTACAACATTTGATATTTTTGTTTTTTCTGAATATATTTTTTAACATTAAATTGATTGCGAAGGTGAATATGAAATGGCTTTGGACCCAGAGTCAAGTTAGAAAAAAATTCAAGAAATATATTCAGAAAAAACAAATGTATACATTTTTATATTTCATTGTAAAGGGAATTTCACAGGCACAAAATCGAATCTCGTGATGTTTGTTCAACTCTTTTGCACATACTTTCAATTCCATTCGCAAAAATCCATTAGGAATCAAATGTTTTAATATTAACGATACAATGAAGAATAAACGACGGAATAAACGGTTAAACTATATAAATATTTTTAGACTTTATCCCATTTAATTTTTTTATCGAAAAAATCAAAAATTTTAATTCGTTTTTGGCTCATCTTTAAGCATCAAATTGAGAGATTCGAGATCAAACAAAGTTGTTTTTTTTTAAATCATCAATATCAAAGGACAAAAAACTCATAAATTGACGACTAATTGGAGCCGCAAATGAGCTTCTAGCTTTTGACACAGACAGTCCACCTAAACAATAAATCAAGAATTTTTTCTGAAAGTAAAATTTGTTCAAGCCTTTCAATAGATACGTTGTACCCTTGAATTAGAACCAAATTTGTAGGAAATGTTTTTCAAAAAACTAAAAATCTTTGGATTTAATCTCGATGACAAAATTTCATTTCACATGAAAAAATTGGAATTGGCGGAAAATTTAGGTCGTAAAAAAGTTGCACCTTATTCAACGTTCGTCAAATTCTAATTTATCCAATTTATTCCAATTTATTTTGAAACCTTCTATGATTCAAGGCGAATCAAAATTCCAAAAAATTATTGAGATCGGTCAAGCCATTTTCATGTTTGATGAAATTGATTTGATTCCGACGGCATCGAAGGAGGAGCTGAATATGATCACAAAAAAATGATTTTTTTTAAACGATTTTCCTCTAAGGATTGGGAAAAAAGTTGTCAGAAGTATATAATATCTGAGGGAGATAACTTTGGAGTAGACAAAACAGATATTTATGAATAATTAAATAATTTTTGAAAAAACACAAAATTCGCGATATTTTTGAACAGACCTGGTATTTATAGATCTGTAATCATATTAACTAAAAAAAGGAAGCCCACATTGACCAAGCGACAGTATAGCTTCCCAACCCTGGAATTGGTTTTGATCTTGAATTTCTCATACTAATCACATTCTAAGTATTAAAAAGTCAGTCGGTAGAATTGTTTAGGAGAAAATATAGGAGATTTTGATGGTGATACATCCGACATTATTAGTGGCACTGAATTCTAGAATTTTGAAAGCTAAAGTTTTTAATTTAATTTATTTAAATTTTATGCTTCAAATTGTATTATTTACGCAATGAATGACAGAAGTTTACCAGAGCGAATTTCATACCGATCTAATTTTTTATATGTTTTATTTATGTTAAGTTGTTGTTAAGCTGAAGCTAAATTAATATATAAATATATTTTTATTTTTTTATCAGAAGTCTAATTCCTTAGTTAACAATAACAAACATTTAAAAAAAATTAGGAAATTGTTTTAATTTTGGGTAGGAAATTTCAGTTTTATTTTAAGATTGTGGAGAAAGTAATTTCAGGTATGTGGCAACACTGTCGCTGGCAGTGCTTCAAGCGTTCGGTACAATTTTTTATGACTCGGTTCAATATGTGCGACGTTATTTTAGCAATGGTATCTCGAATGTGGGCCTCGAGATCGTCCAAAATGGTTGGCTTGTCAACGTAAGGTCAGGAGTTCATTTCTATGGTCAGGCTTCAATTCTTGCGTCAGCACAATCTTGTAAGGAATTATGCCAAGATTCAATCGCAAAATAAGCTGAAATGATTCTCTGGTGATGCCCAATTCAGCTGATCGGCGTCGAAGCGACATTTCTGGGTCTTTTTCGATACTGGTCACTACGGGGGCTATTTTTTCTTCATTTCGCATAAATCTCTGTCTGGTTGGTGGCTTAACACTAGAAAGAAAATTTCCGTCATTTTGACGATTTTTCATTTTTAAATATCTGTATTTTCTTTTACTTTTTATTTTTTATCGGGTTCTACAACCAGTTCTACAATTAGGGTTCTACAATTACAATTAACCAAATCCAATGTGTACTTTTCGGGATATCAGCGGAATTAACATATAGTCTTTGTAGGTAAGGATAGCTTGCGGTCTTTCTAGTGTTAAGGTTCAAAAAAGTGTTCAAAACGCTCAAACTTTTCAACGGTGCAACGAATTACCTGCTCACTGAAGCCATGATGATGACAGACCTTACCTCGAAATTCGAGTTGGAATTTTGATAATATTTTTTAATAATTTCCGAACGTTTGGCAAACGTAAGGCAATGCATGATGTAATAACAAACTACACTGAATATTTTGACATTTAAACGTAATTGATATCTTCGATAGTTGCTGAAACATGCCTATTGAAAAAACTATCTTGTAGCAGTGATACTTCAATAGTTCCATTATTTTTTAGAAAAACAAAGAAGCAAAGTATGGTAAAATTACCACCAACTTTTTATTGTTGTTTCGCATTAATTTCTTATTTTCCCAGGACCCTTTCCACAGATCATAAAATCATAGACACCACCACTGAAACAGTTCGTTGTACCACAACTATGCGCTATTTGTAGCCAACTTAAAGCAAATCTATTATACCAAATCGAATGAAAACACTCGTAAATATCAGCACAAACAAAATTAATAGTTCCATGTTCGCTTGGCGGGTGGGAGAGCTGTCAAACGGAATCCAAATAATACAAACAAGTGAACAAAGCAAACAACGAGACATTTTTATCGTGCGTACAGATAATAAACAATAATCTATTGTTTGTGGACGGACAGCGAGTAGTCGTCCAAGGGTGCTAACTATGTGACAAGTATTGTAACGTAATGTGATCGAAGAAAAGTGTGTGCTTCAAGAAGATATCAAGTGACGATTGAAAGTGTGACACGTACATGGGGACAGGTCGATTGTTTTATTTTTTTTCTTTTTGGAGCACAAACGAAGATATCATAGAACATACATTAATTGTTCTTTCATACAAGTAGAGAAGTGAGTTGAGATTTCTGCTCAGGATGGGGGAATGAGAAGCTTTCCCTTTTGTCAAATTTTATTTATTTTCGCAAACCATTTGCAGCTACGACTTTATTATTGAAGCGCTAAAACTATTAACTAATTTAATGTTTCACTTACAGAAAAATTAAAGTCAAAATCTATCCATTTCTGACACGGATGATGACTGGTGATGAAATTTGAATCACTTACGATATCATTTAGCGAAAACGGTGAAGGTGGAATCGCGGTAAACCGACGTAAACGGTGGCCAAGCTTGGATTGAGGGTCAGGAAGGTTTTGCTGTGTGTTTTGTGGCTTAACCCTTTCCGGAAATTTGTACGATATATCGTACAATTTTTTCAATGATTTTTTATTTGACACCGAACGAACTTTTTATGGAACGGCTTTTTAGTTTTCATTAAGTAGGCTGTGTGGTATCATTCTGTTTAAAAATATAAACCATAACAGCCGTGGCTACACAGTATGAGTGCGTTTTGTAAGCAGCTCTTTGCAAGAATTTGAAAAATCAGCAAATGACGGTACTTCTGCGGAGGAATTTTTAAATATGTAATACTTTTTGGTACCAAAAAGCGAAACAATTTCAAAGTTTGAATCTCACTTGATTTATAGAATTTACTAAATTTAACATTTTTTGCGTCTAAATATTTTTCCCGAGTCTTTAAAAAAATTGTACGATATATCGTACAAATGACCACAAGGGTTGCAAAGCTTTGTATGGAAAGCAAAGGTTGCAAGTTATGTTTGAATTTTTTTAAAGTTATAGGTTTGGTAACAGATTTTTTGCGTTTGTATGCCTGCCACGCCCATCTGTAAACCATGTGGCTAATAGAATTCGACTATTCGGCAAGTTTTGATTAAAAATAAGAATTAATAGACGAGTTTGAGTTTTACTGGGCAGACACAGGTTATGTAACGTTAGACATGCGTACTTGCCACTCCCACTACGATAAAAGGAATCGGCTATATTCAGTATCTTTCTGTAAAACTGTACGAATTTAAATTGATTTTGTGTTTTATTGAGAGGAAAAGCGCTTTGCAACAACAACAACGGTTATATAAGGCCGAATAAATGTGAATCATTTGTTTATATATATAATTTATATAACTTTCGATCAAAATGAAATCACGTTTTGATTTTTTGATGGTATAATTTATGTTTTCTATAAAAAAAAATTAATGAATTGTTCATAAAACTTAAAAAACCGAAACCAAAAATTCATGAATTTTTACTCATTTGCGGACCATTGTACGATATATCGTACAAAATTAATGAAGCGGTACCAAAATGATTTTTTTTATTTTTTTTTTATTTTATTGCTAAAATATTCAATAAGAGTCAATATTTTGAAAGAAAAATTTGTATCTCAAGAAATGTGGAAATTTACCGGAAAGGGTTAACTCTGTACTGTCAACAATTGAATCATCTGAATGCAGCAATTGCCCAGAAGTGGTCAGCTTTGGCCAATAAGAGAGGAGTTGTGTTCCATCAAGACAACGTCAGGGCTCACATACATCGATAACACCGTGCGACAGCATTTTTCACACCGGAAAAAGTCCATATGCGCGTGAAACTAGAGACCAAATCTAGTAATACTGCGTACTCAGTTTTTCATTTATACATCCTTTGTCCTTTTAAAAGGACTTCAAAGGTGAAAAAAAGGAAAAAAAAATGTAAAAATTACTTAACCTCGTTGGAATATGGTGATATGTATATCAAATGAAAGAGAAGAGGCTCAAGAATATAAATAAAATTGACTTTTTATCTATTTCTAAAAAAAGGATATGAAAAAGGTCCTTCGAAAATTGTAATCCTTTATATCCTTGAAAATTTATATAGAATTTTTTTGAAAAGTAAGTATGTTAAAACTCAAAATCTCCTTGATCACGTGGCAAAATTTCATTACTCTAGCTTTATTGGTTCGAAAGTTATTTAAAAAAAGGCGGAAGCTGCAATTCTAATGGAGTACAAAAATTCAAATTTATTTGAGAATCAGTATTTTAAATAATACAAAATCAATGAAGCGAGAATAATGAAATTTTGACACGTTATCAAGGAGATTTGGGGTTTTAACATACTTACTTTTCAAAAACATTCGATGTAAAGTTTCAAGTATATAAAGGATTAAAATTTTCAAAGGACCTTTTTCATATCCTTTTTTTATAAAAAGATAAAAAATTAATTTTATTTAAATTCTTGAGCCTTTCCTCTTTAATTTTTTGTACATATCGCTTAATTCTAACGAGGTTAAGTATTTTTTATATTTTTTTATTTTTTATCCCCTTCAAAATTTTGAAGTCCTTTTAAAAGGACAAAGGATGTAGAAATAAAAAACTGAGTACGCAGTATTACTATGTTTGGTCTCTAGTTTCACGCCCATATGGACTTTTTCCGGTGTGAAAAACTTTTTGAATTTTTGTCGCACGGTGTAATGACTCGCCAGAAGCTCCAGGGGCTTGATTGGAAGGATTTTATGCATCCATAGTCCACCTTTGGGTTGAAACGTAGTTCGAGGAACACATTCGTCCATTAGTTCACACTTTTCCAAACCTCAAAACTTGAAGAAAAAACTAAAAAAGTATGTAATTAAATAACTTAAAAAATTGTTCTGCTTTCTGACAAAGGGTTTTTATAAATTTGGGTTGCAGGATAATTTTTTGTTTCTTAACAAAGTTGTGTAATGCTCCCCATTGTGCTTCACACATATTCACACTTCAACATAATTTTTCATTTCTATTCAAAGACTAATAACCCTCAAGAGTTGAGCAACTGTAGAATCCATTTAAAAATCATTAATCGAAATTACAAAATTGCCAATGTTAATGTTTGATGTTTGATTATTGTATGAATTTCAATGCATTGAGCAGTTAAAAACGAAAACAATTAAATACTGATAAAAACGTTAATATAAAAAAAACAGAGTGGCCCAAAAATTGGGTGCGGTTTCTGTTACTTTGCCTGTGTGTGTGTTGAAAATCAAAAAATATCTCACAGATACTCGAAATAATTAGAATGCGTCCAAACCTCTGAAAGGGCACAGCATGCAACATGTACGCGCAACATTCCAACAATGCTATTGACATGAAAAGATCAAAAACAACAACACTAAACAGTCAAAAACCATAGCAAACCCGCTCAATGTCAGAGAGGAAAATCACACAACGAAAAAAAAAAACGAGCGCCAAAAACATTTTGAAAGCATTTCATGGCAGCCAACTCGAAATGCTTGCAACAGTTTTCTTCCTTTTTATTTAATAGATTTTTTCAAATTTTTCTTTTCTTATATTTGTTTTGTATATTTTATTTCTTATTTGTGGTTGTTGCTGTTGTGAAACAAAAGCGACACGCGCGTTTGTGTAAATTGTTTAAATAAACCGCAGCGCAATAAAAATTAGAACCGCAGCAAATTAAAATATAGACCACTGCCCACATGTCCGTACAGGGTGTCGGCGCGCCTTCACTGATGCGATCGCCGCTAATTGAGGTCTCAAGTTTACATTCGTACAATTATTGCCATACAAAAGCAAATTAGAATTCGATTGCATGTCAGACACATGTGAAAACTTAATTTCGAGTTTCGAGAACGTTGAAAACCGCCACAACAACTAGTCGAGTCGCTGCGTTTTAAAGGTTTCGAGGGCAAAGGCAATGGCGGCAAACTAACATCAATGACTGACTTGTGCGCCGGCGTGCTGGCGATTATCTGCGCTGCGGCACAGCGGCATAAAAGATCTGTTCAACTGCACTGACACTTGTCAAAACGTGTGTAAGGTGTGCGTGCGCAGACAACGGCCGCGCAACGTGGGCTGGCTGTCGTGTGCATTAAAAGTAGATTTTGACAGGTAGACAGCGGCATGGACAAGCGGAAAGTGTAGCTGCACCGATAGACGGTCGGTTAGACAGTCAGATAAAGCATTGCCTTGGTCACAGGTACTGTCAGCTGTACCACTGCAGCGGCCGAATGGCAAAACGATTATGAGATCAGACTGGGACTAAGTCGGGCTAAGCGAATGGTGTCTTTAGAGATTGTCATAATTGTTGGAAGAAGGAAATTTAGGGAAACTGAATGACAGACACTCATTGTTCCTTGGAAACAACGTTTGAAAATTACTAAAAATAAATAGTAAAGAAAACCATAACACAGAGATTCACTATTCTTACTTGGAACTGTCTTTGGTTTGGCAAAACCAGCATTAAATTGCATTGGATCATCTCGTACCTGTATCATCGTGCGACAACTTTTTTAGAACAAATATAGTAATACTGCGTACTCAGTTTTTTATTTCTACATCCTTTGTAATTTTATAAGGACTCCAAATTTTGAAGGGGATAACAAATAAAAAATTTATAAAAAATACTTAAACTGGTTAGAATATGGCGATATGTATATCAAATGAAAGAAGAAAGGCTCAAGAATTTAAGTAAAATTGATTTTTTATCTATTTGTAAAAAAAGGATATGAAAAGGATCCTTTGAAAATTTTAATCCTTTATATCCTTGAAAATTTATATCGAATTTTTTTGAAAAGTATGTATGTTAAAACCCAAAATCTCCTTGATCACGTGTCAAAATTTCATTACTGTAACTTTATTGGTTCGAAAGTTATTAAAAAAAAGGCGGAAGCTGCAATTCTAATGAAGTACAAAAATTTAAATTTATTTGAGTATCAGTATTTTAAATAATAAAAAGATATTTGTTTTATTTTTTATCCCCTTCAAAATTTTGAAGTCCTTTTAAAAGGACAAAGGATGTAGAAATGAAAAAATGAGTACGCAGTATTACTATGTTTGGTCTCTAGTTTCACGCGCATATGGATTTTTTCCGGTGTGAAAAATGTTTATAATTTTTGTCGCATGGTGTATTAGTTCTTGTCATTTCGCTGAGGTGCAAACCAACTACCTTCTTTGTATCACACCCCACCCCATCGCATGCACCAAGCATTGCTCCATTCGTCTATCGCTGAGACTGAAACTAAGAGATAGTCTGAGATTCATGGTTTAGCTGAGCAACACTTCCCTTCGTACAAAGAAACCAAAAACTAGGTCGATTCTTGGATCCCCGCATTTGTTTCACAACCCATTTTTAATCCGACAATGAAGACTGGGATTTCATCCTCACTGAGCAAAGTATTGTTTGTCATACCGCTCTTCCTTCTTTGTATAAGCCGACTCGTTTTTTTTATCGAAACATATATAATGTCGACACCATGTAGTCACAGTCAAAGTTCAAATGCCTCCGATCTTCTTGTTGAAGTATTGAAGCACTTTGTGAGTCCGCTAGTATAATAACAACCAATGAAATTATTGCACAAAATTTAAATGTGTGAAAAATATAAATTTGTCTATCCTTCGAATAAGACTTGTGCCTTCTCAGCATTTGAATCAACAATCTCCAACGCTACCTGATCTTTCTGAGTGGAAAGATTGCTTGGGAACTTGGGGTGATTCTCAAAGAATCACTTACATCCACCAAAAATCAGAACAGTTCTGTTATCGTTTACAAAAGTCTGGCTAGCTTAATTCTTCGATAGAGTTGGATCAATAAGGCTGAGAGAGGGAGCCTTATGATTCTCGAATAAACCCAAAGACGAAAAGGCCTCTGGAGCTAATATCTTTTGTCTCACAGTCCATTTTTGATCCGACGATGAAGACTGGGATTTCTCCCTCAGCACTTCAATCAACAATTTGCAATGCAACCTAATCTTTCTGAGTGAAAAGATTGCTTGCGAGCTTGAGGTGATTCTCAAAGAATCACTTCCATCCATCAAAAACCGAAACAGTTCTGTTATTGTTTACAAAAGTCTGGTTAGCTTAAATCTTCGATAGAGTTGGAGTAATAAGGCTGAGAGGGGGAGCCTTATGATTCTTGAATGACCCAAAGACGACAAGGCTTGAACTAATATCTCTAAAATAATAAGAAATATGTCACCTTCAGTGACGCACACAAGCGGGGGTTCAAACCCCTCCCAAACACAAAAATTGCTAATACGATGGACTAATGGTTTCGAATGGTATTCGGCTAAAAATTGTACGCAAACCCTCTCCCCCCAAAATAAAATCCTGTGTGCGCCACTGGTCACATACATTTTTCACATATATAAAGCTTTCAGCAAATTTGAAATTGTGGGCATTTTTTTCTTCGGTTACAACAAACGCTTTTGGCTGTCTATGTTTAAATAGTTCCCAGCTGACCTAATCTAACTTTAACTTTAATATTGTTCTAAAAGCAATAAACATTCAGATTTTTGTAACTTAACTGACTGAAGAAATTTTAAAATCGTGTTGACCATTTATATGAGCCAAGCAATGAAATTTTAAATCGTTTTAACCATTCATATGAGCCGAGCGTTGGTCGCTCTAATCCTGCTAGACTAATCCTGTTCAACTCTAATCCTTCTCAACTTTAATGCCATTTGTTTGTCACGCGTCGCATAAGAAATGTTTCCCATTAATTTTATAATCTGTTTAGTCAACCAGTTTATGTACAGAAATTCTAAAAAAACATTCTATAAAAAAAAATAAATGCTGTAAATACTTTCAGCTAAACTCTGCAGAGTAAATTTTGTATTTATTTATTTATGTTACATTTAACTTAACGTTTAGAATCTTTGGTCATTGGAAGTTAACTAAAACTTTTGCAATTTGAAAAAATTTAACTAGTTAATTTAGTTAATTTTTGTTTAAATTTTTTTTTATTTCTTAATTCTTTTTCTTAATTTTTTTTTAATTTTTTAATTTTTCTTCTATATAGATTATGCCTTCTTGTAGGCTTCTGTCTGGTAAATAAATAAGAAAATAAATGAACAAAAAATAAATTAATAAATAAATAAATAAATAATTAATTAAGTAAATAAATAAATAAAAAAATAATTAAATAAATAAATAAATAAATAAAAAAAATAAATAAATAAATAAAAATGTAAATTTTGCAGATCTAACGCGTAACCTTCTTCCTATTTCTTTTCTTTTTCAGTACGCAAGCGCTTTTACGAAAGTAGAAATCTCCAGTACACGGACGGTTTGAAGATAGAGTTGGAGCAGGTGTCTACAGCAGGGATCTGGTATTAGAAAAAGCCTTTCATTTGCCAAATCTCTGTAATGTCTCACCACACTCACCAAACCTATAGTAAAATCCAAATTATTCAGAGACTGTAAGGATTTACTGAGCTTGGTGGGCTGTCAATTGGGCCTCATCAGCTTCTGTATATCATGTCATACGGACATCTATGGGAAGGCCAGCGTGGGGTCTGCAATGGACTCAAAACCTGAGTCGTTGGCGTCGTCTTTAAGTGCAAAGCGTAGGCAGATACAGGACTACTTTCTCTGGATAGCGAAGAGTAGGTGAAGAGATCTCTCCAACTGCAGAGTGGCTCGACTTAGTTGGCTGCGCTACTTTTACCATAGAAGAGACGATATGGTGCAAAATTTTGATAGAAATGCCTCTAGGTTGATGGCAGTGATCACGGGTCACTGGCCAATTAGGCTACACGTAGCAAGATTGGGCATCACCCACCATTATATTTTTTATTTTATAGAAGCTGTAGAGAAGAAAACTATTGTGAAGCAATCGCATCCTTCTTATGCAGCTGCCTTGCTTTAGCATTGAGAAGACTAAATTCCTTCGGGAATAGTCTAATTAGCTCTTTAGCCGATTTGTTGGAGACAAAACTGAAATGCATCAAGTCACATTAGGACGATGGTATTTGGATCTAATGCTCAGTTTTCTCAACAGAAAAGTGATACGCCTACCTACCCACTAAGGCTTTCAATCCCGAAGTATTTCGGGATTTTTTAGAATTATATTCTTTTCTTTTTTAAAATCAATTTTTATTAACTAAAATTATTTTGTTTTTAATATACAAAGAAAGCCAAATCAGAAATCAAAGAGCATTTATTTATTGTGAATATACTCGTAAAGCTAATATATATTTTAAAACGAAGCTCGCGTTTTTATCTGGCAGTCTTTTTTATAAAAATTCTTATATTAGTAACTTATATCTGAACTAATATCTTATATCTAAATCAATGTGGCAGTTGAAACTTTAAGTTCATTTATATACATTGCAATCAGTCATGAGATCAGTTGAAAATAAAATAACGAGCAAGCAAAAAATAAAAGCTAAAAATAAGAGCACAAGTCAAAAACACTTAAGTTTATTTGTAAAACAAAAAAGAAACAATAAAAAAAATGTAAAAATAAGTACCTTAGAGATCAAGTAGAAAAAAGCTAGCCTGTTAATTTCGAGAAGTGTATGTACATATGTATGAGTAAGTAGTACATTTCAAAATATTCGTAGAATTAATTTTTCAAATAATGTCTCAAACAAATTAAAACGTCTAATGTATCGCCAGCTTAATCTGAACTTATTGCATATTAAGGCTTTCAATCCCGAAGTATTGTTAAAAATCCCGGGATTCAGTGGCTCTAATCCCGGGATTCGAGATTGCAAAACGCCTCCGGGATCTGTACTTACCCCCCAACTTCACTCTCCGCTAGCCTAATGTATTGCCAAACAACCTCGCGTACTAACTGTTCTGTGCTGAGCTTCAACTATTCACAAACAGCTTCTTAGACTGAGAGCTTGAGGATTGGCCTCTTCAGAGATGAGTTTCTGGCTCGTTGCCTTATAAAATATGGATGACAAATATTTTGTTGAGATGAATATTCTCCATTGATTTGAAACAAAACATTTAAGTAAGGTCAGAATAAAAAAACAACCTTGAAGAATTACGACTTTTTAGGAAAACAACAACTATGCCAAAGTTATTCAATTCAGTTGCTGTATTCAAATTTGAGTTCACTTACGGTTGGGGTCAATATCGAACGTTGTGCTGCATACATGTACATAGATATTTGTGGTACTAAACAATAACAAAGCGAGTCAATTACAGCCAACCGCTGGCCGCCCACTTTTAATTAGCGCAGTCTACATGTACAAAAGCAACAACAATAACAAACAAGAGCAGCAAATGCATCAGGTGCAGGATATAACTTGCACCATTGGCGGCGGTTTAACTTTTTTCGAGCACTTTGACCCAATTCGCTGAGGTCTCTAGACACACACACACACACACAAATGCATGTAACAAAAATGCGCTGCAGTTGGCAACGCGTAGTGGTTTTTTAATTGTTTAGTGCGCTTGTGGCATGTGCTGCAAATGAAATCTGGGCGCCTATAATGGGTTAATTGTGTGCTGGTGCGGTGGGCGTGCGCCGTAATGACCAGACTGTGTGTTTAACATATGCTACTGCCATTGTTGCTATTGTTGTTGTTGTTGTTGGCTGCGGTTTCACCGCATACACAAGCTGCGCCACATTGCATTGCCATTTGCATTAGAATTAGAATGGCATTATTTGGTTAGAAACTTAAAGCTTTAAAATGGCCAGCAAAATGTTAGCAATGTGCTCGGTGTGTGCAATTGAAATTTGTTGCAGCTGACTGCAGTGTCACAAAGTCGCCAATGTTAAGTTTCATTTCATGGCATTAAAGTTGGCTGGCGTAATTGATTGACTCGCTGAAATGCTGTAATTGTGATTTAAGGCGATTTGAGCGCGCTGACAGCACGTCCGCTGGCCGCCTCCGCTGCTGCCTGCGCCTGTGTGACAACGTGAGGCCGGTGCCCCTGGCTGGCGCTGTTGCTTGCCGATGGTGCCAAAAGTTCAAGCAACCAGGAAAGCATTCATAAATTAATTAATGCCACTTGCAGTTGACAGCGACGACGACAGCGGCAACGCGACGCACCACATCAAATTAATAATTGCACCCCGCGGATTTATGGACGCAACGTATCAATAGACCAATTACCATCAGCAACAACAACAACAGCAGCAGCAGTAGTGGCAGCAATGCTAACAACAACAACAACAACAACAATATCTTGAGTGCATTGCCAACACGAACGCTGATGGCGTCGAACGCACTCCAAAGTGTTGGCGACTTGGCGCGTGAGTAACCGAAATTCAAACGCAGCAGCGGCAGCATTGAGCGCAACGTCGCTGAAGCGCTTAACTTTTGGAGGCGCGCAGAAGTTTTGGGGTGTCGCAGCCAGTCAGTGCGGCCGCATGAATGCACCAATTGTCCAAACAACGGGGGGCGTATGCGATGCAAACGGCAACTTTGCTCGCTGGCTGGCTGCATTACATGTTATTGTCGTTGTTGGTGTTGCTGTAGGAGACAATGCGTTGATTTAGTGTGCAAAATTATGGGGTAGATGGCAGGCGGCAAGTGCAATTGGCAGCAATTGCGGCAAGTGGTTACGGTATTTATTGTTGTTGATGTAATGCAGCTTTAACTCGTAAGGAAGTTATAGCATTTTCAACTGAAATAATAATACTAATTGAGTAAATGATTGCATTTTGGTGAATTAATTTTTTGGGTGATTATAAATTGTTTGGGACATTTGTCACGACTTTTGGGACAGTTGTCCCAAATTTGTGACAACTGTCACAAAGTTTGTTAATGACCTGTTCAGTGTTAAAACATCGATTTTGATTAATATTAATCATTTTTTGTTCAAACTGTGACAAAACTGATTGAAAAAAGTAAAGTGAAAGTGATTATAAATTGTTTGTGACACTTGTCACAACTTTTGGGACAGTTGTCCCAAATTTGTGACAACTGTCACAAAGTTTGAAAATGACTTTTGCAGTGTTAAAAATCGATTTTGATTAATATTAATAATTTTGGTTCAAGCTTTGACAAAACTGATTTAACCCTTTCGCGGACACACGAAATTTAGAACATGTTAGCAGAATAACACATGCATTTATTTGGTGACGTGATATTTTTCTCCCACTCACGAAAATTTCCGTTATAGGTAAAGAAAAAAATTCAAAAAAAATCGAATTTTTAATCTGATTAATCTTAAATCTGATTGCTTCTGCAGTGGCACACAATATGCTACTACATATAAAACCAATGCAGTTGACGTCGTCTATGTCCGACGTGTTTATATACGATTTTTTTTCGATGTCGGCATATACCGACGTGTCCCATTTTAAGCCGTTCGTAGTGTCGGCTTATGCCGACGTGTCCGCGAAAGGGTTAAAAAAGTAAAGTGAAACTGATTATAAATTGTTTGGGACATTTGTCACAACTTTTGGGACAGTTGTCCCAATTTGTGACAACTGTCACAAAGTTTGTTAATGACCTTTTCAGTGCTAAAAAATCGATTTTGATTAGTATTTATAATTTTTTTATTCAAACTTGTACAAATCCGATTTGAATAAGTAAATAATACTTATTTTACTTTAGTGAAATCATATAAAACAAAAAAATTGTGCAGAAAGTGCAAATTTAGCTAAAGTATTAAGTAGTTTTCTGTTCAACCCAAGCTTTTTAGCCCATTCAATCAACATAACCACAGGCTATCATTCCAACATTAGTCACCTATCAATCCAGTCACTCGACTCTAATCGAGCCACAATTAAATGCAAGTCAAGTCAGTGAGAAAGAACTATGAACTCATTGTTGGGCACAACTCACTTAGGACGTTGTTACGAGTGAAAGGTTTGAATGATTTGAATGTTGCAACAATCAACGGTACCTGCTGAAGGTTGCCAGACACTAACAAATAATTTCAAAGCGCAATAAAAACAAAAGATTTCACACTCATATGCCAGCCATAAACAACACATCGCATCATTAACGTGTGCCCACAAAAACAAAAACAAAAAATGGCTCAAACAGAACTGCACAGAAATTCGTTCTGGCGGCCTTTTACAAGTTTCGACTGTTGGAAAAGTAAAAGGCGGTTCAGGTTCAAAAGCGTAGTTAAACGTGAAAAATCTATATTTAGCGGCGCGTCGATAGACGGTCAAGCGTGGGGCCAAACGTGCTCGGACTGGCCAACGGACGGACAGTGTCTGTAGACGGCGAGGTAATTAGCGAATTGGTGCTAATTGCGAGCGAAGCATTCAATTGCCTTGCGACCTATGCTGAACTGCTTTCAAAATATTATTGTTGTTTTTGTAAAACATAAAAACAAAATATTCAACGTTGTTTGTGTGTGTGTGTGTGTGTATGCTGCACCAGAAAAGTGTTTAACAACTGTCGGAAGACATGAAATGACTGCATAGTTTTATTTGCTTTTGTTGAATTTTTACTGTTGGCGTTTAAGCTGGCGTCACTCCCCTTGAAGGGAAACCTTAAATGGCAATTCATATTTTCGAAACTGAAAGCACTGCATTGAATCATGAGAAAACAATTCCAACACTTGTTGAGTTTTATGCGCACCAAAATGCAATTTTGTTTCATATGTCTAGGAAATATTCAACTCACATACTCACTGTGAGTGGATGCTAAATATTTCGGCCATTCATGAGAAATGCCATTAAAAATGTTGTCATATTGAAGTCTGGTAAATATCTGTTCATACAACAAATGTCAAGTTTTCAGTGACGTCTGTCTGTGGTGATGACATTTTCCTCAAGGTTTTTGTTTGGCATTTTCACCATTGCACTCTTGACACTATTAGCCTGAGTTGTCACACATGCACACTTGCCACATTTTTAAATGTCAGAACTGGCATATTTTCACGCAGTTGTGACTAGTGGCACCCTACGTGCGGTGGTGTATGGTAGGAATGTGTTGAGTGAGGGTGATGGAAGTGGAGCTTCAGATGCTTACTAGTTTTTGTTTTTTAAGATTTTTTTGTACATTTTCTGTACTAAAAGGTTGAATTTAATTTGTAAGTAAATGAAAATGGAATAGTTCAAATAAGAAATTCTCAACTTAAATCTCAAACATTTAATTTAAAAATTAGAGCGTTTAAGGATCGAAAAAGGTCGAGAATATTTAAGTAAAAACGAGCTAAAAAATAAAAACTCAGTTTTGAATAAGTTTCGGATATCAGCAGCAATATCCAGTTAAAAGTTTCAGCCTTAATTTTGTTTTAAAATCAGAACGATTAAAGTTCAAATAAGAAAGTAGAATTATTATAGTAGCAATTATGTCTTCGTAAACTTTAAGCTCCAAGAGAGAAAGTAAAACAATTATGTTTTAAATACTTCCAAATAGCAAGTTTTCAATTTACATTAGGGGTATCCATAACGAGCTCGTTACTTTGTTAGTTTGGTACTCGGTAGTATTTTACGCGTATTTTGTGTTTGTAACAGAATCGAACAATATTTTTAACAATAGAAAGACCGCAAGTTTTCCATACCTACAAAGACTACATACTCTGATCCTCTGATATCTCGAAAAGAACACATCGGATTTAGCCAATTGTAATTGAAGAACCCTAATTGCAGAACCCGATAAAAATATATAAGTCATCAAAGCAAAAGTTAATAAAAATGCTAAAGAAAATACAGATACTTAAAAATTAAAAAACCGACAAAATTACCGCAATGGTCTTTTAAGTGTTAAGATTGAACTAAGGTTTGAATTTCAGTACTTTGAATTATAAATTAAATATTCTGATATGAAGTTGAGATTTGGTTTTCAATCCTTTAACTTTTATATAATTTTCTATAGTTGTACCATAAACAAGTCACTGAAAATATGTTTTTGTTGTTATATTAAACTGTTGGGAATCAGGCACGTAAACATTGCTGTCCATTGTACCAGAGCTATTCCATTCATTGCATTCCCTTCCAGTAGATCTTGGCAGCCCCACATGGTGATTTCAACAGGCATTCCTTGACATGAAGTTTCCCAGAGACTCTGAGTCTAACTTAGCTGAAGGTAGTGTTGGATACAAAAAAGGTAGATCCAAAAGTGGATCTTTGAAATATCTGTAGACATCAAAACTTGCTTTTATGTCAGGTGCTTAATATGGCTGCTAAAAAGAAGCAGTCGAACTACCCTCGTTTTTTTCTATCATAAGGATTGTGTCGTTAAAAATTGTGACATCAAAAAATTAAAACATCTCAACAACCACTAGTCCAATTTTTGAAAAGTTTAGTTTTATTTAACATGTCTTTTATGTAGATTTTAGAATTTATAAGAAAAAAATTATAATACATTTTCAGGGGTAAAGTTTCTAACTTTTTCTGGAATACTGCTGTGTCCAAAAAATAAGGTGACATTATATTTATTTTGAAAATTCTTTATTTATTCTTCCAAATCAATTTCATCCCCTTCAAAGTAATCCCCTCCCGATGCAATGCACTTATGCCAACGGATTTTCCAATCTTCGAAACACTGATTGTAGTCACTTTCCGGGATGGCCTTCAGTTCCGTCTTCGCTGCGGCTTGAATCTCCTCAATCGTATTAAAACGGTGTCCCTGGAGCTGTCTTTTGAGTTTCCTGAACAGCCAGAAGTCGCACGGCGCCAGATCAGGTGAATACGGTGGTTGCGGAACGATATGGGTTGAGTTTTAGGCGAAATGATCACGAATTACGAGTGCAGTATGGGATGGTGCATTATCGTGGTTTAAAAACCAAGAATTGTCTTTCCACAATTCCGGCCTTTTTAGGCGGATAGCGTTACGCAAACGACGCATAACGTTCAAATAATATTCCTTGTTGACTGTTGACTAAAAGAAAAATAATTCTCCAAATCCTTCGACGCGCGCAGTTTAAATTCAAATGTCACCTTATTTTTTGGACACAGTAGTACCTCATGAGGGCTTTCATCGTTCCTTCGTTAATTATATCATTTTATTATTTTATAATTTTATCATTTTATTATTACTATTTTATCATTAAATTCTCAATCAATGCTCTAAATGGGGATTGCACAAACTAATCAATGACAGAGTTTTCATGGCTCATCTGATCAAAGAAAGTTTGATTTGAGTTTTTAATAACGAAGTTATTAGCAAAATTGCATGTCACAGTTTTTAACGACGACTTATTTAGTTTAATGAGACCTAAATACATATATCAACAATATTTACAAATGTTTTCCTTCCTTCCTTGAAGGTTTTGAATGTATTCAAAATACTACTACAGTAGGAGACATGAAAATAGTGGGTTGGAACAAGTCTAACTTACAGTTTGTTTGACGAGAAGGTGCTGCAGGGTATCCTTAAAATCCCCATTTGAATCTTCTTGAAGTCTTAATACTCATTAGAAACTCTATTGAAAATGAAAACAGTTGGACCAGTTTCATAGTTTACGTTTTGAACTAAACTCTTCATAAATCATAAGCATCAAGCATCATAAATCGCAATAGATTACAATTATTTATTAAATGAGTGAAAATGATTGTTGATTGTAGTTTTGAAGCTTTTCTTAATGCAGCCAATTTAAGTTATCTTCAATAAGTTAGACGAAGTATTATTCAGTTGGTTACAGAGAAGGTGCTAAAAAGTTTCCTGGAAGCCTTGACATGTATTCGAAATTATATTAAAATGAGAATTGTGGGTTGGAAAAAGTTAAGTTTACTGTTTGATCCAAACTCACTTAAGCATTACACAGCGTAGTATAACTCGATAATAATCGAGTAGAGTACGGTCAACGCTTTATTGACTTCCTAGTCTCGAAGTTTGTTTCGCCCTAACAAAGTAAAGGTCTCTTCAAAAAGTTAGACGAAGTCTTTTTAGGTTGGCGAATAAGTTACAGAAAAAGGTGCGAAAAAGACTCTTGGAAGCCTTAACGTGTATTCCAAGAAAGAGAAAAATAGATGGACAAGTTTAGCTTGCAGTTCTGTTTGATGAGCAGAAGGTAAAGATTGTACTTAAAGATTCCTATTCGAATCTAAAATCTATAATCCTCGAAGACTCAAAATGCATTAGAAACTTTATCTACTGACTTGTTTGGACTGAACTCACTTAAGTCTCACATATAGCAGCAGAGTAAAAGTAAGATTTCCTTAAGTCTTTATGATCACCAACCATCAACAGTTGACTTGTTCATGTCTGTACGGACGTCCGTCACAACTTTCATTCTACCAGAACCTGGGCATGGTCTGCCCATTTTTAACATACAGCACACAATTGCTATGCACTATGCTGACCCCAACAATCTGGAGCTCCACTTGCTTAAGAAACTTTTCCAACATTTCTGTTAGCTGTGTCATCAACATCATCGCCCACTAATGAACATCGCTTATGTTGCAAGTCTTTTGTAAATTATGCTCGCACACACCAGCCACAAGAATACATTCGAAAGTCTAAAATATGCACTTTTTAGATAGTGTGTTTTTATCACACACATACACACACACACACACACATACGAACATGTGTAGTGGTCGTTCAGTTTCTGCGGGCCGACTGCTGGCCGCCTTCGAAAACAATTCAATTAGCTTCCTGTCAAATTTACATTGTTCGCCTGTCCATCACTTGTGGCTGCACATTTTTCAGCGCGTCGCGTCGCTGCGCCGCTCTGACTTCTGCACCAGCAGCCGATATGTTCGCCGCGCTGGCGTGTTCTAAACTTATTATATATACGCAAGCGTTGTAGTATTTTTTTTTCGTTTTCATTTTTTCTTTCACTTGATTTTTGGCTTTTCACGCATCTCGTTGCAGCTGGAGTGCGGCAATTTAATAAATTACTGGAGGTTGTCGGATGCTTTTTCGTGGTAATGAAGCAATTAATTTCATGCCATGGCCCACATTAGCCCACATTTGCGTGGCTCTATGTGTGCGTGTGCGTGTGTTTGTGAGTATTTAAAATGCGCCTTAAAAGTGTCTACCAGTTTTGACGTTTCAGTCTGGCATGCAACAATATTGAATGTCTGCTTTGAGTTTTATTTTGATTTGGTCCGCTTCCTGGTCGCTGAGCGCTTTTCCTTTGTTGTGCGTTCACAATTTATGTGCGACTGCGGTTTCGCGTTAATATTTATTTTTTGTTTTCGGGGGAGAGAGCAATTTTCTCAGACACTTTTAGGAGAAAAAGGTCACGCACAAGTTTATTGTATTTGCGGTTGAAATTTGCCGTTCGAGTTGGCGGTATGGATTGTTGTGGTATTGAAGTGATTGCTTCAAGTTTAAAAAGTGTTAAATGAATGAAAGAAACTGGGTTGTACTGCAACGATTTGAGTTATCTGCAAGAGGTAAATTCCAAAAAAAAATATACACATTTTGTAAAGAATAAGAAAGTAACACAGGTATTTCTTTTGTTATTATGTTAAGGGGGTATTACGATTTTTTTGGGCGATTTTCAATGAATTTTCAACTTTTTTTTTTGAGAAACTGAAAAACTTTTTTTATTCAAATCTTTTTACACATCGTAGTATCAAACTTCAAGAGTTTTTTTTTGACATTTTCATTTAAAGTGTAATTTATAGAGGGCGCTGAAGTGGACATCCCAGTCGGCAAATCAGTTGCGGTTCCAGCTAGATCAGCAATTCTGCATATCTGAAATCAAAAAATCAAAGTGTTTTTGAAAGATAAGTACAATATCTAGTGCCTGACGAGAGGAAATTTTTCTAACTTTAAATGTAACAAAATGGCAGCACTTTAAAAAAAACATACGAAAAATGGTCGTTTTTTTGGGACGAAAAGTCGTGTAGAAAAAAAAATACGAAGTAAAAAAAAAAAGCTCTCGTCAGGCACTAGATATTGTATTTAAAAATAAGTAGAAAAAAAAATTAGGCCGATTGCACTTTACAGTTTTTCTCCCGAGCTGGAACCGATTTCAAAAACATGATTTCGAGAAAAACGCGTTTAAATGAGCGCGCGCCCTGCGTTCGCTTCTTTTTCACGCATACATATAACAATATATATATCAATAACTTTTTTTCTAATGTACGGATCGATCTGATATTCGGGGGACGAATTCTAGACGCATATACGAATAGAATGAAACAATAACAAAAAAATCGAAAAAAAAAATTTCAAAAATCGTAATACCCCCTTAATAACATTTGTGCCAAAGTTAAATATTCCATGAAAAAAACGGGGTGCGCTAGCAGCTTTAAATTTAAATAACTTTTTTAAATAAATGTTTAATAATAATAATTAAAATAATAATAATAAATGTTTAATAATAATAATAATTAAAAATAATTAAAAATGATTATTATTAAAAAAAAATTACCAGCTACAAATTTAAATAATTTTTTTAAACAAATTTTCAGCAGTCGATAAAGTTGTGATCAGTAAGTACGACCAGAAACTATTCTTAAGGAAGAGTTAGATTTCGAACCTCACTGCTTCTTTCAGCCCATTTTAACTACGACTGTCGAAGAAAGTTAGACAGACTTCAATAAAGATTCAATTCCTAAACTCGGAACTTTCTTCAACCCGTTGAAGTTGGGGTCTAACAAGTAAGTTAAATGAATTCTTGAGATTATTGATAAGTTGCAATGATAGAGCCATAAAGTTTCCGTGAAGCATAGAAATTATTAGAAACTCTGCGTGAATTAAAAATAGGATTTGAAGGTTAGAACAAGTTAAGTTTACAACTTTGCTCGTTGAAAGAGTGGTAAAAAGTCGCCTTGAAACCTTGAAATGTATTAGAAAATTTACTGTAAATGGGAATGGCGTTTTATTTGATGCAAACGTACTCAAGAGTATTCTTGAAGATTCCTATTTGAATTCAGAATTTTCAGTTCTAGGAGCTTAAAAATGCATTGTGCACAATTTTAGCTCAAAGTTCTGTTTCAATTTAATTTTATTTGATTTATTTTAATTTATTTTATTTTATTTAATTTAATTTTATTTTATTTTATTTTATTTTATTTTATTTTATTTTATTTTATTTTATTTAATGTTATTTAATTTAATTTCACTCGATTTGATTTGATTTGATTTGTTTTGATTTTATTTTATTTTATTTTATTTTATTTTATTTTATTTTATTTTATTTTATTTTATTTTATTTTATTTTATTTTATTTTATTTTATTTTATTTTATTTTATTTTATTTTATTTTATTTTATTTTATTTTATTTTATTTTATTTTATTTTATTTTATTTTATCAGGTGTACAACTTTGCTTCCGCCGTTTTCCGATAGGTGGCTGTACCGGCTGAGGCTGGTTGAAATACATAGATGGTAATGCCTTTAAAGTGAGTGTGGACAGTGCCTAACGAATTGTCATCGCCGTTTCAGTGACAGTTGTTCTTGTTTTCGTATTATTCACGCTCGAAAATGTCCGTTTATGTGCCCAATTCTCGCCATTTGCGGGAAGTTTTACTTTTCTGTTACAATTCGCAAAAAAATGCAGCTGAAGCGCATCGAATGCTCTCAGAAACTTACGGTGATGCTGCTCTGAGTGAAAGAACGTGTCGGGAGTGGTTTCAACGTTTTAAAAATGGTGATTTCGATGTCGAAGACAAACATGGTGGTGGAAGAGAAAAAACCTTCAAAGATGAACAACTAGAAGCATTGCTTGATGAAGATTCGTGCCAAACCCAAGAAGAGCTTGCCGAATCGTTGGGAGTGAGTCAGCAAGCCATTTCAAAACGTCTCAAGGCCCTGGGCATGATTCAGAAAGAAGGAAACTGGGTGCCGTACGAGTTGAAACCGAGGGACATCGAGCGCCGTCTATTTGTATGTGAGCAACTGCTTCAAAGACAAAATCGTAAGGGGTTTCGATACGATAATCCTAAACGCAGAAAATCATGGGGAAAGCCCGGGCATGCAAAACCGAATATTCACGGCGCCAAGGTTATGATTTGTATTTGGTGGGATCAGCTCGGTGTGATTTACTACGAGCTCTTAAAACCGGGTGAAACCATCACAGGAGATCGCTACCGAACGCAACTGATGCGCCTTAGTCGCGCGCTAAAAGAAAAGCGGCCACAATATCAAGAGCGACATGACAAAGTCATCCTCCAACACGACAATGCTCGGCCTCACGTCGCAAAAGTGGTCAAAAAGTACCTGGAAACGCTGAAATGGGAAGTCTTGCCCCACCCGCCGTATTCCCCAGATGTCGCCCCTTCTGACTTCCACCTATTCCGTTCGATGGCACACGGCCTGGCAGATCAACATTTTCAATCCTTCGAAGAATTGGAAAAATGGATTGCTTCATGGATAGCGTCAAAAGAGGACTCCTTTTTTCGAGCCGGGATCCGAAAATTGCCGGAAAGATGGGAGAAAGTTGTCGCTAGCGACGGACAATACTTTGAATAATACATCTGTAAGCACTTTTTCGCAATAAAGCTTTTAATTTTGGAAAAAAACGGCGGAAGCAAAGTTGTACACCTGATATTTTATTTTATTTTATTTTATTTTATTTTTTTATTTTATTTTATTTGATTTTGTTTTATTTTGTTTTATTTTATTTTATTTTATTTTATTTTATTTTATTTTATTTTATTTTATTTTATTTTATTTTATTTTATTTTATTTTATTTTATTATGTGTGAAAAGGAAACGAGTGACTTAATAGGCGTTTTGAATGCATCCATGCAGCTCTCTGATAAAAATCAATGTTTAAGAGTTATTTTTTTATTTTTATTTAATGACTCAACAAATAACAAACAAACAAATCAAAAGTCACTGAATGATTTTTATTGATGACTTAAAAAATAAAAGTCACTGATTGATTTTTACTGTTTTTTTTACTTTTTACTGACTTTTATAAATAAAAGTCTCTGAATGATTTTTATTGATGACTTAACAAATAAAACTCACTGATTGATTTTTATTCATGACTTTTATAAATATAAGTAGCTGACTGACATTATTCACCTCCTCTGTCACTGTCCGGCTCTCTCTATACGAAGGTGGAAAGCCTTGGGCTCTACTTACTTCGACAATCTGGACGACCTTAGATCAGTCAACATTAGGGACTTGCTAGGTTTTATCCACAAGACAAAATGGCTTGTATAGGCACTTAACTTGCAGTAAGACAGATCATTCCCTCTTTGTGGTATCACAACGGGCCCTTTTCGTGGCCTAAGTGTGTCTTTCGGCAAGTCCCGTACCTAGGCAGCCACTTTAACCTAACCTAACCTAACCTAAGTAGCTGACTGTTTTTTATTGATGACTTAACAATAAAAATCACTGGCTGATTTTTATTAATGACTTTTATAAATAAAAGTCGCTGCCTGATTTTTATTGATGACTTTTATAAATAAAAGTCGCTGACTGATTTTTATTGATGACTTAACAAATAAAAATCACTGGCTGATTTTTATTGATGACTTTTATAAATAAAAGTCACTGACTGATTTTTATTGATGACTTTTATAAATAAAAATCACTGGCTGATTTTTATTGATGACTTTTTTGAAATAAAAGTCACCAATAATTGTTATCACAGGACAACTAAAATTAAAATCGAAAAATACAGTTGCTTGTGGACTAAAAAAAATCAAAAATAATTTTTATTATAGGACTTTTAAAATATAAATAAAAAAATAGTTCTTATTTTTTAACTTAACCACAAAAATTACAAAACAAAAGTTTATTGCGAAATTTGATTCTCGGTGCGAAAAGAAATCTATTGGTATCTATGTTTCATTTATTTGTATGACCTTTCCTTCATAGTAATTTTTTTCAAATATAGTTTTCATGGTCCCTGGAAAAAATTAATTCACGGAACTTACATAAACTTATTATTCAAAATAATTTTGTGCTTCGAACTAATGAAACTGCTGGATTTATTTAATATTTTTACTGTGTGAACTTTTGATTCATAGAAAAAAAATAAAAATTTTAAACAATTTATTATTTGATTGTATGTATAAATACAATTAGTTAATTTGTTATATATAAAGGTATATATACACTTTTATTTTAATTTATATATTATTTTAATTTAATTATTTTATTATTACAATTTTTTTTGTAAAAATTTTAAAGGCGCTCGGGGCTTTGGCATAAAAAACCTTTCACCTTTTTGTTATTAATAAACAAGAGAATCTCAAAACCTACATGCGATATCATTAGAACTATCGGTGATATAATGTCACAGGACCCTAAAACCGACAAGCTTTTTACTACTAGAGGCTTGTTACTACTAACTCAGCAGTATTGTTCCAAAAATTGTAAGATTTATTGCTTTAATGAGATCGAAAGTATAAAAAAACTTATCAAAAGAATATTGAAGATGGTGGGTTTTAACATCTATGTTGAAGATGAGCCACCATACATTTTAACCCTCTCGGTACGAGGTTTAATTTTGAAAACTAAAATACTTTTCGGAGAAATGTTGCATACTCACAAATTCTGAAATTATTCTTTTATTCGGAAACATATAATTCGATTAAATACTTTCGTGGGTCATAAAATCTGAATAATTGTTTTGAAGTGCAGATATTACAAATTTGTTGGGACCTATTATCCTAGTAGTCTCGAAAGGGTTAAATGAAGCTACTTAGGCGTCTTAGTTTTTAAAACAATATGAATTCTAAAATACTTGCAATGTTATCAAAAAATATTTTGAAACATTTAAAACCCATCAACAACTGAAAAACGCATTCGGCATTCAGCTACAAGCACTCAAGTATGACATTTCACACCTGATCGGGCAGCAACGACTGACTGACTTTAACTCTCCAAACTAACGACAAAACTACGAGAAAGGCGCCAAATGTCATAAAACGGAAATAAAAACGAAATAAAGGAACAGCAAATAAATCAAAATTGCAAGTCACCGTCTGCTGCAACTTAGGTGTGTGTGTGTGTGTGTGTCGTTACGTGCCGACTGTCGATACTTGCAACACATTTGCAACGACAGCAGGAAGCAATAAATAAAAATAACAAAATTAAACGAAAAATGAAAACAAACAGTTCAACGAATATAAGAACAAAAAAAAGAACATTTCGATTGTTGTTGTTGTTGTTGGCGAGCGCCACCTGAAGCCGTCGGCAGCGCTACAGGTGTACACAAGTCGCACGTTGTGCGTTTGATTGTTGCTATTTAACGCCGCATGAGTTGGCTGCTTGCTGTGCACTTTCAAGTCGGCTGAAGTTGCCGTTGCTCGCGGGGGAGTCTCCAAATATATCCAACTATATAAAATTTTTTTCATTTCTCATTCGTTGCTTCTTTTACTCTCGCTGTGCATTTCTTTGCGTACGTCTGCTTAAATTTCGAATTTTTCAAATGCAAACTCATCATTAATGGGCGTTAAAGTCATTACTCAAGCATTGGCGCGTCGGTAAGGGCGAAAAAACAATAACAATTGCTACAAGCAACAACAATCATCGATCGTTCCCCTAACGGAAGCCAAACATTTCATGAAAATTCGAAAGAATGTAAGAAAGTTGAGCGGTTGAAAATTGCTTGACCGCGCAGCAGGATGTGGCACCTTGAAAATGTGTGAAGAATGTGAGGGAAAATCATTTTCTTCAATTGTTGGCGATGGTTTGAGAGTATGGAGTATGAAAAGTGATTTGGTTTATTAATTTTGTGTGCGTCTTGGGTTAATGTGCGGCGATCCATACAGACTCGATTGAGAACGCTACGCTTTGAGAGGAAATTTGAATGGTCAGAATGTTTGAATTTAGTTTTGAGCGTTGGAAAAAGAAAGACTTAAAAAGAAGTTGAACGTATGAGTTTTGAAAACTATAAAAGGAAATCTATACAGATTGATCCAAGTTGGAAGATGGCCGGAGTGTATGGGCCTAAATTTAATAAAGTTTCTCGAAGGAAAGCTATCATCTTACAGGCGCAGACTTCTTTCATTTTGTGGAATATCAAAAGGAGATGTTCGAGAATAGTTGTGAAAATGAGTAGACCAAAAATTTCCTTGACAATGATTTCACTATGAAAAGATATGTCTGTCCAAACATTGTTTGGCCCCAGGAAGACGTGATCCCGCAACCTTGCAATGCTAAGTTGAGTGCATCTTCGTATCCTCACTAAGTAACTAACTGGGTACTGTAAACTAAGATACTTACCACCTAAAAAATATGAGAATTTTCTTTACTGATATTTACAAGCAACTTCGTTCCACACTCTGGAGATATCCCTGGTTTGGCGAGGAACAATATCACCATTCGCCATCTAGAAATTATATCTCTATATGAATAAAGTTTATACTAAAAACCCATAGCTTTGGTTTCAATGTTCATTGCACTGATCCCAAATTGAAAGCATACCTTCAGTGTATAATGTAGCTTTGCTCACATTACACTGCACATTATTTTGAACCATAATTAAACGGCGGTCTCAAGTTGCACCAGTCTTCGACACCTCACCAACATCCTTGACTATCGTTCGGTATATAAAACCTGCAATTAATGCTGGCGCCTTACACCAAAATTAGCTCCATTGTGTGCCTTTGTTTTTTATTTCTGTTGCGGCACAACAAAAGTGCGTAGTCACATTGAAAAATTCAACTGCCCAATGCCGACTGAAGTATTGCTTCAAATGAAAAAAATTTAACACGTTACACGAGGTGTTGACCGTCATTAGCGTTGAAGAAAGACCAAGAGATGATTCGTTGCAGCTTGCAACATTTTTTGATTTACTTACTTTTTATATAATTTGTTGAAAATTTTTGGAATGGCCAGTTCGAGAAGTTGGTGCCATGTTTGCTGTCTTGTAGCCATTGCCAAACTGCCAAATTATTTTGACACCTGCTGAAATACGCCGACACCAAAGTGGCTCATAATTATGGCTTTGGCCATATTCGCATGTCAAATTCACACTTTGCGCAACCAAAGTGATTTGGCAGTTCCACTTGTTCCAGTTTTGTTGATGGAGAAGTGGCATTTGTTTTATTTGTTTTATATATTATTTTAACGTAAAGAAAATCAACACAACTACACAAAAATGTGTTGCACATTAAAGACTGAAGACTGGTCTGACAGTAAACAATGCTGCTGGCACCGACATCGATCCTTGAATCATGTCCAGGTCCCTTGACTCTCTATGCTTTCAACTGTCATACAAGAAAAGCGGTATACTGTGTTGCTCTCTGAGGCTCGCTCATGATCAAACCCCGTGAATGAGCCCGGCAAATATTGCTGCCCAATATTCACGAACGACTTTTTTAAAACAAACTTTGGTTCCGGCTCTGATGTCTACGACGAATCAATTGGGGCTCCATGGTTCTTGGACAAAACTTATGCTTCTCGTCATATCAGACCAATGCTCGCAGTTTTCTCTGTCTCTATGCAGGATGGACTGCAAGCAGTTGGTTGTCCTAATGTCGGTCCACATCACTGAAGCCGACTGATTCTCTTTGCAGATCAAAATCTTTTCCGCTGAAAATTTCACTAAATCCTTAAAACTACAACATACGGCATTCTCTCATCTGACAGTTGGTTTGAGAAACATATCTACTTCCAACCTCTTTTCTTTTGTACCAACTTTTTGAATCTACAAAGCATAATATTCAAAATCTTGATAAACCTGTGTATTGTCAAACCACATTTGTTGTTTTTGTTGTTGAGAATATGTGTGCATCTGCTGCGTATTTAGGTATGCAATTTGTGGTTGTGTTCATGACACCATGACAGAATATCTTGATATCCTTTTTTTGTAAACAAGAAACATGTGTGGAACCTTGGGATTTTTTTTGTTAACACAAAAATTTGGAACACATTTGACGACAATTTTATTTCTTAACTAAAAAAATTAAAAAAAAACAGACAACAATTTATTTTTTAAAGTTAAAAATTTATTTTTTTTTAATAAAAACTTTTAATTTATTTTTTAAGTTTTTATTTTTTTAATTAAAAATTTTAGTTTGGTTTTTAAATGAAAAATTTTATATTTATAAGATATTTTTTTTTTGTTAAATGAATGCTAAATCAGAATTTCTTTGTTAAAATTAAAAATTTCCATTACCAAAAATTAAAAATTTCCATTTCAATGAAACTGAGTCTTTATTTCTGGGTATTTTTGTATTTTTTCTATTTGTAATTTTTGAAAGTTCAAAATTAAATTTTTTTTTAAATAAAAACTTTTAATTTATATTTTAATACAAACATTTTATTGTTTTCTTAAATTATAAATTTTAATTTGTTTAAATTAAAAATGTTATTTTTATAAAATGTGTGGAATTTTGGTATTTTTTTGTTAACACCAAAATTTTGAACACATTTAACTTAATTTTATTTCTTAAATAAAAAATTTTAAAAATATGCAAATTTTTTTTTTTGAAAGTTAAAATGAATTTTTTTCTAATAAAAACTTTAAATTTATTTTTTAATTTAAAGATTTCATATGTTTTTAAAGCAACAATTTTAATTTTTTTCAATTAAAAATTTTATATTTATAAGATATTGTTATTGTTATATTGTTAAGTGAATGCTAAATCAAACTCATTGGTCAAATTAAAATTTTCCATTACAAAAAATTAAAAATATAAAATAAACAAATATAAAACTTAAAAATATTTTTATTAAGCAGAATCTGTATTTCTGTGCATTTTTTCTGTGTAAAAATATAAAAAAATTTTACAAATTTTGTGTTCTAAAAATCTATTAAAATAAAAAAAAAATAAAATAAAAATTAAAATCGAAAAATTTATTAACATTTATGAATGTTTATGTTTTACTATATTTATTTTATTATATTTCACATAAATTAAATAAGACAATTAAAAAAATATATAAAAAAGAGAGATTTATTTATTTCTTTGTATCTTTGCATTTTTTCTGTGTAAAAATAGAAAAAAATTTCACAAATTTTGTGTTATCTCTGAATTTATTAAAATTTATGAATTTTACTTTATTTATTTTATTATATTTCATATAAAGTAAATAAGTCAAATAAAAAAAATGTAAAAAAAGGGATTTATTTATTTCTTTGTATCTTTGTATTTTTTATTTGTGTAAAAGTAGAAAAAAATGTTACAACTTTTGTGTTATTTATAGATTTATACAAATTTATGGATTTTACTATATTTATTTTATTTTGCTTACATTTATTTTATTATATTTATTATAAGCTATAAAAGTTAATTTAAAAATAAATTGAAAAAAGAGAGATTAAAATTGGATTTCATAAATTAAATTTATAAAATTTGTTTTCGTATGTCATACATATTGTAGTTTATTTAATAAAAAAGTTAAATTTCTTTGGTGGCCAAAAAGGAAGGGAAGAAAAAATTATGAAGGTTTTGTCCTACATTTTATATCTTTAAGAGTAACTTAGCCGGTAAGACTATTCGCTGTCTACTAAGCTTCATAAGAAGTTCTTTAATGAGCGACTGCATGAGGTATCACATTGTACTTTCACGGCCTAAGTGGGCTCCGCCTTGGGACAGCGACACCTACCAGCCTAACTACTTGAATTACAATGTTGTAAAAATAAATCCATTATTTTTGAAATTTAAGGATTTACTTAACCCTTTCGACCCCGAATTTTACCCTGTGTCTCGATTTTACTTTTTGGTATTTAAATTATGAAACACTTGCCTAAGTAGTGTGCATACGACATTTGAAGTCGCCACGCCTCTTTGTTAGAGTTCTAGAGCTAGTTTACTTTTGAACAATTTTATCTTAAAACGGGTTAAATAAATTTTGTATCAATATTTCTTAATTGCAGAAAAATGATTTAATATTTTTGGAAAAATACAAAATTACCACTTTTTGATTTTATTTAACCATTATTCAAGAAACAGGGTTTTGATCAAACGCGCCCAATTCGTAGACTTCAATTAGAACACAAACTTTCCCTGATATCGCTGAAAATTATTGGAAATTATTTTGGGGATAACAGTAAAATTTTTGTAATTTTCTTTGAATTCAATTCTTAAAATATTAATTTGTTGGTCCTTATTTAAATTAAACCCATACATCAATCGTAGCTTTTGCTATAAGATGACAAATAGATGAAGATGCTCTCAGGCAACTTTGGGGTTGAAAGGGTTAACATAGTTTAAATGATTCGATTTAAGTAAAATATAGACCGTTTTGTTGGACAACTTGTTGACTTTTTGAAGGTATTTAGGCATCTCTCATAGCAACCGGTCCGTTCCGTTCAAAAACTTCTTTTGAGGCAAATTTTTTACTAGCAAAATCATTCTCCATAGAGAGGAAAAGGTGGCTACCACTTGGTGCCAGACCTGGCCTACAATGTGGATGCCTAAGAACCTCATAAAAAAGCCCCTGGAGCATCTAACAAATTATTATCTATGTTTGTGGCTTGGCATTGCCCTGATGGAACACAATTCCTCTTCTATTGGTTTAGAAAAAGACGCGGCCAGCTTTTCTGGGCGATTGCTTCCTTCAAGTGGTACAAATGGTGACACAAAATTTCTGGTGCAAAATATGGTTTCGAATGGATTCGGTTCAAAACTTGTACGCAAAACCCCTCAAAATGAAATCCAGTGTGTGCCACTGAGTGACAGTACAGGTCTGAATTGGCGGTAGGAGAGCTCATAGTAGACGATTTCCTGCCAGCAAACTGGATGGATTGAATAATGGATTTATTTTGCATGCAATAAATATAGGTTTATAGATATATGAACATATTATATCGCACACGCACAACAAAAGTGACACAACTCAAAACTTGTGATTTTTCAGGAAACGCAAAAAACTGTTTTTGAGCTAAATAAACATTTTTTTTTAATAACGAATAGACCGTTCAGTAGAAAATCCTTACAGATTATGCTTTTTGATAAGTTCCAAGAATTTTTTTTTTTTATTTTACACTAGAAAATCCAAAATTTTTAGTTGTGACTGTTTTGATGATATTTTAATTCAATAATTACGGAACTATTTCAAGTTATGCCACTTTTTCTGAATTTAATAATTATAAATTACAGTTAAAAAGTTGAAAGAAAAATTTTGAAAATTCATAATTAATTTTAAAAATTAAAAATTTATACAAAAATTGTCAGAATTTTGCTTAAAATTAACTTTAACAAAAATTTATTTCGTCAAAAGTGACACAATTTGAGTTAAGACTCTTTTGCATTGAGCTGCAGCAATCAAATAGCATCAAACTTCTCGACATGAAGAGAGACCTAACTGTATTTTGGCAACAGTTAACAACAACAAAATATACTGAGCTTTTGCTGATTGGTAGATTTATGCATTGTGCACAGTATTAACACATAAACCCGAAAATGAAAAATTTTGAGTTGTGTCACTTTTGTAGTGCGTGTGCGATATACATATGTAATCGGGAATATGGAGTGAATTTTTTTGGATCACTTTTTGTTTGAATGTGACAGGACATCTACTACACAAATCTCGCTTGAATACTCAAACCTCTCAGATTCGCTGATACAACACAATAACTCGCCAATATACCGCACACAGATATCGCTTACTCGATATACCGATTCAAACAAAGATGAGTCCCGTCGAACCGAAAACATGCTGCATCGCACAATGAAGGACAATTTTTTCGACTACATATCACAAACTCAAAGGCGCTGATCTGCACCGGCTGGCGGCAACAACCAGGTGTTGACATTTCACTTGAGCTGGCTGCAGCGCCACATCCAATACACCAGCCGGAACGACAGCGAACAAGCCGATGCGACCGCAGTATGGCAGATAAAAATCGCTCGCCAGGCTGGGAGGCGGCAGCCGGCACCCTTCAGAAATGCGGCACCCATTTCGAGCGACAAGCGGGCAACAACGCGCCTAGAACTAAGTACAACTAGATCACACGTCGGAGATTGCGGCAACGTTTGGCAGAAAATTGATATTTTGCGCATGCGCACAGCGCGTCCTCGACGATATTTGCGCTAATGATACGTTCGGCGTTTGCATGGCGTTGAGTGCGTTTGCTCTCAGACCAGACCCAAAAAATGTTTGCGGTTGACAAGCCCAGCTAAATGCGGCACAAACCCACCTCTTTTGCTGTTAAGCATACAGCATAAGAATACAACAACAAAAATTTGAGTATAAAAAAGGAACAAAAACAAAAATTGATTTTAATCAATTTCTAGGATCACTCCTTGGTTTGTGCTTTGTCAACGTATGGTTTGGTTTTGTTGTTGTGTGTTGTATTGTGTTGTATTGTGTTGTTGTGTGCTTGTTTTGTGTGCTATATGTTTCCGTGTTCTTTTGTGATTTGTATTGAATTTTGAGGTTAGTTTCTTACCTGATTTTGGCGACACTCATTGCGTAGGCTCGTCGATTCTCATCAGCATGCGGCTAGGGTCAGCTCTTTGTCAAATGCTTTGTGTGTTTTTTTTTCTTTGTTTTTGTTTTGTGTGCATTCACTAGCATTGCTTATCAGATATCGATCATTAGTTTTTGTTGAGGTTTGCGGCTTTAGATTCTTTCGCTGCCAGTTGCCAGATTGTTGGCATTTTTCTTTATCTCAATGTTGTTTTGTCTTTTTCGTAAAAAAACGCATTCTTTAGTTTTGAAAAACATTTAGTTCTCTTTCAATTTCTTGCGCTGGCAACACTGCTGCTTCCCCCTTCGTGTTCACGGTTTTATAACAACTCACGTATTTCATTTCACTCGCTGTAACTAATCAATTCTAACACAAGTTTTCACATATCTCATGTTGGTCTGTGTTTTCCATTGGCCATTTGTCGGACATGGTCAGTGGCACACGTAGCCGTTCGGGGAAATTCTTGTGCCATCCACCACTCGAGGCTATGTTGACACATTTTATTATTTATTTGAAAGGACAATCAAGTCATGATTAAGTATAAACATTGTATGCGTTTGGGGTTTTATATAGAATTATTCGTGGGCTTGTTTCAACATTTCATTGTTCCATGTTGCCTTTTGCTTTGTAGTTGGTTGATTTGATTTAGGGCCCAAACATTATTAGAAGTACGTGTATTGTTTGTGTGGCGCTTGAGTTTTCATGCCACCCGGTTTGCTGCTGTTGAAATGTAGAGAAGGCGAAATAAAATTGACTCACCGCAACAACAAAGAAAGGGCAATTAAAATCTTCAATATGTATTTATTAATTTTTTGTTTAGATTTTAGGTGTCCTTATTCACTCCGCTTGGCAGCATAGAGCCTCAACAAGGCTGATTCCTTGTGTTGGTTAGGTTAATCAATTGAAATTCAACATGGAATGGGTTTGGATTGCGTCACAAGCATTCAATATATGAGATTTCAATAACCATAACACAGACTTAGGGTTATCAGACGATAACCTGAACGAGACTATTTCATTAAAATTTGAATATTTTTCTTTTTAATCCACTTTCTGCTTCACTTTTTACTTTTTTTCGATACCACAACAATCGAATTTAATATTAAATTAAATTTATATACATCAGATTAGATTTAAATTTATTAAAATTTATTAGATTTAAATTTTTACATTAATTTAAAATATAATATAAATTATATTAGATTAAATTATAGAATTGAAATTTGGTGTAAATAAAATTTAAATTTCGTTATAAAATATTTATCAGTATGGGTCAGTTGGGAAAAATTATCATGAGCACATAAGTCATGATTTTTTCAGTTCTCGTTTCCTTGTATGTTTTCAGATATTTGAGGTTCATAATGGAATGGCAACTTTCAGTTTGGTTGGTTGGTTTGTTAAATCAATGCCTTGCCACTTTTTTTTACTATTATTTCCGATTAGTGCTGAAAGGTAGAAATGCAAAGTTGGTTGGTAGACTGACTTGAGTGGCCAAATTGCGACATCAAATTAATCCCAATAATGCTTAAGCGCCACTTTATTTATTTATTTATTATTTGTTTTGTTTCTATTATTCACGGTTAGTGCTGTAAAGGATGCGTTACCGTAATTTTCGGAACTTTTAACGATATTAATCCTACTTTTCAACCCGAAATACAAATTTTTTTATAAAAATAGCATACAATTTTTGGCTTCTGAATGCCATTTTTAATGTCGCTATTTTGAAGTTTGATACAGTAGGTAGGTATATTCGTTTTAAAGTTTAGGGCCCATGGGCGCATTAATTAAATTTTTTATTTTTTTATGATTTAATTAATTTAATTTCATAATTAAATTCAAAATTAAATTTTTTTATTTTTTAGCTAGAAATATTTTTGCACGACGTCAATTAAATAATATTGAAATAAAAATTCGTTCAACGAAGAAATTTAAATTTAAATAAAAATTTGTATGAAATTGTTTTTTGCAGAATTCTAAAGTGCAGAACATTTTACATTCGAAAATATTTTGGCCGAATTTTTTTACTTTCGATTTTCTACCAAATAGTGTCGCTGAGTAAAGCCTGTGGCGTTGCACGATGGGAAAATGTATCGAAAATGCTCGCAATGGGGCATAAATTATTTTGTGGGAACCTGTTTTTTTTTTGCATAACCTGTTATTTGATATTTAACCGTAGACCTACGTTGGGGTCGTTTTCGACCAAATTTGTTTTTGTACTTCTAATATTTTTTCAATTTGTTATTATTTTTAGCTGTTTTTTCATGACTTTCTTACTTGGACTACTATCTATCGAAGTAAAACTGTTTTATATTGAAAAACTAAGTTGGCCTTGCATTTTTTGTAATTTGTGTCATTTTTGTCAATCCGGGTCGTTTTCGTCCCGTTATATGCCGAAGCTCTGCTGCGGATGCCTAAAAAAAATATCTGCAAAAATAAGCACAACCGCAAAGTGTGTGTAAAATGCCTTGAAAGTGTTTAAAAACTACAAATAAATATTTCCGTTGTATTTTATTTTAAGTTTTTGAATAAACCGTACCAACAATTTTTTTTTTTTTTTTAATAAACGTCAATTTTTATACTAACTCTCATATGTGAGGGTCGAAAACGACCCTAACGTAAGATTAGTCGTTTTTTTAACGTAAGTCTACGGTTAAGAAAGGTTAGTTTCTTCGAAATTTAAATAGCAAAAATTTTATATTTTCACATATAGCGTTCACTACCTGCAAAAACTGAAAGTTTGATTGTAGAGTGTAGGCGTACTCAGTAATACTCAGTATTCAAAAACTAACAACACCACTAAATTACCCAGAGAATTTATTTTGAGAATGCATCAACGTTGGTCTTCTTTGCTCGTAAAATAGCCTCTCAAACTTAGTGATGTCTGCAGATGTAAAAAATACAATATAACCAAAGCTTCTAAGACACATCACACACTATGTACTAATTTATCTTTAATATACAATAGCACTTCTTATGCCACAGTGCAGCCTTACGACTTTGCAGTATTTGGGTTCTAGATTCCCGTCTAGAGGGAGCAACGAAGCAGAACCTCTAATCCACTAAGCTTCACAAATAAGTTTGAGTTGGTTTGTTGATTCAATTTGGTGGTAAGAGACTGTTGGAAATTTTACCAACTCTTTGGTATCCACGCCACAGAAGCTGAACTATTGAATCCACTAAGATTCATAAAGAAATCAAAATTGGTTTATTGATTAAATCTGGTCGTAAGAGACTGTTGGCTAATCTATCAACTCTTTGGGATCCACGCAACAGAAGCTGAACTATTAAATCCACTAAGTTTCATAAAGAAATCAAATTGGACTTATTAATTTAATTTGGTGGTAAGAAACAGTTGGATATTCCACCAACTTTTCGGGATCCCCGTAACAAAAGCTGAACTATTAAATCCACTAAGTTTCATAAAGTTGGTTTATTGATTGAATTTGGTGGTAAAAAACAGTTGGATATTCCACCAACCTTTCGGGATCCTCAGCAACAGAAGCTGAACCATTGAATCCACTAAGATTCATAAAGAAATCAAAGTTGGTTTATGAATTTAATTTGGTGGTAAGAAAGTGACTTGAATCCACTAAAATTCATAAAGGAATAAAAGTTGGTTTATTAATTTAATTTGGTGGTAAGAAAGAGTTGGAAATTCCACCAAATCTATAAAAGGTGGCATGGTGTGTCTGTTTTAGGTTTCGAGTGCAATTTGTACTGCGCAGATCTTTCGCAATCTAAACTAAATTAACATAACCAAATTTGTTTTCTAAAAATCCCCAAATTTAATACTAAATAAAGTATCATTATCCAAATTCCATATACAGCAGCTGCACCAAAATTTGTAGTACAAAATATTAAACCCAAACTACGTGTCCCACCCAACAACGTGTAAATAAAATTCGCTTTAAGCCAATCAGCCTATAACTAATACAACATGCATCCAAATAAGCGAACAATAAATGAAAACAAATTTCTTTACTAATAAAAAATTCCAAAAGAATGTCATAGAAGGCATAAGCAAAAATAATGAACTAACTACTGAAAATCCCCACAACACATAAAAAATAACAGCCATTCCCCAAGTACCAATGCCAGAGGCCAACTCAAAAGTCACAAATCCCTATAAAAACAACGGAAAAAAGGACGAAAGACGCAGGCAAACTGAATTTATTCAAGCATAATGCCAATTGTATCCTTTCAGCTGTCGAAGAAAGGCAACAAAATAGATTGGAAAACACGGCGACAGGTAACGTAAGTAAGTAGCGAAAACCTTTCTATGGCATAAATACATTTTTTATGATGCAACATGCTGACAATTTGTGGATCACAAATGACTATTTGGAGAAGAGGCAGCAAGACCACACACACACACACGCGGACAGCAGCGAGCGTAGGGCGAGCGCCAACATGAATTTTGTCAGCAACATTACTAACAATATGCAAACAGCACAACAAACTGGCTGCTGACTGCTGCGACTCGAACTTTAACACTGTGCAACAAAAATAAAAAAAATTTTTCACACCGGAAAAAATCCATATGGGCGTGAAACTAGAGACCAAACATAGTAATACTGCGTACTCAGTTTTTCATTTTTACATCATTTATCCTTTTAAAAGGACTTCAAAATTTTGAAAGGGATAAGAAATAAAAAAATATAAAAAATATTTAACCTCGTTAGAATATGGCGATATGTATATCAAATGAAAGAGGAAAAGCTCAAGAATTTAAATAAAATTGATATTTTATCTATTTGTAAAAAAAGGATATGAAAAAGATCCTTTGAAAATTATAATCCTTTATATCCTTAAAAATTTATATTGAACCTTCTTGAAAAGAAAGTATTTTAAAACCCAAAATCTCCTTGATCATGTGTCAAAATTTCATTATTCTCGCTGCATTGATTTTGTATCTTTTTATTATTTAAAATACTGATACTCAAATAAATTAGAATTTTTGTACTTCATTAGAATTACAGCTTTCGCCTTTTTTTTAATAACTTTCGAACCAATAAAGTTAGAGTAATGACATTTTGACACGTGATCAAGGAGATTTTGGGTTTTAACATACTTACTTTTCAAGAAAATTATATAAAAATTTTCAAGGATATAAAGGATGAAAGTTTTCAAAGGACCTTTTTCATATCCCTTTTTTACAAATAGAAAAAAAATTAATTTTATTTCAATTCTTGAGCCTTTCCTCTTTCATTTGATATACATATTGCCATATTCTAACGAGGTTAAGTATTTTTTATAAATTTTTTTATTTTTTATCCCCTCCAAAATTTTGAAGTCCTTTTAAAAGAACAAAGGATGTGGAAATGCAAAACTAAGTACGCAGTATTACTATGTTTGGTCTCTAGTTTCACGCCCATATGGATTTTTCCCGGTGTGAAAAATGCTGTCGCACGGTGTAATCCGCCCCAAACGTCATCGTAATAATTGCTATCGCAGCGGTCATCAATATGCTGGGAGGCTGGCTTATCGGCGGCTTGCATCGACAACGCCAACAGCAACAACAACAACAACAACATCATCATGAGTCACATTATCATTGACAAAGGGCAAAGAGCAAATAGTGCACTGCAGCGGGCCCAACCCCTACATTCGACTAATGATGACACACATTCCATATCTCGATGCTCGCTGCAGCAGCCAGCCAGCAGCACCTAAACGAAAATAATAATAAAATATAAAGAAAAGCGAAAATACAGACAGCGTAATAAACATGTTCCAAAAAAAAATATATCTAAAAAGAAAATATAAAAAAAATATATATAACTATATAGAAATAGTGTAGCAGTAGCCAACGCAAGTCGCAAGTCGCAAGTCGACGCTGGTTGTGTTAGGCAGCGAACGTGGTTTGCTGGTGAACTGGGCTCCTGCTGTTGCTGCTGTCGCTACTGTGGCATTGCCCATATTGACCACGTTTTATTAGTGAGCTCCACACATGCAGCACAACTTATGTACTACTTATGGTTCGAGTTGAAAGTGGACAGGACGAAAACCAGGACAAAGCAGACCGCAACGGCGACGGTAGTCAGTTTGCTTTGGGTTATTATCGAAAAGAACAAATAGAGCACTCAGACTCGCTCACACTAGCACTCATACAAATACACAGTCACACATACACACACACACAAACACACTGACAAGAGTATTTTTTCGCCGTTAGTGCAGCAAGTCGTTGGCCAACCGCCACCGCCACTGCCATCTCATTAAGATGTTATCCTGCTTGTAAAGTTATGGCTGTGGGCATATAAAAATGTCCTTTTATTGCTGGGGCGGAGATGGTCAAACTGTGCTGTGCACCGTTAACCATCTACCAGTGCTCGCTTTTAACTACAACGCTGATGCTGCTGCTGCTGCTGCTTCTCTCGTAGATAGTCGTAGTAGTAGTCTTGGTTGTAGTTGTTTTTGTTGTTCAGTTGGTGCTTTTGATGTTGCGCTGGTTTTGTTCAATGTTTCGTGTGCATGTATTTGTGTCTATTTCAATTTCATTTCAAATCATGTTGCCGAGGATTTTACGGCTTATGATAATGAAGTGTTGGCAAATAGACAGGCGAGGTCAGTGCCGCTGACATGTGGGCGCCTCCATAATTCCGCATAAGTAGGCCACCGGAAAATGACTTCCTTATTTTGGTTTTTTTTTTCGATGAAATGTAGGACAAACATTGCGCATTTGGAAGGGATATTTTGTGAGTATTTTGTGTGAGTGTCTTAAAAGCAACGAAACATTTCAGCTGTAGCTGAAATTTGAACAGTGTCCCATAAACCGAGTGAAGGGTTTGCAGCGTAACATTTGTCCAGGAACTGTAGGAAAAGTGAAGTTAAGATTAAGTAAAAAGGGAAAAATAACTGAATGGAGTGGATAAGAAGAAACCGTTGAGTCTTGGTGGTTAATGCATTGGATCAGAAGTCAGTTGATTGTATGTTCAATTTACGACTCACCCAACAAGGAATGCGAGCAACATTCGGCTGCTGGTCCATTATCAGGCAACGGTGAAACTCTTCTGGGTGCCTAGTAAGGCTTTAAATCCCGGGATTACCCATCCCGAAATCCTGCGATGCCGGAGGCATTTTGCAATGAACGAATGCGGAAATTAGGTCCACTAAATCCCGGGAATTTTACTTTAATAATTTTTTAATGTGAAATCTTGTTTAATGTAATGTGAAATTGCAACAAAATTGCAACAAAAAATTATACTCAAATATGATAACAAATACTCTAACTTTATTGGTTCAAAAGATATTAAAAAAAAGGTGAAATCTGCAATTCAAATTAAATACAAAAATTCAAATTTATTTGAGTATCAGTATTTTAAATAATAAAGAGGTACAAAATCAATGAAGCGACAATAATGAAATTTTGACACGTGATCAAGGAGATTTGGGGTTTTAACATACTTACTTTTCAAGAAAATTCGATGTAAATTTTCAAGGATATAAAGGATTAAAATTTTCAAAGAACCTTTTTCATATCCTTTTTTTACAAATAGATAAAAAATTAATTTTATTTAAATTCTTGAGCCTTTCCTCTTTCATTTGATATACATATCGCCATATTCTAACGTGGTTAAGTATTTTTTATATTTTTTTTAATTTTTATCCCCTTCAAAATTTTTAAGTCCTTTTAAAAGGACAAATGATGTAGAAATAAAAAACTGAGTACGCAGTATTACTACGTTTAATCTCTAGTTTCACGCCCATATGGATTTTTTCCGGTGTGAAAAATTTTTTTAATTATTGTCGCACGGTGTTATCAGGCAACGGTGAAGCTCTGATAGGATAAATGGTTGATGGTAAATCGAAATGCGACTTAGAATGCTAACAGTTTCTGCAGCTAATCGAGGAGCATCACATCAAACCTTTCTGGGCGCCTAGTAAGGCTTTGAATCCCTGGATTACCGATCCCGAAATCGCGCGATCCCAAAGGCTTTTTGCAATGAAGGAATGCGGGGATTAGGGCCACTGAATCCCGGGATTTTTACTTTAATCATTTTTAATGAAAAAAAATTATTATTCATTCTTATTTTAGTGAAATTGCAAAAAAACTGCAACAACAAATATTGCAAAAAATTTCAATATTTTTTGCTTGCTCATTATTTTTGTTAAACTGATCTCATAACTCAATGCAATGTATGCAAATTAACTTAATGTTTCAACTACCAGATGGATTTAGATATAATATATTATTTAAAATATAAGTTATTTAAAAGAATTTTTATATAAAAGACTGCCAAATAAAAAAGCGATGTTCCATTTAAAATACAGTCGTGTCTGGGTATAGTGAACCCCCTATATAGTGAACATCTCGATATAGTGAACACCCAAATTTTGACATCGAGCCTCTAAATATAGAAAAAAATTTTCAAGCAAAAAAACAAAAAGTGTATTTTGAGCAAATAAACGAGTTTTTGAACAGGCCTTGCAATAATTAGTTCACTATATCCAGACACCACTGTATAGCTTTCCAGGTATATTCACAATTAATAAATGCTCTTTGATTTCTGATTTGGCTTTCTTTTGTATATTCAAAACGAAATAACTTTAGTTAAAAAATTTTTAACAAACTAAAAAATATAAATCCCGAAATATCCCGGGACCCCGGGAATGCAATTTTTAGAATCCCGAATCCTGGCATTTTTTAAAATGCTTCGTGAATGAAAGCATACTGAGCAACAAAAGACTGAGTGAACTGGTCTGAATGGGATTGCAGCTGATAAGCGGGAATATGGTGACGGGCCCTCCAGGAACTCTACTCTGATCTAGACAGAAGGACAACTAAGCACACAAATGACCAATAAAACGCCCCACTCGACTGCAGGATTTTACGCTCGATGTGGCCTTCTGAGAGCTCTGCGCCTTTAGCGGTTCAGCAAGGCAGAACCACAGATAACTCATCAACTTGATGATGAGTTATCTGTATCAACTTGATGATCAGTTATCTGTGGCAGAACTTTGCACATTTACAAAAGTTCTATCGGGTCAAGTCTGTCTCCTTGGGACTACTGTCATAGGTGTAAGGATGAGGAGGAAAAGATGTGCAGCATCTCCTATGTGAATATTCGACCCTTCAAATAACACGACACCGCATTTTAAGGGAATTAAACGCTCAAGATCTGGGCATGGTAGGTCTTATGCCAGGATAAGAGGATGTGCCACACTTAATTTTGGGCACCACAATGCACAGTGATTCGTTCCATAGACAAAATTCAAAAAATTTATAGTCTCAGAATTTAACGATTTTTATGTCATTTGAAAGATAAAACTTCAACTAAGAAAGCCCCAAAAAATCTGTGCAAAAAATTAATAAGTGCGTGTGCAAGAGCTGCTCAAAGTCGAAACTTTTTTCACAAAAAAATTTAAACACCTGTTTTCTGTTTTTAGTCTATTGAGTGAAAAAAATCGTAAAAAAAAATTCGTGGTTAGCAGAAAGTTGCTAAAACTTTTAATATAGATTAAGAATTTCTGTGGGTTTTTTGCTTTTGATATTTTTCAAAATTTGCAAAGCTGACATTTTAGTTTTAATTTAAAATATTTTTCAAAAATTAAAACCTGAAAATTTGCAAAACTTAAAAATTAAAACTTAAAAACGTAAAAATTCGTGCTAAGCAAGAAGTTGCTAAAACGTTCAATAAAGATTATTAATTTCTGTGGGCATTTTTGCTTTTGATATTTTTTAAAAATTTGCAAAGCTGAGGTTCATATTCTACTTTTAATTTAATTACTTTCAATATAATATAGATTAAGAATTTCTGTGGGCATTTTTGCTTTTGATATTTTATTTCAAAATTTACAAAGCTGAGGTTCATATTTTAATTTTTGAAAATTTGCAAAACTTAGAGGAAAATATCTAAAAATTATGTGAAAGTATGTTTCTGGATTTTTGTTTATATTAAGAAGCATTCTTTCTTTGTCGAATAATGTAAATACATCCTCCGATATCTTCCGATCGCAGAAAATAATTCAATTTGAAAACTGGTCTAAACACCTATTTTTCGACAAAATATATTTTATTTATTTTATTTGCGAAAATTGCAAATTTAAGTCTCAGGCATTGCCAAACTACAAAAGTTTAAGAAAAACAAAATGGAGATTTCAATTCTGCAGATCATGATTGACTAGTATACCAAATCTTATGAAGAACAGACCACTTCTTCTAATTTTGTCCCGTCTAATTTTGGAGTCGAAACACTGACTATGGGCCGATGAGGCCTCCTATTAATTGAGATATCAGAAAGCTGTCTTATCTAAGCTGTCTTATCTTAGTCTCTCTAGTCTATCTCAAGTTTTGGAGCCCACTGTACGTAACAGCTAGAAGCATCAAAATGTATTAAAATTTTTGCTAATAGCCATTTGTGACCAGAGGACATTTGTAGCTCTTCGAGCTCGTCGTGCAATCAAATCAAAATCAATCAAGTTGTACCATCAAAATCATGCAAGCAAACATATTGAAAACAGTAGAGTGTCAAATATTGTTACAACACTGAAAATTTTAATTTTAAAAAATTACAATAGAAAAGGGCTCTTTTTGTACAAAATGTCTTTATCTAAACTTGACTGGTACAAAAATATTTGCTTAGGGGGATCGTCACACCTCAGCCACACACAAAATATCCGGGCACTTTACGGTCGAGCTTAACCCTTTCACCAACCATGACACATGCTACACAGTGGCGCAGACAGGATTTCATTTGGGGGGAGGAGGGCAGTCTCGTACACAACTTTCGAGCCAGTTGAAACCATATTTCGCTCTCAAAATATTTGAAATATACAAAGATTTTTAGAGGGGCTTTCAACCCTCCTTGCGTGCGCCACTGACTACACATACGAATTTTCAACATTTTCAGAGGCAACTAAAAAATTAACCATTGATCGTGAAAGGGTTAATACACTTTTGGAAGCTGCAACAGCAGCTGATCTAAAATCTGCACGCTGTCCATCTATGTTCGTCCATGGCGCACGGACGGCACCTTACGTGCCGTTCACCTTAACTTTTGCACTAAACGGACAACGGCAAAGGAGAGCAGAAAATCAATCAACTGCTCAACGGCAGCCAGCAACATGCGAAAAACGATACTTTTTAACACTTTTAAACTGAAGTTTTTTTTCGGGTGTTGTTATCGATTTTTTTTTTGGTGTTTGGTGCGGAAATTTTTCGGAGCGTGTAAAGTGCAATTCAAGTAGCTAAAATAAGCGGCACTTGTGTGTGTGCAGCAACAACAACAACAACTCAAGTACAGAGCTCCACCAATGTTGTCGTGTTGCATGCAATTTTTGGTTGGCTGCGTGGTTTGGTGTGGTCCATGAAATGTACTAACGATTTATTTTTGTCATTTTAAAAGTTGCCTTTTTTCTGTACAGTTTTTGTTTTTGTTTCGAACTGTCAGAAAGATTATCAGTGCAACATTTAAGGTGACCAACAGCGACCATAAAGAAGCTGTGCGGAAAAAAGCCAACGCTGCCCAAATCGACACCAGTGTCCAGCATGTGTGTGTGTGTGTGCTCATAAGTTTCCATAACCGGTTGCTTGGCTGCTTATCGGCGCATGCACACATGCCGCGCCGTCGCCGCCACATGCAGCGCTTTTGGCTATTAAGTTTCCTGCGTACTTGAACTCGCTGCCTGTCGAAATGGGAGTTGCACCAAATTATTGGCCGCTTTTCGGTTTGTATTTTATTTTATTATTGCCAGCGTCTTTGCGTGCACGCCCGTCTGTGCAATTTCGATCAAATTTCCACTGGTGGCATGTCAATGCGTGCTAATTTATTCGCCTTTGCTAGAGAAACTGGCTAAAGGCGAACATTTTTGCTATTAGATACTTGCAACAAATATCATTCGACAGAAATTGGTTCAACAATGCTCAAAACGAACTCGCTATTGATTTTCTGCATTGGCATTGCACAAACATGCATACATATAATTTACCAACAACAACAAAGAAACACACATTCATAGTAGAGTTGGGAGAATCGGTGCTTGAAGTTGTAAGTACGCGATTCTTAAAGTTAAGTTCCGGTTTTGAGACCCCTAAAGTGTATAATAGGCCTTATAGACCTAATTACTGTGTGGCATACAAAGGCAGAGGCATAACATAACCTAACCTAACAGTACTGAGAAACATGCATGAAAGTATTCTACTTTAAAGTTTAAGTGATTACACTGTACAACAACAACAAAAAAAATTACAAGGATCTGACAACGGATTCTGGTAGAGAGAGCCAAAATAAAAAAAATACTTATGTGTATCGACATTTTGAAAGTTTATGTACGTCTGAATTTTTTTTTAGGAGGCTTCAAAATGTTCCCCCTTTTGCATATTCTTATAGTGAATTGGCATACGAAAACCGTGTAAGCTTACATTTTAGGTACATGATGTGCTCAGCTCTTTGATGTAAAATACTATGAGGAACATTTTCATGGAACACTTTAACCCTCTAGCTCCCATGTTTATGGGTAAATTTTACCCTTATTTTCTAAGACCCCAAAAATGTCCTTTAATGCAGGGGTGGCTTTCCGTAAGTCGATACTCGATCATCGTTGGCTCGACACATCGATTCGATATCGAACGCTCAACGAGACAGTTTCGGTTTCCGTAACTCGATATGAGAACTCTCGTTTTCATTTTTTGGGAAGTGTGTGGAAAGTACTTTGGAGCTGTCAGAAGCAGCGGGAAGTAAACAAAACGAAGAAAATTTTACACGTAAGAATAAACAAATTTAAAAATTTCGGGAATAAAAATGTACAATTGGCGGTATTTATTGTTTTTCGAGGAGTTTCGTCGGGAAACTCCAATCAATAGACGAAGATTAAGAGATACAGCGGATCCCATGGAATTGCCAGAGTTATGGTAAGTTAAATTGGTATTTGGAAAATTTGTTTATACAATTTCCATTTCACAGCTTCCAACAAAGGTACCGTTTGAGCAAGGACGCATTTATGTACGTTCTCAATGCCATGCAATTACGGGATGGCATGATAAGTGAGTGGAGGTTATCAGTGGCAAACGGGAGGCGCACACTCATCTGCCATGGGACCCAGCACTCTGTCAAAAATCTTTCGGCAGACCTTAACCTCAATGGAACAAAATTTTTGCAGCCAATGGATTAACTCTAACACAGACCGCCAGCAGTGTAAAGAGTATTTCAATTCTAAATAAAATTTTCCTGGAGGAAAATTCGATTAACATCTTTATTTGTCCAGCGTTCGTTTGTTGACTCCTAAAAAAATTAAAAACATTATTAATTTCCAAAAAATTTCAAATTTCATACTTACATTTTGTTATGGTTGACAACGGCGCAAACGAGCAAACGAGCAAAACGAGAGCAAAATTGGTATCGAGCTGTTTGTATCGAACGTTCGATACGACACGACGACATTTTGTGTTACGGAAAGCAAAAACGATAGTTCGATACACGTATTTGCTCGATATCGAATTACGGAAAGCCACCCCAGGACTTTTTAAGGACAAAATGTACCACGAAAATATTTGCAATAAAATTCTACTATGGGTCTCTGAATACATCAAAGCTCAGAAATTAACTTGAACGCCAGAAATAAGCCAAACCTCTTAATTTGTTTAAGTGTTTATTTTGTACTTATTCAAAATTGGTACTGAAATGTACTACAAAACTTGATATTAGAGGATTAGTGCGTATGGGGAAAAATGATTAACGCAAAATTTTACAAAAAAACATCGCACAAAAGAAAGCTCTAGATATAATATATATTTATAAAAAGATGAGAATAAATCATCAGTATCAGTTAGCATATTTAAACACAAAACAATTTAAATAAGAATTACTTACGCTTGCGCAAATAAAACACAACAACACCTGAAAATCGCGTCACTTAAAGAGTACTTAAGCTCACACTAGTACAACAACAACAACACCTGAAAAACTCGTCAATCAAAAAGGACCTAAGCTCGAGCTAGTACAACAACAACAACACCTTAAAAACGCGTAACTGAAAAAGTACTTCAGCTCGAGCTAGTACAACAACAACAACACCTGAAAAACTCGTCACTGAAAAAGTACTAAAGCTCACGCTAGTACAACAACAACAACACCTGAAAATCGCGTCACTAAAAAAGGACCTTAGATCTGACAGTTTCAACGAAGAACAAGAAAAAGTTACTGATACAAAATTTGGTGAAAATTAAAAGTGATACTAAAAAGTGAAAATACAAAGTAATTTAATTTGACTTATAAATACAAGGTAGCATTATTGCATTGTATTTTTTTAGCTCTTGGCAATTCTACACCGTTATCAAATAATGTTCAGCATACATCAGCCTTTTTACCGTTCTTCGATGGGGAACATGTCTGATGAAATCGTTTCCCATACTCATCGGATTCTGTTGCCAACTGATGCTCGAAGTAAAAAAAAATTTAAATCTGTTGTAGGGACACCTAAGCCTTAAATTCACATTCGAATGGTCGATTAATTTTCATTTTGCTTATTCGTCATTTTGCAGGAAATTTAAAGAATATGATGTCAGGGAAACTTTGTAGCACATTCCTTGCTTCTGTATGGATACCTTAAGACTGCAGATATCTTAGGAAATACAAAGAAAATGGTGTCTGGGAAACCTTAGAACACATCCTTTGCTTCTGTTCGGTTAATTCAAGACTGTGCTTTACTCCCTTAGGGTCCCGTTTTTCTCTTGTTTAGATGGAATCCCCATCTCTTGAAGAAACCGTTCCTCGTGTTTATCGAATTGTGTTGCCAACTGATGCTCGAAGTAATCCAAAAATTGAAAAAAAAATTTTAGGAAGATCTAAGCCTTAAATTCACATTCGAATGAATTTAGGAATTGATTCTCTTTTCGCTTTCCTATTCGTCATGTTGCAGCAAATGCAAAGAAAATGGTTTCCGGGAAACTTTGGAGCACATCCTTTGCTTCCATACGAATATCTCCGGTGTCTAGGAATACTTAGAACATATACTTTGCATCTGTCCGGATATCTCAAGACCTTTCTTACTTAGGGGCCCTGTTCTTTTTGTGATTAGACGGGGTCGCTTTCGTTGGGTCTAGATCTAAATTTGCCACCTTTGGTTGGTGACATTTTGATGTCCTATTACACTACACAACAAAATCAAATTTTTTTTAAATAACAACGTTCCTACGTTGGTAGGACATTGTAGTACCAATTTTGATTAAGTACGAAATAAACACTTAAACACATTTTCAGTTTTGGCTTAATTCTGGCGTTGCAGCTAATTTCTGAGCTTTGATGTATTCAGAGACCTATAGTAGAATTTTATGGCGAATATTTTCGTGGTACATTTTGTCCTTAAAAAGTCCTGTTTTACAGGACATTTTTGGCATTTTAGAAAAAAAGGGTCAAATTGACCCATAAAAATAGTAGCTACAGGGTTAAAATGCTCCACAAAAATATTCTTCGTAGTATTTTACATCAAATTGGTGAACACATCATATACCTAAAATGTAAGGTTACATGGTTTTCGTATGCCGATTCACCATAAGAATGTGCAAAAGGGGGAAAACTTTGACCCCCCTAAAAAAAAATTCAGATGTGAACTTTCAAAACGCCGATACACGTATATTTTTTGTTGGTCCTCTCTACCAGAATCCGTTGTCTGAACCTTGTTATTTTTTTGTGTTGTGCAGTCTTATTAATTCTTATCAACTAGTTCAGTACGATTTCGTTCACTTTGTCCTTCGGTCCTTGAATTGTACCGATTCGATACCCTGATACCAATACTGGTGTCTCATGTTGTTAGCTTTTGACTCTGAAATCGATACATAGTAGAAGATATTTTTTCTACTTCAAAATATTACGCAATATTATCAATGAACTGCCCGTCTTTTCTCGAAAAAATAAATTTTAATATTCAAGCTAAATCTTTTTCTCAGAATCTGAGCTTTTGCATGTTGGCCTAACAGAAAAACATCTTTTCCAGAAATGTCCCTGTTACGAGAGCTCTAACTGATTTCAACATACTCTCTTAGTCATGGTTTCTTCTGTCTCCATGCAAGAGTTACGGCAGACAATCAATAGACCTAATGAATGGAACGTTTTTATAGGTAAACCATATGGAAAAGTTAGGCATATCACACATCGAGCTGTGTCCTGCCTGTCAGAAGGATAATGAGAGGGTGAGCCACTTTCTTTGTGTCAGCAACGCATTGTTTTAACCCTTTTCGCCCATGACTAAACTCTGGCTACACCCCTGTTACATATAAATGCAAGTAAGTAGGTATGAACAATTGAAAAACTGGCGCAGCAACTCACTATGAATCGAATTGAATTTCGTGAATACTAATAACAATATCAAAAATTTCAATTTCAACTTTTTAATTTTGATTGATGACATAAATTTGTCTGCAATGCGACTGTTACCGAAAATACCTACACATACTGACAACAACAAAAGCCAAGCACTACAACGCCCCATAACCGTCAAAGCTGTAAGTCAAACCGAAATGATGAATGACTGCGGCATTTAGTTGCTGCAGCGAACGAACGTTGTTGCCGCCTTCAACTTCCCCCAACGCCCCTCATTCAACGTACTGTTAGTCAGTATGCCGTCGTGTCACATATGATTGGGTAATGACAGATATTTCTGCCAGAGTGGGTGTTGCATTTGGCATGGAAAATTGGGCATTTTCACTAAGCCTGTCTGGCTGCAATGAGTTGTTGACGTTCGGCTGTTAGGGCCACATATGACAGTGGAGATGATCTATTTTAGTTCAAGTTAGTAGATGTGTCAATTAAATATGTATACTTAAAACATTTTTAAAGAAAAATTTGTTTCAATGATGTAACATAACCCGAAATAAGTTAAGAAGGCATACCACATTTGGTTTTAAATATTTAAGTTCTATTTTTTCTTTTAAGATGGAAATCTTAAAATCTCCCAAACCAATCAAACATAACCATCAAACCTAACCGCAGTTTAACTAACCTAACAAACAAATTTTGGATTATTTAAAAAATTCTCTTTTCGTATTTTTTAATTTCCACCTAATTACAAAATAATCTTTGAATCCCAAAGAGTTTATTTTCTGGCGCCAATTTCGTCAGTTAAAAATTAAAAATTCTTTGCATAAGACCATAACTTATGTGTGTGCAATTTGACAGCTGTTGACATGACAACATTCTGTCACATATATAAAACTATTTCAAGCTATGATGGATTGTCAACAATATGTCTACGAAATTTTATATGAAGTGAAATTTACACAATCCATGACAGGCATTGAGTGGGGTCGCGCCAGTTGGCTGCTGTCATTGTCGGTTTATGAAGCATTGCCATAAATTCCAGTTGGTGTTGTAATAATTGCTGTCGTTATGGTTTGTTCGTTGATTACTGCTGATTTTTTTATACTGGCTGCCCGATGAGTGGGTGCGTGTTCAAGTTGTAGAATTATGAGCTTTATGACTGGTTTTCACTACAAATGTGTGGTGTGTCGAAGTTAGAGCGAAAAAAATTGTCACATGCCTTACTTGTCAAATGAATTAGTAGTCATGAGGGGAAACAAATCTGGTTAATGCTAACGACATGGCATCATTTGACATTATGTGTTGACAGTTTATTGTCATGTGACGTGTGACAAATATTAAATGAGGAGAGCGAGTTCTAAGTGAGAAATGGGTTCTAAAAATGGGTGAGTTTTAATAATTAAGGGTGCAAAGAATTCAGAAAAACTTGAAGGAAAAAACTTAAGCGAAACAATTTATGTGCAAATTTGAGGATAAGGTTTCACGAAAAAAACTCTAGTGGAAAAACCAGAATGGGAAAAATTAAAAATTGATGCGTTGAAATTGAAGAATTATGTTTAGCGAAAAAGACTTGATTGAAAACAATGTAAGTGAAAGAAGAATTTGAGAATTTAAAAGAATTTGATGTGAAAATTTGGGTATTAGGTGTAGCGAGAAAAACTTGAGTGAAAAAAATTGATAAGAGAAAAATTAGTAAAAAAAACTTGAGTGAGAAAATTAGGTTCAGCGGGAAAAACTTTAGTGACACAAATTTGAGTTGAGAGAATTTGATAAGAGAACTTTATATGAAAATTGAAGAATTCGGTTCAGCGAATTGAAAATAATGTAAGTGAATGAAGAATTTGAGAGAATTTGATGTGCAAATTTGGGTCTTAGGTTTAGCGAGAAAAACTTGAGTGAAAAAAATTTGAGTGAAAAAAATTTATAAGAGAAACAAATGAGTAAAAAATCTTTAGTGAGAAAATTAGGTTCAGCAGAAAAACTTTAGTGACAAAAATTTGAGTTGAAAGAATTTGATAAGAGAACTTGATATGAAAATTGAAGAATTCGATTCAGCGAGATACAAATGAGTTAAACATTTTAATGAGAAAATTTTATGTGAAAATCTTGATGTGAAAATAAGGTTCAGCGGGAAAAACTTTAGTAAAAAAATTGAAAATTGAAATTGAAGAAAAATGTGACAATTGAAGAATTACCTTCAGCGAAAGAAAAATAGTGAAAAATCGGTAGTGAGAAAATTCGATAGAGAAGTTTTTTATGTGAAAATTAGGTTCAGCGGAAAAACTTTAGTGACAAAAATTTGAGTTGACAAAATTTGATAAGAGTAAATTTGATATGAAAATTGAAGAATTCGATTCAGCGAGATACAAATGAGTAAAACATTCTAATGAGAAAATTTGATTTGAAAATTTTGATGTGAAAATAAGGTTCACCGGGAAAAACTTAAGTAATAAATTTTAAATTTGAAATTGACGAACAATTTGACAATTGAAGAATAACCTTCAGCGAAAAAAAAGTTAAACATCGTTAGTAAGAAAATTCGATATGAAGTTTTTTATGTGAAAATTAGGTTCAGCGGGGAAAACTTGAGTGAAAAAAATTTAACTGGGAAAATTTGATATGAGAATTTGATATGAAAATTTGTGAATTAGATTCACGAGAAAACTTGAGGAAAACAATTGAAATTGGAAATTGAAGAAAAATGTGGTAATTGAAGAATTACGTTCAGCGAAAGAAAATAGTGAGAAAATTCGATATGAAGAATTTTAATTGAAAATTAGGTTCAGCGAGAAGACTTGAGTGAAAAAAATTTAAGTGAGAAAAATTTATATGAACTTTATATGAAAATTTTGTGAATTAGATTCAGCGAAAAAAAATTGAGTAAACAACTTGATTGAGCAAATTTGATGCAAAAATTTGATGTAAAAATTTGACGATTAGGTTCAGCGGGAAAAACTTTAGTAAAAAAATTGAAATTGGAAATTGAAGAAAAATGTGACAATTGAAGGATTACGTTCAGCAAAAAAAAAATTGTGAGAAAATTCGATATGAAGAATTTTAATTGAAAATTACGTTCAGCGAGAAAACTTGAGTGAAAAAAATTTAAGTGAGAAAATTTTATATGAACTTGATATGAAAATTTTTGAATTGGATTCAACGAGAAAAACTTAAGAAAAAAACTTGAGTGAGAAAATTTGATGCAAAAATTTTATGTAAAAATTTGACGATTAGGTTCAGCGAGCAAAACTTGAATGAAAAAATGTTAGAGAAAATTTGATGTGAGAGTTTGATGTGAAAATTTGAGGAATAGACTCAGCAAAAAAAAACTTGAGTGAAAAAAACTTGAGTTAGAGAAACTTGACTGAGCAAATTTGATGTGAGAGAACTACATTTAGTGAGAAAACTTGAGTAAAAAATATGTTGTTAGATTTTAATATGAAAATTTGAGAATTATGTTTTTAGGTAGGAAAAAAGTGAGTGAAACAACTTGAGTGAGAAAATTTTATGTAATAATTGGATGATAAGGATTAAGCTAGAAAAAAGTGAGTAAAAAAACTTGAGTGACAAAATTCAATGTGAGAATTTGATGTGAAAATTTATGAATTAAATTTGAGGTGAAAACACTTAATTGAGAAAGTTGGATGCAAAAATTTTGGTGAAAATTTGTTGATTAGGTAGCAAAACAAATGGAGTGAAAAAAAATTGAGTGAGAAAATTTGATGTAAAAATTTGAGGATTAGGTTCAGCGAGCAAAACTTGAATGAAACAAAATTTAGCGAGAAAAATTAATGTGAAAATTTGAGAAATACTCAGCAAAAATTAAACTTGAGTGAAAAAACTTGAGTTAGAGAAACTTGAATGAGCAAATTTGATGTGAGAATTTGATGTGAAAGAACTACATTCAGTGAGAAACCTTGAGTAAAATATGAAAATTTGAGAATTTGGTTCACCGAAAAAAAGTGAGTGAAATAACTTGAGTGAGAAAATTTTATGTAAAAATTGGATCAGCTAGAAAAAATGAGTAAAAAACCTTGAGTGAGAAAATTCAATGTGAGAATTTGATGTGAAAATTTTAAAAATTAAACTCTCACTTAAGTGAAAACACTTAAGTGAGAAAGTTGGATGCGAAAATTTTATTGAAAATTTATTGATTAGGTTCAGAAAAAAAATAAGTGAATAAAAACTTGAGTGAGAAAAAATATAATATGGAAATATATTATAAAAATTCGATATGAAAACTGGAGAATCAGATTCAGTGAGAAAACTTGAGTTAAAATACTTGAGTGAAAATATTTGATACAAAATTTTGATGGGAAAATTTGAGAATTAGATTTAGTGAGAAAGCTAGAGTGTAAAATGCTTGAGTGAAAAAATTTAGTCTGAGTTTTGATGTAAAAATTTGAGAGTTAGATTTATTAAAAACTAACCAGAGTGAAAAATACTTGAGTGAGAAACTTTGATGCGAAAATCTGGTGTGACAATTAGATGTGAAAATTTGAGGATTAAGTTCAGTATCAGAGAGAGTGTGAAACAAATTTTGAATAAGAAGCTTTGATGTGAAAATTTTAAGAAATGGTTCATATCTTTTTTCATAGAATGAATTCATTTGTCAATCGACTGACACTAACAAGTGCCATGACTCGTTGAGAAACACTTAATCGATATTACATCATATTACGTCGATTATAACTCAGGTCTCCAATTTTCCTTTGGTTCAGCGGTTGGTATGAATCGAGTTGCCAGTCAGAGTGTCACAGACTCAAATGATCGTTCAGTCAAAACCATTAAGTATAAAGAAAATTTAGTCTTACTCCAACAGCGAACAGTTAATGGGACCGTTTGTATTGTCACTCAACGTAACACAATGAAAACCAGACATTAGTCAAACTGTGCTTACTGTGTTAGACATTAATACGCACATACATGTTTGTGATGGTCTATCGCAATTAATACCAATTTGTACATAATTGTTAGAACAATTGTTTTACTCGCTGAGGTCGCAACTCGAATTCTACTGTTTCACTTCATATTTGAACTCGTCTGTCCGAAAGTGGACCAATTATGCTGGCTGTCACTTTATTTTGGCAATTCACCACAATTGATTTCAGCTGTTGGTGATATTGTTCTTATTGTTGTTATTGTGCTAGTTAAATTGTAGCTGGTAATTAGTGTGACAGTGGTCAGTGTGACTGGCAATTCATGAGATTTCAGAGTGACATCTAGTGGATTTTTTTGATACTAAAAATTTGTTGTTTTTGTTAGACTAATTGGTTAAAAATATGGTTGCATGCTTGTAAGAGATTCCAATTGGAATCAAAGATGATGAGATAATTTTTGGGTATAACTGCAGTTAGTGATTGCTTGATTCGTTGGAGATTTATGATTTTTATGGGTGATTATTAATTTGTCATATTAAGTGGGGTGTATAAATATTCTTGGAAACATATAGAGGAACTGTGCAAATATGGTTCCGATCTTCATTTTGATACAAATCACAGTTCTACGCTACAAAATTGGATTAATATTTAAAAATTTTTGAGCCCCTCTAAACCATTCCCAATCGAATCAAAATGGTTTTAAACCACCTTAAAACAGCCCAAAACAATTCGTCATAATTACAAAAATTTCACGCTTTCTCAAACATCAAAGAATTTTCATATTTTTAGATAAAGCATTTAAAGAAATTGTGAGATTTCCGACAGCTGACTGTCGACGAAAGAGTCTTAAGAAATATTCATGAAAAGCGTGCAATTTTCGTCGCACTGGCCACTGCGTCGTTCGCTACTTCGGTGGCGCAACATTCAGACAGCAGCTCTGCCCATAGACAATTTTCTGCACGCACTGAACCAAAAAGCGTTAATTACGCTGATTATGGGTGACGGCCTACAGACAACCGAAAGCAACACACACAAAATTAAGTATTCAAACCAAAAACCAGCGAGCGAGAGAGATGCGAAAGAGTTCAACGCACACACATTCGCACCAAACAAAAAAGTCGGCTGTCTTTGATGTGCTCCACATACGTAAAAAACCAAACAACAACAAGTGCTACTAAAAAAAAGTACAACAACGATTATTACGAAAAATGCAGACACACCTCAAATGAATATTTAGTAGCGGCCAAAGCGCGTCTGAAATGATGTAAGAGAGAGCAACAACAATAATTGCCAACAATAACAATTTAAAAATACATCGACCAAAAATTCGTGCGATTATTTGCTGGGAAGAAAATATTTAATAAGAATATTAAAAAAAAAAATGAAATTTGTATAATCATAGATGAACGAACGAAGACAAATGAATTCGAGAAATTGTTGCAGCTTAAGCGGAAGCTAAGCGCTTTCCAATTCAGTTTTTTGGGCATCAACTTTGGTTGCACGGAAGTGAACGATTTTCACACAAAACCATTTGTAATTTAGTGTACGAAAGCGTACTTTCAGTGTTTGAAAGTGTACGAAAAATTGTTAATGAAATTTGTGAATACAAAACCGCATATTGGGGCAGAAATCCATAGAAGAGTTGATACACTTCTTCTATGGAAAAGTAAATGAAATAAATAAATTAAAAAATATTCATCAATATATCTCGAAGAATGAAAGTTTTATCACATCGTTCTATAAGATGTTCTCGGTTTCTGTTCATCCGGTTATTGATCGTTGCATTCATTTCTAAGCTGTTCATTCATATTTGTTTTTCTTCGATTTATTGAATCGTTCTGAAAGCTTCGGTTTCAGTTCATTTGATTCATTCATTTCTCCGCCGTTCACACATCTTTGTGTACTTTTGAAAAAAACTTGGTTTGTTTTTGTTGATCTGTGTGTTCATCGTCTTATTCATTTTTTAGGTGTTTATCCTTTTTTGAAAACCATTGATGTATCAAATCGTTGTGAAAGATGTTTAGGTTTCAAGTTTCTGGTTATTGTTCGGACCACTAATTTCTGAGCCGTTCGTGCATCCTTGTGTACGTTTTATCGATGGTTCTGGTTTTACCTCTCAGTTTTGGTTCATTGTTTTATTTATTTTATTATTTTTCATATTTATTTTAATTTTTTATTAATTTTTTATTTATTATTTTATTTTTATTTTTTATTTATTTTGTATTATTTTGTAAATAAAATAAAAATAAATCTAAAAAAATAAAATAAAATTTAAAATAAAAATAAAAGATTAATATTATTTTAAAATAAAATAAACATAAATATAAAAAAAATAAAAATGAAATTTTACAATAAAAATAAAAAATAAAAATTATAAATTAATTAAGTTTCTTTTCAACTGTTTGTTAGTCGGTTTATTAATTTCTTAGCTGTTTATCCATCTTTCGGATTCTTTAATTTGGGGCATTCCACGCGAAGCGGACAGGTAAAAAACTCGATGTTTCCGATTTCAGTAATATTTGAGTATGTTCTACATATACGTATTATTGATACGTGTACCAAATATTTTTGTGATGTAATGACTAGTTAAAGAGTGGGACTTTGTATTTTCAGTCTAGCTCCTAATCCACTTTCACGCCCATTATAAAAGTTGGCACCAATGTTCTATACAATATTAGCAATTTATATAAAAAAAAATAAAAAAAA